>VMOF01000388.1:31810358-33261412 GCA_011764245.1 Trialeurodes vaporariorum
GAATCGTGGTAAGGCTGCCAATTTGAATGTGCGTATCGAGGGGGAGGGGGGGCTGTGGGTACCCTTGCCCCGAACGGCACTCTCCGGGGGGGGGGGCGAAAAAATCTGGGTGAATGAGAAAAGAAAAAAAAAAAAAAGGCAATGAAATTTGTAATTTAGAATTGCGGCAAAATTGCAATTGTAGCCCCCCCCCTCCGGCAACCTCGGCACGACCCTGCCTATTTAAATGCAATTAAAGGAATTTCCGGATCCATTAGTCTCAAAAAAACATTACATTGTTGACTTTAATAGTATGCTCATATATCTTATGAAAGTATTTGATAAGTCAAAACTAATCCACCGATTGAACTGTCATTGATTTTGGGCAATCAAGTATTCAATAGGCCTAGTTTCCACCACGGTGATGCTTCAATAACATGAACAAATCATGGCTGCATACTGCATAATAGTAAGCCATTTTCACTGGATATGTAACTAAACCATATACCTACTTTCTTTTCCAAACAGACGATGCCCATTATTTGTAAAGCTTTAATGGTGTTCCATTCAAAGTTAATTTCTAACAATTTTTGCTTCTCAGTTTTGAGAGTTTGGTTGGAACCTCTATTTTTCTCGAAACTCTTGAATTTTCACCTCAACATCTTCAATTTTCAACCCTTTCAATTTCCTTTTGTTTGGTGCGGCAACACTGATTAAAGAAGGGACGCGGAAAAAAACCAAACGAGGGAAGAAAAGAGATGAGAATAAGCTCCGAGAAGGCAGTCAAAAGAATATTGTTACGGGAAATGGAAGAAAAATTTAAGCAAATTAAAACTTATTATTATTAAAAGAGTTAGCGCGAGGATTAAAAACTAATATTGAGCTCAGTGTTGTTTTGCTCATTAAATTTGACAGCTCATTTACTTCCATCATGTTAAAAACGGCGCGCCTTTCCGCCGCCATTCCACATCAGCGCTCCTCAAAAAGCTTCTCTTTCGATCACGTGCAAGATGATCACTTTCCAGAAATCTCTTCAGATTCACGAGGATATTTTCTTTTTTTAATGAAATAAAAGGGCTGCTGAATGCTTTTACTAAACGGATGACATGGCTCAATTAGTTAGAATCACGCTAGAAAATTGTAGGTAGCATTGCAGAGTTTTAAAATCCGTTGTTTAACTTGGGTCATACAACGACGATCCAGACAATATAGACTACGATAGGTTATATCATGACGTGCTTTCTCCGTCTCTAGTTGCCTCTAGTTTTTTTTAGGTCTATGCTTATGTATTTTAGTACAATTGCACATTGGATAGAAACATATACTTTAAGCTTATGGCTTTTCTAACAAAATACGCGGAGGAAAAAATTTTCGATTCATAGGGAACACCGAGGGTCGGTTCCAGTACAACCAAAGTTTACGGTTGTGAGTACCGAACGTCAGTTAAAAGTACCAAAGTCTTCAGTAGGAATGAAATGTGAGTCATGGTATTAGTCAAACTTACCAAAAATCTTCGGTACCTACTCCTGATTGAAGTTCGGTACTCACAACCGAAAACTTCAGTTAATGTAACCGAACACCTTTGTTTTCCATATGAGCCGAAGTTCAGTTCTCATTACCGATTTTTTTTTCTCCTTGTACATAGAAATTAAATTAAACCGTAATCCTAATTGGAATATCCTCCACATTAGTTATACGCAAATTATTCATTAGACTATGCCGATCAAGGTTAATGTATAGCTCATTAGGAAGGATTTTTCGGGAAGTAGTCAAATTATAAGCGAAGACGCACGATCCAACTTCGGGACCAAAGACCAAAATTTACAAATTTTTACGGTCTAATGAATATCGATCGACTGATACCCCATTGAATCGAATGCGTCTCGGTAATTTAGTTTTGATGAAGCAAAACGGCTATAACATCCGACCCGAAAAACATATAACTCGCGAAACTGAACAAAAATCAACATACATGTATGTGTCACTGGCCTGATTTCATTCCGTTTCTTGCAAATCTCCCCCTCCCCTCCCATTTTTCAAGGCGATGACGAAAATCTCTAATTTCCGTTTTCTTTTGCGTTCAAGTTTTGTCACTAATATTCTTTGCAAATGTCAGGGAGTGCAGACATTTTTCAGAAAAGCAGATTTTTGAGTCAGAGGGTGAGCAAAGTAAGCCAGTGACTTGCGGAACAAGACTCAAGCTGTGTGAAGTAAACGGAGCTCATCTCTTTTCTCCTTCGCCCATCAAAGGAGGTATTTATATCAAATATCAACAGTTCCCTCTTTTCTGGGTTATTTTTTTTTTTTTTTTGCATCCTGCGGTTATAATTACATATAGAAGGTACCTTTTGATGATACTCAAGGCTCAGCTTTACCATTCGCAAAAATCAATAAAGCATCTCTCAACACCTTAATTACAATGTAGATTAATACAGGTATGCATAGCATATGGTAGATAAACATATACTATAGTAAACCGATGAACCGATTTGCGCGCCACGAAAAGAGTTGTGGTTGATCAATTTACAAAGTCGATATATACTTTATACGGGGACTCCATTTGATGGCTGACGTTTTTCGATTCAAGATTGCTGATTGGGTGAACTAACTTACTCAACTAACCTAAAAGCTACCAAGAGACATGGGTGGATACAGAAATTTGTCTCCTTCCATTTGAATACGTGCATTAGAAAAGGACAGCGATAGGGGCTAAAGTCACGTGGCGGCCCCATGCTAGCGTTTTCTAACACATATATAAGTGTTCATAGAGAGAGAGAGAGAGGGAGAGAGAGGGAAAGAGAGAGAGAGAGAGAGAGAGAGAGAGAGAAAGAGAGAGAGAGAGATGTGTTCAAAGATAGAGAGAGAGAGAGAGAGAGAGAGAAATTCCTGATGTATCCGCCTATGCCGAGAGGGATATAAATCGCTCAACGCTTCTAATATTCTGATGCATCTTACCTACATCATTTTGACTACCTTGAACAGCTTTCATGGCTGAGGGAGAAAAAAATGCGATAGATCTTTAAATTTTTTCCTTGTTTAATGTTCATTAACTCTCTTCCTTAAAAAAAACTTATATCCTTCATCTTCTTAATTTTATCTACTTTTTTTTTGAGTTTTGACTCTTTGAATCTTTCCCCTCCCCCTCTTCATTTATGCCGCTGGTCAGTGGAAATGTATTTTATACAAAAAGATCAAGGATGATGGTGGTGCTCTGGAACACTAGATTAAATTCAGCTGCGTGGACGTTTTGAAATTTACATTTGATCGTTTGATGGCAAATTCCTATACGTAATTCATCTCAGTGTGATCATTAAAACGACACGCTTGACTCACTCGAGCGTGCCTAGATAGTGTTATCTCGTGCCCACATTCGTCTCAAAGCAATAAGCCTTCAAAGGCGGAAACAGCATACATGTATGTAGTTCACATTGAGTAATGTTGCTTCGTATATGCATCTCTCATTGCTTCGGTATTCGACGACAGTACAGTGTTGCCAAATTATAACGCCTCCTAGCATCGCTAGCGGCCGAATCCAGGGAATTGTCCTTCTCTCTTGCTGGTCATTTTAATGCACGTGTTAGGAAAGGATTGAAGAGGGGGCGAAAATCTCATTACTACCCCTGATCTGTCCTTTTTTAACACCCGCGCTCTAGTGGGAGAAGAGAGAGAAGGCTAGATTTCTGGATCCGCCAGTGTCTCGCTTGTGTTCGTAAAGAGAACACCGAGCGATCTGATAACATTGGATGACCCATCATAGGCGTCTAGTAACTTATAGTCAACCAGTCGTCATCATGCTGCTCGTGCCATCTAATTTGTTACTTGGAGTAGACCATTTTAGTGATGCTGTCACGATTAAACTCGGGTTCGAGCAACTGTTCCATCTCACTTACTTCCATTGAAGTTTCTTCATTAGGAATCGGATCCGAATTTTGAGATGCAGATTCTATGAAAACAACCACCTGGTTTCTTCAGATCTTCTTTTGCTGATGGAGATTCCACGCGGAAAACCACGAATACATTCACAAGCACAGCTCATTGGTGTTTTTATACATCAGCTCGAAATCTTGCACTACTGCAACCAAGAGAGTAAATCTATAATTTTCTCCCCAATTTTTGTGTACAATCTGAGAAATCCCGACATGAGTATTGACTTCTTGGTTTACCACTTAGCTAAAAACTGTGGGGGGGGGAGATCTTTAAACGTTTAATTTTTCAATTTGCTGTCCCCTTGGGCAGTAACCATGCCTGCAGACCGATCCTTGAAATTCACGAATTTTGGGTAGACTGGATAAGAATGGAAAACGGTGATTGGTAGAGACGAGTCACGTGGTTGCCAAGGCTAATCAAACAACAGAATTTATCTAACTGGTTATCGGGTAGTCTTGGAGTACCTGATATTCAATTAGATAAATTCCGTATTTTATTACACTTGGAAACCACGTGACTCGTCTCTACCAATCACCGTTTTCCATTCTTATCCAGTCTACCCAAAAGTCGTGGATTTCAAGGCCCGCTGGAGGGTGTTTATTTCGAAATGTAATAATATAATGGGTCTGTTGCAAACTTTTGCTACAACGATAAAGATTGTTTCATCGTATGTAAAATCGCCCGAAAAGTCCATTGGTGGCATCAGAAAGTCATAAAATTCAATAATAAACTCACAAGAGACGTTTAATGAAATCCAAGATGGCGGTAAAATATCGAGCAATCTGTATGCATGCACCTTTAACATCCAAGGATTGCCAACGTTGACAACTTCACAGCTTCAGAGGTTATGTGTTTATTTACGTTGTGATTGGGTGTGATCGATATTGTAAGGTTGGCTATCCTTGGATGTTCGTGGTGCATGCATACAGGTTGCTCGATATTTTACCGCCATCTTGGATTTCATTAAACGTCTCTTGTGAGTTTATTATCGCATTTCATGACTTTCTGATGCCACCAATAGACTTTTCACGCGATTGTACGTGAGATTGAACACTCTATAGCGCTGCAGCAAAAGTTTGCAACAGACCCATTGAGCCTTGCGCCCACGTGTCTTTGTAAAAAAACATCGACAAATTGAGAACAATACACAACGCATACCCGCATGTGTTGTTTTTCCGGCAACACCTTAATCAAAATTCATCATACTTTAAAGTATTGAACCTCAACGTTTCAAATCGATATCTGAATATGTCAGCGAATATACATAAATTAATTACGGCATTTTAACATTTTTGGCAAAAACACCCACACGTGACGCCGACGGTGCCGCGTCCATTTGGCAACGCCACAAGTAGATACCTTGGCTACTCGCGGAAGCTGTACTTTGAGCATTAGCGCACGCACGTCATATGATGTCTTGAATTTCGGAAGGTTTATTTGGGAAAATCGCGTGGCGTGTGCAGCGGACGCGATGAGCGTTTCCGATCACCCGAAGTTTGAGATGTTAAATACCGGGGGTTTTCATCGCCTAGGGGCCTTTTTAGGGTGTAACTGCGGTGTACAGGTTGGAAGTAGAGCGCTGCGGTGCATTTAAGAAAACGTCATGATTGTTAGGTATAAAAGCGCTGCGGTGCATTAGTGATTGTTAGACATAAGTTGAGTTCAAATGCAAATTCTGATAGTAATCAACACTGTGCTTTTGAGAGCAAACCTAATACCAACTAAATACCAACCAGAACAACCCCGGGGAGACTACAATATTATTGCTGTTTAAGACATATAGAAATCGGTATAAAGGTCGGCTGCATCAGTACCTTTTGAATGTCAAAATGTCCAACAAAATTTAAATGAAGTGCTTGCACTACGCGACAGCACCTAAAAAATGAGAGTTTTACGTAAAAAAGTAAAACTTAAAGGTTCTTCTGGACCATTCCTTGGACTCACAAAGGTTAAAAAGATAAAATCAAAAATAAAATAATATTTTCAATCCCTGTACAAAGCCAGAGCCAGAGTAAAGGTTTATTTCTTCACACGTGACTGTGACACTTGCACGTATACTTAAATACGTCATGCACACATTTACATCGAAGCGCGCTGCTTTTGATCCGCATACAAAGTATTTGCATTTTTGCATCACATTGGCATGGCGTATAGTGAAGCGATGATGCGTCAAAGGGATATTTGCATTCGTTGGAGGCACACTTTTAAGTACACCGAAGGTACAAAAAGGTACTATCAACGTCAAGAGGAAGTTCTCTCTGTTAAATGTGACTTTGGGAAATTTTCTGATAATACTTTAACCCTTTACAGACCAGGTTTGATCAAAAGAACGCCACTCTTCCGCTAATATAGAGAGGGTAGTTAACTATTCGTACTCGGGGGAGTTGGAATTGCCTATACAAAGAATTGAAGGCGCCCGAACGAAACCTAATCTTGTAAGTGACTGTCTACATCCAGAATCGCGTTTATTCTGAATCATGATACATTGATACTGGAACAATGTGAAATAAACTAGAGGAGAAATACGAGTATACTCGGGCTTGGCCCATAAGAAGTTAAAGAAAAAACATCTCTCCAGCCAATCTCCCCGAGTGCTAAAGATGCGGTATTACGCTAACATATCACAAAGCTATCGCAAAATAATTCAAGATGAGAAGGACCTGTGCCATTAAGGGCCATTAACTGCCCCTCCCCCTTCATCAGAAATTAAAAGTCTGAAAAAAGTAAAAAAAACCAACTGTATACTATACGTGTGCTTGGAGGTCTAATCTAACAGAAAATATCAATGAAAATGGTATTTTTTATCGGTTTGCACACCCGATTCGTGTAAGAGTATGGCTGGTTTTGCGGTTATTCAAAATAAAAGCAAATTAAGCCGCTAATAACGGCTATTAAGTCAAGTTTTCGCTAGGTGTAAGTACAAGCGAGTGACAGCTTCTCTAGGAGATAAAATACTCATCTTGATACAGGTAACAACATATTCAAAGCAAAATCCGTCACTCTTGTGTTTATACCTAAATTTGCGATTTTATCGAGAAAAATAGCCAATTTTCCAGAAAAAAATCGCAGCCATATTCATGTACGAACCGGGTATGCAAACCATGTATAAGTTTCTCCTTCATCGATATTTTCTATTTTTATTAGACCTCCAAGCACGCACATAATTCACAGTTTTTCGCTTTTCCCAGACTTTTAATTTTTGATCAAAAAGGGGGGCAGGAAATGGCCCTTAAGGGACATGTCTTTTTAAAGAAGGCACTTTCTTTTGGCGTCTATAGTACGAGTACATATTCTTTAAGTCTGTCTATCTGGTCTTCTTCCTCCGATTTGGCATCGCTGTATCATGTCGGAGGCTCACGCTTCAAACTATTCCACACTTCAAGAGCCTTTTGGAATCCTTTGCTCCAAACGCAACACGCGAATTAAACGGGTCGTTTGTTAGCATTGCATTTGCTCTCAAACCTCAGCACATATATAGTGCTCAAAGCGATGCATTTTGAAGGAACACCATCTAGATCAAATGATATGAATCTGAATTATTTTGTTCTTTTTGTTAAGATGAATGCCTACATCGGTCTTCTGCCCTTTTAATCTCCTTTTCTCGCTTCCATTTTTATTTCCCTCCCTATCACATTTTTCATCTATTTCTCACACACTTGCACCGGTCCAATTGTGAGATGTGTGATGAAGTACCGACGCGGATCAGCAGTAAATCTAGAGAAATCAGCGGATTTTGCATCTATTTCAAAGAAAAATCGACAAGATTTACACGAACTTGTACGAACGGTAATTTACTGATATGTTCAAAGGGCAGGATTTCTAAAGCACTTTATCCACGGCGCGGTGTGGCAGTGCGGTGGCTCGTGCAATTTTGCATCAGTGTTTTTCCCGCCATTTGAATGAATTTAAAAGAATTGATTATCCCGGAGCAGTATCCGAGGACAGTTCTGCGTCCTCAATAAGAGATTGTTTTACCCAAGTTTCAATGACACGGATGCCAAATCGCACGAGCCGCCACTGATCTACGGTAAAGTTAAGTGTGAGTTTGAGCCACAGTTGATGCAATAGAGGATTCCTTCGATAAAAGGGTAGATAATAAATAGGGTGAGCCAGCGCTCTAAATACCTGTGTACACCTGTGCAAAATATTGTTTTTTTTTTTTTTTTTTTTTTTTTTTTTTTTTTTAAAATTAGAAGCCATAATACTGAGAGAAAGAGAAAGAAATATTTATTTTTATGACATACTGAAGCTACAAGACAACTATTCTACGTAAGAAAAAATTAACTCGATAACTATCTAAAAACTCCACCTTCTTCGAGCTACTGCGCTAAGAACAATAATTTGAGTTTAGGTGAGTAATATCTCTAACGGTGCATTGATCAAGCCCACCTCCATTTCTTTGAGTGGGTTTCAGGTTTCACACGCTCTTAATCACAAGTGATTGCGGCTGCAGAGTAAACCGAACGAGCCTCTGGTCTGACTTAGAGATTGGTTCTCAATGAGGTATAGATTGCTTCACCAAGAATCGATTAATTTCATAGATTTTAATGGAGATGTTGCCACATTGTACGAGCCATTAGCGTGGAGAGAAGTTTCTTAGTGTCACGACCAGAACTGTCTCTCCGAGGCAATTTGAATTTGACTGCGTTCTGTTCCTATACCATATCTTCTCAGAGTGTTTGAGACAGGCGAAGTTACCTTAAACAAGAGGTTAAAATTTCCCCAAAGCAGCTGCTTTCCGTCCGGCTGACTGCGGAATTATCGCCGTCGCGCTGCGCTGAAATTGAATTTTCTCATCGCACCGGAAACCGGAAGCAGATACGCGTAACAGCTACAAGTAAGGGAGAAAGGGGATTGGCGAGACCGTTATAAAACGGGAGCAGACGTGCGCTCAAAGAGTACACATTTAATGATCCTTTGGATATTAAATGAAGGAAAAGGATCACTTCCATTGCTCAGTGACAACAAACGTGCGGTTCTATTTCCAGGTGAATCTTCAGCATAGAGTGCCCTTTTTTGTCGCCGCAGAGTGTTGCCATTCAATTAAAGTGGAAATAACGGCAAACACTAAATTATTTTGAAACAAAAAAAAAAAAAAAAAAAAAAAAAAAAAAAAAAAAAAAAAAAACGAAACGTGATCGGTATTTATTGTATTTGTACCTACTAGATAAACATTCCTTCGAAAGTATCGCTGAGGCATTTCGTCGAGAGCTGTAATAATGAAGGTAAACGAATCATAAAAATAAATATCGAATTTCGATACTTCCCAGTTAGCAAAAACCGTATTCAATCCGTCTTGAAGACGTCTTATAAGACAAGTAAAGTTGTCTTAAATCCGTCTTTAATCCGTCTTAAAGACGTCTCTAGTTCCGCCCAAACAGGTCTTTGAAGACGTCTTACGAATCCGTCTTAAATACGTTTTTAAGACAACTTTGAAACCCGTCTTACGAATCTGTCTTAAAGACATATGAAAGGCGTCGGTCACAATGCTCTAAATTTATAGGTTACGTTTCAAAGAAGCCTAGCTCTCCAAGCTTGCTTGAAAACAGTCAACATTTTCAAAATTTGGGAAAATTTTCGTAATTTCCAAAGTTTGTGAAATTATTGGTAATTTTCAAATTTTCAAACTGTGAACATTTTTCGTAATTTTCGAAATTCGTAAAAAATTTCCAGATTTTTGCAAATTATCGATATTTTAGGATTTTATAACGTTGGAGTCGATCCTCTAGCTATCTTGGATTAAAGACGCTTTGTAAGTCTGGATTGAAAGACGTATTAAAAACCACTTTGGAAGACGGATTAAAGACGGAATACAAGGTGTCTTCCAAAATTGACTTGAAGACGCACTAAGACGGATTTAAGACAAGCTTAAAAGACATCTTTGGATTTTGGAACCGCGACCACGAGACGGATTTAAGACGTTTTTAACACGGAATGAAAAGACGTCTTATAAATGCCCATTTTAAGCCAAATTGGCAAGCCTAATATTGTTATCTGGGTTATATCGATTTGCGAGATTCCGTTTTATGTATTCAAATCTTTAGTTTTACGATTTTCGATGAAATACTCCGGAGAAACCTTCTCAAAATAACTTTATCTAGTACGCTGAAATAAGTTAAAAAGTTTAAATTGTTTACCCTTTTAGGGACGGTTCCTGTACGGGTATACAATGTGGATGGTTTAATAATACGCGACTTTTCTGTATTCTTTACAATCATGAGGTTAATATTCACTATTACGATGTCAATATACACGATTAGATGTTTATTTATTAGACAGTCAAACGGGTAAACGATATAGGAACCATCTAAAGGTTAAATTCACACTGCCATTTTTTTCCAGTACGTGTACTTGGCATGGAGTCTTGTTTTCTTCAAAAAAATCTACTAAAACCGGTTATTCAACTTTAATCGAACAGTGCGGCACTCTGGTGGCCAACAATGATACTATGTTTGCTGAATATTCACTTCAACTCTAAATATTGCAGCTCAATTGCCATGGAAATAAAAAGCTCAAAACCTAGCTTAGAGGGAGAGATCGTTCCGCAGGAAAAGCACACAGCGAAGAGGGACTCATATATTTAAATTAGTGCATTCAACGACTTTTTCGCGCGTATCGCTCCACCAAGCAACAACAATTAATTAATATTTACTAATTAAAGTAGTGAAGGTTTTAGCGCACCCACTAGAGTGCACTGCATTTGCATTGTACGCGAAAATGACCGTTATGAGACTAAACATGAGATGAGAGTCGGAAAAGAAAAACCCTGCATGTCGAGGTAGGTAACTATTCCTGCATTATTGTACTGGTTTTGCATAACCAACGATTTGAAGGAGCTCTCAAACTTACTTTGACGATGCTACACAGCTACCATCACTGCTATGCTCATGTTCACTTACCTATTACGAATAATTATGGGTATTTCAATTCATTGTTTGTCTCCTCGCTTCCTACTTTGTTCTTTCTTTCTATTGCATATTGAACAATTAATTTAAAAAATAAACTGCCGTCAAAACCTCACAGAGTATTTTTTTTTTTTTCCCCCGCGTTGTTCGTTATTGTTAATCGTATGTAGTACTTGTTACAATTCTATTTTTTAATTTTTTTATCGATAATATTAGCCATTGAAGTATATACCGATTTGCTCCAACATTGAAGAAACCAATCATTGAAACTTGTCTCGATCTTTCATTATTATTTCCTTCATTTATTTTGATTTAAGTTTTCAATTGATTCGCTTATTGGTTCATTTTATTTATTTTCCATTCATCGAAACTGATTTCCTCTTAAACTTTGATTATTTTATTATAATTTTGCGCACTTTGAAAATTGAAGAAATACTAACACATGCTTCAACTTACAAAAGCTTTCTCGTCCGATGAACTTTTGCTTCTGCAACATGCGCCCTTCTCATTCAAAGGTACAGGTGTACATAGAATTTTGTCCTTTCCTCTGCCCACCCATTGGAACACATGCGATAGAAAAATATTGGTAAACGGGCCATTGTGTGACTTTAGCACTTATTTCTGTCCTGTTTAAAAACAAAACTTTTTGTTTAATTAAACAAATACGCTTAACTGGGAGGAGAGAAAAATAGAAAGAGAGAGAGAGCAAGAGAGCAAGAGAGAGGGAGAGAAAAAGAGAAAGAGAGAGAGAGCAAGAGCGCAAGAGAGAGGGAGAGGGGGAGGTGAGTAAGATAGGGAGATAGAGACAGAAAGAGGGTTGGAGAGAGCGAGGGGAGAAAGAGAGAGAGATAGAGGGCGAGAGGGACAGAGGGAGAAAGAGGGCGAGAGGGAGAAGACATAATCCTGGATTCGCTTTTACCCAGAGTGTACAGAGCTTCGAATCTATTGGAAAGACCACTTGCGTATTGTGGTCACTCGACACCAATTTTAAGCAAACGTTTCTTCGTCGATTTTACGAATCAATCACTTTATATGACTTAAATTGTGAAAAGTTTCTTGCCAAGACGTGCGAGCCGCCTCTGCTCGTGAATGGATGGAACTCAAGTCGTACTCAACAGTTTAATCTTCCTGGACGCAAGTTGCATATGTTATTTTGACCACGAGAGAATCCGTGTTCCCGAAGATAGTTTTCATTCATAGAAATTTTCATTTTCATTGAAATAATTCCACGCATGAAGACAGCCTAATTTATATCTACGGTCTAACTATGTACCTCGTAAATTGAACAATCATAGCTATTTTTGTATCGCAAAACAGTTCACGACGTTCCTGTATTTATCCACCACATTTTTATGCATCTACCTGCGTAGTAATCTATCTTGCTGTTGGCAGTCGTTCCGATGAGTCCCGACCAAAAGGCTGGAAAAAGGGAAATTTGTGGCAAACGCTGTGGTGGGTGTCTACTTTTCTTTTTAGTAAATTTGACCTGACCATTGAGAAAATTTAGCTAGACTGGTAGAGTTGACCATATACCTCTTAGGTCGTGGCAAAAATCAACACAAAGTAAACACAATCAACCGTCACAAAGTATGGTAAGTAGAGTTTGTGAATCATTTTGCTCCATGCAATGTTAAGATATTTCCCCGAAATTACACAAAACCACCTTTTTGTGCGATATCAGGAAAGGCATTGGAGAATGGAGAGAGCTAAGCCGCTGAAGGGGAGGAAAGGGATATACAAGACCGAGACACCCACCCGCGTGCCCTTACCGAGACTTGCTCACGGAATAGACTGAAGAAGTAGCGACATCAGGGGGTAGAGTAAGGTTGCGGGAGAGGAGGTTACATGGCAAGATGAGGAGAGGGGAGAAGAAGCGAGAAAAGGCGATGCTTTTGCACTTTGCAGACACCATCAGACCCGGAGACAAAGCGAAAGGCGAAACAGCGCGACGAGAGACGAGAGGAACTGCAGCTGCTGCGCGCCGATGCCGATGTCGTATAAACTCACCAAGTTCAGTGGCATTTGCTGTCTACTACTTAGAAATTTTCGCTCTCCTCTCCCCTCCCCACAGTACCAATACCCCCACCAACCGACCCGCCCTCCCGATCTCGAGCTGTGGTCACATCCTCCGCCGGATAAAAAAAAAACCCGCGGTGAGACCTGGTTTGCAGTCCACCCCACGGAATGTATTTCACGTTCATTTACTCACGAATTTATGGCGTGAAATGTGAAACAGCCAGGAAAGAAGGACCAAAGTATTGGATAAAAACCTAACCTCGCCACCGACCTGGTGAACTTCGCAAAGCACAATGGTGTTAGTATACATATAAATGTGAGAGCGAGGTCTCAGGGAAGAAAACGTTTGTTTTTTTATTCAACTTTTCTCTGTGGTGGTTTCGGCGGAATGAAATCAGCTTTTCCTCCTTCTGTCTGGTCCTGCACTCGCTTTGATGAAACAAATTGTCATCTCGAACTGTTGTTTTTCGTTTTAAATGTAAGTGAATTCGGGAGCTGTGAATAAAATTGGAAGCATTTCTCCGTCCGTTGGACTATGGGCATCTGTACCGCCTCGCCTGCACGATCTATAATTTTCTGAATGTGATCTCAGTAAGTGAAGAGGGAGAGTCGACGGTTAAAGAATGCAACAATTTTTTCTATTGAGATAAATAATAATGATGATAATAATAATAATGTATTAAAGAGTATTTTGCTGTTCAGGTGAGATCGCGGTTTGGGAGTGAATTTGAGAATATCCGAATGAATTATTAAGAATGAGATTGAGAAGGAGAAAACAGTTTTGAAGCTGCCTCGGAAGGAAGAAAACGAGATAACAGATAAAAATGGTTACATTTGAATTAAGGGATGACGAATGAAGGTAAATGAGCGTAGCGAAGAGTAAGCGAAAGTCACTAGAAATGAGTACCTATGAAGATCGATTGAGTGAGATATGAAATTGAATGGTGACTATGCCACATGACAATATACTCGAACTTGTCTAGTAGGTATACTTATCGTTTTAACCACAGCAGATATAGTATTAAATGCAAAGAGAACATAAGGAGTCACAAATTGCGTTGGGAGCTAGCGTGGTCAATTCTGATGAGAGCGTAGTTCAAAGGCGGCTTCTGACTAGCTGGAAAATGGAGAGAAATGCCTGTGTCCAAACTTTTTCGGTCTTATGGACATCAACATGGGGGTTTTCTTTGAGGTAATTTTTCTCGAAAATGAAGAAGAATTTTACCAGGAAAATCTCTGCGTGTTTTTGAGATAAAAAAACTTAATTATTTATACTTTTCAAACGATACAATATTTTCGAATTTACAATAAAGTGGCACTTAGGACCAATCAATTTGTTCCGAAAATTCTGCTAAATTGATTCAAAAAGTTTTGAATAGTAAAATTCTTCTTATTTTCGCGGAAAGTAACCTTAAAAAACCCCCATGGAGGTTAATTTCCATAAGGCCGAAACAGTTTGAACACAGGAATTTCCCTCCATTTTCCAGCGAGTCAGAAGCCGTCTTTGAACTAGGATCTTGCCAGTATTGACCATTCTAGCTCCCAAAACGCTATTGCAACTCTTGTTTACTCTTTGATTAAATATGACGTTTCTACATGTATAACCTAAGCAAATGGCATAATTATGATTGGTCTTAAATTATCAGCACATTGAATGCCGCGCCAGCGTCTGATTGGGCAATTTCCATAAAATAATTTGTCCATTTAAAACCTTTGTATGTTCAGCTAAATAGTGCTGTGCCAGCTTCATATGTTTTCATATTTTTTTTCCTTTTTATTTTCGACAGACCTAATTAAGTCGAAGTTGTCTCAGCCGCACTATAGACTGAATTATAGTGGGTCAACTTTGTTTATAGCCGTTTTTGGAATAGTCATATAGTAGTTGTGGTCATCATTGTAACCAGGGTAAATTGGTAGATTGCGATAGATTGTTGCAATCCACAAAGGGTTTATTAATTGATCGAGCGATTAAGCATAGTCATTATTGAGAGCATAAACCGCGTCTATGCGCTATCGAAGGTTAGACGTATCTTTGCCTCCCATAACGGACATTAGCCCATACCTACAATTTTCCTCATTATTTCTACAGCAGTGGCGTGGCGGCTCGTGCAATTTGGCTACATTGTTTTTAATCCATTTGACTCAATGTAAACCAATCGAATACTGGTGTAGCGTTGCTTCACTATCGAATCGATTGTTTTACATAGAATCAAATGGAGGAAAAATAATTTTTCTAAATTGCACGAGCGTCACTAGTCTGCAGGCAGAGTCGCTGTCCGATAAGAATCATGTTTGAAGTATGTTAACCTTAACGATAAACATGTCTATTGGATCTTTAGGATCTTGCTTTTGCACCAAATTTTCACATTGTTTTCGAAGATTTTTTTTTGTTTTTTGTTTTTTGTTTTTTTTTTTTTTAAGAAAAATCTAAATAAAATCGAAACAGCTAACTCGGACTTTTAAATTTGACAACACAGCGCTAAAATAGAAGCAAAATATAATAATACGCTCTTCAGACCCTTACCCTCATTATATTCTCCAATTTCCCTGTGCGAGGCATGGAGGCAGAGCACTATCGTATTGCGAATTTTCTCTTCCCAAAGACGCTAGACTCCGAGAATCGGTGTATGATGAGACTCGCGGTTGCCAGGACTCAAAAAAAAAAAAAAAAAAAACTCGCTTATTTTACATTTTGTCTAAATAAGAAGTAAGGACAAATTTCCTCCGGTAGCTCACGGTGCAAAGAAAATAAAATGGTTAACTTATTTTGGACTGAATTGAACTGATAAAAAAGAAGAACTTTCTCCTATATAGCTGCAGTTTTTTGTCCACAGTTTAATGCTCAAGAGCGAAATCCACCAATCTTAGGTTCATTTGAATGGAATGAGAATTAAGGCGAATTTTCGCGATCGAGTATCATATACAATACCAACCTAACTACAAATTCGAGGAAACTCAATTGTGTTTTAGATGTGTTTTTGGGGCATCGATGGCATCAATTCGATTTCGAATTCACCGAACTTGATTTCAAAATCGAATCGATGCCATCGATGACTGAAAACACCGAAAAAATTCGAAAAACACGATCCAGTCTCGTGTCATTCACTGTTATCATGCGTAGGTTGGCAATGTTGTTGTCGAATACATTCGTCGCGAAAATTCGCCTATAGTGCCCTCTTAAATCCCTCATTGATCGTAAAATTTACCTCTATTGCATTGACCTACATAGGTTTTCAGTGGGCCAACTTTTTCCAGTAATTTTACATTGTCTTTCGTCAAATATATTTGCGAAAAAATTCTGTCCACTTTAAATATTTCTCTAAACGGGCGCGAAACGCAGAGCGAATTTTCTGCTGAAATCTGACAATCCCTGGAGAGAATGTCTCTTGACATTCTGCGAGCCGTGATAACGATTCAGAATTTTAAGAGAGTTTTTAAAGTCACTTGGAATTAATAATTGCTAAAGAGGGCAAACGCTCCTGGAGCAAAGTTCATACCCTCCATATTTATATCATAAGATGCCTTTGAGAAGAGAGATCTGTTTTAAATCAAACGTTGGAGTTTTCTGTCAGTCTTCACTTATTTCATTAATTAACTCCATTCTACTCAGAGACATGTCTGTTCTTAGAAGTAACCCATTCTCTTTTTTCTAACTTTGCTATTATTTAAAATGTTCAAGCTTTTCAGCAGATCAAAATCACTCATAATCACAGATGTAATTTAGTTCTAATAAGAGAATAAAGGCGTCTTATCCACTCAATCTTGTTAGTAAAATGAGGCCATCCTTTGATAAGAGGGACCATCAGATATAAATTAGAAAGATTTCATACTGTAAGCATCAGGAGCTTAGCGGCGACTGTTCGTATCCACTTTTACAAGCTCTCATTTATTGTAAGCTTGTAAGCTGATAAAATGTTAATTTCTATTCACATAATATTATTCTCAGAAAAAGGATGATCTTTTCTTGATGCCATGAGGCTCATGGATCTGATTTTTGCGCAGTTTTGCTCCAGTAATATAAGCATTATTGTATATTGATTTCACGATAACTCCGCGAAAATAACGATGCGCACCATCAAAAGCTTTCAAAAGCTATTCGTTAACTCCGGAAATCACTTTAAAAACTCACTCATTTTGAACAACCCGCGCGCGAAATTGTGAACAGTGGCGTAGCGTCCAATTTGGCAACGTTGCAGTTCGTCCGTATAAACTCGAGAAAAGATCGAAATATAGTGTTCTGTGAACACTTTCGCATTCGAACTTTTACATGGGTTTGAATGGTTAAAATACAACGTTGCCAAGTTGCATGCTACGCCACTGATTATAAACAGCAGTGATGTAGCCAGGAATTTTTCTAGGGGGGGGGGGGGGGGTCCAGGGTCTTAAAATTGTCAAGGGGGGGGGGTCCAAAGATGTTAGTTTGGTAAAATTTGTCTGAAAACGCAAAAAATTACGTTTTTTAGAACAAATTTCGGTGTCAAGGGGGGAGGGGGTAGACCTCCTGGACACCCCCCTTCCCTTGGCTACGCCACTGGTGAACGCAGTTCTCACTATACATGCTTTACCACATAGACGGAACCACTGCGTTTATGTAAACATCATCGTATCCTTAAAATGTTGGATTTCCCATTTCAATTTAAAAATTTACTTACTTACTCTGAAGCATGGGAGCATCATGAGAGTTTTTGCCAAGTTCTGGTTTATGGACGGAGAACAAATCCTTAAAGTGACATTCCAGATAACAGTCCTGCACAGTGTACACCAGAATAGCCACATTTTGGATGATTGGAATAAAAGTTGGTAATTTATAGGAAAATGTGGCAACATTGGTCCACATAACAATCAAGGATCTCTTTAACGCTCCTGAAATTCTGTGTGCATGTGTTTATCATCGGTGGATACATGGGAGAGGGGGCGAAGGGGGTGATCGTCCTCTTGTTCAACCGAAAAATGGTGAAAATAGGGGGAAGAAAAGGGAGCGGAAGAATAAGAGAAATAGGAAAAAGAGGGTCACCGGAGGGGGGTCACCAGAGGGGGATCCCAACCCCCTCCACCCCGTTCATGAGGGCTAAGTCCGCCACTGGTGTTTACAAGGAGCTTTGTTCATCTTGACGAGCAATTGAGGCATTGAGTGCACAGTGCTGCCATTTCACTGATCTTAAAATAAATTTGTCAATCTATCGACGATTCTACCGAATAAAAAAAAGATTATACAGGGTCAAGGTCAGCAGCGTGATTAATACTCACGAAAATACTCTAATTATAGTAATATTTTTGTCCACCTATGGGATGCCATTTTTCGATGCACCGATGATTCTATAGGTTGAAAAAGAAATACAAATCAGAGTATTTTCGTGCATTAGAGTAATATTATCAATAGTCCATATCAGAGCTCGGGTGATTTTAAGGTTAAGTCATCGGTCGGGATTTTACAAGGCGCCTGAGGGGTCACTCAATTTGTTGAGATTTTGACCCTTTCCCCGACCGAAAATCAATTTATTTGGCTGACCATGTGTTTTTTGTCTTGATCTGTTGAACTAAAATGAGGGGAAAAATAGGAAAAAATGTTTTTTTGTTTTTTCGTTTTTTTTGTTTGTGATAGTTTGCCATAACAAAAAGAATAAGTTTAATTTAGAATCAAAGAAGTTAAATCTGCTTCCGGTCAAGAAAAGGGTATACATCTGAAAAAACCCCACCCAGGTAATCCCCTTTTACGCCCGTTCACATTATACACCGCCATACCGTAGCCTGAAAATCGTCCTAATTCCGATATTTACTATTTGTATTTATAGCTGATATTGGTTGATATGATACCGCTGGCTGTAATCTTTTTATCAACCAGTGGAATCATCGTTGAATTTAAAGATTCTACTTTACATCCGCGAAATGGCAGCCAGCCCCGTGCATGGTTGCACCGACGACACTTCTACTCCATTCAAATTACATTATGGAGAGATGTTATTGCTTCACCCACCGCGCATGCCTCAATCGAGGAAACAACTGCGTGAATGCGGCCCCTTCACTCTTAGGGGGACTTAAGTTTGATTCTCGCACAGTCCCTTCGGAAGCCACCGTTAAGTTAAGTTCTCGTTCGATAGACTTTGACTAAAGATGGGGAGCAGCTCAACTTTATCAAGGTCTTTCCTTTGGTTCACTCTACGCGGAAAAGCCGCGGAACTCGGACAAGTAGAGCGAGAATAAATCACAGAATAAAAGACAAAGGTGAAAGGTGATTTATTTTAAAGGGCGCGTTTATCCTTTTTTATGCGTCACCGCCCAGCTCAGGCATCCCAGCGCGCTCTCCGCAGCAGCCGCCTGTCTCCGCGATCCGCATGCGGTGCGTGCGATTCAGAATGAACCTCTTACTAAGGGTGACGGTGCAATTGATCCACGGTGCGTGGACTCCACGCACCAAAATCATCCACAACCTCGTGTGGACTGGTGCAAAAGGTCCACGGTGCGTGGACTCCACGCACCAAAAATTTTCTTATATTTTACAGTCCACAATATTGGTGCATAACATCCACACTGTGTGGACTCCACGCACCAACTCAAAGCAATATTTTTTTAATGGAAAAAAGTTGGTGCGTGGACTCCACGCACCGTGGATGTTATGCACCATCCACACGCCAACCTTGGTGCAAATGATCCACGGTGCGTGGAGTCCACGCACCATTTGAAAAACAAGGCTTTGTGGATGGTGCGTGGAGTCCACGCACCGTGGATCATTTGCACCAAGGGTTGTGTGTGGATGGTGCATATCATCCACGGTGCATTTGGTCCACAAACTGAACTTGAGCCCAAAGCTTGAACTGAGAGTCAACTTTTCATGAGTAATCAGTATTCTACTTTGAGGAAAAAAATTAATGAATTAAGAGTACCTTTAAAGTTGACTTAAGAGTGTGGATGTTATGCACCGTGGATGATATGCACCATCCACATACAACCCTTGGTGCAAATGATCCACAGTGCATAAAATCCACACTTCCTTGAAATTCCATTAAATCAAAAAACAATCCTATCCCTCAGGAATATTTCTAAAGGATAGCCATCTCATTATTCCAAAAGTATTAATTGATAGTTTGAAATTCAAAGTTAACTTGGGAGTGTGGATCTTATGCACCGTGGATGATATGCACCATCCACACACGACCCTTGGTGCAAATGATCCACGGTGCATAACATCCACACTTCCTTGAAATTCCATTAAATCAAAAAACAATCCTATCCCTCAGGAATATTTCTAAAGGATAGCCATCTCATTATTCCAAAAGTATTAATTGATAGTTTGAAATTTAAAGTTAACTTGGGAGTGTGGATCTTATGCACCGTGGATGATATGCACCATCCACATGCAAACCTTGGTGCAAATGATCCACACTCTCCTGGCAGTCTGTGCTGGGACTGTACCTGAGTCCCTCAATACCTGTTTCTTAGAAACTCTTCCCATTCTCACAAGTGATTTTTGTATAATCCACTGTTGCCAGATCTACTGACAAAATGAGTTGATTTTGCAATTGATCATATGAAATATCAGAGGTTTTTCTATCAACTAAGGCAACACTGGCACAATCATAAATAATAATAAAAGGATAGTTACCTCGAGAAAAACAGGGTGGACAGTGAATGATCCTTCTAGCTTTCAGGAATGTCAGCTGTTGAAGAATCTCCAAGAGAACTTTTATTGCATATCATCAGAGCATATATGCCACAATCGTAATTTAAAATACTACGATGAAAGCATCGTGCCTAGGAGAAAATGCAACTGTTTGTGCTGTGAGCAAGCATCACAGGACAGAATAATCTAAGAAGGAATAATCACTCCCATGATTACCGAGGAAATCTTAAAAACCGAACAGTAGATTCTCAGCTGTGCTGCGCGGAACATCCATAACTTTTGAGAAGAGAGCCAAGTACTCTCAGCCCTTTTCTAAATGAGTACAGGATCAAGTTTTTTGGAGGAACAGTGCATTTGTATGCAAGAGTTTTGAAAGAATTGAATCCTTGTTTCTACAACATTTCACAATCAAAGGTTTCAATGAATCATTTCAGATTACTTAATGCCAGACACTCAGATAGCGGTTTCGATGAAATTTCTTAATTATTGCTCTTAGTATGTAAAGACTAGAAGAAAATGAAAATTGGCCGCAAAACCAATGTAGCTAACCATCTGAGTTGTGCACAGAGCCACATCATTAGACTAGTAATACATGAGAGCGAATTCAACCTGTTCCGAGTAGAACTGTGAAACAGATTTAAGAAAAAATGCGCAAGTTCCTCGCATCTGTCAGAACAGGAGAGGAGATAGTCTGACTTGGTGATTATTGTAGACACACATGAATTAGAAACGGAAATATGTCTCGGCAAAACCGAAGAAAAATTTCCTCTCTCCTGTACTTATACTGCTGGCCAGTGCCCAACCATGATATCATGAACTCACACCATTTTTCACTAAACCTTGTCAAGCAATACACCAGGAGTTAGATTTTGCACAATTGATCAAGAAAGAGAAAAACATACGATCTGGAATTCACATTTTGTAAAATAAGATCACCGAAAGTTTTCATTCGCACTGATCCGCACAAAACAGAACGCAATGCAATACGCACATTCTCCTGATATTTTCAATCATCACAAATTTTAACCTCACATTCCTAGCGAAACATAAACAAAAACAAAGACTATGAAACTCAAAGATTACTTATACTCCAGATATGGCACTAGCGAAAATCTTGTTGAGCGCCTTCATTGCTAAAACACATACACTGGCCCACGGTTTGTTTACGTTTCGGCGGGCGAGAGGGGTGGGGCCAGTCGGCTGGCCCACGACCCCCACCCCGCCCGCACGTCTCTCGCTCGCCGAAACGTAAACAAACCGTGGGCCAGTGTATGTGTTTTAGCTGGATTTTAGAAATGAAGGCGCTCAACAAAATTTAACATTGGCAAGATAGCTAGTGCCATATCTGGAGTATAAGTAATCTTTGATGAAACTTCAACAACGCGCTTCCTCCGATGTGCTCGAGGCCGCGGCCCGCGAGTATTCAAATCGACGGTCTTTTTCTCAAGGTTCGTTTAAACAGGTTACTCCGAAAACATTGTAGTCTTTGTGACCAATTCGGGAAACCATGCTATTCATTTGGGGATTTATTTCCCAAGTTGGTCGAAGTCCATTTTAGCAGGCCAGTCCGATCGCGCTGTCATTTATTTCTCCCTCCTGTACATGCCGTCGTCAGTGGAACTTGAACAAATTGGGAAATTAACAACTCACATTTGAAAATCACGATTTCCCGATTTGGTCACAAAGACTACGGCGCTATCGGACCGACCAGTAAAATGGACCTTGCTTCCCCTCTTTTATATTTTTAAATTGGTATAGGTTAGCCGGCGATTCTTAGGTCTCAAAATTCAACTCTGCTATCAGTTTGTTTTAAAGAATTTTTAATCTACGATGCCTGCCGAGCAGAGAGGACGGCAGAACTGATGGCAGAATTGAATTTGCCGACCTGAAGAATTGCCAGCAACCAATTTTCGTCGAATTTCGGCAATTAAATGCGGAGAAATGATTTACTTCGGCTTCATCTCATTGGCGGATGCAGGTGGAGGGGGCGAAGGGGGTGATCGTCCCCCCCCCGTTCCGTCCAAAAAGGGGGGAAAGAGGGGGAAGAAGGGGGAAAGAAACAGCGTAAAAGGAAAAAGGGGGTGACCGGGGGCTGAAATCCCAAATTCGCCCCCCCCCGTTCGCGAAGGCTGGATCCACCAATGCCTCATCTTATCGCCCAGAACGCGAAAATAGCAATTTTTGACGCATATATTAAAAATTCATTTATTCAGAAACGAAAAGTTTCCCCGACATTTGCGGTTTGTACGGAACTGTAGACAATTTTTTAGAGAATACAACATCTCTTATAGAGTTAAAATTCGAAGGATTGGTTTTTTTCAGAATTTCTAAATTTTTGAACAATTTTGGGCTTAGCTATATCAAAAAGTCGCAAATTGCAAGATTTAGCGTTAGGATAATTCTGGACGCCGGGGGGGGGGGGGCAAAGTTAAGCCGATTCGTTAATGCGCATGTATTCTTTGGCCCTCTGTTACGGCCCTATGGATCGACGGCCCGGGGAAAATTTAAGTTGGACCATTAGTGGTCATGTGATTATGATTAGTGGTTATGGTGAACAATCCATTTTTATAAGGGGGCTTCAGCCCCAAGATTAATGGATTTTTGCTGATGCAAATGAGCCAAACATTCTAATGAGATGAATTCGTAGTTGCCGATTGCTGGATCCATCTATGAATTTTTTTTTTTTTTTGAGGGGGGTGGGAGAAAAGGAAAAAGGGCAAGAAAGAAATAGAATAAGCTTGAGCTGCAATGAAAATGAGGGGGTGGGGGTGTTTCCGCAACCAGAGAGCGGTGCGACGACGTTCAACAGCGTCAGCGCGATCCTTTTTTTTACGCCGGTGCCGCGGTGGCACCAAGTAAAAAAACCCCCGGCTTTTTCTCCGCTCCACTGTTCCCAAGGTTTGACTAAAAGTACACATGTGTATATCATTCGCCTTGAAATTCTGCCGTCTTTCAATTAGACCTCCGGGATTTTCGATATCTGCTATAAAAAAAAGTTATTCAACAAACAAGGGGAGAGTAATTTTGTTTGTTTGTTTGCTTTCATTATTATATTATTATTATTTTTATTTTTTATTTTTTTTTCATGATTAGGGCAGACATAAGCCTCGGGTCTATCAGAAAAGTTGAAATTCGGATTGAGCGGTCTGAAAAGCAAAAGTAAGCCTTTCTCCGGGATCGACGGCCGATCGAATTTCAACTTTTCTGATAGACCCGAGGCTTATGTCTGCCCTAATCATGAAAAAAAAATAAAAAATAAAAATAATAATAATATAATAATGAAAGCAAACAAACAAACAAAATTACTCTCCCCTTGTTTGTTGAATAACTTTTTTTTATAGCAGATATCGAAAATCCCGGAGGTCTAATTGAAAGACGGCAGAATTTCAAGGCGAATGATATACACATGTGTACTTTTAGTCAAACCTTGGGAACAGTGGAGCGGAGAAAAAGCCGGGGGTTTTTTTACTTGGTGCCACCGCGGCACCGGCGTAAAAAAAAGGATCGCGCTGACGCTGTTGAACGTCGTCGCACCGCTCTCTGGTTGCGGAAACACCCCCACCCCCTCATTTTCATTGCAGCTCAAGCTTATTCTATTTCTTTCTTGCCCTTTTTCCTTTTCTCCCACCCCCCTCAAAAAAAAAAAAAAATTCATAGATGGATCCAGCAATCGGCAACTACGAATTCATCTCATTAGAATGTTTGGCTCATTTGCATCAGCAAAAATCCATTAATCTTGGGGCTGAAGCCCCCTTATAAAAATGGATTGTTCACCATAACCACTAATCATAATCACATGACCACTAATGGTCCAACTTAAATTTTCCCCGGGCCGTCGATCCATAGGGCCGTAACAGAGGGCCAAAGAATACATGCGCATTAACGAATCGGCTTAACTTTGCCCCCCCCCCCCCGGCGTCCAGAATTATCCTAACGCTAAATCTTGCAATTTGCGACTTTTTGATATAGCTAAGCCCAAAATTGTTCAAAAATTTAGAAATTCTGAAAAAAACCAATCCTTCGAATTTTAACTCTATAAGAGATGTTGTATTCTCTAAAAAATTGTCTACAGTTCCGTACAAACCGCAAATGTCGGGGAAACTTTTCGTTTCTGAATAAATGAATTTTTAATATATGCGTCAAAAATTGCTATTTTCGCGTTCTGGGCGATAAGATGAGGCATTGGTGGATCCAGCCTTCGCGAACGGGGGGGGGCGAATTTGGGATTTCAGCCCCCGGTCACCCCCTTTTTCCTTTTACGCTGTTTCTTTCCCCCTTCTTCCCCTCTTTCCCCCCTTTTTGGACGGAACGGGGGGGGGACGATCACCCCCTTCGCCCCCTCCACCTGCATCCGCCAATGAGATGAAGCCGAAGTAAATCATTTCTCCGCATTTAATTGCCGAAATTCGACGAAAATTGGTTGCTGGCAATTCTTCAGGTCGGCAAATTCAATTCTGCCATCAGTTCTGCCGTCCTCTCTGCTCGGCAGGCATCGTAGATTAAAAATTCTTTAAAACAAACTGATAGCAGAGTTGAATTTTGAGACCTAAGAATCGCCGGCTAACCTATACCAATTTAAAAATATAAAAGAGGGGAAGCAAGGTCCATTTTACTGGTCGGTCCGATAGCGCCGTAGTCTTTGTGACCAAATCGGGAAATCGTGATTTTCAAATGTGAGTTGTTAATTTCCCAATTTGTTCAAGTTCCACTGACGACGGCATGTACAGGAGGGAGAAATAAATGACAGCGCGATCGGACTGGCCTGCTAAAATGGACTTCGACCAACTTGGGAAATAAATCCCCAAATGAATAGCATGGTTTCCCGAATTGGTCACAAAGACTACAATGTTTTCGGAGTAACCTGTTTAAACGAACCTTGAGAAAAAGACCGTCGATTTGAATACTCGCGGGCCGCGGCCTCGAGCACATCGGAGGAAGCGCGTTGTTGAAGTTTCATAGTCTTTGTTTTTGTTTATGTTTCGCTAGGAATGTGAGGTTAAAATTTGTAATGATTGAAAATATCAGGAGAATGTGCGTATTGCATTGCGTTCTGTTTTGTGCGGATCAGTGCGAATGAAAACTTTCGGTGATCTTATTTTACAAAATGTGAATTCCAGATCGTATGTTTTTCTCTTTCTTGATCAATTGTGCAAAATCTAACTCCTGGTGTATTGCTTGACAAGGTTTAGTGAAAAATGGTGTGAGTTCATGATATCATGGTTGGGCACTGGCCAGCAGTATAAGTACAGGAGAGAGGAAATTTTTCTTCGGTTTTGCCGAGACATATTTCCGTTTCTAATTCATGTGTGTCTACAATAATCACCAAGTCAGACTATCTCCTCTCCTGTTCTGACAGATGCGAGGAACTTGCGCATTTTTTCTTAAATCTGTTTCACAGTTCTACTCGGAACAGGTTGAATTCGCTCTCATGTATTACTAGTCTAATGATGTGGCTCTGTGCACAACTCAGATGGTTAGCTACATTGGTTTTGCGGCCAATTTTCATTTTCTTCTAGTCTTTACATACTAAGAGCAATAATTAAGAAATTTCATCGAAACCGCTATCTGAGTGTCTGGCATTAAGTAATCTGAAATGATTCATTGAAACCTTTGATTGTGAAATGTTGTAGAAACAAGGATTCAATTCTTTCAAAACTCTTGCATACAAATGCACTGTTCCTCCAAAAAACTTGATCCTGTACTCATTTAGAAAAGGGCTGAGAGTACTTGGCTCTCTTCTCAAAAGTTATGGATGTTCCGCGCAGCACAGCTGAGAATCTACTGTTCGGTTTTTAAGATTTCCTCGGTAATCATGGGAGTGATTATTCCTTCTTAGATTATTCTGTCCTGTGATGCTTGCTCACAGCACAAACAGTTGCATTTTCTCCTAGGCACGATGCTTTCATCGTAGTATTTTAAAATACGATTGTGGCATATATGCTCTGATGATATGCAATAAAAGTTCTCTTGGAGATTCTTCAACAGCTGACATTCCTGAAAGCTAGAAGGATCATTCACTGTCCACCCTGTTTTTCTCGAGGTAACTATCCTTTTATTATTATTTATGATTGTGCCAGTGTTGCCTTAGTTGATAGAAAAACCTCTGATATTTCATATGATCAATTGCAAAATCAACTCATTTTGTCAGTAGATCTGGCAACAGTGGATTATACAAAAATCACTTGTGAGAATGGGAAGAGTTTCTAAGAAACAGGTATTGAGGGACTCAGGTACAGTCCCAGCACAGACTGCCAGGAGAGTGTGGATCATTTGCACCAAGGTTTGCATGTGGATGGTGCATATCATCCACGGTGCATAAGATCCACACTCCCAAGTTAACTTTAAATTTCAAACTATCAATTAATACTTTTGGAATAATGAGATGGCTATCCTTTAGAAATATTCCTGAGGGATAGGATTGTTTTTTGATTTAATGGAATTTCAAGGAAGTGTGGATGTTATGCACCGTGGATCATTTGCACCAAGGGTCGTGTGTGGATGGTGCATATCATCCACGGTGCATAAGATCCACACTCCCAAGTTAACTTTGAATTTCAAACTATCAATTAATACTTTTGGAATAATGAGATGGCTATCCTTTAGAAATATTCCTGAGGGATAGGATTGTTTTTTGATTTAATGGAATTTCAAGGAAGTGTGGATGTTATGCACCGTGGATCATTTGCACCAAGGGTCGTGTGTGGATGGTGCATATCATCCACGGTGCATAAGATCCACACTCCCAAGTTAACTTTGAATTTCAAACTATCAATTAATACTTTTGGAATAATGAGATGGCTATCCTTTAGAAATATTCCTGAGGGATAGGATTGTTTTTTTATTTAATGGAATTTCAAGAAAGTGTGGATTTTATGCACTGTGGATCATTTGCACCAAGGGTTGTATGTGGATGGTGCATATCATCCACGGTGCATAACATCCACACTCTTAAGTCAACTTTAAAGGTACTCTTAATTCATTAATTTTTTTCCTCAAAGTAGAATACTGATTACTCATGAAAAGTTGACTCTCAGTTCAAGCTTTGGGCTCAAGTTCAGTTTGTGGACCAAATGCACCGTGGATGATATGCACCATCCACACACAACCCTTGGTGCAAATGATCCACGGTGCGTGGACTCCACGCACCATCCACAAAGCCTTGTTTTTCAAATGGTGCGTGGACTCCACGCACCGTGGATCATTTGCACCAAGGTTGGCGTGTGGATGGTGCATAACATCCACGGTGCGTGGAGTCCACGCACCAACTTTTTTCCATTAAAAAAGTATTGCTTTGAGTTGGTGCGTGGAGTCCACACAGTGTGGATGTTATGCACCAATATTGTGGACTGTAAAATATAAGAAAATTTTTGGTGCGTGGAGTCCACGCACCGTGGACCTTTTGCACCAGTCCACACATGAGGTTGGTGCGTGGAGTCCACGCACCGTGGATCATTTGCACCGTAACCTTACTAAGTTGAGGTTAAGAATGACACGGCGATTAATGGAGCTAGGATTCAGCGTTAGTTGAGGCCAATCCGAGACAACTTTGGAACTTTGTGAGTTCATTGCGATTCGTGCGGCGATATACCTTGTCTTCAGATCACCATTCTTTCTCCGATACTATATTTAAGGTGACTTCCTGGATTTTGGCTTAGGTAGGCCTCTTGCATGAGATATTGAGATAAGAACCAACCCTGAGAAAAATATTCCAGTTAATTTAATCGGAATTCTGGTTTGGAAAGTATGAAACAGAGCTATTGTTAAAGTAACCGGGAGTGTGTTGTTGAAATAACCGGACATCCAGTGACTGCGGAACCACACTGAGAAAAAAAGATTATCAGAAGCATGCCAATGTGTATGAGATTGTGAGCCTATGTAAGGAAGAGTAAAATTACCAGAATTCTATAGTGTTTGTATTCCACAGATTTTGGAAATTTTTAGGAAATTCTAGTTCTACGACCATATTTTGGCACTAACACCAGAATTTTCCGGTCAAATTACAAGACTTTCTGTGGTTCACACATTGTTGTGCCTCTGGTGATATTACTAAAAACTGGTATTATGACTATCGATTTTATTTGATTTTCAGTGCAGGATTTCAGTTACAGTCACAGTAATACCGAAAAGGAAATGGATCAGAATTATTGTTACGGCAACAGGAAATTTTTCTCAGTGAATGTGCAGTTGCATTCCTATCGCGATTAATGTTTTTAAATTAAAACAATAATAAGAGGCAAACAATTAAACCAAATCCATGAAGGGATGAAGCGAGGATTAGGCTTATAATATTGTGCGGCCTCTCTCTCTATTGATATAGAACCACACGATATCACACTTGTAACGTCAACACTTTAATAAGTTTAATAAAGTTTAAACCATCTTTTAGAAAAGTTCTAAGCCCGCTTCCAGGCGATATATTGTGGATCTAAACATAAATAGAACTTAAGGAAGAGAGTTGATTTAAAATCATGAATTAAGTGCGCGCATGCGGGTAAGTTTAGATACAACAACGGTTGAATAATATGTACAAAAGCTCCGCAGCCACTCTGATAAAAGCAACCAACGTGAGTTCAGTTCGCTCTGCTGCTTCCATTCAAAATTAGGTTAAGTTAAAGATAAACTTGAAAATCAAAAGACGCTTTGTGGAGAGTAAGTTTCGTTTTTATGGAAATCTCCCACGGTTACAGCTCAGAGAGCAAACATCGAAAGTACGCAGACTTATACATATATACCTACCTTCTGATTACTTTGCATGCAAGCATGCTACTTCCTTATACATCCTAATAAAACGGTGTTGTCGGTTTATTCGTGAAAGCATATATTGACATGATAACCGAAGGGTAAACAAGCGGTAACTCTAGGACCTAGAATAGTTTGGATCAATATGGCACAGATTTGACTGAAATTTGGCCGTTGACGAGCCTGCTCTTTGTAATATAATAAGAATCTAGATTTATACTGTTGACAAGATCTGTCAAAGTTCTCAAATGGGTAGAGCACATTATATGGGTCTTGGAGTTTTTTTCTTTTTTTTATTATTATTATTATCATTCTTTTTTATTTTCGTCAGCTGAAATTTCAGCTGTTTTTGAAACGTTATAAAAGAGACAGGAATGCATGATATTTAGAAAAATATATTTTATATCACCACTCAGGAGTCAAATTAGAATATAATATTTGCGGTGAAGCCCATACTTTTTGTGGGTCTCCACTCTCCAGGTCTCCTAACCACAACAATGCCTTCTGCAATGCCCAGTTTTTGTTTTAGGGGTTCCCGTGTTTAATTCTCAAGTGTTCTGGATTTTTTTTTTTTTTTTTTTTTTTTTTTAAATCCTTATAAATCAAGAAAAAATCTGAATAGAAAAAGCTGACGCTTTCTTATACAGACCGACCCTGACTTGGTAAAAAAAGTGATCGTAAGTAGGATAAGAGTCATTCACCTAGCTATGCTTTTTTTGAAATGAGGGTTGGAGTTCCCACTTCGCAAAAACAGCGTGAATATCGTTTATCCTTTACGCCATATTTCCGGCAGAACTGAGTACTATACATATATTATGTAGTGTTTTCTGAATGGTTTTTCCAGTTTCTAAAGTTGTATTGACAGATACTTAAATTCATAATCCGATTTCAAAAGCTTGTCTGACGTACAAAAGTGATATCCTGGCAGATTTTATCAGCCACGATTTCATCATGATAACGATGATCGCTCAACAAAGTAAATGCTTATTATAATAGCTCCGTTACCGTTTGTGAGCTTATATATTTTCAGTTTTTCCTCAAAATGTCAATGAATGGATATGCCATCGCTTATAGGTAGGTTTTTCAAGGATTCGTTTTCATTTCCATGATGAAACCTAAATATTTGAGCGTTTGCACGGGTTGAGACGTAGAATATGTACTAACCCGATGTTAAGTAGATCTAGCGTTTTTGAATAAGGCTTGCGGAGAAATGCAATTACAGGACTCCATTTTTCCCAGTTCCCGTACCTTTTTTCTGACGAAAGAAAAAGTCGTCCTAAACCCTATATATCGACGGAGCTCGCTAAGAGGCCGCAAAGTGTTGTCGTAAAACATTCGTAGGAATAATCATCGATTCTGGAAACCCTTCGAGAATTGACGAAACAAACCCGCTGAGCTTTTGAATATGAAAGTTGTTTTGCGGCGACTGTTTACCTCCAGCCATCCGTATCTTTATCTTGATATTTTCTGCTGCCACATATTTTCAAGTCAGATTCTTTTGTTATTTTCTTTTTTTTATTCAAAACCCCCATGAGTCTTGAATAAAGGGCAGAGCACCGTAGGTACGGTACGTGCCAAACGTTTTTTCAAAGACGGAAGAAAGAATTTATCAGAACAATGATATGTAGAATTGGAGGCTGAATAGTTACAGGATTCTCTGCACCCCAATCTCACTACTAGATATGAAACTAGAGTTCCAGTTCACCATGAGATTTACGCCGAATCATGTTTTTCTTCTTTAAAAAAAAGAAGAAGAAGAAGAAGAAGCGGATCAAGGAGCGCTTATAGGAGTCAAAATGCAAATGGCGGATGGCTGTTGACTCTATAATAAAATAATAAGTTTGTTTCCGCTTTAAAAAAAAAAAAAATAATGGTAGTTCTAGTAAAATATATAATGTCCTCTAGAATAATATTCAAGTCGAAGAACAACCAACAATAATTATTTCGGTCACGGTACTTTAAGTGTGTAAATGAGAGAATGCAAAAAGTATAAAACAGAATTTCCCGCGATTTGCAACTCACCTCTTTTAGAGTTTCCGTAAGAATCTGAATCTATGAGTCAATCAGAGGTGAATTTTGACAGGGCGTGTAACTCTCATAGTACAAAGGGACTCTATGTAGATGAAACCGCAGTGGCAAAGCGTGCCATATGAAAAACCAAAGCATGTCGTTTTGCGGATCTTACAAGGATTTTTTAATACACCGATGATTCTAACGGCACTCGAGTTCAGTTCAGTAGTATCACCGTAACGCACGAAAGCACTCTGCTTAGTGCATTTCTACAACGGAAGGAATAATACTTGAATATCAAAATTTCATTACTTTTGAGTCAATCGGTGTTCTATCGATGACCGAAAAAATTAAAGATAAACAGTTATTTTTTGAGGGTTATACATTCACACACAGCTACACAGCTATGAATTGGTCTATTTAATCTATTTGTTAACAGGTGAATATGGGCGTCATAAAGGAGACAAGGCGCATTCCCCCACCCCCAAGGATTTGATGCATCTCAAAATTTAAGGAAGTACGAGGAGAAAAAAAAAGTTGTCTTATATATAGCGCGTGTAGGAGGCGAAATAAGCTTTAAATTTCAGGGAAGGATGTGTACAATGTGTTTCTACCCAAAATTTTATTGTAAGTGTAAATAAACAATAGGGTCATCAAAGACCTCGATAGTCAGAGTTTGCAGGGGCCGAATGCGTGAGATACAAAAAATAAATAAAAGTTCAGTATTTTGCCCCCCACCCAAGGAATAAAAAGTTGAAATTATGTCGTGCTATGTCCAAACATTCATGCTTGGTAGAACATCTCTCGTCGGTGTTTTCATATAGAGGCTTAACTCAATTAAATAGTGAGACAAGTTAAAACTTTCCTCTTAAGATCCGCTAAATGGTTGACCTATGGCTATTCTACAATTTGTCCGTCGAAAACTCTGTGCGAACGGTTGAATTCGAATGTCTTACAGTGCGCACCTGGGACCAAATAATGTTAGGCCCCGAGCGTAACTTACACACGCGCACGGTCACATGACCGTGCTTAAGCTCTCTGATTGGTCGAAACCGTACGCAATTCAATGCGCGGGACCTAACATTATTTGGTCCCTAATTCTTCGATCATTTTCACGCAATGGACAAAATGGACGTTGCTAGATTGCATAGACAATGAGTAACAAAGCAATTCGGTGCAAACTGCTATAGTCACACCCTTCTTACCTTTTCGATTTATCCAGGCAAATTTTCAATTCCAACCCATTTACAATAAATCGTGTCTCCTCTTTAGAAAGTTGGAAGTCAAAGAACTGTGGGTACAGAATGTTCTACTGAACTAGCCTCTTTAGACAAAATATATGTCTATTCATATTCAGAAATATAGCGTTAAACATCATCGGCATATCTTTGATTCCCAAGAAAAAGTACCAGCCACTTTATTCAGTAATGAGCTCGTTGCGTATCTTTCCTTCAGAAACTAATAAAGTAGTAATTCTTGTGAAAAATGATGTCAGAAAAATATGGTAGCATTAAAAAGTTTAAAAAGTCACTCCCGATTATTTAGAAAAAGCCTAAATGAACGGAATCATAAAGGACTTCACGCACGATGCAATGGGATAGACCCACCTCACCTAATTTGTCACTATTTCCGTGCTATGATAGGTTAGGAAGTGGCAGATCTGATAATAATTTACGTTAACGCCGTCGTAACGTATGCAGTGTGCACTGTGCATGCAATGGTGCCATTTCGACTCCGATTTTAAAGAGCGTTGCATAAAGGATATTGTATTTTGAAACTTTTCAGAGCTCTCATCGGTTTTGCTGCACGTCCACGTTCAACATACGAATACCGCAATTTTACTTATTTATATCGAAAGTTTGCAACTATATAAGATACAAATCTCTTCAAAATTGTTCATACCGCTAACTGTATCGTCGTTTGGCACCACTGCTGAATGGAGGACGCAGAGTTAATCAAAAATAAAGTAAGCTGGAAAGCTCCAGGACGAGTTGAGTCGGGCCGAAGATGAAGACAAATCACAATCGACGCCCTGCTCTCTCTCTCTCTCTCTCTCTCTCTCTCTCTCTCTCTCTCTCTCTCTCTCTCTCTCTCTCTCTCTCTCTCTCTCTCGCTCGCTCTCTCTCTCTCGCTCTCTCTCTCTCTCTCTCTCTCTCTCTCTCTCTCTCTCTCTCTCTCTCTCTCGCTCTCTCGCTCTCTCGCTCTCTCGCTCTCTCGCTCTCTCTCTCTCTTCTCCACCTCTCTCTTCTTTCATACTTACATTCACATTCTATTTTTTCTATCCCCTCTTTCCTTTGCCTTTGTCTCATCCCTCAACCCGACGTTCTTGGTCACCCTGCTCCGGCCTGTTTGCATTCTTCTTCTCTGGCTGCAGAATGATATTGCCATAAATCCCCCTGACTTTCAACTCTTCTCTCTCTCCCTCTCTCTCTCTCTCTCTCTCTCACACACACACACACACACACACACACACTCACACCCGCCCATATACTTAAACATACTGATCCTTCACTTATTCAGCGTTGTCACGCTAACTGCTTTCAAAAAACGCATTTTTGGAAATAAAATAAGTGTGCCGTGAGTATTTAGAGGACCCAATTTGCAATGCACTTGATATATGCATTCAGTGGTGTAGTGCTCTTAACAGAAGTTCTTGAATTAAAGTTGCACATGCACCCGGGTGGAGGAAAATTATGAATGGCAAGATTTTTATTCTACAAGACAGAGCCCTTGAATCTTAGTTGTACTTGAGCAATACTCCACTGGATTCAAGAATTCGATATATATATATTGCCGAAGTACCCAGAAATCTCAGGACGTCTACGTCCATTGGACTTTTTTTTTTTTTAAAGGCGTGACTTCATTTCCTCCTCACACTTTAAAGTTCTTCTCGAGTCTAGCACAGTATATAGGACAAAAGATTTTTTATCTGATAGTGATTCCTCAAAAATTGGATGGAACGAAAACTATACAAGGCAGGAAAAGTAACGGGAGAAATAATACGCAATAAGAGGAAGACGAGAAAGAAGCTGGGTGGTCTATTTTTCGTTTTGCGCCTCCGGGCTCAGAGTCGGAACTGATCGCAACGGATCCAGCTTAACGAACCCAAGTTGTGACAAGGTACTCTCTTTTCCTGTCATTGCGCTGCGTTCAATTTTGTCAGCGCTTTTCCAAGCGCGCTTCGTTTCCGGGCTTGAAATTAACGTCAAACTTGGTTCCTTTTCTCTTGCGGCTCTTTCATTAACCTTCGTGTAATTTCTGTCGTAAGTAATCTTTGTTTCGCCGCCGCAAAGAAAATGGAGCAGCTCATTTTTCATATGATGTGTTACTATGGAGACAAAAAAAAAAAAAAAAAAAAAAAAAAAATAACCCAACGCAGAAAGAGTAATAATGCATTCAATCTAGCAACGTATCATTTTGTCGGTTTAAAAACCAAATATGCCCGCATGCTCGTTGGTAACCCACTTTTTGAATTTTCTTTGGACCGAACTTCAATCAATTTTCAAACACAATGGTTGAGTTTTGTGCACCTCTAAATCTTGAGTTTTTTGTTTTTTTGTTTTGTTTTGTTTTTTGTTTTCGCCAAAGAAAGTTTTTTATTATATTTCCGAGCAATTACCAGGAGGTAAAATTCCTCATTTGCAAAAAGGTTACTTAATCATTAAAGTTTGTTGTTAAAAAAACAAAAAAAAAGAATGTAAGAAACTTTGATAAAACTGGAGGTTATTCAGAATCAGAGGTCCTCCGGCTCCACTATGTGTGCGACTCTATCTGCATATACAGGGTGTGGCAGACCACCCGTCCACTATCTTTATCTCAAAAACGGCCGAAAATTGAGCTTCGGGGGCAAAACTTTCAAGGGTATATCGACCCCAAGGAATCCAATGAAAATATTTTCAGCCCCCCAAAACCACCCCTTGGGGGTTATTTAGGGGGGTGGGTACCCGTATCTCGAAAAAATCAAATAGAAAGGGTATGTTTTGACATTGGAATCTAATACAACATAAAAAAATAAAACTTTTTTATCCCTAAGTTTTTTTTCTAAAAACCACCCTTTTTTGAGTTAGGGGTGGTTTTCAAAAAATTTAGGGGTAATCTTTGATTGACCGCTGTGACCCTCCAAATCATTGGATTTCAAAAAACTAAGAAGTTTCTGAAAGGGCAGACCAAGGGCTTTCTTTTGATGTATCACATGCTTATTTTTTGTGAAAAAGGGTACAAGGCCCCCTCACCCCAAAATTTTGGGGCTTCGGGGGGCCCTAGGTAAAAATTTTCAAATGCAAAGGTATGGCTTGTGATACATCATTTGAAAGGTCTTTTAGAGACGAAAAAAATGATACCCCCCAAAAGTCGTAAAAACAACCCCCTTTCAAAATGGCGGCCGTTTTAAGGTTAGGGGGCTCAAGGGGGGACCTTCAGAAAAATGATCCAAAATTGAACGATACATGGCTAAAAGGGTCTCAAAAAGAGAAAAATAATGGTTCAAACCGCGAGTCAAACCGACTTTTCAATCCAAAGTTACGGCCGATTGAAATTTAGGGGTAGTTCCGTTTCCCAAAAAGGCACCCCTAAATTTCAATCGGCCGTAACTTTGGATTGAAAAGTCGGTTTGACTCGCGGTTTGAACCATTATTTTTTTCTTTTTGAGACCCTTTTAGCCATGTATCGTTCAATTTTGGATCATTTTTCTGAAGGTCCCCCCTTGAGCCCCCTAACCTTAAAACGGCCGCCATTTTGAAAGGGGGTTGTTTTTACGACTTTTGGGGGGTATCATTTTTTTCGTCTCTAAAAGACCTTTCAAATGATGTATCACAAGCCATACCTTTGCATTTGAAAATTTTTACCTAGGGCCCCCCGAAGCCCCAAAATTTTGGGGTGAGGGGGCCTTGTACCCTTTTTCACAAAAAATAAGCATGTGATACATCAAAAGAAAGCCCTTGGTCTGCCCTTTCAGAAACTTCTTAGTTTTTTGAAATCCAATGATTTGGAGGGTCACAGCGGTCAATCAAAGATTACCCCTAAATTTTTTGAAAACCACCCCTAACTCAAAAAAGGGTGGTTTTTAGAAAAAAAACTTAGGGATAAAAAAGTTTTATTTTTTTATGCTGTATTAGATTCCAATGTCAAAACATACCCTTTCCATTTGATTTTTTCGAGATACGGGTACCCACCCCCCTAAATAACCCCCAAGGGGTGGTTTTGGGGGGCTGAAAATATTTTCATTGGATTCCTTGGGGTCGATATACCCTATGAAAGTTTTGCCCCCGAAGCTCAATTTTCGGCCGTTTTTGAGATAAAGATAGTGGACGGGTGGTCTGCCACACCCTGTATATGGTACGATAAAAAGTTCTAAAACAGCCTATTAGTCATCAACGTTTGTTGGAAAATGTTAATATTCTAAAACCTAACTTGGTGCTGTAAATATGTTAAATAATTTTGAAAACAAGGGGAAAAATCATTAAGATAGAAAATTGATTTTTGAGGGCAAATTTAAAATCAACGATCAAAATTTGATTGAGTTTTTCGATATATCTTTAGCCCAGATTTGTCGATACTGAATAATATCCGCTTGACAAATCACCGCACGTACCGTACTATACATGCTCGAAATTTCTGAAAAACTAGGCACACAACACAAGTCAGAGTAAATAGCTAAAAAATGAGAAAATAAAACAAGGCACCATTATTTTTTGCTCATCAGCACTGAGTACGAGTAGGTCGCATCTTTGAGAGGAACATAAAACAGTGACCCACATTCAAATGACATACGTTTGCAACGCCAACACAACACACATGACTCCATCATATTTGTATGCCAGAGACACATAATGATCAACATGGCCTTCACACGCTTTTCACATTACTCATAAGTTACTTTATACTCCCATAAAATTCATTTAGGCAACGTGCATTTTCTAAAACGGTAGTAGCCTCAACTGTTTCCGCATTTATTTAACGATATAACTGCATTTTCTCGTCAATGCCAATGATATACTGTTCCTATACGCAGATACTTTCAACACCAAGAGCTCCATTCATAGTCATGGAGTCTTCTGCGATTGAGGTTTTACGATGAGAGGAAGACAAGGGAAGGAAAACCACAAAACTGCCCTCTACACAGCAAGATAAGGTTGAAAAGTAACACAATTAAATATGAAAATTTGCAGCAGTGACTCGCTCATAAATAACGAACGTAGGTTGTACACGAACTGCAAGAGTTATGCATTGCAGAGGCAATTCTAGTGGGTTTAATTAAGGGAAGTCGCCAGTCTGTATATCTCCACAATGTAAAACATGAGCAACTTTTATAGGTACTACTTTCTCAGAAAATATTATAGATATCCAAGAATATTGTTAAACGTGTCGCATGCCTTACCGACAGTGCACTTTATGTAATTGTTTCTCTTATACCAGTGATAAGAAACTATCTTCTTATTGGAGCGCAAACACAAATCTGCTTGCCGCGAAGAATGCTGATTTTCTATCGCTGATATTTTCGTAATTTGTTGACCATCACTTGAAGATTTGCTTAAAAAATTCTGCTATTGGCATCTAGTGGTTTAAAAAGTTTCAGATGGTAAATTCTCTGTGACACCTGCTAAAATTTTATAATAAAACCATGTAAACTTTTTCCAAATTTGAAAGCAACTCATAGAGGTACACTCAGAAAATATCATTGAAAAGATTGCCCTCTGTCAGGTTTTAAACTATCGAATTAGTTCATCACTTAAGTAAAATCTCTAACTTTGCCTGTGCGATGTCTCAATAGCATCTGCCCTTGGCAGAATTCGGGAGATTGGGGTTATTTTGTTAGGTGGTCTACTTTTACGTGGGATTTTATAGGAGAGAGTTGGTTTTCTACGATTTTTGTGGTTTTGCCACATAGGCGTCGCCAAGGAGGGGGGGTCCAGGGGTCTGGACCCCTTCACCCTTGACCCAAAAATTTGCCCTAAGGATACGTCATTTTTAGCGTTTTCAGACAAATTTTTGCAAAATTAGTATCTTTGGACCCCCCCTGACAGATTTTGGCCCCGTGCCCCCCCCCCCCCGCACCACTAGAAAAATTCCTGGCTACGCCACTGGCTTTGACAACAATCAAGATCGCAGATTCATTGAAATTGGTCGACACCAGCTCATACGATTAATTAAGAAATCTATAAAACGTCAATTAATCGAGAACTGTAAATTTTTTTTAGATATCGTGAAATAATTAACGATATCGCTAATTAATTAATCTAGAGACCTAAATTAATCTAAGGAGTAAAGATTTGACTGAAAAATCAACTGATATGTGGTATGTGAATACTGTCGGCACTCAACGTGTTTTGCCCGTTTTCGCGGAAAACTGCAAGTACTTAAATTTTGACTTTTTACGACTAGCTTTCAGCACCATCACTTCTTTGTAGGTCGTCTATACTTTGCGGTGAATTTCCAATTTCGGCGTGTTATATCAATTTCCGTGGATTTTCTCCATTCCAAGACAAACCACGAACCCTAGAATTTTGACTTTTTCCTCCTTGCGGCACCAATTTTCCTGTGGATCGTCTATGATTTGCGTCGATTTTTAATCACAAGGCATTTTTTAACGACCGGAGTGTCGTTTTAACAAACGTACAATTCCTATCCACTCTGGCATACCTCTCATTTTGTAAAATAACAAAATCATTTGCAACTCAAAAGAACCAAAATCGGTATATTCTATGCTTATTATAACTAGAGTATACCCTAACAACCTTTTTCAAAATATGACGATTTATGAACAGCCTGAAACTGTTATAAAAAAGACTATAGTTTTTCAAATGTTGCGCACGCTGTTTCCAACACTTGCGTCATGGTAAAATTTCAAGGATTGGACCTCTGAGGATTTTTTAAAATTTGATAAAAAAAAAAAAAAATTGATGAATAAATAAAAACGAAACTATTGCAATTAAAATTTTCGGCTTACAAGGTAGGCTCACAAGTAATAAACAAATAAAACACATCACGGGTTGAAATAGAGAAAATAGAGACAATTCTAATGAGATCAAGTTTTTAAAATATAACTACAGTGGTTAAAATATAACTCAATTTTACGAACTTTTTTCACTGTGAATTTGCTAAATCATGGCTCTTTTTTTAGAGAGTGCGTCAATACGATGTAAAATTGCGAGCAGCAACTCCATTAAAATAAAACATTGCAAGATCGTGACAACGCTGCACTCGATATTGCTGGTTTCAAAACTAAACGCTTCAATTATCGATTTCAGGGGGAAGGCGAAGCATGCTGTTTGCTAGAATCGATCGTTTCATATAAGTTTAAATGGAGAGTAATGTCCTACATTGCACGAGCTTCTCTGAACTTATAATTGTGAGAATAGTATATCGATCGTTGACAGCAGAAGGTGGATTTAGAGAAGACACTTGAACGATGATTCTTGTCTCCGATCGTTTGAAGCTCTTTGAAGTGTGCTCTTGAGAAGAGAAGTCCTCAATTGATCTACGTCCATAGGACGCTTCTAGAGCATTTCAAGATGAGCTATGATATATTTTTAGAGAGGGAGGGAGGGGGAGACAGAGTTCCACAGCTTATGTTGAAGATGGCATCGGTTCCTCTCATGGAGGTGATCTCAAAGAGTAAACAAGATTCTCAACATGGTATTCAACATACGCGGCGACTCCATCGCGAGTTTTGGAGATTGTCATTTTCAACCAACAAGAATTATACTCATTTTGCGTCTAACTACTTTTAATTCATCAATTTCATTTGTTCATGAAAATCTGAAAAACGTATTCAAGTAATTTTGAACACCATATACTAATTCTGCATCAGTTTTGAGGGAAATAACCCGAAAAAATTAAGGCGTGTTATCGGACAATAACAACCATCAAACAGCACTAAATATTTCTAACCAATCAGGATGCACGACTATAGGTCTCACCGTAAAGTGCTCTTTTTCCTCTCATTTAGCGAGTTGATGAGGGCAAATTTGATACTCAGGTGACGAAACGATTAACTTAAAATCTCATCTTTAGATCTGAAACGTTGTTTGTCAAACCTCCAGTTCACACGTGAATCTGCTAATGAAATATGCTTAATCTTCAAGGTTGTTTGTTGATTGGAAGCTCATCCATTCTATTGAGCCTTGTCTTGAAGGAGTTTGAGCCTTAACAGAAACGTCTCCAAATTGCACCGATTGTTTTTCTCGCGAATTTTTACAAAATTGAGATGACACCATTCTGTAAGCTTATGTTTACGACAATATTGTTGCAGTAATGTTGCTATTGGTGGTGGACTGTTGCAATGACGATTTAAGGGTCTTCCAATTTCGGACGTTTTTAGTGCTGCCATCGTTATTTTCGGAGGTTTTTACACCAGAATCAACTATTAAATCGCTTATAGCAAAAGTGTGCAACAGCCCCATTAAGGATATTTTGTGAGTTTAGGAGTGGATTTCATAAGTTTTTAGTAATCTATCATTATCTTTGTCGCTTTTTACTTCTGAATTGACCCTGAATTCGCTTACAGCAAAAGCTTGCTACAAAACATCCCCATACCGCACCATTACCTTCCATTGATTGGCAACATTCTATAATATAAAGGGCCTGGCGACTGAAATTGGACTCATTAATGCTGGAGGGACCTATTCGATTTTAGACGTTGCCATTTTCACTCGATACTTTAATATTATTATACGAGGGTGGATTTTAAAGTAAGTTTACCTATTTTTTTTCTCAGGAACTATTAATGTTAGGAGAAAACAAACCCAGTGTTGGAACGTACGTACTTTCAGCTTTCTAACGAGCTTTAGTTTTTTAAATTTGGCTGACGCGTTGCGGAGAAATCAAGGATTTTCCACACCCGTCTCTCCTTCAAACGTGCCCGCCTTTTCACGCGCTGCGGAGCTTCTTAGAAAACATGAGTTTAAGATTTGAAAAAGTAAACTCGAGCAATTATTTTATTGAAACAAGTTATAACATTGTTGTGAGGCATCTCCTCTCATTTTTTTACGTAGTCACCCGCAAGATTCTTGAATTTTTAATATCGGTGCAACAATTTCTGTATACATCAGCCGTCGTAAAATTCTTTCCCCATACTCATTAAACCAGGTTTTGACGTAAGCTGTTAATCCAGCTTCAATTCATGATGACTGCATTTTCAGTACTGATCGAAAGTTTGAAGATCGATACAAATTGGACCATTATATCAGTAGAAGAGTAGTCTATTTCTGTAAAAAAAACATGCACTCAGGTGTTATTGAGATATCTGATCCGGAGATAAGTCTGATAAGCAAGAGAGATAAGCGCATAAGTCTTCTGTAGCGCGTGAAAAGGTGGGCACGTTTGAAGGAGAGACGGGTGGGGAAAATCCATGATATCTCCGCAACGCGTTGGCAAAATTTAAAAAACTAAAGCTCGTTAGAAAGCTGAAAATACGTACGTTTCAAAACTGGATTTGTTTTTTTTCTGGCATTGATACTTTCTGAGAAAAAAAAATAGGTAAACTTACTTTAAAATCCACCCTCGTAAAATTAGCCTTGTGCAAAGAATTTCTTGAAACTTCCAGGAACTCTCCTTACGATATAAATCTCGTTCTTGAAAATATTAAGCAATTTTATACATCAAATTATTTTAAGGGAATTAAACAGTCGAGATTAAATTGCAACGTCGGAATACGAGGGGGCCTGTTTAGTATAAATTGAAACGAGACGCTAAAAGCGATTTCCCACAATCGTTTCACGCTCGGAAGGAAGGATTGATTGGAGGCGTTTTACGGGGGATGCATGTCAATAGCCAAGAAATTTGATCTTTTCAGGTGATTTTGAAACGAGAGATAAAATAGTTAAATTAAATTAGAGAGAGGGAAAGAGAGGGAGGGAGAGAGAGAGATATACTGAGAAAAAGAGGGACAGAGAGGGACAGAGAAGGGAATAGAGAGAGAGAGAAAGAGAAACTTACTGAGTGCGCCTTCTATCTCTTTCTCGGGCCAGCTTAGCTCTCCTTCGTAGGCAGCAAATGACGAGCAAAGCGAATAGCGGAAATCCGATGATGCACGAAACAATGGGGATGACGATCGTTTCGGGTGATACTGCAACAGAGGAACAGAAAACAAAAGAAAATATAGGCGTACGTATCTTCATTACACGAGGGAACGAGTAAAAAATGCTCGCCCACTGAAAAAATAACATAAAAACCGCGCCGAGAAAAAAACAAAAGGCGGACGAAAAAATTTTACTCGAACAAAAGAAAAATGCCTGCTTTTTGCGGGTGGCTAAATAAAAATGAACACCTGCGAGGTATGATCGTGTTTTACAGTTTATGAAAGTTGACAGCTCTTTATTTATCCCTCTTTTCCCCCGTGTCACCTCTTTCCTCTGAGGCAAGTTACTTTCCACGTTGGCCTCATAATGAAGAGTCACTGGAGGGGAGTGAACAAGCAGAATGTGAAGATTATTCTGACTGAATGAGAGCAAAGGTTAAAACCAAACCAACCGAAGATATTATTATAAAACACAGATCCGCGAATCTTGAAAATTCCCGTTGTAACTTTTAAGAGGCTCCACGTTACGTTGTACGTGGAATATCGTTCGACATGCTTTTCTTGAGTTCGTGTTAGTGAGATCCTGAGTTGGTGAGATTGTAACTTAAAAAAAGAAACAAAAATACCGTTTCATAACCTAGGTTGCGGCTTCTCTTGGCAAAACCTATACTCCCTTTTTCTTGTTACCCAGTTTGTCTTAGGGACGAGTTACTATACAGCACAGAGAAAAATGATTCGCGACATTTGCTCAGAATTCAGCTTATTTTACTAGAGAGACGAGTTGATTTTCGGCATAGCTATATTCGTGTATAGCGCAACCAGACTTGTCTAGTAAAATCCTAGAATACTCATCTAGTTGCACCGTTTCGCCGCTTGGCTGCAGGGTACCACTTGCCACGTTACAGAATCTCTCCGCTTAGCTGCATTGCTTTGACGCCAGGTTGCAATGTACTGACTAAATCACGTGAGCATGCCGCCTCTCACGCATGAGAAAAGTATGTAACCGGCAGTTTGGTAAGTGAAATGAGACTCGTCCGCTCTTCGAACCTGGCTAATCGAATATGGCGTATACCATATGATGCTGCCAAACTTCACACGACGCGATGCCTCGCAAGTCATAGATACTTGTTATTATATGCCGTAATTGCGTTCTACCGAACGCTCAGATAAATCAATTTTGAATTGATTATAAAACAACGAATATTAATATAAAATACTTTCGAACACACAGTCGCAGTTTTCTCTATTTAAATAATTGATATTTCTGTCTAATTAATCCAAAAGGCCATGATCCGCAGAAAATGCATAAAAATAACAATTCAATGAATGTTACTTTTTTCTCCAAGGACATGATCAGTTTATTGCAGGCCTTGTTTTGTCCTCACAGAACATCCATAAAGAATTTATTGGCAGTCTATACTGGTTCGGTTTAAATCGTTGGGAGTCGAGTGTGTGATACCTAACAAAATTCAACAAAAACAAGGGCTCACAAACTGGGATTCGCGACGCCATCCGTAAAAGCGAATAACGAGGAAAACTAGAAGTATATAAGAATAAACATCACGATAGTAGAGCGGAAAAATTTGCGAAACTTTAAACTTTTACGATTGAAAGCCGCTGCTTATTGCGCGCGAGCTTTTAGGTCGCCTCCCACCCATTTTCTTAATATCCTTTTGGAAACCAATTTTCTTATTTAGGAACATCCAAATTTCAATATGATTTTACTCCAAATTATTGTGCTCCAATTTCCCGGTTTTCTTGACGGGAAAAAATTGAATTTAATGTGATATTTTGTTGTTTTCCTTATAGCTGATAGTTGGATGAGTGGAGAAAGAAAAAAAGGGTCGTCAAATCTGGGTGTCCGTGGTTAAGAAAGGCTTGGAAATACCAGCACTGAAGTACTCCAAATGACACTAGAGTATTAAAATCGTGAAATTAAATAAATATAAGTGAATATAGGTGACTAGCCAGTTTACCCGATCGTTTTTGTTCAAACTCACTAAGCCACTGTTGGTCCATTGGTCCATTTTTTTTGAGATGGTGAAAAATTCGGAGGGTTTGTTCTAAGATGGAAGTACGACAGTCGATCGGGGTGATGCCTATAGTGTCGATTGACGCTGGAGAGTCGATCGGTTCCGAAAGCGAGCACGGTGGTTCTTTGATGACATGTCAGGCGAAAAAAACATACATGTCCAGAACAGAGAGCCCCCCCCCCCTCGAAAGTTTCATTGTGGCTCTAGAGAAGAGTATCCGACGGTACGGTACAATTTTGATCCTAATTGTCTCCCTAAATTTCAAAAGTCTTTTGGCGCAAACTAGAGATCAATTTCAGTTTTTGTTTTCGGTGTATCGAAGGTCGAAGTGCGTTTGGAGTCACTTTCAAGAAATCATATTGACTTCCAGCTTGTGCCATAAGTCATAAAATGTAATCCTGTTTCGAACGAGGTATCACAAAGATGGATGTTTTTAATTTTTTGACGTACGGAAGAAATATAAGGATGTTTCGGAAAATTTCGGAAAGCTCTTTCAAGGGGAAGAGCTTTCCGAAATTTTGGATACGCTTTAAAGTAGTTATCATTAAGTTATAAACAACTACCAAGTTTAATTATACCACGTAGGTGTATGTATACGGTGTATACGGTGTATATGCGGTGTATATGGTGTATATGGGTGTATATGGGGTGCGTATATGGGGCTGGGGCTGCAGCGCCTGCAGCCCCAGCCTTCATTTCTGAAACCACGCTGTACTTTTATTTATGTTGAAGACTGTGTTTACTCCAATTTTTTTCAGTTTTTGAACTCTGAAAAATCAAAGCCATCGAAGGTTTAGAAAGCTGACATTAACTGCTAAATTTATTGGTGGAACGCGTAAAGAGAAGATGGTGTGAGAAAGAGCTCGTAGCATACATACGAGGGTCGTTCAGAAAGTAAGAATCCCTATTTTTTTTCTCAACTTCTAATTAAGCTACAAAAAATTTAAACCCAGCATCGAAACCGTCATAGACTGACAATTTCAACGCTTTTTTAAAAATTAAAATCGGACCAATAGTTTCGTCACAATCTTAGTTTTTGTGAACCCAACTTTTTGAATTTCCGTCCACCTCCAGCGATGATTTTTCCAGCAAAATTATCGCTGCGTAACGAGCTCACTCCATGCCCACTGTGAGAGTAAAAACTTTCGGCATTTGAGATAAACGGTTTTGACGGACTAACGTTATCAAGATAACGGATCATGAACCTCTTCCCTGCGTTGAAGAAATTTTTGGCCGGGAAAAGATTCGCAACGGATCCTGAGCTGAAGGCTGCGGTTATGGGATTTTTCAGCGCTCAACCAAAAAGTTTCTTTGAAGATGGCATCAAGAAGCTTATTCCGCGATGCGACAAATGTATCGGTGTGCTGGGTGGTTACGTGGAAAAAAGCTAAGAATGGTATAAAGGTATAAAGGTATAATTTTTTTCTCAATTTTATCACATGTTTCGATTTTGATCACAACGATTGATTTTGAACTAAGGTAATCTAGTGTACAATTGAAGCGCACGCATCGCATCGGAGGTGGACGGAAATTCAAAAAGGTGGGTTCACAAAAACTAAGATTGTGACGAAACTATTGGTCCGATTTTAATTTTTAAAAAAGCGTTGGAATCGTCAGTTTATGACGGTTTCGATGCTGGGTTTAAATTTTTTGTAGCTTAATTAGAAGTCGAGAAAAAAAATAGGGATTCTTACTTTCTGAACGACCCTCGTATATCCTATAAATTATTTAAAAGAGAGCTTGGTAGAGTAAAGATTATAAGTGACTTTGGTTTTTGTTTCAACGATTTTGCACGCTTTCCAGCACATTTGTGCTGGCTCCCTGCTTGTCTCTTGGTCTCTGAAACAATATTTATTTCCCATGTCTGAATACCAATTGCGTAAACTTTTGGGCTCACTATGACGGGAGATGGTCACGGTAAAATGGCCATAGTATTTTTAATTTTTAAGACATTGAGGATTCAAAAAAAAAAAAAAAAAAAAAAAGGACTTAGAGCTGAAAATATGACGCGTCGAACACGGTTTACAGATTTTCTCTAGCGTTATACTTTAAAAAAAGAAAAAAAAATGATACTTACTTTTGAGACAACCCTTGTATAAATATTAATTAAACAATTACAAACTTTGATGTTTGAGGGAAATACAAAACAACAGTAATAAAAATCAGCTGTACAAAACCGTTTGACTGTAAACCTGAAGCACCCTGCCCATCAATTATTGATTAAGGTCGTGCATCCATTCTTAATACGCGCTTGTGTTTTGAAGGCTGCTTGTTTTTCTATGGTTTGAATTTAAATTTGCCTCAGAAAATTTGAAAATCTTTGAAACTATACTCTAACAAACGCCATTTAATTATTTGTTATGAAATAAAGAGTGATTTATGGAGAACTTATTGCAAAAGCTCGCAAAATTAAAAGAACAAAGTTCAGCTGTTTATAAAAATACTGTTTTATCAATCAATAATCCTGCTGATTTTGTTTTCTCATAGCAGTTGCGTAAAATGTAGTGTAGCAAATAACAAGGTCGTTTGTAGGGCTAAAGGGGAGAAAGGGGGTCCTGGATAGTCTATCCTGAGCTTCCGATCTAAGGTTTTCCTCCTAAGACTGAGGATGTTATTCTAAGAATAAAGGAAAGGAAGAATAAAATGTCTAAAAACTAAACTCCTGCATCGAGACCCAGAATTTCTCCGGTGACTCTGACTTTATTTTCTCAGGAATAAATTAATGTATTTAATTGTTTAGACGGTGCACCAAGCTGGTGCAGGCTCTTCGCAAACAAACACGGGGACATTTAAAAGAAGAACCAACGACAAAATGTTAAGCCATCTTTCAAGCTCGAGAGAAGCCTGTTACTTAAATCAGAGGTATCAAAGTACTGTAGTCATTCGTTTTCTCTCCTTATAAAAAAAATATAGAAGCAATCTGTCGCTAATAAAAATCAGACTCTGCAAACTACGAGCGTAGCAGCTTTCCTTGCGCAGAGAGCTGAACAAGCATTTCGAATTATTAATTGCTGAATGTTTGTGTTTTACAACCGCACCATGTAGTCTCTGTATAAAAGCTCAGTCGGAATACAAAATCGCAAGAATAATTTGACCAAAATTTACGTGACAGCGTCGCCGAGGTCCATTTGTAAACCTACTTCATTTCCCCTGGCCCTAACCCCGAGCCCGGCGGCTACGCGAACCCGTTTACAGCGTCTCGATCCCGGTTTCAGCTCACGTCCCTTGTCCCCGCGCGTTAAGCTTCCTGGGGCGCTTAATTATTCTACGGAGACGTAGCGAAGGTGAGAAATAATGTGGATGCAGGTTAATCAACTCTCAAAATAATTATGGTTTTGTTTTCCCTTTCCTTGAGTTTATTTTAATTAAGGTTTATCACTCCTCTGGGATGAAATAAAGGATGTCTCTGGAAAATTGAAGATACAGACCAACCGTAAAACAAAAAACAAAACAAAAAATAAACAAAAAACAAACAGACAAACAGACAAACAGACGGACAAAGATGTGAAAAGATACAGACACAAAAAACGGACAAACAGACAAGCTGTCAAGAAAGTGTTTAACTAGCGATTAGGAACAAACGAACAACTAAGTACGGAAATGAACGCACTACAAAGGGTGTCCCCAAAAGAGTAGGAGACAGATGCTGTAACTTCCGAACAAAAGAAGCTAACAAGCTTGGTTGCTTTTAAAAGATCAACTCATTAGCTTTCGATTGAGCTCAAGATAAGCAAAATCGGTCAAAAATTGACCGAGTTATGGCAATTTGAAAATAACAAAAATGTTGACCCCCTATGGTTTTTTTTTAATGAATTTTATTCTTACAGGAACTGCTGAGTCTAAGTTTCGTCTGCACTTGAAGTGCAGCACTTCCCCCCGATTCTACTACCAAATCCTTTTCTTTTTCAAAGTAGCGATCATTGACCTGGATACATTTCTTCGTTCGTTCCTGCCACTTCACTGTCATGGTTTTCTTGAATTCGTCCGTCGAAATCGTGGTGAAAAATTGTTGAACCTAGGATTGGATCGCAGCTTTTGATTGGAATACGCGACCGCGGAATGCTTTTTTAAGCACCGGGAATAACCAGCAAAAGTCACAGGGCGCAAGACCTGGACTGTAGGCTTTATAGGGTGGATGACGAATGGTCTTTATTTCATTTATGTTCATAAAAATGGTAGTGCAAACTGAAGTGTGTGGTCCGGCATTATCTTGATGCAGCATCCAAGAGGCTTTCAAATTCGGCCGTTTCCGAGACATGTGCATCCTTAATTCCATTAGAACATCCTGTCGTCGATGCGATCAGTTGATGAGCGTTATCAGTCTGATTGCTATGACAACAGCGTAAATTAGATAAGATGATCACGTAAAAGGTGTTGCCATCTAATGTTCTGATAAATAATGCACAGGGAAATCCCATGCTTCACTTTTCGCTACGAAAAAGTATTCGTTAAAAAACCGTAGGGGGTCAACATTTTGGTTATTTTCAAATTGCCATAACTCGGTCAATTTTTGACCAATTTTGCTCATCTTGAGCTCAATCAAAAACTAATGAGTTGATCTTTCAAACGCAATCAGGTTAATAGCTTATTGTTTTGTTCGGAAGTTACAGAATCAGTCTCACTACTTTTGGGACACCCTATGTATAAGGGAGCAACATAGGCGGATCCAGCAATCTGGCAACTGTGGATGCTTCCAATTTGAAAGTATGCGAGACAATTGTTTATTAAAAGGGCCATGCCCCCCCCCCCCCCCAAGAATCGATTGTTTCTCATACGTTCAAATGGGACGCGTTGATGGTTGCCAAATTGCTGGATCTGCCCATGGGAAGCAAGCGAATAAACGTAGAAACAGAAGAGCAGATAAAACAGACTAGCGAACAGAAAAAAAACGGGCAAGCAAATATACATCCAAACAACCATGAAACCTTTAGACAGACAAACGATCGGACTGATAGACAGATACATAGATAGACAGATAGATAGCCAGATAGACAGACAGACAGACAGACAGACAAAGACAGAGATAGACAGACGGACAAACAAACAGACAAAGACAGAGATAGACAGACACATAGTCACTCAGTCACGGCTAGACAGACAGAGAGACAATGCGCATTATTACAGTAAGTCAGTCGCACAATCAATCAGTCTGATCTGATAGACAGATAGTCACCTGATTTATTCATCGTAATTCTCCCTCTGCAATCTGCTCAACTGTACTCATTCTAAAGAGCACGGAGCAGAGAGAGTAAAAATCAACATTCTCCTCAGTTACAATGAAATTACACGTCGGAAAAAGATTCGAGGAAGTCAAATATTTATGAGGTTCAGCTATTCAACGAAATTAATACTCTGAAAACAGACAAACTTCAGTGGATATTCCAGAATTCTCTCTTAGAACTGGTACTTAAATTCTACTTCAAAGTCTTTAAACTCACTCAAGACGCTTGAACGAAACGGCAAACTACCCGTGCGTATCTTCGACGAAAATTGTTTCCACATTCTTTCAACGATGCGCGAATACAACTTGAAAATATTTCCTAGTAGCCCCCACCTAATTAATAACGTCGGTTCAAACAGTCTTTGCTGAAATGGTTCGAATTCTCGCGTTTAATTACAAGGCTGCAGTGTCACCGGATGTCTTCTAGTAGTTTTTGGTGACTTTAACTTTGTTTAACTTTTGGATTGCTCGAAGTTAAAACCTTTGGCTGTACTCACAGTCCTCCTTCTAGAAAAAGCTTCGAATTAAAACAATGGTGAATGTGCTCATATGGATCTGAATTTCAGTTTTTTTGTTTGTTTTTCTTTTGCTTTTTGTTTTTGTTTCTTTTTTTTTAGAATATGAAAGTACTCAGTAAAGTGAGATTGAATTTTCATTTAGTTTTTTCCTAGTGTACCCTTATATCAGAGATAGTTGAGCAAAATCTGACGGACTGTGACGTCACAAAGCGGATAATGCATTCTATAAACAATGGATTTTTGGCCGATTCCATCGCCAGAACTATGAAACCTAGAGACACACCAAAAGGCAGTCGGCATCCTTTGCTTTAGCTCACCAAAACACCAAAAAAACACCAGAATGTCAAAAGAGTGAGAATACACCAAAATGTGAAAAGTGTCAGAATACAACAAAATTCAAACCCATGCGCATTGTTCACGCCTTATTTTTTCGCCTAATGACTCATAAGGGCTAGTTGTATTCTTCGAAGAAAGTTATTGGAGCGAGGAAAATGTATCGAATTTAATACCACCAAGCTAAATGCCGTGGAAGAGCGAACACAGCTCAAGATAAAATAGTAAAATTTGTCAATGAACGCAACCGCATAGGTACCTAAAAGTTCCATGGTAATGAAGAAAGAAGTAATATAGCGAAAGTGAAGCTGCTGTCAGACAAGTTGGCCTTTCAACACAGGTTATCATCGCTGAAGTGAAATACATTTTAGGCGATAACTGTCCTAGCGATGAATTGACCTAGCGGCAAAATATCCCAGCGATGAATTGTCTGCGATGAATGGGGCCGTTGCACACTTTTGCTATAAGCGATTTGATAATCGATTCTGGTGTAAAAACCTCCAAAAATAACGATAGCAGCACTAAAAACTTCCGAAATCCACTCCTAAACTCTGCAAACGCTTGAATTTGAGCGGGCGTAATGGTGGCTGAGGGTAGTAACTTGCTTAAAGAGCTATTGGTTAGAATACTTGTGCTTGGTAACTATTTTTCAGAGGAAACTAAACAAGGCTTTCTCTCGTTGTGCCGAGGTTGAGAGGGAACACTGAAAATTTCACAAAAGCAAGAATAATGGGATTGATCCTCGTCAGCCGTTGGGCCAGAGAAAGGAAGTAATCATCTAAAACATTCTCCTAAAGTATAGGGTGGCAATAATGCAAAGGACTTTTAAAAATACATTACCTGCGAGCTCATAAAATACGGCCGGAAGTCGGCCTCCGCGCCTCGCGCCACGGCCACAAAACACCACCGGAATTAATATAATCGACGCTTTTCACGTTAATGGCTTTTGAGCGACCTCAAGCATTTGTTTGGGATTTGATACTGAGCGAGTAATTTATCGTTTGAAAATTACGAATCTCATGCCCCGGATTTCGGATCGATTCCGCGGGCGACCGAAAATTCATCCGTCCAGATTGTTTAGCTCTAATTCTAATTAAGTTGCCCAGGCTTAATGTAAAGCTCTCCGCGACAGTATCGAGAAACTTGATGCTTGAATCACCTCTCGCGTTGAGTTCCGTTAACGGAAATATATAGAGAACTTTGCCTGGCTGGTTTTGTGTAATGTGAAGTTAACGGAAATGGCACCGTTACTGAAGGTTTTGCACCTAGTAAAGATAATGGAAACTACAGCAAAAATGACTTTTCGACGTCAATAGTATGGTCCAGCATACACTCATGCTAATACAGATTGGAAAATTATCATTACCATGGATAAAATATAGTAGACATTAGAATTTGAAATGAGAGGGACGAGCGTTGGATTATGTCTACTTAATCCATTTTCTCTTGGCAACTAGCCCGCGTTAAACCGCACTAAAACAAGTTGATCGATAACTGGATCATTAGTTATCCTAATATAATGTTAATCGATGTTGCTATCTTTCGTTATAGCAAGATGTTTTACCGACAAATGACTTTTTATTTGGACGCTTTTGATAGTTAAGGACATCGTGGTTGATTTTTTTTTTTTAAAAAATGTGGAAGCTACTTGAATGCATGATGGAAATGTGGATAACTATTCGTACACGCCTGATTGCTTATTGCATATACTGCAAAATGAAGGAGCTTTTCCCTGCTAACCGTTGCGCACATTATGCGTGTGTACTTTTCGTGACTCAAACGTTTACACTTATTTGTTTCTCTGTCACCCGGAAAATCAACAATGATGCTGATAAGGTAGATGTCCCAATTACCGCCACCCCTAAGAAAAAATGTCCGTAAAACACCTGTAAAAATGTCAATTTTTATTTAATCTAGGATCTGTTTGCACTAGGACCCTTCGAATACATTCCAGTTTTATTAAAAAAATAAGAAATTGGAGTAATCAATCAGGAAAAAAAAATATTAATAAAACTCGAAAAAATGGCCCATGTCCCAATTACCGCCGTGCCATAAGTGGCTTCGTCCCAATTATTGTCATATCAGTTGCCCTAATTATCGTCATACATATTTTCACTGGCTTTTCATTCAAATCATCACGTTTATTGTCAGGAAATAATGAAATTATAATAATTGAAAAGGCAAAAAGTAAAGAGAACAGATATTTAATGAGTAACTACTGAAAGAAATCGGCACAAACAGGTGTTGCTGGGCAGGTCCGGCAGGTGTTCACTTCTGTGATTTTTTAAGGGCACAACGCTACTAAAACATCAACTTCAAACTTTTTTCACCAGTTCAGCCAACCTATGAAGAAACACTTATCCCACATACTCTTAAATGTGTCTGTTAAAGTAGGCTTATTTTAAAGAATAAATTAATAAGGCGGCGGTAATTGGGACAGGTGGCAGTAATTGGGACATCTACCTTAGTAAAATTGTGTCTCCGATTCCAAAAATAAAATTCGTTTTTAATTTCCGTCAAATGCTCGCTTTTCATAAATCATCGAAGTGCCCTACTCTCTCTCTCTCTCACTCCACACCTTTCTCACAGATTATTTATTTCCTCATCAGAATTCCCATCTCCCTTCAATCCCATTCTTTATTTTTATTCCTGATTCGCTTCAAATATCGAAACTAAATAATTTCTGATATTGATCAGTGGCCTCTGATTTTAGGTATCAGAGAACATCATATGATGATTAATGCTTTTTCGGAAGTACCTGAGTCCTGAGCTGGCTCTCTAGTAAGATCCTCCCCTATTTCCCGAGTTTACTCCAGTGAAAGATTGTGATTCTCAATTATTGGCATCATTGTCTTGCCTTCTATACAATAAACTCTGGGAGCTGTCTTCCCAACGCACAAAAAGAAGAACCAGCCATTAAAATCAGCGGGAACAAACTAGGTCCAATAAGGTGGAAAACAACAAGAATCTACTCGCGGTATTACCCGATTTATCAAACTTGATATGCTATTGGTTTCTACTTTTGGTCGTATAATGAGCTGGTGTCTGGAGTGTGATTTGACCATACTCCGGACATCAGCTATATTTGTTGTGATGGTGTGGGAACGGTTTCCGAACCCGTGTACAAAGTGTGTGATACATTTTTTTATCTATTATATCAGAACTAACTCAAAGAATTAAAACTTTGATAAAAATATGAGGCTCAAATCCAATTACGCCACTTTTTTTCTCAGATTATTTCGTTCGACAACAATTTTCCGAGAACACAAAGACGTTACTTTTCGCTGCAACGCGAGAAAAGCATCAAAACTCTGGTGAAAATAGGTTTCAACTCCATATCGTAAACATTGATAAAAACTAACGGGAAAGTTGGAAAAAGTTTTAATTTGCACTGGTTAGCGTTTATGTATACCGATACAATAATCTGGAAAGCGCACCGTATTTTGCTATGTACAGTGTGTCAGTCACTGGTCCTAGGCAATTTGCTCGAACACGCACGAGACGGGGCATGAAAATCAGTGATATTTGGCGAACATGTTTTTGGCCATTTGATTTCTCAGGGACTTACTAAATCCCCTGAAGTTCAATCATTTTACGTAGGTTTAAACGGAGAGAATACTTTGTTGCCAGATTTCAAACTGAAAAAAAAATTACCAGAAGCACGATAATATGTGAACCTATGTAAGGGATAGAACAATTACCATAATTCTAGTGTTTGTACCATAGTTCTTGAAATATTTGTTAGGAAATTCTAGTTCCATTCTCTGGTATTAACACTAGAATTTTCTGGCCAAAAGACAAGACTATCTGTCGTTTACATATCGTTGTGCTTCTGGTAATATGACTAGAGCATGATTTTGTGACAATCGCTTTCTTTTAGAGGAAAAGCCACCACTACTGAACATTCTTCATTAAAAAGGACACAAAACAAGAGCTTTGGAAGGCAAAGTATAGAAAAAATGTATTTCAGGGTAATTTATACCTACACGGAAAAAAAGGTTAGTGAAAATAACCATACGGATACCTGATTTTGGCACCTGCTAGATGTTATGGTAAACTTGACCAGAAGTATGGTACATTTACCGATACTTTGAGTAAATTCGACATGCAATCAGGTAACATCACCTAGTACCTAGTCAAAACATAGTATACTTCTGGTTAACATTACCATAACATCTAGCAGGTGCCGAACTCAGGTATCCGTATGGTTATTTTCACCACAGTTTTTTTTCCGTGTATGAAGTTATTGTATTTTTGCCAATGACCAACGTAAATACAAGCCGTGAATGGTGCATTTGGTTATAATTATCTCATGATATCTATCCGCGCGATGAATACATATTCTCATCTTCAAAAAGCAGAAAGTTTTCGTCATGGATTTATTTTTTCTTACATAAGAATGGAGCGCCCTGTAAGCAAGGAGCAAGTTTGCGACGAATAAGTTAGAGTGAAAACAATGGGGATGAGTCAGAATCGAAACTCCGATCATAGTTTGTTCTGACTTCCCTGCAAACTTCAGGTATCGATAAAAGTAGCTCATGAGGGCCATTAACTACCCACCAGCATGTTTTCGAAGTTAAAGTTTGTTGAGCTCCTATAAGCGGGCATGATCTTGTGTTATTTTGCTTATGTACGACGCTCTCGCAGCTCTCAGGCGGTCGGGTTTCGCGCAAGGCTCCTTCTAAATTTACACAGGAGAAATTCTTATTTGGTAGCGCTGACAAAACCTTTGTGGGTAAAAAAGTGACCCAGTAAAATACTTTATTGCAGTAGAACCTACCAAAGGTTTTGTACGCCTAACTTAAGAGATTTTTCTGGGTTAACTGACAATTTTGCTGAGTGAACCGTAGATTTGGTTGGCTCCACAAAAATCTTTTGTTAGGTGATTTCTCTACCAAAGGTTTTGTAAGCACTACCAAATTGTTTCTTCATTCACTTTTTCTGTGTCACCAGATATTTTTCCTTCGGCAAAAACGGTGGATTGAAAACATGGACTTTTCTGGGTATCGTTACTGGATCAATAAGGTGCTTTGCTACACGGCAGCACCTAAAAACCACGATCGTTCAATCTTTGAAGTTTTAAGGTACTGAAAAAATTACTAACGCATTAATTTCACCGAGAAAGAATGTCGAATTACCGTAAAGATAGTGATATTGTTGCAAGGAATGCCAGGGTCTGAAATTGGTCGTTTTTTATATACGCTAAAAAACAGAGCTATCATAAATACCAAAAGGACAACAATATGTGAACCAAGATAAGAGAAGGTACTTTTCCCAGAATTTCTAATTTTCGTAGCATAGTTCTTAAAATTTGTGAGGAAATTCTGATACAGTAACCATATGTTGATAGTAAAACCCAGAATCTTTCAGTAAAAGTAGTAGATTCTCTGGGGTTCACATGTCGTCGTGCTTTTGGAAGTATTACTAGCATCTAAAAATTATATTTTTCAGTGCAATGAAAATGAAAGTAGGTATTTGATGTGCTGAGTAGAAAGGTGCGTTTGATTTTTTTCCCCAAGTTTCCAGTTTTGGAGGAACACTCGCGTGAAGTCGCAAATAACGCGGAATTCTCAAGTAAAATGTGAATGAATATTTTGGGCCAGAATTGCATCTCTGGACCATGTATGAAACCTATTGAAAAACCAAAGGTATCCTTGTTTTCAGCTCACCGAATACTGTCACTTCCTTACTGAAAAACACTAAAATTCAACCCCTTGCAACTGCCCCACTATCCTAGGTTAGGTTAGGTTAGTATTCCTCTTGCATTTACATACAAATCTAGTTACATTTACCTGAATCAGTTACATTTACAGGAGTTTCGGTTATGAAAGTATTAAACAGACTTATTCTTGTTAGGGTAGTCGAAAATTTTCTCTGCGAAGATGTTGCAAGAAAAGTGTCAAAATATATGATTTTTATCACAGAGTAACGAATTGGCGATACACTGCATCGTTTGTAGTTTTAGACTTCTCTGGAGCGTTACTCTGATAAAAGAAAAAATCAAGGGACAGGAACATTTTTAGCGTAAATAAACTACACAACAGGGATCTCTTTATATCTTTGCTTCACCAGTAAAATACTCCAGGGAATGCTAGGCCTTTAAACCTACTTTAAAATGTCCTGCAAAATCTACGTTTTGATCTAGTGAGCGGTGTTTAGATGATTTGCAAGTTTGTGCCGGGATCTCCTTGGTGGTAGTGAAACACGCGATCCAAATGTTGCAACCGCTTTCAAACTTTGTTGCTCAAAATACTCTCTTAATGACTTTCTAATTTTTTCTTCTTCTTCTTTTAGAAAAAGTCTTGTAAAAATTAAAACTTTTATCCTCAAGCTCTCGTATTTTTACCACTCTATCCTCAATTTGCGATTTTTTAAAGATAAAAATAAGTACTTTATAGAAATTCTGGTACGGGCTGTTGAGAACTTTTGTTAAATCTGCATAATTGACGTGATCTTCCTTGAAAGTATCCGCGTAACCCGTTCAAAGGCAGATCCAGAAATGTGTCCTTTTTCTGTCCATTGTAGGAACCGACAGAAACCGCGCTTGGTGTTTATTTAATATTATAGTTTTAATTCACCGCTGATACCATGCATAGATTGACCAAAAGATTACACCATTTCGTTTAGTGTATTACTGTAACGAATGAAAATCTACTCACCAAAATCACCGTGAAATTATCAAAATATTCGCAATTAATTTAATTCCATTGTGACGACTCCACAACGATTGAGGGGGAAAAAAAGGAATTAACGAAATTCGAGTAATTTCGAGCAATACAGTCATAACTGAACTGCAATGTGTCAATCTAGTTCTCTATATCTTTTAGTTAATTGGCACAAAACCACCTAATTCAAAAACAATGACGTATCGCATCGTATCATCGGCAGCTCTGATTCCTGGCCGCTATATTTTCATTTTCATTTGTAACTTTATTTTTCATTTCAAATTCATTTTTCATTTTAAATTCATTTTTCATTTCAAGTTTATCTTTCATTTCAATATTTTTCTTTCTTTCTTTTTAGCAGTCAATGATTAGGTAAATAAATGATAGTCTAGAAATAAGAAAGTCAAGTCTTATCACCAGGTGTGCTTTCACATTGAAAAAAGGGTGTTGAACCATCGTTAACGGCAGACGTACTCTAGCGAATCTTTTATAACTTGTCGCGCAGTGTTGTAGACTGAACACTCATGAATATTCTACAATTCTTTAGAAACCATTAACATCTTTTCGACTCGCTTTGACTAATGCTCTTAGCGAAGAAAATCATTTACGAAGGGACGTCCATTTTTCAAACCTTCAAGCTATGTCAATATAGCTCAGCACTCCACTCAAGTTGCTGTCCGGTCATCTTGAATGAATTCATTGAAATCCCCGGGGTGAGGGTTGTTCTATTTCCCTGCCCATTTTAGGGAAACATTCATAGACTTTTATCATTTCGTTGCATTTTGTGAAATTGTGTGCCTGATGGAGGAGACTTACTTTTTCCCCTGGACCAGTTACAGTATTAACTGACTCCTCTATTGACTCGATTTTTCGGTAAAATGCCGACAAAACTACAAGAAAAGCGCAATTTCATCGCGATCCATTCAGTATTAACGGATATATTGTCGTTAGTTAAAAAATGCTGTGTTATAGCGTAAATCCTTTTTAACATTTTGGACCGGTTTGCATGCTTGCATGTGACAGTCACAGAAAGCAGTTTCGCCAAAATTAAACACCTAGGCCAAAAAAAGATGGCCAAAATGCAAACACGGGTGAAATAAAATTTTGAAAAATACAAAAAAGCAAAAAAAAATCATTCAAATAGCTGGACTTGTTTCTTACTATGATATGTTGAACGAAATCAAGCTATTTTGATGAGATTTGTTTGCATAGTTTTGTATTTTTCTCAGAATCTTACCTGTTCACCATGTTCACCTGTGTTCACATTTTGGAAAAAATTTTGACGTATTCTCTTTTGGTACATTTACCTTGTAACTGTCATTTTTTGTCCCCCTCTTGCGAAGAGACACAGTCAATCATATTTACCGAATTTTTCGTGATAGATAGAATTGAATCGAATTGATTTGCGATTGTTTATTTAAACACGATGCGGCAGCACTCAAGGGAAGGAAAGTGTATTAATCAAATGCATTGTGTTGGCACTAACTTGCGATTGATCCAGTGAATTATTTGTAGTGACATTAAGACTAGTTTTATTAATGTTCCATACCAGTGACCAAGTTATACGGCGTATACAACCTGGAGCCACCTCTGAGACCAAGGACGTTCAGTGAACGAATACATTGCTCGGTCATTGGAACTGTGCCATAAGATGAACAAATCCATCCAACGTCTTGTAAAACTAATGTAAAATACGTAGATTAAGAAACCTAAGAAACAAGAATATTGCGGATACATTTTCAATTTGCGACGAGAAAACACGTATAGTAAATAGAGCGGTCATGCTTTTTTTTTTTAAATACCGAGCTTAATTAGCGAATCCAATAGAATTTCAATAAATCGAGAGGTCGAGTCTTTCTAGTGATCTAGATCTTACGAATGAACGATTCTCGTCCGGCTTCAAGTTACCCAAGAAGATGAATCGGCTCGCATCATTTCGTTTGGTGTCAGTGTACCGTAAAAATTTTATACGGTGACCTCTCGCGCCACGCGCTTAGGGTGGGTGATGGACATAGTGGATGGAGGTTATAGTCAGGGCTGCCATTTTGCGTATAAGTAAACGCATTTTCCTATTCAACTCCGAGTAACGTTTTTGAATTTCCCACCAAATTTGTCAACACCATTTATAGTCGCCTTGAATCGCTCATCGTCATCAGGTTTACATTTTGCAAGCGGTCCCTCGCGCCTCGGAGGAAAATCACTCGAGCATGAAGAGAAATCTACCCCCTCTCCCTCTTTCTCCTACCCGATCGTCTCTTTTCCGAACCCTCGTAAGATGACCATATTTCATCTACCTTACGTTCACTATTCACCACGCTGACCTTTCCTCGTGGTTGCCATATGCCGAAGAAAAAGCTACCATATACTTTTAGAGTTTAGATTGGACAAAATGGATAAGATTTTTGTGCTTCAATCCTTGAGAGCGAGCCCAAGATTTTGACCAACTTAAAGGACCGAAGGAAGAGGGTCACAGAAGAACCTAAACGATTTCCCACCGTAAAATATTGGTTTTTCGTTTTTTTTCTTTATACTGTAAATATATGTTCTTTAAGTGATTGATTACATCATACTGAATGTTCAGCGACCATTTTTATGATACGTCACCTGTTGGATATTTATGAATTTTTTCTTTCTTTCTTTATTTCTTAGAAAATGACAGTTTGAAAAGAGTGCAAAACATTTGAAAAAATACGAGTATATAGTTTAGTTTTTTCCGGTCTTCTGTTGTTAGCCTTTACAATATGGACAGTTGAACCATACTGGTCCTAAAAAAGGATGAATTTCCTCAAAAATCATGTCTTGAACAGTTTTTTTTTTTTTTTTTTTTTTTTTTTTGGGGTAAAATCTATGTTGGTCAACATTCAAATTGAAATAAATATGTAAAAACATTAGTTTTATCTTGTTTTTTTGTTCCCTTCAAGCATGTGTGTGCTACTTCGGTGCTACGCAGCTGCGTAACTTGTATAGGTCTCAAAAACATCGAAACACATGGATGAGAAAAGCTTCAAATTAGACACATGCTCTCTCATTAGACCTGCCTGCTAAGTCCGCCATTACGCCTGAAAAATTAAACTTTAAAGTCATATTTGTGGTTCTGTGAGTAAATTTCGTGATTTTTCGATATGCTAATCGTAATTTTCGCTGGATTCTACTCAAGAGTTTACAGTTCAATCGCTTATAATTTAACAGTTAGTGATAGCCCCATTGCCGTATTACATAACACCCTGATTGAAGTTAGTAAATTAAGTGTCTTAAAAGTTAGATTCGAATCGGCAACAACGAATGCAACTTTGATAAATATGGCTCTGATGCTTGTGTCGTGTAACCTGTTCATATTTGAACAGAGCGCCTTAAAACACCGGTTTATGCAAAGTCAGGCCGAGAGAGTAGGATTAGTTACATAACAACACTTTTTTTTTACATTTTATCATTCAGTGATGCAACTCAGCTTCTCGCTTCATTTGACGAGGTGCATTTTGAGTTCCTTGATAGATGATCTGTGTAGGGAGTACTAACACGACACTTTCTGCTCATTTGAAAAAGAGTCGACCGCCTGAACGAATTCGAAGGTTAAGTTCGACGGTGGACGAGCGGTGGACTACTCCTCTTTCCCCTTGCCAATTCTTTTGTGTGAGGCCTTCGATGTGCTCGGCTTTTTTCTCGCTCCGTGAAAGCCAAAAATCAAGAACCAATCAGAACTCGTTGAGCTGGTGTCGGTACTCCATATTAAGAATGCTATACGAGAGTTTTGTCACAGGCATTATTACGGACGATGAGTACGCAAGATATATCTTTTGGGCAGTGGCGCATGGCGTCGCGTGCCATCTGGCAACAATGCAACTGCTCCATTTAAATTCATTAAATATATCGAATTCTCCTTGTGCACTGTGCACCCCCTGAATTCGATCTTTCACATGAGTTTAAATGGATAGAATACATTGTTGCCAAATTGCACGCGACGCCACTGCTTTTGGGAGAATGATCCGATTGAATTTAATTTTTTGTTTACAAATTATTTGTTTAAAAATATACGCTGAGTAAGAATCCATGCACACTCAGAATCCCCCCCCCGGTCAATTTAGGTGCAGTAATGAACGCATCAAGAAATTATCGCTACCTACGAAAGCTTTCGCTGCCTGGTCTAAATATCGCTGAGAATATTCGGTTAAACCCAGGAAGATGGTATTTAGCTTTAACATTTTCAACAATGGATTCGCACGCAACTCTTCATTGCATTTGAAGCGCATACACAGATTATACGAGTGCCTTGGACAGCCGACACTTTTTTGTTTGTTTTAATTCTTCAAGATCTGAAGTAAGAGAAGATGAAAGAATGGGAGGAGACGGTGAGAAGTTGAGACTAGGATGAGAAAAAAAAAAGAGATGTAACACAAAAAACTCGCAAGTTATATTAAAATTTACAGAGTTGCCGCTTCATGTATCTTTAATGAAATTTTTAACTCGTCGATTATTCCACCGACTAGTCGAAATAGTACACGATTTGGTTCAGTTTATAATTGTATGCATGCACGAAAATAGTAGCTTCAGTAATTTTCTCTCAATTGGTGGAATCACCGCTGATAATCAAAATATCCGCAGATTTTTTTTTTAAAGTCGCAGTAACGGAGACTTCACCGAGGTTGAGAAAAGATTACAGGTAAGAGTATATTTTCGTGCATAACAGTCATACATTAAACACGGTAAGTGACGTGCAGTGAAAATGAGGCTAAGACAAGCAATATATACCATGAAAAGTATTTCGAGACTCATTTCAGGCAAAGCTTGATTTTCTTTACTTCTTAAGCGTACTATATGAGACGGCTGCAATTTTTTGCAACAACTTCATGAAAGGTTGAGTTCTTCGTCAAATCAAGTGTAAAAATAACGTTGAGAGTTTCAGAAAAATCCTAACTCTGTTTCTAAAATCCGCACTCACAAACTCAATGAATTCGTTCAACGAAATTGCAAGATGGCGGTCAAATGAATGGGTGGCAATGAGGGAGTCCCATCAAATCGCAGCTTTTTATGCTGAGAAAAGCGATTCATTCTAGAGAAATCTGCAATTAGCTGACGCTACCGCATCAATGCCATAGCGTGCAATTTGGCAACGTTGCAGTTCGTCCATTTAAAGACATGTAAAAGGTCGAATGCGAAGATGTTCACCGAACACACTACTGTTCGATCTTTAGCATGTCTTTAAATGGACGAGCTGCAACGTTGCCAAATTGCACGCTACGCCACTGTACCCCATTGTTACCCGCTCATTCGACCGCCATCTTTGTAATTATGTTAAACGCAGGTTTTGAGTTTAAAAGGAGATTTTGGAATTTGCTAACGCTCTCATCGTTGTTTTTAAATGATTTTACATCGACTCTCCATATTGCAGTGGGAAAAGTTTGCAACAAAACCATTCAGTCAAATGAAAGACAAATTTGTGAACATTAATGCAAGTTTATGGGGTTAATTATTATGACCAATTCTGAAAATCTCGGGGCAGACACTAGACAGTATACATATACTTTGCTCGCTAGTGCCGCCTAGAGCCCCTGTATATTAAAAAGTCTCGCCATACGAGGTATAAATTCTGATTGAATGCTGGAGCTCAGGATGTCACGGAGCTCAAGGAGGCCGTTCTCTGGGCTGCCTCTCTATAAGATGGCCGTTGGAAAGCCTCCTTCGAGGAGACGTATTTCGTAATTTAAATTTAATTGAATTAAAAACATCTATCATACAGTTTTAAACGTATCTACTGAAACATTTCGCAGCAAAACTTGATTTTTTTTAGGAAGTATAACTAATAACTGAAAACCTCCTTGCCGTAAACGCCGTCTATGAGGACGCCTCCGTGAACCCAACCAATCAGATTGCACGCCTCCGTCGCATCGCCTCCACAGACCGCTTCTTCTTCTTCATTTTCCACAAGGCGAGACTCTTTAATATGCAGAGACTCTAATAGAGGTTGTTTCAGAAGTGTAGACGCACCTTAGGCCGTTAATATTTGGAGTTTTCCAACCTTATTTCTCTTATTATATAGTAAAAGTAGTTAATTGAAAATGAATTGAACCGTTTAAAGCGTTGCTTCATCAAAGGAATGCTTTAAAATTAAAAGGTTAAAGTTGCATGCGCGTTTTTATTTCTTGCATTTAAACGAGGAAAAATTGAAAATTCCCCAAAGATTATTGGTGAGCTGCGCCTACACTTCTGAAAGGAACTCTACCGCCCACCATTGAGGGCCGTGTAATCTTTAAGTCAACGAGTGGAATCATCGGTGGATTGAAATAAATATGCAATTGAATATATATACCTACGCAAAACGGCAGCTCTGAAACCTATCTTTTGATGATTGCTGTTGCTTTTCTCAGCCACCCCCTCCCCCCATTCTTGAGATGTGCTTGCCCGACAGATTTTTTGTGTCCCCTCTCTAGAAGTTTGAGGAGACGAGATCCCGAGGGCCGAGGGGGTGCCATTTAGAGTGTCGTCCAAAGCTGTATAAAAGGCGCGCTTGAGAGATTTGCAACTCCTCGTGTCCCCTTCCCCTCCCCCGCTCACAACTCCAACCCCCCCCTTTACCACCTACCCCCTTCGCCCCTTGAAACTCGCCCTAACCCCCCCCCCCCCCCCCCCCCCCTCGATTCCTTCTCCGTCGAGCTCGACATGACGCGACACGACGCGACGTGACGATTCAGATGATACCCGCCCCCCGAACAATGTCTCGCAAGCAGCTTCGTCTCACATAATTGCCAAGTTTTTTAGGGGTGAATAACCTGAGAGATGATCGTGAGCCGCATGCAGTTTCGTAATGGGATCGAGCGAGGAGTCACTGATTGGGAACATTCATCGGTGAGTTAGTTTCAATTTCGAAGCAATCGCGAGTCGGCTCCATGGTGATTTGCGGGTTAGTTCCATAGCGAGTCAATTGTTGTCAATGGATTGCAATTTTGAAACGATCGAAATAAGGTCACCGGCTCACAACCAGAACTGCCACTTTGTGTATTTAACCCTTTCCCACCCCAATGTCAAATTCATTCGAGAAAATAATACAATTGCATTCCACTCTATTGTATAAGATACTAGCCGTTCCAAGCACCCTACGGGCGCCCTCCACGGCCAGCATTCTAGGGTTACGGGCTAGTTGGTAGTTGGTAAAAAATGATAAAATGAAACGGAGTATTGGTGCTGAGAATTAAAGAGATGAAAATGTAAGAATGTGAGCGCAAAGCGCTTGCACTTTCTTGTATTAAATAAATAAATAAATAAAAAGATATTGCCGGGCAATGCGTAAAAAGAACTAATAAGACGCGGAGGATACCAAAATAAAAGCGTTGAAAATCGAAGAGGAATTATAAAAGAGAAGCGAGTGCTTAAAGGTTACATATAACGGCGATAATCCACGGAAAAATTAAATGCACAATGCGCTAAGAATGTTTTCTTAAAAAAAAAAAAAAAAAAAAAAAAAAAAAAAAAAAAAAAATCAAAACCATACTGCAAAATATTAGGAACGTTATTCAACGATCCCGAGTGATATAAGTCGAAATGATAAAAATTCAAAGAATAAAATGAAAAGAGAGGAAAGAAGAAGAAAGGCAAACGAATGGTTAATACGAAGAATGGGAGTGCGTTAGTAGAGAGAGATGAGCGTCCGTAAGGAGTGAGAGAGAAGGTTGCGGGTACGGGCGAGCGACAGAAAAATTTTGGAGAAAGAACGAAGTAATCAGTGCGCAAGAGATGAGCGACGAACGAACCTCCCCCCTTCACTGCTCTCGCTGCACTGACTCGTCAACTGATAAGGTGAGACTCTGCCGAGCGTAGAGTGGAGGGGAGGGGCAGATCAGAGAATCCAGCTCAGGCGATGGCGCGGAGCATCTCGTCACCTCGCTGTCCGTGCGTCGTGCGAAAATGAGTTTTCACTCTTATTTTAAAATTCAATTTGCGGCGCTCACAGACAACTTTTTAGAAAACTAATTCGACAGATTTTTTTCTAAATACCCTAAGGAATCATCGTGTCAAATTTGAGGGAAATCGCTTCGGCCAATTTTCGGGAAATAGAAAAACATTTTGGAGGGACGTCAGCTTTATATATATAATATTCGACAAAAATTAGCACAGGAAAAAAAATTAAAAATAATTAAAAACAAAATCATACAAAATTTAAAAAAAAAAAATTAAAAATAAAAAGTCTTAAGAAAGCAACGGGTTAATGTCATTCTCCAATTCACCAATGATTCCACAGGTTGAGCAAAATATTAGAAAGTTCACACTAAAAAATAAGATATTGCAAAACTACAAAAAGCACAACGATATATCTTTCACATATTATAGTGTGAACCAAACAACCAAGGTAAGGGATGGTACTTTTACCATAGTTCTATAATTTGTACCGATGAACCATAGTTTTTGAAAATGTTGAGGAAATTCGAGTACTGTGACCTTATTTTTGAGAGTGACACCAGGCTTTTCTGGTAAAAGTACTAGACTATCCGCGTTATCGTTGTGCTTCTTTGTGGTAAGTCTGTGGTAATTTTACTAGAATTTAAGAATTAATTTTTCAGTGCAGTAAAATGTATGACTGCGTTGTACGCAAAAATACTCACATCTGTAATATTTTCTCAATCGGTGATTATCACTAATTGAATGATCAAAATAACCGCAATTTTTCAAAGTGCAGAGTGACGGAGGGCACATCGGTTGAGAAAAGATTACCGACCTGGGTATTTTTGGGCATTACAGTTATAAGCAATGAACTGAATTGTGTAATCTTTTGATCAACCGATGAAGTCATCGGGGAATTGCAGGTTGCATATAAATATACACACAACGGAAACTCTAGTTACAGCCACTTTCATGCCATGAACTAATGATTTCTTTATATTTTATTTTCATTAATTGTTTTGAGATGAATCTTTGACAAAGAATCAGTGCTATATTTGACCACGAAATACTCACTTTGTCTGTGTGAGCGACTGAAACAACGATAGATCGAAATAAACATTCGAAGATTTTGACATTTCGGTATTTCGATCGATGGAGACATTGGTAAATTTCGAAAATTTTGACCATATGATCGAAAATATGATGAAAAATTTAAAATGTTTTGATCAGTTGAAACTTGGTTTTCGAAACATGTCGTTTAGATGGTTAGATCGCATCGGAACGATGGATGATTTCGATCACATCACGCACAGTGCGCAGGTCTACTTGTGTATACTAGAGAAGAAACTTGGCAGACAAAAATGGTAATCCCTGATAATTTTGGTAATTATAATTTATAAGCCCAGGAAGTAGTCTGTTTGCCTGCCATTCCGATTTTGCAAAGACGCGTTTCCGCACTTTTCTCTGAGATTATAGTTGAAAGAAAGAGAGGCCGTATTAATATTGTTTCGTGCCTCAATGCAAAAATACATAGCTCTACCATCACATCGGCAACACTGGCGGCACTAGCGCGGACCTGTACTATGACGTCATCGAGTTTCGCGCCATCGCAGTGTCACTTTCAAATTCGTTTTGCAGCGAGCCTCGACTAATTTGTTACTTTTTCTCTATTACATCCTAGTTATATGAGTTTTTGTTATTTTCATCGGTTTTCTCGTGACATTTTACTTTAGAATCAGGTACGTATGTGATGGCTTTACAGCAAACGTGCGCAACAGACCCACAATCGAGGATTTTTGACTATCACCAAACAAAGTTATTTCTTCTTATTCAATTTAATAAAGGTATTTCTTCTGATTCAATTTGACAATCCTTTCTTTTCCTTTTCAGAGATAGCACGTCAGATAAGACTTGAATTACGTAGCAGCCAAATATCTGTCGCTGTTTCCACCCATAATCACTTTCTAGGGCGTTCCCTTTTAAGTGATAAATGTACCCAGGTTTCACGAGCACTGCTTGAGCGCTGGCAAAAAAAGGTTACAAGAACAAACGAACAACCCATTAGCAACGAACTCAGCAAGGAACAAGCCAAACTCAACACTTAACAGGTGTTGAAGCGCAGGAGAGATTTATGTGTTGAGAGGGAACATTGTTATTTGAGAAGAAAGAATCGTCACCACGGGATGAGTGGGTAATAGTGGGTATAGTATACTTCCATTATACGTAATTCAGTTGGGAAATTGTTCACTCGAACAAAGTGGTTTATAGTCTCACGTCTTCAGACATCTGATAACGGGCTGGTTATTGAAGATTATGAAATTGCCATTCCAAGCTAACAGGGTGATAAAATTTGGACTATTATAAGGTAGGTGACCCAAAGGTGGCCCGGCTCTTAAGGTGGCCCACCCCCGTTTATTTCAAATAGTGTCATGAATTGACAAAAGATGGCGTTAGTGCTGAGGAACAGGATGCTATATTGATTCCCCCATATCAAAAATAAGTGAATCGGGTGATTCAGTCGGTGCGGAAAAGGGTGATCACCATTTTGGCAGGCCTTCTTACAATTTTCACTTAATTAAACAAGCGTAAAAGCTAAGCCTATAAACTAATTTAACCTTGACTTGTCATACATTTTTAAATGCTTATTTACCCCTCTTTCATGAGTCATGATTATCTTTACGTAAACTTAACCTGTTTTGACGATAATAGCAAATATTTGTGTAAACATGGTTTGACAGGTACACCTAAGGTGGCCCGCTCGTCTTTGTATGATGATATTGACCTACGATAGGTGAAAAAATAATTTTAACAAATCATAGGCCGGTATCATTAGCAGAAGGTGTCAAAACGCACAACTGCATGTACCAATAAACCGTAGGGAACACCCTACGAACACTTTCTCCCTCCATTTTTATCGGGGGGGGGGGCGAAGGACCCCCAGAACCCCTTAAGAATTCTGGGGGAGACCCCCAGACCCCCCTCTAGTATTATGGGGGAGACCCCCAGACCCCCCTTTAGAATTCTGGGAGAGACTCCTAGACTCCCATCAAATTTAAAATATTTTCACCTCTGGACATAATTCCGCCTTCAATTCGAAGTGTTCGCGATTTTGCAGAGAAGCTGTACGAATAGTTGCCTACTTCATCCTTAGAAGGATGGGTTTTGAACTGTGGATCTTCAAAAGAATTTTTTGTTTGGTAGATTAAACCCCCCTTTAAAAATGTTTTTTGTTTGTAGATTGTGTACACCAAATGTCAACAAAATTCATCCATCCATTTTCGTTATAAGTTTAATTTTCTTTGGATATTCTATTCTTTGGGTTTGATGGAACAGCTATTTTGCGTTTTTGCCTTTAAACAGTCTCAGACTTAAGAGTTGTATACTATAGTTTTACATTGAAAAGAAATCCTGCCTAGGTTCGTTGCCAACTTTTTGTTGCAATTTTCATCAAACATAATTGAGTCATAATTGAATTTCTTATTTCAAGTATTACGATTGCTTTTTTATTTGCTTGGTTGGTTTCAATGATTTTTGCTCGATCGCACCTATATTGGCCCTTGAAACGGTCGTAAAGGTTTTTGATGATGACTGTATGATAGGAATATTTCAGTGGGTCGGTAACATAATATGTTTGTGCAAAGATTCATCAAAATTCATCCCATGAATGATTGACTCCAAGTTTTAACATTAATTCCCCGCTTTAATTCATGTTTTTGGGTCAAACACCCTATTTTGATTTTTAAACTATCTTAAGTGTTGTATATTCCCTAGTAGCAAAAATACTTGTATTGAATATTTGTATTTTATACATAGATTTAATACGTATTTAAAACGTATTTAATACATATTTAATATATATTTAATGCACAATCTATCTAATACGTATTCAATATGTATTTAATAGTATATTTAATACGTATTTAATTTTACATATTAATACACGTATTAAATACGCATTTAATACGTATTAACTACGTGTATTAAATACAAATATTTAATAAGTATTATCTTTCATATTTAATATATATTTTATATGATTCGTCCATTGGTGGATCCAGCCCATGCAAATGGGGGGGGGGGCGATCTCCCCCCCCCCCGCATCTGCCAGTGGACTCATCGCAAAGATCAATTAACTGGAACTTAATCTCGAAACAGTCAACAAATTTAAAAGTGGATGTATATTATCTATCGTATTGATACATATTTAACGCATGATTCATCCCAAAGATAAATTCGAACTGGAAACATATTTAATAACAGTGGGTCTAGTTTGACAGCTTTGACTCAATCGCTCAAGCGGCTAGGTGCAATTGTTACCTTTCCCATTCCCGATCGCCTCTCATAAAAAAAAATATTTTCCACCTCATGATCATCTGGGAGGTAAAAATGTTGACACATTCCGCTGGGTCGTGTCAATAAATATTGATTTTTCACCCTCCTGTAATCTCATCAAACCGCGAGAACTCGCTAACGCCAACTGATCTCATTCTAATGAGGTTCATTGAGACCGGTAGGAGATGTATAAAGTGTTGGAGATGGATTTAATCCTCTCAACAGTACTGCTACAATACCAAATTCCTTTACTCCTTTGACACGGCCCAAAGACAAGGTATCTCTACTGATAACCAATATCCCTCTTCAATGCACATCTTTTGGATATGCGGCCATTCTTACTTTAAGTGTCAAACCTGTAACCTCTCGTTGAAAAGGGGTGCGATAACAGTCCTTACCCAAATTAATAATAATATCCATTTCAAATGAAATTTGTCTATTTATTCAATATGTATGCAGTAGGTATTCAATACGTATTTAGTACATATTTAATTTTGTATTTGATACGTATTAAATACCATATTAAATATGTATTAAATACCATATTAAATTACGTCAAAAATTGGGACAAACCCCCCTATAAATACATATTTAAAACACATTTTATACCATATTAAATAGAAGTATTTCTTATGTATTTTTGCTACTAGGGATTGTATCTGTACGGAATACTTTCTTTTATAGACTAATTGTAGATTGTATTTGCCAGTTTTTATCAAAATTCATTGGACCAAACCTGAATTATCCCAATTAATAGGATTATGTTTTTATTTGCTTATATTCCCATATTTTTTTCTCAATCCCACCTATATTGCCTCTTGAAAAGGTTTTATCAGTTGTGTATGGTAACTAAGAAAGGAAAATATCTTAGTATTTTGATAAAGGATTGTGTGTACAAAAGTTTTTATCAAAACTCATCGAGCCATAATTGATTGACTTCAAGTTTAAAGATTAATTTCTCACGATAATTCCATTTTTTGGCTCGAGCGCACCGATTTTGATTTTTTAAACAGTCTTAAGGGCTGTATATTGTAATGATAAGAAATTCTATCTAAAGTAGAGTAAATGTAGGTAGGTAGATTGTTTGTGCCGGATTTAATTAAAATTAATTGGACCTAACCCGAATTATCTCAATAAGTAGGATTATGTTTTTATTTGCTTAATTGGTCTTATTTTTTCTCAGTCGCACCTATACAGGGTGTCCGAGAAATGAGTTCACACTTTTGCTGTGAGCGCCTGGTTGATTGTAAAAATCTGAAAAATTCAGGAATAATCTATTACCCTTAAGCGACTTCAGAGAAAATATCGGGGGGCTCCCACCCCCCTTGAGGGGGGGCGTAGGCCCCAAAATGTACCCCGTGTTGCCAATATATCGCATATTTCAAATGGCAGGGGGTATTTTTTATTTCATCATTCAAAAAGGCTCAAAAAACTGAGTAATTTCGTTTTTTCAGATTTTCGGTAGCCCCTCTCAAAACAAAATGGCGGCCAAATAGCTACCCCATACTTTAGAGGCCTATAACTTCGGTTTGAATCAATATTTTTTCAAAAACTAAAAGTTTTCTGAATCCTCAGAACGTCTTCTTTCCAATGATGTGCCACACTTTATCATTTGGTGGGAAAAAAATGGGGCGCGGAGCCCCCCCAAAAATTTTTGAGTTTGGGGGCTGTAGCTCAAAAAAGTCAAATGTAAAGGGGGGTCGTGTTGTACATCAATCGAAAGGTCTTAAAAAAAGGAAGAATTTGGCGCAAACCCGAAGTCGGTACGATGCGTCTATTCAAAATGGCGGCCATTTAACCATTTGGGGGTGGGGGACCGTCCCCCCCAAATGAAATCCCTCCATCGAGTGATACGCCAATCGAAAGGTCTTGGAAAGAGAAAGAGAATGGCGCAAACCGGACGTCAATACGATGCTTGCATCCAAAATGGCAGCCGGTTAAAGTTTTTTGGCTATAGGCCTGCAGGTTCATAATCCAAAAAACTTTAACCGGCTGCCATTTTGGATGCAAGCATCGTATTGACGTCCGGTTTGCGCCATTCTCTTTCTCTTTCCAAGACCTTTCGATTGGTGTATCACTTGATGGAGGGATTTCATTTGGGGGGGACGGTCCCCCACCCCCAAATGGTTAAACGGCCGCCATTTTGAATAGACGCATCGTACCGACTTCGGGTTTGCGCCAAATTCTTCCTTTTTTTAAGACCTTTCGATTGATGTACAACACGACCCCCCTTTACATTTGACTTTTTTGAGCTACAGCCCCCCAAACTCAAAAATTTTGGGGGGGGCTCCGCGCCCCATTTTTTTCCCACCAAATGATAAAGTGTGGCACATCATTGGAAAGAAGACGTTCTGAGGATTCAGAAAACTTTTAGTTTTTGAAAAAATATTGATTCAAACCGAAGTTATAGGCCTCTAAAGTATGGGGTAGCTATTTGGCCGCCATTTTGTTTTGAGAGGGGCTACCGAAAATCTGAAAAAACGAAATTACTCAGTTTTTTGAGCCTTTTTGAATGATGAAATAAAAAATACCCCCTGCCATTTGAAATATGCGATATACTGGCAACACGGGGTACATTTTGGGGCCTACGCCCCCCCTCAAGGGGGGTGGGAGCCCCCCGATATTTTCTCTGAAGTCGCTTAAGGGTAATAGATTATTCCTGAATTTTTCAGATTTTTACAATCAACCAGGCGCTCACAGCAAAAGTGTGAACTCATTTCTCGGACACCCTGTATATGGTCCCTTGAAACGTTTCAAAGGATTTATTATGATGATAGTGAGAAGAAAATATTTTAGTACTGTGGTAGTACATTGTGTATACAAAGTTTCATCAAAATTCATCCAGCTTTTAGTAATTGACACTGATTTACAAGATTAATTTCTCACTTTTATTCCATTTTTTGGCTCGAACGCGCTAAATTGATTTTTTAAACGGTCTTAAGGGTTATTTTGCTGAATTATAAGGGGTTAATTTTGATGTGGGCTGGTTGTAGAATGTTTTTACAAATTTTCTTCCAAATCCAAAGGTCCAATATTGAAATATTTAAATTTTTCTCTTTTTTGACCCATTTTCCCATTGATTTTAATGGAAACCATTTTTCTTCCATAACTAACCTAAAAATTAAAATTTTAAAAAAACAAAAAAAGTCCCTCTGGGGAATGTTAAAAGGAACATCTCTGCAAAATTTGGATGCATATAGATCAATAGTTTAAAAGTTATGCTGGGTTTCACGTTTGTGACTACAGACAGACAGACAGACAGACGGACAGACAGACGGCCACAGAAATTTTGTGCATTTACTCCTCCCTACCACATATGATTCAGAAATATTGAAATATTATGGATGGATGTTCTTTAGGATAGTATTAGGCATGATAAGAGCCAATTATTTTATAATTATCATGATTGACTTAGTCGCAGCGGGCCAAGTATCGAAACAGAATGCATCAAAAATCTCTGCGCCATCGCAATACTTTCTCAATTTTTCTAATTTCATTAGAGTGAGAAAGTAAAAAGGAGTAAAGAAAAATAAAAAATCCGCCGATTATAAATTTTCACGGAAAAGATGAAAAAATAAGCTTTCCTCCTCTATTTTATTTGCACTCACTGGTGCTTATGTCCCCGTTGACTCCCTGGCAGGCACTAATATTTAATTTATAATTCCCTGTGATTGTAATTGGTAAAGATAAAGTAATAAAACTACTATCAGCAGCTAATTAATTCCATTTTTGAAATATTATCATCAATTATAAATGGGAAAATTAGTGATAAAAAATTAAAGAATTTAAGGGGACCAAAAAGGGCTAAAACCTCCCTTTAACATATAACTTTAGCATTATAATTGCAATTTTTAATTGGATAAAGGTATTGATTCCATCTATGAACAACACAATAGCATTCGAATGCGTATTCATGAAATTTGATAGTGGGTGGCCACCTTAAGTGCATCAAAAATATTAGGGGTGGCCATCTTATGGTGCACGTTTTGCGCGATGTTAAAACCCTACTTTTTTCCAAACGCAAAAAAAAAGCACAAAAACAAAACAAAATTAAAAAAATGAAATCGGTTTATGATAGCCAACTGTCTGCGCTGAAGAGTAAATTGACGTATTTTGTTTTTTCTCTCTCTCTCTTGCCTTATTAGTACAAATTGGCCCCAAATTTAGGTATGGCCACCTTTGAGTCACCTACTTTAGAGGAAAAATATGAGTAAAGCGCAAATTTTATGTAGCGTGTTTCTTATACGTACCTAATAAAAATCTAAGAAACAGAAGTGTTATTCTTTCTTTAAAAACGATGCTAGTATACTACAGTTAAATTATGAATAAAACGTATCTGCGCCTTACTTTCGAACCATCCAGTAATGATTTGGAAGTGAGCAGTTCAACCGAAATCATGAGGGGAGGGGGGGGGGGGGGGGGACTAAAGCATTGCCAGAGAACAAAACATGGGCGCCAGGAAGAGATGGTAAGTCGGGCTTGGGATTAGACTACAGTGAAAATAAATCGGATAAAATGACCTTCCAGGAACCGGTCAGTATAGGACGTTATAGCCGGTAGTCGTTAAAACAGATACGCACTTACCGCATGTGTTACGCACTTACCTCTTGTTGAAAACCGGACTCGACGATTAGCGTTGAAACAACACTGCACGACTTATTTGCACATGAATTTTGCACGTCGGAATGAATTTTGAGCTCGGCCTCATATTTTTCGTACGCTTTTACTAGAGTGAACAAGTTGAAGTTAAAAACTTTACAAACTCAGGGGATCTTGAGCCCTGAAAGTAAAAGAAAAAAATCCCGAAATTTCATGCAATGGCGGCATTTTTAAGGATTGTTTCCATTCGAGATCCTCAACTCTTTTTTTATGTTATTATATGTTATTATGTTATTATATGTTATTATGTTATTATAAGCCTATACAACATGAACTATAGCTGTTTCCCCCTTTAGATGCGTCGTCAGGCCCTCACCCTGTATACGTTCAAGAGGCACCTAATTATGTGTAACCAAAAGTCGACTGGCGAATGGAGTAGAATCTAAAGGGACCAAAAGCAAAGGAACAAGATCGGTAAGACACGTCCCACTGCTTTGTTCGACGAGTTTCCTTCGAAGCCACTTATACGTGTCCATGAGCCCTCTAATTCACTACTGCATGGCATTTAATGACCGTAAAAAGAGGTCATTGTCCAAATGTCAGCGTCATTGAATGCCCTGTTGCCTCCTTGAGCGAGAGCATAGTAAAAAAACAAACCATATTTGAAGCGTCCATACAGTTTCAAGACCAGCAACATCCACTTCCCTTGATTTTTGAAAAACCCCGAAAAATTATGTATAATATAAACAAACTGTAAAAATAAAGTATATAGTAAATAAAAAATATAAAGTTTCCGAAAGTTTTATATTGAGTAACTACCTAGGTTTCTCTAAAATCATTCCTTAAAAATCTCTATGCATTCTGTTAATAGGTGTAGCCTGAAGCAGATCGCGCATAACTTGGCTCAATTGGTGCCATTTCAAACATTGGTGGATTATTCAGACTCCTAGAGAATCGATTGTTTTACATTCGTTTAAATGGAGAAAAAACCACGGTCGCCAAAGTGCACAAGCCACATTTGCATGGGCACAGCTAATATGGGACCGGGGGGGGGGGGGGCTGCCCTTCCAGAAAATCTTATGTTGGGAAAAAGAATGTCGTGATAATTGAAAGAAGAGAAAATAATTGTAAAATGTAAAACGAAATAAAAAACACTGTTAACAGGTATGAAGTATTTTTACTTTTGGTGATTAAACAGGAAACATCGAGAGAGGAATCCGCGTTTCAAAAGATTCTTCTTTCCCTTTTTTCCACTATTTCGTGTTCTACAATGTTATTATTGTTTGACATTTGAATTCACGAGTACCAAAAAATAAAACTGTAAGGTTTGGTTTTTTCTCATTAGATCGGTTTATTTATGGCAAAGGAACATACAATTACTTTTTGCGCGCGCGTTATTATCTTCTGATCATTTGCGAGGTGGAGATAGTCTGAAATCACGTCTTAGGGCGGCTAAATTGGAAAAATTTCCCGGGGGAGGATTCCCGGACCTCCCAGTGGGGTTTCTAAACTTGACCCCCCCCCCCTAGAAAAATTATCTAGCTACGCCCACGCACCTTTGAATGTGGTCCCCATTTTAATTTTAGTTTTAGACACATTACTGAATTTTACCTTAACTTTCAGGCTTTTACTTTTTTTCTTTCAAGTTATAATATTAGGTTTTACCTATTCAGAATATGAGAAATTTGAGGACCTACCTATTTCAAATCACGCGGCTGTCGGTACTCACATATATTTATACATTTCCGAGCTCTATGTGTATTGTGCAGCCCAGAATAAAACCAAATGTTTGCCATTTCAACACTATTATGTGATGAAGCGGTCTAAAATACAACGAAATGGACAAAATTTGGGTAAACAAATAAAGAGTTGATCATTTCGAATGGGAATAATCCTTAAACATGCCGCCATTGCATGTATTTTCGGGATTTTTCTTTTAATTTCAGGGCTCAAGATCCCTTGAGTTTGTCGAGTTTTTAACTTTAACTTTTTCATTACAGTAAGCGTATGACAAATAAGGGGCCAATTGACTCGCCTCAAAATCTATTCCAACGAAAAGTACCTATAATTATTGCTGGTTTTAAATACTACACATTCCATTTGTGCCACCAGCAGTAATAAGTATATATAGCGATGATTTGAAATGGTCGAGTCTAGCGAATTTTAGACTGAGGAAATATATTCATGTTTTCAGTCACGTACTAACATAAGAAATAAGAAGCAAGGTATTGTATAAAGCATTAAATATTTTTCACGTAAAGTTATAACTTTTTTAGAAGCATCAAGTTGGTGCTAGCTGCGTCATCAGATTATCCATCATATAATGATTATAGATTTCCACCGATTTGTGATCCGGTGCTTATTTAATGTACTGCACAGCCTTACATTCACACATTTTTACTCTGTATTATAATACATTTCTAAATCATAAATGAGTGCAGGGTCGGACTGGCCAGGGCCGCTAGGCCGCGATCGCGGCCTAAAGTTTCGCTTTTTGAGGTCCAAGGGGGCCCCGCAGGAGCCTTCGATGGGGCCCCTGAATGGATAAAATGGAAAAATTTAGGAATGAAAAAAAGAATAATGTATCAAAGAAGACAGTAAATAGCTTACTCTAAAGGAAACCATTGTAAGCTAATTAAGATTGCTTAATATAAGGATTGAAAATGCATCGAGACTGGCCAAGTCCACTATAGTCCAAGATGCGGACCGACATTTGGAAAATCTGGGGCCCCCGAACGTTTAAAAAAGGAGCCTTCGAATGGATTAAAACGGGGCCCCAATTGTGTGAAAAACGGGGCCCCCAGTCGGGTCAAAATGGGGCCCCCGGTCGGGTCAAAATGGGGCCCCGAACGGTCAAAACGGGGCCCCTTAGTCCCCCAAAAAGTATCGAAAGAATAAACTGGGAAGAAAATAATAAATACTGGCAAGAAAAACGAAAAAATGACAATTCGTGTAATTGCAAGCGAGAGGCGAGTCTTAGGAGTCTACCATTATGTCTTATATTTTTTAAAAGCAAGTTTTCCTCTTTTCCTTCTTTTCAAAATCAAAACTTGCTAAAATTTCATCTCTATCTCATTAATAATTACTCGATTCTCTCATTAATGAAACCCTAAAATACTCATTAAAATTGGGTTTTTAGGACGTAAAATTTTCAAAATTTCCCGGGGGAGGGCCCCCGGACCCCCCGTCAACACCTGGGGGGTATTCCATACCCCCCAGACCCCCCGGTAAGTGAGACACGTGAAATCAGATGGCGTCACTTTACCCCCCCCCCCCCCCAAGAATGAATATCTAACTCCACCACCGAAGATAATAAGTTACTTTATCCTGGACTAGAAGCCGCAGCCGAGCATATGCTCTGGCTGATATTTGGGTGGGTTTAAAAAGGACCAAGAGAAGCCCACTGCGATCTGGATCCTTTAATAAGTCTAAGTTATAACTAAAAAATAAGAAACAGAGAACTTTAATTATCAGTTGAAAAATAGCGTAAAAACTGCTTCGTTTTAAGTTAATTTTTAAAAAATGGTCTGAAGGGGGCCCCGAAATGGAGGGAGGGGCCCCCAAATTGACCGAGCGGCCCAACATTTAGAGAGCCAGTCCGACCCTGAATGAGTGTTCATTTTTTTGTAGGATCTTATTCTGTTTGGAAATCAATTGATCAGCGAAAGGAATTAAGATTGAAGAGAGCTTACTTGATGGGTAAATGATGACTGTTGCCTTTTTGTTGTGAGGTAAAGCATGGACAGGCGTCGGCAAAGTTGCCACCAAATTAAGCACCGGTTCATCTTTTGATGCTGTCATCTCAACACCTGAAAACATAATAAGAATAGAGAAAGTGAAGGATTTATAAAACAGACTATATCCAATATGTTTTCCTTGAAGAGTTCACAGAGCATGCACGATGTTTATTTTATTGAATGCATAGTGATCTTATGCAGAGACCAACCGTTTTATAGTGTGACGTCACTCTGATTGTCCATTGCACAACTTCACGTATACGACACTCGTACCTATATTCCTATATAGACTGATGATTTATTTTATTCATCAACGCACCAGCACCAGTACCAATGAGATTACGTAATTTCTAAACAACGGGCAAAAATTGAATGTCTTCCAAAACATTAAAAAATATGAACAATTTTACTAAATAAAAAAATTGCAACAATTTTACTATAGGTAAAGAAATTGCGACAATTTTATTAAGTAAAAAATAAATCAAGCAAATAAAGTAAAAAAGATGCAATTAATCAAATGCGGAAGAAATTGGTTTTCCTCCTTTTGTCGATGTCGATCTTTTACTGAGCGCTCTCGGCGCTAAGGTCAAAATCAAATTCACTCCATATAGCTCCCTCTGTTGAATAAAAAAAATCCCTGCAGTATACGCCATTGTTTGTTCAAAGCGTAGGGTATTGGAGGAGAGGTAGTGTGGGAGGGCGTGTATGTGTATAAGTCAGGAAAAGATAGATTAAAGAGAGCTTTCCAAACCAAAATAGGAGCATCCCTTTTTGGCACGCGAAAAGGGTCCGCGAGCTCACTTTTTTTTTTTACTATTTCATTGTTGTTTGCGGACGGACGGGCATTGTTTTCTTTTTATTCAGCTGTTATCAATGAGCACCCGCCGCGCGCCACACGATGCTGCACTGCTATATGCACGCAAAAAAGAAAAAGAAAAAAATTGATAAGTTTATGAGCGGTTTGATGTGAGACGAAATCTTTCCGTTGCTTGTTTTTATACGCTCCGGAGGTAAACCTACCTCTCTGTGTTCTATAGCGCACTACTCTGCCGAACCGCTAACACCCTCCTCTCCCTCACCGCCCCCCCAACCCAAGCCGTAGTTTTCCTACGCGGACGCGCGCACTTCCGACAAGAGCTTATTATTTTCTGCTGACGAGGGCTGTTCACGAGAGCTTTTGTGAAATGCGCGCAGAGTCACGATGCGAGGCTCTTTGTGTGTATAGTTCTGCAAAATCTATCCTCTCCATGGTGCAGGTTGGGAACCAACAATGACCAATTAATCTCCTTAAAAATATACAGCACATCCAATAAGTACACATCTGTAGTAAATTCGATTATTTTCGAGCGCTGAAAGTATCGATTTTGCGATATTGTTTTCTTGTGACAGAGAACATAAAATCGTGGATTTCGATGGGAGCGTTCCAGAATTCATCCGACTGGGAACTGGTGATTCGGAGATTATATGCATAAAATGGAAGGCAATTTTTTCAATGGGGCAGTTGCAAGGGTCTGAATTGTTGTTTTTTTATGAAGAAAATGAAAGTACTTGATGAGCTGAGAACAAAAATGCTTTTGGTTTCTGATTAAGTCCCATTGTTCCGGAGATAAGATTTAGGCCCAAAATACATTGTTTTAGATGGAAACTCCGCGCAGTGACGTCACTACACACACGAACTTTTGCAACTTTGCACGTGTGTATCTCCAAAACCAAGACACTTAGGAAAAAACCGAAGGTACCACCGTTCTCAAATTATCAAGTACTAGATCATTTTCTACATAAAAAACACAGTATTTCAGACCCTTGCAACTGCCCCATTGATCAGTAGATCAACCGTAGATCCAAAATTTCACATAGGTATCAAAATAATTAAGTCAAATATGTGCTTCCTAGGCGAAAATGAAAGTATACATACTCGCACATCTCTGAGCTCTATCAGAGCTCTACTCTGATGAGTCTATAATCAATACTTTTGATTATAAGGCAATCAGGCTCGTTACACGTGGGGAGATGAGGACGCTGCGATGGTCACTGGGCTCACCGTCACCCTTAGGCCTGGTTTGTGTACCTGGTGTTTTGTATTTTGTAGTGCGTCTGGAACTTCGGAAGCCCCGATAGTATACCGGGACCTGATAATAAGATGGGACATTGTGACGCGCCTGAAGGCAATATCATTTATCTTCCATTAGTCTCTGAAAACTGCTGATGAAAACTTGTATCTAAGAGTCGGATTTAGATACTTGTCTAAGAAAAAATATCCTTGGGCGGGCCTGAAGTGTGCGTTGAAAAGTATTTAACTATTCGTACGCGACTGGTGTGTACCGTTTCGGCACAGAATACTCTAATCAGAACGGAAACTCCTATAAGAGCCAATGGGAACAAGATTCGAAATTTACTGGCACAAACTGGCAACTGTGCCTACTCACTTCTCAAGATGGCGGACATGCTTTTTCAGGTTATACAACCAATCACAACTCGGCCAGTTGCCGAAGATCTGCCGAAGATTGCCGAAGATGCTCACTTACGAACATGGCGGCCCGAAGCAAAGAATGTTTCAAAATGAATTAGAGTTTCCGTTCTGATATGAGTATTCTGTGGTTTCAGTACATCTTAGAAAATGAAGAAGCAGCAATAAAAGTAGGATACATTTTTCATCTGTCAAATCGCGGGAACTCTTGGGAGAACTATTCAAATTGGGTACCTTCAGCTGTAGTTGATAAGTAGATAACTATTCGTACGCGGCAGTACCGTTTTAGTCTACCCTAAAAAATGAAGGCGCATCCATAAAATTAATACATGGTTTTCCGATCAAATTGCGGGATCTCCAGGATTCTGGGAGAAGTATTTGAATCGGATAACTGGAGCCTTGCGTTAACATTACGTAGTCAACGTATCACCCCTCTCCACATCTTTTCCCTTAATGCAGATTGGAACATGGAACACTCGGCCTGCGTATATGATAAAGCTAGTCCGTTCCGTGAGGTCTTTCATCTTTCTTATCTTTCTCAATCCTTTTCTTTTTTCTTTCCTCCCTTTCTTTCCCTTAAATTCCTCTCGCGTCTCGGCCGACCCAAAGTGGGCCGCAACCCACCGGGAAATTTTCCGATTTCCCGCAGTGGACCAGTCCGCCTCTGTTCAGATCTTATAGGGTAGGTATAGGCAGTCAGCAGTGCCTGCTTTGCTTGCTATAACACCGCTCGCCACTGTATAAACGTGAGATTCATTTGGCAATGATACCTTTATTGAAGTCTCTGCTTTTACAACTTAGGAGTCATCCGATGGAAATATAAATGCCAAGGTATGCCCTTTCCTTGCTCTATTTTTCTGGTCTTTTGCGCGTAATGTGAATTCACAGGAAGCAATAACAATGCACCCTTGGGTAATATTCCATTTTAAATCAACAAATTTAATTAAAAAAAAAAAAAAAAAAAAAAAAAAAAAAAAAAAAAAAAAATAATAATAAAAGCAGCTGCGCGTGTCCATCATAGATTTTTTTTCGTTTGCTCCTTACATAACTTTCCTGACAAATATATTTTGCTAACCCGCACCGGCGTTTTTTAAAGCAACTTTGATCGGTCATAACTTTCTGATCAAGTCCGGAAACTGAACGAACTCTGCGCCTTTTGACAGACCGGCAAAAACACTGCATAGTTTTCGTTTATTATAATTGGCATACCTTTCCTTCCCCACAGGAAACCTTAAAATTTTGGCACCTTTATGGCACACCTTAAAATCACTAATTTATTTCAAGTTATTATTTTTTTTATTATTTGTCGACTTTTAATGTATTGTTTGCGCTGTTGATGTTTTTTTTTTCTTTTGCTTTCAAATCTATATTACCTTTACTCTTCGCAATGATTTTATTTTGGAGCAAATCCATTTTTTTCAACGAGCCCACGGTGATCATAGCATCCCCAATTCCCAACGTCGATTAAATGATGCGGTGTGATTATCTAAAGGAGGAGGGAGAGGGTGGGCTGAGGAGGGGTTTGGCGGAAAAGCGGTTATTTTATCTCGGCGTGAAGACCGCGGCTGCTGCCCGCCGCGCGCCCGGCCGCGGCCGGTGCGGGTTGACAAGGGACGGAAAATAGGCGATACGATGCGGCGCGCGGCGTCGCGCACGGGTGAATGAATTAACTATTCATGAGAAAAGGCACAGATGGGATTCGAAATCGCTCAACGAGAGACTAGACGCGAAGACGAGGAGAGCACCCGCTCCACCCCGCCACGCCTCGCGCCAGAGCGATTTCTCGCGCGCAATCATTCAAAATCGCCCTGTGCACGCTCCTCACTAATCGGATTCCTCGACTCTCCTCTCTTCTCCACCGCCGCCCCCCCCCTCTCCACTCATAATTCCTCATCACCACCCGCACAAAACAGATGGCGCGCGCCCATGTTGACTCTCGCTCTCCTCTCCTACCGCGCGGACCGGTGGACCGAAACATGGAATTTCATGGACATCATTTTATGGAAAAAAAAAAAAAACAAGCAGGGGAACTCCAATACAATTTATGTATTGATAAAGCGTGCCGTGATAGGTCTGTATGCAACCACGTCAAGGGCCACCCGGAGGTATAGCATAAGTCCGCTCGCGCCGTACATGAAATTTGAATTACGCGGTCTTGAGCGCGGGGAAAGGGTCATCTTTAGAGGTGATTTTCCCCAAAACTTGTAGAGTAAAATCAAATAGGTAGGGTGAAAATCTTGTTCAAGAAGTCTAGTGGCTGTAAAAAAAAAATAAAAAAAAAAAATGGTCGAAAACTTTGACCCTAGGCAAAGTTAAAAACCCATTTGAATACAAGTAAATTCAAACGTCCCGCTACAGCGAGGAACTCCAGAAAACCTATCCATAGTACCATCTTATATTTAGGGACCCTAGAGCAGAACAGGTCTGATTGTGAGTAAAAAAAAAAAAAAACTTTCGTGTGCGCATGCGCGAATAGAGAGAGGCAGCATCAGTCTCTAGTCTCTCTCACACGTCGGTTTGCAACGCAGCGATGCTGGGCTATGAAAACTGCGGGTTTGAACAGCGGGGTCAATCATAAAACTGTCAAAATCGGAGAAGGGTGAGCGAGCTCTAGCTTCTGTGGGTAAACTCAGTATATTTTCTGTGCGTGTGCGACGAAGCCACCAACACACTTACCAATCTGTGTGTGTGTGTGAATCGAAGACAAATCAAAGACTACGGAAGTCAGCGCTGAAATCTCAACGGGAAAGTCTGAAGAAACAAGATAAAAACGGTGAAGGCATCAAATGACTCAAAAAAAATTAAACGTGTCTGTGATTGTACGCTCTCAAAAATTGCTCGAAAATACACAATACGACCCGAGCATTTAATTTTTGATTCATATCCTGAAAACTAAATCTCCAAAACACACACGGCCACCAGACATCGCCTCTTACACTGAATTATATAATTCATTGTATAAAGCAAAACAAGAGTAAAAAGCTTGCCATGGGTATACTTCGTATGACACGCTCGCTAAAAAAAAAAAAAAAAAAAAAAGGTTTTAAACAATCAACAACGAGATGATTTTTAGTTTGTCAAATTATTAATCTGAAAGCTTGAAAGGAGTAAAAAAATACAGTTTGTACAAGAAAATATTGACAATAACAGGTTTTTAGTGGGGAAAAACTGTATGTTTGGTTTATGTCCTGGAAAATGTACGTTTCGATCCAGTGTGCGCGGGTCCCACCGCAACAACGCAACGTCCGACGGCGAAGCGACCGCGGCCACGCTACGCGAGGTGACTTTTTTTTCGCGTAATCACGAATAACCCCCTTGCTTGCCGTTTTGCCGCTCAGGTGATGGGTTTTTTTGTCCCCCTCGGATCATTGACTTTTTAGACTCGGAGCATAAGTGAGTGTGCGTGTTTGTATGTATGTGTGTGTACCGCATGGAATGGAGACCCCGGCCTTTTTTTCAAAGTCGATCGGTGACCTCAAACTCAGCAAGCGACCATCCGTCATGTTGGGAGTACATATTACCTTTGAGGTGGGGGGGGGGGGGGGGGGGGGGGGGGGAGGCGAGGGGTACAGGGATGTACAATGTACATGATAATCGCGCTCTAGCGTTTGCTACCCTTCAAAAATTGAAAACAGACAAAAGAGGCTAAAACGTATTTAAAACACTTCTCATGGTCGAAACGGTAAAAAATACATAACGATTATAAAGTCATACATGCGCGTTACGTGTGAAATAACTGTCGGACGCGTTTCGGAAGCAACGACCTCCCACCTCCCTTCATCTACAAAATAATTGCCACTTTCAGACAGTTTATCTCATTTTTCCTTCTTGATGTGGGCTTTTTTAAAGAAAAAAGTTCCCCCCCCCCACCTTCTGTGCTCACCCTTGGATACAACAAGGGGGAGCAATGCCCAACAACACTGAAAAAAAAAAGTCTAGGTACAACCGTAGTAGCCTTTTAAAATAGCTTCGCAAAGCAAAAGTTATAGCTCTTCATGAGCAAGGTGCGGCTGTACCGGAGCAAAGTGCAAGTGTACCGAAGCAATGCTTCTATGAAGCATCAGCAAGTAGAAATGCTGTTATTTTATCGAAGGAGTGCTTCGGTACGACTGCAACTTTCTCCTGTAGAGCAATACTTTTGCTCTGTGAAGCTATTTTAAAAGGCTGCTATGGTGGTACCAATAAACTTTCTTTTTTCCAGCGAATGATAAAATTAAATAGACTGGTAGACCTCGTGAAACCTCATTACGGTGCGCATTACTCGTATTTTCATACCGCATACCGGAGGCATCAAGGATCCACAATTCGATGAAGTATTGAGAATTTGAGAATCGAATCGACTGACAAATAAGAAATTGTATTGGAGCTGAATAGCTGATCTAGATAAAGATTGTACTTATATGCCCTAAATTTTGCACGAAAAATTCTGAATCGATTTAATGACTTACCAATTACTTGAATAAAAAAAAAAAAAAAAAAAAAAAAAAAAAAAAAAAAAAAAAAATTATAAAAAAAACACAAAGCGGCAGTTCCTATACAATCACGGGCATTCAATCAATTGGATGTCTCAATCTAATTATTCTATCAATAAAAAATTCGAAACGAGAATAATCGAGTTCACATTGATTAGTTCTTGTATGATCTAATGTTTTCCAAAAACCCGCCCAATAACTGATGTAATTGTTAATTCAACTCAATCACTAATTAGCATTGGTTATTGTTCAAAATTGACCCTCAGTGAGTTGGATATAGCTATACGCTAGGATCCAGTCTAAAGGCTCATGAAATAACGCGACGTACCGAGACACAAATAGAGGCAAAACATACAGGGTGTTTCAGATTCAGACCACCCGTTCACTATCTTTTTATCAAAAACGGCGCAAGATACGGAAATTCTGACAACAATTTTTTCATGTATGTCGACCCCAAAGTCGAATTCAGGGCACAAATGCCGACCCCGAAAAACGTACCCTAAGAGCCTATTTAGGTCCCGAGCGGTATTCTCCGAAGGCGGCAAAATCAGGGTGAAAAACCAAAAAAAAAAAAAAACAAAAAAACAAAAAAACGGTTATTGAATTTCAAAATGAATCACAGAGGGTGGCAAAATCAGTGTGTAACAAATTTATAATTATTTGAGGGGTGGAGGGCGACAAGATTGTATTCTTGCCCCCCCCCCTCTCTCTCTCTCTGAAAACTACGGCAGACTCCTGCAGTTTGGACCATTTTCTTTGTCTTTTCAATAGCTGTTGAATATGACTACAACCTATACCTTGCCAATTGAATTTTTTTTCGTAAAAAGACCAAAAATGTTGGGGGCCCAATTTCTTTTTCGCAAAAAATAAGATTAAGATACGTACATTAAAAGAAACCCCTTGATTTGCTGATTCAGAATATCTGTAGGTCTTTGAAATCCGACAATTTTTAACCCTAGTCTGCCTGACCATTCGAACTTACACGAATGCCTGACATGGGCCTCCGAGGCCTACCCTTAAAATACATTGGTTTTACTACTTTTCCGCATCTTTTCTAGTTCCGCTCCATATCCATCGATTTTTATCATCCAAAATTATTTTGACCCCTTCAGTAAACCACCCTGACCTTACCCTCTCAGCATTTTGACCCAAAACCCTCCCTCCCCCCCTTCCCACCCCCTCCAACCAGAATATCGTAGAAGTGAAGAAATTGTCTGAATAGTCAATTATGTTTATTTCTTTTTCATGGGGAGCTCTCTTGCTATAGAAGGTTCCCCCTCGAATTTTTGGCCGCGGGTGTATCTACAGGGTCGGAGGGGCTCCCTACTTCATCCCCTCCTCCCTCATCGCCACCCCCCTCCCCCTCTCCCTCCCCCTCCCCCTCCCCCTCCCCCAATACCCACACCAAATTTAATTTGTTTTTTTATGAAAGTGCGTGGTATTAGTAACCATTGACCCTTGAACCCCTAAATAAAAAAATGTTGGATGAGCCCTTACCCCCCCCCCCCCACGACCCCCTCCCCTCCCCCCCAAGACGAACATTTTTTTTTTTTTTTTTTTTTTTTTTTTTTTTTTTTTTTTTTTTAACCACATGTAATATTCGTTACGGTTGAGCCCTCACCCTCCCAACCATCCAGCGCCCCTTACCAACCCCACCCCCTCCCCCTCCCTCTTCACCCGCGATTCACACCAATTTTTTTGTTTTTTATGAATTTGTGTAATATATTCTTAACGATTGAGCAATGACTGAGGGTTGAGCCCTCAATGCCCTTCAACCTCCCAACCCTCCACCACCACCCCCTCCCCCACCCCTCCCCCACCCCTCCCCCTCCCCTCCCCCTCCCCTCCTCCCTTTGAACTTTTTTTTTTTTGCAATGGTTGGCCCTTGCTCCACTGACGAGTCAAAATTTGGTTGGCCCCTCCCCCACCCCTCCCCCTCCCCCCACCCCCTTCATCCTTCCACCCACCTTCTTTCTCACCACAATGATATTTCAGGTATTGTCAATGTTACCGAGCTAGATTGTTATCAGTGGTATTTATCACAGAATAGAATACTACAAAGAAACTGAGTAAATAAACATGTATCGCTGTGAATTCTGTGGTATTATTGTTTATGTAACCTAAAAATATACCGAGTCTAAACAGGCAATACTGCCAACTGTAGTTTCATGAATAACAGCCATTATTGCCAACTGCAGTTTCATGACAACCAACATTACACTGCCTGGGCCTCCGAGGCCCATGTCAGGCATTCTAGGGGTAGCGATGAATAAATAATTACTACGGCCATAGTTTTTGTTTTTTTTTCACGAAATTTTGGGAGCATGCTCCTGAAGAGTTTTGTAGAGCTATTTGTGAAGCTCAAGTCTCTAGGAGCATTTCCGGAGAAATGGCGCGATAAAATGTCACGCGGTGGGCCTCGGAGGCCCATGTCAGGCAGACTAGGGTTAAGGTCACAGCGAGCTATTCAAAATGCCCCCTAACTTGAGAAAGGACCATTTTTTAAAGTAAAAAAATGCCCCGGACAAAAAATGCTTATTTTTAGGTGTACAATTCATTTATGAAAAAAAAAAAAAAAAAAAAAAAAAAAATCCAAGCCGTAAGAAGACATCGAGAAACAGCAATTTGGCCCCTTTAGGGCACCTAAATAGGCCCCTAGGGATCGTTTTTCGGGGTCGGCATTAATGCCCTAAATTCTTTGCGGTCGATATACATTAGAAAAGTTTTATCAGAATTTCCGTATCTTGCGCCGCTTTCTCTAAAAAGATAGTGGACGGGTGGTCTGAAACACCCTGTATATTAAAAAACGGGAAATTTCGTAGATCAACTAATCAAATCATGTTGAACAGCGATGATCAACTTATAATCTCTATACTTTTACCTCTATTTGTATCCCTCCGAGGACCAAAATGTGATGCCATGCAATGTTGAAATCAGTCACAGATCGATGGATACGGGTGAGCTACTCTCAAATGTTTACTGTGTGAAGAACCTTCATTTTGTAGCTAATGTATAGCTCGAAGTCGAGAGCTGTATACACACGCGCGCATTTAAAACTTGACCAAGCGCGAAAATTTCTCGTACTTGAACCGCAAGGCGGGAAACAAATCTTGTGAAAATGAAAGTTGTTGATCAAACCTCATTATATTTGTGGCTCAACCAACCGGCTATAAGTATAACAAGAGAAATGGATCGTTGGTTTAGGTTTTCTTTTCTTCACATCAGTTTATAGCGATGATCATACGTACTCACATCAATTATGTCCTTTCAAATAAAAATCAAAGTTTGTCGGTTGAGTACTGAGTAGTCTACATTCCCATCTCTCTCTCTCTCTCTCTCTCTCTCTCTCTCTCTCTCTCTCTCTCTCTCTCTCTCTCTCTCTCTCCCTCCCTCCCCCAATCTCTCTCTTTCTCTCTCTCTCCTCTCCTCTTACCCTTTCCCACCGCTATACTCTCTTTCTTTGCTCCCGCAATCTCCCTGTCGGGCGACCACTCTCGTTTGCTACGATGAGTCGATTCTGAACGCTTCTGTATCGAAATGTTTATTTTACGAGTAATTTATAGACCACGTAATTGCGCCATGGAGCATCTAAATGGTAAACAAACGAATAAGCATGCGACTGTGTGAGATAATCTAATTTAATGAGACCAATTTATTGTAGTTTTAAGTATAAACAGGGTTGCAAAGATTGACATGGATAGATTTATGGTACTTAATATGATCAATAATGGATCAAACGCACAAACAGTCATCAGGAGTCGATAACAGGGCTGCCGCGTTTTCCGCACTGATGCACTATATATGGTCTGAGACTGTAAAAAAGTTTCCAAAAATTAGTGACAAAAGTCACACAAAAATCACTGTCTTTGACCTTTTAAGTTTAATTTAAAACTTTCCAGTAAAATGTCTAGGTTTAAACTGCTCTTGTCTTTAGTTTTCGCTTTGATTAAAATTGATTTTGAAAGTTTATAAATGAGAAATTGATGAAAAATTGACTTCCTGATTTTTGGCCGCTACACTATCTCAGACCATATAAAGCGACGGTGCCGATAATTCCATACCGCATGCCGAAAAGATTACATGGTTGTCGTGGTTACTTATAGGTTATCAGCAGTGTGACTGCAGCCCACGAAAATATTTTGGGGTCATATAAAGTTTGCGGATTTTTGGCAGTTTCGAGCGGTCATCGACGCGGCGGCGGTCAACCGGTCATGTCGATGAATGGCTGCGATGTTCGGCGAACATTGTTCACTATGAAAGGGTTAAATCCGTTCGAAATACGCACTATGCATCAACGAGGAGAACAGTGAGAACGTAACATTATATACGCCCAAATCAGTACATTCCTCGACCATACCGATGATAAAACCGTTTAATTGCTTCAAATTTTATGGAATTTTGATACTCTCCGATAATACCCCACATAGTTTGAAAAAATATTACAGCTTTTAGAGTATTTTCGAGCAGTAGAGATCGTGCTGCTAAACTGAAAAGTAGGTAATGTTTATGTCAACTGGTGGAATGGTCGAATTTAAAACAAAATCTATACTCCAGATCCGTAAAATGGCAGCCCTAGTCAATCATGCAATCGTATTTTCAATAATGATACTTTCAGCTTGCATTTCTCACTTCTCAATGCATGTATTCAAATTTTTTGCGCTTGAGTTATTTCTGATTTGAGAACACCTTTGTTTTTCCATTTTTTGAAACTACCGGACGGCCAAACTTTGTGGGTACGATTTTAGACGAGTGGCGCATCCTAAAAATATAGTAATGGAACAAAAGAAAGAAACAGTCAGACCTGCGCCCTATACGGGATGATTCCTAGATAGAGAAAAAGCTTTTTCCTTTTCCCAGACTCTCAAACAAACTATGACAGGATGACAGCTAATACTTTGTTCCAGTCAAAGTTTATTGAAGCATATGCGACTTTATGACTAAGTTCGTCGAAAAATGATATCTAGCGATTTTCAGTTGGAACCAAAACTTGGCGTTCTCATTTCAATATTCTGAAGTTCTCGCTGATTCGATCTTGTTTTCCTCTTTAAGGTAAACAAAGGTCTCTTATTGGATTTAAAGGAGGACTCTACGCCTCTTTCATTGGCTCCTCAGAATATCATTGATAGTTGAAAATCTTCTTTGTGCGGAAACAATAGCTTTAAAAAACTCACATTTGAGCAAGAAATCATTTTCATAAAATGCGATTTTCGCGATTTTACAGCAAATTGTCTCTGGTTTTCTTCTTAGAAATAATAATTTATGATTTGAGCGATCTTTGATGTCGATAGTTTTGAAAAACAAAATAGATTTTTCAAAAATCATAAAAAATGCCACAAATAATTGGTCAAACATGCATGAAATTCAATTTGAATGTATCTCGGGGTGTCTTGAGATTGACTTATATTTAGTCATTGTTAAAATATACCCGCTACATTTGCCAGTCTTATCAGGAAATGTCAACAATATGATCTGTATATATATCTATGTCAACATTCCTTGCAGTGATGAGAAATGTCCACATAATCCGGTTTCGGTCTTTTCCTGCGTAACATATTATGTGCTATATATGCCTCAGCAAAAATTATACCACTATGTCATAGACTACAGAGCGGGTGTCATCACCAAACGTACAAGAGCCTAGTTTTCATCAGCACGCTCGTCGCTCATGCATCACACATAGTCCTCAAATTGTATCATTAATTATAACTGAATGAGTGGGTTCAATGTGCAAGAACTCGTATTACATCCTCATAGGGAGAGATACGAGCATTTGTTTCACCCTTAATTTCCGATGTGTTTCAAACTGCAAGTATTTCTCTCCGCACAAATTGTAGCGTTCTAGAATTCATCCCTTCATTGCCGTAATGCAGAAAATATTATGAACAGGAGTACTTTTCAAAATACATAGATATACTACGTGACAGGATAATGTAATCTTTTCTGCACGGATGCAGAAAACCAATGAATTTTAGAACGCTACCAATGTCGATCCTAGCTCTATTTGTTTCCGCGCTCTCCAGATTATTTTGGGTACATCGACCTTTGACAGAGGTCATTTTTTGAGAGCAGATGGTCAGTCCGACGGCGACGTGACGTCTATAAAAAAATGGCGGTTAGTGAATATCGCTACCCTCTCTATTTATATGAACCTGCGTGAAAAGGAAAGGAAAGGAAAGGAAAGGAAAGGAAAGGAAAGGAAAGGAAAGGAAAGGAAAGGAAAAGGAAAGGAAAGGAAAGGAAAGGAAAGGAAAGGAAGGAAAGGAAAGGAAAGGAAAGGAAAGAAAGGAAAGGAAAGGAAAAGGAAAGAAAGAAGGAAAGGAAAGGAAAGGAAAGGAAAAGGAAAGAAAGGAAAGGAAAGGAAAGGAAAGGAAAGGAAAGGAAAGGAAAGGAAAGGAAAGGAAAGGAAAGGAAAGAAAGGAAAGGAAGGAAAGGAAAGGAAAGGAAGGAAAGGAAAGGAAAGGAAAGGAAAGGAAAGGAAAGGAAAGGAAAGGAAAGGAAGGAAAGGAAAGGAAAGGAAAGGAAGGAAAGGAAAGGAAGGAAAGGAAAGGAAAGGAAAGGAAAGGAAAGGAAAGGAAAGGAAAAAGGAAAGGAAAGGAAAGGAAAGGAAAGGAAAGGAAAGGAAAGGAAAGGAAAGGAAAGGAAAGGAAAGGAAAGGAAAGGAAAGGAAAGGAAAGGAAAGGAAGGAAAGGAAAGGAAACGGAAAGGAAAGGAAGGAAAGGAAAGGAAAAGGAAAGGAAAGGAAAGGAAAGGAAAGGAAAGGAAAGAAAGGAAAGGAAAGGAAAGGAAAGGAAAGGAAAGGAAGGAAAGGAAAGGAAAGGAAAGGAAAGGAAAAAGGAAAGGAAGGAAAGGAAAGGAAAGGAAAGGAAAGGAAAGGAAAGGAAAGGAAAGGAAGAGAAGGAAAGGAAAGGAAAGGAAAAAGAGAAAAGGAAAAAAGGAAAAGGAAAGGAAAGGAAAGGAAAGGAAAGGAAAGGAAAGGAAAGGAAAGGAAGGAAAAGGAAAGGAAAAGGAAAGGAAAGGAAAGGAAAGGAAAGGAAAGGAAAGGAAAGGAAAGGAAATCAAATCAAATCAAAATATTTTGACCGGGGAGGGGGGGGGCAGTATAAGTCTTCGAACAATCGACACTTTGGCGTAAACCGGAGCAATGTTACGTAAAACTTAGCGAAATTAACGATGAATGTACAGAAAAATCACCAAACTCATTCCTAGACTCAAAAAATGACTTTAAAGTTTAAGGCGTAATGGTGGAGCTACGCAGGTAAGTGCAATGCGAGAATTTTATCTGTCTTGATACTTTCCTCTGTGTGTTCTTTTTGAGAGAGAGAGATAAAATTAGTCAGGAATCTCTCATGGTACCTGCGTATAGCTCCGCCATAACGCCTAGAACTTTAAAGTCTTGGAGTCTTGGAGTTAATTTTGTGGTTTTTTCAGTACACTCATCATCATTTAAGCTGCGGATTTTACGTGAGCAGTAACTATTCAATCGCTTTTATAGCAAAAGATAGCAAAATATATTCCATAGCCGGTTTTGACTTTTACCGGCTGGTCGTCGTCTATGGCCTTATAAATGAATCCTAGTTTCCGCAGCGCAACAAATAAACTGTACGCAATCAATTAACTGAGATAGACTTGTACAAGCGGCCAAGTAGTCAACAAAACTATACTGTGAGAGGAAGCGCCTTCATTTTGGGGTGACGCAAAATTACAATCTCTGAAGCTGATATAGTTATCTACCTACCCCGGAAACTCGTTAATATAGGACTAAAGAGCATTTATTCCAAAATGGTATAAAACTCTCTCAAGTCTACAAAAAGAAACTATTTGACTTATACATTATACTCTGCAATCATTTTTTTCCCTTCGCTTTTAAATATTAAAATTGAAAATATTGCTTGATCTTTTTTCCGCCCCATTTGTTCAAAAATTTGTTTGAACGGTCACTTAAAGTGTAAAGGAAATTGGTTCGGGGGTATTGAAAACATATCTATTATAGAACTATAATTTATTTCGTACATAATTGAGCTATTTTGATTTATGACTTCTCGTTCTAATGTTCACCATTGGAATAAGTTAGGCATTTATAACAGTGAGATGAGTTCACCGATATCTCATCCACAAAACCACAACCCAAGAGGGAGAAGGCTACGGAAGACAATTAGTCTGGGTCGACGGTTCAACCAGCATGATACGTATAGCCTGTAAGGACCTTTCTGGGACCAAAATATGTATGATCCCGGCAGTGTGCGCTAGTTAAATTGCGTGCGGTCTCGACCAATCAGAAAGCGTACGCGCGTCACATGACCGTGCGTAAGTTACGTTCGGGACCTGACATTATTTGGTCCCTATATTAAGAGACAACAAAGGAAGTGAAAAGAAAAAGCGCGTTGTTGTTACAGTACGTGTAATGCGAATTCCGTCAGATCTTAAACGCAACTTCATGACACTGCTAGTGCGCATAGATTCACATTTACAAGCGGTTACTTATAAAAGCGCAAACGTTCGGTGTCTTTTAAAAATAGTGAGTTAACTACATAATTTCTTTTTCTTTTTCAATTATTCTATTCGTCTCAAAAATACGTTTTTCGATTCTATGAATGGCGTTCATCTCTCCGTATTATTTGCTGAGAGCCTCGAAGTTTTTTCTCCCATTTTTTCAACGGTAAACTCTTTGATCCTCTTGACACGTGTAAGTTGACATGTTTCCTACATTTTAAGCCCTACAGACGGTCCGTGACGGGGCAATTCCGAAGCAGAGAGGGGTCGAGAAACGGGGAAGCGTTTATGTGGCTTGAAGCAATCGCAAGCAAGTGGCTGGCAGAGAGTGGGAAAGGCGTATAACCAGGGCTGTCGCTTTTGTGTATAATTTTACGTATTTTCTCCATTTAACTCAATGTTATATTTTTATGGATTTCCCGCTAAATTTTGCAGCGATGTGCGTTACTAATGATAGTAATGAGAGAACAAGGAAAAGTCGGCACGAGCGGCCAACTCCTGGGCCTCGGCCATAGTTTTCTTCGAGCACACTCACAATTTTCGGAAGTGCCGCAAAAGAGGATGGGGGGGGGGGATTAAGAGGTTGAGGATAGGAGGACCGTAGAGATATTTTGGCAGCCATGAATTATATTCTCGCATTATATTCGTTTCGCAGGACGGAATATGGGTGTTTGTTCCCTAACACTGTTGCTAATTTGTGAGAATTCATTGAGACTTTTCTCTTTACGCACGGCATTTTAAATACAAAACCGACTACACTGCTCCCAAGTCTCGATTCGAAGCCCGCCCCGAAAACGTTTATTATCTTCACCCACGGGGTCAACATTACCACGCTAAACTTTCGATGACTGCTGCCTTTCGGGGAACGTGTCTTGGAGGAATTCGAGTCTCGTGTAGATGCTGATGATAGATAATATTCAACCTTGTATTTAACCACCGAGCATATTAGTTTGCGGAAACTTTCAGACGAAGGTCGAAACAACTCGAGGTAAACAAACAATTAAATTTGTAATTCGTAAGTATGGAAGTCAATATTAGGTAAAATAAACTGACGTCAAAACACATCATCTACAAGAAAAAGCGTGATGAAGTCGTGAGCCAACATTTGACCATTTTGAATTTTCCGCATGCACATTATGAACAGTAGGTACAAGAAATAAAAATGATTGGTAAAATTTCCATACATGCATATGATGAACTTTGGCTCCGACTACAAGGTGCACTGAGAGGAACATTCAGGTAATTTAACAGTCTATTTGTTAAAAATGGTGAGTACACACAAACTCGTGTGTTCTTTTAACCAACCATGTTGTTGATTTTCCAATCCAATTTGTTGAATTAACAATCTTCAAAGGTAAATCAACAACCCGATATTTCTTAAGTCAACAATTTGGATTGATCATTCACCTTTTTGGATTGTTAATTTCACAAATCGGATTGTAAAGTCAACCAAATGGTTAGTTAAATCAACACGTGCGTTTGTATTCACTTTTTTTTTTTTTTTTTTTTTTTTTTTCAAATAGACTGCCAAATTACTAAAAAAAATTCTTAGTGTATGTTAAACTCTAGGACGCCTGGATAAATTTTCCAATGGTAGGACGATTTTACTCGATTGTTTGATGACTTTATAATAGGATGTTCAGAAAAGTTTGCCTTACTGTTAGTGGGTTAAGGTCAAAATCAACAACAACTATACGGTAAGGTAAAAAGTATACGATAATTTGTTCCATGAATCCTTGAAAAATGAGGAGATGGTTGAATAACAATTTGTTCATTACAAAATCAAGCCTATGTTTTTTCTGAATTCTTTTTATTATTCTAATCATGTATTTATCAATACACCTATTTATACGCGTTAATCTATTTCGTTGCAACTCAAGGAAAGTTCAGTGGACCATTACGACTTTAAAAAATCGGCGAAACAAAACAAGAAACAATTGATAACATGGAGCTCGGGGACTTAGAGCTAAAAATAGCGTTTTTTTGTAACTTCCAAGCTTTTGAGCCCCATTTTATTTTTCAGTTTACTCGCGGTTGATTACTCAGGTTTGTCGCGGTTGATTTATTCAAAGTTGCTCAATCTGATATCACTGGGTTGGGGGGGGGGGTCATAGAAATACTGGCGCGTCATAAATATCTTGGATTGTACACATTTATGTCATTAGTCGATTTACGCCGCCTATAGCTGAGCACCCCGATCACCACACAGAGGACTATACCTAAATCATTAATAGTTCAAAATTACGCATAAAATATGCGCAGACTTGATTGAGACAAAGCAATCGATAGATGATTAACAGTTTGAAGAGCGCGTAATCGCGTAAATCTTTAGTTTTGCGTAATTTTACAGAATAATTCATATGCTCCAATTCGATGCCGCAGAAGCAGTGGCGAAGCGTGCAATTTGACAACATTGTAGTTCTTCCATTTGAACCCATGCAAAATATTGAACTGTTGGGTGTTCGGTGAACACCTTCGCATTCGACCGTTTTCATGGGTTTAAATGGACACTTTACAGCATTGCCAAATTGCACGCTACGCCACTGCGCAGAAGGATCGAACCAATCACTGAGATTAACTCGCAGAGCTGCAAAGTTTTCAGTTTTCCTTCATTTGTGAAGATTCAAGATTTTCGCTATTGTTCGCTACTACGGCTATCTAAAGAGTATATAGGTACATACTACATATCAGAGTTGGGCAAAAAATTATTCGGAAATTATTCGGTGTGTCCGGCAACGCCGAGTCAATCGAATTATTCGACGAATAATTCTACAATTGACCTATACCTTCCGTGTGTTTCCCTTTCCTCAACTCAGGTAGCAAACCCAGTTTTCAGTGTTGCCGGAGTCATTTCATTATTTCTGATTATTCGGTTGCCCAACTCTGCTACATATACAGCCTGGTGGTTATTTCCTATTTATTATCTAACTGTCTTGTTTTATAATCGTCGCGCAAAACAGAACGAATCGTAACGTCGCAGAAAATTGAAAGCTTTATCCGGATGGTCTGAACATAGTTTTGCCTAACTCGCTCCCGATCAAGTTTGAAGAATGAAAGACCCCCCCCCCCCTCCTTTCTGCGCGCACTCGTGCGCCCGCGAGACTCGACGACTCTAGAAATCTCCCGGAAATTTGGAGCCACAGAGCTATTAATAATGTGGCCGACCGAAATCTTCCAAATATTTCACTTAATTTAAGCCGTTAAATCCGATGCCTGTACAACTGAATAAACACAGCAGAACCGATGCGCACCCGCAAATACTCCAGAATTAATATTCATAATCAACCTGGAAGGTACGGCTCCGACTTTAACATCCTCCAAACTGGGTTAATTATTATTGAGATTTCTCGGATTTACTCAGAGTTCCTAGAGGCGAAAGAGAGGAAAGGCATTGAGATAGTTTCTTTGTGCGTAAAGAGTTATATGATGCTTGAATCGTTTAATTGGTTGCACATTAATTAAATCTGGGTATAGCTGTACGCACCTGCGGAAACTTAATCCTAATAAATCTTTATTGGGAAATGTAAATTCTTCCTATTACGAACATTCATAAATTTAATGTTTCACAAAACGGTGTATTTTTGAAAAATTTGAGTTTTAATAGTTTTTGTGATGACCCTCCAACTACAAAGAGGCTTCCGTTTTCTCCACACTTATCAACGTATATGTTGCTAAAATGAATTTTTGACCTCTACCGAGCTCTCCTAGGTCTTTTCATTCGTAATTACAAAGAGTTTGCGCGTTTAAACCGAAATTTGATGACAGCTTTCGTTTGCTGAATAAATGGAAATGTGCATTACTTTTCGAGCACCCTATATTGTATGACTGTAATGAACGAAACCCCTTGTATCTGTAATCTTTCCTAAATCATTGGATCGTTATATAATCAAAATACCCGCATTTTTTTTTCTCTTTTTTTTTGTTTTTGTTTTTTCTACGTCAGTCCCGACTTCCTTTGCACCGGTTGAGAAAACATTACAAATCAGAGTATTCTCATGCATTTGCTCAATGGGAAATTAACATTTCAGATGCATTAACATAAGCTTTTCGTAACCTTGGGGAAGCTTGTGCAGACATTCTTAATTAAAGCTTTCCTGATAAATATGATTGTAAGGTCATTACAATATTGACACCAGAAGCTTAAAAGTAAAAGCTTTTATCAAGATTTTTTCGTCAATGTTAATCATGGTTCAGAAAAAGAAAAGATTTAGTAAATGTAATAATAAGGTTATTTTCAAAAGCTTGTTTTCTGAAGAATATCATTATATTACGAAAAGGTTAATTTGTCAACCTTAAGGAAAGCGTTTTCTTAAAATCTTATCTTAAGCTTCTAAAGCAAAGGGATTCATAACATTCAAACTTAAGCTTCATAGAAGGTTGTTACAACCTTCACAAAGTAAGCTTAATTTAGCAAGGTAACCGAAACCTTATATAAAAACTTTTATATTAAAACCTCAATGAGAGCTTTTTTTATAACCTTGTAATAAGCTTCAAAAGCAATGGGATTCGTAACATTCAAACTTAAGCTTCATAGAAGGTTGTTACAACCTTCACAGAGTAAGCTTATTTAAACGAGGAAACCACAACTTTATATGAAAGTTCATATTTTAACCTCAACGAAAGCTTTTGGCTGAAACCTTATCTTAAGCTTCAAGAGCAAAGCGATTCGTAACATACAAACTTAAGCTGCATAGAAGGTTGTTAGAACCTTTACACAGTAAGCTTATTAGGGCGAGGAAACCTTAACATTGTATGTATATATATATATATAAGTTTATATTTTAACCTCAAAGAAAGCTTCCAGTCATAACCTTATATGAAGATTTATCAGCAAAGGTATCCCTGGTAAAAATTTTAGCACCATAGCACCATGAGCACCATGGAAATCATGGTGCTAGCACCATGAGTGATGGTGCTCTTGGTGCTAGCACCATGCTTTCCATGGTGCCCATGGTGCTCATGGTGCTATGTTGCTGGCACCATGACTGATGGTGCTCTGCTTCATGGTGCTCATGATGCTATGTTGCTGGCACCATGACTGATGGTGCTCGGCTCCATGGTGCTCATGGTGCTCATGGTGCTCATGGTGCTGGCACCATGACTGATGGTGCTCGGCTCCGTGGGGCTCATGGTGCTGGCGGTGCTACGTTGCTGGCACTATGACTGATGGTGCTAGCTCCATTCCAGATGCTAGAGAAGTGTAGTAAAATCAATTACCCAACCTCCCGGCGCCACAAAAGCTCAAGAATCCATTACATAACTTCCAGGGGCTGGATAAGTGTGAAGGAGACCATTAGGTGCTTAACCTTCAAGTGCCACAAAAGCTCAAGAATCCATTACGTAACTTCCAGGGGCTAAATATGACCAAGAATCCATTACATAACTTCCAGGGGCTAGAGAAGTGTAATAGAATCAATTACCTAACTTCCCGGCGCCACAAATGCTCAATAATCCATTATATAACTTCCAGGGGCTGGAGAAATGTAATAGAATCAATTACCTAACCTCCAGGCGCCACAAAAGCTCAATGATCCATTACATAACTTCCAGGGGCTAGAGAAGTGTAATAGAATCAATTACCTAACTTCCCGGCGCCACAAATGCTCAATAATCCATTATATAACTTCCAGGGGCTGGAGAAATGTAATAGAATCAATTACCTAACATCCAGGCACCACAAAAGCTCAAGAATCCATTACATAAAATCCAGGGGCTGGAGAAGTGTAAAGGAGACCATTACATAACCTTCAGGCGCTAAATAAGCTCAAAAATGCATTGCACATTTTCCAGGGTTCCAGTTCAAAATTAAAATCAGTGTGACTCCACCATCAAACACTGTTTCGTTTATCCAGTTTCACTGGTAAACATTTTAGCAACACAGCACCATGGCCGATGAAGCTGGCACTATGTTTTCCATGGTGCTCATGGTGCTATGATGCTGGCACCGTGATTTCCATGGTGCTCATGGTGCTAGCACCATGGGTTTCATGATGCTCATGGTGCTCATGGTGCTAGCACCATGGGTTTCATGATGCTCATGGTGCTCATGGTGCTAGCACCATGGAGTCTATGGTGCTCATCTATAATAGTGTTTTGACAGCCCTCCTCCATATATGTTCTGGTAGCTCAAAGCGTAAAGCACTTGTCTAGCACGCCAGAAACCTAGGTTCGAGCCCCGGGCCGGGCACCCTTAATCGTTCCAAATATGATCGAATAACTTTCAGAAGGGTACCTCAGACTCGTCTGCAGACATAACGTTCCCTGCAACAGCAGCTGCGTATCTGACGGCACACGTGAGAATCATTTTATTTTTTCTCACCTAGAGTGCGCTGTTGAGAACAGTATGATACCATGTTGCTAGCACCATGAGCACCATGATGATGCTCATGGTGCTAATTGGAATGGTGCTGGCACCATGAGCACCATGGACTTCATGGTGCTAGCACCATGAGTTTCATCATGGTGCTAATTGGAATGGTGCTAGCACCATGAATTCCATGGTGCTCATGGTGCTAGCACCTTGGATTGCATGGTGCTCATGGTGCTAGCACCATAGATTGTGCATAGTGCTCATGGTGCTAGCACCATGGATTGTATGGTGCTCATGGTGCTAGCACCATGGATTGCATGGTGCTCATGGTGCTCATGGTGCCAGCACCATTCCAATTAGCACCATGATGGTGCTATGTTGCTAAAATTTTTACCAGGGATATGAAACATTCTAAACTTAAGCTTCATAAAAGGTTGAGGACCTTCCCATTGATATCACTTTCCACTAGATGGCTCTGATGTTATCTTTTACATTTGTGTTTTGATCGAGTTTTCTACGTTTTCACAAAGCTCTAGGAAGGTCAAATGTAGAACTTTGAAACTTTTGCTCATGCCAATCGTTTCAGGTGAGAACCTCCCAGATTGTCTAGGCAGCAGGAAACTACTTGGGTCAATAATTGAAGAAACAAAGAAGGGTAAATAATGCCTTAAAGTGAAGAACGTAATTTTGTGAGTTAGTGAGTATATATACTGATATTCGTTCGGAAGTGGAAGATATTATGAGCTACGTAGCTTACGCTACTTGCGCGCCTGGGAATGGTGGTTCGGAAGAGAGAGAGAGAGAGAAGAGAGAGAAGAGAGAGCGAGAGGAGACAGCAACAGAGCGACAGAGAGTGAGACAGAGACAGAGAGGAGACAGAGAAGAGAGAGAGAGACAGTGACAGAGAAGAGATAGAGAAGAAAGTGAGACAGTGACAGAGAAGAGAGAGAGAGAGAGAGAGAGAGAGAGAGAGAGAGAGAGAGAGAGAGAGGAGACAGAGAAGAGAGAGAGACAGTGACAGAGAGGCGAGAGAGAGAGAGAGAGAGAGAGAGAAGAGAGAGAGGGAGAGGGAGAGAGAGAAGAGAGAGAGGGAGAGGGAGAGAGAGAAGAGAGATGAGTGAGAAAAAACTCTTAACTGCAACCATAACATCACAACATTTTTAAAAGGTTAATTTTCTTATGGAAAAAGTGGAACATTCGGAGGTTATAATAAGGTTATAACAAGGTTATAGAAAGGTTGTAAACCCAACCTTACCTGAAGCTTTTAATAAAGTTCTTGAGAGAACCTTACTGAAACCTTATCGACAGAACCTTTTTAAAAGATTAATTTTCCACTGGAAAAAGTGGAACATTCGGAGGTTATAATAAGGCTATAACAAGGTTATAGAAAGGTTACGATGAAAAGCTTATTTCAAGGAAATTCGAAGCTTATTTAAAAGTAATTTTTCCGATTGGGATGCAATCTTACACTGATAGTGCAATATTTTGGTCTACTTGTTAAATCGACACTGTATTGAAAAATTTCAATAAAGCTGCAGCTCTGAAACTTGGCGCCTTTTTTAAAACTTCTCATGAACTGCCTTTCAATTGTTGAACTAGGAGAAACTATAAAAAAACAAAAAGCAAAAAACAAACAAAAAACAAACAAAAAAAAAACAAAAAAAGAGAACTTGAAACTATAGAATGCACATTGTACAAATCTGCAGACTTTGCTAAACAAGCTCGTCATGATGCTGCGTTTCTTCTTCCTATCCTCCTTTCATACGTGATCGATTTCGCGAACTATGGCGCGAAATGAAACGTGCACCTACTACATTACAATGGGTGATTCGTGTAGGAGGAATGAATTCAGTTTCGCGGCGTGCACACAACCACACTGCACGAGGGCATGAGGCGCAGAGCACCGGCTGCATTAGAGAAAATTAAAATCGTTATCGTTTGTAGTTGGTACAAGATTACACTGTGCAATGGCAAGAGGAAATCGATTCGGTCAGTGCAGTGGTCGAATGGACCCGACCTAACTCGACTTTGTGCCTTATGCCAAGCTAATACGAAATTGATTTCGAAAACGGCTTCGGCATGAGCAACAACAGAATCGAAGGAGTTGCCAGGTCTGTCAAAGTATTCGAGAAACAATCGCAGATCTCTGGAAATGTTATCAAAAATAATAGCTGGAAAACAAAGTACGGTACCTTTAACTACCTACGGTACTATTAACCATACGCATGGCAGATGTTGGCGTCAGCAAGGAAGTATGGTAAACTTTACCAGAGTATATTGTTAACTATCAGGTAGAGGATGGAAATATTGTTAGGGAGTTCTAGGGTTGCACCGGATAATGATTTTGACAGATACCTACCTGGATAACGGATATTATTGACTGGATAGCAGAAACGCCAGGTATCCCGCCGAATTTTCGGGATTCATCAGAGCGCTATACAATTGAGCGACAATTTTTTCGATTTTGGCGATTTTCTAATTCCCGGCCGGATATTTTCGCGATTTTTCTTCCACGTTAAACGGGGAACTTTATCAGTCACCCGCGGCGATAATGCCTTGTCGAACGATAGTTGACTATTGATTGTTTTGCGGTTTTAATGACTGATGAACAAAAAGTGTCTAACCTCTTTTCTCCCATTGGACATCAGGCAAATGAGGCAACGCATAGGCCATATGCCCCACAGAGAGAAACAGTAGCAACATTGGGGTACGCACTACAAACAGGAATTTGTATTTGTCTTGTACTTTCCTCTGGGGTTTTTCTTTTTGGAGAGGGGAGAAAAAAATTAGTCGGGAAATCTCTCATGGTACCTGCGTATAGCTCCGCCATAACGCCTAGAACTTTAAAGTCTTGGAGTCTTGGATTTAATTTTGTGGTTTTTTTCAGTACATCTCATCATTTAAGCTGCGGATTTTACGTGGGGGCAGTAACTATTCAATCGCTTTTATAGAAAAAGATAGCAAAATATATTCCATAGCCGGTTTTGACTTTTACCGGCTGGTCGTCGTCTAGGCCTTATAAATGAATCCATTTCCGCAGCGCAACAAATAAACTGTACCAATCAATTAACTGAGATAGACTTGTACAAGCGGCCAAGTAGTCAACAAAACTATACTGTGAAGGAAGCCCCTTCTTTTTGGGGGTGACGCAAAATTACAATCTCTGAAGCTGATATAGTTATCTACCTACCCCGGAAACTCGTTAATATAGGACTAAAGAGCATTTTTTCCCAAAAATGGTATAAAACTCTCTCAAGTCTACAAAAAGAAACTTTTTGACTTATACATTATACTCTGCAATCTTTTTTTTTTCCCTTCGCTTTAAATATTAAAATTGAAAATATTGCTTGATTTTTTTTCCCCGCCCCTTTTTGTTAAAAAATTTTTTTTGAACGGTCACTTAAAGTGTAAAGGAAATTGGTTGGGGGGTATTGAAAACATATCTATTATAGAAAATAATTTATTTCGTACATAATTGAGCTATTTTGATTTATGACTTTTTCGTTCTAATGTTCACCATTGGAATAAGTTAGGCTTTTAAAAACAGGAGATGAGTTCACCGATATCTCATCCACAAAACCACAACCCAAGAGGGAGAAGGCTACGGAAGACAATTAGTCTGGGTCGACGGTTAAACCAGCATGATACGTATAGCCTGAAAGGGACCTTTCTGGGACCAAAATATGTATGATCCCGGCAGTGTGCGCTAGTTAAATTGCGTGCGGTCTCGACCAATCAAAAAGCGTACGCGCGTCACATGACCGTGCGTAAGTTACGTTCGGGACCTGACATTATTTGGCCCCTATATTAAGAGACAACAAAGGAAGTGAAAAGAAAAAGCGCGTTGTTTTTTACAGTACGTGTAATGCGAATTCCGTCAGATTTTAAAAACGCAACTTCATGACACTGCTAGTGCGCATAGATTCACATTTACAAGCGGTTACTTAAAAAAGCGCAAACGTTCGGTGTCTTTTAAAAATAGTGAGTTAACTACATAATTTCTTTTTCTTTTTCAATTATTCTATTCGTCTCAAAAATACTTTTTTTGATTCTATGAATGGCTTTCATCTCTCCGTATTATTTGCTGAGAGCCTCGAATTTTTTTCTCCCATTTTTTCAACGGTAAACTCTTTGATCCTCTTGACACGTGTAAGTTGACATGTTTCCTACATTTTAAGCCCTACAGACGGTCCGTGACGGGGCAATTCCGAAGCAGAGAGGGGTCGAGAAACGGGGAAGCGTTTATGGGCTTGAAGCAATCGCAAGCAAGGGGCTGGCAGAGAGTGGGAAAGGCGTATAACCAGGGCTGTCGCTTTTGTGTATAATTTTACGTTTTTTCTCCATTTAACTCAATGTTATTTTTTTATGGATTTCCCGCAAAATTTTTGCAGCGATGTGCGTTACTAATGATAGTAATGAGAGAAAAAGGGAAAAGTCGGCACGAGCGGCCAACTCCTGGGCCTCGGCCATAGTTTTCTTCGAGCACACTCACAATTTTCGGAAGTGCCGCAAAAAGGATGGGGGGGGGGGGATTAAGAGGTTGAGGATAGGAGGACCGTAGAGATATTTGGCAGCCATGAATTATATTCTCGCATTATATTCGTTTCGCAGGACGGAATATGGGTGTTTGTTCCCTAACACTGTTGCAAATTTTGTGAGAATTCATTGAGACTTTTCTCTTTACGCACGGCATTTTAAATACAAAACCGACTACACTGCCCCCAAGTCTCGATTCGAAGCCCGCCCCGAAAACGTTTATTATCTTCACCCAGGGGGTCAACATTACCACGCTAAACTTTCGATGACTGCTGCCTTTCGGGGAACGTGTTTTGGAGGAATTCGAGTCTCGTGTAGATGCTGATGATAGATAATATTAAACCTTGTATTTAACCACCGAGCATATTATTTTGGGGAAAACTTTCAGACGAAGGTCGAAACAACTCGAGGTAAACAAAAATTAAATTTGTAATTCGTAAGTATGGAAGTCAATATTAGGTAAAAAAAACTGACGTCAAAACACATCATCTACAAGAAAAAGCGTGATGAAGTCGTGAGCCAACATTTGACCATTTTGAATTTTCCGCATGCACATTATGAACAGTAGGTACAAGAAAAAAAATGATTGGTAAAATTTCCATACATGCATATGATGAACTTTGGCTCCGACTACAAGGTGCACTGAGAGGAACATTCAGGTAATTTAACAGTCTATTTGTTAAAAATGGTGAGTACACACAAACTCGTGTGTTCTTTTAACCAACCATGTTGTTGATTTTCCAACCCAAATTTTGTTGAATTAAAAATCTTCAAAGGTAAATCAACAACCCGATATTTCTTAAGTCAACAATTTGGATTGATCATTCCCCTTTTTTGGATTGTTAATTTCACAAATCGGATTGTAAAGTCAACCAAATGGTTAGTTAAATCAACACGTGCGTTTGTATTCACTTTTTTTTTTTTTTTTTTTTTTTTTTTCAAATAGACTCCCAAATTACTAAAAAAAATTCTTAGTGTATGTTAAACTCTAGGACGCCTGGAAAAATTTTCCAATGGTAGGACGATTTTACTCGATTGTTTGATGACTTTATAATAGGATGTTCAGAAAAGTTTGCCTTACTGTTAGTGGGTTAAGGTCAAAATCAACAACAACTATACGGTAAGGTAAAAAGTATACGATAATTTGTTCCATGAATCCTTGAAAAATGAGGAGATGGTTGAATAACAATTTGTTCATTACAAAATCAAGCCTATGTTTTTTCTGAATTCTTTTTATTATTCTAATCATGTATTTATCAATACACCTATTTATACGCGTTAATCTATTTCGTTGCAACTCAAGGAAAGTTCAGTGGACCATTACGACTTTAAAAAATCGGCGAAAAAAAACAAGAAACAATTGATAACATGGGCTCGGGGACTTAGAGCTAAAAATAGCGTTTTTTTGTAACTTCCAAGCTTTTGAGCCCCATTTTATTTTTCAGTTTACTCGCGGTTGATTACTCAGGTTTGTCGCGGTTGATTTATTCAAAGTTGCTCAATCTGATATCACTGGGTTGGGGGGGGGGGTAAAGAAATATTTGGCGCGTCATAAATATCTTGGATTGTACACTTTTATGTCATTAGTCGTTTTACCCCCGCCTATAGCTGAGCCCCCCGATCACCACACAGAGGACTATACCTAAATCATTAATAGTTCAAAATTACGCATAAAATATGCGCAGACTTGATTGAGACAAAGCAATCGATAGATGATTAACAGTTTGAAGAGCGCGTAATCGCGTAAATCTTTAGTTTTGCGTAATTTTACAGAATAATTCATATGCTCCAATTCGATGCCGCAGAAGCAGTGGCGAAGCGTGCAATTTGACAACATTGTAGTTTTTTCCCATTTGAACCCATAAAAATATTGAACTGTTGGGTGTTCGGTGAACACCTTCGCATTCGACCGTTTTCATGGGTTTAAATGGACACTTTACAGCATTGCCAAATTGCACGCTACGCCACTGCGCAGAAGGATCGAACCAATCACTGAGATTAACTCGCAGAGCTGCAAAGTTTTCAGTTTTCCTTCATTTGTGAAGATTCAAGATTTTCGCTATTGTTCGCTACTACGGCTATCTAAAGAGTATATAGGTACTACTACATATCAAGTTGGGCAAAAAATTATTCGGAAATTTTTCCCGGTTTGCCCGGGCAACGCCGAGTCCAAATTTTCGACGAATAATTCTACAATTGACCTATACCTTCCGTGTTTTCCCTTTCCTCAACTCAGGTGGGGCAAACCCAGTTTTCAGTGTTGCCGGAGTCATTTCATTATTTCTGATTATTCGGTTGCCCAACTCTGCTACATATACAGCCTGGTGGTTATTTCCTATTTATTATCTAACTGTCTTGTTTTATAATCGTCGCGCAAAACAGAACGAATCGTAACGTCGCAGAAAATTGAAAGCTTTATCCGGATGGTCTGAACATAGTTTTGCCTAACCCCGCTCCCGATCAAGTTTGAAGAATGAAAGCCCCCCCCCCCCCTCCTTTCTGCGCGCACTCGTGCCCCCGCGAGACTCGACGACTCTAGAAATCTCCCGGAAATTTGGAGCCACAGAGCTATTAATAATGTGGCCGACCGAAATCTTCCAAATATTTCACTTAATTTAAGCCGTTAAATCCGATCCCTGTACAACTGAATAAACACAGCAGAACCGATGCGCACCCGCAAATACTCCAGAATTAATATTCATAATCAACCTGGAAGGTACGGCTCCGACTTTAACATCCTCCAAACTGGGTTAATTATTATTGAGATTTCTCGGATTTACTCAGAGTTCCTAGAGGCGAAAGAGAGGAAAGGCATTGAGATAGTTTCTTTGTGCGTAAAGAGTTATATGATGCTTGAATCGTTTAATTGGTTGCACATTAATTAAATCTGGGTATAGCTGTACGCACCTGCGGAAACTTAATCCTAATAAATCTTTAGGGAAATGTAAATTCTTCCTATTACGAACATTCATAAATTTAATGTTTCACAAAACGGTGTATTTTTGAAAAATTTGATTTTTAAATAGTTTTTGTGATGACCCTCCAACTACAAAGAGGCTTCCGTTTTCTCCACACTTATCAACGTATATGTTGCTAAAATAAATTTTTTGACCTCTACCGAGCTCTCCTAGGTCTTTTCATTCGTAATTACAAAGAGTTTGCGCTTTTAAAAACCGAAATTTGATGACAGCTTTCGTTTGCTGAATAAATGGAAATGTGCATTATTTTTCGAGCACCCTATATTGTATGACTGTAATGAACGAAACCCCTTGTATCTGTAATCTTTCCTAAATCATTGGATCGTTATATAATCAAAATACCCGCTTTTTTTTTTCTCTTTTTTTTTGTTTTTTTTTTTTCTACGTCAGTCCCGACTTCCTTTGCACCGGTTGAGAAAACATTACAAATCAGAGTATTCTCATGCATTTGCTCAATGGGAAATTAACATTTCAGATGCATTAACATAAGCTTTTCGTAACCTTGGGGAAGCTTGTGCAGACATTCTTAATTAAAGCTTTCCTGATAAATATGATTGTAAGGTCATTACAATATTGACACCAGAAGCTTAAAAGTAAAAGCTTTTATCAAGATTTTTTCGTCAATGTTAATCATGGTTCAGAAAAAGAAAAGATTTAGTAAATGTAATAAAAAGGTTATTTTCAAAAGCTTGTTTTCTGAAGAATATCATTATATTACGAAAAGGTTAATTTGTCAACCTTAAGGAAAGCGTTTTCTTAAAATCTTATCTTAAGCTTCTAAAGCAAAGGGATTCATAACATTCAAACTTAAGCTTCATAGAAGGTTGTTACAACCTTCACAAAGTAAGCTTAATTTAGCAAGGTAACCGAAACCTTATAAAAAAACTTTTATTAAAACCTCAATGAGAGTTTTTTTTATAACCTTGTAATAAGCTTCAAAAGCAATGGGATTCGTAACATTCAAACTTAAGCTTCATAGAAGGTTTTACAACCTTCACAGAGTAAGCTTATTTAAACGAGGAAACCACAACTTTATATGAAAGTTCATATTTTAACCTCAACGAAAGCTTTTGGCTGAAACCTTATCTTAAGCTTCAAGAGCAAAGCGATTCGTAACATACAAACTTAAGCTGCATAGAAGGTTGTTAGAACCTTTACACAGTAAGCTTATTAGGGCGAGGAAACCTTAACATTGTATGTATATATATATATAAGTTTATATTTTAACCTCAAAGAAAGCTTCCAGTCATAACCTTATATGAAGATTTATCAGCAAAGGTATCCCTGGTAAAAATTTTAGCACCATAGCACCATGAGCACCATGGAAATCATGGTGCTAGCACCATGAGTGATGGTGCTCTTGGTGCTAGCACCATGCTTTCCATGGTGCCCATGGTGCTCATGGTGCTATGTTGCTGGCACCATGACTGATGGTGCTCTGCTTCATGGTGCTCATGATGCTATGTTGCTGGCACCATGACTGATGGTGCTCGGCTCCATGGTGCTCATGGTGCTCATGGTGCTCATGGTGCTGGCACCATGACTGATGGTGCTCGGCTCCGGGGGGCTCATGGTGCTGGCGGTGCTACGTTGCTGGCACTATGACTGATGGTGCTAGCTCCATTCCAGATGCTAGAGAAGTGTAGTAAAATCAATTCCCCAAACCCTCCCGGCGCCACAAAAGCTCAAGAATCCATTACATAACTTCCAGGGGCTGGATAAGTGTGAAGGAGACCATTAGGTGCTTAACCTTCAAGTGCCACAAAAGCTCAAGAATCCATTACGTAACTTCCAGGGGCTAAATATGACCAAGAATCCATTACATAACTTCCAGGGGCTAGAGAAGTGTAATAGAATCAATTACCTAACTTCCCGGCGCCACAAATGCTCAATAATCCATTATATAACTTCCAGGGGCTGGAGAAATGTAATAGAATCAATTACCTAACCTCCAGGCGCCAAAAAAGCTCAATGATCCATTACATAACTTCCAGGGGCTAGAGAAGTGTAATAGAATCAATTACCTAACTTCCCGGCCCCCAAAAATGCTCAATAATCCATTATATAACTTCCAGGGGCTGGAGAAATGTAATAGAATCAATTACCTAACATCCAGGCACCCAAAAGCTCAAGAATCCATTACATAAAATCCAGGGGCTGGAGAAGTGTAAAGGAGACCATTACATAACCTTCAGGCGCTAAATAAGCTCAAAAATGCATTGCACATTTTCCAGGGTTCCAGTTCAAAATTAAAATCAGTGTGACTCCACCATCAAACACTGTTTCGTTTATCCAGTTTCACTGGTAAACATTTTAGCAACACAGCACCATGGCCGATGAAGCTGGCACTATGTTTTCCATGGTGCTCATGGTGCTATGAGGGCTGGCACCGTGATTTCCATGGTGCTCATGGTGCTAGCACCATGGGTTTCATGATGCTCATGGTGCTCATGGTGCTAGCACCATGGGTTTCATGATGCTCATGGTGCTCATGGTGCTAGCACCATGGAGTCTATGGTGCTCATCTATAATAGTGTTTTGACAGCCCTCCTCCATATATGTTCTGGTAGCTCAAAGCGTAAAGCACTTGTCTAGCACGCCAGAAACCTAGGTTCGAGCCCCGGGCCGGGCACCCTTAATCGTTCCAAATATGATCGAATAACTTTCAGAAGGGTACCTCAGACTCGTCTGCAGACATAACGTTCCCTGCAACAGCAGCTGCGTATCTGACGGCACACGTGAGAATCATTTTATTTTTTCTCACCTAGAGTGCGCTGTTGAGAACAGTATGATACCATGTTGCTAGCACCATGAGCACCATGATGATGCTCATGGTGCTAATTGGAATGGTGCTGGCACCATGAGCACCATGGACTTCATGGTGCTAGCACCATGAGTTTCATCATGGTGCTAATTGGAATGGTGCTAGCACCATGAATTCCATGGTGCTCATGGTGCTAGCACCTTGGATTGCATGGTGCTCATGGTGCTAGCACCATAGATTGTGCATAGTGCTCATGGTGCTAGCACCATGGATTGTATGGTGCTCATGGTGCTAGCACCATGGATTGCATGGTGCTCATGGTGCTCATGGTGCCAGCACCATTCCAATTAGCACCATGATGGTGCTATGTTGCTAAAATTTTTACCAGGGATATGAAACATTCTAAACTTAAGCTTCATAAAAGGTTGAGGACCTTCCCATTGATATCACTTTCCACTAGATGGCTCTGATGTTATCTTTTACATTTGTGTTTTGATCGAGTTTTCTACGTTTTCACAAAGCTCTAGGAAGGTCAAATGTAGAACTTTGAAACTTTTGCTCATGCCAATCGTTTCAGGTGAGAACCTCCCAGATTGTCTAGGCAGCAGGAAACTACTTGGGTCAATAATTGAAGAAACAAAGAAGGGTAAATAATGCCTTAAAGTGAAGAACGTAATTTTGTGAGTTAGTGAGTATATATACTGATATTCGTTCGGAAGTGGAAGATATTATGAGCTACTAGCTTACGCTACTTGCGCGCCTGGGAATGGTGGTTCGGAAGAGAGAGAGAGAGGAAGAGAGAGAAGAGAGAGCGAGAGGAGACAGCCAAACAGAGCGACAAAAGAGTGAGACAGAGACAGAGAGGAGACAGAGAAGAGAGAGAGAGACAGTGACAGAGAAGAGATAAAAAGAAAAGAAAGTGAGACAGTGACAAAAAAGAGAGAGAGAGAGAGAGAGAGAGAGAGAGAGAGAGAGAGAGAGAGAGGAGACAGAGAAGAGAGAGAGACAGTGACAGAGAGGCGAGAGAGAGAGAGAGAGAGAGAGAAGAGAGAGAGGGAGGGGAGAGAGAGAAGAGAGAGAGGGAGGGGGGGGAGAGAGAAGAGAGATGAGTGAGAAAAAACTCTTAACTGCAACCATAACATCACAACATTTTTAAAAGGTTAATTTTCTTATGGAAAAAGTGGAACATTCGGAGGTTATAATAAGGTTATAACAAGGTTATAGAAAGGTTTTAAACCCAACCTTACCTGAAGCTTTTAATAAAGTTCTTGAGAGAACCTTACTGAAACCTTATCGACAGAACCTTTTTAAAAGATTAATTTTCCACTGGAAAAAGTGGAACATTCGGAGGTTATAATAAGGCTATAACAAGGTTATAGAAAGGTTACGATGAAAAGCTTATTTCAAGGAAATTCGAAGCTTATTTAAAAGTAATTTTTCCCATTGGGATGCAATCTTACACTGATAGTGCAATATTTTGGTCTACTTGTTAAATCGACACTGTATTGAAAAATTTCAATAAAGCTGCAGCTCTGAAACTTGGCGCCTTTTTTAAAACTTCTCATGAACTGCCTTTCAATTGTTGAACTAGGAGAAACTATAAAAAAACAAAAAGCAAAAAACAAACAAAAAACAAACAAAAAAAAAACAAAAAAAGAGAACTTGAAACTATAGAATGCACATTGTACAAATCTGCAGACTTTGCTAAACAAGCTCGTCATGATGCTGCGTTTTTTCTTCCTATCCTCCTTTCATACGTGATCGATTTCGCGAACTATGGCGCGAAATGAAACGTGCACCTACTACATTACAATGGGTGATTCGTGTAGGAGGAATGAATTCAGTTTCGCGGCGTGCACACAACCACACTGCACGAGGGCATGAGGCGCAGAGCACCGGCTGCATTAGAGAAAATTAAAATCGTTATCGTTTGTAGTTGGTACAAGATTACACTGTGCAATGGCAAGAGGAAATCGATTCGGTCAGTGCAGTGGTCGAATGGACCCGACCTAACTCGACTTTGTGCCTTATGCCAAGCTAATACGAAATTGATTTCGAAAACGGCTTCGGCATGAGCAACAACAGAATCGAAGGAGTTGCCAGGTCTGTCAAAGTATTCGAGAAACAATCGCAGATCTCTGGAAATGTTATCAAAAATAATAGCTGGAAAACAAAGTACGGTACCTTTAACTACCTACGGTACTATTAACCATACGCATGGCAGATGTTGGCGTCAGCAAGGAAGTATGGTAAACTTTACCAGAGTATATTGTTAACTATCAGGTAGAGGATGGAAATATTGTTAGGGAGTTCTAGGGTTGCACCGGATAATGATTTTGACAGATACCTACCTGGATAACGGATATTATTGACTGGATAGCAGAAACGCCAGGTATCCCGCCGAATTTTCGGGATTCATCAGAGCGCTATACAATTGAGCGACAATTTTTTTTGATTTTTGGGGATTTTCTAATTCCCGGCCGGATATTTTCGCGATTTTTCTTCCACGTTAAACGGGGAACTTTATCAGTCACCCGCGGCGATAATGCCTTGTCGAACGATAGTTGACTATTGATTGTTTTGCGGTTTTAATGACTGATGAACAAAAAGTGTCTAACCTCTTTTCTCCCATTGGACATCAGGCAAATGAGGCAACGCATAGGCCATATGCCCCACAGAGAGAAACAGTAGCAACATTGGGGTACGCACTACAAACAGGAATTTGTATTTGTCTCTCTCCCTACGTTTAATAATGTGTTACCTGGAATCACTTCAATATGGGCTCAATATACAGGGTGTTCCTAAAACTTATGTCATCCTTTCTACCACGTATTTTTGAGGTCAAAATAAGACTTTTTTTTCCTATAAACATGTGTCCGAAAATGCCCCCCTTTTGAGCTACAGCCCCCCAAAGTTTTAAAAAATTGTTGGTTTTTTTGGAATATCGACCATAATTATGAACCAAATGCAATGAAAATTGGTGGCCCGAGGTAATTTTACGTGTAGAATCCATTAATGACCTCGAGAAATTCATAAATGAGGTCTGACTGTACTTTTCAGGCAATCTTATACCTTCAACGACACAAATTTTATGTTACGGATTGGAAATTTGAAAAATGGAAAATGAAATCCGATGGGAAAAACTCTTAGAAAGATATTTGGTCCTCTTTGTTTTGGTCGATACGACGCGTATTAAGCGAGATAATCGCTGCACAAGGTGGAAAAGTCAGCGCTTCTACCATGAAGAGCGGCTGTAAGGTATGCAACCCGCCACTCCGCTGCTACTTCGGGCCGCCCGCTATAGTAAAAGCACTGACTTTTCCACCTTGTGCAGCGATTATCTCGCTTAATACGCGTCGTATCGACGATTTTTCGACTTTTCCGATACTCCATTTTTGCGATTTTTTCCGTTTTCTATTGAAAATATAAGGTTTTCCGCTCAGTTTGCGAAATATTCGGTGAGGCCGGATATCAATATATCCGGCCAAACCGGATAGATATCCGATGCAACCCTAGGGGCACCGACCTCACGCTTTATGCATTTGAGAGAAGTGGATCGCGTGAATGCATTTGAAGCTAATAATAAGTTCAACAGTGGACCAGTGGTGGACGCAAGGATTGCCGGCATTCCAGTTCGTTTCCATACGTTTTTCTTATCTTTTTGCCCCTCATCCTCATCGACTCTTTTGATGTGTTGACTCTCTTCGATGTCGCCGACTGCTACTCACCTCCGTGAAAGCCTAAAACCAACAACCAATCACGACTCGTTGAGCTCGCATCGGTACTTACTCCCTTACAGTATTTCCATCAAGATAGGTACTCTGATTTCAGGTATAGAATGAGCAATCAGTTTTCTTAATTTTACCACAAGTGACGTAGCTTTTCACCGTACTTTGGTCAAATTCACCACTTTTTCTGGCTGACGTCAACATCTGCTATACGTATGGTTAATTTTACCGTACTTTTTGCCCGTGTGTGATATATCCGCGAGGTTTCTTCAAGAAGTACCTACGTATCAGTCGATATTTGGCTCATGAAGCTGTCCAAAAAAATCATAGAACTCGTGATCGTTTCCTTTATTTATTTTATAATTTTCAAATTTCCCGTCGATTTCCTCGACTCATGGCAACATTGGTGTGGGGTTGGATTCGAGCAGCGAATGAGCGAACACGCACAAACAGCATTACTGTGCTACGTAGTGAGCGAGTGGTGGAATAATCTCGCTCGAGTTGGTCGTGGGTTGGTTGTGATAGATACGCTATGGACATTGGACATACGTAAAGCACATATATAGGTTATATACCAATTGTACTGTACAACTGTACGTTGCATCGCGATATAGCCTCACATTTTACAGGTTGAATGCTTGAAGGTCTCGGGTGCGTCAATCGAATCCCCGCGGTGCGGCGGCGCGGCGGTCAAGAAAAAGCAATATATTGAAAGTTTAATCAAGGATTACGCGCGCACTACTTCGAAGTATACCAAACAACCGGTGCGCGGTGCACGCAACAAGGTGTACACTTCGATGATGAGATTTTGTGATCGCTACTTGTTTTGAATTAGATTTTGTGGTAGATATGATTTTGAACGATTTATCAGGGTTGCTGTTTGGCGGATTCGCCGCTTATTCCACAGGTTGACGAAAAGATTACACACAGCTCGCAGTTTAGCAGTATGACTATAATTACACACGAAAACACTGATGTGTAATCCTTTTTCAACCGGAAGAATAATCGGTGAACGTTATACATATATATATGTATAATGACAAAATTCTGTAAAACCTTAAAGTCAACGGCCGTGCTTCTACTGTTGGACCAAAAGATGACAGATCAGAGTATTTTCATGGGTCATGGTCACACTGCTCTCGCATACTGCGTGTGTAATCTTTTCGTCGACCATAGTAGAATTATATTGGTGTGTTGAATAGTTCGTTTTGAAAACCGCAAAACAGCAGCCCAGTGATTTATGAAAAGATTTGATTAAAAAAATTTTAATCAAATCTTTTTTAATAATTTTTAATTTAAAAATGTTCGTCGAACCTTCAATTGTGGTATCCTCTGGGAAGCCCTAGATTTGACTTCACCTAGAATTTTCAGGCTTGGTTTGGTATTTCACGGAGAAAAATAAAATGAAAGGATCAAATGAGGCTATAAATCTATTTTATATTCCAGAAAAAAAAATCATTCAAATACAGTCGCCCCTCGATAATTCGAAATTCAAGGGAATGAGGGATTTGTTCGAACTATCGAGGTTTCGAATTAAAGAGAGGAAAAACGGAAAAAATTCGATTTAGAGAGGTTCGAATTGTGGAGGGAAATTACTGAGTTTCTTCGAAGTACAGATGGAGTTAAATAATAAGGAGAATTTTTTTTTTTGATCAGAACGGCACTATTCACACCAGGTTCTCTATTGAATACAAATTTCTCAGGACATGTAACCTAGCAGAGGGGTTTGTTTATCTGTTGACATCCATAACATAGCTTGAAAACAAAACACCCAAATATTTGGACCAACTGCAATCAGTTGCCTTCGAATTATAGAGGGAATGAATTGTCTTTTTTCGAATTATAGAGGGGCAGTCATATTTACTTCCAACTATTCGATTTTAGATGGAACTTTTTTCTCAATTTCGAATTATGGAGGGGCAAAGCTGCCTCCAAAATTTTGAATTAACGAAGGGAGTAAAATACATTGATTTTTTTTTTTGAATTATTGAGAGATTCCCAAGGGAACTGGCCTTTCCTTCGAATTAAAGAGGTTTTCGAATTAAAGAGGTTCGAATTAACGAGGGGCGACTGTTTTTGATTTTACAATCTTAGCAGGTCTAATTACTTACAATAAGTAGTTGCTTATATCATGACCGAAAAAACTATATATCTTGTCAAAGAGAGATAGAAAAAAAAAATGTTTTCGCGTTGATCCAAACTTTTAATACAGCAAATTTAGCCACTTTGATCCTGTTTGCTTCATTTTTACCTGAAGTTTCATTACTTCAGACTAACTCATGATCTATCTTCTCCTAGAAAAATGTCAACTTCCCCAGCTGAAAGTGAAAAATATATCAGTTTATGTTCTGTTGAGCTTGTGAGAGATGTGAGAGGAGAAGAATCGAGAACAAGAATATGTATTCAGAAATTGAATCAAGTTCTGAGAAAGAAAGATGATTCCTACATGAGGAGCTTATGTGCTCCATTCTGACTTCGAAGAATAATACAACTACAAGTTATGTAAAAGCCGTCTTTTGAAATCTCTTATCAACTCGACCCCTTTTTTCCCCTCAAATTCCGGGAAGGACCTCTTCCTCTTTTAAGCCTGAAAGAGCCAGCACATTCGCAAAGAGATAATGAAATTTCCGGTGAAACGAAAATGCGTGCGCACCGGAAAGAAGGAGAGTTGTGATGTGACACGTTCTAAATAAAAACAAACAAAAGTTGCGAGCTGGCTGTCACTGGATAATTTCCTCGCCAACTTTTTGATGAAAGCTGTCGTAAAAATTTAATCACATTCCCGGCACGTCTCCTGGGATACGAAGAAAATATGATTTGGTACTTTTAAATTATTCACGACATTAATTGCTCAATGTAGCACATAAAAGTTTTGAGGGAGGGGAAACTTTGAGGAAGTGGCTCTGACGCCTACGAAAATCGTAAAATTTGAGACGGGAGGGCTTGAAGTCACTTCGCGGCTATTATTTCCCTGATTTGGAGATTTCAACTTTCAGGACTCGTAATTCCATCTAGAAAAGAGAAAACTTTTGGAAGTGCGTATTTTTAATGATAAACAAAGTTTTATCCTTTAAAAAAAAAAAAAAAAAAAAAAAAAAACAACAACAAAACAAAAAACTCGCGTCTTCCTAAATGTAGAGCATGTCAAGAAAAAACCAGAATACAAAAACAAGGAATTACTTTTGCTTAAAAGAAAACAAAAAGAAAATTGTATAAATCAGAATAAATAACAAGGAGTACTGAATGATGAGGTTCTGGAAGAATACCTCTACACCGACTTCAAATATATGGCACAGGACTGCGGAGTGCGCACGGTCTCAAATAGAAACCGGCTCGAGATAGACTTTAATTAAATTGTACTGCGTTATCCTTGCAGTGGCGTGCGGTGGACATAAAATTAAGGCAAGCAATTTGTATCGCGAAGAGTATTCAGATGTAGTCTCCTTGGAAAAATCTTCTTTTCTTCCTTAGTACAGAATTATTTAGTATAACAACAGAGACATTATTAAATATCGGTAGGTTTTATAGAGTAATTTTGAATAACTTAGAAACTACTATGCCTGCCTTGCTTACTGGTGCCGCACGTCACTGTATTCTTTGTCATCATTTTGAGTAAAAGTTCTGACAAAAACCAGAAAAGTATATTACAGGGCTCTCTAAATCTTCGAGCTCAATGGTTGTGGAAAGAAAGTAAAAATTGAAAAATTAATAAAATGCATAGGAGATTATCGAAATGGGTCTGCTGCATACTTTTGCTACAACAATATGGAATCTTGATTCTGATGTAAAATTCGGCGAAAATAACGATGCGCACATTGAAAACGTCCAAAATCCACTCATTAACTCAGGATATTACTTCAATTTCAAACAGCCCGCGCTACACTAGACACTATTTGCACCGGTATACTACTACATAGACGGAACCAGCGTGCATAAGTAAACAACATCGTAACTACAAAATTATGGAATTCCGCTCTAAATACATGAATTATTATTGGCTGCATTTGCTGTCTGGTCTTTTCGGTTTATCAAAGATTAAAAAATAATGCAAGTAATGTACGCATCTAAACGAAACATTCCAATGTTTGTAAGTTCTGTTCATGTTTACATAAACGAGATGGTTCCATCTATGTAGTTATAAGTCGGTGATGTAGTGTCTAGTGTAGCGCGGGTTGTTTGAAATGGAAGGTAATTTCTGAGATAATGAGTGGATTTTTGAAAGTTTTTAATGTGCGCATCGTTATTTTCGCCGAATTTTACGTAAGAATCGAGGTTCCATATGTTGTTGTAGCAAAAGTATGCAACAGACCCATTGCTCTTTGCTCGCATTGAAACAAACTGAAGTAAGACGGATGAGAGGTAGAAGACGGGGACGGGGATTAGTCGGAAAAAGCAAGCCAATACTCCTTTCGATAAAATTGGCAATTACTCGTTTATTTGAGGAGGGTGAAAAGTTCTTCAATATTTTTTATTTATTTTTATTTGAATAATCGATGTAATCAACAATCAAATAGGATAGGATAGGAAAGGAGTATGCCAAAAAGGTCGCATTTACTGGCGGATCCAGGAATTCGTCACTCCCGCTCATCAGGAATTTAAACACATATAGATTTTAAAAAAAAGGATAGAGGAGAGGGCACAATGGCAGTCCAGGGCTGCCGTTTTGCGTATAATCAATGCTTTTTTTCAATTCACCGATGATTCCACCGGTTGAGAAAAGATTACACAGTTCAGTTCAGTGCATGACTGTAATGAACTAAAATAATCGCATCTGTAATCTTTTTTTCAACCGGTAGAGTTGTCGATGACTTTAAAAACTTGCGGATATTTTAATTAATCAACGGAGTTTCCAGCGATTAAGGAAAGATTACAAATCAGAGTATTTTCGTGCATTACAGTCATACACTGAACTGAACTGTGTAATCTCTTCTCAACCGGTGGAATCATCGATGAATAGAAAAATATCATTGATTATACGCGAAACGGCAGCCCTGAATGGCACATACTTTACTTGAGCATGTGGCATGTGCCCCTATATCTCTACATTTTTCTAATATGTGCATTCAAAGGGACGAGGAGAGAGTTAAAGGCAAATGGGTCTGTTGCATACTTTTGCTACAACAATATAGAACCTTGATTCTTATGTAAAATTCGGCGAAAATAACGATGCGCACATTAAAAACGTTCAAAATCCACTCATTAACTCAGGAAATCACTTCAATTTCAAACAGCCCGCGCTACACTAGACACTATTTGCACCGGTATACTACTACATAGACGGAACCACCGTGCATAAGTGAACAACATCGTAACTACAAAATGGTGGATTTTCTTTTTTAATACGTGAAATATAAGCTGCATTTGCTGTCTGGTATTTTCGGTTTATCAAAGATTACAAAATAATATAAGAAATGTACGCATCTAAACGAAACATTTTAATGTTTGTAAGTTCTGTTCATGTTTACATAAACGAGATGGTTCCATCTATGTAGTTATAAGTCGGTGATATAGTGTCTAGTGTAGCGCGGGTTGTTTGAAATGGAAGGTATTTTCTGAGTTAATGAGTGGATTTTGAAAGTTTTTAATGTGCGCATCGTTATTTTCGCCGAATTTTAAGTTAGAAACAATGAGTTATATTGATGTAGCGAAAGTATGCAACAGACCCATTCCTGGATCCACTATACTTAAATTCAACGATACAAACATTCGAAAGATGGATACGACAAAACAAAAACTAGAGTTGAAATGTCCAATCATTGACTGAAATACTTATAAGTATGTTTTTAAAACATTAATTAAATCTGTGCATTCATTAGTCTATGCTTTGTCCAAAAACATCAAATAAATTTAAACGAAAATTAAATGGAAAAATTCTTCGTCACAAGGCAACTAAACCAGCCAAAAACTCGAAAATGTCAGTAGATTTGTGCCTAAGTAATCGTACTTGAAAATGTTTTAACTCCATTTAAAAAGGTGACAAGTAGACAGCAAAATCAGCGAAGAATCGAAAATCATTTAACTAATTTCGATTCCATATAAGCCCGAGACCGGAGTTTAAATTTCTTATGGACATTAATCGTAACTCCTGTGGCAATATTTAGAAAGGAATGGTCCAACAAGCGCCTTCAATTTGTGATACAGGCAAAATGAACACGGCTGAATAGGAAAATTTAACTGCCAACTCAATCCGCGAGAGTATAAATGTTGAATCGATTAAATAATCTGGCTCTGAAACGGTTATAAACGAGCAAAACTTCGTCATTACTCGTCAGCAGCAACGTTTATGAAATATTTTCAAAACATCATTTTGAAAAATAAAATTCACCAAATCTTGAGAACACATTTTCAAGACAGTTGGTAATTTTTTTATCGGGAGTCAAACATGTTCGATTTGCTGCGATGTTTTCGAGTGAAGTGTACAACGCTTTCACAGGGTGGACTTTGAGCGTTCTATAAATATACGTTCTGTATCTAATATGTTTCGTAGATAGTCCTATTAAAAGTAGAAATTATAAAAAGTTTCAGTGAAATGATTTCGATTTGTTCTCTGAATTCCTGGATACTTTTGAAAAACGTTGCTCTATTGTGGTAGATATAGACGAACGGCACAGTCTTGAAGCTTTGACAGAAAAAATTGAATTTGGCTGACCTCTATGGACGACGGACGTTACGGCCTTGAGCGAGTAATGCGGCGGACAAGAAAAAATCACAGGACAAGGCTTCTTTGAAGTTTTGGCCTGGTTGAATTGATCGTGGGGAAAAATCCTCCGGGCCCAAGGAATAATACTTAGGTTGACATTTTCTGATTCTGATTGAATTCGGCTCCTAACGTAAATTATGACCTAAAGACGATGAGAGATGGCGCACAAGTACGTATGAGGGGCGGGCAAACGTCAGGCCAGGTAAGGTAGAAAAAAACGAGGAAATAAAACGGAAACGAGATAAAACTTGCGGAGGAGAAAATCTGCCGGTTACTTTCAAACTTTTCACCATTCAGGTCAAGTTCTCCTCTTTTTTTCCCGAACAAAGTGCCTATCGAAGCGGAGCGTAGCGTCTGAGTAGCTGGAGGCTGGAGGACGTATAAAGAGATCCCTATTCACGCTATCAAGGAATTAATTGAAACTATACAGGGAGGGTAAAAACTCTCAGCACTATGTCATGACTATAAGAAAACCAATTTGAATCAGAGCTCCCGGTATGTGTATGTGTATATATACAATGTATATATTCAATGACATTTTTCAATTCACCGATGATTTCATTAGTTGAATAGTTGATTGATAAAGATTACAAAGTTCAGTTCAGTTTATGATTATAATCAACAAAAATACTGCAGGTGGTATCGCAGTAGACGCCAAATTCTAAGTCGGGTACCCTCGCTGCTCATTGGTAAAGCCACAACTTGCGCCCGATTTTAAGTTATTTTTAGAACCGTTCGTCACTAACTTTATTTGAACTTGATCCGTAGTATTTTTTCAATTTAACCGAGATGAAGCCATCACTGACCATTTTTTTTTTTAAATATTTTGAACAGTTTAACGGTGATTCCACCGATTGAGAAAATAGTAGGTATATGGATGCGAGTACTCGCGTGTATCTCAGGCACATCAACATGAACTGAACCGTGTTATATTTTGATTAATCTCCTAAAATCATCGGTAAATTTAAAAATACACAAGACGGCAGCTTTGACTTGAACTAAAGTAAAGATTGAAAAACAGGAAAAACACATTCAACCAGATACCTTGACTGTTTAATTATAATTTTTCTATTGGACGCAAATGCGATGGGTTGGTTTGTTGCCAAATTTTGCATCTACGCACATTACTTACTTCCTTGAAAATGTGTTCTCAAGATTTGGTGAATTTTATTTTTCAAAATGATGTTTTGAAAATATTTCATAAACGTTGCTGCTGACGAGTAATGACGAAGTTTTGCTTGTTTATAACCGTTTCAGAGCCAGGTTATTTAATCGATTCAACATTTACTAGCTCGCGGATTGAGTTGGCAGTTAAATTTTCCTATTCAGCCGTGTTAATTTTGTTCATTTTCATAAATCTCCCTTAAAATTAACCAAGCACTTGGCTAAACTTCAAATTTTCATTATTTCATTTACGTTCATGTCTTTATTAATCTTTCCTTTTCAAGTTGTGGATCTCGCGGCTCGTGATCCACGAATGCCCTAAGTCCGGGTGCTTAGCAGTGGAATAGCTATAGGCCCCGCTGACCCCGCCGGGTGGGGGGGGGGGGGGCGCAACGCATCGGGGAGCGCAAAAATTTTGAGAAGCGAAAGAGGAAGAGCGAAAAGGAGAAAAGGAAAGAAAATGAAAAGGAAAAAAAATTAAAGGAAAAGGAGAGAAGGAAAGTGAAGAGAACAGATTGAGAAAAATAGAAGCTAAGCTCCAATGTAAATTGTAAAGGCTCTAAGTGCTTCTGCCAAAATTCACGTTCACAAAGTTCGGAGCTTTTTCAAACTCATGATAGTGATATTTTTTTTTTTTAATTTTATCATTGTGAATAAATAAATATAAGTTTTCTACATTAATTTACAATAACTTTTAAAGAAAATAATTTTTCCGACAAAGGCTCCGATTTGTACGGGTGCGAAGGGGGGGGGGGGGAGGCTCCACCGAATCGGCCAATTTTTTCTTAAAAAAGAGGGGCGCAGCATTCGAATCGGCAGGGGAGCGCTTGCTCAGCTAGCTACGCTCCTGGTGCTTAGGACGACTTTCCTTTAAATACAATAAAATATTGTAGATCGGAATCTTGTCTTTATAGTCTCTGACTTCGTTTACAATTACTTTACGATTCCTTTTGTTATTTCTCTTGTGAACGCAACATAAGACGAGGGAATCTTCACACTCGTATAATACATATTTAAACATAAAATAGGATGTGAAACTAAGAATGATAATACATACTTAATGATATTATTTACCAGTAATACAATTTAAATTAATATTATGTTTCCACATCCGACATTGTATTGGAGTAAAATAATTCGAAAGATTTACGTAATACTTACGTAATATTTACGTACGGGTCAATGGCAAATTTTGCCAAACGGGTAAATGGCAATTTTGGCCTGGTCGTGAATGGCAGACTTTGCTAAACAGAATATAATGGTAAATTTTGCCAAACGGGTAAACGGCAATTTTTGCCCGGCCGTTATTGGTAAATTTTGCCAAACAGGTAAATGGCAAATTTTCTATACGGTAATAGAAAAAGTTTCCTAGACTAAAAAGGCAAATCTTGCCTGACCGTAGTAGAACGTTTTACAATCAAGAGATTGGTGAGTTTACTTTAGATAAGAAGATCTTTTGACAAACATGCAAATAGTTAAAAGCACTAAATAAAGGGCCAAGTTTACAAATTTTTATTTCAAATTAGAAACTCTTTGGTCAAATTTACAAAAAAAAAGTCCAACTTTACAACTTGCTTGTAAAATTTTCCTAACGATGGGCAAAATGAAAAAAATTACAAGTCAAAATGACTTGTAATTTTTTTGTCAAAATGACAATGTTTTACATTTGATAAAATGACTTTTCTTCTTATGGCACTTTCAACTAAACTATTTAGATTATTTTTTTCTATGCACAGGGTAAATTTAACTATCACAATTTTACTATTCGGCGATTAGTAAATTTTACTTTTATTATTTTTTTTTCAGTGTGGCTACGTTAGTTGGTACCTTGTTATGAAGTTCAAAAAGTAATTAAGTAAAAAACTACAGTTTACTAAAAAAACAAAAAACAAAAAAAAACAAAAACAAAAACAAAAAAAAAAAAAAAAAAAAAGACCTGGAGTCTATTGAGCCTCCCCCGCCCCTTGGGCATGGAGTTAATGCCTGTAGAGATGAATCGTGAGCTGAGCCCGAATTTTACAATTTTAGGTGAGCTTATCGCAAATTTTGAGCCATTTCATCATGGGGAAGTTGAAGTGCCCGGCAGGAATGGCTTTGTCGAAAGTTTATAAAATCACAACATACCTATTACCTACCTCCCAATAAGTTTACTATTACAGCGCGAGCTTAAATTGAATTGTTGTCACTGGACTTAATTATCAATGGCTCATAGTTTCCGTGAAAAAGGGACATGTAGCGCATTATTTTTTGGCTTATACCTAACCACACTTACGTCCCGACGGAACGAGACGCGAGCGAGACAGAAGCGGCGAAGGATAAGTGATGAGCAAAAGTTTGACCATCAAAACTTTACGGGCGCTTGGCCAAAAAGCAAACTCCAACGAGCTCGCCCTCCATACTTGGTGGTGCCAAACGTCTGAAAAATGTTGAAAAAATTACGAAAATGTTTTTCGAGGACTGCTTCAATTTACTCGAAATAAAAAATACAGCAAATTACGGGTAAGTACTGAGACATCAACGATATTTGTCACCTTCAAACTATACCACTCAAAAAAAAAGCTATAGTCATAATACCATATTCTAGTCATATTGCCTGAAGCACAGCGATATGTGAACGACTGAAAGTCTAGTACTTTGACCAGAAAATTCTGGTGGTAATACCGGAATATGGTCATTGGTCGCAGAACTAGAATTTTCTAAAAAAAAAATTCAAGAACACTAGCATTCTGGTAATTGGACTATCCCTTATACATAGGTTTACATACTGTCGTGATTCTGGTAATCTTTTTTTTTTTTTTTTTTTTTTTTTTTTTTTTTTTTTTTTTGAGCAAGATGTGGAAAAAGAGCTCCGCCTGGACCCCAGCCCAGATTTGTGCGATAAAATGTTGAAAAATGCATTGACAAACTCTTTAGATTTGGATAGGTAATCCATAATAAGGGCTAAGAATAAAACAGGGCATACAAAACGGCGAACGACTGGAATTAAGAAAGAAAAAAAAATAAAAGGCCCCAAAAACGTATAAATAATAGTTCTCAAACATGGGCTCTCGCAGCAAGGGCAAGAGGAGGGGTGGCACTTGCTTCCCTTGGAATTCAGAACAGTCAAAACTTCACGATAAAAAATTAAAAGAAACAAAAGAAGATAAAATGTTAATCAAAGGCGTAATAATTAACGAACTTTATCATTCATTTACTCTATCATTTTAACTCATTTTTTTGCAAGGAATGGGAGTAGGAGGTATACATTATACTCAATATCATTATCACCTGTTGTCACATTATTCATAATATCAAACACGTCAAAATTATTATTATTTTTTGATACACAGCTATTTGCAATTGTTTAAAAGTGTACCATTTGGAAAGAAAAATTGAATCCCTCCTATTTAGTGGGGGAGGAAACCCCTTGACCTGCCTATTTCTGGGTGGTGTCCCCCAGACCTTCCATTGGGTTCATAAATTTTGCTCCCCCCCCCTCGGAAATTTTTTCGCAGGCACTCATGTACTTAAACACGTGGTGTTAGGTGTATGTTAGTGATCTCTAGTATTGGGCCTCTGAAAGTTTCATTCATAAAATTATTAAGTGTATCCGGCACATGGGTGGATACAGGGAATTGTCTTTCTCTCTCTCCTCCCATTTGAAAACGTGCGTTAGAAAAGGATAGAAGAGGGGGCCAAAGTCACGTGATGGCCCCCTCTGCTGTCCTTTTCTAACACATAAGTTCAAATGGGAGGAGAGAGAGAAAGACAATTCCCTGTATCCGCCCATGATCCGGCATCACTGCCACGTATCCTCGTCCCTCAAACCGCTTATCCCCCAAGCAGGAAAACAAGACGACGATGTCTACTAAATCCATAATCCATGTTTGAGCAATTTTTTCCACTCATTTCATTCCGATTGTTACAATGTTACAATTTCATCGCCTGTCTCCGCTCCGACCATCCAGCCCCATCTCCCGAGGGAGAAAGTCGAGTAACAGACAACCCGGCCTACGGAAAAGACAGCTACATATACAGTTGCCGCTTCCATATAACGCGTCGTCGTCAAAAAGTCTCTCTCGGACGAATCGAAAGCGAGTCTTCAGTTTTATATGGTTGAACAAATAAAATCATCCTTCGGAAAGACACTAAACTTGTTTATTCAAGAAAAATTAGCCATTCATTTGAAATATTTGCCAAGAATAGGAATCTCATTCATCTTAAAGCTCTTATCTGAGTGCTTTCCATCGTCGTACTATTTATTATTTTTATTTTTTTCCAGAGCTTGGACTTTTGTTGAGCCACAAGTGACTTGAGCTGAAGCGAGCAAATTCATACATGGTGTCCCAGATCTGGATTCTTTTATGTTTTCGTACAATAATACACGCGAACACGTGGAGAGTGAGTTTTTCTTTCAATGGGGCAGTTGCAAGGGTCTGAAATGTTGCGTTTTTTACATGGAAAATGAAAGTCCTTGGTGAGCTGAGAACAAAAATGCCTTTGGTTTCTAGTTAAGTTCCATTGTTCCGCAGATGAGATTTTGGCCCAAAATACATTGTTTTAAATGGGAACTCCGCGTAGTGACGTCACTACGCCCACGATTTTCTACAACTTTGAACGTGAGTATCTCCAAAACCGGGGCACTTAGGAAAAAACCAAAGGCACCATTGTTTTCAGCTCAACAAGTACTATCATTTTCTTTATAAAAAACACAACATTTCAGACCCTTGCAACTGCCCCATTGAGGTGATCTTTATATTTTGTTCTAAATTTTTCCACAGGTTCGAAATACGATTAAAATTGAGAAAACATTTCCGAATTTCAAAAAATTGATCCCTTTGATCTTTGAGACAAGAACCACGGAGCTGTCATTTATTCCATTCTTATACTTGTATAGGAGCACCTCTTTAAATTTCCGAATTCTCGAAAAATACCCGGTACGGCAAGAGCTTGAAACAGCCCAATTATCAGCTTAGTATTGCTTCATGTCTCTTCAACATTCTCCTTCCTTTTTGCGCTAAAAACCGCTTTTACAAACACGCTTCAGTGACGCTCGGGAACCTTAGTGCATGTCAAACAAAATAAAAACTGATATCGAGGGCGAATCCTGGACTATATTTTCGGAGCCATTGGACATCTTATCGTCACGTCAGTATCAATTAATTGCTGCGAAGCACGCAACGCTACTCTGTATACCTCATTCGGGTTCAAAACCTTTTGCACCCTGAAAACTTTTCCGTGATAAAGGATAAAGGCAGTAACCGCCGAATGAAACAAGGGAAAAATATATGACGGTGCCCGAATACAGCCAATTTTAATGAAACGTGCGCCATATTCTGTTTATATAACGATGACTGCTATAGAAAATCAGTACTTTAAACAAAAGAAGCGTGTAAAAGGCAATAACACTCGTTAGGACCGAATGGAAAATCAAAAGAGTCATCCACGCACGGTCCTTTCTAATTGACCATTATTTTTGGGCGTCCACTCGTATATTCTTCACATGTCCTTTTTTAGCATTGGTGGCCTTAAAACCTTGCAACAGGAAGGAGAAAAACTTTTGTAGGGGTGGCCTTGAAATATGAATTTCAAGTTATTAGCTCTGAGTATTTATAAGAGAAATTTAGTGACGCTCTTCAGTTGTCAGCAGCAAACATTAAGTCAGATAAAATCTTCCGACATATTTGATTCCTACAAAGACGGATTCATACTGACGGATACCGTGGGGGGGGGGGGATAGGTGAAGAAGGTGAACGAAGAAGGTGCTCGCCCCTCCCCCGTTTGGTCAGAAAAGTAGAAAAAGAGGGGGAAGGGAGGGAGAAAGAAAGATGTAATATGAACAGGGTATCACCGTGGGGGGCTGGGAGCTAGGGAGCTGGGGTGCTATGTGGAGCTAGGGAGCTGGGGTGCTATATGTATGGAGCTGGAGAGCTGAGGGGGCTGGGGAAAAATCCCAGTTTGCCCACCCGCTTCGCGATGGCTATATCCGTCAATGATCGGCGATGTGCCGAAATTGTCTGTATTTTCTCATTTATTTGTGTGGTCTCTGATGTGGAGTATATAGACCTACCCTAAAAATAATTTTCGAAAGCATTTTATGTACTGAGCACCCTCAAAACACTCTGTTGAAAAATGAATAAAAAATGTAGAGCGACTACTTTGATTTGTGTAATTTTTATGCGATATATGTTTTGATTTAACGGCGATTTTACAAATTGAGAAAATATTACACCATTCGAGTATTTTGAGCAATACCATTATAAAATGAACGAAATTGTGAATTTTTTGGTCAGTGGGTGTAAACATTAGTGAATTAAAAAATGCTATTAAATATAAAATAAGGGGGCGTACTCAAAAAAAACTTTTATTTTCCCTCTGGCTGTAAGCCCGGTAGAAAAGATCTTAAGAAATCTGTAATGCCAACGTACGTCACGAAGCTCACATATTATGAGCTTTCAAATCTATCGGTGTTTTTTTCAAATTTCCCTTTTTTGTCCTTTCGTTGCATGATGCAAACTGCTGAAGCAGCGCTTGAATTCGCGGGATGCTCTCTTCTGTTTCATTTACCGCCTTGCCAACATTACCTTTCCACCCCCCTTTCCCCTCACTAAACTATTATTCTCACCCGGTGCAGTCGAGAAAACTCGCTAAGCCCCATGAGAGTTATAGAGAGATGACCCTTTGAGTAATTTCGTGTAAATCGCTTCACGGCTACGAGTATACATATGTATAATCATTGGACAAAATTTCCCCAAACGTCAACAGAATTGGAAAATTTTGTATTGGGAAATTTCAGTTGAGAGCTATCAGAAATAGTGGTGATTGACACTATAATATTTCGAATGATGTTGGGGAAAAATGTGTCGGAAAAAGGAAAATTGAAGAGGAAGCAAAGTGCCAAGTACAAGTATGTACCTTCAACTATTCGTCTGAGCCGTGCAAGGAATTTTGGTGAATCGGTTAGAGGTCGCGCCTTTCAGAAGTGTTGGCGCACCCAAACCAAAGATTCCAGATATGGCTCTAACTATTTTGCCAATGTTAATTTTGTTGAGCGTCTTCATCTCTAAAACCGAGCTAAAACACATACACTGGCCCACGGTTTGTTTACGTTTCGGCAAGCGAGAGAGGGGGGGGGGGGGGCCACCCAAACTGGCTCCCCCCCGCCCGCACGTCTCTCGTAGAGTATACTATAAGACCCTATAAGGGTCTTTTACTTTTACTCAAAGTCTATCTCGCTCCCCCGAAAGGGAAAACAAACCGTGGACCAGTGTAAGTGTTTTAGCTCGGTTTTAGAGATGAAGACGCTCAACAAAATTGGCTCGAATGAGTCTACTACAGTGGCGGATCCACGGGGAGAGGGGGGGCACGGGGGCACGTGCCCCCCCCCCCCCCCGAAGCATTAAATTTTCCCTTTTTTTCTATAGAAAATCGCCCGAAATTGCTCCCACCAACGCTTAAAATTTCAAAATTTCACAGGCGTGTCCCGGGTCCCCCCCAGAAAAATTTTCTGGATCCGCCTCTGAGTCTACATGTTAAATTAGCTTACAGATATGTTGATTTTCTGTCGTACAAGTGTTCTGTTTTGCATTCCTATAAAACCTCTAAAGTAAATTAAAATCGAGTGGCAATTTTTTTTTTTTTCTGGGTTCCAACAAAACATCCAACTGAGCCACAGGTTGGCTGCTGTTAATCTTGAGGTCAGTAGCCAATGAGAGCGAAGCATTGGAGTCTAGTCGTTGGTCATCATTTAGATTTTGGGATTTGCTCCCTATGTTTTTCTATCGAGCCCCAGAAAAAAAAAAAAAAAACAATAATTTACCCACCGTGCGATTGGCTAGTGTGTGGTCTCTCACATACTTATAGTGTCTCTCGAAAAATATAAGAGAGAGAGAGAGAGAGAGAGAGAGAGAGAGAGAAGAGAGAGAGAGAGAGAGAGAGAGAGAGAGGGGAGAGAGGAGGGGGGGGGGAGAGATATGGGGGATAGAGAGCTAGAGGGGGGATGGGGGGTAAGGTAGAGAAAGAGGGGCGATGGGATAGAGAGAGGGTGCTCAATAGCAATAGTTTGGTTTTGAAATTGCAGCATCAGTCCAAGTACTTTTGGGACACCTCTTGTATGATTTACTTCACGATTTCTTCAATATCTTCTATACACAGTGCTCAGCTCATCCAATACCAAATGTGTCGAAAGGGGGGGGGGGGAGGGCAAAAGGGTTTAAGCCCCCCCCCCCCCCCCCAATTCTAAAAGTACCGGTTTCCATGTCAATCTTTCCTAGTGAGTTAAAAACAAGCAAAACTTTACGAAAATCAAAGGGTTTCCCCCTCTGAGGTTTGGTTCTGAGGTGTTACCTCCCTCCCCCTCACTCTTCGCCTCGAAAACTTTTCTTCCGTCGCCTACGTCCACCCTGTATCACCGATTAGCTATCGCTCTGACTTTCAGTTCTCATCTTACACTGATTTTATCATCTCATCGCATTACTCGCATCATGAATGACGTATGAAAGTTGTACTATCGACGAATTAAAGATTGTTGCTAGATTTTCACCAGCTATGTTTTGCCTTGAAACTTTAACCCTTAAAGAGCCAAGCCCGAGTATACTCGTTTTTCTTCTCTAGTCTATTTCACATTTTTTCATCCTTCATTCCGGTTAAACGCGACTATTGATGAAAACATGTACAAGATAAGATGTCTTGGGGCGCCTTCAATGTATCGTATAGGCAATTTCAATTTCCCCCGAGTACGAACAGTTAACTACCCTCCCTTTATAAACGGAAGAGTGGCGTCCTTTTGAAATAACCTGGCCCTTAGCGGGTTAAACATTTGTCCAGACCCCCCTCCCCCCCACCAAAAAAAAACCGAAGGACTGTCGGGGGCTTTTGAAAATATCAAAAATGAAAAATTTGGGGTCAATTCTTATCTAACTTTTTGTGGTTTTAAAATACTTGGTTCAATAGTTTTCGATAAAAATGCCCTATCTTGGTGATCTGGTACACCCTGTATTGTGTCATCAAATGACTCTGAAAGCGACCATTGCCGCAGTTATGCGTGGGAGTGTGGGACTGATCTGCAAACTCCAAAGGCTCCCCCCCCCCCCCGCACTGACCCCTCACCTGCAAGGTTTGAGGAGTATGAAGAGTGGCTAAACCGGAACCTTGGAGGCGAAACTCAGCTCGTAAAAATCCCTCGACAATCTTTAATTCGTTGATAGTACATTCTCGAACTCGTTTGTTTTTTTTCGTACGTACTTGCAGTTTTCTCAGGAGGATCTTTAGTCACGTTAGCGTCTTTGCTCTTTATTACAATAAAATTTATCTGGGACATTGTAAAGAAACGTTCTAATAAATCGTGTCAACTTTAAAAAAAAAAAAAAAAAAAAAAAAAAAAAAATCTTTAGTTGGTTTCTGAGTAAAACAACTTGGCATGTTCACTTGCTCAGCGCGATGAGGAATCAACCCGGTCGTTAGACCATCAGCCTTAGAAGTCGTTCGATGGCGTGTTACAATAAATACGGCAGCGCGGAAAAACTGCTTTTTTACGCTTTTTGCGAAATTACTTGAATAGAGTGATACTAAAAAACAAACGCAAAATCCGCATCTCCTGTTTTACGGGCAGTCCTTGACCTGTATCGACCATATTCTTGCACATGGGGGTACCTTCCTTGCCTTGCAAGCCTTTGGAGGATGTTTTTTCTTTTTATGACCAGCAAAATGGCAGAAAGCCATTCTATTATCTCTCCTTCGAAAGGAAATTGTAATTCACTATTGCAACCAGAGGAAAGTTCACTCTTTTCGCCCCATTCTCCTTACTTCTCATAGATTTTTAAAGATCAACACACATTTTTTAAAATCAACAAAAAACGGAACAAGAGTCATGTCAAGGCTGCCTTTTTACGAATAATTTTTGGGGAGAATATGCTGACTCACCGATGATTCTATCGGTTGAAAAAAATATTGCAAAGTCCAGTTCAGCAGAATGCCTATTGACTAATGAATATATCGTACGGAAACGCTCTGGTCGTCGTTTTTTCAACCGATGAAATGCTGGGTGATTATACAAATTCCATCAATTTTTAAAGTCAACAGCGTTTCCATCGGTGGACGAGAAGATTACAGATCAGAATATTTTCCCGGGTGAAAGTCATACACTGCTGATCTGGACTGTGCAGTCTTTTGGTCATCCGTCCGTTGAAATCATCGGCGAACGAAAAAATTCTTTTGCAGATCCGCAAGACCGCAAAGCAGCGTCCCTATATAAGCTAGAGGAAGCCCCCTTTTGGAAAACAAATTTCCCGGAAAAGTTTCCCGGATTTTCTAGGTTTTCTTTAAAGCTTTCTTTGAATGTAATAAATATATTCTGTATAGTTTCATGTAACATGGCTGACAACAATTTTTTCCACAATATGCATAAAATTTTTGTTTAGAATCTAACATTTTACACCGCACAAAAAAAAAAAAAAAAAAAAAAAGTTTTGCTAGGCCAATCAAACCGTTCGTAAAAAAATGACCCAGAAAAGGTAAAAAAATGACCCAAAAAAGGGTTATTCAGAAACCAAGTAAGTTTTATTTAAAATTTCTGGATATTTATACTAGATAGAGCAGAACCATAGTTCGAAATTTTTGCTGCTTGACAATCCCCTAAAAGGCGTTTGTGTTGGATAGTGAGCATTTGGGTTGGGTTGTAACCCCCCGTATGATGCACCCCAAATCAGATTTGGAGAGGAGCGCCCGTCAAGCGGCAACATTATATTGATGTGTACCACAATCAGTAGAAGAGCAAAAAGTGTTGACTTGCTAACGAAACACACAGAGTGAGTATAAGAGACATACACAGTGCAATGCTAAAAAGTAAAGACCGTACAGTATACAGGGTATAACAAAAGTTCGTTCCCCCCTCTAAACTTTTTGGACGGTCAAATTTTCGAAAAACGCTAAACCACGAATTCCCTTATTTTAGCCCAAGTTTCTTTTAAGCCCTATACACTTTTTCGGGGGCAACTTCATTTTAGGCGCACCGTAGGTACTACGTGCGCCTATTGAAATCGGTCTGCTACTCAATAGAGTATACTACCCCCCCTTGTGGTCAAATGGCAAAATGAGTTTTTTTGATGTCGTGAAATTTAGGTTGTTTCTTGTTTTTTTTTTAATGCCAATTTCATTTGAAAAGTTAATGGTTCCCAATCACGACTGAATTTCGAGTGTGTTGGAAGTAATTAGATGTTCATTGATTCACGTTTTCTTAAAGTTATTCTACTTCAAAAATTTTTACTAACCTCACTTTCTGATTAGTGATGATTTCAAATTGTCCCGGTTTTTATTCTGGGTGATCACGTGAACCAATCATTTGCCGTTCTGGGTGTTTGTTTTTTTTCATGTAAATGAAATTTATTATAATTAATTATAGCGTTTGGTCAAACGCAAAACGGAGAGTCCCAGCAGCAAGAACTCTGAACTTTCACTATCTCAATGCTCAGAATTCTCATTTAATTCCCAAAAAATTACTGGGCATCGAAGAGGATCTCTTATTTAGCCCTGATTTCGTTGTTTACGTAGTGGTCCCTACCCTAACCTGCAAGCATATTTACTGTCAATTTTCAGCTATTTGTTTACGCTCAAGCATGGACAGAGAACGCTGCGCTGCGGCTGCCCTGTGAATGAAAGTAGTTCCGAAAACCCGCTTTTAAGAGCGTTGGGGTCTGGCTGGCTGGACTAATAACCAATGACTCGGCATGGTCCGATTTCTTCTTACTACTGATCACTTTTACTTTCTCACTCTAATGAAAGAAAAAAAATTTGAGAAAGTATTGCGATGACGCAAAAATTTTCAAGGTATTTTGTTGCGATATTTGGCCTCTCACGACAAAGTCAATCATGATTTAGAAAAAAAAAATGGCCTCTCATCAGTCTAATACCATCCATAAGAACGTCCTTCCATCATTTTTTCATTTTTCTTAACCCTTTTTGATTTAGAGAGATTTATTTAAAAAAATTCTGTGGCGTCTGTCCGTCTGTCCGTCAGTCCGGCAGTCCGTCACTCCGTACCTAGGCATAACTTTTGAACCATTGATCCTTATGCATCCAGATTTTGCACAGTTGTTGCTTTTAGATTCTCCAGAGGCGGTTTTTTTGTTTTTTTGAAATTTTGACTTTTAGGGTAGTTATGGGGAAAAAATGATTTTCATTAAAATCAATGGTAAAATGGATAAAAATGAATAAAAATGGAATTTTCAAGTTTGGCTCAAAAAATTTTTGATGAAAGTTAGCAGAAAAAATATATTTTCAGCCTACTATAGAATAAACCACTTAAAGCTCCTATATTCATTCCTTAAAACTGTTTAAAAAATTCAAATAAGCGCGCTCGAGCCAAAAAATAGAATTATCGTGAGAAATCAATTTTAAAAACTTGGAGTCAATCAATAATGGCGCTATGAATTTTGATAAAACTTTGTACACACAATCTACTATCAATGAACTTAAATATTTTATTCTCTGTGTCTCCAAAAACAACCAATAAAACCATTTCAAGAGGTAATATAGGTGGGATTGAGCAAACAATTTGGGAATATGAGCAAATAAAAATATAATCCTATTATTTGGGATAGTTCAGGTTTGGTTCAATCAATTTGGATGAAAGTTAGCAAAAAAAATCTACATTCAGCCTACTACAAAATAAACCACTCATAGTTACAATATTCAACCCTCAAAACCGTTTAAAAATCAAAATAGGTGCGCTCGAGCCAAAAAATGGAATTATCGTGAGAAATTAAGTAATCTTAAAACTTGGAGTCAATCAATAATGACTGGATGAATTTTCATGAAATTTTTTACACACAATCTACTATCAAAGTACTAACATACTTTCCTCTCTTGATCACCATAAACAACCGATTAGACCTTTTCAAGAGGCAATATAGGTGCGATTGAGAAAAAAGTATGGGTAAATAAGCAAATAAAAACATAATCTTATTATTTCGGATAATTCCTGTTTGGTCCAATGAATTTTGACAAAATCTGGCAAATAAAATCTACAATTGGTTTACAAAAGAAAGTAGCCCTTACAGTTACAATATAAAACCCTTAAGGGGTTTTAAAAAATCAAAATAGGGTGTTTAACCAAAAAAAAAAAAAAAAATGAAAGTGAGGAATTAATTTTAAACTTGGAGTCAATCATTAATGGGATGGATTTTGACAAAACTTTTCACAAACAAAATGTTTTAAAAAAAGTACACTAAACACTGCACTGCGTGCACTAAAATATTTTTCTGGTACACTCCTCATAAAAACCTTAAGACCGTTTCGAGGGGCAATATAGATACGATGGAGCAAAAATCTTTGAAACTATAATTGTAAGCAAATATGAAGACAAACAAATTTTTGGAATAAGTAATTCAAGTATGACTCAATTAAGTTCGATGAAAATTGCATCAAAACGTTTGCAACCTAGGCAGAAATTTCTTTCCAATGTATTACTACAATATACAACTTTTAAGTCTAAAGCTGTTTAAAAGCAATATAGGTTTCATCACCCCAAAAAAATAGAATATTCAAGGAAAATTAATTTTATAAAGAAAAGTCAATAAAAAATGGCTGAATGAATTTTGTTGAAATTTTGTTTGCGCAATCTACGACTTACTTAAGCACATCTTTGGGGGGGGGGTTAATCTATTAAACAAAAAAATTATTTTGAAGATCCACAGTTTGAAAGAAGAAACCAAACATAGTACTCAGTGGAGAAAATGCAAGAATCAGTACATTTCGACCTGCTATAAAAACTAAGCGGAAAAAGAAACCCCCCAAAAATAGAACAAAGATCAAATATAATGAATGCAGCTCAAAGAATAAAAACTTATTGGAATCTGGAATTACTCTAAACCCAGTTATAAGCAACATCAGATTAAGGCTCTCAATTAGCCTCCAAATAACAAAATAGGCAACTATTCCTACAGCTTCTCTACAAAATTGCAAACTCTTCGGATTGAAGGCAGAGTTATGTACGGAGGTGAAAATATTTGAAAGAGCTGTATTCAAAATGAGGCTTTTTGGCCCAAGAAAGAAAACCTTTCAAATTTTCAGGGTTGATAGAGCTACTCAAGAGCTTTCTAAAAATGGCCAGTTTTTTGTTCTAGCCCTCTTGGAAGAGGGGGGGGGGGGTCAAAGTTGGAACCTTTAACCTCCCGTAACTTTTTAACAAGTTGCCCAAATTTTGAATGCAGTTTTTTTTAAAATGTAGCTTTTTTAATGTTCTTTCGATTGATGTGCCACACTTTACCTTTTGATGAATTTTAAGAAAATTTTTTTTCAATTTTTTCTTTTTGAAATTCCCAAATTTTTTTTTTTTGCATTTTTGAACCGGGGCAAACGCATTGAGGGTAACAAATACCAGTCTGGATTAAAGCTCTTTCAATTTGCTTTCAAGTAGTTTAAACCGCGTGTTGGAGAAACGTTTCGTTCAAAAGTTATAAGCACGTAAAGTTGACGCGGAACCGATTGCGGCGTGCTCCGGGCCGCATAAACGAAAACCGAGACAGGCTGACGGACGCTTAGTTTTTAACCCTGGCGAGGCGTACGACAAGTCAGAAAAAGACCTGCTATCTTTGCCTACTACCCTATTCAATCCTTGCTCTCTGAGATGCGTTCCGTACCTCCTTTTCATTCCCCGTCATTTGGCCCTACTTTTCATTCCTTTCCGTTCTTCTCCCCCCCCCCTCACCTTCATGCCTTTTTGTCAGTCACATTGGCAGCACCCCTCTTTGAATATCGACGCCCGATCTCAGAGAATAAATGCGGTCAGCAACAGCAACCTAGAATGCAATGCCCAAGGTTTGCCTGAGGTTCGCTGACAGGATTAGATGCAGTTATGTTTGTTTATTTTCCGGAGAGATATTTTTTCGATTCGGGAATGTCAAAAAGGAAAAGAAGCCACAGTTTTATTGCCGGATTTCGTAATCCTACCCAGATATTTGACAGAAAAGTTGGGTAAAGGCGAATATCGGTTCCAAAGTTAAAATGGGGGCTGAAGGTACTTCCGATACAGCCTGTATACGGATCCTTTTTAACAAGTTTGCGATTTTTAAAAAAAAATCTTAAAAATACCCCGGTTGATGATGACGTCACGATCAAAATTGGATCAAAAAAAATGTTCTTTCTCGCTCACGCTCGTGAAGCTACACATTAGAAATTGGATGTACATTTTCGAATGCAAATTCGTAGGTACTAATGAACGACCAGTTTTCTCAAATTTTATTGCAGCATTTAATTTTACGTAGGTACCTCGAAGTATCTTTTCACTTCAACTTACGTCTTGAAAGATCACAAGTAATTTTCCAATCACAATTATATCGAACGAAGAACGAATTTTTGCCTTGTATTTCATGCGCATATCACCACCATGATATTCAGAAACCCCCAATCATCCTAACCTCTCCTCGTGTCGAAACTTTCCCAAGATATAACACGCACATGTCATGTTATCAATGCTCCCATTTCTCAGCGGCCATAAGAAACAGTGAGTGAAACATCAAGGACAAAACACAGGATTTCCTTCGATAAAAAAACTGTAATAGAAAATTAACAATGCGCGATATTTCGAACTTTTGTTGAAGCGTTTACTTACTCTCAGGTACGTGTAGTGGCATCGGGTGCAATCTGGCAACGTCAAATTTTTGTTCTTTTAAAAAGCATGAAAAATATCGATCTCTAGGATCGATCTAACCTTGAATTGATATTTTGAAGGGAAATTTAAAATGGGTGAAATATAGCGTTGCTAGATTGCATGTGACGCGACGCTCTGGGTACGTGGAATCTGTTGGTGCAATAAAATCTGCGTAAACCGTTTGTTTAGATGCATGAATTTGCAGTTGAAAATTCGGATCCTTTTTCTTACGGGAAACCACGAGAGAGTGAGTGAGACGGACCATTTTTTAAATCCAATTTTGTTTTCTAAACGTCAGACTAAAAACAGCTCAGAGTTGCATTATTTTCATCGAAGAACAGGCAAAAGGTTCTTTCCCCTTTCTTGAGCGTTGCAGACTTACCTTCAGAGCATCTTGTTAGGTCGTCAATCTCAAATAACTTTGTACAACTCTATTTGAAATCAGAAACATGTTCAAAGATAATTTTCTGCAAGGCTCCCGAATCATTTTCATCTTGCATTTTTGGATGGGGGGGGGGATGATTGGATGTGTACACACACAGTGTGACTATTTGTTTTATTATTGACACTTTCGGCAAGTTTTCCGCTGAAGTTTAAACTCTTGTCAAATTCCAATTCCTCTTATTTTTGTTTCCTTGACTCATATAAATTAGGGTGACAAATAAATTAAATAGATGAATGAAGTCGATGAAAGGTGCAGGGTGTAGGCTAGAGAGGTGAGGGGAAGAGGAGAAGTAAATGAATGAACTCGAACCAAAAAGGGTTTTTCAAGCTTGATGGATGAGGGGAAGGGGTGGAGGATGAAAATCAGAAAGGTTTAGGCGTGATGGGTGGGGTGCATGCGGAGAGAGAAGGCGCGAACCGCAGAGAGCACTGATTGAACAGGGCGGAAGACGAGCATAGCAGGTCTTTTACTGACTTAGTCGCCGCACGTAAGGGAAAAATATTAAGCGTCCGTCAGCCTGTCTCGGTTTTCGTTTATGCCTCCGGGCCCGCGTTTTTGACTTATAAGGTCGGCCGCTCCTCTCCGACTGGAAAGGAATAATAAATATTCTGGCTTAACGCGATTAATACCAATACTCAACCCATTTTAAACTAATAAACAAGTGTTTTCAACGGTCTTTCATCTTTTTCCAACTTTTAAACCCCAAAAAAGGAGGCCCGAAAAAACCTGCTTTACAGTCGTTGGCGGTAGCATTGCGTGCAATCTGTCAACGCATCATTTTGTCCATTGAAACCCATGAAAAAGGTCGAACTATTGGAGGTGCACAGTGCACTCCCTTGATATTTATTACATTATTACACTCCGATTTATTTGCGACGAATAAAGCTTTTTTTGTTTTATGATAGCAATAACGAAAAAAAAAAAAAAAAAAAAAAAAAAAAAAAAAAAAAAAAAAAAAAAAACCATCAAAAAAAACTTTTTCCCTCTTAGGTTTTTCTCCAGAGAATAACTACATCCGCGACTTTTTTGGGGAGACACATTAACTGAGGTTTCCATGGCGAAACAAGCACGACCCAAAACATTGCGCTGAAGAGGGGTTTTTCCGTGTTTCAAGAAAATGATTGCAATCAGTTATCGCGGGGCAATCGTGCTTGTTTCGCCATGGAAACCTCAGTATTTATTTTTATCATTTCGAGATTTGATTGACGTATTTCGGCCATTGTGCGCGGATCGAATGCCTGTCACCAGTCGTGGGACGTCATGGGGACATTTAGGAGAGATGTCTTTTGACTCACTGTAACTTCTTCATCTTTTCTTACCTTTTGCCATGGCGTTCTTTGTTTTACTTGAAATCACACTTCACGTTCAAATTTTTTACCGGGCAACCAAAGAACGGTGCCAGCTAATGGAATATGGCAACATTGTTTTTCTCTACTTTAACACATCATGAAAAATAATCGATTCTTGGCGAGGTCAGTCGCCTCCCCAAAAATCGATCATTTTACATAAAAAATCAAATAGAGACAAAAACAGTGTTGCCAAATTGATAGAGCCGTCACTGCCAGTTAACCTGTAGCCCAAATTTTTTGCATGGAAATAATGCGTTCAGTGGACTCCAAGATTACTTTCAAGAAACTGGGTGAAACATTTCCGGTCTCATGAGCATCTTGGAGCTGATCTAAGCTGTTAAGAGCGTTGGGGTCTGACTGGCTGGACTAATAACCGATGACTCGGCATGGTCCGATTTCTTCTTACTACTGATCACTTTTTCATTTCCCTATTTTGCGGGACATACTATATTGTTGACTACCTTTTTACTAAAGGGGGTTCAAAATTGTTTTATGATTTTTTGATTGTTTATTACGTGCGTTTAGTGATGTGCAGTGGGAAATTCGAAGGAACTGTTCTATGATTGTCCGGAGTGGTCCTACCCCCCCCCCCCACTCGCCGCTTTCAGGTTCGAACTTGAACTTTTGCTGTACAATTTTTTTGAGATGGTGGAAAATTCGGAGGGATTGTTCTAAGATTTTCCGTAGTGGTTGTACACCCTCCCCCCTCATCGCACACAGGTTCGTACCTAAAATCTCTTGCTGGACATTTTTTTTTTTGAGATGGTGGAATATTCGAAGGGTTTTGTCCTCAGATCGTACGTAGTGGTCCTAACCCCTACCCACTCGCCGCACCCTTGTTTGGACCCGGATTTTTGCTGGACAGATTTTTTTGAGATGATGGAAATGGAATTTGATTTATGAGGGACCAAATTTGCTCAAGGTGCGCCTTCTCTGACACTGTAGTGTCAGAACTATCTGCTTGTTTTTAAGTGAAAAGGGGTGTCATTATTTCAAATATCGATTTTTCATAAAAAAAAAAAAAAAAAAAAAAAAAAAAAAAATGAATAATGGCGCAAACCGCGATTTTTAATTCCTCCCCGTTCAAAAGTTATGAGGGGTGAAAGGCCATCATTTTCCCCCCTGTTGCGTCTAGCAACAATACTAAATTCGTGTATTCAATGAAAACAGACAGAAATACCTTTTCTGGTAAATATAATTCAAATGAGTGATATTTGGTATTTTATACAAAATTGTATGGATTATTGGACTCACTCTTCATGTAGAGAGGAAGGTTAGCTTCTTCCTTATGAGTGATCTTTTTTGTAACCTGTAGCGACGCTGTTGAGCGTGTTGGCCACTAGAGCGCGCTTCAACACCCCCTACTAATTTCTCGCTCTGGAAATGTCCTAGAAAACGGTATTGAAGGAGAATAAATGGTCTTGTCAAGAGCTATACAAGCCCACAAAATTCAAAATATATGCGACTCCCCGTTTAGGGGAAAAGGGGGCTTACTTTTGGTTAAGATTTATTTATGTCCCACTTATTTTTTCTCGAGCTAGAAAAGTCGCAGGAAAATGATAATGGTGGCAAATGATGATATTGGTGGCAAATGAAAGGTATTTCCATGAGCAATGAGACTATCAAGTATCAAGTCTATTGACCCCCTCCCCAACTGCAAGGCGTTCGAGAAAAAAATAGTGGTACTGGGTACCTTGTCTAAGGCGACGGTCCCCCCTCCCCTCCTTGCGTTTGACTAGACTTGATGCCTGATGTTCTTGTAGCTCTTGATAAGACCTTTATCATTCGCCATCATGATAATTTTTTAGCGACTTTTCTATAGCTCAAGAAAAAAATAAGGCGGACAAAAAATCTTAACCAAAAGTAAGCCTCCCTTTGCGCCTAAACGGGGAGACGCCAGTTATTTTAAAATTGGTGGCCTTGTAGCTCTTGACAAGACCTTTAATTTTCCGTCCGTAATGTTTTTCTAGGACGTTTCCAGCACAAGAAAAAAATAGGGGGCCAACGGCCTTTCACAAACCTCGAACCCCATAACTTTTGAGCGGGGAGGAGTTAAGAACTGCGGTATGCACCATTAATCATCGTTTTTTATGAAAGAATTGATATCTGAAATAACAACACCCCCTTGCCATTTGAAAAGAACAAAAATTGACTCCCAAAAACCCCCCCAAAGGGGGGGCTCCACAAAATTTGTGTGGACTGAAAAGAAACCTTGGCTAAAATAAGGGTTTGCGTGTTGCGTTTTTTGAAAAAAAAAACGACGGTTCAAAAGATAAAAGGGGGAACACGGACTTTTGTTACACCCTGCATATTTGGCATCCCCCACACTCAACCTCCTGGCAACTTCATTAAATCTACGAGGATGCAACTCGAAACATCGTCAAATTTCCTTTTTTTCACTTGTAGCCGTTCAAAGAAAATGCGCAGGTGTACCCATGAGTCCATGACTTTTAGATCACCTCGCATTTTGTGTAAGTGTTCACTGTTCATACAAAAAAAGAAATGGGGGGAAAAAAAAGAAATGTTGCTTAAGGGGTGTTTTAGAGCCCCCAATTGAATATGTTAGATTGGTAACGGGAAGGGGAGAGGCGTTCCGCGTTGGGTGATAATCGATTGCTTGCTCACGAGCCGTCACTGGTGGAAGGTAATTCTGACAAAGTGAATTCAGTATAAAGAGCGGGAAAGCGACTGAACGGCGGCGACACCGACAATGACAGTATGACTGATTTATCGCAAACCCAATACCCTATACGCAGAACAAACGAGGTCATTGCCGGGTACTAAAAATATTTTTACACAAAATGAAATTTGCTCGTTCACAGGAATCAGCAATGCGATATACTTTAGATTTGTAACAAAGAACACACCTCGCATTTCACGTTCCCTTTTTCCCCGAAATGTCCTCATAATTATTTCTACGAGCCAACTTGTTTATTAATTTCCATTTTTATGCGCGATTAACAGCCAATATTGAAGAGTGAAAATATTTTTCATCGTCAATTCACCTTGAAAATGGAATGAGTCCTCAGATTGATTATTCCATAACCAAGATTATTGAAATTCCTGCGAGCTGTTTGTTTATTTTTACTGTCTATGAGTAAACGCTATTGTAGGACTTCACCGTCGGTATGGTAACCATAGTTAATTGTTTCCCGTTATCTAGCCTTATTTGGGTAATTTATGATGCTTACTTTGGGCCCTTAGCGGTTGAAGAAAATTTTGGAAAACGTGAAATTTGGTATCAGTGACTCAACATCAATAATACATATTAGTGAAAAAACAGAACTCCGTAAGAACCTTCCTTCATAAATTCTATACAATGACTGCACAATTATAAAAGCTACTCATCGGTTGGTAACTGTTACGAATTTTGATACTAGAAAGAGATAGATGTGCATAAGGACCACGGGAGAGTGAAAGTGACAGTTTAGAACGCTATATGTGAGTTTGTCAGTGCTGATTGTATCTTGAAATAAATGCTGCTGCTGATTGCCAAGTGTGGCCAAAATCTCACGGTACCTAATAAAGTCGTCAAAAACCATCGTTTTCGATCTTTGAAGCTTAATTCAAAACTTTTAATGACGTTTCTAGGTTTGAATTACTTGTTAAAAGTATAATTTAAGATTAAAATTAGTGTTAAATATTTATAAAAGATAGATTGATGAGTTTACTTTCTGATTTTTGGCCATAATTTTTGACGCTCTCAGACCTTATATTGCGCTGACTGCAGTTTTGGCAAACCGTTCGTCAGTGGGTCACGTGAAATTGGGCAATACTGCATTTCGTCCATTTGAACCCATATAAGATATTAATTTGAGGAATTGCATTTTGCACCTCCAAAAGTGTGTATCAAATACAACGTTGCCAAATTGCACGCGATGCCCTTCCATTCGTTGACTTCTGCAACGCTGCAATAAAAACCCTCCATTACTCTAGTATAATTCTCAAAAGGGTCTTCCCTAAGAATTAAAAAAACATAAAAGAATATAGTATGCGCATCAGTTTAGATGAGGAAACATCGCTAAGATCAACCATGTTCGTTTTTTCCGTTTCTGAAAATAAACAATTTCAGGTCTGAAAGGGTTAAAATACATAGCGGCCATGCCACTCAATTAGTACATGCACATATTATTCTAACCTGTTAAGTCCTCATCTATTCCGGGGATAATATGATAATAGCGCACTAATCCATTAAAACCGAGGAACGCGCACTGTCCTTTAACATTTTAAACTCACCAAGATATCGACGAAATTATCGATTATCGATTATCGATATCGATTAATTCAATCCGTCGATAAATTCACGAATAAAGAACCAACTAGAAATCTTTGCTTTCACTATTTAAATTTTCCACGGTCCACAAAGAACAATTGCTTGATCCTCTCCAATTCACTAGAATATATCAACAAGAGCGTGAAACGACCGCGGTTGAATGTGATTTACAACTGTCAAAGCTGTAAGAACTTTGTTCTCAAAAAATATTTAAAAAGCGGCTCAAAAGCAATCGGTAAAACTTTTCAATCAATTACTTAATACACATTAACAACTAACAACATTTAAAAAGGGGTGAAATAGAACATTTTATTATAGATAGACATTGCACAGATTAAATTTTTGATAAATAATTAACTTATATTGGTTTTTGTCTTGATATGTTTTACTTCATGGTCATTTAATTTTAAGGTTAACTAATTTGAATATCCTTACAACAAATCGCTCCCGAAATTTATGATCGAGACAATTTTATTTTTTTTTTTTTTTTATTTTTTGGTAAAAAATAAAAATATTTTAATTCATCCGGTTGAAACAAACCATTTGTTGCGATTGATATAACTTTTCAAATTAATTTCTTCCGAAAGAACTGGTCGCGATGGATCTTTTTACCGATAAACACTTCTATGGCAGCGAGAAAAACATAGGCCGGTGATAAAGAATTTTCTAACGAATATCGACCACCAAAATGTATCTTCGGCACAAACAATCATGAATGGATTTTTGACCGATTTCTATAAACTTCCGAAACTCTGATGACATTTCGACCGATTTGCAACTATACTAAATTTTACCTCCGAAACAAACCTGCAGTTTCTGACCGATCAACAAATTGAGTGCCCATTTTTATGTTTTTTTTTTTTTTTGTTTTTTTTGTGTTTTTTTTTTTTTTTTTTTGTTTCTGCTATCTCAAAACTTTTGAACCTTTTTACTTGGTTGGAATAATGTCTTTCGGGATTTTTCAATTCATGTGAGGTATTTTATTTCTAGAGACAAATATAATAACAAAAAACAGTGGTGATTTGGTGAGAGTTTTGTTATTATGAGCTGTTTTAATGCATATCCTCGAACAGAACGCGAGAACAAAAAGTAAGGCCCCGTATCAAAAAAGCCTTCATAACAGTTCGGTGTTGAGTGGACGGTCGTAAATACATTGCCACCGGGGAGTAATAAACGTTTACGCGTAGAAAAGCGCGAGTGAGGGCGAGGGGCGAAAACAACGTGACGAATTCGAAACGAGAGCTCGAGTCTTGTCGAGCTTCAGACAGCTCTCGTCTGGCGCGTGCGAGCTGACAAGGCGTGGAAAAAACGACTGGCAGTCGACGACTCCAACTCAGCTGCGGCTCTCGAGATTCACTTCTCGCTCGCTACTCGGCTGCGCCTGCATGGTGTGCGATGCAACGTGCTGTGCAGGCGAGGATTGAGGAGGGTAAAGCACGTAGATTCAGGAGTCCGCACGGAGGATTTTTTTACACCTTCCGCCGGCGCGCCGCGCCGCGCCGGCAGAACGAAATCCCTGTGAATGAAAACGCGCAGCTCGCGCTCGGGCCCGCCGCATCGCAGCGTGTCGTCCGCTCTAGTTTGTCGTGCACCAAGACAGATGACATCCATCGGAAACTAACAAGCTGCACAACTTATAACCGGAGACCATAGAGATTGGAGTATTGGGCTCACAAATTGGTGTCACTGCGGCGTCAAAAGTTTGAGTCAGGTCATAGACAACCACTTACCGCTTTTAAATTAAGGGTCAGATTATTTTTTGGACATAGCTATTAATGTAATATGACCGCAATTTTTCCTCGAAAAACTTGGCAGATCCGAGTGAGAAGAAGGTGTTTTTGTTTTTGGTTTTTTTTTGTTTTTTTGTTTTTTTTTTCTAGGTTTGAGAGCCCTTTTTGACCGCAATTATAGGGCCTAGGGTCCAGTAGACAAACTGGAAGAGTGAAGAAGGAGGAAAAATGAGTGAGAGAGAAGAGTTACATCCTTATCCTTCCGAGATGACTAGATTTGAGACCGTCAAATATTGTAAACATAACCAGATTTATGATTAAGGTCATGAAACGACCAAGTAAATTCGACCTATCGTGTGGAAGGTTTAGCAAGTCGTTTTGTAGTTCTGTAGTTGATTAGGGCAACTACATAACGTCAAATGACTTTACCATAAATTACTACTACAGAACGTCAACTTGACTTTACCATACATGACTAAGTCAACCACAGAACGTCAGCTTGACTTTATCACACCGAAAAAAAAGATTACCAGAAGCATATGACAATATGTGAGCCTATGTAAGGGATAGTACAATTATCAGAATTCTAGTGTTTGTACCGTAGTTTTTAAATTTTTTTTAGGAAATTCAAGTTCTATGATCATATGCTGGTATTAACGTCAGAATTTTCTGGTCAAAGTACTAGACTTTGTGTCGTTCATATATCGTTGTGTTTCTGGTAATATGACTAAAACCTGGTATTATGACTGTCGGTTTTTTTTTGTTTTTTTTTTCAGTGCATACATGACTACGACAACTACAGAACGTCATCTTGACTTTACCATATCTGATGATCGGGACCAAAACCAACAACAAAAGTACGGTCGGTTTGTTATCCTCAGCGTTTAGTTCCATATTCTGCCACCAGAAAAAAATTCGTTCTTTAAATGGAAAAAAAAATAATGGTAAATGCAAAAAAATGAAAAAAAGGACTCCGATAGAGCCTCGGAAGCAATCTAAGGAACATTTTAGTACAAACCGTATGCTAAAATGTTTCGAAATTAGCGAGAAACTATTGAATTTCGTAAACCCCCTAATGGCGTCCAATTTGCGTTTACCATTATTTTTTTCCATTTAAAGATCGTATCTTTCTCTCGTGGCAGAATATGGAACTAAACGCTGAGGATCCACCTTAAACCCATAGAACCCAACCTATTAGCGGATCCAGCCCTCGTAAACAGGGGGAGGGGGCGAACTTTGTAATTTCGCCCCCTGTTATCCCTCTTCTTTTATCTCTCTTTATTTTCCTCCTTGTTTGGCCGAACCGGGGGGAAGGGGGGAACAATCAATCTCCCTTTTTTACCTTTCCCCTGTATTCGCCAATGACCCAACCAACAGGTTTTTTTTTTTTTTTTTTTTTTTTTTTTTTTTTTTTTTTTTTTAAAGGGAAAAGGACCTCCAGCTCAGGAGTCAATTATAACCTCTTATTGGAGGGTACAGAACTTCTAGCAGCTCATTGATTTAACGCAAAAGCAATTTTTAGAAATGAATATTTTGAGTCTATAATTGGTGAGGTTTGGCCTCCTTTAGTGGTTCAAAGCAGTTGTGAAGCGTGCGATTTGATAAGGTTTGTACTTTGTCCTATATCCAAACTGAGGAAGTGGTCGAATTTGGGGAAATTGTATTTTTCATGGGAATTAAATAAAGTAAATGTAACGACCGACGTGGTGTTGCCAGACTGTACGCTGCTTAATTCGTCGTCGGTTTTGAAGTTGACTTCTAAGATGTGCGATTCTGGTCAGCAGCTGATATAGTTGTAGTTTAGCCCACCTGACACTGACAAAAAATACAACCAGTTTCAAAGTATATACTAGGCAGTCGCGTCGCGTGCTATCTGGCAACAATACAACTGCTCCATTTAAACTCATTAAATATATCGATTTTTCCTTGTGCACTGTGCACCCCCTGAATTCGATATTTAACATGAGTTTAAATTGATCGAATACATTGTTGCCAAATTGCACGCGACGATACTAGGACAGGCCCTACTGAGCGTCGCGTCGTACATCGCGCTGCGCCTCGGCGCCGTGCGTGTCTAAGAGCAATTACCTCTTCGACGACTCTGGTGCACTGTACACGGTTTCATAAGCAGAATTTTACACCCTACTCATTTTCTGATGAGCATGAGCAACCCCTTTGTTTCTCTATGTATCTCCTATCTCCACCAGTTTTTATTCTGTATGCTATCTTGATACCAACCGCTCGTCTTTAAAAACACTCGTACAGAGGGTGTCCCAAAACCGAAACCAAAACCTGGTATGCAGGTCCAAATCAACGAGCTATAATTTTAGAATGGCAGCGGATTGGTCCACCTTGTGCCACACAGGGTAGAAGGAATTCCGGGAAAAAGCGGAATTTGGACGGCAGATTCCAAGGTTTGAGGTTAAATCTTGTAGTTAGTTTCCGGCGATGCCCGAGTTTGTTTACGAAACGACCGGAAATGACCTACAAAATTTAACCTCAAAATCGATTTTTACGGCAAGATGGCGGTGCTCTAGGTGACAACAGTGAACCAGCGGAACGTTCCTTGATTTGCCACTAGCTCTGAAGTTATAGCTCGTTGGTTCAAATAGTGTCTATTGTAAAGCGCGGGCTATTTGAACTTGAAGTGATTCCCTGAATTAATAAGTGGTTTTTGAACATTTTAAAGTGCGCATCGTTATTCAGTGGCGGCTCGTGCAATATGGCAACAATTTCATCCCTCCAATTGATTTTATGTAAAACAATCGATTCGAAAGTGAAGCAGCGCTTCACCAGCAATCGATTGTTAAACATATAGATTCAAATGGAGCGAAATCATTGTTGCCAGATGGCTCGAGCCGCCACTGTCGTTATTTTTGCCGAATTTTGCAAAGGAATTAAGGTTCTATATGGCTGAAGCAAAATTACGCAACAGACCCGTTAAACCCTTTCATGCATGCATTTTAGGATTTGACTTTTTATTATATTTTTTTCAGACCGTTCAAAAGAGGACAATTTTCTATGAATTTTGATGGGTCACACAATCTTCTGCAAAATGTCTATTTGAATTCCATTGAATCCCATGTTACATAAAATGGTACACTTAAGTATCACTTCCCGTGATAGGGTTAAACCTCTTGCTCGTTTTGAACCCACGTCTGGCGCGCATCCAATCAAATTACCCAGTATCCACCCGAACGATTTGCGCCTTTGAGCTTGACATTCTTTTCACGCGGATGAGGTGGTAAATGCGTATTTAAGAGCAGATTTAGAGATGGTAGATATTCCATTGGTGGATACAGAAATTTGGCAACTGTGTATTCTTCCCATTTAAATGTATGATTGACAATCGATTCTCTAAAGCCTCATGAATAATAATCGATTGTTTCTCATGCAATGCAAGGAAGAATATTCTGATGTCAGATTGCTAGACCTATCAATGATAACTACAATAAGATATTAAAATTTCATGTGAGAAAGTATTTGCATCATGTGCCGAGAGAAATTTCCAGCAAAACTGTCAGTGATCGATACTTCTTGAAAATCTTTTGTCTCTAGAATTTGCCAGTTGATTGAAAGAAGTAGCTCAATGCCTATACTATTCAAATCAAAGATTATGCAGACTCCATCTCTGCACTTTTTTGTGTGATCCCCCCCTCCCACACTTCGCACCTCAATAACACAGTAAAAGCAAAGAGACTGAAAAATGAAAAGGAAAAAAAAGAAGTTGGATAGTCTAAATACTTTGTGTATTTGAATGTACTTACATGTTACTTTTATTAAAAAGTGGACGTAACCTATCTATCAGCTCTTGTCAATTTTTGAGGTAATAACTTTTTTCCATTATAAAATGGGTCCAAAAATGCCCCCTTTTGAGCTATACAGCAAATTTTAGCTTTTAATCTTGGCGTTTGATGTCCCCAGGAACAAAAAAACATATCCAAAAAAATGTCCGTTTGTCCGTCTGTCAGTCGATCTGTCTAACCGTCTGTCTGCCCATTCGTCACGGATGATATTTCCCCAACAATATTGTTTGCATTCAATTTTTCTTTATTTATTTTTTATTTCTTTCTTTTTCGTATTTAAAATGCAACCAAGAAAAGACACTTTGAGTTGACTACATCTACAATCTCTGTTAATTCCCGTAGTTTGTGGCTAGGAATGACACATTTCTTGGTTGGTCGCAACCATATTATGAGGCCACATTAATTAAAGCCTCTATTGCCACACCTATTTTTCACGCAAAAATAATGTGAGAGAGGGGGGGGGGGCTTTTGGAGCTTGGAAATAGCGAGGGGCTTTTGAGGCTTAGGAAAAAGTGAGGGGGCTTCCCTCCCCCAAGCCCCAAACACGCTACGCTATGATGGATGAACGCATAAACGATTTTGGGCCAAAAAATGTTAGGGCCAGAGCGTGACTTTTACGCACTGTCATGCGACGTGCATGAGCTCTCTGATTGGTCGAGACCGCACTCAATTCAACTTGGGCACACTTGCCGGGGCCATACATTTCTGATCCTTGGTTTTTACTCAACTCTGGTTCGACTTGGGTTGAGATTTTGTGCATAAATACCGCGGAGTTCCGAACTCGGGTTGACGCGGCACCAATGTCACCAAAACTAGCGAGGTTAAACACGCGTCTTATGCGGCCGGAAGTGTCCGTAGGGTATGGAGCATCGCCGCAATTTTCGTCAAAAATGTAAACAAACACTCTACAACCTGCATTAACGTCTATTTATACGAATGTATTTCTGATTATACTATCTAGGTCTGTTATTTATATATTTCGGTTTTTTATTTTTATTTTTAATAAGTAATTGTTCTTCTGTTTGGTTTTTGATCTCGTGCCTGGTGGTTCAATGGCGGCTGGGAACGAAATATCGTTTAAAGGTTTCTCTTTCAACTCGTCATTAGCGATCGATGTCACTTTCTCATCAATTTGCTAGCTAATTTAAAGCTTTGACCCTTGCCCCATGTCTGCTGAAATAAAAGAGAGAGAAAGTGAGGGGAAGAGAGAGAGATGGAGGTATAGAAATAGAAATAGTGGGAGAGAGAAGGCGAGAGGGAAAGATGGAGAGAGAAGGATAGTGAGAGAGTGGCTCTGGGGAGAGAAAGCGCGAGGGTGAGTTCGCTCCACAAAATTACTAATTACTCTGACCATAATAAATTTCCTTCCAGACCGCGCATTTTTGCGCTTGCCCCTTTTGCAGGTCGCCCCAGCCATCCACCATCCACCAGTCTCTAGTTTGCCCATTTTCATCCATTTGGCTTTGATCGTCGTCGATACGCTCGATACGCCAACTTCCGGGCGAAAAGTTAATTAATGTAATTCATCGCCTCCTTTTCCCCGTGTTTTACCCGATTTAGAGATTGTTCTGGTTCCCTTTTTCACACCCTCTCTCCGCTTCCGTCCCCTCTCTCTCTCTCTTATTCTCTCTCTCTCTCTCTCTCTCTCTTTCTTTCTCTCTCTCTCTCTCTCTCTTTTTCTCCTCCTCTTTTCTCTCCCCTCTCTTCTCCCCTCTCTCTCTTCTCTCTTTTTCCTCTCCTCTTCTCTCTCTCTCTTCCTCTCTATTCCCATTCTACTTTCTATCTTCCTCATCTACTCCCATTATTTCTCTCTCGTCTTTTGCAATCTAAATCTCGCACTTATCCCTTTACTTTCACCTTGTTCAAGTCTGATTTATAGCAGCAATCAAAGAAACAAATAAATATTGAGAGCACTAGATTCTGGAAATTATATTAATTGGTTGATTTCAACGGCATAAAAAAGTCAAGCCTATCTGTACTCATATCAGTACTTCCACTCGAAGTGGAAATCTATCATTCTGCTCCGAAGCCGACAGTATTTTTAGATGGTGCTATAGAGGAAGACTCAAGATTCAAACCAATGATCAATATAGCAAAAACTGATTTTAATACAAAGTATAAATAACAGTATGCTCATACAGGCAATTAAAGCTCTCATGATGTCATGGAATATAATAATTATGGGCATACAGCATACTGCCGCCAACTATTGAATGATATAATCACAGTCTACAGTCATAATTTGTGATGGCATCAGTGCGATGGTGATGTGTTTTGCTGTTTTGCTTGAAAATCAAAATTTATTGATTAAAATGATTTAATCGATGAAAATGGCGCTTTCTTGGTGATTTGAGGTGATAAGGTGGATTCAAAGCTATTTCTTTGTAGATGCTTGCATTTTTCGCTGTAACTAAAAGTCGTTTACTGTCACCTTTGGGCACCACGATCTGGAGCTTGGTAGCCAAAACCGATTCCAAACAGTTTACGGTGACAGCGGAAAACGCGGAAATCTAAATACTAGAATAGCTATAAAAGCCACCTTATATCAACTCAGAATCATCGAAAAATGAACATTTCAGTCGATATTTCGATTTTCATCTAGCAAATAGCACGAAATACCAGCAACACTGACGCTGTAACAAATTACGGCCTATCCACAGTCAGTGCAGCCAAAATTGGCATGCCACCATACAACACACCGTTCCCCTGTATCTACCCACCATATGTACTTGTGTTGATCTATATCTTGCAAGTGAATGATATTAACTGAGCTCAAGCTTTTATCGGTTTACTCCCAGAATCGATGCCTTGATTCCATACTAACCTATAGTATCATGACCGCATTGAAATTTGATTTTCCTTCAACAATGAAACAAATCTCTTGCATTGCGCCATACCTAACTTCGAAACATTCATTGTTAGTGCACATAACTTTACACTCGCGGGTAACTTTTACGAGGTAAGTAACTTCGAGTTCCGCTTTAACTTTGTAAGTAGTTTATTGATTAAACAAATTGGCTTTCCGTTTGATAGCACTTTGGAACATCATTACTCAGGTAAGTGAGGTGAGGCGTGGCAGGTAAGGGGGTGAGGGGACGCTCTTCATTCTTCAACGCAGAGCCAGTTTAAAGGGACGACGAATCAAAATGTCGAAGCGAAACGCGCTAAGACTTGATTAACTCGAGGAGTTGTATTATTTCTGGTCGAACTGTTTCGAAGCCAGCATATAGCTGTATGAAGAACATTACGGAAAGTGAGAAAATAGAAAAATAACGAAAGTAAAAAAAAGAGGAAGAGGGAAGAAATAACAAAGTATATCATAATCTTGGGGGAAAAGAGATTTTTTTTTTCATACTTTTTTCATTGTTTAGCTCGTTATAAGGTCACGTCACAGCCGAGGCTTTGCGACCATTGAGCCGTGTCAAATGCGCGCTTATTGAAAAGCTGTTTTAAAATTAGAAGATCCATTTTTACATCACGAGTTTCTCACTCCCCGGCATCCGACAGAGGCGGGGATGCCAAATGTCTTGAGGAAATTGGCCTATTCTTTGCCTTCATCCCCCTACTTCTTATCTTTACCCGTATAGTTTATGATGGAACAAATAAACTTAGTATTTCATCTAAGATACTTTTTTTTTTTTTTTAAACGATGGCATTGCTAACCGCGGCATCTGTATAGCTACTTCTCAATTGGACTCTCTTGATCTGTTAAAATTATTTTGATAGTTTAAGCCTTAAACTAAAGACCACCAAAACTCGGTCCGCGGACCACCGGTTGGGAACCGCTGGTTTAAGGGATGAAATTTGTTCCGTCTGGTGTTTCTAAAAAGCGTGAACCTGGTCGCTGGAAAAAGTAGTATTCTTTTTCTCATTAAATTGATAAAATTTCGACGGCGACATTGCTCTTTTGGTTTCGAAAGACCTGTTTTGATGAAACGGTTTCATGGTTTCGATTCGTTTTATTGAATATAAATGAACGTTGGAAAGTGAAAGTTTCAAAAGAATGCTTTCTAGGGCGCCTTCAATTGATTAAATAGGCTAAAACAAGTACTGTCGAGTACGAATGTTTATATCTATATCTGCTTGTTTGATTTTAAATGGCACGAGGTCAGTAAACTGACAAACTTATTGATGAAAGGATTACGTGAGCAGGTTCTTTTCATGACCGTGTTTCCTCTCGAGAATCAGAGAGGTAAATCATGGTAAGACCATAACAACAAACCACTCACGATCATTATGAAGATCCTATAACACAACCAATATGATCATCATCAAGAGTTTAATTTAGTGACACATTTTGCACACTTCTCGTCTTTTGTGTCTCCTTTGAAATTCAGTTTTGTGGGCAAGGCCCCTTTTAGTATTTACTGAGACAAGTTGATGTATCAAATATTGTGACGCAGCCAAAACTCCGTCATCTCTGATTTATCAATCTATCTTGGGCTAGTTTGGCAACCGTGGACGGAGTAAGCTTTATTTTCTCACCTCTCTCTCTCTCTCCCTCTCTCTCTCTCTCTCTCTCCCTCCCCTCTCTCTCCCTCTCTCTCTCTCTCTCTCTCTCTCTCTCTCTCTCTCTCTCTCTCTCTCTCTCTCTCTCTCTCTCTCTCTCTCTCTCTCTCTCTCTCTCTCTCTCTCTCTCTCTCCTTGAGACCCCTTTTCTTTCGGTATACAATTCTTTCACTCTTGTAGCAGAGTCAGGGCGCGCTAGACACCGATGTGATGCATATTGCATCCCTGCGCCTCATTTTTCATTAATGATTTTGCGCGTTTTGTCTCAACTCAACCCTCATCATCCGAGCGACTCTCACACTGCACACACACCTCTCGCCCTCAGTCACTCAGTACATACTGGATCTGCGTGAGAGAAGAGAGCGAAACTGTTTACTACGAAACTTTATTATGCTAAGGGGCTTACAGACGGTCCCCTACTTGCGCCTATACCTCGAGAGGATATTTTTTTTAAGCGTGCCATACGAAGTATATGGCAAGCTTCTTACTCTCGTTTTGCTGCATACAATGAATAATATAATACAGTGTAATAGGCGCCCTCTGGTGGCCATGTGTGTTTTGGAGATTTAGTTTTCAGGATGTTTACGCACGCGTTAGTTCGTTTATTTTTTTTTATTTTTTTGTTTATTTACGTTCTCTCCCCCTCACCTGCCTCGCGCATCTTGCCTACCAACTGCGTTATGTAATCCACCAGCATTTGAACTTTCTGATTACGTAAGTTTGTTTTCCTTTATTTTCCTTACGTAACTTTATTTTCGTTTATTTTGATTGCGTAAGTTGCGATTACGTAACTTTATTTCCTATTACTTTGATTACGTAATGTATTATATAACTTTTGCGCTTGCGCAGTGGCGAGCTTTCTCCGCGTATAAATACAACTGCAAACTTTTGCTCATCGCCTGTCTCACTCCAGCCTTCCTTTTGATACGCTGTGTAAAGCTATCATTCCTTGACACGCCGTGTAAGGCTGTCACTCTTCTCATCTCTCCTTCTCTATTAATTTAATTATTCTTTTATTACAGGTTTTGTTTTTCTTTTTTAATTTCACCTTCTTTCCTTGGGTACGCCGTGTAAGGCTACCTTTTCTCCTTTGGTACGCCGTGTAAGGCTACCTTCTCTCCTTCGGTACGCCGTGTAAGGCTACCTTTCCTTCGGTACGCCGTGTAAGGCTACCTTCCTTTTTATTTACCACAATTTTTCAGGTTATAACTGGCACGTTTGTGCGCCTTTTTTGCTTTTTGCGCCCTCTGGGTCTTTATCATATTTTTTCATGCCTCTGGCTTTGTATGTTTTATTTCAGCTCTCCATGCCCTTTTTTTTCCTTGATGATTTTGCCTTCAGTGCACCTTATGATTTTATGATTTTGTGATTGTTCTCTGAACCACTCTTTTTTAGTATCTTGCCTCTGGCAAATCATTTACTTACAGTGTTATCTCTCTGAGTTCACTGATGTCTCTGACATTTTCTCTTCTGGCTCTCTGAGCATTTTATTCTCGCTTAATTTTGTTTCTTTCATTACGCACGTCCATTTTCATTGTTGAACTCAATGATGAAAATTTAGTTACGCCCTGTGCAGTAACATTTCTGAGAGTTTCACATATTTACCATGGTCCTCCGGTTATTATTACAACAGCGCAATCATTCATGGTCCTCCGGGCCGGATGCCTCTATTATATAGTTTTATTAGCTAAAAATAATTAATCATTTTACCAGTCCTAACATTACAAGTCACTACATTTTTTTTTTTCAATTCAGGTTAAATTAGCTATTTAATCATGTCTAACTTGGACACAGCTGAAGCAAATGTTCAAAAATATTTTGATCGATTACAACGCGTATACGATCGCATTAAAGACGTAACTTCTCCTGATGATTTTATTGGTCGGTGTACTAAAATTGAAGATTATTACCCGCGTTATGAAGACTGCTGTCAGAAATGGTTGGAATTACAGCTTGCTGATGCAGGAGACGACAAACAGAAGGAAGCATGCAAAAAGAAATATCTTGACTCGTTAAGATCTTACGATGAGATGTATACTTGTGTCAACGTCACTTTACAGAAATGCAGACGAGTTCTTGCGAAAGCTGACGCAGACGCAAAGGCAAAGGTTGATAGAGAAATAGCTGCAGCAAAGGCCACGACAACTCACTCAAGCACTGTCAAGTTACCCAAAATACCTCTCAGACAATTTGATGGCACAATACAGAATTGGTCCATTTTTTATGAAAACTTTAAGATACTCATCCATGAAAACGAAAGCCTCAACCCAATTGAGAAGTTTCATTACTTAATCGCCTCATTGTCCGGTACAGCGCTCTCACTAGCAAACAATTTACCAATTACATCAGAAAACTACGAGATAGTATGGACAAATCTTGTGTCTCGTTATCAAAATAACCGAACGCTGGGTACTTATCTTTTGGACACGATTTGGGATCAGCCGGTTGTGCATACAGGTACAATTTCATCACTCACCACATTGCTAAGCACATTAAACGACTCAGTTCAATCGCTGAAGGCCCTCAGAATAGATGAACTTGACGATTTCATTCTGCTTCACATAGGGTTGAAAAAATTGCCGATATATTTACGGAGATTGTTTGAAAGCCAACATGTGAAAACTTCGATTCCTACGTTTAAAAATCTGATAGAATTCATCAGAGAGCAATTAAAAATCACTGAACTCACCAGTGCAACCAAGATACAGGATTTCTCCACGACAAAAATTAAAACATTCGTCAGTAATGACAATGATTCGCGTCAACACAACTGTCCAATCTGTAATGAGTCACACCCTATCTTTACATGTGAAAAATTCAAATCATTACACGTCAAAGACCGAGCTGAACAAATAAAAATTCTTCGACGTTGCTTAAACTGTCTTTCACCGAATCACGGCTCAAAGGACTGCGCAAGTCAATTTTCCTGCAAACATTGTGGATCACGTCACCATTCACTGCTATGTTTCAAAAATAGGGAATATTCAACACCTGCAATTACAACTGAAAACTCTGAACCCATGGACATCTCTACAAAGGAAACTTCATTTGCCTCTAACGTCATAGAATCGTCAGGAAAAAATCTCACCACCATACTGGGAACGGCGTTAGTTGACGTTGCTGACGCTGACGGATGTTATCAAACGATTCGCATTTTGATAGATTCTGCAGCCATGTCCAACTTTGTCACCGAAGAGTGCGCAAAACAGCTAAAACTGCCCATTCAACCCGACAGCACAAATATTTTAGGTTTAGCTGACAAAAGGGTGGAAAACTTAGGCTCTGTAAATTACCAAATTAAACCTCGAAATTCTAGAGGCCCTACACTTCATCTAAATGCCATAGTACTTCCAGACATCACGGATCAACTCCCTTGCAGTCAAGTCGCACCAGATGTGAAGGAATTTTGGAAGCACTTAGAGCTGGCGGACCCTAATTTTGATCAAAGTGGTAAAATTGATATGTTGGTGGGAGCAGAGATATTTCCATATATCTACACAGGACAGCGCAAACTTACGAGCGACAAGGGCTGTGCCTTGAAAAGTATATACGGCTGGGTCATCACTGGAAAAGTGCGAACTCCAATGAAGAACGCCAAAAAATCGACCTTTTTGACTCTTGAAGACCGCTCATTGAAGGATGTACTCACTAAATTTTGGCACACTGAAGAGCCTATGGCGGCCGTAGTCACCAATCCAGACGATGAACTTTGCGAACAGATTTTTAAAAAGGAACATTTTAAAGAAGAAAATGGACGGTATGTCGTACCACTGCTTTTGAAAACGGAGACACCAACTTTATCCGATTCTTATCAACTTGCAAAAAGTAGATTGCTGAATTTGGAGCGCAAACTTAATAAAGATCCTAAAATGAAAATCGCATATTCTGAATTTTTACGCGAGTATGAAGAACTCGGCCACATGCAAGAGGTAAAGCCGGCATTGCACGGGCTTGCTAAATATTACATTCCGCATAATTGCGTTGTTCGTGACATCAATACTCTATCTAAATTCAGAGTTGTTTTCGATGCTTCCATGGCCACTATTAATGGAATCTCTTTAAATCAAGTACTACACACCGGGGCTAAACTCCAGGCAGACATTACCAAAATTATACTGAGATTCAGAAGCCATAAAATAGCATTTTCTGCCGATATTTGTAAAATGTTCCGGCAAATTTTGATACGTCCAACCGACCGACAATATCAGCACATTTTGTGGCGGGAATCTTCAGATGCACCTATCAAGGAATTCCAGCTTAACACCGTCACTTATGGCACAACTTCCGCTCCATATCTTGCTAACCGAACAATAAAACAAGTTGTTCATGACGAAAAAGAAAGTTTTACCATCGCAGCAAAGATTTTAGACGAGGATGTATACGTAGACGACCTTTTATCTGGTCGAGATACAGTTGAAGAAGCAGTACTCGCCAGAAACAATTTATCAGAGATCACAAAAAAGCATGGGTTTGAACTGAAAAAGTGGTCCAGTAGTCATCCAGAAATACTAGAGGGACTAAGTGAATCAGAAAGAGCCTTGCCATCTAACTACCTTGAATTTGATACCGGCGAAAATACATCACTGGGTCTCCTAGGATTGCGATGGTCACCAAAAAACGATAGTTTCTCATATAACGAGGTAGACTTTTGCAGAAAAGTAACGAAAAGAAGTATCCTATCCAACATCAGTAGAATATTTGACCCTGTAGGCTGGATCACACCAGTGGTCTTAGGAGCCAAAATACTCATTCAACGGCTTTGGCTTTCTGGACTAAATTGGGATGACCCAGTCCCGGTTGATATAGAAAACTCTTGGCTCTTAATTCTTGAACAACTGCCTTTGCTGACTAGACTTCAAATACCCCGATCAATTTTCAATCCTGATAACAAAAAAGTGATGATTATTGGCTTTTCAGATGGTTCAGAAGCTGGGTATGGTGCCACTATTTACCTCCGAGTGCCTACGGCCTCAGGCTATAAGTCAAACCTACTGATGGCAAAATCAAAAGTTGCGCCAACGAAACCACTTACAGTACCAAGGCTGGAGCTTTGCGGTGCTGAACTTTTAACCAAAATTATGACCACAACCTTAACATCTTTAGAAAGTACTGACTATACCGTGGAAAAAATCATAGCGTTCACCGACGCAACTACAGTCCTAAGCTGGCTCACAACGCCTCCGTTCAAACTGAAAACGTACGTTGCGAACAGGGTCGTGAGTATCATAGACGCCATCCCTGCTGAAAATTGGGCTCACGTTAAATCTCATGAAAATCCAGCCGACTTAGCCTCCAGATCCACATTGCCAAAAGATCTAGTAAACAACGTGTTATGGTGGCATGGCCCACATTGGCTTCATTTACCTACTTCAGAGTGGAACACATCGCCTATTTATAAGGTTAAAACAGGAGACCTGCCTGAAATCAAAACTGACATAAAAGGATTTGACACTCAAAGGGTGCAGTCAAATAATGAGCTGAATATCATATCCAAGTATTCATCGCTAACTCGATTAAAAAATGTCACTGCTTGGTGCTTTAAGTTTTTTAACAATGTTAAAGAGCGTATTGCAAAAAAGAAAACACAAAAACCTGAAAATATCCAAAATTCAACCACTGTGAATACAATAATCACGCCGTTAACTCCAGAGGAGCTTAACTCCGCGTTAAATGCACTCATTAAAATGACCCAAAATGAATATTTTTCAGAGGACATCAATGCACTGAAAAGTAACAAAAAAGTAAGCCATCAACTTTTAACCTTAAACCCTTTCGTTGACGCCCTGGGTATTCTCAGGGTGGGGGGTAGACTGTCCAATTCTCATCTCACTGTGGAAGCCAAGCATCCGGCAATCTTACCAAAAAAGAGCCCACTCACAACTCTAATCATTCGGTACTATCACTTTTTGCATCTACACGCCGGCCCACGCGTCCTGCAAAGTCTGATCGCTCAGCGCTTCTGGATCATCGCAGGTCGAAGCTCAATCCGCCATCAACTGCATACATGTATTAAATGCTTTAAGGTCAAGCCTCGAAACCAACAGCCGCTCATGGGAGATCTACCGTTGGCTAGAGTTATCCCTGCGAGATGCTTTCTCCACGTTGGACTCGACTTCGGTGGACCGATTTACATCAAGGAAAGCAAGCGGCGAAACGCTAGTACTCATAAGTCCTATATTTCATTATTCGTATGCATGGCTACGAAAGCCGTTCATTTAGAGCTAGTGTCAGATCTCAGCACTGAGGCTTTTTTAGAGGCATTTGATCGTTTTATATCACGGCGAGGTCTATGTCAAGAAGTTTTTTCAGACTCGGGAACTAATTTTATTGGTGCTAGAAACGAGCTGTGCGAACTCTACGAACTCCTCAGAGAGAAAAATACCCAAGAAAAAATCATTAAAACCTTGGCTGAAAAGAATATTCACTGGCGTCACATTCCGCCGACCGGCAGCCATTTTGGTGGAATATGGGAAGCCGGAATTAAGTCTGTAAAATATCATTTAAAGCGAGTCATAGGAGAGCAAAAATTAACCTTCGAAGAAATCAACACGGTGCTCATAAAAATTGAAGCGATTCTCAACTCTAGACCACTGTGCGCTATGTCAGCAGATCCGGAGGAGTTATCCGCTTTGACGCCAGCTCATTTTTTGACCGGCGGCCCTCTCTTAAGTCTCCCAGAATATGACTGGTCAGGTACGCCAGAAAACAGATTATCGAGATGGCAACTTCTCCAAAAAATGTCTCAACATTTTTGGAAGAGATGGTCCATTGAGTATTTGAGTAATTTGCAACAGCGGCAAAAATGGCAACAGCGGACCGCTTCACTTAAAATCGATGATCTAGTGATGATCAGAGATGACAATCTGGCACCACTGCAATGGAAACTAGGGAGAATCATTCATCTATTTCCCGGCAAAGACGGTATTAATCGCGTAGCCACAGTGAAGACGGCGACCAACGACTACAAAAGACCAACAAACAAGCTTTACAAGCTGCCGATTGATGAGCAGTGTGAGTGACCGGTTTTGAGATGACACCTGCAGTAACCAGCCTTATCGCACATAGAGGACCGGCGAAAATCACGCAACAAAGGCCAGCCGTGAACTATGACCGTGCGACCTTCACACCTGCTCTCATTCGCGAGTCAGTCCCCTTCCGCGGTGGTTAGTCATTCTCAGTCCTATTAATTAGTCACGTATTATAATTAGTAAAATCATGGAATTACCCGACGCATCAATTACAGCCTTAATAGGTGGTGATAAAATAAATGATTTAATTGTGAATAAATATGTAACTTTATTAAATAATCGTGAAAAAAGTAATTCATACAAGTGCATAATTTTTGACAGTTTATTTTTTACAAGTATAACTGATTTCGGTTTTAAAAGTGCATCAAGTTGGTTCAAAAATGTTGACTTAGAGTCCACTGACCGCTTAATAATTCCTGTGAATCTACCAGTTAGAGACCACTGGCTGTTAATTGTTGTTGAAATATGTTCAAGTATTATCGCGTGTTTCGACAGTTTTTACGAAAACGAAAGTGCCAATTTTATTCTATCAACCATTTATGATTTTTTAAAAAAACTCTACCCTGATCGCGAGTGGTCATGTTATGCAGCGTTAGCCCCGCAACAACTCAACGCTTTTGATTGCGGTCCTTATATGCTGTTGTTCGCGGAAGCAGCGTCGCGACGCGCAGAAATAAAAGTCCCGAAAAATTACAATCTCCGCCGTGGCATCCGAAGTCAACTCCACGAAAATAATGCCGCCGCTTTTTCTTCCGCAAAGTCAGAAATTTTTCTGCCCTTTTGTGCTCTATACCCGCCGCGCATTGATTTCAAGTTTGCATTTTTTCTTGCACCTCGTGCTTCGTTAGCCGCCTCAACTGATCCTGATATAATTTGCCTGGACACAGAAGAAGACATTCCAGCGATTTCGTCACCACCTCCCTCAGCTAAGGATGACGAGCAGGTGGAAATTTCATCACTCGCTGTCGCCGATATGAAAACCTATATAAATAAATATGGATCAGCGCGCCGTCCGAATCGATTCAAGTTACGTCTTAAAAGTGGAAAAAATCTTAGCTTGTACCCGGCGCAAGTCCGTATTATTCTCGATGAAAACTTCCTATAATAATAATTTTAGAATCACTAGAAGCGTTAATTTTTCGTTCAGTTCCTAATTTTTGTGTTGCCGATCTCAGGAGATCTCTTTATTTTGTTTTTATGTGATTAAAATAACTGTGCTATTTTTGTGTGTTTTTTTTCAAAAAGTTATTTTTTTTGTTTTCAACTTTTCCCAAAAAAAATAGTGGGGGGAATGTTTACGCACGCGTTAGTTCGTTTATTTTTTTTTATTTTTTTGTTTATTTACGTTCTCTCCCCCTCACCTGCCTCGCGCATCTTGCCTACCAACTGCGTTATGTAATCCACCAGCATTTGAACTTTCTGATTACGTAAGTTTGTTTTCCTTTATTTTCCTTACGTAACTTTATTTTCGTTTATTTTGATTGCGTAAGTTGCGATTACGTAACTTTATTTCCTATTACTTTGATTACGTAATGTATTATATAACTTTTGCGCTTGCGCAGTGGCGAGCTTTCTCCGCGTATAAATACAACTGCAAACTTTTGCTCATCGCCTGTCTCACTCCAGCCTTCCTTTTGATACGCTGTGTAAAGCTATCATTCCTTGACACGCCGTGTAAGGCTGTCACTCTTCTCATCTCTCCTTCTCTATTAATTTAATTATTCTTTTATTACAGGTTTTGTTTTTCTTTTTTAATTTCACCTTCTTTCCTTGGGTACGCCGTGTAAGGCTACCTTTTCTCCTTTGGTACGCCGTGTAAGGCTACCTTCTCTCCTTCGGTACGCCGTGTAAGGCTACCTTTCCTTCGGTACGCCGTGTAAGGCTACCTTCCTTTTTATTTACCACAATTTTTCAGGTTATAACTGGCACGTTTGTGCGCCTTTTTTGCTTTTTGCGCCCTCTGGGTCTTTATCATATTTTTTCATGCCTCTGGCTTTGTATGTTTTATTTCAGCTCTCCATGCCCTTTTTTTTCCTTGATGATTTTGCCTTCAGTGCACCTTATGATTTTATGATTTTGTGATTGTTCTCTGAACCACTCTTTTTTAGTATCTTGCCTCTGGCAAATCATTTACTTACAGTGTTATCTCTCTGAGTTCACTGATGTCTCTGACATTTTCTCTTCTGGCTCTCTGAGCATTTTATTCTCGCTTAATTTTGTTTCTTTCATTACGCACGTCCATTTTCATTGTTGAACTCAATGATGAAAATTTAGTTACGCCCTGTGCAGTAACATTTCTGAGAGTTTCACATATTTACCATGGTCCTCCGGTTATTATTACAACAGCGCAATCATTCACAGGATATGAATCAAAAATTAAATGCTCGGGTCGTATTATTGTGTATTTTCGAGAAATTTTTGTGTACGTACAATGGTACACTCAGACACGTTTAGTTTTTTTTTTTTTTTTTTTTTGAGTCATTCGATGCCTTCACCTCAGAAATTCAGTAATACTCTTTCTTCGTTAGATCATTTATGTTATTCAAAGACAAATAAAGCGACAAAACCTGATTTTTATCCTTTTTAAACTTAAATTGCTGAGATGGAAAAATTATGGAAGTATGAAAGATTCTGCGGGTGAACCAATGGTTTAAGCAATGGTAATAATCCAGATGCCTTTATGTTGAAAAAGCCAAATTCCTATGGATCGCATGGTAAAATATTTGGTGTTGGCCCCTTTATATACACAGCATCATCTCGTACACGTACCCTAAGTAACTTTTGAACAGCTGTGGATAAAATAAAGGAAACTTGAGGCCTCATACATATGAAAGGAAACAGAAACTACCTTCAGAGGAAGTCAACATTTTGGGGGCACCCTTCGGAGGCGGAGCACACAACATCATCTCGTACACGTACCTAGGTAACTTTTGAACAGCTGTGGATAAAATAAAGGAAACTTGAGGCCTCATACATATGAAAGGAAACAGAAACTACCTTCAGAGGAAGTCAACATTTTGGGGGCACCCTTCGGAGGCGGAGCAATTTTGAAACTTTCTTTGAGATCTCCTTGATTTACCTTGACTTGAAAAAATACTCAAGCCGAGTCGATTCGAGAGGGGGAAAATTGCAATCAAAGGAGAGACGCTCCGCGCAAACCAGCAGTTCTAGAGAAAGCTTGAAGTTATCAACCTTGAAATTATCTCCTTGGGATTTGCCTGGAGTACCCTTCAATGCGTTTTAGGAGCGTCTCTGAATTGCGAAGTGTCTCAATCTCACTCGAAAATCCCTTGAGATGTCATCAAGAGATCTAAAGACGTTTTGGTTCAATTAAAAATTTAATCCGAAGGACGAGCGGTTCAAGTCCAAGCTAAAGTCAAAGAGATGACAAGTAAGCAAAGTCTCTGAATTATTCCCGAAAGCCTCCAACTCCAAATTTTCAAACAGCAACCCCTATCTTGCACCGAGAAAAGTCATTCATGATGGACGAGGTACCACTCTACGTCATTTTGAAAAAACTGGTAAAAGTTCTAAAAAACTTGTTTGACAAAACTTTTTTTATACATAGCAACATTTAGGGGACTCGTGGAACGAGTAGATTTTAAACTCATTAAAATGGAGAAACTGACGATTCTTATTGCTAGTCAAAGTTTGGCTGCACCGAACTTGACACAGAGCGCGTCATTTTCAATACCTCCACTGTTTTGTTGACTTGATCATCATTATGCAAACTCTTTAAATCTTATTTACCTCCTCTGAGGTTTGCTCTAGATTCAAAACAGCATCTGCTGTATTATTAATATTTAGAGAAAAAAAAAGTAATCACGGAAGCGACAACGGCCGTAGTCAAGAAGAGATGGGTAAGTAGGGTATGAGGGGTGAGAGCCCCCCTTCCCCCCACCGTTCATCGCTTCCCCGTCTGACTCCTCCTATCCATCTGGCCCTCACTCGCATTTGAATTCACGTCTTAAGCCTCGCGCTGTTCGTTTTTAATTTTTTTATGAACAAAAAATGAGTAGGTGCACTAAAGGTTTAATTAAAAAAAAGCTTGGTATCCATCGGAGTTTCGGAAGGGCTGAGAAGGGGGGGGGGGGCTTAGAGAGTCGAAGCATTCATGAGTTAGGGAGCTCTTTCGCTCATTAGGATGGCATTTCAAATGGCGTCCATTGTTGCCTGCTGCGATAATAGACAGTTTTAGTGATGATGCGACGAACGTTTGTGTTAAAACGTAAAAGTTTCATCGAGGAACGAGAACCATGATTATGAAACGTAAATGTCAAAGTGATTAACCCTCTAGGTAGAAGTTATATCAAATTAGTTGGTGTCTGAAAGTTCGTTAGGAATATTTATGCGCAGTCAGCGTATTCGCGTATCGGCGCATTGCGGAGTTTGACGCGCAGAAACGCCCATGTGTCCTCTGCTCATAGAAACACCGAGAAAGGTCCGTCACCAGCTAATTTGAAACTACTTCTACCACGCCCGAATAATACAGTTTTCGTTAAAAGGGCCGAATTCGAACAAGTTCCTTGTCTGTACCTCGAAACTTTCTCGACTTGAAAAGTGCCCTTTGAAATACATGAAGGATGAATAATGGAAGGTGGGGACCAATTAAAGGAAGATTCAGGGCAAATGCGGTAAAAATGGAGAATTGTAAAATATTGGACCATGGAACTAAATGGAATGTTTACCTTACGAAAGTGTTATTATTCGCCAATAACCAGATCCACCGCCGATTCGCAAGGTTAACCTGGTAGATAATACGTGGTAATCACATGATTACAACAGTTTTTCGTCATGTAACGCGGCTAGCCAACCGGTAGGTTTCCGAACGCCAAGGACCAAATAATGTTAGGTTCCGAGCGTAACTTTCGCATGATCATGTGACCGTGCGTAAGCCCTCTGATTGCTCGAAACCGCACGCAAGATGAACGCAATTCAATGCTCGGGACCGAACATTATTTGGTCCCAGGAAAGTATTGCGACTCTACCTACTTTGAAGTGTCATCAAGTTCGGCAACGATGTTATCGCTACGCCGTGCCAAGCTGCGCCGTCTTCCTGACGCGCTTCAACCCGCAAGACACAACTCTTGAGTCTTGACTCGCTAATGTAACAATTAAGAGCGAAAGCGACACTTCCGCGCGTCTGGGCGCCCCGCTTCGTACCTACGATTCTTCACCCCTGTCTCCTAAGTCCCCCACATTTCCCTCGGAAAAGGAATTTCCCTCCTTTTATGCAAGACACACTCGGTTAACCTCCGACGCCGTAACTCCCCTCCTTTCACCTATATACAATCTCCCTTCTTTTTTCAACGATGGTCGACCTATTAACCACTTTCAATCTGCGTGTCCTCTCTCCGAGCTCATACCTAATGCGTAACCCCCCCCCCCTCTCTCCCTCTCTCCCTCCCTCCATCCCTCTCCCTCTCCCTCCCCTCCCCTCCTCTCTCTCTCTCTCTCTCTCTCTCTCTCTCTCTCTCTCTCTCTCTCTCTCTCTCTCTCTCTCTCTCTCTCTCTCTCTCTCTCTCTCTCTCTCTCTCTCTCTCTCTCTCTCTCTCTCTCTCTCTCTCTCTCTCTCTCTCTCTCTCTCTCTCTCTCTCTCTCTCTCTCTCTCTCTCTCTCTCTCTCTCTCTCTCTCTCTCTCTCTCTCTCTCTCTCTCTCTCTCTAACAGTTTTTACTCAGTTCCGCATGTATTTATATGCTCGAAAAGAGAGCTCTTCGTGCTAATAACGTACTTTGTCTTGCTAAGGTTCCATTAAAATAGAGAAATTCCAACAAGGTCTTGTACCTGTAAAGAGTATATAGAAGACGTTTTTATGCGAGACAATAAGGGAAGTTCATCTAAGTTTAGGGGATGAATATTTTTAGCCTGTAGCCCGTACACACAGATATACATGCTTGCGATCCGAGAATCGAAATGGACTCACTATAGCACTGCTGCACGCTGCATCACAGTTTTCAGCATCAATTTTTGATTAGAGAAGATCTACTCCGCAAGTGACTAGGTGCGATGTAAGTACGTTAGATCACGGGGGAAAAAATAACCCCGTGCCTTGATTGGCACAAACTCGTTGCTAGCTTTTTCACCGACGCGACGGTTCATTTTCCATCCGCAGCCACAATCAAAGAACTATTCAAATGAATGGTTTAGTGTGTATCTGCGCGCGGTGCATGAAACAGTCATAGGACTTGCAAAATTGCTAACTCCTTTTTCGCAGAGAAACATATAATTTCCTGGACAAAATTTCACGAGTAAAAGTCAAGATTATGGTAAATAAATGGCAAGGTATTATAAAAATGTGATAAACCATTCATGTTAGAGCTAAAACGGAGTCAAATAATACGATTTTTGTAAGCGCACATATGGACCAAAACGTTTTAAAGGGGGGGGGGGGGGAGGAATCCTTTTTTGTCCGGAAAATCTATGTTTCGGTCCACTGTGTGGCGTAGCTCTTGATGGGATCCATCCGGACGGAGGATCATAAGTGCTATACGTCGCGCGCAGCAGTCGTCGGCATATAGTAAGGACATTTTTCAGGGGATTCCGGAACGTTAACCCCCATCTATTTACGTGATGCATCATGAAAAAAAGCTTGGTACGTGTTATTCAATGTTTATACATAAATTATTATATAATATACCTTTTTTGTGCCTACTGTTACAAAATATAAAAAATAAAAAGTAAAATATAAAACGCGCAAAGTGCCCCGCATTGCAAGGGTGGTCAGACCAAAACATAGCCTTCGTTTCGTAGCGACTCGCGTCGCTCCCGCCGTGTACTGTGCCTCTCCATGCGCTGTGTTGAAGCAAGGCAATGGCTTGAAAAAATATGGATCAGTGTTTGCGTAAATGGCTTCCGCCTCATCTTGAGTTCAAATGGCCAAATTCGCTGCAACGCAAATGAATTTGGTCTTTAATCCCTAAAATATCAACCTCCCTACCCCCCCCCCTCTCGCCCCTTATTCATTGGTATGTACGGTGAACACCTTCAAATTTGATCCTTTGCCGCAGACAGCACAAGCTAAGCTTCCCGATTCCCGTATTAAAAAAAATAAAAAAGTGAAGCAAGTCGGATGCTCCAATCTCATTACGGAGCACAGCTGGGAACCGTAATGAATTTTTGGAACCGGTTCTGGTGTAGGATCCATTTCTGTCTCCGATTTCGGTACTGTTTCGGTTCAGATTCCAGCTTGTCCTGGAAGTTCACTTCTAGTTCCGGTTCTGGTTCGGTTCGGCACCGGTTCTATTTCGGTTTTCCGAATCACCGAATCACCGCGCACGTTTCAACACATTATTGGTTGGTTTCTGAATGACTTCGGAACTTCCTACCAACGTAAATCGTTTAAGAGCAACCTCGGAAGGAAGACTTTAGGCGAGGAGGAGATATTCAGAGGTGAAGGAGGTTGCGGATGACGAGTGGGGGGGGGGGAGGGGGTTCGTGAGCTCCTAATTGAGAGCAGTCGGTTATGTGAGAGAAATATCGAGGGAGAGCAATAAAGAAAAGCAATGTTAACGTAAATTTCAGCGTGTTCAGAAGGGGGTTGTGCTCTTGACACATCTATCGGGCCAAATGATGATTTAAACGAGAGGAGTGGAAACGCTAAATCGAGGTTTTAACTGAGCGCTGTTGAGCGTTAAGCGAACCCACTTTTCAGCTCAACGATTTCTCACAAGATATATTTAAACCCGCTTTTTAAAAAGCCCTGCCACACGCCCTCGGATATAGATTCAAAGGGGAAGGTTAAATGCGTGTACACCGGGAAAATACTAAGTCGAGACTAAGGCTGTAATCGCGTCGAGTTGTAAGTAGAAAGTTTAGCTCTCAGAATTGCAACGCGCGCACCACGGGCACGGGAGCAGATTATTATTTGTAGACCCAAAATCGTGATTCTAGGAAGTTGCACTGACATCTTCACGGAAAAAAAGACTGGTAAGATTTACCATATATCTGCATAGCTGATTTTGGCGTCTGCCAGAAAGCATGGTTTTCACCATAATAGATCAATGCAGCTTACTACCGGCAAATTACGTTAACCTATTGCTATACATTATAGTATAATCTGGTAAAATTTACCATACTTTCTGGTGGACTCCAAAATCAACTATGCTGATGGTAAATTCTACCATTCTTTTTTTTTTTTCGTGATGTAGCTTTCTCATTCTCTCATATGATCCTAACTAGAGCCATCACTCAAAAAGTAATTACTCGGATTAAGTAAGACGTTTTAAGTCGGATTTGATGTCAGAAATTAATTGTAATGATCTTTTATGGATTCCATAAAAAAACAGAGGATTCTGTTTCTAAGGGCGCAATTCAGAGACTCAACAAAAAAACCTCCTCGAGATGGCCTTCGTTTTAGAGTCCCTTAAGATTTCCCACATTGAAACAGTGTATAGATAAGGAATAAGAATGAACCGTATCTGGATCAAGAAATTAAACGTTTTGGAGGCATTTTTCCTAAATAGTTTGGGTAGCTACTGATCCACTTTGGGAAAGTGCCTCCAAAACGCATCATTTCTTGATCATGATATGGTTCCTCCTAATTCCATATACATTGTTCCAATTGGAAAACAAGGAATTCTCAAGCCAAGGCCATTTCAAGGTGGTTTTTCCTTGAGTCTCTGCATTGCACCATATCCATCTTAAACCACGAATTTTAGTTTAAGAGAGAGATAGCTCAAACACGTGAGAGTAAAAGAGATATTTATTCTGGTGGTTAGGAGCCACTAAACATTAAAGAATCAAAAAGGTACTACTTGCATGAAACTATCACTTAAACCTGAAATTCACTGGACCATAAATTATTGTTATTTTTGCAGCGTAATAAGTTAACGACACTTTTAATTGATATTTGAATGCGTGAAAGTACCTTCGGACACATTCAATGGGTCTGTTGGCGCGTACTTTTGCTACAGCATCACGACACGTCGACACATTGATTCAAACGTACAATGGAGCTGTTGCAAACTTTTGCTGCAGGCTTATTAATAGTTGTTTCCGGGGTAATATCCAGTAAAAATGACGATTAGGGCACTAAAAAATCACGAAATCCACTCCTAAACTCACAAAATGCTTTTAAACGCGAGACCGTAATGGCGGCCGGGGCCGCGGTTTTCATTGGGGTTCCCTATCTTCAATCAGCGCCATCTACACGAGTTGTTCTCGCAACACCACACAAGAAGAAGAAGAAGCATGCAATTGCCATAAGAAGACCGCGGCCTCGGCCGCCATTACGGTCTCGCATTTAAAAGCATTTTGTGAGTTTAGGAGTGGATTTCGTGATTTGTTAGTGCGCTAATCGTTATTTTTACAGGGTATTACCCCATAATCAACTATTAATAAGCCTGTAGCAAAAGTTTGCAACAGCTCCATTCGGCGAAAATAACGATGCGCACATTGAATACTTTCAAAATCCACTCGCTAACTCAGGAAATTACTTCCATTTCAAACAACCCGCGCTATCACTGAAAAAAAAAATCAGCTAAATTTAACTAATTTCAACTTAAAAGTATGGACACCACTTAAAACTGTTAGTTTGACTATTTGAATTAGTAATTTTAACTCCGTGCCGTGTTAATTAACATGGCATGGACTTAATTTTACTAATTCAAATAGTCAAACTAACAGTTTTAAGTGGTGTCTATACTTTTAAGTTGAAATTATAGTTAAATTTAGCTGATTTTTTTTTCAGTGTACACAATACACTATCATCACCGTGACATACAACACTACATAGACGAAACCATCGCGTTTATGTAAACATCAGCAGAACTTTCAAACATTTTATTGTTTCGTTCAGGTGCGTGCGCATTTCTTACATTATTTTGTAATTTTTGATAAACCCAAAAAGGCCAGTCAGCAAATGCACCCAATATTTCGTGTATTTAAAAAGAAAGTCTACAATTTTTTGGTTACGAGGACATTTATACATATATACACGGTGGTTCCGTCTATGTAGCACGAGTATGCCCGTGCAAACAGTGTGTAATGTAGCGTGGGCTGTTTGAAATTGAAAGAGTTTCCTGAGGTAATGAGTGGTTTTTTAACGTTTTAAATGTGCGAATCGTTATTTTCACCGAGTTTCACGTAAGAATCGAGGCTCTGTATTGTTGCAGCGAAAGTACGCAACAAGCCCATTAATGACATTGGCAAATAAATTACTCTTGAACGCGCTGGCACATTTAACTACCAGCTTGTTTTAGTAGAGCGAGCTACAGTTAGCAATGATTTGACTTGTCAATATAGGTTGTGAACTAGATGGATTAAAGGTGAAACCAAATTCATCTGGTATTATGTTTATTTACTTTTGCAGTTCTCCAAATCGAAAGCATGAGATAAAAGAAAATACCAAAGTCAACAAAGAATATGGTGAATTAGATAGGAAATGAGAATGCCTTCAAATCGGTTTTTCTTCGTCGAGATGAAATAAATACGGAAGGAACAATAAACGGCACTCATGCCACGCGTCGAGAAAAAGCTTTTGATTGAATCGGCAATAATTGATTCTGGTGGCGCCACGAGATCTCCTCAACTTTCAGACTTTGTATATAGACGCTGTAATGCTTCAGACTGGCGAAACGCAGGGAAATACGTTTTTTTGTTTTTTCGTTTTTTTGTTTTTTTTTTTTCATTTATTTATTCAGCGGAGGACCAGAAAATTCACTCCCCCTCTCTCTCTCCCCCCCCCTCTCTCTCTCTCGCTCTCTCTCTCTCTCTCTCTCTCTCTCTCTCTCTCTCTCTCTCTCTCTCTCTCTCTCTCTCTCTCTCTCTCTCTCTCTCTCTCTCTCTCTCTCTCTCTCTCTCTCTCTCTCTCTCTCTCTCTCTCTCTCTCTCTCTCTCTCTCTCTCTCTCTCTCTCTCTCTCTCTCTCTCTCTCTCTCTCTCTCTCTCTCTCTCTCTCTCTCTCTCTCTCTCTCTCTCTCTCATTCGCTACCTATCATCAATATCGCACTTTGGTCTTCTCATTTATCTCTCTTTTATCTTCTCACCCATCCATCCAAACCTTCACATGACTCCCCTACTATAGCCCTTTTTAGGCGAATTATCGTGGTTAGATCTGGACATCTATCAGGATCACCAATACCAATCTCATCAGAGCACCATGCATGTAAGAGTGCTCCCGTTTTAAGCTGGGGGGTCATTTCAGGTCTTTCTGGGAGGAGAGGATGAATCTATTACTTTTTCTTTCTTCCTTGCGGCCTTTTTTTCTTTCTTTCTTTCTTTCTTTCTCTTTGATTTTCATTCATTCATGCATGCGTTTGATCCCTGAAATCTGTGACCATCGAGGTCCAGCTGTGACCCGGGCCTGCTGTCCTTTTTTGACTGACAATCAAAGCAAATATTGGGAAAAGCACATTCTGTATACACGTTATTTTCTGAAAGAATTAACAACTCTCTTAACCTCTATACTTACGTTAAAGTTGACAAGCTTTTAATTTTTTTTTTTCGTTTATATTACCTATTTTTGCTTCCTGACCCAAATTCAAAAGCTGAGAAGGAGGGCACATCCCTGCTACCTCCTCCTCCTCCCCCCCCCCCGCGCCAATGACTTTCCTGGTTTAACGGAACTTTTGGGAATTCCTATTTCAACGATTATTTATTCCATCGATGGGCAAAAAATATTACATTGCTTAATAGAACCATCAGACTGTATTTTGAAGAAGATCTGTTGAATCTATGAGGTTGTAACTTTTTTGCCCGGCCGGTGGTGGGATCATTGTTAATTATGGGCAGCGGCGCACTATGGTCCGGATGGCCGATCTAGCTTGTATAAAATCAAAATTGGCAGAAAAAATTGCGGAAAATTAGTGACAATGTGTTTTTTGGGTCGCTGAACACGAATCTGAAGTCTGTTTTTCAAAATTCGCAAATCCAAGATGGCGGATTTCCCAAAACAACAAGATGGCGGATTTTAAAAGTTATCGGGATCATGCGTCTTTAAGTGAACTTTGATAAAGCTTCAAAATGGTTAGATTTTTCTATATTTCATCATTTGATGGATTTTTAAAACAGGGGGTAGAGGCAGAAAGTAACGCAGTGTTGCCAGCTTGAATCGAAAAACCCGAATTTTTAACAACATTAATTTAAATGAGTGAAATACCTTCTCTAATTTTATAGCAGTGTTGCACGAAAAAAAAAAACACAGCACTAAAAATTGGTAAAGTAAATGAAAGCACTTCTTGTAATTAAATATCACATTAAAAATCACATCAAAATTCAAAATCAAAACAAAAAATGAATCACAGGTTATTTTGAGTCTAGTAAAAAAACTGGGAGATCAAGAGTAAATTGAGATACAAACTATAAAAATTACCCGAATTTTTAACAATCAGCATCAATTGGCAGAGAAAATAAAGGAACTTCTTATAATTAAGTATTACATTACAATATCACAGTCTAAATAAAAAAATTCTCTTTTGAAGTCAAATACAAAAACAGATAAAAAGTAAAATGAGAAACATGCCGTAAAAAAATAAAATAAAAATGACGTAAACGTTGCGTAAACAAATGAGCTAGTGGATGAAAATATTAATGGATTTGGATGAATGGGTGGATTATAGAATGAGGTAGGTGCGCCAAATAAGGCCACCCTTTTTTTGAAAGGCTGTAAACACTTTTCTTGAGCAATCTGGCCAAGAAAAGCTAAGGAATTTTTTTCATCACAAGTCGTAGTGCGCTGATTGTAATTTTCAATAATTATCTATTTTCTTTCATACAAGAGCCGTTCGTGCAAACTGGCAACGTCGCATTTTGTTACATTGACCCGTACGAAATGAGTCAAATTGAATACATGATGTCTATTTTGCACCAACTAGTCCGATATTTTCGATGGACGAACGGCAGCGTTACTAGTTCCCACAAAACACCGGTTTTTGGCTCTGATTTTAAAAAGTCAAAAACTCAAAAAATGGGCAAAAGGGGGCTGCTGTACAAGTAAAGGTTGGTACCCATGGGTCTAAAGAACAGTTTTTTTGAGCAATCTCGCCAAGGAAAGCTAAGGAATTTTTTCGGCAGGTGTCTTGGTGAGCTAACTATAATTGTCAATTAATATTTTCCTGCATACAAGAACACAGTTTGCAAACTGGCAACGTCGCATTTTTGTTTACATTGAATCACATGACATTGAACCTGAGACAAATTGAAATCATGATTTTCACTTTGCATCAAGTTATCCGATATTTTTCACGGGCTTAGATGGATGAAATCAGCTTCAATGGACTTAGTGTGCACAATACGCTGGTTCTTGGCTTTTAGCGGAAAATTCCTATTTTTTAGCGTAAAAGCATGATTTAAAAAAGTCGAAAACTCAAAAAAGGGAAAAAAAGGGAAATTGGCATGGCAAAAGGCTGGTTCCCATGAGTATAAAGAACACTTTTTTCGAGCAATCTCACTAAGGAAAGCTAAGGAATTTTTTTGGCAGGTGTCTTAGTTTACCGATTTTTGACATTTTAGGCTAAATTTCACGTTATTTTAAAAACTAAGATAATATATACTTAAACCACATAATTTTGATGTTTGACAGGTATAAACACGTTTATTTACCTCCAAAATTGACCTGCAGCATCCAAAATTTCCAAAACTGAGGTTTAACAAGGTAAAAAACTCTATTAAGTGTAACCACTGCACAATATGAACTGCCGACTTTCGTCAATAATACCTGGACATGTCCGCGCGCGCAACTTTGGAGGGTCATATCTTCCTTATCAGTCACCCTCTATCAATGAAATTTTGCACTGCAGTCCCAAATATCGTGTAGATTCATCCTACATTGTCAGATTTCCGGTTTCCCGACTTTCATTTTTTTGATTTTATACAAGCTAGATCGACTATCCGGACCATAGTGCGGCGTAGCCAGAAAGGTCGAAAGGCCCTCGGCCCCAGCCTCCCTTGACACCAAACTTTACCGTAAAAGAAGGTAATAATTTCAAAGAAATTTTACCAAATTTCGATGTTTGGACACCCCCCTCCTTGACAATTTTTGGACCCCGGACCACTCCTCGAAAAATTGCTTTACGCTATACTGCTTATTATAAGAAATTTTCTAAAATTAAGTTCCGTAAAACGCAAGCTCTACCAAGTACCCGCGTATTATCATGCTTAGATCTTGACTTATTTTGTCTATCAACATTTGGCCACAAATTTGACAATTTTTTCTGGTGGTTTTTGCAGACACCAATAATGGCATCAAGAGGTGGTAAGCCACTGATTCGGAACAGGGCTAGATGCGAATCTGTTGACTCCGATGTTGTATTAACGGCTCGAAAACATATCATACCATAGACTTGATGCTCTCAGCGAGATTGGTTCTCTCAATATAGATGTCCAGATCTCCGCACGAAAATTCGTTTTCTCACACCCCTCCCTTCCCTCGGTCCAAATAGAAATGTGAGACTATATAGTCAGCAAGCTCTGAACTGAAATGAATTTTTCAACGTCACTCACCACTCACCGGTCAGCAAGGTTGCCAGATTTCCCTGTAAATTACCAAATTTTACATTAAGTCCGATGGAAAAAATCGGATAGTAACAATCCGAAAAATGACAACACTGCTCTTATTACTATATTACTTCCATTTGCTTCCTTCAAACGCCTGTCTTTCAGCCCCAATCCGTTTCTTGGCCTATTGGCGAACTCTTTAACATTAATGAGTTTCCAAATGCAGTCTCACACTCTCACTCACCCCTTAACCCTTGTGCGCCTAAGGGGGGGTACATTTGTACCCCAGGCCAGTTTTTTTGACGCCATTTTGTCAAAACTGCTTAAAATTTTTTGGGACTTCATGACATTTTAAGTTAGGATACTTAGAACACGTCCACCAAATTTCATTAATTTTTATGAATTTTTGTCGATATTATAGAAATTTAAAGTGTTGGGGAACAAATATTCCCCCCCTTCGTCCTGCCAGTTTTAAGTTTGGAACCATCTATTAAAGTGAATTTTACGGATATTTTATGTAGATTAAGAATATTAAGTCAGATCATTGAAAAAAAAATTGGAAATTTATCAAAAATGGAAAAATAAGATGGTACCTCATTTCATTTTTTCCATTTTTTTTATTTTGACATTTTTTTTAAAAGTAGGTGTAAATTTGGCAACATAGCAAAAATTTACTCAAATTTCACATAATTTACTCTCTTAGGATACTAATTACATAATCCATCCATTAAAGTTTCAAAATTATTGATACTGACTGTGCTGCATGAAAATATCCTTGGGGTACAAAAATACCCCCCCTTAGTCCCTTGTGTTACCGAAATACCTTAGGCTCACAGGGGTTAAAAGCTCATCACTATATGCGCCCTCCCTTACCACACAAAATCAGCGAACCGACTCAGAATCATTCCTTTCGAGCGTCACATCGCGTCAGTCACGTCATCCAACATCCACCCGTGTAAGATTCTAATCCTTTGCGCGTATTTTTTAAGCGGCACAGAGGCGGCTCGCCGGGTGAGGCAAGTAAAGGCACTGCCTCTCGTCTGATTCAGGAAAGGAAATGGAAGGAAACAAACTATTCCTAAAATCACGTGGAAAATAGTTAACTATTCGTACGCATCTGCACCGTTTTAGTCTATCTTTAAAAATGAAGGCGCACCGTATAAGTAAGACTTATCATCGGGCTAATTGCGGTAAGTTTCGGATGGAGTGTGTGAATCAGATGGCGTAAATTGTGAGTTGGAAAGGAGTCGTAGTTAACTATTCGTACGTGCCTGTACCGTTTTAGTCTACCTTAAAAAATGAAGGTGCATCCATAAAAGTAAGTCACGATTTCCCGATCAAATTGCGGGATGCTCCGCCTCCGGTGAGAGTATTTGAATTGGATATCTGAAGCTGTGTGTCGAAATTACGTCAACGTATGACCCCTCTAGACCTTTTTTCCCTCTCACCCATTTCTCTCCTCCCTTTCTTTCCGCCCTTGTATTCCTTTTGCGCGGCTGCGGCTGACCCAAAATGGACAACAGCTCACCACGAAATTTCTTCGTTTTTGTTGCCTCGCCAATTTTGACGTTTACGGGCTGCCACTGAAGCGGCACGAGACAGAAGTGATGATGGCGATCGAGCGAAAAAAGGTTTATGAAAAAGACTCATTCAATTTATTGGACTAGGAAATTATTATGATTTTTTTTTTTTCTACCAAAAAATGTTAGCCAATTCATCAAGGCAAATAACGATCCATCCGATTCTCCGAAGCTAATTTGGATCTTTTTAACTCCGCAATGCTGTGAAGTCATAAATCACGTATCATTTCTACTTCATGGCTAAAATGACTTTGATGTTGCGAGCCGTGAGTTTCTTTAAGGTGTTCGGATACCGTCGTATTTTTCTCGTTAAGTTTACCTGATATTATAAAATTGGTATTATTTGAGCCGTTACGGCGTCTAAATACTTTAAAACAGGTTCATTCTATCTTTGCAAAATTTATAGAAATCTTGCAAATCTTTTTTATTTTCTCCTATAGCATTGAAATGGAATTCGAAACTTCGACGAGATATTCAAAGTCAAAATTATACTTATATATTTTGAGAATTTTGTCGGTTACGCCTTTTGAGGAATTTTGGACAAAAAAAAATAAAAAAATAAAAAAAAAAACAAACCCTTATCATTTCACTCATCATATGTTCTCAAGTTTCAGTTTTAACGGTATGAACTGAGGGTTTGAAATTAGAAGCATCGTACGCCCAGAAAAAAAAAAAAAAAACAGAAAAAACACTTTGGTAACGCTGACAAACCCTTTGGCAGAAAAATGATCCTGCAAAAGACTGTATAGTTGACGCAATCAAAGGTTTTATACGCCTAATAGAAGAGATTATGCTATGAAGGTAAAGCAAATATTTGTTTGGCTCAACTAAAGTTTTTCGCGGGGCTCCACCAAAGGTTTCGTCAGCGCTGTACCAAAGTGTGGTTTTTTCCCCTCCTGTTTTTTCTGTGCTAGAGACGCAGAGATCCCAAATTTTTTAATCACATGTTATGTATATTAAAGGGTCGATGCGCATCGAACTCAAATTATTCTAGCATGGGCGTGACCACAGGGAGTACAGAGGGCACAATGGGCTTGCTCTTCTCCCCCCCCTCCACCACCCCTAAAAAAATTGCAAAGAGGAAAAACTGATATCAAAAATAAGAAGAAAATAAACAAAACGAAAGGAAATTTATGATGTTGAGAAAAATCTAACTTGTCTCCTCCCTTCAGAGAAATTATCTTGTTACACCTATGCTCTCGATCGGCCATAATTAAATGCAAATTATATTAGCGAGCTAGCTACGACGAAGTTATTCCGTTTGTCAGCTATACTTACTTATTGTTCGTGCAACTCACACCATACCCTGGTAAAAATGACGACAATAACCGTTCCAAAAACGACTGTAAACATAGTTGGCCAACTATGGATTATAGTTGGCCAACTATAGATTATAGTCGGCAACTATGTTTATAGTCGTTTTTGGAATAGTCGTATAGTCGTCATTTTTACCAGGGTACCACAAACCCTTTTACGAGCATCGAGCGACAACTTTCGTTCAATATTATTTTCAATTCAATTTTGGGGAGGGGGTTGAGGCAATAGATACTCCAATGTAAAGGCGTCAAACCTGTCAAACGTCAAGCAAGATGGCAAGAGGGGGGAACCTTATTTCTTCGCCCCTATTTCTTTCCGCGTCTTCGTATGAATATATAGAAAATCGGGCACTCAAGCGTGAGGTCAGAAATTTGTCCCAGTTTCGGAAATATTTATGAATAAATTACGTATCTAATAAGCTGTTTTATCGGGCGTGACAATCGAGTAACGCATAAGTGAGAACGCAACGTTTCCTTCTACTCGTAAGAAACCACGAAGCGGGTAAGAGGTGTGACGACGGGAATGAGGTGGGGGGGGGGGGGTTGTTAGGCTTTCGCGGGGATAAAACGACGATATTTTGATGTAATATCTACTCTTAACGCGGGTGCTGGAGTGGTAGAAATGTAAGTAAGGATCTTCCAGTGTTGCCAGATTGGAATGAAAAAGCCGTACGTTTTACATTGATTTAAATGGGAACGATACGGCTTTTTACCCTCGATCTGGCAACACTGCACGGAAAAAACCCACGGTGAAAATAACCATACGGATACCTGATTTTGGCACCTGCTAGATGTTATGGTAATGTTAACCAGAAGTATACTAGATTTTGACTAGGTACTAGGTGATGTTACCTGATTGCTTGTCGAATTTACTCAAAGTATCGGTAAATGTACCATACTCCTGGTCAAGTTTACCATAACATCTAGCAGGTGCCAAAATCAGGTATCCGTATGGTTATTTTCACTAATCTTTTTTTTCCGTGTGGGATCTTCTCCTCACGTCGATCAGCGTAACAAATCTAGTTTGATTCTGGACAACGCGCACGGCTCCTTACTCGATAGCAGAGTTGGGAAAACGGGGCTCGATTATCAAGATTGAACTGCCGGTTACTTTTTGTAATCAGTTGCGATTCATGGGTTCAAAATTGGATTGAGGGGGGGGGGCTTGAAAAAATATGTGATGATTCCCCCCCCCCCCTATCCTATTTTACTCTTCCTTCAGCTCCATTTAAAAGTGGGGGGCGGGCTTAAGGTGTTATGACGGTTTTTTTCTCTTTTTGAGCCCTTTTTCATTAAAGTGGGGGAAAGGGATTGATCCTTTAAAGCCTCCCTGTACTATCGACGAATTAAAGATTGTCGCGATATTTTCACTCATTTACAGTTTTGGGTGGGGGTGTTGAACTGATCTGCTATGGCTTCCCGCCCCAACCACACTGGCCTCTCGTCTGCAAGGTGTGAGGAGTATGAAGAGTGGTAGAACCGGAACCTTGAAGGCGAAACTTAGCTCGTGAAAATCTCGCGTCAATCTTTAATTCGTAGATAGTACAGACCACTACTGTTTGTAGTTGAGCTGGCTCTCCAAATCTCTCCTGATTACATTTTGTATAATTGGGATTCAAAAAGTTTGCAAACCGTACGTTATTAAAATGTCATCCAGAACTATTTTTCAACAATCAAGTGTGATGTCGTCTATTTATACTATACATACTGACCGTTTGATTTCTAAAAATAAGCGTTGAGTGCCCTTGTATTGGAGATTGTAAACGGTCCTATTTCTGATTACAAAATGTAACTTGAGAGTCATCGGCTAGATAACAAACAATAATTCGAATGGAAGATCAAGCGAGGTTTTCGTAAAATTTGGCATCGTTACATCTACCCTTCTCCTCGACAAATGGCTGCAAGTTTATCCATCTAAAAGGATAGATCCTGCGTCTGCACCCTGTTTCCCTCTTCCTTCAACTCCTCTGCGCATCTTCCTTCCACCATCAGTTTGTATTTGTTTGAATTCCTATTAGGTCGCGCTGTCACTGATATTTTCATACGTACGACGCGAAAAGATGCGACGCGCGGCCTCGGCCTGTCCTGTAAGCTACTTTTGATGTCACGACATTGAAACGGCGCAAAGAGAACTTTTTGGGTGAAAAGGAAAGTCATAACTAAAATGCTCGTACCGTACCTACTTACATACCTTTGATGTAATCCATTGTACATAAGGGTGGTCGTTGCGCAGGTAATAATGCAGGTAATACATCCAGAAAAAAAAGTGCAGAAATGCAGGAAAATGAAATGTTACTTTCAAAACTGAATAATTCTATGAATAGACAGTTTGCATTGATTGTGACGAGACAAATGTATGCAACAGCCCCACTAGATCATAAACTGTGTAAATGAACTTTTGGTCAACTGGTGAAACCATCAGTGAGTTAAAAAATGTCCTTAAATATCATATCTATACCAGGGCTGCCGTTTTGCGTATAATCAATGCTATTTTTCTATTCACCGATGATTCTACCGGTTGAGAAAAGATTACACAATTCAGTTCAGTGCATGACTGTAATCAACTAAAATACTCGTATCTGTAATCTTTTCTCAACCGGTGGAGTCGTCGATGACTTTAAAAAACTTGCGGATATTTTAATTAATCAACGGAGTTTCCACCGATTAAGAAAATATTACAGATCAGAGTATTTTCGTGCATTACAGTCATACACTGAATTGAACTGTGTAATCTTTTCTCAACCAGTGGAATCATCGGTGAATAGAAAAATAGCATTGATAATACGCAAAACGGCAGCCCTGATCTATACACACAACGGCAGCTGTATGAAAGATATTCGCATCTTCCACCCTAGAACTGGCAAGTGGCACAACGCAAGGAGAGAAACTGGGATGGGCGGTTCTCGGAAGCCGCACGTGAATTCAGAATATCTTACCTATTCCTTAGTAAGAAAGTTTCCATAGATGGATGCTTTGAGAATGCGAACGGAGGGTAACAAACGAAGTCGTGGCAAAATCCTCTTGATGCATCCACTTGGAATGTCCTCCTTTGACTTTCAAGGACGTCCTCCACAAAGACGAGATACTCGTACTCTTATACGCTCGTTATAAATCAATAAGATGTGAATATTTCTGAACTTTTATAGCTTGCATCACTCGTGGTGTGTGAAGAGCGGTATACCAATTCAAAGCTTAAAGTGGAATACCTTTGAAAATTCAAAAGAAAAACTTACCTTTTAAAAAAGCAAAGCGAAAGTTCGAGCCTTTGCTCTGTGAGTAATATTTAAAGACTCAGCACGATGATTTTTTCTTCTCTTTTTTAATAGAGCGATATTAGAAGTCCTAGAAAAATTATATATTTTAAATGTATGACAGCGTTTCAATTCGTCTTCCCACTCGTCCCCCCCCCTTCCCCTGTGCAAAAGTCAGATAAAAGCGGGAATGGATAATAAGACATGAAAAAAGTACAATAAGAACCAGGGAAACGGAAATGAGACAAGAAAAAGTGAGCCAGTTCAGTATACTCATGACTTAGTGATGATTACTATGTATAAAGCCCCTTCATTTTCTTGGGAATACCACATCGCAAGCATGCACGCCAGAACAGTTATCTATTCAAAATTACACGTTTAATCGAGTTTAGTTTTTCGTTTTTGATCTACTAAGGATTAAAATTTGTGAAATTAGCTCTTTGTCCTTTTCAAGTAAAATTTTATTGGCGATGGGGAACGCTACTTTGATGTACGGAGCTCATCATTGAAGAAGATTATAAATATACTGAGTGTTAGAAGAATAATGAATCTCTAAATAGCTCAAATTGGGCCCCTGGAGGACCCAAGAATTTTACAGCCCTATAAAGAGATGCCCTTTATAAAATAATGGGACTCGGGCTTCAGTTTTTCGAAAGTCGTACCTAAACTCGAGTTATTCGAAATAACTACTTTTTTATTTCGTTGAAACTCTATACGATATAGGTTTGATATGAAACTCAATCGTAATTCGATTCAGTTCTACTCCTAATCAGAAGTGATTCCATGCCTTCTCATAGCGAAGGTATGCCAATTTTCTCGACTAGAATAGATTAAATAAAATTCAAAAATCAATATAGTAGTACTCGAAAATGCTCAGTTTATATAGTTTCAGTCTTCGGGGAAAGAAATGAAACACAATATAATGTTCTTTCGACCGATACTTGACACTGCAAACTTCGATGGTAAAAATGTCTGGGAATGAGAGTTGTAAATTGTACCGAATGATTGATGATTTTAAAACCGAGAGAGATTCCAGTTCCTTTAATATGTATTATTTCATTTCATTTTATTTTATTTTTTTTACGTTTCTCATTATACACCATTAAAATATTTTCTCATTGATGCAGTCTTTATCGATTTCGTGAAGATGTTTGGACATATCCTCAAGATGTTGGCTCGATGAATGTCAAACTGGCTCAAAACTTTGATGAGCTCCACTTTTTAATCATTATTTCAGCAACTCAATTCCTCCAATAAAAAGCTTTAAAAAATCAACAGCTGTTTCGAGCCTCCTCTTTTTGAACGTGATCTTGTGAATAAACACCACACAAACAATTGATCGCTTTTAATGTACTTTTTTTTTTTTTTTTTTTTTTTTTTTTTTTTTTTTATTTATGCAAATCTACTAACACAAAATTTTAGGCATTATTTTAGCGATCAATTTTCATGAACGCGAGCGGTACTACGAAAAGTAAATGACAAATATATTGATTTCAGAACGGCGAAGCGTATGCTATCTGCCAAAAGTGCAATTCGTCAATTTCATACCCTATATGAAAACAGTCGAATTTTAGGAGGACCCTCAATCCGATATTTTCCATGGGTTTAAATGTGCAAACTGCAACGTAGCCAAATTGCGCGCTCTGCCATCGATATCAGAGTTCATCGGTTCATTCAGTAGTTCTAAAACGAAAAGCGCCCAAAATCACTTCAACTGCTATCCTATTTTGTTATGGCAGAATACATGCGCATGCGCTCAAAAGTTGAGTAAGGTCAATGCGTAAGAAACAAAATAAATAGAGAAGTGTGTGAGAAAGGGGAGTAAGAAGAGAGAGAGAGAGAGAGGGGGGAGCCAGAGAGGGAGCCAGAGAGAGAGAGAGAGAAAGACAGAAAGAGCGAGCCAGAGAGAGAGAGAGGGAGCCAGAGAGAGAGAGAGAGAGAGAGAGAGAGAGGGAGAGAGAGAGAGAGAGAGAGAGAGAGAGAGAGAGAGAGAGAGAGTGAGAAAGAGAGAGGGAGAGAGAGAGAGAGAGAGAGACAGACAGAGACAGAGAGAGACAGAGAGAGACAGAGAGAGACAGAGAGACAGAGAGACAGAGACAGAGAGAGACAGAGAAAGAGAGAGAGTAACAGACAGACAGAGATAAAGTTGAATGAAAGTAAGAGTGAGACAGTCAGACGGAGATAAAGCTGAATGAGAGTGAGAGTGAGAGAGGATGAAAGGAAGAGGGAGGGGGGAAGAGGGAGAGATAAAGTTGAATGAGAGTGAGAAAGGAGCGGATAAGATAGAAGAGGAGAGAGAAAGAGAGAGAGTGATGCCTGCCACTGATGGATGCGTTGTCAGCGTTGTGTCTGCAACTGCAGGCGACCACCCGACTCAGAGACCCGGGACTGTCTCGCGATCAGCGCAGACACGGATGAGTATGCCAGTCATAGTCATGAGTGACTCCGCGCAACATAGTGATCATAGTGATTGTGTTTGTGATTCTGAAAATGAAAACACCGACGGGGATCCTGACGACGAGGGTCCAATTTTCAAGCCCGCGAGTTTACACGAAGCGGTTTTAAGCTGTGATGAGACCGCTGTTCGGCGCTTACTCGACCAGGGAGCCGACCCTGACGAGCCGGACTGGGCGGTCACCGGAAACCCACCGATCCTCGTCGCTGCGGCCACTGGATGCGTTCCGATTGTTAGGTTAGTTTAACTTGCAATTTTTTGTTGTAACTCAGCAATATATCATATTCATATTCATAGACACATAGGATCCCATAGAAAAATTTGCAAGGGGTGGGGGTGGTAGGGACAACATTTTTTAATTTCAAGGGAAACGTCTAGGGGACACCACCCAGTGATAAGCCAAGGGACTCCCCCTCCCCCCTGAAAAAGGAAGGTTCGTGTTTTTTTTCAAATGGTACGATTTTAAGCTATTGTATAGCGCAAATAATACTAATAATTTTGACGAGTTTGATTATACAGGGTGTTTTTTTTATCTCCCCCCCCCTGGTTTTTTTTTCTTGCTAATTGAGATAAAATGTTGCGGTTTGGACTATTCTTCATCATTTTGGCTGAATTTTCTTTTTTTGGGGTCGAAATCCCCCCAGCCCCCCTAGGGGGGCCCCCAGGGGAGCTATCTCAAAAATTTCAAATGGCAACCCCTATCTTGTGATACATCGTTCGAAAGGGCATAAAATTCTAAGACTTTTGGCGCAAACCGGAAGTTGATATCGTTTTTCGTTTTCGATAAATCGAATTTCAAAGTTCGATTTGGACCCATTTTCAAAAAATCGTTACTCCACTTTGGAAAGTCGGAATTAAAAAAACTATGGGTCCAAAATACTCTAAAAAGCAAGTACTTTTCAGATAACGAAATGGTTTTGACATAAAATTTGATTTTAGAGCCCCACATTTTTTTTTAAAAATTTTGCCCCTAAAAGGGGCTATCTTGAAAATTCCCTTCCACGACCCTTATTGAATGATGCGTCGATCAAAAAAGCATAAAAAACTGAACATTTTGGCGCAATGCGGATATCGATATCGTTTTTCGTATTCGAGATATCGAATATTAAAAATTCAATTTTCGCCTATCTTCAAAATTCGATATCTCGAATACGAAAAACGATATCGATATCCGGATTGCGCCAAAATGTTCAGTTTTTTATGCTTTTTTGATCGACGCATCATTCAATAAGGGTCGTGAAAGGGAATTTTCAAGATAGCCCCTTTTAGGGGCAAAATTTTTAAAAAAAATTTGGGGCTCTAAAATCAAATTTTATGTCAAAACCATTTCGTTATCTGAAATGTACTTGCTTTTTAGAGTATTTTGGACCCATAGTTTTTTTTAATTCCGACTTTCCAAAGTGGAGTAACGATTTTTTGAAAATGGGTCCAAGTCGAACTTTGAAATTCGATATATCGAAAACGAAAAACGATATCAACTTCCGGTTTGCGCCAAAAGTCTTAGAATTTTATGCCCTTTCGAACGATGTATCACAAGATAGAGGTTGCCATTTGAAATTTTTGAGATAGCTCCCCTGGGGGCCCCCCTAGGGGGGCTGGGGGGGTTTCGACCCCAAAAAAGGAAAATTCAGCCAAAATGATGAAGAATAGTCCAAACCGCAAAATTTTATCTCAATTAGCAAGAAAAAAAACCAGGGGGGGGGGGAGATAAAAAAAACACCCTGTATGAATAAAGTGACAAGAGGCGATACTGATAGTGAGAAAGATGAATACATACCACTTCTATTCTTTGCCAAATTTGAGTTAAAATTATACAGTAAACTAAGAATAAAGTTTTTCAACCCTTACTCTGTTAATTCATATTTTATCTTATACCTACTGTTCCTTTTATTTTTTTTTATCGTGAAGCTATAACTGTTCCGAATTCCGGGGGGGGGGGCTCCTTTTCCCCCACTGCATGCATAGACAGTTGGACGTGGAGGGTGTTTACATGTCCATGCCTCGAGGTTAAAAGCATGCGTCTATGCTGCGGAATCATTACCCCTTAACCCATGTGGGTCCATGTGGAGGGGGAGGATGATTGTCTCTGCAACGTCCCCTGGCCAGTCCCCCCCCCCGTAAAATTCTCTCTTTTTCATATTGAATCCTATGATAATAATTGAAGGTACCTGGTACAGATCGATTTAGCCGACATTCATGCTAATCTCCACGGTCTTTGGACAATAATATAGTTGTAGTTATTATTAATGTGACAATAGGGTCGAATGTCGATTAGTTTGAACCGTGGACATTGAGTCGCGCTGCTCAAAAAGTCAACAGTTTTTGAATAACATTTATGAATTTACGATTGAAGTACAAATTTGAGGAACGTCAGCACCTGCGAGCATACTTCAGGAAGATACCATGAAAGTTTCAAGCTGACACTCAAAAATAAAGCGCGGGATATTTGAACTATGATCATGCAATTCATTTCTCACACTTCACTCATCTCACTCACTTCACTTCACTCACACTTCATTCATCACTCGCACTCATACTAAGCTTATGGCGAAATGAATCTCCAATATAACGGGTATAATTCTCATAGCAAACGCTCGTTTTGGGCTCAAAGAATCCTTGATAAAAAAATTACGCAGTTGCCGACATTCGTGGATTTTGCGATAGTTTTTCTTTGTTCCCAATTTAAAATGTCAAAAACACGACTTTTCCTAAAAATGCGACAAGTGGCGCTGTCCATCGGATTGAAATCTGGAAAAGTTTCATCGCCTGGCATCACCTCATGCTTGTTGTGCTTTCATTAGCTTTTCTAGGCGTATTGAACTTATTAAGTTATAGATAGGAGACCGGTTCAAAAAATGAATTTTAGGATAATTCCATGCCTTAAATCGGTTCAATTTTAGATACTTTAAAGACAAAAACGGGGGAGGGGCGGAGAGACTGAAAAATATTTTTCCAATTGGTTTCTTTAATTTGTGGAATCATCATTTTCACAAAAAATAGCCATTAATATTCTTTTATTGGTGATTTCAGAGACAAATAGAGACGGAGCAGTACGCTAAAATGCATACGGAAGATTTGAGGCACACTGAATTTTCGGAGATCCAACAAAATAACATGGAGAACAACAGCCAACACCTTTTGATGTCGCATGGTGTTGAACGCGCGGTGCGACATTCGGTACACAGAGGGGGGATAGGCTGGGAAGTGTAGAGGTGGGTGCTGAACATTCAACACCCTGCAACATCAGAAGGGTGTTGACTGTTGTTTTGTTGAATCCGCGAGAATTCAGAGTGCCTCTGCTGCAGTCAGTTAGTGCTTCGTCTCTATTTGTCACTGGGTGATTTATGAAAAACCGTTGATTTTAAAACATTCAGCAGGATGTACATATTCACTTTAAATACTCAAAGTTTAAAACAAATGAATAAACTAAATCTTCTACAAATTCCTTGGACTTTCACGCGGTAATGGGAATCGAAGCAACAGATTTTGCGGGAGTGCAGTTACTGTGTTTTACCAAGACATATAAGTAACGGCTATTGATGCAGCTATTACGTTTTTGGAATGCGCATCTTTCACGATTTCATGGTCTCTATAGTCATGGTGGCTTCTCTGATGACATTTTCCTTGAACTTTTTGTTTACATCATAGTTAAGGGTTATGTCAACTATATATATGATTAATATCGTATCGTAAGATTAAATGGGTAGTGATACACTAAAAATAATAATTAATATTGTTAATAGTCTTTGAATGATCCCAGAATTATTCAGATCGTTAAAAATCTTGAAGCGACTTGAGCGGACCCTAATTTTTATTTTTGACTTACAAACAGTGCATTAAAAAACCCTAATAAACCATATGTCACGATAAAATCCAAAGAGCAACCTCCACGCTTCGAAATTTATTTATAATTAGCTCTAAAAATGCTGAGAATAAATTGCGGTATCACACCATCACATAAACAACCCTTGTGTGTGTGTGTTGGGGGAGGGGGCTTCACCCTCTGAGTTTTGCAACATCAAACCTATACCAAGAAAGATTTTGTGTTGTATTACCACGGAGGTTCAGATAACGATTCTTCGAGTTTATTCCCATTTAAAGTTTTTGAAACTCAAAAGGAACAATTTCAAAAATACTTCGAACCCCTCCAAAAAATAATGCAAGGGCTGCATTGATAGTAACAATGGGAAAAAAATCAATTTCGGTCCTTACTTTTATTACATTATAGATTAGGGCATGTAACGTGACAACATACTGCGAACTTTTCGAACCTTTGTCCTTAATCCTCTTCCCTCTGCTCGCAGTTACTGCAGTTGACTTCGAGAGAAGTTTTGCTCGGAATCAGAAAATTCCGGCGGCTGGGACTGAAGGAGAGCTCATCTTCTTTTATATTTTTAAGCTTGAAAGTTTCAACCTGTTATTCAAGTTTTTCAAATTGTTTCCTCCGTAATTGAATTTTACACCATTCTCCTTATATTCTTGACGTGCGTAGTGAGGTCTCTGACTTTCTCAATATATTCTCATCCTCATCTAAACTCGAGCTGAACTTTGGTGTTGCGAACGAGTACTTGAACATAAATGAATCAGAGTCAATCTTTCGCGCGTTGAAAAAAAAAAAAAAAAAAAAAAAAAAGTTTTCCGCGTGACTCTCTTCAAGTGTGAGCTAGCGCACGATGCATAGAAAAATAATAGAGGGAATTAATGTCAAAAGAAGTGCAGTTTTCATTTTTTTGCGCTTCTTCCGCGCAGCTTCTTCGACGACAGCGATAAATTCAATTCGGAAATAATTATGACGTGCATTCGAGACAGATTAAATAGTTGTCCGTGTTAAATCACCCAATATTATCTACGAAGGAACAATACAGTCATATATCTTTGGCGCCACGCTCCGACTCGACGCGCCTCTTGGCTACTCGCAAAAAGAGAGTGAGAAAGTGAAAGATAGATAGAGAGAGAGGGGAGAGAGTGAGGGGGGCGGAGAACGATAGATTATTTAACGTCCACTCTTCATAATTTATTACTCATGAAAATTTCATTATTATGAAGTCATTTTTCACTGCATGAGAGATTATGACCCCTTCCTGCCCTAATCCCACTCCCCCATGTATATTTACAGATCACCTAACTGAACTCGCAGCTCGCAGCGTGTTTACCTTTGACTTTCGAACTTTGCTACTGCCCCCCTCTCCACCCGTTTACCTTTGCACGTTTGATACGACCTCTTCCCTTCACCTCCACACACCAGCTTTGCCCACATTTCGACGTTTTGGCCGCGGGGCTCAGAGGTTCTGATTCTTGGTTTATGTCGAACATGTTTAATCCAAACAAGGTACGTTCACTTATTGATAGGCATTGACATTATATGTATGGCCGTCGATTGACATTGACCATGGTTCTGGACCAACCATGTAACTTGATCGATTTAACGATTGACAGCTCCACGTCTGTTGATTAATTAACTTTGAAAATTCGGATATCCCGGGGCGGGCCTCGGGACTGATCTCGAGAAGACTCCTGCGAAAGGAAATTCTAATCCCCTAGAGTGTCCAGAAAATTTTCTTTCTTCTTCTTCGCACAGTTTTGAGCGCAACATGGTAGAAAAATATAGAGATAGGGGCACAAGTCTAGTATGTGTCCCCTCTGCTCTGCCTCTATCCTTTTCTTACAAGTGTGTTTGAATGAGTAAAAAAAGAGAGAAAGAGATAATGACAGAGCAGTAGAGAGAGTGACAGAGAGATAGAGGGAGAGAGAGACTGTGAAAAGTTGAATGGGAGTGAAAAAGGAGCGGAAAAGATAGGAGAGGGGAGAGGGGAGAGAGAAAGAGAATGTGATGACGCTGATGGATATGCGCTGTCATTTTTTGAAAAGCAAGTAGTCATAGACAGCAAACTTAATAAATAGATTCCTTATTCCGCTGTTTGAAGATTTCCAAAAAAAAATGAAGATTATTACCGCCCTCAATCTCACACACTCAATATTCAATCATGGAACCACTCGGTGCCTAATTATTTTCTCCATGAGAGAAAAAATAAAACTGCGCATACCATTTCAGTCGGGCTATGTGTACTCTAACGCGTGTGAGTCCGATCACATTCTGCTTTTATCAGCGCAATGAAGCCGCTGGCTATCACCGGGCAATATGTTGAATGAAACACCGAGCGTGAAACCGAATATGTTTCGGTCAAATTGTCGCTTATCCATTATGAAAGGTGGAAAAAGGATGTAATTAGATTAATTATTATCAATCGCTTCTGATTATTATCTATATTTCTCTGATGATCCGAAATCATTTCTCTTACCCTCACGTTCGCACGTCACCGGCCGTTGGAAATTGTAATAATTGATGAGTGGTTCGTTGCTATTCCATCTGACGGACGATATAGCCATCAGTTTTAATTAACTTATGAATACTTTTTCCTGAATAATAAAGAGATCGCTCCCCTCCATTTACCAAAGCTTGGGAGAGGGGAAGTAAACTTGCTCTTGGATAGGATATTCGCTTCATTTAATTTCATTTATTGCTTTGATAGTTTGGTCCGTTCGAGTGCCTCCTTCATGATTCCAAAGATTACCAACGACTGAATGATATAGACGTGTCGATACATGACACAACTGTTGAGTTAAATGATGCACTAAAAATTGGTTAATGCGATTCCGATGTTACAACGTTACTTCCGAAATACGTCAGTTGTGATGGTGTGTATATCTGATATCGGAGTTTTAGCATTTGTACGCAGGGGTCTCAAAAAAATGTCTAACTCTTGTGAGCCCAACATACGAAACCAATAAATGGAACCGGAGGTAGGGATAGAGGTACGGTAATGGGGAGTCCTAAAATATCCAAAACATTTTTTATTGATGAGGGTTTTTTCTTTTCTTTTTTGTTCTTTGTTTTTTGTTTTTAAACTTTAAGAATTTTAAGGGAGTCCTTTTGAAAATTTTACAACTATTTTCAATAATCTGTTACCTATGTTAGGATCTGATTGTTAGGATATTTATGGCTATAAAATGACAATTGCAAAAAATTGCAAACAATTGGAAAAGAATTAGTTGCGATTTTTACTATTTCTGTTTATTTTGCCATTGATAAATTAAATCTCTGACCCTAAAAAGACATCCAATTTCAGAATAATTATGTATTGAACCGGTTTCTTTTTAAAATATATTCTATCAGCCTAGCAATCCTAAGAAGCCCAATAAATACAAGGAAACCCGAATAACATCATAACATCTACAATTTTATAGTGATGCGATGTATTTTAATGATGCATGTGGCTCATTTAAACCTATGTAAAAGGTCAAATTCAAAAATGTTCACCCAACCGCAATAGATCAATATGTTTCACATAATTCAATGGACAAAATCCACCGTTGCTGGATTGCATGTTACGCCACTGTTTTAGACATTGTCACAGGAACATGATTAGATTCCTTTATATCAACATTTGATGACGAAATATTGTGTAACGGTATAATAATTAATTCAGAAGCTCAAAGTGATTCGATAGTTTAATTTTAATCAGAAAATATATATAGTGTAAATAAATTTTTAATGAAGGGAAGATATTTGGAATTTTGCGTCCAAAAACAATTTACGGCTCTATTGCAAGTAGTTCGTCAGGATTGCCCATATAATTAAGTCAGCCAAACAAGACAGTTTGCCCCAAAAGTTTCAAAATCGGAGCGCTCTTAATTGAAGATGCTCCGTTCTTAAAACAAAAAGAAAAAAACGGGCCAAATTTCCCATAGCTTTTCCCTCATGCAGACCCTGAAAGGACCATATTCAGAAAGGGTCATTGTGCCGTCCCCCATTCCACCCAGATATGGTGGTTATAATTCTAGAGGAAATGGCAACGTCTGGTGGTACTTTCTTTATCAAGGAAGGAGCGTAAAAGCGAATCCATTAGCCATCCAACGTATTTGCGATATAAATGGATATAGTGGTTGGCACTGTTGATAGAAATGTTAATTTAATGTTATAATCGGCTTTAATACATGCAGAATCCCTTCCATTGCTTAATGCGAATCAAATCTCGTGACGGACGTCCGTTGTGTGGAGCTCAACGCTATCGATCGGTGTTGCACTTTGCCATTTAAAGGCGCAAATAAACTTGTCCTCACCTGATATTTGTATGTGGGCATGTGGCCTACAGTTCGTGCAGAAGCTCACACTTCCCGAGTTAACATCAGCATTCAAAGTAAATGCCAGGAGGAGGGCGCGGCGCGGCTCGTACAATTTGACAACGATGTTTCCCCTCCATTTAGTTCTAAAGGAAACAATCCCACACAAACATTTCAGAAAAATCAAGTGGCAAGAATAAAAATAATTTTTGAACAAAGAAAACGTACGAGAATACACGGAAAAAAATCAGTGGTAAAATTAACCATAACATAGTTGATTTTGGCACCTCCTACAAAGTATGGTAAATTTCACCTGATGTTTGGTATGATGAAGCACACTACTAGTTTAATATAACGCGCAGATGGATGCGTTGACCAAAAGTGTACCTCATCATGCCAAACATCAGGTGAAATTTACCATACTTTGTAGGAGGTGCCAAAATCAACTATGCTATGGTTAATTTTACCACTGATTTTTTTCCGTGTATGTTCACATTCATTCTAATAACATTTAAATTGGTCAGGGTTTACTGAATAATACAGAAGAAACGTACGACTTAATTGGCTGTCTTTTTCTGGACTTTCTTTGGAAATGTTTGTAATTTAAAGTCAGCAGAGTAATTGTAACGTGATATGATGAAACGAAATACATAATAATTGAAGTACAGAAATTCTCTTCAAAATAAAAACAAATAAACAGGAAAAAAACAAAATGTATAGATATATTTATATAAAAAATAAAAAGTACTCTGCGGAGAGTTTTCAAAACCGGAAACGCAAGGCAAGTACGGCTTGATATAAAGGAGACGGTGGTAGGTAGTTGGACACAGGTGGTAGTGCTTTCAACGTGAAGGCGCCTTGGTGGCAACGAAAAAGGCGTCACGTTTCGACCGCACCGTCAATTTTCCGCGGAGGGATCTTGGTATGAGAGGGGTAGACTTGTAGTGATGAAGAGGGGCACACAGGGTCTGGATTTTGTAGAACGAGGATGGGCGGCTAGGGATAGGATAGGTGGAACGACTCATTTTTCACGGGGCGCAAACAAAAGCCACCGTTTGTATATTTAGGTGTGCATCACCCACCCACCCACCCACCCATAACCACACCGCGCCGGATGATCCGAGGATGCCGCCCGCACCGCTCTGCGTCTCGCATCATCCCTCGCGTAAAACTCTCGTAAGTATCCGCACGCGGTCCGCGAGCATTGTGGATACGCTTACGCAATTAAAAGGGCTCATAAATTCTTGGTAGGTGCGGCGGCGGCGGTTAGTGGAAGGTGTAAGGTGCGCGGAGCATGGAATCCAAAAAGCGGAAGGTAAATTTAGTTTTAATAAAATATCGTAGCATTAACTCAGCGGGTTTTCGACGTTGTTGTCGAATGGCTGCAAATATGCGGGACGATGCAGAATTGAGCCTTCAAATGGAGGCAATCTCGAACTGGAATAATGACCCTTAAAACATGATGGGTGTGCTCTATACTCCGTTCCCTGTATGTAGAGAGTTAGACAAGTGAAACCATAAGACATTCTTTAGGTGATTATCATGTGTACCTGACTTTCCGATTTTTAAATACAGGTTGTCCCAAAATTCATAACAGACATTTTTACCACGTGTTTTTGGGGTCAAAATAAGACTTTTACCTACAAACATGTGGCAAAAAAATACCCCCCCCCCCCCTCGGAGCTACAGCCCCCAAAGTTTTTTTTTTTAAATTGCGGTTTTTCTTCGATTCTAGCAACGGATCTAAAAATTGATGAAAACTGGTTTTTTTGGGGGTAATTTTCTATTCGATGCTGTGGTTAAAATTTTTGGAAAAATAGCCAAGAAGGGGGGTTTGAGCGGGGACTTAACAATTAAATTAAAAAATGTTTAGTGCTCCGTTGGAAATTAGAAAAGTAACTAAAAAATTTAATGGAACAAATCAAAAGAAACATTTTCGGTCTCTTGTGCTTTTTTCGCAAGACGCACGGAAAACGACTAAACGAGTGAAACCGATTGTTCGCCGGGAGCGCAAAGCTCGACTATTAGATGTTCCGGTGGCGCGCGATTCAAATTGGAGCGTGCGGCCGCGGCGCGGCGCGATGTTCGTGATTCCACCACTCAACAACGCGGCGCGACACTTCCTGCGGTAATACGATTGGTAATCGTAGTTATGAAATGCTTCTAAGAAAGGGTCAGTTATTCAAAACAAGCAAAAAACATGAGAACGAGGCTGTTTATGAACTCTCGATTATCGTTGTTGCTCCATTTGAACCAATGTAAAAGTTTCGATTGTGGATGTTCCACAACCGAATTGGACATTTCCATGTAGATTGTTCGACTGAGAATCGATTCTTTTCATGGCTTTAAATGAAGGGGAAATCGATACATCGCAATTCACGAACTTCAACTGTGAAAATGAAATAAAAATTATGGAGAGAAGGATTGACATACCTTTTTGGACATTTTCCTTTTTAGAGGAGTTGCTGAAAATGGCCACCATTCGCAAGTATGCATCCATTCGGCATATTAACATGGACCCACGAGTTCGGGCGAAGATACCTGGGGTGTCCAATGATTTTGATAGTACTATGATCATTTCATCGATCGAGGCAAAAAAGACGTATCTATACATCCTCAGTTGCGGCCCTAGGATAACATGTTTCTAAGCAGATTAGGGCTCACGTCGATATGAAGAATGTCCTTTCTGTCATTTACAGACCAGCGGGCCGATCATTTACTTCATCGTTAAATCGATCGTTATAACTGTCTACGAGTGATCCTATTGGTCGAGTATTGTAAAACTTGACCGTTGCTATGGTAACCATCGTTATAGTGTCCGTTTTTTAAAGGTTACTCGTGAGTATCCTTTATAAAACGAGACTCTTAACGATGGTTACCATAGCAACAGCCAAGTTTTACAATACTCGACCAATAGGATCACTCGTAGACAGTTATAACGATCGATTTAACGATGAAGTAAATGATCGGCCCGCTGGCTCGAATAGAACGGTGCACCTAAGATAACAATCAGTTCCGAGTTACCTATCAGAGATAACCGGAGATTGACTGCCGTTCAACTTATTACAGTTGTGTGATAAGTTGATAAGATGTGTCACATGTGTCATATTATGAGAAGAATCGAACGGACAGTCAATCTACATATTCTCACCTTTTTTTGTTTGACTTACTTGCGGACTGGGCGTTTTCATTTAAATATGATTTATCGCGCATTCACTTGCAGATTTATTTATATGCAGATAAGTGCAGCTTCATTTTTTAAAAAGGGGTACCACAATAAAACGGGTCTTATGTTATTATAATGAAAATCTCGTGAGGGCAATGACTGATCGTGAGTACGAGTTATTGTTCTCATCACCTCGACAAAAATTGTGGATATTGTTAGGTTAATAGGTGATGGATAGACGCCGGTTCAATACATGCATTTTTCGAAAATTGTTATGTAATGGGTCTTTTTTAAGATTGATCGTTTAACTCTGAACTCTTGGACGAGACGGGGAGCGAGACGCCATCTAGTCTCTATTGGTCAGTTTGTTCTATCAACTGGTTCGATTTTCGAAGGTTGAGTCTTACAGCGGAAAAACACACGGTAACCGTTCAGTACTTATACCATAAGATATAGTCCACTAAGCCGGTAAAGTCCTTTGCATGCCAAGCTTGGAATTAGTACTTATACCATAAGATATAGTCCACTAAGCCGGTAAAGTCCTTTGCATGCCAAGCTTGGAATTACATATTCTTTTTCTGCCGTTTTACACAGGTTTGATTCGTTTTTTGAAACATAAAGAAAAAACTATTCGTAGGCAATTAGGCATTACACTAAAAAAGCATTTTTGAGCGCCTTCAATTAATGATTTAGGCAAAAACGAGTATCGCAGAGTAGGAATATTTATCTCCTAGCTTGATTTGAATATAAGCGATGCGCCGTTGAGTATACTTATGAACTTGGTGATTGGAGCTCGAAGGGTTAACCCCTTCTGGGCCAAGCCTGAGTATACTCATTTTTTTCCCTCTTGTCTATTACCCATTTTTTCAGTCTTCATTCCGGATAAATGCAACTATCTTTGAAAACACTCACAATATAAGGTCTCTTCGGGCGCCTTCAATTTGTAGGATAGGCAATGTTAACTCCCCAGAGTACGAACAGTTAACTACCTTCCCTATGTAAATGGATGAGAAGCAATCCTACTAACTAATCAGGGACCAAATAATGTTACGGCTTGACGGTCCTCCGAAAGATGTTGGATGGTGCGCACGTAAGTATGTTTGCGTGTAGTTTATACCCCCCGTAAGTGCTCACCGATCATCTGCGTGCGGGACCGTGAGGACGTAACATTATTTGGTCCCTGGTCTTTAAAGGGTTAAAAATGCTGTTTTGTGACATAATTCGTTGTCAAAATGTGTGTCAGTTTCATAAATCTTACGCTTTGTGCTACGTATCCAGAGGTACACCGCACAATATTTGTTCATTTTTGCCGTATTTTATTTTGCCAACATTCGCCAACAATTTGTTTATGCCGACGCCATTAGTTCCCTGCTTCTCTTGATGCCTTAGAGCCCTCAAATGTCGTCAATGAAAATAAATTTTCGGCGAGACGTGAAGTACGTAATTTGTTGGCGGCTTTGCTCTGTATAACAGCAATGCAAGCATACAAAGCGATTAATTTTTTTGCAAAGAAATACGTGACGGTACCCGATTTTCAAACGTGTTTACCTCGGTTAATGCACGTAACAGATTGCGACGAATTTTCGCAAATTTTCTCGGCACTGCGCATGAGGATCAACCACCAAAAGCTTAATTTTTTTTATACTATAACTGACCCATATGTGTCCATGATGGCGTCAGTGATAAAAATCAGTGTTGCCAGATTTATAGTTAAAAGCCTTATATCTCGTTTTGATTCTTGTGGGAAATATATGGCTCAACCCTTTTGATACCACGCCCATATCTCCATATCCTTTGTCTTCGTGATTAGATCCTCTTACAAAATTTCAATTTTTTATTGACGATAAAAGTGACTCCAAAACAATGTATCATCGAAAGCCTTCAATTGGATGGATAGACAAAATGAAGACGCAGAGCAAGAGTATTAAACTGTATCGTGCACGCAGTTGAAACGATCGAGCGGCGTTGTTTTGTCTACATACAGCGTGTTCAAAAAGTCCGTCCCCCCCTATCTAACTTTTGAACGGCTGCAGATAAAAAAACGAAACTTGAGGGATGTTTATAACTTAATGGGAACTACTTTTTGGCGTATCCAAAATTTCCGGGGGGCGCTCCTAAGGGGGGAATTCGCCCCCTAACTCAAAATTTTCAAATGGCAACCCCTATCTTGTGATACCTCGTTTTAAAGGGCATAAAATTCTAAGACTTTTGGCGCAAACCGGAGGTCGATATCGTTTTTCGTCATCGATATATCGATAGTCAAAGTTCGATTTCGACCCATTTTCAAAAAATCAGAACTCCCATTTGAAATGTCGGAATTTAGAAAAATAGGAGTTAAAAATACTCTAAAAATCAAGTCCTTTCCAGAAAAAAATACGGGGTTGACCTTTATCTAGTCTTAAAGCCCCCCAAAATTATTTAAAAAAATGACCCCTCAGGAGGGCTATTTCCAAAATTCCGAGGCACGACTCCTATCGAGTGATACATCGCTTGAAAGAACACACAAAACTGAGCATTTTGGCGCAAACCGCAGGTCGATATCGTTTTTGGTTTTCGATATATCGACATTTGACGACGGGTAAAAATCCAACTTTGTCATTCGATATATCGAAAACCAAAAACGATATCGACCTGCGGTTTGCGCCAAAATGCTCAGTTTTGTGTGTTCTTTCAAGCGATGTATTACTCGATAGGAGTCGTGCCTCGGAATTTTGGAAATAGCCCCCCTGAAGGGTCATTTTTTTTAAATAATTGTGGGGGGCTTTAAGACTAGATTAAGGTCAAAACCGTATTTTTTTTCTGGAAAGGACTTGATTTTTAGAGTATTTTTAACTCCTATTTTTCTAAATGTCGACATTTCAAATGGGAGTCCTGATTTTTTGAAAAAGGGTCGAAATCGAACTTTGACTATCGATATATCGATGACGAAAAACGATATCGACCTCCGGTTTGCGCCAAAAGTCTTAGAATTTTATGCCCTTTAAAACGAGGTATCACAAGATAGGGGTTGCCATTTGAAAATTTTGAGTTAGGGGGCGAATTCCCCCCTTAGGAGCGCCCCCCGGAAATTTTGGATACGCCAAAAAGTAGTTCCCATTAAGTTATAAACATCCCCCAAGTTTCGTTTTCTTATCTGCAGCCGTTCAAAAGTTAGATAGGGGGGGACGGACTTTTTGAACACGCTGTATAAGTTACTTACAGGCTAATATGTGAAAACGTTGGATAAGGCTGGTGGACTGGATAAATTGTTGGCTGCTATTGGTCCATTTTAAGTGTTTATCAAAAAATAGTTTGATATGTAAGAGTATAAAAAGTAGTTTGAGTATTTTGATTCACTTTTTGCTTCGGGTATATCTTCGGGTCCGCCATGTTGGAAAGTGAGCATTTCCGGCAATCTTCGGCAACTGGCCGGGTTGTAATTGGTTGTGCGTCAACTTTGAATACTCTGATTGATATAAATATAACCTGAAAAGCAAGTCCGCCGTCTTAAAAAGTGAGCAAACACGGTTGCTAGTTTGTGCTAGTAAATTCCAAATCTTGTTTCCATTGGCTCTTATGGGAGTTTTCGTTCTGATTGAATTCTGTGATTTGGATGTTGAACATGACTGATATAATCGAATAATTGAATTGAAGTATTTAAATACTTCAACGGATGATTCAAATAATAACCTATATTTGAATTTGTGATGAAAAAATTATTTAACCTAGCATAGAATCTACTTCGGCCTGCCGAGAGGCATTTTTGATACTTCGGAACCCGCTCATATATAGAGCTTGCTTTCGTTTGAGTCGAAGTCCTGACTCGACTTTCAGAGTGGAAATGCCGATTAGTGCATTTTTCCGGTGCTGGAGCAAAGGGAGAGAGACACATCGAGAATGAGTGCCCGATCGATAGTAATTCGATTCGAAGTGCGATCGGCGAGTTCAGAGCGTGAAAGTGCCGGGCGACGAGCGACGACTGCCGAGTGCCGAATGATTCGCGCGTGTTTGCGATGCACGTCAAACGAAAACGTACGCCGTATGTAGTACGTGATGCGTCGCGCGCGACTCGAGACGCGCGTCACGAATCGCGAATCGCGGTTGACGTGACGGGGAGAGCGAAGCGGCCGCCTCAAACTAGAAGGCGCAACAAAGATTTTACAGCAACGTCAAAAGGTGACATTTTGTTCGAAAATGGTTGCGTTTCCATCTGTTTTACCACAGAAGAATACAATCAGAACGAAGTATCCCATTTGAGGCAACGGAAACATTTTTTTCGGTCTCTTTTGTTGACTTACCTAGATGGCAGATAAATCTCTGTCTCTGTACGTCACATGGATTTAAATGGAGATAGTTGGAACTTCTCAAGATGGCAGTACAGGAAATATACTTCAAAATGAGCCGAAGTATCCGTATTCTGATTACAGTAGTCTATGATTTTACTGATGTCGTGTTATTTTGAGTATTTCAATGTTAATTTGGGGGGGGGGCATTTGCAAGCTTGGAATTTTCAATTCATTTCAAAATTTTCGAGGTAGTGCCCTTTACAAAATACTTTTTTCTGTTTCTCCATGCCTTTTGCCATTTTGCCAAAAATAATCATTGTTACCTTATTTTATCCGTACTTTTTTACACAAAAAGATAAAATAAGATTTAAAAATCGGGTTAATTTTGAAGAAACGGTTGGAAATATGGCTAAATGGATGTTAAAATAGTATTTATTTTTGCGAAATCTGACAGAATTGTCCTTTTCCATTGCTGCCGAGTCCGGCGTAAAAAATACGAATTTCCCATTTATAATACAAAGTAAAGTAGGTGTCTTTACGTTTTTTTTTTTTTGTTTGTTTGTTTTTTTTTTTTGCCAGTTAAATATGAAAGCAGAGGGCTACTGTTCACCGCACACGCAATATTTCTATATTTTTCGAGGGTTTAATTGGACAAATGATTTCAACATTGCCAGATGGAAACCTATACGCTACTGACCTTAAAAAAATCACCCGCGTTGGTTACGCAGATTCATTGACGCGACTCGTGCATTTTGGCAACTGTGTTTATTGCCATCTATAAACCTATACATATGCAAAAGTATCGATTTCTTGAGAATTTAAATTAACCTTAATAAGATCGATTTTTCACAAGGAATTTTCAATGGAGAGAATCCTTTGTAAGCAAATCGTACAACACATATTACCGATTAACTTTGACTACAATGGGACTCTTGCAAACTTTTGCTGTGAGCAAATGGATAGTCCATTCTGTTGCGTGAGTAGGTGAAAATCACGAATATCACACTAAAAAAGTATATAATTTTGTAATAAACTCACATAACTACTTTAACGGCAAGTTCGTAATGGCGGATCAACGCAGGTATCATGGGAGATTCCTGTCTACTATGTCACTTTCTCTACAGAATCACAGAAATATGTCTCAATTTAGATAGGAATCTCCCATGCTACCTGCGCTGCGTCTCTCTGTCATTAAAGCCCGATTCTTATTGTGAATTTCGTGATTTTTCAGAGTTCTCATCGTCATTTTTACAGGTTTTTAAGCCAGAATCAACTCTTCAATCCCCTACAGTAAAAGTTTGCAAAATTCAAAATTAAAAGGACAGCTTGTTGCTGTAAATCTTGGTCTGGAATATTCAACAAGTCACTGTTCTGTGCGTCGCGTCAACGCTCTTTTACTTGACACTCGGAATGAAAATCATCAAAAGTTGCTTATACAAACGAGAGAGGTAATCGCATTATACGAGTAACGAGACACTCAAATCTACCGTTTGATCCTTATCCGTTGCTTAGATTGAGATGAGCGGGTGGACGCAGAATCCAAAGATTACCATTTTATTCACGGCGTCGTGGGGGGGGGGGGGACGATCGACGCGACGCGACGATGTAATGGTTTGATATTCATATTGCTATTTAAATTTTTGTCATCGTACTATATCATTCAATATCGATATTTGATTAACTTCGTTTAATGCGTGTTAATTCGCGAACTCAATTTGATAAAAGTTCGAGTTCATAATCAATGCTGCTCAGAGGCGTCGAGGGGGGGGGGGGGGGGGGGGGCAAAGCCCCGGGTGCCACCCGAAGAGTGTTTTGGTGTTTTTGACCGTATTGATGTTTACGTATATGTATAAAGTACCACTAAGTCAGTTTTTTTATACCAACAGGCGTAATTCATTTGAATGTTCAAAATCTTCCATCAGTTTCTTTCATCAATGGTCAATCAACCAGCCAATCTTCAAGAAATTTGTTTGTGAGATTCCCTATATTGCACGCAGAAGTGGGAGAGAAGTTTAAGAAAATTTATATAATCTTTGATTTTCCTTTATAGAAATGTATCAGTAGCCCAGAGGCGTCATTTCAACTTTTGCTTGGGAGGTGGGGGCAAAATATACTGATGACCTTCTTGTGTTTTGTTTTTTGTTTTGTTCTTTGCTTCTCAAGCGTTTGCCTCCTATAAACTCTGCGACCTTTGAGGTCCTTTGATGATCCTAATATCCATTTTTTATTACAATTTATTAGTAAACTTTCGGGCAGTATCACATTTTGTAAGTAGATACATTTCTTCCCTGAAATTGAAAGCTTTCTTAACCAATACGCGCTAAATAAGAATCATTTTTTCCTCTTCTTCTTCTTCTTCTTCTTCTCAAATTTTCCTTAAAACTTGATAAATGTAAATTTCTTAGGGTTTGGGGGGGGGGAGGGGGTGTCAGACGCCCACGAGTAGCTCTAGATTTGGACGTTGTTTTGAGTTACGCCTCTTTGTAAAAACACCGATGATTTGATCCCTCGAGAAAACAGCGTTGATCTATGTTTGTTTTGTCGGTTCTTAAAACTATCCACGGGCAAAAATATAGTCGATGAGTTACGCTAGGCGGTGTGACGGGTATGGATGAAACTTGCTAAATTTTCGATAACTCAATCAAAATTTAGGTTCCGATCTCTTGCTCTCATGTTATAGAAGCTTATTTCTAAACTGTATCAGTCAGCTCTAACAGCGTTCCAACTCAATTTAACTTCCTCGCCGCGGACGACGAGAACGCGAAAGTCGAAACGTGCAGGAGAGGGAAAAAAAATATGGCCGATGCAGTCAAAACCAGAGGATTCCTCTCCCTCTGATTTATAATCTACTTTTCCCCCCTTCTTTGCTCACATTCCCACGTCGGTGTATCACTACGCTGCTACTACTGATGCTGCTGCTGCTGCTCTTTCATTCCCTCTATAACAAGCTTAGCAGTTAACCCCTCCGCATAACGCCCGATGGATAGACTCTCCCGCACTACCAATGCCACTCTCTGACTCGTATCCGGTGACAGCCAACTGGGTCTGACGACAGCGTGACAGTAGCATCACAGTGTGCTGTTAGTCTAATTCCCTGCTCTCCTTCTCCGTAATTGATTGTTTTTCCTTCCTTTCATTTTTATCTTTTTTTCTTCTTCTTCTTCTTCGTTTCCCACTGATACTGATGTAGTTAGTTTTCGTATACCCACCGTAGTTGGTGAGGGGAAAAAAATAGCCTTCGGCTCTCTTTATGTCCTATATAAGCGGTTCCCAAACTGGAGTCCGCGGCCCTCAGGGTTCCGCAAAGTTTCACCAGGGGGTCCGCGAAAGGTTTGCGGGGAACATTCCCAAACGTAGATAAAGTGAAATTCGGCACCGTTCTCGTTGAAACTTTTTGAATCATCAATAATTATTCATTGCTCCGACTTCTTCTTACCAGAAATATGAAGTAAAACCTTTCCACAAAGAAATAAAAAAACATGTAAAGTTCGGTGGTCAAATTTTGCGATTAATTATAATTATTATTTTCTTTTCCCCCGCCGTACGAAATTAAATTTCAGAAAAATTACATTAAAATTATAAGTTGTAAAAGGAACATTGACAAATTCTCCCGGTAGACTAAAAGATTACAAAGTCCAGTTCAGCTGTGTGAGTGTGTGACCTTAAAACCCATAAAAATACTCTTCTGTAACATAGGTACATACATGTTTTCGACCATCGATGGGAGCACCGCTAACTTTGAAAATTGATGGAAGTTTGATAATCACCGATGAATTCATCGGTTAAAGAACGATTACAGATCAGAGTAATTTCTTGCGTTACAAACGCACTGTTGGACTCGGCAAGGTAATATATTTGTCAACCGGTGAAACCACCGATGAATTCAAAATATCGTCTCAATAAGATCCGAAAAATGGCAGCCCTGGAAAATACTATGACAGAATATGACCTGCAAAAAATGATCCTCTTTGAAATTGTCATTGTTTTATTTCTCGCCCAATTTCAAAGTTCAAAGTGTTTTGCGAGTATTTTACAGTTTGGCAGAATTGCCACTTGAAAATGGTACTCAACAAATAAATCCATTTAGAAAATAGTAAAAAAAGTCACAAATAAATATATTTTTCAATGAGAGGACTTTTTTTGCAGGTACATTGTGGTTATGAAAAAGCAAAAATGTTTTCATTATTCTTATTGACGCTTCATTTTTAGGTAGGTATGTAAACTATGCTTCATATCACCCAGCTTCTTGAAACGTTTTCTGGATTTAAAGACATTCAAATATATAGCTAGAGATTTGTTAGTATTTAGGTACTCATAAGCCAGAGAGATATGACACGGTGGTCATTGTTCAGCTCAGTGTAATCATTTTAGAACTTTCCCCTCCTTCTTCGTTATTCAAACAAAGAAGAGAAATCGTTCGATTGTTTTTAAATTAGTCGAATAGTATCAAGAAATATTTTTGAGCTCAAAAATACTCGCTGTTCTTTTGAGACTGAAGAAAAAGCTGAAGTCAACAGATGACGCCGGCAATTTTGCGCACATTCAAGGTCATTTTTGAGGCTCAAAGCAATTCATTTGGTAACGAGCGACCTTCAGCGTATTATATGTGTTGCATTTAGGTCGATAAAAATTTGTTTCAACAAACTAACAAACAAATGATGATTGTGCGCCGCACGTCTCTTTTCTCGACTAACCTTGGGTGACAACATTTTGACTACCTAGAAGTTTCGCCGCTCAAATTATTCATTATTTTTGTGATATTTTACATCAGAATCATGGTGCTCAAAATTGCTGTGAAACAAATTTTTGCAATCAAACGCCGAACAAAAAAAAGATATATATGTGCTGTAATAATACCCGAATCCGATTATATTGCTATAGATGTACTAGTGGAGACGTATCTTTGTCTCTGCCAGTACTTGTACAACTGATGTCGACCGGGGAACTTCTTGGACTTTCATTTTTTTTTTTTTAATCACATTCTGGTATACCTAATAGTTCCATAATATTTATTTGAGATTTCCAAGAACTATTGCGTGAAAATACCATAACCCTGGTAATAGTGCCGGAAATTCCCTGGTTGATATACAGTCACACACTTCCGGTACTATTTTTTTTAGTGAACCGAATCCGGAGCAAGTTTAGAAACACGAGATTAAAAACAATCAAAGTTGTTTAAAGTCCCGCTGCATTCTGTGCATACACTCACTGAAGAACGAGGGTGTACAAGTATACCTATTCATTCTCCATTACCTCGTTACTTTGGAATTTTTCTGAATGGGATACTCGAAATTGAAATCATTGTAGGCGCAATTCTGATAGTGCATAGTAAGAATACCATTCTTAATCGATCGTATGACGTTTATCTTAGTCATTCGGACTCACTTGCATGGGCATTGAACTAGATAGCGGAAATGTTGTTATTTTTTGGAAAGAGACTTATCGGGACTCAAGCGAGCCAAGAAGCCATACAGCAATCTTTCGAAGAAAACTGAGACGTCAATCCCGCTGCAGTGGTCATACACTCACTTCATTCATTGAATACCAATTTAAAGTTGCAAAATTGATTAAGGCAACCCGTTAAACCCGACGTCTTCTTCTCCCGGAAACAGAGAAATTTTACCATGATCTGGAAATATTTCAAGAATCAGAATTTGCACAAATTAGTGACAATATCGGTAATTTAGAATTTCATTTTCAAAATCATAATTCCAAACACCGTAGATTATTTCCACAATTACAATGAGATTCTTGTGACAATCATTGAAAACGCTGAAATTGAGTCAAAATGACACTGATGCTTGATGCTTATTGTGGACTATTATGTCGTAACACGGATGCCCTATATTAGCGGTTCTGAAACGGTTACTACCAACGAACCCCATGGGTGTCCCAACTCCGAAAGTTCCTAGCTGCTGCTGCTGTAGAGTAATAAAACCGTCACTCAAAAAAAATAATAATAATAATAATAATAAAAAGACGGCAACAGAGTAGTTAACGTAACGACGGATATCCGAGCGGAAGATAATCTCAAAATCCGTGGCAGCAGCATCGAAATCGCAGATATATGTGGATTCGCGAATTCCTGAATTTCCGAGTGCAGTGCGAGTCGCCTGCTTTTCCGCTGATTCTGCGCCTCCCCCCCCCCTTCCTTAGCATCCCGCGCCTTCCCACCCACGATTGTTCCGTATCCTTCTCGCCAATTCCATCTCTCGCTCAGCGTTCCCTGCATCCCAAGTCCTTTGTCTCCATTCCCTCCGAGCAACCGATCCTTCGCACCTTCATAGCTCCCCGTAGCGTCCCCGTCCGTTCCCTCTCCAGCTACCACAGCACCCCGCCGCTACCACAGCATCCCCCCCCCGCCCTTTTACGAACACTCTACACGGCTACAAAAGCCGTAGCCAGGAGCCAAGCGATATGAATGTTGCGAGGTGTGAAGTGGTTTGTGCGGTCGAGCAAGGTAAGGGTAGTAAGATGGGTGGGTGAAAGGGCGGCGGGAATTTGATTACATTCAACTTTGATTTATCGCTGCACACTTATCCAGGACGCAGGCGAGAAGAGGGGAGGGTGTGGAACGGGAACAGAGGAGGGAACAGTGAAAATGTGGGACGAAGAACGGGGAACGTGGAACGCGATCGCGCGGGACCACCTCGCCTTTAGTATAATACCCCGCGTAACAATCTTTAAACTGTAAGCAGGTGTATGAAACCATCCCGTGGATCCTTTCCTAACCCCTCCCACCCTCACTCGTCTTGACAGCCCGCAACAGCAGTCTAAAATCCCCGCAGCTTGTTAATTTAGCTTAAAACGATTCCCGATGTCGGTTTTGTTAAGATGGAAGAAGATGTTCCTCCAATGTATGGGGAGGGTATAATATGCGCTTCGCACGTTGCGTATTTGGTTCAGTGCAGTAGCGTAACTTAAGAATCACTTTACCTACCCTCCCCCCCTCTCTCTCCGCATGTTTAATGTTTACGTGTTCTCTCTCTCTCTCTCTCTCTCTCTCTCTCTCTCTCTCTCTCTCTCTCTCTCTCTCTCTCTCTCTCTCTCTCTCTCTCTCTCTCTCTCTCTCTCTCTCTCTCTCTCTCTCTCTCTCTCTCTCTCTCTCTCTCTCTCTCTCTCTCTCTCTCTCTCTCTCTCTCTCTCTCTCTCTCTCTCTCTCTCTCTCTCTCTCTCTCTCTCTCTCTCTCTCTCTCTCTCTCTCTCTCTCTCTCTCTCTACCCATTAAGATGTGTTTGTAAGAAAGAGACAGCCAAGAGTAATCAGTGCTTTTCTCCTATCCTTTTTCTACCTGTGCATTCAGACGGGTGACATTTCAGTTACGTTATAATGGTATACCGTGTAACGTACTCCGTATTTACTTTAGTGACATTGCTGAATGGAGTAATAGTGTGGGGGAGGGGGTCAACGGTCAAGGTCAAACTATTTCTAGACTTTATAACTTTCCCAAACATGAGGTGGGACAGGGTGGGGGCGAGAAACAAACCCTCACTCAAAAAAAACGCTGGTTCAATTTAGTTTTAATGAAGGCAAAGTGTCATCTGCGTTAATCGAGCTTGATGCATTCTATTATTTCCAAATCAATAACGCGTTCATTCGGGAGGGAAACAAAACCCCCGCGCTGTAGATGACAGGAATCTGACATTTTTTCGTCACACCCTTCACTCTTCTGTGGATGGATGACAAGAACGATCTGGCATGACGTTATTGAAGAAGCGCAGGCAGTATAGTAGCTCTGTCATGAGTATATCTACATCGAAAGGCTTCATATTGGTAGAGCGTTGACAGATGGCCCCTGAAAATGTCGGCATTTGGTGGACATAAATCCACAATTCATCCGCAGGCACACGGCGGGCACAGTGTGCGGGCACAGACTCAAGGATTGCGCACAGTGTATTTTCCAAAAAATCGGGTATATACTACAAAATGCTCCTGCTGCAAACAGCCTAAGATGCTGACTTCTAAATTCACTTTATTTTCCACGCATTATGCATGAGTATTTATACTTTTCGCGCAAGTTACATTTTTATTTTTTTTTTTTCATGACATAGTGATAATTTTGAGGAATTTTAAAACATTGATAATAATATTAAAACAATTACAAACTAAATGGCCAAAAAAAAAACATCACAGGCAGAATAAGGATTAAAATGGGAACTATAGGCCAACAATAAATAAAAACTTCCGAGACGTTTCGGTGCACTCACAGCACCATTATCAGTCGGAAAATAAAAATAAAATAAAAACGAAACACTCAGAACGAGGAGCACACTCCACAAAGTTGGAAGAGGGACTGATTAACAAATACCGCAACATCGGTTACATAAACAAAACAGACCAACAAAACGCAGACAGAGCCTCAATCAGTAGTTAACGTTTGGAAAAACTGGAGGTATGCAACACTCAACGTTTTAACGTCTCAACGTCTCGGAAGTTTTTATTTATTGTTGGCCTAGTTCCCATTTTAATCCTTATTTTGTCTGTGATTGAGAATAATATAGAGAAAGATCCGGCCGATTTTTATGGATACTGGCTTTAGAAAACCATTATCGTTGGGGGGGGGGGGGGGGGGGGGGGTGGTTGTCAAGAAAATATAAATTTTTAAGCTATTTTTGGTGAACGATTATTTTTTTACGAAAGAGTAGTTGTACTCTTTTTGTTTACTCTTGTAATCTGACATCATTGCGTCCAGGGATTCCATCTAAACATCCGGCAGAGCAAAGCAAGGTCATATGATATCGTTCATATTACGCGTGTTAGTTATCAACACGATGTGACATATCAATGAGTGGATCAATCGGGCGACTGTCGACTATTGGACGGGTAGGGGATAATTTTTCAAAACTAGGTTATATCCTTTTATTTATTGATGGACAAAAATAAATTGAAAAAGAAGATCCCAGAAAAAACGTGATGAAAGGGAAGAAGGGGGTATGGATGGAGGGCTGAGGGGTGAGGGGTGAGGGATGAGGAGTGAGGGGTGAGGACACGCAGCTTTCCAAATCCCGCATATTCATCCTCTGATTCTCGCACACATAGCTCAATTAATTATTTATCCATCTTCACGCACGGTGCCCTCCATTATTAAGCGTGACAAACCAATCGAACGTGACAAACTCACGCGTACTTTTTATGCGTGAGCATTTATTTTCTGCTCTATATACTCGTACTTTCTACAACGTTTTGATCCAATCTCTCTGTCTATGTTGCGGCTACGCAAATGAAGTTGTGAAAATTGAATTTTCTTTATTTTAAAAATTCAAAGTCCAATTTTTTCCAGAGAAACAAAAATTGAAACTTTAAAATGCGCATCTGATGTTATTTTGTTAAGCCCGAATTTCTGTAATTTTCAAAAGAAAATGATAGTTTTCCAATTTAAAAAGATCTTAATCATAATTCAATTGTGGTGACTTTCATACCTACCTCCGAAAAATATGAAGTGAGATTTTCGAAGAAAAGGATATTCAAGATCAAATTACGTAACGCGCACCTATCCGCATATTTTTCCCCCACCCCCTCTTAACGTACCCGTAGCGCAGCATTTGGATTTGGACCTCTTCCCTAAAATACTGACAAATACTGGAAAATTATCAATTACTTTCAATTCAGATTTATAATGGTTTTTAAATTGTATTTCTACGATAATCAGAGTGAAGTTTTATTGAATCAAGGATAACCCCGTGTCAAGAATATAATAAAATTGAACTGTCATGAGCATTGGTTCGTTGCCATTACCTGATCACCGTTAAAATACATTACAAAAAATTGACCAATCCCAACTACTGGGACTCGTGGGACTCAAATACTAACCCCCCCCCCCCCCCCCGTTTGCCCGATCCTGAGCAAGAGAGACAGCATGATTTCAATTTATTCTACCGCGGATGTCAATTATTGATAAAACATCGCAAGTCCCTCGCATCGGCGCTCGTTTGATTTGGAAAACCAGTCATAACCACTTGAGTAGGTACTAAGCTTTCGGCAAGCGATGAGGAGAAGAATTAAACAATAACTGTCGGTACTGTTTCTTGTTTACATAATAAATCAACCAAGCTGACACGCAAGGAAAGTAACGTGATATCTCTTCTGAAATCCGCAGTTTTCTTTCTTTTTTTCTTTTTTTTTCTTTTTTTTCTCTTTTTTCTGATTTCTTGCAATTCAGGCAAAATTAAAGACGCGTGTGATCCGTAAATATACAAAAAAGTAAACACTCGCGCTCGTCCTTTGACGAGGTTGAAATTAGGAGCCTCCGGATGATCTGGCGACGAGTAAACATCAGCCGCGGTGACCTTGAAAAAGAGTTCAAGTATTTGAATTGAGCAGTTGAGAAAATTTGACAACGAAAGATGTTTTATTGTTTCCATTTAATGACGCTGTAGAGTGTAGATCGGTATAACAACTCACTGCATAGGCGGATACCCAACAATCTGGCAACTGTGCATTATTTCCATTTGAATGTATGATAAACAATCGATTATTGAAGGGGCTGGAGCCCCGTGACTAATCGATTATTTATCATGCAATCAAGAATGGAAGAATACAATGTTGTCAGATTACTGGATCCGCCAACGGTAACAAGACATCGTGGACGATCGGTCAAAAATTGATCGAAAATCATGAATGATTGAAAAGAAAAAGAAAAAAAGGAACTCACTTGTATATTACATTCTACAGATATTGATTGAGTTGGCATATTAATTGATGTTCAATAAGTCGCTTTAACATTGGTTGCTTCTCTGATACTTACATTTACAATTTTCCATGATTCTCGAATATAACAGCGTGCCGTATCAATTCCAACAGCGTAGCATGTAATTTAGCAACGTTGCATTTTGCTCAAATAAATCCACAAGTAAGACCGAACACTAAGTTCGGGGAACATTTTCGAATTCGACCTTTCACATGGGTTTAAATGGACAAATGCGACGTTTCCAAATCTCCTGGTAAGTGCCGATACCACTGGTTATATCAATTCATCAACCGACATATTACCATTAGAAGTATATATGTAATTTTCACAAGGTAATTTTTTTACAGTCTTCTACTAAGCATGAGTAGTACTTCAATATAATCACGTGCGTAATAATTCAAGGCCCAGAGTAATATTATTGACTTGCAACTTTGTAAATTACACAAGAACTCTGACTTTATTATAATTAATCGATGTGACAACGGTGTCATTTTTATTTTACTCTAAGCATTGTGAAGATATCTTTTGAACAAGCTAAGCGTTTTGCATAAAAGTAAAGTCAATTTTGTGTCTTGGTTCACAAATCACACAATGATCATTGTCTCCTACCGATACGAAGAAGCGCAGAATGGTGAATGATACGATTTGCAACATGAGCCAACGCATTCTCCCTAGCCGTTCGGCTACAGGCAGTGGGCAGAAATTACTGATTTTGGCGGTCAAAAATCAGAAAGTTGAAATTTTCTAAACTCATCGTTTAAAAGCTTTCAGGACTAATATATTACTCCCTTGAACCACTTCTATGACACTTGATTCTAACTGAAAAATATACACAGAGAGTCCAACATCATCAGTTCAAACATAACAATAACGTAGGTATGTGATTTCAATTTGCTAATTTTTTATAGTCAATGAGTTCAAATTTGTGCTCACTGTGCGCCAATTTGTGGCTTGAGCTGCGCCGACTTATTATGAGTAACGCTTGCCTCCTTTGAAATATCTTACATTATTCTCATGGAGGTTGCAGTAGCGATTGTTTTATCCTTTGAAAAAATATTACCGTATAGCTGCTTAAGTTGATCTACAGGCTAGCAGTTCTGCAGACATTTGCTAACAAAATCTCTCCATGAATCAAACTTATCTCTTCAATAAATGTTAGTTTTTAAATACATTCTAATGTAATCTTGGGCTCAGGTTTGTATCTGAGAACATTGAACAGTTTCGTAATAGTGGGGGGGGGTGTAATTGGGGGCGCCCCCATTACTTTAGATGGAGGAGCAAAAAATATTACACTCTTGTCACTCATCTTGCGGTGACAAAGATTCTCAGCCGAGTAGTAATCCAATAAGCGAATTATATTAAGTATGAGGTTCCGGAGAAAACGGCTGCACATTTTATAATCTCACCCGAACTGTTTGTTCGGCAACGGTGGAAGACACCGCAAGATACTGTACCCTAATTTCTGAATTTTTACCCGTTCCGCAACTAAGGGGAGATGGGAGGGTTGTTTTTTTTTTTTTTTTTTTTTTTTTTTTTTTTCAGACTTTAAATAAAAAGAATCAGGCGCTTATTTAAAACGCATAATATCCTCTAAATAGTCGAGGAATCTCGGGCTATCTCATTATTTTTTCTTGAAAAAAAGAGAAAAAACTATGCTATGCTAGGCATTCATTGCAAATATTAGTTTCAAACAACAAACCCTTTGCGGCCAGCCACTATAATTAAGGCAAGATTTAGCAATTTAATTCCGATTTTCTCTGAAAAAATGGGATACCACTTTTCATCTCCTATCGGTGATTATCAATCGACCTCCTCAGATCTAAAATGGCGAATGGCTTTATTACATATACCATCATTTTTATTCCCCCCCCCCCAGAAAATATTAGCAATAAAGTTGCAGATTTAAACCGTGCATCTATCAATATTGATCGCTTGAAGACGAAGGCGAAGGCAAAGCCTCGTTAACTCATAATCAAGGCGGGAGGAATTAAAGGTAAAATAAATGGGCTTATAAAGTTCCCCGGTTACAAATGGACCATTTAAATTAACTCGGACTAGAGATTTTTCTTTCAGTAATCCTCCGTTAGCCTGAATGAGGTGAAGGGGGAATCATTATACTAGCAATTTTTTTTTCTTTTTTCTCGCGAAATTGATTTTCTTCTCTCTCTGAAAAAGCAGATTGATGACGTCATGCTCTAAAAATTACGCATGCTGAATGGACTTAATTTCTTTCTCGGTGAAGGCTCGTGCGGTTGATACTTTGTCCTTTTTTGCTTTCCTCAGCACTTCGTTCAATAACCTGTAAAAGTTGTTTTTTCTCCTCTTACAAACATTATTATTTACTCACAATAAACACACTTACATGCACAAAGCGCGGACGAACAATCAAAATCAAACTGTGAAATTTTATTTTAATTTGTCATGACAAGCGTAATAATTTGTTAATTCATAAGACGGTTATTTTGCATAAATTATTTTATTTTTGTATTTTTTCTCTAATTGGGTCTCGTGAACACACTTGCGTCAAGAGTATAAGATCATTTTGCTTTGTATTGACTGAAATATTAGGTGTGATTTGGTACCGGTGTCAAATGCTGACTCTATAATTTTATTCTTTCAGATAGATACATATTTAATATCGCTATACTCGTAACTTTTACAAAGAATCGATAGATATATTGAACAAATTGGAGAAATCAAACACACCCATCATGAATACTTATTTTTCTTATAATTAACGAGACACGAGATCTTTTTTTTTCCGAGAACGCGCGAGAAGTAAAAATTGCTACAATTGGTAGCAATAAAGTAGGCGAAAAATTAATCAGCAAAACGCTGAAAAATTCAGGTTCTCTCAGACTATATTAAACGTAATTTTATCGCGCAAAAATTGCGCTTACTGACGAAAGTTTATGGGATAAACGTATATTTTCTTCATTTCTTGACAAAAGAGGAATTTTTCATCCAAGACTCGATTTTTTAGGCGCAGTTTAAAGGTAAATTATAACTATTTCCGGCCATTTCTTTTCTCATTTCCTTCTGTTAATATTCCTTCCTCTGTTTATTTTTTTTTCTATTTCTCCTTCTTTTCCCCATTTTTTCTCTTCTCTTTCTTCTTCTTTTCATCAAAATTGGAGGGGGTGAAACTCTAGGGGTGTTTTTTTTTTCTTTTTTTTCTTTTTTTGTTTTTTTTCCGTCTTACCTGCTAAAGGGGCAGGGAAGAAGAAAGAAGAGCAAAAGAGGAGAGAGATTAAACATACCCAGTGCCCCAGAGGGAAAGAAAACATCGGAGTCAACTGAAAAACGTGCGGTAATTAGCATTACTCCAAAATAACAACGCTTATTTAGTCGATCCTTGCACTTTCGGCTCGTTTGCACAACTTAAAAGCAAATAGAAAGATACAGTTTCTTTTAACATCGCTGCGCTCTACCTGCGTACAAACAAAGCTAGACCGAACAAAAACTTGCTCTATGCTCGAACTAAAGTGCACGTATATATGTATATACATGTATCTGAGTTAGCGCAACCTGGATTTATGTAATAACATTATTCCCTTTTTCTCATGCGGATAATAATTGCGAGATTCTCTCTCTCTCACTTTTCTCTTGAGCTTTATAACTAGTCCTTATAGCTGTCTGTTTGTTTAAAACAAAGGGTGGGTCCCTGGAGAAGGGAATGGACCAAAATGCTCGTGAATTGTCTCTCGTCGCCAAAAATTGAACTTCTCTGATGAAGTCACATCGTAAGGCAAGGTTGCCAAATAATCTGACAAAAATAATTTTTTTAGCCTCTTCCGGCAAACAATAATTATTTTGAGAGTCGAAACTATAAGCCATCATCAGACACTTCAAAACGATTGAGTTTATTTTAAGCTTTTATCTCAGTGATTCTATTGTTTTAAATTATGCAAAAATGACGGAGTGCGGACTAAAAATGATCTACTAAACTTCCAAAACTCTTTTTTATTCTCATTTACCCTGCGATCAAAAACCATTCGAAATACATTACCTTAATTTCTCCTGTTTTTACAAGTCCTTTCTTTTTGCCTTGTGCAGTGGGGTTCTGTCTAACTTATTTGCTATGTGCGATTCAATAGTTATTTTTTGGGTTAAAACCAGTTAAAATAACGATAAGCACATTAAATAATTACAAAATTCACTCACTGACTCACAAAATTACTTTAAAGTTTAAAACTTAATGGCGTTGGCGTAACAACGTTGGTATGTAATAAGAGATCCCTATCTTTGAGACATTCTTCTGCGATGTTTCTATGGAGAGAATGACAAATTAGACCGGAATCTCCCGTAACACCTACGTATAGCTCCTCCATTTAAGAGCAACGATGGCGGAGCTATGTAGGTATCATAGGAGATTCCTATCTATTTTGTCTCTTTGTCTCGCTATAGAAACACACAGAGGAAAGCCTTAAATTAGATCAGAATCGGAATCTCCCATTTCTATATAACTTGTATCTTTCTCTACAGAAACAAATTGAGAAAAGTCTCAAATTGGATAGGAATCTCTCGTACGCGGCAGTTCGTAGCTCAGCTATTACGTCTTAAACTTTAAAATCATTTTGCGAGTCTATGAAGAAATTTCGTGATTTTATAGTATGCTTGTAATTTTTGCTGGTTTTAACCAGCAAAGAATAAACAATTCAATCAAATGTATAGCAAAAGTTAGCAAGAACCCCATTTTGCCGTGAAAATGGTCGAATGATTCCGCTTGAAAATAGACGTTCAGAGACGCGTCAGAATTTTTGTTTCTTCTCCTTCTTTAAACCGGAGAAAAATAAAAGAGCGAGCTTTTCAAATATGGACAAAGTTGTTCTTGTTAGCCCGCGCTTCTATCAGGAGAGCGCGATTTCGAAAATTTTCGGTTCGTTAACAAAAGATTCTTCTGCTGCAATACCGCCTTTGCAAAAGTTCCTAGAAACCCGACTCTCTGGATCTCGAAAACTCGTTAGCGCCAAAGTTTCATCCCCTCGATAATTTTCAGCGTGTCAAACTGAGGTATGAGTCGAAAGCGAGAAACTTTGATGGTACTTTATATATATTTATTAGAGACCAACTTCTAAAGCTTGCGAAAATAACTTTGAGATACATAAACACCGACCGGTTGAAATCAAGATTCATCCAAGATCCATTCCTTTAAAAATATATAAATTGAGTATAGGGCTCTCAACTTGAAGAGAAGCCGCAATGAAAAAGGTAAAGTTGAAAAAGTCAATAAAAACTCAGAACTTTTGTCTCCTTTTTATACCTGCCGGAGGTGGAGGCCTACAAAGATAAATGTCACTTCTAATGACGATATAGCGCACTTTAAGTGCGTGCTACTTTTGCACCGCTTTTAAAAAGAAGTGAGCCCGCCCGCACAGATTTTTTTTCTTTTTTTATGAGCAGCTCATCTGAAAAAGTCTCCGGCGCATGTCACCTTAAACGGGTTTTAAATAAGATGAACTTTTACCCCCCTTTGTCTCCAAACATTCGATTTTGTTTTAGCTTTGAATTTACGCTCTAGCTTTTTACGAAAATATCGTGCCTTCGGCTATGACGAAACATCAACTTAGCATTTTAAGAGGATTGGCAATTTTTGATCAATAATTATGGGGGGGGGGGGGGTGAAAACAAGTCTATATTTAACTTGTTGACGCTGGAGACCATAAGGTTATAGATTAAAGAGGTATGCTCATCTGACTTAGCACCACCAGTTCAGTGGCGTGCAGTTCAAAATCACTGCAGGCATTAAGATGGCCGACGAAAGCAGAAAATGTATACTCTTTGCAGGAAACATTGGGCTGCCCTCTACAGGAAAGCAGAAAACAACCCAATGTTTTCTGCAAAGAGTATTATACGTTTTCTGCTTTTGTCGGCCATCTTGCCTGCAGTGATTTTGAACTGCGCGCCACTGAACTTGTGGCGCGAAGTCAGATGAGTAAACTTCTTTAATCTATAACCTTGGCTGCAGAGACATAAAATTAATATTATTAAGAAAGTCACTCATGCTGTGCCTGCCACCTGATGAGGATTCTAAAAGTGGGTTAAATCAGCAGCAGCGCGTGCACGCGAGATTGCACAATCTAGTAACGCTACATTTTGTTCATTTAAACCCACGTGAAATATTGCAGTTAGATGCACTGAAAAACCAAATATATGTATATCTATGTGTATTGAAACGGTAAAGAAAAGTATGGATGGCAACATAAAGCTACTTTTTGCTCGCTACTTTTAAATTCAAGAGTGAGTTTTAGTAGTTCTAATTTCTAAGCGCCCAAATCATTATTTTTGCATCGGTTTATTTTGAAATCAGTTCAGCGAGCTGATCTTTCCAATCATTAAATGGATGAGACTTGTAGGCTGACCGAATGGATGGTTGCTATATTGGTCTCTCTGTAGTGTTTATCTTGTACCTATGTAAAGATACGCTCTCATCAAACGAACTCATCGAAACAAAACACATATAGCCAACAGTCGCTTACTGTTGAATGAGGAGCTAATAGGGAGAACTCTATGATTGGTCCACTGAAATACGGAGCGCCTGGTTAGAATTCGCCAAGCAAAACCAAAACAATTCCTGATTCCTGTTCCGGGACCGCGGACCAATCACAGACTTTCGTTGAGCTCACCACTCAACAGTAGGTGTCTGTTTGTTGTTGAAGCCGGTGACTTCCGAACGAAATTAGAGCATCCAACTTGTCTTACTTTTTTAACTTGGGAAGCATAGGGGGTGTTGAATTGGGTCTCTATTTGCCTTTGATTATAGATCTTTACTTTTCAATCAGTGGCGAACCGTGAAATTTGGCAACAATGTATTTTCTCCATTTAAATCCACCAAAAATATTGAACGCTTCAGTCATCAGCGATGACCAAGCATTTCGACCTTTCTAATGTGTTTCAATGGGGGTAAAGGAAAATTGCCAAATCGCACGCCTCGCCACTGTTTTCAATGACACTGTTGAAGGACCAATCGTAACCCACTACCAGTCTTAACCAATTATTTCAAGGATCATACTGCTGTACTCAAAAGACCAATTTCTCCGACATTTCGTTCGTTCAGTCCGGCAACACGCAATGCACCAGATCAATCCCACTTACCTTTGAACAAAATGATTCACGCAGGATGAGGGTGCGTAATATAGCTGTCCAAGTGTCTCCACAGTCCGCACAGCAAAAGGCTACCAACCTCTGCCCCCGCCCGTCTGCTTGAAAATGTTCAACGGCAGTATATAACCGTGAAAAAAGAAATTGAAATTAGGTCATTTGGCAACAACTTGTCCACACGTTCACACATCTCTTCTCGCTTCACTGTTGCTAGATTTCTTTATTTTTTATAATTATAATTTACATTGATTCTTAAAAGAAATAAATGGTCCAAAGGTATATACGTATGGCAACAAGGCCTCACTTGACTCCGAGCTGGTGAAAAGATTCGAGTAAGTGCGAATCAACCAGTTTTTCCCACGCGCTGAAGTCTATGACGTCATCGATGATTCATCTACTCGCGGTTGCGGTAACAAATGTTGCGGCTCGTCTATTTGTCTGCGGTCACGAATGAAAAAAAAAAAAGAAAAAAAAAGAAAAAAAAATGTTTATACGGTCACAGCTTTAAGTCTTGCTTTTCAGTTAAACAAATCAACCTAATGAATAGATCTATTTAATAATACTTGCTAGCTATCTTTTTCTTTTTTACTAACTTTCGAAACCTGGGGGTATTCTTCAAAGGAGTTGACTCTTCGCAGACACAGACACCGCGCAATATCCATCCGCTTATCTTCAATAGCTCCAAACTGAGTGATATATTTATGGAGACTTGGGCGACCGCAGAAAAAAATGCTAGAGGGGGACAAAATTGTTGCATGGCGTGTCAGGGGAACCCCCTCCTCACCATAAGAAGAGAAAAAATTGAATTTTTCTTCAAATAATGGTACACCTTCAAGCAATGATCGATGCATCAATGAATGAAAATAATTTTGACGTGTTTGATCATTTTGATGTTATGAGTAATTAAGAGACAGTAGATGATCTAAGTGATAGTAAGAAAAATGTTTATCACACCTATTCTTATTGCAGAAAAAAATGCATCAAAATTATACAGTGCACTATAAGAATAAAGTTTGTCAACTCTTACAGCTTTAATTAATGTATTATCTTTTTTTGGCCATTTCATATTCTAACGTGAAGTTTTGACCGTTCTGAATTTCAGTGGGGAGGGGAGAGGGGAAAAGTGCCCCCTCTTGCCTCCCACTGCGGGCGCCCATGATTCGAGAGGAGAGGTTCGCTCAAACTGCGCCGTTCAAAGTATAATTGTTGACTTGTCCAGTGGCGTAATCTTAGGGGGGGCATGACCTTTTTGCCCCTCCAATATTTGAGAAGGGGGGGCAAAGTATCATTTTGCCCCCCCAATAATTTGATGAAAAAGAGGAGGGGAAAAGAGGAAGGTAGAAAAAAAAAGACGGAAAAATACAACAAAATAAAGGAAAAAAGAAATAATTACAGGAACCGAGAAGCAAACATTGGCAAGAATAAGTGGCTCTATTTTACCCTGAAACTGCGCCTAAAGTAAATCTAAAGTGAAAAATTCCTCTGTTGTCAATGAAATAAAGAAAATATACATTGAGTCTACTATAACTTCTGTTCTATCAGTTTGTTATTTTTGAAAGATTTGATTGCATAAAATATAGTCTGAGAGAACCCAAATGTTCAAATTTTTACCGGGGGAATACCCCCGGACCCCCTATTACTGGAATGTCCCCCCCAGATTCCCCAAAGTATCGGACTATTTGCTACCCCCTCCCCTCAAAAAGAATCTAAAATTTTACGCCACTAAGTGGAACATTACATTTACTGCAGTTTTAAATTTCCAGATGACTTCTAACCGTGAGGAACAGTTTCCCAAAGCCTAGAAATATCACCTTCATCAATAAGCTGAAAGTCTAACTGAAAAGTTTTCTTTTTGCCTGAGAAATGAAGAAAATAAACGTAAAATCTATTTTTAATTTGTTTAAATTTTGTGGCATTTGTATGCGATAACATTGCTTAAAGTAACGTCTGAGAGAGCCTGAATTTTCAAATTTTTCCGGTGGAGGACCCCCGGACCCCCCCTCTCACTGGGGGCCAGACCCCCCATAGTGCATCTCTCAAAAGTTGGTTTGCCCCCCCCCCCAATAATAATCCCAAGTTTACGCCACGGGACTTGTCTGATATTTTCGACTCTGTCCATTAATATTATTATTTACACCCAAGTAGTGGACTCTTGAGCGCCGAAAATATTGATGGTAATCCAATTTCTAGTTTTGAGGCGATGTATTTGTAAAATAGAGAAAACCCAAGAAATGGTTTTAGTGGTTGCGAGAATTTAAGAATTAGGATAGTTTGCATAGATCGGCGCATAAATTACGATACGATCGCTCATATAACCAGCCTACAACATTCCTCTGCAGTTCTTCCGGTGAGGAGTTTTTGTTATTGCGAGATCCTCAACGAATGCATGTTGGCTAATAGAACTATATACGCATGCGCCCAAAATTAAAAATAACTTGTTTCGCGTGTTGCAGGGCATTAATCGAGGCAGGCTGCGATGTGGACGCTAGGAGTGCCCGCGGTGAGACGGCCCTCCACTTGGCCCTCTCCGGTCGACAGTTGAGCCGGGACTTGGTCGTGACGCTCCTTGACGCCGGCTGCGACGCAACCATCCACGAGAACCTCCGCCACCAAACTCCGTTGCATCAGATCATCAGACACTTGTCATCAGCAGCATCTGCATCTTCCTCGCCCTTTCCCTCGCTCCAGTGTACCTTCCTCAACGATGCTCTACTTGAGACATTCCAACGACTCGCCAAATGCGGTAACGTCAACGCCTTGGACCACAGATCTCGGACGCCGCTTCATAGGCTGGCAGCCTCCAATTGTGATCATATTCAGGCATTTCATGTAAGTACATATTTTTGAATGCAAGTTTTTTATTTGCGGCAGGGCCGATCCGGGGGGGGATACACTTGCCTCAGGCGGCGCAATCCCCGGGGGTGGCAAGATCAGATTGAACAAGCCAAAAAAAAAAAAAAAAAATCGAATTCATAAAATTGATGAGCGGCGATTTTCGGAGGGCGTTAAAGTTGCAATCTTGCCCCCTCATCGCCCCTCCTTCTCTGAAAACGTCGACATGGCCCTGATCGGCAGCATACGCTGAGAGAAGTTTGTCTGCTGTTCAAGGAATCGAGTAATTCTGCTATTAGCACGTAGGTCGTAGTAGATTGAAAAGTTTCAGATGGTTCTGTAAGACTTTAATGAATGCATTCGATGATGAAACTCTGTCTGAAACTCATAGCCAATTTGGTTTCAACCGAAACCACCACGTCGCATGCGAGCAGTGCACTGCTCAAAAAGGCAACAGTTTTTGGCTAAAATGTATGAATTTTACGCAAAAAGTATACATTTTAGGAACTTTGACACCTGCGAGCATACTTCAGGAAGATACCCTGAAAATTTGAAGCTGAAACACTTGAAAATAAAGCCGGGTTATTGGAAATACAAAACTTCCCATAAGCCTCAATGCGTGGAACCGTGGAAGTGAGGCAGATGGACGCATCACCATCGCACTCACTATATATAAGCTCATGTTGAAATGTTCAATATTACTGCTATAATTCTCAACAAATTTTGCTCATTTTGGGCTGAAAAAAATCCATGAAAAAACCACTCAGGTGCCGAAGTTCTTGAATTTTGAGTTTATCTTTGTTTTCAATTTAAAATGCAAAAAAAAAAAAAAAAAAAAAAAAAAAAAAAAAAAAAAAACTTTTCTCAAAAGTGATTAGTGGCGCTATCCATTGGATTGAAATCCAGATTAACGTAAAAGTCATCCTTCTTCATTCAACAGTGCTTGATCCACCGATGAGGAAGATTAGGTAATCACTGATGACTGATGAGCACTTATTTGCAGAACAAAACGGATCCAATTTGGTCAATAATTTTATCCGCACCCCAATTTTAAAATATGTTCTGCGCGCGTTATAATAAGACTGTTCATCCATGATTAGATGATCGTCAATATTTTCCCCGTCAGATTTCATTTATTTATTTTTACAGGCACATCGCAAACACACATCCGACCGCGATGTTATCTTTTTTCGCGGTAAGCTCTGTTTACTCTCATGTCGCGCCAGCTTCCAAGTCTGCTGACTGAAGATTTACGAATCTTACTTCGAACGGAAATGTTTTAGCACGAAAAGCTATAGGTATATCCGTCCTTCAAACATTGCTCGCGATACTCAAGTCCCTTCTTAGTTTTTTCTATTCAGCCCCCCCCCCCCTACGACCTCCCCTTCACCCTTCTCCCGGCTTTTCTTTAATGGATTCGTCAATCCACGAGTGGTGCCGAGCGTGGTTATCTCGTTTCACCTCATACGACTGGGATGCCGAAGGGATTGATTCGCAACCGAATCCGAGACAGACAAGAGCTCAAAAAGCACCGCGGGTTGCTCGAGAGTGGATCACGTGGCGTTGCGTACAGTGGGAAAAAATTCGCGAGAAAAATATTTCCGAGTTCCTTGAAAAGAAAAAAAAGATTATGCTTAGGGAGATGTAGCCATCTTACCTCGTGTGCAGTCGGAAACAAAAATAATTAATGTCAGATGACTCCCTCGAGGAGGTGTTGGCTATACAATACTCATTTCAGTGGTGAATTTGAGCTTTGCATGTGGCCTACCTCAGCCAAAATCTAAGGAGTCTCTCACATTCTTTTAGTCCCCAACTATACATTATAGTCAGGTGGGGACAAAAGTAACGTCAGTTGACAACTGGAGGACGGAGGTAGGCTACCCACAATACTTGTCTCAATTAATCAAAGCATTGCAGGTGGCCTACCTCCGCCAAAATCCAAGTATAGTCGTCTGGCATTCCATTTTTCCCCGACTCTACTCTCAAAAAGAAAGCCTAAAGTAAGCATAATGAAATACCTAATGAATATACACCTTGATGAGTAAAGGCTTAACATTTTAAATTGGTGGGGTCTTTCAGCTTTGCTTTATGTTGAGTGCGATTTTCATTTTTCAATGCTGTTTCGACGTTATATAGGGCTATATACTATCATATGTATAATTGTGCAGGAGAAGCTATTATTCCCTCGGGATGTCTAACATTTGATTTGTTTCGGTTTTCTGTGCGGCGAGTCTTGCATCCACCTCGTGACATTTCAGCGCGCGAACGAGAGGATCATGATCAAGTCGAGTAATATTAAATTTGAAGAGTCGCACAATGTTTAGACAACTCTGATGCGAAACGTGTTGATGGAAAAACGGGATTGCCTCTCATCGCGCGGGACACATCTAGGGGAGAGGGGGAGAGAGGAAGAGAGTGAGAGGGGGGAGAGTGAGTAAAAAAAGAAGGGGGAAAAAGTAAGCGGGGAAAAATTGTCCCTCATTTGCACGCAAAGGAAGGAATGTTTGGAAAGTGAGGTTTTTTTTTTTTTTTTTCCGCTGCCAAATGACAACCGAATAGCAGAAAAGAGGAAATAACCGATTCGCCGGGGTCGATCCTCCCTCCCATAGCTCATCAGTCACCGCTGCCACATCTGCAGCCTGCAGTGAGGTTCTCGCTGTTGAAAAAAAAAAAAAAAAAAAATCACGAGCTCTTGACTCATAAAAGAACGAGTCACTCATCAAAGTTTGGTAATCTTACTGAAAGGCAAAATTCTTCAAGTCAAACCACACGGAGAAATATGTTAATTTATCAGATGCTCGATAAAAGCAGCACCTATAATACTCAGAAGTTCCGATTTTTGAGTGCCGTGTTTCTGATATTTTAAATACTATTTTGATACCTAATTCTCAGAACAATCATAGTTTACATATGAGTGCAACTCACCCAGCACTTAGTAATTTGACACATTTTTCAGAATTTATGTCAAAGATTCACCTTTCGCAAATTTAATTCCCGATTGTAGAACTTAACAACAATCGCAATGCGGGTAAATATACTCCACAGAACGATAGTTGATATATTCAAAGATCAGAATGACTGAAAGCTTTGAGTAATCCATTCAAATAAAAGTAAGTAAAGAAGAAAGAGAAAGGAATTGAGACTAGTTGACTTCCGCTTCTTCATGATCATTGTTTTTAAAAACACTGGATCCGATCACCGATGCCATGCCACCAGTCGATAGCGAGGAAGTCCACATATTTGATGCATGACTTAATAACCTACACAAAATATAGACGGTCACTGATTTCGCCGATCATTGCAAAATTGATTCCGAGTGCGCTGAATCAATTTGAAGATTGATCAATAATGATCAGGTCGGAAAGTCACGTTCAACACTTTGTTTGCGATCAACGTCCTCTGTATGTTCACTGGTCCTATCGGGAAGATAGATGCCTTATACCAGTGGTCATAAGACGAACACCTGCATTCAATACCGCGGCGGTATCGAATAATGTTTGGAGTTTGCGAGTTCTTCCCGCGCAATCCCACTAAGTAAATACGTATTGATATTTATTGCAATTGCACATTATATCGATATCATTAGATTATGAGTTGATAGATATTAGTATAGCTTCTTTCACTATCACTTACAATCAGTTCGGCGTGCGTTCCCTTCAGAGCAACCGCTTTGCGTATAATTAATATGACATTTTCCAACTCACAGATGATTCCACCGGTTGAGAAAATATTACACCGTTCAGTTCAGTGCATGACTGTAATGCACGATAATACTTGCAATCTGTAATCTTTTCTCGACCGGTGGAGTCATCGATGACTTTAAACAAGTTGCGGATATTTGAATAATTTAATGGCGATTGCAACGATCGAGAAAAGATTACAGATCAGAGTATTTTACAGCATCACAGTCATACACTGAACTGAGCTGTGTAATCTTTTCTCGACCGGTGGCATCATCGTTGGTTTGAAAACTGCCATGAATTATACGCAAAACAGCAGCTCTGGTTCCCTTCTATCAACTGATCGAGAGTCCGTAATTTTTGAAATCTACGTCCTCGTCTGCTCTCCGATGCGGGCTTTGCATGCTAGGGAAACTTGAAAAACTCTTCTATAAATTTCCGCGTAACTAGAGAAGGAGAATCTGAAGGATATTGCAGAGTGCCTGGACCCGGATCCCGACCCCTTCCCCTTTATTGACGTTGAAAATGTCGTTTGGAAAAAAGTTGAAACAATAATATATCGTTTTCTTGTAATTATTTATAGGCGGATCCATCAATCTGGCAACTGCGCATTCTTCCCATTTGAATATATAATTAACAATCGATTCTTCCCCGTGACTAATCGATTATTTTTCATGCTATCTAATGAGAAGAATACACTGTTGCCACAATGCTGGATCCGCCAATATTTTGACCCTTGGACAGTGGACACCCCCCCCCCCACTTTCCATTGTACTGAAACTAGTTCCTGGAGTATCTTATCTCGGTCCCGTTGCGTCCCGACATCTGTTACGATGCTGGTGAAGGAAGAAAAAAAAACAAAACAAACAAAAAATGTTGTTTTCTCAGGAGATTGAAAAAAAATGAATTAATTGCCAAAGTGTCAGTCCAATTTGAAGTTATCTTGGAGTCGGTCATATCGAGCGACAAACTTGCCAGCTACCGGAGAGAATTAAAGGGTGCAGGAGAAAAAAATACAACGTTAGTGATAAAAAGAAGGGCGAGGGAGGAATGAGAAAGGGAGAAAGGGGGAAAAATTAATAATAGTAGGGGAGGATGATATTATAAATCGACTGCCAACTGAACTGAGGTCGTGATCAAAAGCGACGTTGTCAAATTGAGTCATCGTCAATAGGACGTTTTATATTAATTAGTCGCAGAAAAGTTGGTCCCCTTCCGCAGAGAGCTTCCCAATTATATTTGTTAATGATATTATCTCTAGAGCCTTGATGGCAATCATTATTGGTTCAAATCCGTACAGTGGCGCCGCGTGCAATTTGGCAACAATGTATTCTATCCATTTAAACTCATGTAAAAGATCGAATTCAGGGGGTTCACAGTGCACAAGGAAAATTCAATATATTTAATGAGTTTAAATGGAGCAGTTGCATTGTTGCCAGATGGCACGCGACGCCACTGAATCCGTATCTCCGCAGACCACATTGAGAAAAAATTATTTGATTTGACAATTCTAATGTTAATGATAAAAGTTAATTCATAACAAAATTGGATGATAAAAGTAACGAAATATTATTTTTCAACTGAGACAAAATTGTTTGTTAAATCACCAAATCGGTACGTAAAATTCGCAACAATTTTGTTGATTCAACAATTCACATTGTTGGTTTATCATGACTGCTTTGTTAATTCAGCATCCCGTTTTGTTAAATTAACTTTCAGAATTTACTATCAAACAAGGGTATTGATTGGCACCGATGAGTCTTCGATGTGAGTCAAACTTCATTTTGATCGTGTGTTTACGTCGTGAATTTGGGTTTTTAACTTTGAGGTGTTCATTTTACAATGAGTAATTTAATTCAGAGGCCCAAAACACACTGTAAAAAAGTTCACTTCTCGAAAGACTGAAAACGAGAAACTATAGGCTAAAAACACGAGCGTTAGAGAGGACCCAGTGATTAAAGCTATGTAACTTTATTGGATTCATTCTAACACTCTCGTTAAATTTGGCCTTGGTCCTGTATTCAGTCCTTCGTGGATTGGCCGGTTTTTTACATAAAGTGCACCCAAATAATGAGATAAGAAATTCGCAAGAATTTCAAAAGCAAAAGGTCCAACCATTGTTAAGACTTTTTCGTGGCGATAAATTTTCTCGGGAATGCATTTAATATAGTATGAGTCTTCATCTCGATAAATATAAGTGGAATGTGGGAGGGATGACGAAGTATCGAAAATTTCAAACGGAGCTTTATTATTTAAGATGGCTGCATTATTCGTCTTGTCTATTCTTATTTTTGTTTTAATTCCTTATTCGCCCTGAACCAAATAATCAAGAGTGGGTATAATTGAGAGACTTTAATTGCAAAAAAACACTTTCATTTAAACAATCATTTTTTCAAAGGTCTAATGGAAACTTTTTTGTAAAATAATGTGCCTTACAGATAGAAAAAAAGCCTATCTAGATTCTACGACTGATTGTGAGTATATATGTATGTATGTATACAGTTCGAGATTGTGTGCTGCAAAAGGGCCCAAGAGAACAAGTTTACATCTCCAACAAAAAATCTCTATATTTAACTACCACGGAAAGTGTGGCTTAACATGCGATGTGGCAACTTTACATTTCATTCATTTAAACCCATCCATGGAAGGAGTTGAAATTTTGGCTGTTGACTATTCGATTCCCGAGCATCCTCTACTTTAACCTTTGGTACGGGTTTAAATGGACAAAATGCAACAATGCCGGATCGCAAGCTACGCCTCTGATTGGCAATTTCTATAGAAAGCAGTCCAGCTCACATGCTAAAAAAACTATCAGTCAATGAAAAGATCTTGATTTTACCGGTGAAATTAGATTTGAATGAAATAAGGTCAATGATGAAGGCACATACTTTTCCCTATTTTTCCCTGTTTTCCATCCATTTTGTTACATTATCTTCATTTTTCCCTGTCTTTTTTGAAAAATTTGTCAAGTTTTCCGATTTTCCTTAACTTTTCCCCTTTTCACATATTTATCCCTATATATTTCCCTATATGATACCCTATTTTATCTATTGTTTCCTATTTTTTTCTCATTCTCCCATATTTTCCCTTATTTTCCCTCGTTTTTGTTTTCTTCGTGGTTTTGCCTATTTGTCCCTATATTCTTCTTCTTCTCCTATTTTTCCCCTTTTCTCCTTTCCTCCAGATTTTGCTGGATTTTTCTCATTTTGTACGTGCACGTATTCGATTTTTCATTGGCGTTAATCTTCTCGACCAACTCAAATTTGGCATCAGCGGTCGAAAGCTACCGTGCCCAGTTACAGAGAGCAACGCTACCCTGAAGGAGGGGGTGTCAGGTTCAGCAGCTAGCTAGACACGTATACCAGTTACAAATGCCGGGATTAAATTCAGAAATTCAGGCATGATTCAGCCGTCCCTCAGTCCCTCTTCGTATCCACTACCCTCCCCCCCCCTTTCCTCCCATCACCGTCACGAGCTCAAAAAAAATATATTTTTATTCGTTTTTCCTAGCTTTCCCTCAACAGTCCCTTTCTCCGTCCCCATTCCGCCCCACCTCGTGAATTCCCCTTCTCTCGTCATCTTGCTCGCCTGTATCTGCTCGCTCTTTTCCGACTCTTCCTCCTCTTCCTCCTCTTCGTATAGTCAGAGGACTTTCAATTTTCATTTCTAGTTTATTTTGTCCGTCCTTTAAAATAACATTCCGTGGATTCTTTTATTTTTCGCGCGCTCCTTTCCCGATATCGTTGATGGAAACGGTGTTTTTGATTTTGCTCTCGGCGCCTTTCGATATTTTCCCTCTTTTCCTGTTCTGTTGAATGAGTCAGACTTAAATCACACCCTGTCTTTTCTATCGAAATCGAAGTGGTATCCGGGGGAGGGGGTGAAGGCCCCACGAAACAAAAGGCCTCTTCAGGAGATCAAATTGGATCCTCAAAGTAGCCTCCAAGTGAGCATTCGGTGATCGGTGCGCATCATGTATCATTTCCAAGTATTCGTAAATTAACGTACATTTGACGTCAAAACTTTCAAAATGTTGTGTACCTCGACGGGAAATGAATCTGTGCCATGATTGTCGATGATCCCCAACAAACATCGATGGCCGTTAAAGATTTGCAGGCCACCAAACTATGTTGGTGGATGGTGCGTAACAATCACCAGATGTTCACTTGCAAGCTATGTTGAATATAAAGTTTAATCGTCTGTAGAGGCTTGAATGGGTGAGTCATTTATTTCTAAAAAGTGCCTCCTGCACCAGAGACAATATATGTATAATAGAGACCACGCACTATCTACCTTGCCCATGTTTGCGCGCGGGGGCAACTTTTTTTTCGGGATCCCAACAGAACACCGCAAACATGGTCCATGCGTTGACTGATCGCAGAAATGTAGTTTATATTTTTGCCGAGTGAAACACAGGTTTCGAGATAAACGTCCCGGAACGAAAACCCCGTGTTAATTTCCATAAGGCCTGAAACAGTTTTGCACCAAGATTTCCCTCCATTTCCAGCCAATCAGAAGCCGACTCTTATCAGCATTGACCACGCTGGCTCTCGATGCAATTGCGGCGAGTCTTGTTTACTCTTTGGGTTTAACGGTGGGATTGATGTATCGGATATATACACATATCAATTTTTTCAAATATCACAGGCAAACTTTATCATGAGCCCCATTGGCTGAGAAAGCAAACATATCCCCTTTTGAGTCAGCTTTTTTTCAAAGATTGTTATTGTTCTTTGGTTTTTAAACTGCTATGATCTATCGTGAGGTAACTGAAAGTACGAGCAGTTGCAAAAGTCCTGCTTTAACGATTTGATGCAACCGGCATTACAAGTAGCCTGAGCTTTTGAGAGAACAAAGGAAAAGAAAGGAAAGCATGCGTTGTTTAAACATGTATTGCGGATTGCGTCGACTCGTCGATGCAGCACCTGTGCCCCATCGCTTGTCCGTCGCTGGTCCATTTATCGGAGGTTTTAAGATTTCTACTTACCGCCAGAAGATTACCATGAGTGCCAATAAGGCCAAGTATGTCCGAAACGGGCCTATCTCAAGTGTCAAAGCATCAAGCGTTCCGCTTGTTGAATTAGTCTTCTTTTATTCTATGAAATCTCATATCTGACATGGTTTTAGGCTCACGTACCAAGTTTCAAGTCAATACCACAGCTACAACCAAAATTAGATTTTTTTTTTTTTTTTTTTTTTTTTTTTTATTATTTTTTTTGGTCATGAAAAGTTATAAAATTGGCGCTTGTGATACTTTTCTTGTCAGATGTCGAATTAAGTCCCTTCATGGAAACTCTGGGACTACTAACGCTTGCGACACTTTTTGAGCTCCATGCAGCGTCGCTGTCTTGTCGAATGTTGGTACTCCCTGTAAAGAGTTTCCATCAAAGAACTTCAGAGTCCTATTGACGATGTGTTGTGTACAACGGCCGATGTTTTTAATGTGCTCTTTTGGTTGCAGATCCTATTTAAACACGGCGCTGACTTGAACATTCGGAATGACCGGGGTGAAACGGCTTTGCACGAGGCTTTGGAGCGCGACAGAGCGAGTAGCATAGTGATAGCGTTGGCCTCTGAGACGGATCTCTACTGTCGAAGCAACTATCACGAGTCGGCGCTCCACGTTGCGGCCAGAAAGAACAGACCAGACTTAGTCGCCTACCTTCTGACAAGAGACGTCCCGGTCAACGGACAAGACTTGCGAGGCAACACCGCGCTTCACCTGGCCTCCGGAAAAGGTTACAAAGAAGTGGTCGGACATTTGATCCAGTGTCAAAATGTGGAATTGAACGCACCCAACAAGGAGGGACTCACGCCGCTGCACTTTGCCGTCGAAAGTGGATTCATAGATGTTGTCGAGGTATAGTTGTGTGGTGTTTATATCAAGTTCTTGGTCTTTAACAGAGTGTTTCATATGTCCGTACAGCGGCGTGCGATACGAGCAAAGTAAGGTAGGCACTGCCTACTCTAATATTTTCTGAATTATTCAAGATTCCGCCGTAAATTTACAAGTTTTAAACAATTACTGTCATTCGACAAAATTCGACGCTAAAGAAGCAGAGAACAGTATTTATTTATTTTTAATCTAGCCTCTGATTACTTTGTCAATGCGTCCTGCCTGCCTTAAGTTTTGTGTCCACTGCGCACGCCGCTGGCGCTGAGTCTGAGACCAATGCCATTTGGAGCTCTTGCAAGGGGTTTCACACTGAGATAATAAAAACCGTTAAATCAACAGGAAAAGTCCGGTAGTTGCCAAAGGAATGGACGTTGCCGTTTTTGTTAACGTTTCCGAAAAGCGCCGGGAATGATATACTCTGGAACTCTCAAAATTTAAAATTAAAAACAGAGGAAAAAATAAGGAGAACTCATGAAATGTAATTTTGTCTTCCTCGCGTCATTGCAGGTCGAGATTAAGTTTTCTACCCATTGTCAAATAAAAGGTACCATGGTGCTGTTTCACAATGTTTGAAACACAATAACTATTAGTACTTAGCACAACAAAATGTTTTGCAAAAAAAAAAAAAAAAAAAAAAAAAAAAAAAAAAAAAACATTAACAATAACAACAATAGAAATTTCAATGACAAAAACACAAAAAATTGTTTACCTCATAGAAAGCTCACAGCAGGTATAACAACGATCATACAATGCCTGTTCAGTTGTTTGTGAGCCAATAAGCAATTTTTTTCTAGTAACCAGGTTCTTCGGTCACTTGGTGACTGTATAATATGTTTGATAATTTGCATAGTATTTGTCAATCATGTTTTGTAGGTAATTTTAATCGAATTTAACAACACTTCAAACCATATGTTGATTGTAGATAAATACACATACATTATTACACATATTAAAATTATTCCTGCCCCAGATTTTCGTGACCTATGGTCACAAATTCGTAACCAGCCTCGCTCGGTAGGTTTCAAAAACCGTGACCTGGTCACGAAATTCGAAACCAAAGATGGCGGACACCCATTTGATTGCACCTACAGAAATAAAATGACCGAACCCGGTTACTAAATAAAATATGCTTAACCCTCTAAGGGTCAGGTTATTACAAAAGAACGCCACTCTTCCGTTTGCAAAGAGAAGGTAGTTAACTGTTCGTACTCGAGGGAGTTGAAATTGCCTAAACGATACATTGAAGGCGCCCGAAGACATCCTATATTGTACATGTTTTCATCAATAATCGCGTTTATCCGGCATGAAGACTGGAACAATGTGAAGTAGACTAAAGAAGAAAAACGAGTATGCTCGGGCTTGACCCTTAAAGGGTTAATGGCGTCAACAAAGACATTTTTCGAACATTCCATATAGTATTTAAGCACACAATTCGCAGCCACGTCAAAGCTTAATCATAGAAGCGACGTCTTTAGTCGTGGCTTTCATAATTTCGTCTGCGAGGTTGATAAAGGCGTAGGTAGAATGAATGCTCAAGTCACACAAATGCTTGTATAACTTGATTCTTATGCCTACTCTACTACCACAATCCGTCCCTCTCGTTCAAGCAAAACGTTCTTCGCATCAAGCGCAGACGTCGCGTCGCGGTCGTATCAAATTATTAAGTCTAAATGATAATAATTAAACGCGCCAAAATTGACAGTCTCATTTTCATATACGTAACTCGACTCGCAATCAATAGGACCTCATGACCACGGGCAAATTAAGTAATATTGTAAGCGGACACTACCGATTTTACTGATCAGGTTTGTTACCTAATTATTACATTTCCTATAGTCGTCCAAACTCCGTTGCACTAATATTGTTTTCATAGATGGTATGTTGTAACTCACGTTTTGAACCGCAGGGGGGGGGGGGGTGTTCTACTCGATCCTAGGCCAGGTTTTTTTCTTCTTTCTTTTTTCATAATACTACTATCTCTTTTTTTATAATTATTATTATTATTAAATTTTAGGACTTCATTACATTTAAAGTACTTTATTGGCCGGCCTTCATACCAATTTTAACGTTTTTTGGACCAACATTGCAGCTTTTACTAAGTTTACTGATCATAGGTTGTAGATAGAAATCAGTTCAATGCATGATTTTTTAGGAAATATTATGCACTTAGGATTAGGGGTTAATTTCTTTAGGCGAATTTTTGCGACGAATATATCCAACAAAATTATACAAAAGCATTGCCAACCTACGCATGACAACAGTCGATGACACGAAACTGGGTCGTGTTTTTCGAACTTTTTCGGTGTTTTCAGTCATCGATGGCATCAATTCGATTTTGAATTCAAGTCCGGAGATGAATTCGAAATCGAATTGATGCCATCGATGCCCCGAAAACACATCTAAAAACACAATTGATAGTTTCCTCAAATATGTAGTTAGGTTGGTATTGTTTATGATATTCGATCGCAAAAATTCGCCTTTTATATTTTAATGACAAACAACATGAAACAGGATTTTTTTTTTTTTTTTTTTTTTAAATGAGGCTGTTACAAACTTTAAAACCCTGCAAAAAGAAGGATAGCAGCACTGAAAACTTACGAAATCTACTCCCGAACTCACGAAACGCTTTCAAATGCGCGATAGTTGGGCACAGGGCATTAATCTTGGGAAAAGGCCAGTAAAAGGGACGTTACTCTTGCATTTGTGTCACGCGTAGGTACCATTGATCGGCTTTTGATCACTACTCTAGCTCTAGCTCTCGTGGCTAGTTACTTTGTGAATTTTCTTTCCCATATATCATAAAAAGAGTGGCGAAATTATGATACGAATCTCCCATTTTTAGTGCCCAACAAACGTCATTATCATCGCACATTTAAAAGCATGTTATGAGTTTAGGAGTGACTTTCATAAGCTTTTAGTGCAATCTTCTTTATTTTTGCAGGTTCCTTTTTGATACCTGAATAAAGAAAGTTTGCAACTGCCCCATTATATCGCGCCCTATTTGTTGTATTTTTCGGAACAGCCATTTTTTTAGGAGAATGGCGATGAATATCCAAAGAATTACTTGTGACATGATAAAAAAGCTGTAATAAAAATGCAGTAAGATTAGCTGAACCTTTGAAAATACTAAATTAAAAACAGAAAAAAACCAAGCTTATGTACAGTGAAAATCCGTTTGGGGTATTTTTTTACTCCCTCCGGCCTTTGGTCCTAGGTATAAATGTTTGTCTAAACTGACTGACCGAAGTCTAGTCACTACCATTTACGTCGATCAGTTGATGTATCCAAATGTAGAGTGACAAATCACGTCAAACATGGTTGAAGAATGTAAAACAAAAATAATTCGTGTGAAAAAAAAAATAATAATAATAATTAAAAATTATATAAGACCTCAACCCAATGCAGGTTGTTTTTATAGTTTATGTTAGGACTTAATAAGGGTTTGTAATGAATGTGGGTTATAGGTACCATACATATTTTTCGCGAGTAGACTATAAATTAAAACTCGACAATTCTTGTAAAAGGGTATATTACAGGAGTCGCACGACTTCTTGGTCTTTATTTGAGTGAAATGGGAAAGTTTGCGAAACTAATATAGGTTTATAAAATTGAAAAATGACGATAATTGAAGCCTCATAACTCTCCCTGGGAGTGGATTCTGTTTTGAGAGACGAGGAATGAAGAAGCCATCACACTAATTGATTAATTTGAACAGCTCGTTTATTTGGTTATTAAGTGTTCTGCTCGACTTATCAAAACAAGAATAATATGCAAATTATCCGATACGACGTTAAAAGCGAGTGACGGGAGGAGGAAGTGGGGAAGGGGTGGAATGGAGGGTGGCGGTGAAACCATTGAAAACACGGCGAGGATTTTCAAAAGAGCCACTTGATAGGTATTTTCCGAAGGGGGGGGGGGGGGGGGGGGGGCATTATGAAATTCCAACCGACTTCTTTGCGCTTGAGCTTCCCTGTTTTTAGGGCAATCTAAATAGGAAAAACCATCAGACGTTGCCATGTGTATGTAGGATCCTGGTTTAACTCCGCAAAAATATTTCACTCCGTAAGCGGTTTTTTTTAGATTAAGGATAAAGCGCCTTCATTTGGTGAGGATACAAATCGACACCAAAATGCGCCTTCATTTTTCTTAGACGCAATTTGACATGCAGACTGTATGAATAGTCCTTCTAGGTATTGAATTATGGGGGCTGTTGCTCACTTTTGCTTTATACAAGTTGAGGGTCGATTCAGGGTTGAAAACCTCCATAATGTATGATGTCAGAACTAAAAACTTTTGAAATCCACTCCTAATTTCATAAATGTTTTTTCAACAGGCGACTGTAACGTCTGCGTTGGGCATTGATAACGGAAGATTTTCATCGTCATTTCGTCATTATTTCTATACGAGGAAGAAACACTGAGAAAATTTCCTGTTGCCGCAACAGGACGTCTGTTTTCTTCTAATCGGAAATGTCAGTACCTATAAGTAGCTGTAACCGAAATTCCGGTGACTAACAGGCAGTCCGATTACATCTAACGGAATTTCCGGTTAGGTAGATTAAACAGATGTCTTATCACGGCAACAAGAATTTTATCTCAGTTGAGATTCACGGAGTAACTAGTCACCAGAGGAGTGATTAACGACCGATTATTGATCGATTATTGATGTCGTGACACCTAGTGACATACCACACCGGTGCACCAAAGGAAATATGCAGGGCTGCCGTTTTGCGTATAATCAATGCTATTTTTCTGTTCACCGATGATTCCACCGGTTGAGAAAAGATTACACAGTTCAGTTCAATGTATGACTGTAATGCACGAAAATACTCTGATCTGTAATCTTTCCTTAATCGGTGGAAACTCCGTTGATTAATTAAAATATCTGCAAGTTTTTTAAATTCATCGACGACTCCACCGGTTGATAAAAGATTACAGATGCGAGTATTATAGTTTGTTACAGTCATGCACTGAACTGAACTGTGTAATCTTTTCTCAACCGGTGGAATCATCGGTGAATTGAAAAATATCATTGATTATACGCAAAACGGCAGCCCTGAAAATATGTCTTATTATATGATGAAAATGTCCCATTATTAGTGTCCAACGCCGCCATTACGTTCGCGCATCTTATAGTATTTTATGAGTTTGGGAGTGGATTTCGTAAAGTTTTTAGCGATTCACTGAAACTTGGCAAGTTTGCTCCACCGCGGCAGCTCTTAATGACGCGGAAGAGGAACTGCTTTTTTGTTCGATTTGATGAAGTGGAACGGCTACTAATAGAGGAGTGGGGATTTAATTTTCGGTCACGAAACCACTGAAGATGAAAGTTTAATTGGAAAATGTGTGTTTTGGGTTTTGTTGCAGATGCTCTTGAAAGCGGAGGCCTGCGACGTAACGGCCAAAACAAAGATGCGACAGACGCCCCTGGACCTAGCCCAGCAGGATTATCGGCGGAGGTCTCAGCCAGAGATGTCGTTGGTCCTCACCAGAGAATTGGCCCGGAGACACTCAAGTTCTAGATTCTCTTGACGGCGCGGCGTTTCGGGGAGGGCCGAAGGAGCGACGGAGGAAAAACGGAATAGATGGAACGCACGAAATACTGACGATGACAAAGATGCGCTTCTGCCCCTTCATTCCCCCATGGATACCACCACTCACAATCAATTATTTTCTCCTGTGCCTTCCTGATTCCATCCCAGTCCTTGTCAATTCCTAATCGGCATCCTCTCTTTATTTTGTGTAATTTTATGCGAGCGGATTTTCGGCTTAATTGAATTAGGCCAAGAAAAGTCCACTACGAACGAAAAGGATTGAAAGAACTTGTCCGCAAAGTAGAATTTGTGTCCAATAGACAAAGATTCTGGACCGTAAATGGTTTATAAAGTCTTTCAGAGTTCATTTGACCACATAAAAAAGTCGAGTGAGAGGCAGTGGCGGCTCATGCAATATGGCAACCGTGCACGTTTGCCATTTAAACGTATGCAAAAAGATCGATACTAGGTGAGGCGCTACGCCTCACCAAGTAATCGATTATTTTACACCGTTTTAAATGGAGGAAATCCATTGTTGACACATTGCACGAGCCGCCGCTGGTGAGAGGTTATTCAATGTAACTTTCTCGCTACTGATTAATTTGATTAATCATACAATCACGGTAACAAATGATTGATGAAATTTATATACCACAGTTGTGGTTAATTTTGGCCCCACCCAAGAGGTATGATAAACTCTACAGGACGTCTAATTAAACTGTCCAAAAGGTTAGGTTGAATTGATCGATTGTTTGGTGGCGTTAATCAGATGTCTAGTGGAGTTTAACATGCCAGTTATTAGTTGAGGCCAAAATCAACCGCATGCAAGTATGGTAAGTTCCAATAATTATTTTTGCCATGTTATCTTTTTAAAACCCTGTATTCGAGTTCATACCAAACTATAACAAGATTGATATTTATTTATTTATATTTTTTTTTTCCTGTCACAAAACTGAAAAAGCTCTGAGTCACTAAGATAAGTATATACTTATCAGCATTTAAATGCGCTTTTACCCAAACCTAAAGTTATACCATTTTAACCACTCAATAGAACATGAGTGATAATAAGTGAGCGAGGTATCAAAAGAAGTGACAATACGTGGACGAGACTCGTTTAAAGGCATAACCTTCAAAAGAGGCAATTTGATGATCAGGACGCCACTTTAAATCTTGAAGTAAAAACTGATAAAATAATCAGAGAAAATAGGAAAAAATGCAGATCACAGAACAAAACTGAACTCGGAGAAAATACCTACATTTGCCTTTAAAACTGGAATGGGCGTGTTGTTTTGCCCTCCAGGCGCCGATTCAGAAAAAGCTCGACCTCCCTCTTTTCCAATTAGAACACATACTGAGTGTTTCAAAAGAGCCCTTCATCTAACTTTTGAATGATTGAATGTAAAAAAATTAAACTCGGGGATATTCATAGCTTAATAGGAACTACTATTTTGTGTATCAAAAATTTGCCATCAAAATGTTCAAATGGCAGCCCCTATTTTGTAATACATTGTTTGAATGAGCTCCGAAAATCACTCGTTTCAAATCACACGTCAATATCATTTGCCCTTTTTGGGATATCGAAGGTCAAAGTTAGATTTCGACCTGTTTTAAGAACAAAATCGACCTCTGGTTTGCTCAACTCTGTACGCCCTTCTTCGATCAATTTATCACTCGAGTGAAGTCGTCAACCAGAATTATTGAAAAAGCCCCCTTGATGGGAATCAAATATTTTAAAACATATATGGGAGATCAATAATCAATTTTTGGCTGAATTTTTGTCGCCGTCATATACTTTTTACTAAAACAAAAAGAACAAAAAAAAAATCAAAACAACAAAAAACAACAATTTTTAGAGTATTTTGGACTCCTGTGGGTTGATTGTTTGTTTACTTTTACGTTAAACCAGTCATTAAGACTGTCTATGAGTGCGATTATTGGTCGAGAATTTTGAGACTTGGCAGTTGCCATGGTAATCATAGTTAAGTTTCCCGTTAGCTTTAGTATTATAAAGTCTACTCATGGTGGGCAGTTGTTAAAAATGGACAGTTTAACTGTGGTTACCATTGCAAACATAACAGTCAAGCCTTACAATTCAAGACCAAAAAAGGTCACTTTTCTAGATAGTCTTAACTATAAATTTAGCGTAAAAGTAAACGATCAGCGATTTGATTATTTTAAATTCTGACTTTTTAAATTGTCTTATTAATTTTTTTGAAAATGGGCCGAAATCGAATTTTGACCTTCGATGTCTCAAAATCGAAATTATAGATACATCGACTCGCAATCTATACCGAAATGCTCAATTTCTTGTGACATTTCAAACAATGTATCACAAGGTATAGGAGATTTCTTTAAAAATTTTGAATGAAGGTACCCCCGAGAAATTTTGGATACGCCAAAAAGTACTTAGTTCATGCTATAAACTTCAGCCTACTTAAATGTCGTTCTTTTTTATATGCTACCGTTTAAAAGTTGGACGCAAGGGGAGGGGGACTCTTTATAATTTATTACTGTATTTAAGAGGAGGAAAGAAAGAGGGATCATCAGCTCATCAAGTCACTTTATTTAGCCCCCTTCTTTATCCATTTCTAATACAGCAGTTCAAATGGGAGGACTGAGCTAGGAGAAAGAGAGAGAAATACAAATTCCTCAATCCGCCTTTGCCCAGAGCTTGCGATCAGAATGGATTGAGAACCTCTTTGCTTGCACCCGTGATATGTGTACTTCCGTCTCGATTCTAGCGAAACAATGTTAAGAGTTGAATAGTTTTATTTTTAATCTCAAAGCCCATTTTTAAGTTACCGATAAATTAAGTATAAAAGCTGTATTGCACAACTGGAATAGTGATGATAACCAAGTTATACCACAGTATCAATCATATTCAGGTCGAAGCAGGTACTCTAAAATCAATTTATTAGCGACTTTGATGTAACTTCGAATTTGGACAGCGTTGCCATTTTTAGTGATCTTCTATTTATGTTCCATGTTTTGGACTTTTAAAGCTCATTAATAGGAAACGAATAGATTATTTTTATAAATATACAATATGTTTGTCTCTTTTTTAATGGCAATGCTGAATGTGGACCAAATGTGTATATAGGTATTCATTATTTTATAATGTAAATTTAATTATCTATCCACCTGAGAAGAAAAACTAATCGTCCAAAAAATAAAAATTAAAAATATAATACGTGCCTAATAATAAACTAACAAAAGTACGCGGGCTATTGTATAATGATATGAGTGTTGAGTGCTTTGACCGTCAAAAGAACGGGCTTTCATCGGAATCGATACATCTGTTAAATTTAATTTTCCATTATTTTAACCGCTTCCCAACTTTCAGTTAAGGTACTCGATGGCTCAAAGAGTACCTAATTTAACGTTAACCTGAATACGTATATATGTTTCGCTTTGAAATAAAAGCAAAAGGCAGTGAATGCCGTAATTTATGAAAATAATTTTGTCCGTTGAACTCTTCTTTGAATCAATAGTCGCTCTCTGACCGAATGCTAGCTCCATTCGGTTTTCAAATTCTGTACAGTCCACCCGAATATTTGGCAAATTAGAAACCGATAAATATTTTTATAATGTGATTCAACTACTCAATTTTACTGGCATTTAAGTAACCTCATGAAGTAAATGTAGTGCCGTAAAAACTCTTGAAAAATACAAAACTATACTTAATTTTCAAACCTTTAAGTTAGAATTAATTTTTGTGTGTGTTAATAAGTTGTTAAATTTCAATTAAATTATTTTTTTTTTTTTTAAAAAAAGAAAAAAACTATCGATAGTACGTCTTTATTTATAACTCATACATGACATGTTTTCTTCATCATGATCCTGAAATTTGAGATTTTTGTGGAACTTCATGAGCGTGGTTGAAAAATTGGGGGGGGGCGAGGGGGGTTAAATATGAAGTTAGCTTTTCCTCAAAAGCATGGGTTTTCTTCTCTTTGACTTTCTTTTCTTCTCTTTCTTTTGGGATTTCCTGAGGGGGGGGGGGGGCTCCTATAATTACGCCTATGCATTCTTCCATGGGAAATTAGCCTTATCACAAAATAATCTAATCAGAACAGATACTCTAATTTATTTTAAAACATTCTTTACTTCAGGTATATTCGGGTCCGTCTTGTTGGAATTTGAGTATTTCCGGCAATCTTTGGCAACTGACCGGGTTATGATTATGGTTGTGCGTTACAAAGAGTAAACAAGAGTCGCAATGGGTCTGTTGCACACTTCGGCTAGAGCGTTTTAAAGTATCAATTCTTCCGTAAACAGCTGTAAAAACAACAATGGCAGCATCAGAAAAACACCAAAATTCATTAATAAACTCACAAATTGCATAAAACACTAGACACTATTCACCCCCGTATCTTTCCACCACGTGCACAATATTTCACAAAATTAGCGCGGCACATTCAAATAATCACGGCCGTCTTTCATGACAGCTGACTTTATAAACAAATAAACAGTAAACACTGACGCCGTCTGTTTGAATTCTTACGTCTCAATATCCTCAATTCCTCACAAAAGATTAAGAAACGTACGGAAACCGACATTTGTGTCGAAAACTTATCAAAATGAAACAATAAACACACAGGAGTTCCAAGTATGATTTCAACTTCAATCATCATCTTTGGAACTCCTGTGTGTTATTGTTTCATTTTGATAAGTTTTCGACACAAATGTCGGTTTCCGTACCTTTCTTAATCTTTTGTGAGGAATTGAGGATATTGAGACGTAAGAATTCAAACAGATGCCGTCCGTGTTTACTGTTTATTTGTTTATGAAGTCGGCTGTGATGACAGTCAGTCGTGTTTATTTGAATGTGCCGCGCTAATTTCGTGAAATATCATGCAAGTGGTGGAAAAATACGGGGGTGAATAGTGTCTAGTGTTTTATGCAATTTGTGCGTTTATTAATGAATTTTGGTGTTTTCTGATGCTGCTGCCATTGTTATTTTTACAGATTTTCACATAAGAATTGATACTTTAAAACGCTCTATAGCCGAAGTGTGCAACAGACCCATTGAATAGAAGGCCTGCGTGATCAAACGCTGATAAGGGATCGGAAACGCGGGCATGCCTTTGATTTGCTGTAATCATGGTGCCAAACTTTTTTTGGCCTTATGGAAATTATTAACACGGGGTTTTCGTTCCGAGACGTTTATCTCGAACCCTGTGCAAAATTGCCTCTACACAATTAATACGAGTCGATTAAGCAGAATTTTCTCAACAAATTGATAGGTCACAAATACCAGTATACAGCAGATTCTAGAAGACTGTCTCAGTTGAAAAGTACGCATACTTAATAGTGTGTTTACATGCTTGGCGTGGGTTGAGTAACTCACTATTATGTGTCCTTTTCAACTGAGACAGTCTTCTCGAATTTGCTATATACTGGTACTTCTGACCTATCAATTTGTTGAGAAAATTCTGCTTAATCGACTCGTATTATTGTGTAGAGGCAATTTTGCACAGGTTTCGAGATAAACGTCCCGGAACGAAAACCCCGTAAATGCGGTAAATTGTATGCATACAATGGGACAGTTGCAAGGGTCTGAAATGTTGTTTTTTTTTTAGAAAATGAAAGTACTAGATGAGCTGAGAACAAAGATGCCTTTGGTCTCTAATGAAGTCCCATTGTTCCGGAGATGAGATTTTGGCCCAAAATACATTGTTTTAAATGGGAAGTCCACGTAGTTGACGTCACTACGCACACGATTTTTTACAACTGTACACGTGTGTATCTCCAAAACCGAGACACTTAGGAAAAAACAAAGGCACCATTGTTCTCAGCTCATCAAGTACTTTCGTTATCTTTATGAAAAACACAAAATTGAAGACCTTTGTAACTGCCCCATTTAACGCCGGAGAAATGAAATATGTCAGTCAAAACATCTGGATTTTGACTCAGGTAGGCCACCTGCAATATTATTTCAGGTGTTTCGCTGTGTTAAGCATTACAGGTCGACCCCCAAAAACCAAGGAGTATAAATTAAGTTCTTTTAATGTGTCGGCTGTACTTGTAAGTGAGAGGTTTGCATCGATTAGTTGATTACGATTCAGTATATGTAAAAATTGTAGGTAAATTACAGTCTGTAATACGCATACAAATCTCAAAAATCGAGAATAGGTCGAGTATTTCGGCACGTCTCTATCCTAACAGTCTTCCGATGAAGTTCAAGTTTTAAAAATATTCATATTTTGCCGAACTTTTGTTGCTAAATCTTTAAAGCCATGTCCATGTTAAAGTGTGGACATGGAGGTAAAAATGAAAGTGCCGTTTCGTCGTATATGATGACATTTTTTGGCAGTTAAAGGTTTGCTGAAGCACGAAAAACCATATAAAGACCCAAAAAATACTTTGAACTTTCAAAAAAGTTCATTTGAATACTTGCTCACACCAGTGGAGTATCGGAGGCCCCCGCTGCCTCCGCGGCGCGGAGGGGGGCCCCAATTAGGGCCCCATGATTACATCTGACCCGTGTATTTGACAAAATATAACATACTAGCCGTTCCAAGCACCCTACGGGCGCCCTCCACGGCCAGCATTCTAGGGTTACGGGCTAGTTGGTAGTTGGTAAAAAATGATAAAATGAAACGAAGTTTTGGTGCTGAGAATTAAAGAGATAAAAAGTAAGAATGTGAGCGCAAAGCGCTTGTACTTTCTTGTTTTAAAAATAAAAAAAAAAAAAGATATTCCCGGGGCAATGTGTAAAAAGAACTTAAAAACGCGGAGGATCCCAAAAATAAAAGCGTTGAAAATCGAAGAAAAATTATAAAAGAGAAGCGAGTGCTTAAAGGCTACATATAACGGTGACAATCCACGGAAAAAATAAATGCACAATGCGCTAAGAATGTTTTCTTTAAAAAAATAAAAAAATAAAAAAAAAAACAAGCAGCCAGCAGATTTTGTATCGCAGTCTAGCGATAAAAAGATAACATGCAGTCAATCAGTGTAAGCTGCTTTGACTGCGTTGTTATTCTTGTAATACCGCTTTTCATTAAGTTTAAAGCATATAGGGTGTAAATTAAAAAAAGGAGCTAGGCCAAATATCTCGAGAACGGCTCCGGATTTTGAAAAACATTGAAACACGTGTTCAAATGCTTGAGGGGGACATCTTTATGGGGGGGTTCCGATTTCGGGGCCATCTCCAGGGGGCCCGCAGGGCGGATACCACGTCCCTAAATTCAATACTTCAAACGGGGACCCCCATATTTTATTTATTAATCGAAAAGAGGGTGAAATTATCAGACTTTTGGTGCGAATCGAAGTTCAATATCGGTTTTCGTTTTTGATACATCGAAGGTCAAAGTTCGTTTTGGACTAATTTTCAAAAAATCATTACTCCTCTTTGAAGAGTCGAAATTTAAAAATCAAGGACACAAAATACTCTAATAAGAAAGCCCTTTTCAGAAAAAATTTAATTATGACAAACATTTGGTCAAATTTTGGTTTTGAAGCTCCCAAAACTTTCAGACTTTTTTGGGCCCCCCAAGGAGGGCCATCTAAAAAATTCCGAGGTACAACCCCTATTGATTGATACATAAAAAAAAAAGGCGTAACAAACTGAGCATTTCGGTGCAAACCGGAGTTCGATATCGTTTTTCACAATCGAGATATCGCAATCTGTAAGTTGACATTCGATATCTCAAATGTAAAAACGATATCCACCCCCGGTTTGCGCCGAAATGCTCAGTTTGTTACGTCTTTTCGATTGATGTATCACTCAATAGGGTCGTAATTGGGAAATTTTTCAGATGGCCCTCCTTGGGCCCAAAACGTCTAAAAGTTTTTTGAGCTTCAAAACCAAAATTTGAATAAATGTTTGTTATAATTAAATTTTTTCTGAAAAGGGCTTGCTTTTCAGAGTATTTTTGTGTCCTTGAGTTGGGAATTCCGACTCTTCAAAGAGGAGTAAGTAATGCTTCTTAAAAAGGGGCCCCAAAATCGAACTTGGACCTTCGATATAATCGAAAACGAAAAACGATGTCGACGTTTAATTTTACCAAAAGTCTTAAAATTTTACCCTATTTTTGATTATTAAATAAAAAAAATTGGAGCCCCATTGAAGTATTGGATTTAGGGAGGTGGTAGCCTCCTTGGGGACCCCCCAGAGAGAGCCCCCAAATCGGCGCCCCCCTAAAAAGATGTCCTGCTCAAAATAATTTAACACGTGTTTCAGCGTTTTTCGGAATCCGGAGCCGTTCTCGAGATATTCGGCCTGGCCCCTTTTTTTAATTGACACCCTGTATACATGGTGATCCAGAGCACCTTTACCAGGCATTTTTCTTGAGAATGGCTGATTGAAATTTTTTGAAACATGGAAGTCGCATAGGGAATCAACCCAAAATTTTTCATTTATCATATTATCGATAGCTTCCAATACTTACCCCTTTTGGGGCATTTTTGAAAGGGGAGGCTCAATCACATCTATATTTCAAGTTTTTTTCAAAAAAGCTCTTTTAAAGTTATGAGAAAAGCTGGTGTCCTTGAAGTTCAGGCAATTTCCTACATTTTTGCTCCCATGGACATTTCCCAAAAAAACCTCACTTTTTTGAGTTATGGCGGATTTTTGGAAAAAATTTGAATTGGCTTTTGTGGCCACCCTGTTGAGAATTCTTCAAATACATAACAGATTCTGATCAAATGGTTGGAACCATTTTGATTGATGTCCACTAGTTTGGTCCCTTTAAAGTGAAAAAATTAGGTGTATTTCGTTAAATTAAAATTTTGGGCAGTCTATGTCTCAGACCATGGAATCGATCCGATTCTGCCATTGAAGTCCCAAAATTTTGATTTGAAAAAATACACCTTATTTTTTCTCCTCAAGGTAACATGTTGCACATCGATCAGAAGGTTTCGATATTTTTTTTCAGAATCTGTAAAATTTGTGAGAAATTCTCAACTGGATAAGCAAAAGGGTTGATTCAAAAATCTTCCAAGCCCCTATAGCTAAAAAAAATCTGGGTGTTTTGGAAAATGTCTATGGGAGCAAAAATGTTGGCAATTGCCTCTGCTATGAGGTTTGAACTTTTTTCGTACTTTCAGAAGATGCTTTTTTGCAAAAAACTTGATAAAAGTGTGTGAACTTCTCCTAATATGAACGAGGAGCTGATGAGGGTTTTTGAAAAATCAAAAATAAAAAATTTTGTGTCCATTCCGTAACCGTTTTTTTTTATTCAAAACATTTCGATCAGCCGTTCTCGAGAAAAATCCCTGGTGGTATGGTTCCTCTCATCTTGAACTCTAGGCCACTGTCTCTTATTTCGTCATTTGTGAGTGTCTATATTGAAAGTTCTCTTTCATTTGGTTTTTTCTCTTAAAACTCTGTGCAGTGTGCTGGTTCCTCTTATCTATAGTTATCATCGCTGCATTATGTTCTGTATAATTTCAATGGGTATGCAGAGTTCGTGAGAGTGGTGGAGTGCGAATTTATTTTCAACGTGAAACTTCTGAGAGCAAGTGCTTTTGTTCATTTTCTTTTTTAATTTCTATTAATTTCATGTCACAAATTATTTCACCAAAACTTTCAGCTAAACCTCAAGTGATTGCGGCCAAGATCTAAAATCTTTCCCCCAAACCAGCTCCATTTTACTTCACCTGCCCCAAACACTTCTTAGTGAAAACTTGCTCGTAAAAACTTTTCTTTCAAATATCTTCCTATATTTATTTCCCTACACCCGGTGGACGTGTCGTTCTGATTCAACTTGCAAGTCATGTGATATCAGAGCGACCAAGTCTTAAGTTTCCTCGATTAGGTGGCTTCAGAGCTCCTTCAAATAATTTGATACTTCTCCTGATCACATCTTCTATTTTTCGTATAAAGCACCTTCAATAATTTGATACTTCTCCTGGTAACAGATCTTCCGTATGAAGCTCCTTCAGAATATTTGATACTTCTCCTGTAAACACTTTCGTCTGAATAGCCGCATACAACCAAAAGACATGGTAGCTCTGATTCAACTTGCAAATCATCTGATATATGAGCGACCAAGCCCTAGTAGCATCAACTCCTATTTTGTTCAAATAAAATGACAATTTTATTTTGAAATGTTATTGATATTTCAAAGAAATTTTACTTGAATAAATCTCAGATAAATCTTAGTTAGGTTGACATTTTCTTATATTTTATTTGAATAAATGGCAATTTTTTTGAATAAATTGCAATTTTTTTTGAATAAAGTGCAGTTTTAATTAAATAAATTGCAATTCACTCCGTTAAATTGAAATTTTATTTGAATAAAAAAGTAATTTTTTTTCAAACAAACTTGAACTGTACATAGAATTTCGTACTCTTCGTGAGGTGCTTTGCTTCATGAGAACTGTGACTGTTAGTGTAATTTTCCTTAACGTTTAACGTTCAGATCCCAGGTAATCTCGGATAAAGCTTGAACTTGTCTTTTGGTTCCTCTATTTACCATTTTACTGGTGTGAGTATAGTTGGTACAGAAGTGCATCAAAAATCAGAGACTAGGAGAAAATAAAATTCAACCCCAAAATCTACACCTGAGGTCACTCCTACCTGCGGTTCAAGTTAATCTGCGCGTTGACTGGTTGTTGAGTTCCATCGTTGATTGTACTTTGAACTGACTTTAGCAAATTATAATAATGTATTTGAAATTAAAATTTGCAGCAAATCTGATTTCAAAGTTGAACTTCAGTCAGTTTTGGGCATGAAGAAGCAAAGAAAAGGATGACTGACTCATTCGTGGTTCTGAAGTTTGCACGGACCGAACGGAAGACTTTCATTTCATTGAGAAAATTTAAAAGTATTCTTCAATAAGAGAGCGTTTATAGTTGAATTGAAAGACTAAAGTACCCCCTTAGCAGAAATAAGAAACTACTGTTATCATTATGGCAATAATGGTGCAAGAAATCAATCACAACACTGACTTAGAATTACCAGTATTAGGTTTAAGGTTAGGTACTCCGTAGAACTCTGAAGTGACCAAAAAACAGTAATTCACAGACACCTTGTTATGAAAAAAAAACCCAAACCCAACTTTCTTTAAAAGTGAAGACAACACCACATCGTGCGATGCACGAAACGGGTACCAATTCATTATAATGTTATGTTCTTTACCAAGGAAAAGGTGTGGGCAAGAAGGCTGTAAAACGGTGCCATACTAAAATTTTGCTGTGAGGTTGATCGGAGAGCATCCATCTTGCTCCACTCATCTATTTTGCCCAAGTCAATTCGATTCATCCTAGTCAATTGAGCCACTCGAGTGAATGTTAGCATGAGATTCGAGTGAAGTTCAGTCACAACTTCGTAACCACTTATTTATCGACTGCTTCCAAACAAGAGGGGGAAAATTACTTTATCCTACTTAAGAATCTTAGGTGGATATACCGCTAAAGTAGTCGACAATTTTATCGCAACCGATTGGACCCAAGGATTCATGATTTACTCACAACATTTTAGAAAAGCTGATTTGATTGGTCCAGGTCAAGATTTTTTCGACTTAGGTTACATCGAGTAGAATTAGACAAATCGAGTTGGCTTTCCCCGATTAGATCTAATGTGTCCAAATTAACACCATCATTTGTACTTGGCTTCTAGGTTTCTCTCTTCAGACTTTGTAAGATTATTGACAAGATTATGACCATTTTCCCTCATGCCCAGAGCCAAAGCCTGGCATCATAAACTGTGCTGTTCAGTGTCGAACACACTTCTTGCACTTTTTCAGTGTAGCTTCAGATAGCTTCATAGTGAAGCTTTTTTTCATCCTCGCAAAACTATCCGTTTGCAAGTAAAACATGTCGAATCATCTTCAGCAGTTTCAATGAAAATGAGTCACTGTAACCATTCTATTAGAGGGGGGCCATTTTGAGTATAGGGTTCTGACAAACAATGGTGCCTGTTTCCAAACCGCATCAAAGCGCATTGATAAGCGCTTCATTAGAAACGAGTTGAAACTCTGCGCAAACCAACCACTCTCCCATGCCCTCTGATGCAGTTCAGAAGCGACAGACTGTCTTGTCGGACAGTTGTACTTAGGTAAATAAATACTTAAAAAAATTGTTACCAACTCCAACCAAACTCGTAGTAAAATTCACTTCACGAGTGGCTCAATCAACTTGGGGAAAAGAGATGAGTCGAGTGAAATGGATGCTCTCCGATCAACCTCAGCCCACTATTTCAGTCGACATCATTTATCATTGAATGAATGCATCACACAACTTGGTGTTGGGGTTGCCATTTAAATAGTTCTGCTCTCCATGACTGTCATGCAAGCATAGGTACAATTGGTCTGAAATGTAAAGGTCCACCCTTTGCTTTTTTTTTCATTTCGGTAACTATACTCTCTAGACCACGCTCATCGGTTAACGAAGTTACTCCTTCAGATCACTCAACTTGAGGAGATAAAAATGAGTAAATCTGTCTCAGGAAGAGAGAGTTTGCTGAGAGAGGTCAAATTACAAAATTTTTGAATAAATCACCACAAACATACCACTTTCACTCGTCAAAAAGCCAAGAAAGGCAATGAGTTACGGCATTACGAGGCAATAACACGCACTGTAAAACTGGCAAATTAAATGAAAGCTATGAAGAACTTGAGTGTTTCAATTAGTAGAAACTGAAATTAAGGCTTTGATTGACAGAAAACACGCACAGTTCATAAAGAAATTCAGATTTTAAAGTCTCTGATAGACTTCGAAAACACGCAAAAATACATTGCGGAGGGAACTTAGGTTTGTTTTCACAACACAAATCTCTAACCTTAAAATCTCCGAGGCAAATTACGCATGTTTACCAAAGCCTCCGAACTAGATATAGCTCGTTGGTAATCACAGACAAAATAATGAAACTACCAAATTTATTCATAACGGAGACAAATCCTTATGAAAAACTTGGGGTCAATACTCAGTCAAAACCTAACTCAAACATTATTCGAACATTTCAAACGGCGCACTATGGATCCAAACCGAGTCCTAAGTGGTCAAAAATACAAAGACATGCGATATCACAAGAATTGTCGATCCATCAAATGATATTTTCCGATAAGTATGGGACAAGCCAGGAATAAAAAAAGGAGCCAAATAAACCCCTTGAAATCAACTATAATACCCAGCTAAAATACTACTTTTCCAACTTTGAAAGGATCGAATTTGGACCGCCAAAGATTTGATTTCTATCCATTGTGCGGCGGACCGAAGAATATCGCGGATTCGATATGGCGCGCGATACGTTTAGTGACTGCTTAAAGGATAGGGAGACTTTTCGCGTTGCCGCTCCGCAATATATCGAACGAAAGGAATCCACCGAAAAGCAGTACGCGATCATTACGCGCGGAAATCTGACAACGCACGTTTGCGACCAAGCCGAAAATTGTCGATTTTTATGCAGGAAGTTTATGGCCAAAATCGATACAAAACCATAACAAAAACATGCAGTACTTACTGCATGTTAAAAAAAAAAAAAAAAAAAATTTAAATCAAGACCATACTGCAAAATATTAGGAACGTTATTCAACGATCCCGAGTGATATAAGTCGAAATGATAAAAATTTAAAGAATAAAATGAAAAGAGAGGAAAGAAGAAGAAAGGCAAGCGAATGGTTAATACGAAGAATGGGAGTGCGTTAGTCGAGAGAGGTGAGCGTCCGTAAGGAGTGAGAGAGTAGGTTGCGGGTACGGGCGAGCGACAGAAAAATTTTGGAGAAAGAACGAAGTAATCAGTGCGCAAGAGATGACCGACGAACGAACCTCCCCCCTTCACCGCTCTCGCTGTACTGACTCGTCAACTGATAAGGTGAGACTCTGCCGAGCGTAGAGTGGAGGGGAGGGGCAGATCAGAGAATCCAGCTCAGGCGATGGCGCGGAGCATCACGTCACCTCGCTGTCCGTGCGTCGTGCGAAAATGAGTTTTCACTCTTATTTTAAAATTCAATTTGCGGCGCTCACACACAACTTTTTAGAAAACTAATTCGACAGATTTTTTTCTAAATACCCTAAGGAATCATCGTGTCAAATTTGAGGGAAATCGCTTCGGCCAATTTTCGGGAAATAGAAAAAACATTTCGGAGGGACGTCAGCTTTATATATATAATAATAATGGAAGAATGAAGATAAAGATGGACCAGGAAATAAATAAGTGTCATATTAAAGTAAAAAGAGCTGCGTTTTTTCCTCCGTTAAATGTGGTAAATTGGCCATGCATTTTCCGTGGTATTAAATGGATATTATAAGGCTGTCAGAAGCAGAAATTCAGCTCTTTTCTTTCTTGGGAAAGAAACGGAAATTTACAACTAAAACTGCGTGAAAAAACGTCTCGAGAGCACTCAATTTCCAAAAAAGTTCAAGGGAGGATCCCCGAGCCCCCTGTAGATGGGGGGGGGGGGGTGTTCATGTCTTTATAGACCCTCCATTCACTGTATAAAAATTAAGGGGCCCCCCGACTGAAGGTTCGCGGGGGGGGCAAAGTTTCCGGTACGCCACTGGCTCACACAGTGGAATCTATTTTCACTGAATTTTTCATGATTTATTTTTGCACTTCTTTGTCTTTTGGCAGCCAAAATTTTTATTTCAACGGAAATTAAACACTTTCATCTTCTTTTTGACATTTTTAGGATGCGTTTTGACCTATCATAAACTCATAAAGTTTCCTTGTCCAATTTATGGCCCTTAGGAAGTTCATGCAAAAATGACCAAAATTACTCGATTTTTACGGCTACAGGTAGAGATTTAACTATGAGTCCCCTCGAGTTTTCTGAGTAACGAGGCATCACTGTCTTACTTATATACTCCAGGGAATCACCTTCAATTGTCAGATTTTGCCCGTTTACCGCTGGGACCCATTTGAACGTGGCGCGGAACAAGGTCCGGTCGAGGTCCTTATCTGCTCTGCCACTATCTAGGGTAACAGAGGACATCGAGTAATACCTATGATATTTCGCGGAGATTTGACATGATACACATCAATTTATATCAATTTTTTACAGGAAATTCAAATTTTGCATTATTTTTTCATTATAACCAAAATCTGGACTCGTAAAACTGTTTTCTTGACTTTTTTCTGCAGGTTTTGTTTCTCACGAGTAAATTTTTTACGTTTCAATAAATACAACTGTTTGAGCTTATCAATATATTGTGGGTTTTGACTGATATCATAATTTTTCCACTCTCATGTGCACTAAATGGATCACCTAATTCACGTAGTGTAAGTAAAATTCCTCGCTTAAAAAGTGGACTGTAAAAACAACCGAAGATAAACCAGCGCAAGCAGAAACGAAGAGAAAAATTCAAAAAGAATACAATAATAAAATGGGATTACTCATCGATGTTGTTGTTCAAAATGTTGGTAAAAGTAATGACGGTAATTCTGCGCGTCAGTCCTTCCAAAATTACCAGGAAACGTCGGTCATTATAGAAATTGACAAAAATCTGTCAAATAGATTTTGCAATAATTCTTTCAGTTTTAACATTCGTGGTGAAAATTTTGGTTCGGAAAAATTCGGTCGTTTCGCTAGAGAAACTGCGGAGTTATGTGACTTTTTGAGTGGTATACAAAATACATATTTGCCGAGCTCTGTTCATAGTATTTTGTTTCATGGTGCAGCTATTATTTCCTATTTTTCTATACCTACCGGTAGTTTGTCGGAGGAGACAGGTGAAGCTAGGAATAAAGAATATCGGAGAGAGTTTTTCACAAGAAAGTGCTCAAGATTATAACGCAGATATCGTCAATTATTTGATGGTGTCCTCTGATTCTGTCAGCTCAAATCTTCGGCCAAAATTGCATAAAGCGAAAAAACGGAGCTTTTACCAGAGGCCTGCGCTCTTCTGGGTATTTAACGCTTGGTTCCAAAATAAAGGTATAATGGGTGTTTTTAAAGTACATTTTTTGTAATGTCCTTGTTTCCGGTACGAGGCATGTTTTTCCATCGCTTCTACCACACAATAAAATAAAGTGAATGATTCATTAAAAATCTCTTTACCAGATTTTCATCACTTCCCTACATTGATCAACATTTTTTATAATTTTGGAAAAACATACGCACAGAATTGTCACCCTCATTACTTATACCAAACACCTTGAAAAACATCGATGTGTAATACCATCGCACTTTATCACTAAATAATTATTTTTTAACTTTCCGTTTTGTTTTAGTTAGCGCGAGTTTATCTTCGGTTGTTTTTACCAGCCACGTTTTAAATGATAAACTGTACACTACGTGCTGCAGGTAATCCATTTAGCGTACATGAGAGTGCAAATTTGATTGTGAGATTGGTAAGAGTTAAATCGAGACCCCACAATGCTGATATAAGCTCTACAGTAAGTTGTAGTTTTTGAAACGCAAAAAATCACTCATGAAAAACAAAACCAGAAAAAAGTCAAGATTGTCAAGAAAACAGTTTTACAAGTTCAGATTTTGGTTATAATGAAAAGCTAATGCAAAATTTGAATTCCTCGTGAAAAATTGAGGTAATTAGATGTGTATCATGTCATACCTCCTCGAAATATCATAGATATTACTCGATGTCCGCTGTTACCCTATCTCTCGTTCCATAGTGGACGGCTAACTTACGCTGTTGCGTCAATTTGAAATTCCCGCGCCACGTCGCACGTGAAACGTTGAGCTACGCCAGCTGCCAACACCATTCAACGGAATTTTGAGGTTATTGAAGTTATTGAATAACAACAACACGGCGAGTACATGCGAACGTGGTTTTTTCATTGACTTATTGTATTTCCTGCGTGTTATTCAGGTGATTCCGGAATTCAGTGTCTTGTAATTCACAATTTGCCTTCAAATTGAAGTTCGCCTCTCTACGGTGCGACTCCTGTTCTCTCTCATTCATACTATAATTCTCACGACTCATCGGTATTGGTGTTCTCCATGGTTCTCACAAACAGCAATTCAAGTCAATCCAATATACTATAGTAACGCTTATCAAATACCTTGTAAGTTTGTGTTTTTCGTGCATCTCAACATTCTGGATTATTTGTCGTGTGTCATTACTGTTTCTATACTAAGTGTTTTCTAATCAGTTTGAGTTACATGCTTAAGCAACATCAGTGTACATAACTCAGTACATTTTTGGCTGGTAGAGCTTGGAAACTATCAACTGTCACCACTATTGATGCTGCTGATAGTTTTCACTCAGAAAGATTGGTATTACAACCTCTGGTTAGGTGATAGTTTGGCGGTGGTTAGAGCTCTAACCTCAGGTGTACGAGGAGTGGCGTTGTACGACCTCTTGTTTTCTTCTGGTTGGGGGTCGAGCCTCCATTGTTCTCACCCTTAGGTAAACCAGTAGGTTGGCTGCCCACGGAATTGCTTCGTGGTTGAGTCAAACTAATGGTTTGGACAAACCAAGGTTTGTAATACGGGGCCTAAGCGCGGATAGTATTGACTGCGCTCTCGATCACCTTTCCTTTCTTTCCATGAGCGCTTTTTTGTGGGCTTTCCGATCTTCACCCATGGCAGAATGCTGACGGCACTCCTGCAGTTTAATTCAGCTACAATATATATGTAGATGCAACAGTGCAGTATACCTACACCTTTACTGTGGAAAGATTTTATTGGGTAACCAACAGTTCATCAGTCAACTTAGCCACTATTGGTGGTGACTGCTAAGATAGTTTAAAGCCTGTCAAACAATCTGGTGTTGTGTTTCGATGCATGCCTTTTGAATCCTTAAACTCTGGGGAGATAGGCTGCAGGAGTAGAAAAGGGTCAATATTCAACGCAAGGCTCAATCAGACTGCTGTTGACTGTCCAGTTGCTAAATCTGCAAGAACAAAGTGGGCCTCTGTTTTAGCCATTATTGCACCTTCTTTATTTGTCTCTGTCTGAAAATTTCTAGCCCAGCCTAAGTTGGGGGTGAGCTTTGGAGCAATGGCTAGTTGAAAAGAGCTCTTGACAATTTTGCCTAAGGATGCTGAGTAGACATAGGCAAGCCCAGGAAACTGGAATTGTTTTTTCAAGGCATTCCTCCTTGAATTAACCAGCTTGATGTAGAAATGGTGGGTTTGCATGTTGTGTGACTAGTGCAACTTGAATTCCATGCAGTGCAGCTGTTTTAGTGTTACACTGGATTCCAAATAGTTTTCAGTATCTAACTGGATATTTTGAAAAGTGCCAAGTAAATTTAGTAAAGTAAGGAGCGGAAGACTTTTCATCGGTTATTCGGTTTGAGGATCGTCTTTCATGGAACGCTATGTAATTTGTCAGATTTGTTGCCAGATGAGTAGAACAAAGAAAAGTTTCTTCTGTGCTGTTCTAGGAAGAACTTACTTTTAATTTTTTTTTTTTTTTTTAATTTTGTTCTTTTTTAGTAGAAAAATTTGATTTGTCTACAAATTTATCATTTAATTGAATTATCTGGATATCCAGATTTACTAAAATATCCAGCCTGTAATGCGGCAAAACTCCAGCTGTTTTGCATGATATGTGAAAGGTCATGACTTTGATGCATCAAAAGGTTGATTCTAAACTAAACATACTTGTATACTTACATAAAGCATACTAGGCTACCAATATCACATTGCAGAATTCAACCTCCAAACCTTGCTTTCCTTTTTCAGAACCATGCCTGGTATATGTGAAGAAATCATTGATGACATCGAAGACCTTATCTCATCACAGGACATTACACCCAAGGAACGATACAGTAGTAAAAAAAGCGTGAAAGTCAGATCATCCAAAAAAACCATCTCCATCCAAGATGGCCCTCCCAAGGAAAAAGTAATCCTGCAAAGTGTTGTTCCTGGCACTCAGACAATATTTATCAAAACTTGGGGCTGTACCCATAACAGTTCAGACACTGAATACATGGCTGGCCTGCTCACACAGTATGGATACAAATTAACAGGTAAAAAAATTCTTCGCAAAAATTTTATCCTTCATTTGTGACTCGATCCGTGAAAAGGGACCTTATCTTCCGGATTTTGAAAACTGAGCTATTAGGACCACTGCATAGAGGACATTCAGACGAGCATTTTGACATAAAGTTGACCCCAAAAGCTCAAAAATTGACCGATTTATGGCCGTTTGAACATTGGTAGTCCAGAAGTGTAAAAGTTTCTAAAAACGTGATTAAAGTTTTGGAACATTTTTAAAGTTTTGGAACATTCTTTTTACGCGGGCTGCGCTGGTGGCTACACGGCTACGGGCGGCAACGCTGATCAGCTGACAGAAAAGGGACCTTAACTTCCCTGTGTTAAATTGCATAAGGAAGTTAAGGCCCCTTTCCTGAATTTTGACATGCTCTCAAACAAGTACCCGTAGCGCGTTCTGTGGTCACTAAAATGAACTAATTCTCATTGCTAGTTACTTTTATCCACGCCAGAGAGCATTTTCCGTCAAAACAGCGTTTTCGAAAATTTTGACTTTTTTCACTTAAAATCGCTCTCCTGAAAAATTTTGTTCCGGAAGATAAGGTCCCTTTTCACAGATCGGGTCACATTTTTTTTTATTTTATAGCCCAGCAATTCACCTCAAATATTAAAGGAAAAAAGCCAGTCAGCTCATGCAATTTAGCAACAATTTTTTCCTCCATTTGAATCTATTTACAACATCTCATCGATTGCTGGTGAAGCACTGCTTCAATATTAAAACAGATGTTTTAAATAAAATCAATTGGAAGAAATACATTGTTGCCAAATCACGAGCTGCCTCCAAAGAAAGATTGAAAGCAGTCTTACATAGATGAAGATGGAACATTGAACTCAGGGTGGGTCGGAAAAATCCAAATTTCTGGAGACAGCCACTATGAAAAAAGAATCATAAGTGACAAATGATGATTCTTCAAAAATGTGGGCTCTTTCCCCACTAGGCTTTCCCAGCAGGGCATAGTAGTTTCATTGTTACCATGAGCGAAGTGAAATTTCAAGCGCGTTGTAAGAAGTTCAAAATAACTTCACATACTCAAACAATCGCAATGTAAGGCCTTGTATGGGCAAAAAATGTGGTAATTTTTGATCCGCAGCTGTTGACTACAGATATGTCAGAAATAATGATCCACTTTTTTGCATGTACCGGACCCCAAGTTGCAATTAAGGATGTAAGGCTGTTTTGAACTTTTCACGACACATTTGAAATTTCACTTTACTCATGGTAAATGTGGAACTACTGTACCCTGCTGAGAGAGTCTGAGGTGGTCAGAGAGAGCCCAATTTTTTAGAGATCATCATCAGTCACTTTTACATCTTTTATTTTCTTAGTGAATTATTGAAATTCTTGATCAGGAGCTATTTTGGACTTGCCATACTTAAAATAATACGTATTTGAAACGGAGAGATGCTGTTTGTAACTTATGTGCTAACGTAGACGAACTCAGCAAAGTATGTGTATTAGCAGGTTTCTAAGGAGCCGACAGAGTGCATCTGTTTCTCAGAGTTGCAGAATAATCACCATCATGCTGTCCTAGGATCGCGTGTAAATCATGGAGGCTCCACTAAAATAAAAAATAATTAAAAAATAAAAATTGTCTTAGGATAAAACCAAAATTTGTGTACTCCTTTCTATTTCGGATGGATTTCAGAGACACTCTAGCAAAGAGGTCATCAATTTATTGTGGAAGTGCTTTTGCAAAAAGGTCGTCAACTGGGATGCGAACCGTTCCAGAATTTAGAACCGGTTCCAAATCATCTGATAAATTTAGAACCGGTCCTGGTTCCAGTTCCAGCATGAGTCTGAAACCAATTCCGGAGGGCTTTTGCGCAGTGAATAAGATTTATTATTTCTTATCATTCCACATGAAAATAACATGAGAAAAACTTTGATTGTTACAATTTGAGGATAGATTCCAGACAAAAATATTAACTTCAAAATGTATCCCAAGCATGTTTCCAGTATTCTTTTTGAAAAAGTAAGGTTTTTGAAAAATAAAAATCATGCAAAACGGCAATGCAATCATAAGAGCTCAAAGTGAATCGAGTTTCAGGAACCTTTGTGGAACCAGTTCCATTTGCGGTTCTCGACTTTAAATTCGGGTTCCGGTTCGGGGTTCTGGTTCTGACATAACCGAAGATCCAGGTTCTGGTTCTGTCAAAAAGAAGGGTTCTCCCAGTTCTTTGTTCTGGTTTGCATCCCTGGTCGTCAATGTGGAAGCTGAGGGGTTTCAGATTGCGGAAGCAATTCCAGTTTGTGCGTTGACTGCGGAGGAGATGAACACTCTGCACCCCTGCTGTTTCCATCTGGCTGTCTGCTTAACTTCTGGCAATTTTTTAGTTTTAGTCAACTTGTCCTTTCTCAATATTCGTGCCAAGTCATTTTTTTCACTCTTCCTTTCTCTTTTTCTATTGCTCATGTTAACATTTGTTTGTTCTTTTAAACCAGAGGATAAAATGGAAGCTGATCTGTGGTTGTTGAATAGCTGTACCGTGAAGAATCCCTCTCAAGATCATTTTCGGTAAGTTTTTAAGATTTTTTGAGTTACCTATGTTGTGCAAGTTACATCAAGCCTTTTAATTCCATTCTGACCCTCTAAGATGGAGAAAGGCATTATACATGTTCAAATAGCCACTATAAAATACTTGGACCTTCATTTTAAATCAATTTCAAGTGGTCTGGTCTTTGATTATAAGGATAAAAAATAAGAGGCGAACAAACTAAGCCTGTTTAAAATGTTCATAAGAGATCTCTATCATCCATGCCTCTGTGATGTCTTCAAAATTAAGCTCCAGTAGGCTCCTTTGTGGTTAAAGCTTGTTGATGTCAAGTGCTATGTCTCATTTTACAACTGTCTGCTTCACAATGTAGCTCACAAGTTACATACTCGGATACGATTGCATCTTGAATATGACAAAAAAAATTGCGCTGATTGGTCTACACACCCTGTATTTCATTTGCTGTTGGTATTTGCATATTTTTATTGATGAGGCTTGTTATCATGTACAATTTTAGTTTCCTTACATAATTTTTCTCTTATAAAGCTATATGATTAACTTTTTGGAAATTTCAGTGATCCCTTAATGCTATTAATTGTGATCTTCCCTCCGTTCTTGTCTGTTATCACTACTGATCAGCAGCTGATTTTTGTCAGTTTCTGCATGATCTCTTGTTTTTAACTACTCAGAATTCTTAATGGATTATTTTATCCTCTTCAGGAATGAAATTAAAGATGGGCAATCGAAAGGCAAGCATGTTGTTGTGGCAGGTTGCGTTCCTCAAGGAGCTCCGAAACTTGAATTTATTCAAGGCTTGAGTGTCATCGGCGTGCAGCAGATAGATCGAGTTGTAGAAGTCGTGGAGGAAACTCTGAAAGGTAAATATATTAGCTTGCTCCTCCACTTACATATTTTTATTTTCTTAAAATATGATACTGTCTAATCATCTTCCAGGATCATTTTCACCCTTCTTTTTTTTGTCTCATTCTGAATCTGAGTCAACCTTTGGCACCAACAAAAATCCTTTTGGCTCTAAAAAAGCTTTTGGTGCCAGTCAAGATATTTTTTCTCCAATTGTCTCCAGTCAGTTCCTAAAAAAGTTTGTGAATTGTGCAAATCGGTGTCAATTGACCAGGGCAGACAGTTTTTCTTTTCTAGAATCAGAACTTGGATTTTTAGAATCTTTAAAATATAGAAGTGAACCAATTGATCAATATTGAAAGTGATCAGCATTATCATAATATTTTCTACTGACTACATATTGTGAGGTAGTAAGCCTGTTGCTCTTGTCAACTTTTCTCTCCTCTAAAAACTCATTTCCTTTGTTTTGTTTTCAGGGCACACAGTTCGGTTAATGGGCCAGAAAAAATCTGGCGGTAAGAAACTTGGTGGAGCTCCTTTAGAATTGCCAAAAGTTCGCAAAAATCCTTTAATCGAAATAATCCCGATTAACACTGGTTGCTTGAATCAGTGTACATACTGTAAGACAAAACATGCCAGAGGAGATTTAGGAAGTTACCCTCCAGGTAAGAGCCTTTGAAGCCTAAAATTATGAAATAACTGACGATTCCTTCTTGTACGCCCAAAAGCATTTGTAACAGGATACTGACTTAACTTTTTAAAATTCATAGATGCCCAAAGAATATCCATTCAATTTCAACCATCACATATTTGCTGAATAAAATTATATTTTGGAAAATTAACTTTCATCAATTTTTCTTTCTTAAAACATTTTTTACAAAGGTCGTGAACTGTATTCCTCAAGTGCCAAATATCTGTAATAGTTTGCATATATTTTTAGGCTCTTTCAATGCTTGTCCGCCCAAAGTATTTGATCAACGTATGGTTCTAAGGGGGGCTCAAAAAATACCCATAATGGGTTTTCACTTTAGAGGTTTTTGGTTTGTTTTAACTTTTAACTATTTTTAGTGATTAAATACATTTTAAAAATTAAATAATGTCGGTTAACTCCTTGAATTTTGGTTCAGGTAGGGCTGCTTAGCTGATTCTGATGGTTTTTGGCTCAGCAAATCACACACAACATTTGCTATACTTTATAGATGCCTTTATCATAATTTTGCAATTGTTCACGCGATATACCTAGTTAAAAGTTGTCTCTGAGACAAAGGCCTGTGAGGCTATCTCTCCTGATTACGCAACTCGGCTCGGCATGGATTTTCCATAAATCAAGCAGCTATAGCAGAATTGTATGGAAGTAGCTGTAATTATTGTTTATCTTTAATTTATACTTTTTTCCAGAGGAAATAGTAGCCCGTGCAGAGCAAGCTTTCAGCGAAGGAGTAGTTGAGTTATGGCTTACGAGTGAAGATACTGGAACTTATGGGCGAGATATAGGATCTTCACTGCCAGAACTTCTTAGAATGTTAGTTAAAGTCATACCGGAACACTGCATGATGAGGATAGGAATGACTAATCCACCTTACATTTTAGAACATCTGGAGGTCAGTCTCTTTCTCTTTATTGTTTTCTTATTTATCTGGCATTTATTGAACTGAAAAGGAGCAGTCACTTTCAATATTGTTATTCTATGACTGTGTTTAGTGTTTTATTTCATTTTCAATTTTCAATTACAAGAAGAAAATAAAAGATAATACTAAGGGAAACAGCAGGACAAAAGTGAAACAGATTTAAAAGAAAAGAAAAGAAAGAATTTAAGAGCATACTAGTCCATGTTTATTATTGAGGGTGCAAGAAGCCATTTTAACAATACATGAGACTCCAATTCATTCCCGTTCCATCACTGTCATTAAGTACTTAACTGAACTTCCGAAAGTTTAAGCAGACATGTCCCATTCATCAACTCTGACATTGAAATTTGAAGAGCTCTGAAGAACCTTTTAGTTGTTATGATTAATTCTCTTTTTTTTTTTTTTTTGGACTTCTTTTGAACATATTTTTGTTTCATTCTCGTTAATAGTTACATGCTTCTGTAACATCAATGTCAACTTTTTTTTCTTTTTTCCAGGAAATTGGCGAGATTCTCTCGCATCCATGTGTCTATAGTTTCCTTCACGTACCAGTTCAAAGTGGAAGTGATGAAGTCCTTGCAGATATGAAAAGAGAGTACACTAGGGAAGATTTTGAAAAAGTTGTGGAAACTCTACGCCTTAAGTTTGTATTTCTCTTTCACCTGGCTTTATAATATGTATTTACAAGAAAATCTAAAACCAAACTGTTCACCCTCTGTTTTACTACATTAAAAACTTAAGATTCCAGAAAAAACAGACACTCTTGTTACAGTCAAACCCAAATCAATGGCTCAAACAGCGCTCCTTTTCCCCTCACTTGCCAGCTCTCATTTTTACTCTCTTCGTTATGCACCCTTGTTGAGTAGACAAGTCGACCACAACTCCCCAGTCTTTAACATTAATTTGCTCAAAGGTCCCGGGTTTTGAGTGGAACAGCAATAGACGATGAAAGAGGAGAAATTGTTGGCTGACAAGTTCACTCAGTCCGCTGTGTTAGGGAAATGCAGCCGAGTAGTGCTGAGCACCACTTGATTTGAGTTTGACTGTTGTAGGCATGCAAAATTTTGTATGTTAATCTCTTTTTCATTAAAAATTTCAGATTGCCCGGTGTAACTATTGCGACAGACATTATCTGCGGCTTTCCCACTGAATCTGAGGCAAACTTTGATGAAACTATGGATCTGTGTGCGAAATACAAATTCCCTTCATTATTTATCAACCAATTTTTCCCTCGTCCAGGCACACCTGCTGCCAGACTACCAAGAATCCCTACCACTGTGGTAAGCATATGTTTTGAGCATTGTTTTCTGTTTGTGACTACTAGTCATGCCAAAAATGATAACTCTCAGTTAACTCTTGATTTTCCGGATCAGTTTAAACTGTATCATCTGTCCAAATTTTGACGTTTCAATAACCACTGGGTAGAGATAAAGTCAAGAAGTAAACAGAAAACTTGGAAAATTACTTCTCAATCTTTTTAATTAAAGTAATCTCAAAGCATAATGCATCTCCTCAATAATAGTCTGTGCTAGTGAATCAAGTATAGGTACTTTCGTTCCAATTAAAACTTTGAAAAAGGCACTGCAATGTATCGTGACTTGTGACTTAAGCTAGTCTGTCATCTAAAGATTTGGCTGCTTCAGTCACCAACAAAAATCAGTGAACAAAAAAATGTAAAGTTTTCTAAATAATCTTCTATCAAACTGATTTTTTAGTAACCTTAAATCCTAGGAAGCCAAATGAAAGGTTTAAAAATCTAATAACATCTACAATTTTCCTAAAAACATGAAAATTGGCATGAAGGTCTGCTTTATTAGTACCTCGAATGTCGTAAATTCCTGAATTTAATTTCAAAAAATGAGTTTTACTAAAAAAAAAAAAAAAAAATGGCCAGGGGTCGTTTTAGACCCCTCTTATTTGGCTCACTATAGTTAAGAGACTTTGTTACTTGGTTTTTTTACGTTTGTTTTTTTTTTTGCTTCCTCAGTTTGTCTTGTAGGCGGATACAGGAATTTGTCCATCTCTTTCTCCTCCTACTTGAAGGCATACGGTAGAAAAGGACGGAGATAGAGTCTAAAGTCACCTGATGGCCCCCTTTGCTATCCTTTTCTAACACATGTGTTCAAATGGAAGGAGAGGGAGAAAGACAAATTCCTGTATCCGCTCATGGTTTGTCCACTTATTCCACTAAAGGATATCATCAGAGAAATAATTCTCATAGAAGAAAAATACTTGTGTTGCTCAAAAATATTTGTAGATATGTGTTTTTAAAAAGTAATAATAAGTATCTTATCAGTGCAGCTGTGACCAAATGGAGGTGGTCATTTGTATTATGTTTACATAATACAGAACTGTCAAAAGACAGAGTATTATGACTTTCAAAAGAAAGTCCTCATATCAAAATTGTTCTTGATGATTTTTTTTTTTCATTTTTCATCGTTTTAAATTTTTTGAGGCATAACGTCACAAGTGGCAATACTGTGAGACTCTGAACTACCTGACAACCTTAAAATTTCTCAAATTGGTTGAGAAATGAAATTTTGAAAATTTCTATCAGGATACTTTCTTTTGAAAGCCATAGTATCTATCTGTTCTGTTGTCAATTTTAATTGATTTGAATTCCCATGATAATTGTATCTGTTCCAGGTTAAGCAAAGAACCAAAAAACTAAATGAACTCTTCCAGTCCTACGAACCTTACTCACATAAATTGGGTGAGGTACAAGAAGTTCTGGTCACGGAAGAAGCCTTCGATAAACTGCATTATGTAGGCCATAATAAATACTATGAACAGGTAGATATTCTTGCACTTTATTTATTTCTGTTGCCAGTTACGTAGTTCACAATTTTAAAGAGTATAATTAAGGTTATTTTAGACTTCTCTGCCATTTTGCTTGCCTCGTCAATCAAATTGACTGATGGCAGGAATTGAAATAAATTACCTAATTTTGGAACAAAAAAATAAAAATAGAACTTCATTTCGTGGAAACAGAGCTAGAGAGTGTTCTTGCTGTACATCATCTTGTAACGCAACTATGAATAACAATGAAACTGCAGTGGCGTAGACAAGGATTCCGGGGCCCTCCCGCCAATTATTTTTAGGGGCCCCTCTACTGTCACTCCAAGATAGGGGATTCAGCCCCCCCCCCCCCCCCCCCCCCCCCCCCCCCCCCGCGTAGGACCTGGGATCTGGGGTGTTTCCCCGAAAAATTTTGGAGATTATATATTATAGTTCATCTAAAAATTCTCACACAATTCATGCTTATAGTTATCGTTTTTATTTCCTTCCTTCTTCTTGTTTTCCTATCGAAGTACTTAAAACTCGCGACTTTTTTTATGGAGAAGTATTTCCGTAAGAAAACGCTAAAACAGTGTTGGAAGACGGAAGATACTTACAAACAAAAAACGAAGGAGAAATACTATTTCAATAATGAAAAAACTTGCCTTTCTTTACTTTGAAAAGTTTTTCTTTTCATCAGGCCCGGGGCCCCAACATCGTCGGTCTTCAGGGGCCCTCAGAGCCTGGGGGCCCTCCCGCCTGGCGGGGTCCGCGGGGGCCTTATCTACGCCACTGTGAAACTGCTCTGAAGTATTGTGAATCAATTTGATGCATTGATCTTTGAGATATCAAAAATCGATTCCAGAAAGTGAAGTTTTGAGCACATTTTCTTATGAAGATTATCACATCAGAAAAATTTCTGAGCTCAAAAGATCGGTGAAACAAATGTATTTATTTCAGCTCTTGAGAGTGTCTCATTCAGTATCATTAATGTTGTCCTGAATTTTTTTTTTTTTTTTTTTTTTTTTTTTGCTTTTCCTTTTTCTTGTGCCCTACTCTATAAAAAAAATGGGGAGGGGGGCTTAAGATGTTAAAACCTTTGTTTTTCCCTTTTTTGGATCCTTTTTCCAAAACAGAGGAGGGGCTTAAGCCCGAAAGCCCCCCCCCCCCCACAGACCACCACTGGTTGGTAATTTTCTTCCTTCAACGTTTGTTTCATTGATTTTTTTCATTTTTTTGTTCCAGGTTTTAGTTCCAAAGAAACAGCACTTCCTAGGTCAAAAAATCAGAGTGCAAATTGTTGACACAAAAAAACATTGCATGATCAGTGAAGTTCCGACCCTTGAAAATGCTAGAACTAGTCTCGTAGAAATGAAAACACAAATGAGTCAAAGTCAAAACTCAGTTTTGATCTTACGTTTTGTTATAATTTCAGCAATTGTTTTGTCTTACTGCCTTCGATTTTGGCTTTTTGATTAATCTTAGAATAAAAAACTGTATTAAGTTAATTAATTTTTTTTCCTGTTTCTTTCTACAAATTAACCTGACATGAGTACAATACAGGTTGGAGCCATGCAGTCCTTCTAGCCCACTGCTGAGTACGCACTGTGTACAGTAAACTCTCGATTTACCGGATCGCGATTTACCGGATTTCGCGATTTACCGGAAAATTTTTCCGGTCCCGGCAAAAGTCCCATAAGAACAATGTTAAATTTCATTCGATTTACCGGATCGCGGTTTACTGGATTTCGCGATTTACCGGATTTTTTCTCGGTCCCAAGAAGACATTTCTTCTCAATTTACCGGACTTTGCTCAGATATAGCAGTTTTTTCCCGTGACACGATGCCGCGATCTCAAAGAATCACCATGAGTCACTCTCCAAACTCATCAGTCGCGGTGTTTTGAAAAACGCGTCAAGCGGCAGGGAAGCTTCGCTGCTTTCCCGCGTTGACAGCAGCGCAGCGTTGCCGCCCATAGTGCGTTGGCTCCACGCGCTCACGCGTGAAGCACGTAGTTTATGGCTTTGGCACTTCAAGAACTTGCCAACATTGGCAACGCTGGCTGACAGCGAGATCGGCTGAACCTCTTTGGAAAAAGTCAGCTGATTTTTTCCAAAGAGATTTTTAGCTAAGAGAAATGAAAAACACTCAACAAACGAACGGTTAGTACCAAATTATCGTGTTCTAATCCCCCACGCGTGTTTTGTGCTTTTGTCAATAAAACCCTCAGGCTCAGGTTAGTCGAAACAGTGAAAATTTGGGGGGGGGGGGGAGAAAAAATCCCTAAAAATTCCGCGATTTCGCCGCGAAAAATGCGAGTTTTCGGATTACCGGATTTTGCGATTTACCGGATTTTTCGGCCGGTCCCCTGAAATCCGGTAAATCGAGAGTTTACTGTAGTTTACTGTAGTTTGCATTTCTTTGAAAGTGTCAGGGAAATTTCAGTCTGGCGAAGAATTTCAAAAGGATTGATATTTGTCTTGTTTCACTGTCCATTATTAACAAAAAAATAATGGCAATCTGTGATGATAGAGTTAGTGTTTCAATGCAAAGTTTTTGATCCAAATGAAGAAGCCCTGAACTCATAGTCGGAGCTGAAAAAGCATTGCGTTGTAAGGCCTTGATCAAGATCTGAAATTAGATCTAAGGATTTTGAAGAGGGCCCTGAAACATATGTAGATTTACTTTATGGAGGGCCTCTAGCCTCTGCTTCTAAGATAGATCTTACATCGATTTGATGATGAGCCTCAAGAGCGTATGCAGAAGAGGCAATGGGATCTAGGAATTTTTCTGGGATGGGGGGGAATCATGCCTATAAAATTTGAATCTTGAAGCTTCGCATGAAGCAATTTTGAGCTATTTTCTGTTGAAAAAAGAGCACATGTTCCCATGCTCCCCCTTGGATCCATCTCTGAGGGGGGACATAGAGAGGCACCTTAATTCCAAAACTAAATTGTAGATCTATTTGAACTTGAAAATTTGTCCAAAGAAGCTTGAATTTTTTGTTCGTAAAAACATTTACATTGAAGGTATTTCAACTATTATCAAATTGCTGAGAGTCCAGCAAATTCGACCATCTCCACCGACGATCGGTCCTTTTTTTTTGCCAAAATTTTGTCCGTTTTATGGCAATTTTTACTTGACGTGCATTAGTTTTGGAGTCGGGCGGTTCTCAGTAAGTACATTTGAACCCATTAAAAAAGTTGAACTATTGAGGTGTGCACACTCAGCACAGTGCACTTCCACAAATCAACATTTTGCATGGGTTTAAATGGACAAAATGCAGCTATGTCAGATTGCTCGTGACGCCACTACGTTCAAAAGTAAAGTTCGTTGATGGCCTTGAAAAAAGGTTGATCCAGCTCCCAATGGGCTATCGTCAAAAAAATTTCATAATTTCAGGGTCGATAGAACTCGTCGAGGCGCGTTCAAAAATGTCCAGTTTTTTAATTTTGGTCAACGGCGAAGAGGGGGGGGGCTCGAAGTTAAATTTTCAATGTCCCATAACTTTCGCCCAAACTGTCATTTTGACTTGTACTTTGCGCCAAAAGATTCCTCTTTTAAAGAGCTTTTGATTGATGTGTATGAAAGTCCAATTAAAAAAAAGATTAAGTCAATTTATTTTAATTTTTTTAACAAAAAAATGTGGTTTTTGAGTCTAAAACATACGCGCAACGGACGTAGGAGAATAAAAAACTATGAATATAAAAGTCAAAGTTATGTTCTTTCGAATGGCGCAAATTGCGATCCGGGGAAATGATTTGTTCAAAAGTTATAGGCGCTTAAAGCACAGAATAATACAATCAGAAGGGAAACTCTAATTCATTTTGAAACATTCTTTACTTTGGGCCGCCATGTTCGAAAGTGAGTATCTTCGGCAATCTTCGGCAGATCTTCGGCAACTGGCCAAGTTGTGATTGGTTGTATAGCCTGAAAAAGCATGTCCGCCATCTTGAGAAGTGAGTAGGCACAGTTGCCAGTTTGTGCCAGTAAATTCCAAATCTTGTTTCCATTGGCTCTTATGGGAGTTTCCCTTCTGATTGTATTATTCTGTGCTTAAAGTTGCGTACCTACGAAATTGCGGTGCGGTCAGTGCATATTTTCAATGGCTCGCGTCACCCTCGCACCGGGAGATCGGTACGCGCCATTGAAAATATGCACTGACCGCACCGTAATTTCGGAGGTGTGAAATTTTAAACGCTTATAACTTTTCAATAAATCATTTCCTCAGATTGCGATTTGCGCCATTCGAAAGAACATAACTTTGACTTTTATATTCATAGTTTTTTATTCTCTTACGTGCGTTGCGCGTATTTTTTAGAATCAAAAAACCAAATTTTTGTTGTTCAAAAAATTAAAAAAAATTTAAAAAAATTGACTCAGCCTTTTTTTAATTGGACTTTCATACACATCAATCGAAAGCTCTTTAAAAGAGGAATCTTTTAACGCAATGTTCAAGTCAAAATAATAGTTTGGGCGAAAGTTATGGGACTTTGAAAATTTAACTTTAAGCCCCCCCCTTCCCCCCCCCCCTTCCCAGTTGACCAAAATTAAAAAACTGGTCATTTTTGAACGCGTCTCGATGAGTTCTATCGACCCTGAAATTATGAACTTTTTTTGACGATAGCCCATTCCTTATGGGAGCTGGATCAACCTCTTTAGAAGAAGTAGGCCTCTTTAACGACATAACTGTCCGCGAAACGCACCAAACATCAGCGTTCTTTTTAACTAAATTTTAATGTATTTCATTGAATTTTCTTGTTAATTACATTACAATTGTGCTAATCCACAGTATTTGGGACGCTGATTTCAAAATTGTTATCATTTTCTACTTAACTCGTCCCGATTTTACGCATATTCTACTTTCAAACATTTTGCGCGCCAAAGTTTAAATTGTGGAAAATCTAGAATATTTCGATCAAAACTAAGGCCAAATTCGGCAGGTCAATTAATGTGGAAGCAGCCGCCAATCGCACTAAAGAAGGTCTAATTATAAGAAAAAAAACCCATGTTTGTGTCTAGGGACCCTTGTTTTGTGTACATTGGGGGCGGGACTCCTATGTCGTTAAAGCGTAAAAATCCTTTAGAAGTTGTGTCTCTGTACATATTTACGTGAATTCCAGCCTTCTATAGACTCATTTAGTGATGGCGTCATTGCATGCGATACATTGCATTGTTTTATGACCGAACGAACCTTCCTCCGCTCAGTCGCACCTACTACAGGCTGATCGGGGGGCGGTTTGGTTGGTATCAAAACGATGTATTGAAGTGATATTAGATCGCACACCATGGACCAAATAGTGTTACGGCTTGACGGTCCTCCGAAAGACGTTGGATGGTGCGCACGTAAGTATATTTGCGTGTAGTTTATACCCCCCGTAAGTGCTCACCGATCATCTGCGTGCGGGACCGTGAGGACGCAACACTATTTGGTCCCATAAGTAAGTTGCAAAGAGTAAACAAGAGTCGCAATTGAATGGAAGGCCTGCGTGGTCAACGTAGATAAAGGGATCCGAACGCGGGCTGGCCTGGGCTGGCCTCTGATTGGCTGCAACGGGTGGAGCAAAAATGACTCGAGGTATAGGGAAAATAACACGGGATTTTCGTTCCGGGGCGTTTATCTCGAAACCTAAGCAAAATCGTACCGAAACAATTTATACGAGTCGATTCGGCAAATTTTTCCGAACAATTTGATAGGTCATAAGTGCCACTTCATTGCAAATTCGAAAAGACTGTTTCAGTTTAAAAGTACGCACAATAGTGTGATTACATGCTTGGCGTGTGTTCGAGCAGTGTTTGAGTAACTCACTATTGTGCGTACTTTTCAACTGAAACAGTCTTTTTGAATTTGCAATAAAGTGGCACGTATGACCTATCAAATTGTTCGGAAAAATCTGCTGAATCGACTCGTATAAATTGTTTAGGTACTATTTTGCTTAGGTTTCGAGATAAACGCCCCGGAACGAAAATCCCGTGTTATTTTCCCTATACCTCGAGTCATTTTTGCTCCACCCGTTGCAGCCAATCAGAGGCCAGCCCAGGCCAGCCCGCGTTCGGATCCCTTATCTACGTTGACCACGCAGGCCTTCCATTCAATTGCGACTCTTGTTTACTCTTTGCACCTACTACAGGCTGATCGGGGGGCGGTTTGGTTGGTATCAAAACGATGTATTGAAGCGATATTAGATCGCACACTATAAGTAAGTTGTATACTAGAGTATCTGTATACTGATTGTGACTGTGAGCCTACTCTAGCTTCAGTGACGTAAAATGTAACTCAGCCCGGAATAAATGTATCCGTCCTTTATTTACTTTTTCGATTATGTCCACAATCGCTCACTGTCGACCGCTGCGCGCCGTGGTCCATGTGCAGGGCAATGAGCCATAACTTTAGAGTGGCATCGGGCTGGTCCACCTTGTGCCACACAGGGTAGAAGGAATCCCGGAAAAAAGCAGAATTTGGACGGCAGATTTCAAGGTTTGAGTGTTTGAGACTAAAGTTTGTACGTCGTTTCCGGCGATGCCCGAGTTTGTTTATGGATCGACCGGAAACGACCTACAAAATTTAACCTCAAAATCGATTTTTACGGCAAGATGGCGGCGCCCAAGGTGACAACAATGAACCAGTGGAACGTTCTTTGATGTGCCACTCTAAAGTTATAACTCATTGGTGCAGGGTCGCTGTTTTTTATTTTGTGGACAACCGCGAGTGGGCGGGGCTTCTCAATTGTGGACCACAATCGCCCTCATGAGTTGGAGCTTGTGAACGGAGGGCTGGGATGGGTGATGCGAAGTGTGTAATCGGCACTCTGATTTCTCGAATGATTTCTACTGGTCGCCCAGGCAAGCAGACGTGACGTTGTAGGCGGAGTGAGGCGGAGCCTACAAGCACAAGACGTTCGCGCTCGTAAAATTGGATATAAAAAAATACGGCTTATGGACTCGGCTGAGAGAGCTTACACCGCCCCGTCTCATTCTGTTCTCCGTGCATTTATACCTTATCCTGTGCGTCACTTATCTGATAATCCACTTTTCGTTTAACGATAACTTATGAACTTGAAAACAGCGATTCCTACATCCCATCCCTACTTACAAGTCCTCGCTCTACAATACTATCATGATGCAAGTCTGACAACACTAATAGGATTTGTTGACTGTTTAATATCTGTTTATTTTATTTTATGTGTTTATTACGAATGTATATAGCAGATAGTTATTAAGATGAAATAAGTTTATGAAGATGAAATAAGTAAGTGTCTTATTTTTTGGTCTGAAAAATAATAAAACCGTGTGAGTCAGTGTTTTGACGCTTCTAACTTCTCGGGTCAACTTTACCACCAGGTAGTTTTTTCATTAATTTAATTCTCAAATCTTTCTGTTGATTTTATTTTTCCTCATGATTGGGCGATCAAGATTGAAAGGATGTAATAAATATATTTCAACAATAGGCGATTTATACTTTCAGGATGCTTTTCAATTGTAAATTTTCAAGAATTTCTGTGTTTATTATTTTGGAGGAGGGGGGGGGGGGGGGGGGGTGTAGTGATCAGTGCTCGACTCGACACATAATAAATCTGGCAATGAATCTGTAGTCTGCTCACATAGGTTCGCATGTACTTACCTACATACTCGTAAATGCCGAAATGCGTATGATATTTAGTGATTTAATTCGGTAATGTTGCATTTCCTAATTAAAAAAACATTATATTTTTTAATTAAATAAAATCTCGTTCAGTGACATCGAGGTACCAAAATAGGTTTCAAAAGGGGAGCGCGCGTGGCCGGGGGGGGGGGCTCCCTTGACGCCATAGCTTGCCCAAAATTATTGAAAGATAATTGTGTGCGTTTTCAGAGGACTTTGACCAAATTTATAGGGTGGCAAGACAGTTGGTCCAATGTATTTAGTCCAACACGGAAGTTGTTTATAGTCCAATATATTTTGTCTACATTTAGTTGTGTCCAATGCGTCTAGTCAAAGCATTCATCGTCCGCAATACAAACATGTACAAAGTAAACTTTGGCTTGTATATGTTTTTGTGTTTTTTATTTTTTTTTTTCTACGGAGGGTTTTATATTAATAAAATGGCAAAATTCGCGTCCAATTCAATGAAACACTAATTTGTAATGTAATATTAGAAAAAAGTAGATCGTTGAAAGTTAATTTATTTCTTATCAACTGACCTCTCTTTATTATTGTTTCCAAGGAGAGATGTCTTTGTCTTTCATATCAATAACATAATAAAGTTTGTCCAATATATAAATAGCAGAACTTGGAAGTAGGTAGTTTTACGTCCTAACTATAACTTTCTCTTTTCAGATCAGGACATCAGCCTTTTTGGGTGTCTGTCGCTGGTACCGTTCTTAGGGGGTGTCTGTAACTGGTGTTTCCACCTTTATAATATTTATGGCGAGTCTAGAGATTAAATTTATATGGAATTGTATGCGTATCAATTCGTCAAAGTGAATCAATGTGTAAGTAATGTAAATGTAGTTTTTCATTTCATATTTTTGTTCATATAATAATGGCAATGGCTTTTATCCATTCCTCAAAAAGGAAATCTCACTTTAAGTTAGATAGTTACCTATGTAATGTGAATATGTATACTGTTTTCAAGTATTCTCATTACAAGTAAAATGGGCAAAAATTTGCCCTTTCCGCCCCCCTAAACTTTTCATATAAAAGAAAAAATTACCGTAATTTGGATACATATTCTACCTTTGGTTAAAGAAATAATTGGCTCATTTTACCGTTGGAACAATTTACCATGTGCGACAGTGGGCTCCGCACAATCTTGACAACAGTGGATAAACTAATAATCTAATAATCTGGTAGACCAGAAATCACATTGAACCAGCTGTGAGTTTGGACAAAAATGATTGGACAAATTGTCTGATCACCAAGTTTTGACTCTGGGACGCTCCCCCTTAGACATTTTTTGGATCTCTGCGCCCCCCCCATCTCCTAAAAAAAACTCTGGCTGCGCCAATGGGATATTCCAATTACGCGGCCCCATCCGATTCATTTCACTTTGCACTATTTTTCGCCACCACCCCCCCCCCCGCCTTTGAAGTAACCCATAAATATACACAAAATAAACCCCTCTCTTTTTTTCAAGGTCAATGTGAGGATCAAAAAGCAATCCGAGGAGGAGTTGGTGATGGCGAATCTTCAAATGACGCACTCTCTGACTGAATCTTGAGCGGAAAAGTTGAGATTCCTTTCGCAGCGGGCACCGTCATCGATCGTATACCTATACCTATACACTATACAGAATGCAGTTCATCCAAAGAAAAATCTTGATTTTTCTAATCACCAGCTTCGCTGTTACTCTGGTGGAGAGCTCACGGATTCTGGTGCTACTCCCCATGCCATTTGAGAGCCATGCGATGACGTTCGGAACTTTAGCAGAGGAATTAGCAAGGAGAGGCCACGAGGTGACAATAGTGACGGTTCGAGCGAGAGGAAAGTCAATCCCCAACTATCGTGAGATCTTAATCGATAGAGTGACGACATTCGGAGACCACTTTAAAAGTAAACTCACACCATTTTCTCTTCGACCAATATAAAAATAATTTATGAAAGAGTAGAATGAAATTAATGGGCCTGTTTCAAGCTTTTGCTACTTATAGAAGAATGAAGCATCATTTTTGAGGTAAAAACCAGGACAAAAAACAATGGTGGTACTGGAAAACACTAATACTCAGGGCAGGCTTTACGTAACTGGCGCTCATGCGGACTATTACAAATGCCCCCACTCTTCAGAAATTCTTTCAGCCACAAAAAATGGTCGTCACTGCCTTGTCAATAACCCCTTTTTTGCCGCCAGGGTCTTCAGCCCCTATTGCCCCAGTCTATAAAGTCAGCCCTGGTCAATGGTCATCAGGGATTCACTATCCATATTACAGAACCCACCCCTAATAAACAGCCAGTCATCAGCCATCCAAATAATAAAAAGGTGCCTTTGCTACAACATGTCAATACATAGTAAGAAAATTTAGGTATTTTCATTGTATAAAACGAGTCTATGTCTAGAGAAAAACACAGTCAGAGTTCTGCCACGTATATGGATGTATATATTTATATTTTTTTTTTTACAGATCTGAAAATGTCAGGAAATATTTTTAAGAAAAATGACACTGACTGATAGTTGATCGGATTAAGAAATAACAGTATAAGTTTATTTTTTCATTAATGTTATCAAATCATGCCTTAGAACCTAAAAACTGCGTGTTTAAGCTATAAACAAACAAATGGCACCGCGGTGAATTTTTCAGATAACTATTCGTAAATGAGGGAGATGATGTTGCATATACGGCGATTTGAAGGCACTGTATTTGAAACAAACCGAGCTCTAAAAGTGCCTTCAAAATACCGTACATGCAACACCATCGTCCCCTTCACGTACGAACGGTTGTCTCAAGAAGTTACGTGCAGCAACAGTCGTTGGTTTTGCATAGACGCAATTTTTAAGGCATTTTTTGAATATCAAGCAGCACTTTTACGCACGAAAATGGCGGAATTGCAAAGTTTGCCCGTACGTACAGCTAGTTTTTGGACTCCAGGTAACTGTCGGATGTAACAAATTTTGTGGCCCACATTGGTGAATGAAACAATTTTTTGTTTTAATTTCTTCCAAAACTGGACGCACGTGAAATATTGTACTCAAAGAGTAAACAAGAGTCGCAATTGCATTGAGAGCCAGCGTAGTCAATGCTGATAAGAGTCGGCTTCTGATTGGCTAGAAATGGGGGGGGGGGGAAATCGTGGTGCCAAACTATTTTGGGCCTTATGGAAATTAACGTAGGGTTTTCGTTCCGGGACGTTTATCTCGAAACCTGTGTAAAGTTGTCTCCAAACAATTGATACGAGTCGATTTAGGAAAAAGTTCCGAACAAATTATCACAAGTACCAGTATATTGCAAATTCGAGAAGACTGTCTCAGTTGAAAAGTACACATAATATACAGGGTGTCCGAGAAATGAGTTCACACTTTTGCAGTGAGCGCCTGGTTGATTGTAAAAATCTGAAAAATTCAGGAATAATCTATTACCCCTAAGCAACTTCAGAGAAAATGTCAAGGGGCTCCCAACCCCCTTGGGGGGGCATAGGCCCCAAAACGTACCCCGTGTTGCCAATATATCGCATATTTCAAATGGCAGGGGGGTATTTTTATTTCATCATTCAAACGGGCTCAAAAAACTGAGCAGTTTCGTTTTTTCAGATTTTCAGTAGCCCCTCTCAAAACAAAATGGCGGCCAAATAGCTACCCCATACTTTAGAGGCCCATAACTTCGGTTTGAACTAATATTTTTTCAAAAACTAAAAAGTTTCTGAATCCTTGGAAAGTCCTCTTTCTAATGATGTGCCACACTTTATCATTTGGTGGAAAAAAATGGGGCGCGGAGCCCCCCAAAAAATGTTTAAGTTTGGGGGGCTGTAGCTCAAAAAAATCAAATGTAAAGGGGGGTCGAATTGTACATTAATCGAAAGGTCTTAAATAAAGGAAGAATTTAGCGCAAACCCGAAGTCGCTACAATGCGTCTATTCAAAATGGCGGCCATGTAACGATTTGGGGGTGGGGGACCGCCCCCCCAAATAAAATCCGCTCCATCGAGTGATACATCAATCGAAAGGTCCTGGAAAGAGAAAGAGAATGGCGCAAACCGGACGTCAATACGATGCTTGTATCCAAAATGGCGGCCGGTCAAAGTTTTTTGGCTATAGCCCTGCAGGGTCATAAGCCATTTTATAATTTGAAATTTGTTTAATATTTGATAATTTTGCCATTAGATTACAATTTCTCTGAATGGAGAGACAAGATTTTCGGATTCACGCATCTTCGGAATACTGTGTTGCCCAAATTTCTGGAGTCGGCCTTGGAGACGGAACAAATGCAAACTTTGATCAATTCCCAAGAGAAGTTTGACGCCGTTCTAGGAGAGTTTTTCTTCTCCCAACAACCTCTCCTCGCTTTCGGGCCTAAATTCAACGCCTCCCTCATTGATCTATGTCCCGCATTCCCGCAAGCCAATACCATCCGGATGGTGGGAAATCCCATGGGAATCTCGTACCTGCCTGAAACCGAAGTGGACCTCACGGATCGGATGACGTTCTCTCAGCGACTGTTCAATACAATTTTTTCCGTGTTCAAAATGGCCCACGATTACGCTTATCTTTTACCCACAAGCGAGAAGGTGATGAGAAGATGCTTCCGATATCCGGGTGCTGAATCCTTGCCTCCTATCAATAGTCTGATGGAGAGAGTGTCCCTCGTTTTGGCAAATTCTCATTTCTCGAACCATTACCCAAGACCCTACGCCCCTAACGTCGTTGAAATAGGAGGTTTTCACATCAAAACTCCGGACGAATTACCACAGGTGAGTAATCTCACAAAAATTAGAGCATTCTATGAAGTAGCAATTTAAAAAGCTCGAATTTGGCTTAAAAATAACTCGATAGGTGGGGGCCGCGGAGGGGGTAGTCACGGCGGTCCATTGATAAACATTGCCCCCAAAAATATCCGAAAAGCATTAATTACTCTCTAACGGGCGAATTTCGAAAAAATGAGCAAATAAAAAAATGTCTTGTTTTTATGCGCATTTTTCATATCTGCACAGTCATAACATACCAATCCTTTCCATCAAACTTGCGATTTTTTAAATACTTTGGGTTCCCAACCCCTCCCTCCATGGAAACCTCCTAAAGAGTGATTTTTGTTTTGGAAGTATAATGATTTCATCAACTGCCGAGGGTCGATTCGTCCAGCGAGGGATTGTTCAGAATTGGCAAAGACTCGTCGCTCTCGCTATTAAAAAAAAAAAAAAAAAAAAAAAAAAAAACAGGAACAAAAATTAATAATAATAATAATAGGAGTCACTTGGTCTGTAACACCTTAATTGAGGCGGTGGCTGCAAAAACAGCACATACGGAAAAACCTGATTTCCAGAAAACGCATTTAAAGTTTTCATTTGCTTATAACGCGCTTTTATGATTCGGAAATTAGTACAATTTTTCGTGGTTTTATGCTTTGAACCCTCTTTGAAGAGAATCCAATGACAAATTTTAAAAAAAAAAAATGGTCTGAGTTCATTTGCGGCCAATTTAAAAAAGTGAGTTATGTGCGGTTTTTGCACCCAACAATTAAATGAATGCAAATTTGATAGGATTTGACAGTTAAATGAAAGAATAATAATTTTTTTGCGATAATTTATGGAAACATAAAAATTTAAAGTAAAGGAACAACGCAAACCGAAACAAAAAAGTAAAAACTAAATAATAAATCAGCTATATTTGGCTCGCAATTAAATGTAAAGGAAAATGACCTCTCAAAATGCATGGGCATAGCCAGCAATTTGGCAACCATGAATTCTTCCCATTTGAACGCATGAGAAACAATCGACGCTCGCTTGAGGAGACCATGGCTTTTTTACCAATCGATTGTTTCTCATGCATTCTAATGGAGAAATACACAGTTACCGGATTGCTCGATATAAGCGTATGTGCTGTTTTTGCATCCATCGACCCGATATCTCCGCGTAGAATCATCGTCACGTCGCCAAATTCACAGGGGTGATACTTCTTGAGTATAATTTTCAATTGCGCTGTTGGGCGCAAAAACAGCACATACGCGCATGGGCTGTTAATGCAGGGGCCGCCTCAATTGTGTAAGAAAGGACAAAAAGTTATTGTAAGATGACTATCCATTATACAGGGTGTTTCAGACCACCCGTCCACTATCTTTTTTGCGAAAACGGCGCAAGATAATGAAATTCTGACGAAACTTTTCCAATGTATATCGACCCCAAATAATTCAGGGAAAATATTGCCGACCCCGTAAAACCCTTAAGGCCCCTAAGGGCCTAATCGGGCCCCAAAAAAAGGGCCAAATTGCTGTTTCTCGATGTTTTTTATGGGGCGGGTGTTTTTTTATTTCAGAAACGAGTTGTACACCTAAAAATAAGCATTTTTCGTTGAGGGTATTTTTTTTTCAAAAAATGGCCCTTTCTCAAGTTAGAGGCCATTTAAAAAAAGATTAGGGGCCATTTTGAATCGCTCGCTGTGACCTTAAAAATTACCGGATTTCAAAAAACTAAAAATATTCTGAATAAGCAGACCAAGGGCTTTCTTTTGATGTATCACAACTCTATTTTCTGAGAAAATTAATTGGGGCCCCCTCCCCCCCCAAATTTTGGGGCTTTGGGGGCCTCCACGAAAAAAATTTCAAATGGGAAGGTATAGGTTGTAATACATCCATGAATTTCCACGATCGAAAATCGACACCTACCTCATACACGTGATTTTGCCATACCTATACTTGGGTGTTGAAAAATAAAGTTGTTTCTCTTTGCCAAACAGATCCCCCCCCCCCAACTCGAATTTAAAAATAATGAAAAACATACACAAAGGTTTCAGTTACTTTGAAATCGTTCTTATTGTGATTGAAATTGATCTTGAACGCTTTTAAATGATAAATTGGTGAGTTTATTTTCTGATTTTTGGCCACTGTTTGACGATCCCATACCATAGTACTCAGGCCCGTCGATAAGATAGGAGACTTTCACGATAATTTGACGTAATTAATCTCTCATGAATCACTTTAAATTCGTTTTCTTTAATCTTTTTTTTCGTGGTCTTATGAATTAAATACATTAAATGAAATAAAAATATTAATTGGTGATATAGGCAAAAACAAGTATAGTGGAGCATGAATATTTATCCGCCAGCGTGATTCGAATGAGGGCACAGTGAGTAGGCTGATTAAACTTGGGTTTGAAAGGGTTAAAGAGTGCTCTGAGAAAGTAATAGTTTAAAAAAGAAAGTGACTTGTCTTTGTGTCAAGAGTGTGTACTCGCGAAAACAATTTATCGCGGATTACTCATAAATATTTTTAATACAGGACTTACAAACATTCATGGATGAGGCAGCTGATGGAGTTATCCTCGTCAGTTTTGGAACCAACATCAAGTCGCACATGATATCTGAAGAGAGAGGGAAGGCTTTAGCTTCATTCTTCGAGGGGCTTAAAGCACGAGTCCTCTGGAGGTGGGACAATGAGGGTGTAACAAAAGATTCGACTAAATTGCTTGTTAAAAAATGGTTACCTCAGCAAAGTATACTCGGTAAGAAAATGCTTTCACCGCATTTAAGGGATAATCTACTCACATTTTTTTCTTCCTCATTGCATATACGAGGGGCATTCGTAAAGTAAGGAAACATTCTATTTTTCTCGAGAACGAAAGCAGATAATCAAAATCTGTAAAAAGCGTTTTAACCGTCATACTTTCACCTTTTTAACGAGCTATAGTTTTTTAAATTTGATCCACTGGTTCGCGAGTTAAGTCAATTTTTCCACGCCCACCTCTGGTCACCGCGTGCCCACCTCCAGGCGCGCGGTGTAGCTGGTCAGGTGTCCGTGTTTCCCGCACTGATATCGTTGATAAGGATTGTGATTGTCACTCCAGTGCATTCGCACATCAACAGAGGAGCAAATGAAAGATAAAAGTCAAGATTACGGAGCCTTCATCATGGCTTGGTCACTATTAATCAGTATTGTGCGTGCAATCATGGAGACTCCACTGAAAAACGTGTCCGAATGTGAGTTGCGTGCTGTTATCCGTTTTCTTACCGCGAAAAATGAAACTGCTGTGAATATCCATAAGCAATTAATTTCCGTGTATGGTGATTCGGCTTACAGTTATGTGACGGTGACAAAGTGGCGAAATTGTTTTTTATCCGGGCGCAATCGTGTTCATGATGAAGAGCGGTCCGGACGGCCCAGCGCTGTGAAAGAGGATAAGAACATCGTTGCAGTGCGAACTGTTCTGGAAAAAGAACGTCGTCTTACCATTGATGAAATTCTCGATCGTTTGCCTCCCGATGTCGAACTTGGGAGAACTACTGTGTTCAAAATTTTGACCGAAGAACTGAAGTTTTCGAAAGTGTGCGCGCGTTGGGTGCCTCGTTTGCTGACTCCTGTCCACAAGCAAAGACGCTTGGATGCGGCTCAATATTTGTTTCAATTGCACGCCGAGGAGGACAACCTGCTTTCTCGAATTGTGACCGGCGATGAAACTTGGGTTCATCATTCAACCCCTGAAACCAAACAGCAAAGTATGGTTTGGAAAACGACTGATGAAGAGGCTCCAAAAAAAGCCAAAGTCATCCTTTCTGCTGGAAAAATCATGGCCACGGTGTTTTGGGATGCTAGAGGAATATTGCTGATCGAATTCTTGGGAAAAGGAGAAACCATTAACGCTGAGAGGTACTGTGAAACTTTAACAAAACTTAGAGCAGCAATCAAGAGAAAACGCCCAGGACTTCTGACACGTAACCCGTTGCTACTCCACGACAACGCAAGGCCACATGCTGCTGGTGTTACTCAGGATTTGTTGACTTCCTTCACTTGGGATGTGTTTCCTCATCCCCCGTACTCCCCGGACCTCGCTCCAAGTGACTATCATCTGTTTCCTGCACTAAAGAACGCCCTTGGAGGAAAAAAATTCGTCAATGATGCACAGGTGGAGGCTGAAGTCAGAAAATGGTTTCAAGAACAGAGCACGCAGTTTTACGCGGATGGAATCCAAAAGCTCCTGTCACGGTATCAAAAATGTGTTCAACGGGAGGGAGATTACGTGGAGAAATAAGGTAAGACTGATCATCAAACCCGTAAATAACCAGTGAAAAACAATAAATTTCATAAGTCGAACAACTTATCGTTTTATGGCCGTTTGCAAGGTACAGAATTTGTAGTCGTTTGACGAGCTCCACAGCGCGTCTGGAGGTGGGCACGCGATGACCAGAGGTGGGCGTGGAAAATTTGACTTAACTCGCGAACCAGTGGATCAAATTTAAAAAACTATAGCTCGTTAAAAAGGTGAAAGTATGACGGTTAAAACGCTTTTTACAGATTTTGATTATCTGCTTTCGTTCTCGAGAAAAATAGAATGTTTCCTTACTTTACGAATGCCCCTCGTAGAAGTCTAAAATTTGTACAGACAAGTACAATGTACATACATGCATAAAAACTCGAAATTCCCAAATTTTACCCAGGCGAGTTGCATCACGGCTCCTTAAATGCAGGTTTTACCCCGAGGGGGGGGGGCAAATGTCCCATTCGTGAGAAAATATAGGTGTATATAGATAGCTAGAATTAGTTGCTCTTTGGCTTAAATTAAAGCTATAATTAAGCATTTTAAATTAGCTTGCCTTTTTTTTTTAACTTTTTAGGAGATTTTTTTTTTTTCCCTCCAAATTTCAACTGAAAAATAGTTTTTACTAGCCTTTTTTGAAGTTCAAGTAATAGTTGGGAATACAATATTCAGACTGAAAGAAATCTTCTCTTTAATTAAAAATAGGACAACACGCTTACTTGTGACAGTTTTCCTTGCGCGAAGTAGAGTTCTGTTGCATGAAGGAGAATCACTGTACAACAAGGAATCTTTTACAATGTATAATCAGTCATTTACCTTGGGTTAAGGAGTTTCCCCTTAGTCAATATTTCAATGTGCAGTTTTTTTTAACACAAACAAAATACACCTTGGATTAAAAGAAGAATTTTCTCAGTGCAACAGTTCGAAAAAGATGTAGGTCAGTCTGTAGCGAATTTTGTGCTGATTTAAGTAAAAAAAAATAAAATAAAATAAAAAACAAAAAACAAAAGAAATAAATCAAAGTCTTTTAGAACTTGAGATATTTTCACATAACTTTGGCAAGAAATAATAGAAAACTCTAAAGTGCTAAAAAAATAAAAAAAAAGGAGACAAATAACTATTTGGCAGAAAAAAGAGGTTACCAAGATTATGTACGTATTCAAAATGATTTTGTGGCAAACTTCTAGAGCACCTATATACCAAAAAAATGAGGCTATCTTTTTTAGTTATGTTCTTCAGAAGAAAATGGGGGAAAAATAAAGTAAAAAAAAAAGAGGGGCTATATAAACCTCAACTCTTTGGCAAATAAAAGGTTCACTTTGGCCGAATTTTTACCCCCTCCCCCTTCTCCCTCTAATTAGAAGCTCCCGGGTTTTTTGGGACCGTCGATATAAAGCAGCAACAGGGCAGTTGTAAAGGGTAGTTGTATGAAGTAGCTTTTATGAATTTCTTAGAACAACACTAGCACAGATTAATACAACCAGAACGAGAACTCTGTCGGATTTTGAAGCAAATTCATTTCGCGTCCGCCATGTTGGGATATAGGATGTTTACATCTGGATTCGCGCTCGAAAAAAGAAATATAGGACATGATCCGCGAAATTTTCAGTCTGATATGCCAATAGAATAAAAGCACACAATAATACAATCAGAACGGAAACTCCCATAAGAGCCAATGGAAGCAAGTTTGGAATTTAACGGCACCAATAGGCAACGCTGTGGTCCTATATCCCAACATGGCGGACGTGAGTGATTTGTGTTGAAACTCATTTATTTCTGTAAATGGGGCTATTGCACACTTTTGCTGTAAGCGATTTAATAGTCGATTACGGCGTAAAAACCTCAAAAAATGACGATGGCGGCACTACAAACTTCTAAAACCCACTCCTAAACTCAATAACTGCAGTTATTTGCGCGAGCGTAATGGTGTCCGAAGGCACTAACAATGGGAGATTCCCATCTAACAATTCTGAAACTCCATCAAGAAGTGACCAATAAGAGACTACTTTCATTTGATACCGGTGTCACTAGGTGTTGCGGCACCATACATCGGATGTGGATCATCACTCTGATGACTAATTACTCTGTGAATCATCCTTGTCAACATAGAAAGAGTGACGAAATTAAGATAGGAATCTCCCATTGTTAGTGCCTTCGGCCACCATTACGCTCGCGCAAATAACTGCGTTTATTGAGTTTAGGAGTGGATTTAGGAAGTTTTTAGTGCCGCCGTCGTTGTTTTTTTAGGTTTTTACACCATAATCGATTATTAAATCGCTTATAGCAAAAGTGTGCAATAGCCCCATTCTTTTTCCCCCATTCTTTTTCCCCCATTCAGTTTCCAGCCTCACTTTTATTCTAATGGCATTTCCGAATGAAAATTTCGCGGATCATGTCCTATATTTTTTATTTCGCGCGCGAATCCAGATGTAAACATCCTATATCCCAACATGGCGGACGCGAAATGAATTTGCTTCAAAATCCGACAGAGTTTCCGTTCTGATTGTATTATTCTGTGATAAAAGTTACCTAGAGCGGAAACTTAAGATTCTTTCCAGAATTTATAGAAATAAATGAGTTTCAACACAAATCACACACGTCCACCATGTTGGGATATAGGATCGCAGCGTTGCCTATTGGTGCCGTTAAATTCCAAACTTGCTTCCATTGGCTCTTATGGGAGTTTCCGTTCTGATTGTATTATTCTGTGATACTAGCAAAACCGTTTCCAACCGCAAAAGTTTTGAAACTCAAGAATGCACGAGGAGCGCAAAAAGTTGCTTTGATTCATGGGCGCCCGCAGGGGGGGGCAAGGTGGGGCACTTGCCCCCCCCCCCCCCCCTGGAATTCAAAACAGTCAAAATTTCGCGAAGAAAAATGAAAGGACCGAAAGAAAATGAAATGTGAATCTAAGGAGTAATATAATTGACGAACTTTATTATTCGTTTATGTTGTAAATTTAACTCACTTTTTGCAAGGAATAGTAGAATTATACATTTACTTATCATTATTATCATCTGTTGTCAGTTTATTCATAAAATCAAACACGTCAAAATTATTATTACTATTCGGATACACCTAAAATGGCTTAATAATTGTACACTATTTGTATGAGGGAAAAAAGGGTCTTCCCTTCTTCCTCGGGGGGGGGGGGGGGGTGTCCCCTTTGACCCCCCCAGTCGGATTCAAAAATTTTGCCCCCCCTTGGAAATTTTTCTGCGGGCGCCCATGCTTTGATTACTCGAGGATTGGAGGGTCATCTCGAGGCTCGACATCCAAAACTTTTGCGTTTGATAGTACAATCGCTGGTTGACAATTTTTTATTACAAGTTTTCAGCTTCCTGCTAAACCGATGCTTTTCTTAAAATTTATTCAATTTTCATGCAGCTCACCCAAATTGTATTCTGTATCTGACACACGGAGGCTTTTCAAGCTTGACGGAGGGAATATATTTTGGAGTTCCTTTTGTCGGCGTCCCATTTTTCGTCGATCAACATCACAATGTGAATTTCATCAAAGCAATTGGAATCGGTCTAAAATTCGACATTTTCGAAGAAACCAACGATGATCTCGCTCGGGCAGTGAACACGGTCCTCAATACACCCACGTGAGTTAATCTTTATTTTTATTACAAAATTTAAAAAAAAAAAAAAAAACAAAAAAACAAAAAACAAAAAAAAAACAAACATTTAATGTTGACGAATTTTTAGTCAAAATTATCTGCCTGGTGCGTCAGAACAATGTGTGACCGCGCATGGGAAATTGGGAAAAGGGATCTAATCTTCAGCGTAACCGAAATGGAGATATTGGTACCACTGCATGGAGGGAGAAATTGCGAACCATTTAGCGCCAAAACAATAATCTGAGAGATTTTGTTGTTTACTAGCACAAATTGTACTTGAAAATTTGGGTCGTGTTTCTTATGGGAAAACCCACGAGAGCGAGTGAGATGGAACATTTGTTTGGAACCAATTTTTTTCGTGACGTCACACTAAACAGGTCTATTAGAGAGAGCATACAGTTATTTGGAGCACGCGCAGCGTTTGCAATAACATTCTGAGAGAAGGAGTCAAGGAAAATCTATTCTCTAAAATAGCTAGATTTGTCAGCTTGTCGGTTTTTTTAGCTAATTTAGCTTCATGTTCTTTCAGTTTCAGAGAAAATGTGAAAGCGCAATCTCAGATTATGCGAGATCAGCCCCAAACTCCGATGGACCGCGCGATCTTCTGGATCGAGTACGTCATCAGACACAAAGGAGCTCACCATTTGAAACCAGCATCAGTGTATTTACCTCTCTATCAGTATTTGCTCCTCGATGTTGTGGCGTTTATTTTTATTGTCTTAGCCTTAGCGATGATCATATTGTATCGACTAGTAGTAATCTTTTTCCAGGCTGCCATTTTCTTAACAAAAGTGTGGGAACAGCATCAGAGGCGACACTATGACAAACCTATCCACGAACAAATTTATGTATTCATTATATCACTACCCATCGGTATTTTAACGCTAACTGCTGTTACGATTCAAAACGTAATAGCCAAAGTGATAGAACTGTCCAAATCAAAAAAACTAGATAAAAAGAAATTGTAACCATGCACTTATTCATTATTTTTATTATTATGGTGTATTTTTTTTCACCGCTTATGCGGGTAATGATGGTGGTCCCACGGCGGGACCAAACAATGGTCCTAAGCCGTGGGCCTAGGGCGGCATTTGATGTTGAAAAAAAAAAATGCAGTAGTAATTGAAAGAAAAAAAAGTAGTTGTGAAAGGAAAAACGAAATAAAGGACTCTGTTAATAGGCATGAAGTATTTGTACTTTTGGTGATTAAACGGAGTAGGTACCTACATCGAAAGAGAAATCTGTTCAGAGGCCCTTCTTTTCATTTTTTCCATTTTTTCGTGTTATACGACGTTACTTTTACTAGAACTGCAAGATCAGCTTTTTTCTAAATTATATCGGTTTTTTATGGCAAAGGAACATAAAATTACACTTTGCGCGTATGTTTATTTTCTCATCATTTGCGAGGTGGAAATAGCCTGAAATCACGTCTTATTAGAGTGGCTAAATTCATAGTTGGAAACAAATTTCGGGGAGGACCCCTGTACCCCCCCCTCCAAGCTGAAAGGTGTTTCCCCCAGACACCCCCCCTCAGTGATGTTTCCAAACCCCCCACCTAGAAAAATTGTCTATAACTACGCCAATTTTGTAGCAAATAGGCCACTGCCCAGGTAGTTTAATAATGCAAAAAATGCTGGAAAGCTGGAGTTTGGCTTAAATGGTGTCTTAGGGTGTCAGTTAACATAACCTAAGTTTGCACCATTTTTGGAGGTCGGAAACCCGCCGCCATCTTGGATTTTGTGGCCTAAAATCGCTCTTTTTTCGGTTTTTCGCAAATAACTCTGTTAATATTGACTTTTGGGTAGAAACACCTCTATATGCGTTTAAAGCTAAGCAAATTTGCCACAAGAAAGGTTCTATGCAAATTTTTCCTCCGATCAATGGTTAAAATGTTATGAGCGTCGAAAAAATTGACATTTTCCGAATTTGTCGCAAAAAACGGCATTTTCGCCGGTTTTTCGCAAATTAACAATCTAAAATTTGGTTTTAGAGTAAAACACCCCAGTACAAAATTAAAGCTGGTATTTGCTACTAAAATGTGTATACCAAAATTGTTTTACGAGTTTTTGTCGCGGAGCTATGAGCGTCGCGAAATATGTATACTTAGAAGGGTAGTGAGAAACCCATGAGAGCGGCGGTCTCAGTCGTCTCCCACAACGATTTCGCAGCGAATCACGACAAAGCAACACATTTTGAGGATTTCGGTTGGTAAACATCATAAATTAAATGCAGTGAAGGGTGTCTGCTGACATCCAGAGGAAAACGCTTAAGTGCCCCCCCAACCCCCCTTTAAAAGTGATAAAACCTGCTGAAAATTAACAAGTGTAAGAATCGGAGGTTGATTGAGTCCAAATATTTCCTCACATGTTTGCCGCTGCTAAAGTGGCACATTTGAACGGGGTGTCACCCCCCCCCCCTTCCCCACCTGTAACACTGCAAAACTTTACTATCCTCCGATCATCCCTGTTTAGCCGTTTATTTTTTACAGTTACGGACACTAGAATCATTCCTTCACTTTGGAACTTTCTTCGTCGTTCCTAAGGAGTAAACAAGAGTCCCAACAAAACGGTACCAGAGCGTGGCATAAGTCGAATTCCTATCGAATGTCACTATCAATTGTACGGCCTCTGATTGGCTGGCGAAAGCCTGGGCGTTGTGAAATCGTTCTTAGGGAAATTTAACATGGGGTTTTCGACTTTGCCTCATTTAAAGTGAAATTCCAAGAAAATCATTGCTCCTTACCTTCGGGAAATTCAAATTATTTTTTTTTTTTTGAGGATATAACGAAGATATTGATGGGTCATATATATCACTTCATCGGAAAATTAACAGAACAATATGAATTTGAAAGTAAAATTACGAGCAATTTTTTGCCGTGTTTTCCACGCTTTGCTCAGGTCGGGCCGAGTGGGTGGTGTAGCAGTTGTTTTTTCCATTTTTCTTGTTTTAGTTTAGTGCAGATAGCTTGAAATGCATGTAAATTTCATTCTCAAAAAGAAACACGCCGATTTCACGAAGTAAACCGAAGATTTAACCACATATACACAAGACAATACGAAGTTTAGCGGCTCACTATCGGACGTGACGTCAGAAAAAATTGCCCGTAATTTTACTTTCAAATTCATATTGTTCTGTTGATTTTTGGATGAAGTTATATGTATGACCTATCAATATCTTCGTCATAACCTCAAAAAAATATAATTTGAATATCCCGAAGGTAAGGAGCATTATTTTTCTTGGAATTTTACTTTAAATGAGGCAAAGTCGAAAACCCCATGTTAAATCTCCATAAGAGCGATCTCACAGGGCCCAGGCTTTCGCCAGCCAATCAAAGGCCGACTTTTCGATATCGCCAACCTAACCTAACCTGCCACGCTTTCCTACCGTTTTGTTGGGACTCTTGTTTACTCTTTGGTCATTCCACAGAACGACCATCCGAGAATTCCGATCGTAAGGAAAGCAACGAAGGGAGGGGGGAGGGGCATTAATCTCGATCCAACTTGAAGCCAGAAGTTTCATAAAGAGTACGTACTTCGTGAAAAAAAAAATGAATGTTCCTTTTTTTGACGTAGATCTTAATTTATTGGACATATTTCTAAACGAAAGAAAACATAAAGTCAGTTCCTTGAACAATATTACACTTTAATGTTACCTCAATATGTCAAAGCATGTCTTCAGGTTCGTCGTCATCATCCATGAGATTTAGAGATTCTGATGCGTTCGAACACGATGAATCGAGGCACTTCTTGCAGATCGGCGAATAATGTAAACCTGCTTTGCGGCAAGAACAGTTTGCAGTGCAACCCTTGCTACAATGGCAAGAGATGAGTTTCAAGAGCTCTGGAGGAGCTGGTTCATGTCGCATGGGGGGCATTAACCCATTTTCCGTGCACTTCCACCCCCAATCAATGGCTGATTTTTCATTGCCTTTCCACAATTGTATTTGGAAGTACGTCCGATACGAGTGTAATCGTGCGGCGTCTTTTGAAGGTGGAAGGGATGCTAAATTTGGCATGCTTTTTGTGATAGAACGAGAAAAGTGTAGAAATCCCAGTTTATTTAGCGACTCAATACCGTCTGTTCCATAAAGGGAAAGAAATAGAACCTGCCCCGCGCTTTCTATGTCTTCAGGCGATAAGTTCGGTGTATTGAAAACGGCGGCAGGTTTATGTTAAAGCATTTTCTGTTAGCAGCAATTTAGAGAACTTATTATTTCCTGGCCGAAAATGGCTGATATTGAGTCGCAACCAGTAAATGCATGAAGTAAAAGTATATTATCTGTCAAAGGTTGCCTTAAGGTAGTCGCGTATAGTTTACTTGTGATTTAGCCTTTACCAGGTTTTAAAAAGTAGATTTTTTTCGATTATTTTTTTTTCGAAGCAGTCAGGATGACCAGTAAATCTGAATCTTCGCCTACAATGAAAGCCGATTGAAAGTTATCGGATTCTTCGATAACCGTAGTTACAATCAAAACATCGGTATCCTCACTAGCTTGCTTAGTTTTAACTCCTTCATTTTCTAGTTTGGATCGAGAGTAATGTCCCTCCCCCTTCATTCGTTGCTTTTCTTACGATCGAAATCCTCGGATGGTCGTTCTGTGGAACGACGAAGAAAGTTCCAAAGTGAAGGAATGATTCTAGTGTCCGTAACTGTAAAAAATAAACGGCTAAACAGGGATGATCGGAGGATCCCTAGTAGCAAAAATACTTGTATTGAATATTTGTATTTTATACATAGATTTAATACGTATTTAAAACGTATTTAATACATATTTAATATATATTTAATGCACAATCTATTTAATACGTATTGAATATGTATTTAATAGTATATTTAATACGTATTTAATTTTACATATTAATACACGTATTAAATACGCATTTAATACGTATTAACTACGTGTATTAAATCCAAATATTTAATATGTATTGTCTATCATATTTAATATGTATTGAATTCATGTATTAAATACAAATATTTAATAAGTATTATCTTTCATATTTAATATATATTTTATATGATTCGTCCATTGGTGGATCCAGCCCATGCAAATAGGGGGGGCGATCTCTCCCCCCCCCCGCATCCGCCATGCAGTGGACTCATCGCAAAGATCAATTAACTGGAACTTAATCTCGAAACAGTCAACAAATTTAAAAATGGATGTATATTATCTATCGTATTGATACATATTTAACGCATGATTCATCCCAAAGATAAATTCGAACTGGAAACATATTTAATAACAGTGGGTCTAGTTTGACAGCTTTGACTCAATCGCTCAAGCGGCTAGGTGCAATTGATACCTTTCCCATTCCCTATCGCCTCTTATAAAAAAAAAATATTTTCCACCTCATGATCATCTGGGAGGTAAAAATGTTGACACATTCCGCTGGGTCGTGTCAATAAATATTGATTTTTCACCCTCCTGTAATCTCATCAAACCGCGAGAACTCGCTAACGCCAACTGATCTCATTCTAATGAGGTTCTTCGAGACCGGTAGGAGATGTGTAAAGTGTTGGAGATGGATTTAACCCTCTCAACAGCACTTCTACAGTACCAACTTCTTTACCCCTTTGACACGGCCCAAAGACAAGGTATCTCTACTGATAACCAATATCCCTCTTCAATGCACATCTTTTGGATATGCGGCCATTCTTACTTTAAGTGTCAAACATGTAACCTCTCGTTGAAAAGGGGTGCGATAACAGTCCTTACCCAAATTAATAATAATATCCATTTCAAATGAAATTTGTCTATTTATTTAATATGTATTCAGTAGGTATTCAATACGTATTTAGTACATATTTAATTTTGTATTTGATACGTATTAAATACCATATTAAATATGTATTAAATACCATATTAAATTACGTCAAAAATTGGGACAAACCCCCCTATAAATACATATTTAAAACACATTTTATACCATATTAAATAGAAGTATTTCTTATGTATTTTTGCTACTAGGGATAGTAAAGTTTTGCAGTGTTACAGGTGGGGAAGGGGGGGGGGTGACACCCCCGTTCAAATGTGCCACTTTAGCAGCGGCAAACATGTGAGGAAATATTTGGACTCAATCAACCTCCGATTCTTACACTTGTTAATTTTCGGCAGGTTTTATCACTTTTAAAGGGGGGTTGGGGGGCACTTAAGCGTTTTCCTCTGGATGTCAGCAGACACCCTTCACTGCATTTAATTTATGATGTTTACCAACCGAAATCCTCAAAATGTGTTGCTTTGTCGTGATTCGCTGCGAAATCGTTGTGGGAGACGACTGAGACCGCCGCTCTCATGGGTTTCTCACTACCCTTCTAAGTATACATATTTCGCGACGCTCATAGCTCCGCGACAAAAACTCGTAAAACAATTTTGGTATACACATTTTAGTAGCAAATACCAGCTTTAATTTTGTACTGGGGTGTTTTTACTCTAAAACCAAATTTTAGATTGTTAATTTGCGAAAAACCGGCGAAAATGCCGTTTTTTGCGACAAATTCGGAAAATGTCAATTTTTTCGACGCTCATAACATTTTAACCATTGATCGGAGGAAAAATTTGCATAGAACCTTTCTTGTGGCAAATTTGCTTAGCTTTAAACGCATATAGAGGTGTTTCTACCCAAAAGTCAATATTAACAGAGTTATTTGCGAAAAACCGAAAAAAGAGCGATTTTAGGCCACAAAATCCAAGATGGCGGCGGGTTCCCGACCTCCAAAAATGGTGCAAACTTAGGTTATGTTAACTGACACCCTAAGACACCATTTAAGCCAAACTCCAGCTTTCCAGCATTTTTTGCATTATTGACCCCCTATACGGCCCCTGGGCAGTGGCCTAAAAACCTTTAACGCAAACAAGCCAAAAATAAGTACGACTGCAGTACAGTGACATTGACACCTACATATTTTTCGGCTAGGAAATAATCTAAATAAACAAGTAGGTGCAGTGGCGTAAACTTGTGATTTTCATTGGGGGACGGGGGGCAAATCAACTTTTAAGAGATACACTATGGCGGGTCTGCCCCCCCCCCTCCCCAAGTGAGAGGGGGTACGGGGGTTCTCCCCCGGAAAAATTTGAAAATTCAGGCTCTCTCAGACGTTATTTTAAGCCATGTTATCGCAAAATAATGCCATCAAATTTAAACAAGTTAAAAATAGATTTTACGTTTATTTTCTTCATTTCTCAGGCAAAAAGGGAATTTTTTAGTTTAGACTTTCAGCTCATTGATGAAGCTGATATTTCTAGGCTTTGGGAAACTGTTCCTCACGGTCAGAAGTCTTCTGGAAATTTAAAACTGCAGTAAATGCGTAATGTTCCGCTCCGTGGCGTAAAATTTGAGATTCTTTTTCAGAGGAGGGGGTAGCGAATAGTCCGATACTTTGGGGAATCTAGGGGGACACTTTCCAGTAATAGGGGGTCTGGGGGTATTCCCCCAGAAAAAATTTGAACATTTGGGCTATCTCGGACTGTATATTTAAAGCAATTGAATCTTTTAAAAATAACCAACCGACAGAACAGAAGTTAGTAGACTCAATGCATATTTTCTTTATTTCATTGACAACAGAGGAACTTTTCTTTTTAGATTTATTACAGGCGCAGTTTCAGGGTAAAATCAAAGATTACTTATACTCCAGATATGGCACTAGCTAAAATCTTGTTGAGCGCATTCATTGCTAAAACACATACACTGGCCCACGGTTTGTTTACGTTTCGGCGAGCGAGAAACGCGAGGGCGGGGTGGGGCCAGTCGACTGGCCCACGACCCCCACCCTGCCCGCACGTTCCTCGCTCACCGAAACGTAAACAAACCGTGGGCCAGTGTATATGTTTTAGCTCGGTTTTAAAAATGAAGGCGCTCAACAAAATTTAACATAGGCGAGATAGCTAGTGCCATATCTGGAGTATAAGTAATCTTTGGGTAAAATAGAGCCACGTATTCTTGCCATTTTTTGCTTCTCGGTTCCTGTAATTATTCCTTTCTTTCTTTCTTTCTTTCTTTCTTTCTTTTGGATTTTTCCGTCTTTTCTTTTCTCCCTCCCTCTTTTTTTTATCAAATTATTGGGGGGGGGATGATACTTTGCCCCCCTCCTCAAATATTGGAGGGGCCAAAAGGCCATGCCTCCCCCCCCCCCTAAGATTGCGCCACTGAGTAGGTGAGAGAAAACGTGCGAGGTGATGATATAAGTTTTTATCTAACAAAATACAAACAATGTTCTTTGCGAGGAGAAGTGTAGGAATAACTCTTGATGACAAAACATCATTTTGATCTAAAGTGGTCACACTTTCTTCTATTTATTTACAGATATTAAGATTTCGCAATTTACGAATTCATTCACTTTCATATCCATTTTCTCATATTTAGGTGCCATTAATTATTATAATCATACTGCGCTGTCGAAGTCTTATTTTAGACGTAAATCCTACATGCAGTATTCTCAAATACTTGCCTCTCCCTCTTTTATCGCGGTAAATTGACAGGAATAAGTAAGTCATCACGAACGTGTTTTTGACAGTAATTTTCGGAGAATGTGTGGGCTACTATATAAGTGTGGTGATATTTTCTTTGGAAACTGTGACCCAGTACCTCAAGGAACGAGTATTCGGTGAAAGGATACATTTACGATAGGTATGTAGTAAATCAAAATTTAAAGTTACACCTAAGCAGGTTAAATGAATGTAAAATTCTAGTTATAACTCTCATAAATTAAAATAGTAACATATTAAGACTGATTTAAAAGTTGGATTCGGGGCGTTTTATGATATGCTTTAACAGACCCTATGTTTTATCCTGAAATATGTCGCAAACATCACACAACGCAGCGGGGAGGGGGGGCACCCCTGACGACCACCCTGACGAGGCGGGGAGAACAAAACCGCCCCAAAAGTTAATGCTCTAAAAAATAATGGATACGTGTTTCAGCGTAATGTGGAATTCGCAACCGTTCCTCTTTTTTCAGGACCTCAAAGTTCGTAACATAAAAAATAAATCGAAAAAAAATTGTGGGTCAAAAAATTTAATTTTGAATCATTTCAGTCCAATGTTGTATTTTTTTCTGAAAAGATCTTGCAATTTTGAATATTTTTGGTCCAAAGTTTTTTAAATTACGACTTTTTCTATTCGAGCTATGATTTTTTGAAAATAGGTCGAAATCGAACTTTGACCTTCGATACATCGAAAACAAGAAACAATAATGACCTCTAATTTGCACCAATAATAGTCTTAGAATGTTATGCCCTTTTGATCAAGGTATCACAAGATGGGGGTCGCAATTTGAAAAATTCGAGTTAGGGGGGGATGGGGCCCCCCCCCCGCGCCCCCGGGGGCGAGGAAAACAAAAACCCCTAAGAAGATACTCCCCTCGAAAATATTTTTGACGTGTTTCGGCGTTTTTTGAAATTTGAAGCCGTTCGCGAGAAATTCGAGATGGTACATATTTTCTTCAACGCCCTGTATAGAATAGCCAACAAAACAAACTCGTGTTTTGCAAGTCTATAATCTGTACGCTTTACCATAATTTAGGTAAAACAAGTGTAAAAAATGTGGTGTGAGGGGGGGGGGCTTTGTAAAGGCTTACGTTTTCATGGGGGGGGGGGGGCCTGTGTTTCCATCATTTCACAATGAAGTAGTCCTGAGATCATCCATAGCAACGTAATGTAAGTAAACGTAACCATACAACATGCAGCGAAAGCAGAAGGCGCCTTCATTTCGCCTGGACGCATCCCGACATCCGGCAAATGGGAATAGTTACCTATCAATCATCAATGTCCACTTTATTTGACTTTATCTATGTAATTCTTGTGCATGATCGTGATGCTGTGATCACACGAAAGGTGCAACGAAATATGATGCGATGCGCTTTGTCAAAATGTATGAACCTACCACATACTTCTCTTGTAGCGATAGTAAACATACATATACTATCAATACGAAACAGGGCCGGCGCGGCGGCAATTTACAAATGGCAGCAAACTATGATAAAAGGAGAGGAAACAGCAATGACGCGAAAAGAGGAAAATAAATCTTTTCATTTGTAATTTCTATGACGTTCACAACTTGAAGAAATGTTTGAACTACTTTGAACGTTTATATCTAGAACTATTTTTTGGTTTTTGAGGATGAACAATCAACGCAACATCATCAATGAGTAAATTACAGTTTCGTTTTCTATTTCCAGAGTGCAGGAAGCTTGGGATTTATTCAATTATTCGCTATTGCAGGTTTAAAAAAAAAAAAAAAACAAGCAGCCAGCAGATTTTGTATCGCAGTCTAGCGATACAAAGATAACATGCAGTCAATCAGTGTAAGCTGCTTTGACTGCGTTGTTATTCTTGTAATACCGCTTTTCATTAAGTTTCATAGCATATAGGGTGTCAATTAAAAAAGGAGCTAGGCCAAATATCTCGAGAACGGCTCCGGATTTTGAAAAACACTGAAACACGTGTTCAAATGCTTGAGGGGGACATCTTTATAGGGGGTTTCCGATTTCGGGGCCATCTCCAGGGGGCCCGCAGGGCGGATACCACGTCCCTAAATTCAATACTTCAAACAGGGACCCCCATATTTTATTTATTAATCGAAAAGAGGGTGAAATTATCAGACTTTTGGTGCGAATCGAAGTTCAATATCGGTTTTCGTTTTTGATACATCGAAGGTCAAAGTTCGAATTGGACTAATTTTCAAAAAATCATTACTCCTCTTTGAAGAGTCGGAATTTAAAAATCAAGGACACAAAATACTCTAATAAGTAAGCCCTTTTCAGAAAAAAATTTAATTATGACAAACATTTAGTCAAATTTTGGTTTTGAAGCTCCCAAAACTTTTAGACGTTTTTGGCCCCCAAGGAGGGCCATCTGAAAAAGTCCGAGGTACAACCCCTATTGATTGATACATAAATAGAAAAGGCGTAACAAACTGAGCATTTCGGTGCAAACCGGAGTTCGATATCGTTTTTCACAATCGAGATATCGCAATCTGTAAATTGACATTCGATATCTCAAATGTAAAAACGATATCCACCCCCGGTTTGCGCCGAAATGCTCAGTTTGTTACGTCTTTTCGATTGATGTATCACTCAATAGGGGTCGTAATTCGGAATTTTTTGGATGGCCCTCCTTTTGGGGCCCAAAAACGTATAAAAGTTTTTTGAGCTTCAAAACCAAAATTTGAATAAATGTTTGTTATAATTGATTTTTTTCTGAAAAGGGCTTGCTTTTCAGAGTATTTTTGTGTCCTTGAGTTGTGAATTCCGACTCTTCAAAGAGGAGTAAGTAATGCTTCTTGAAAATGGGCCCAAATCGAACTTGGACCTTCGATATAATCGAAAACGAAAAACGATGTCGACGTTTAACTTGTACCAAAAGTCTTAAAATTTTACCCTATTTTTGATTATTAAATAAAAAAAATTGGGGCCCCATTGAAGTATTGGATTTAGGGAGGTGGTAGCCTCCTTGGGGACCCCCCAGAGAGAGACCCCAAATCGGCGTCCCCCTAAAAAGATGTCCTGCTCAAAATAATTTAATACGTGTTTCAGCGTTTTTCGGAATCCGGAGCCGTTCTCGAGATATTCGGCCTGGCTCCTTTTTTAATTGACACCCTGTATACATAGTGATCCAGAGCACCTGTACCAGGCATTTTTCTTGAGAATGGCTGATTGAAATGTTTTGAAACATGGAAGTCGCATAGGGAATCAACCCTAAATTTTTCATTTATCATATTATCGATAGCTTCCTATAATAGCTTTGAAAGGGGAGGCTCAATCACATCTATATCTCAAGTTTTTTTCAAAAAAGCTCTTTTAACCCTTGTGAGCCTAAGGGGGGGTACATTTGTACCCCAGGCCAGTTTTTTTGACGCCATTTTGTCAAAACTGCTCAAAATTTTTTGGGACTTCATGACATTTTAAGTTAGGATACTTAGAACACGTCCCCCAAAATTTCATTAATTTTTATAAATTTTTTGTCGATATTATAGAAATTTAAAGTGTTGGGGAACAAATTTCCCCCCCCTTCGTCCTGCCAGTTTTAAGTTTGGAACCATCTATTACAGTAAATTTTACGGAAATTTTATGTAGATTAAGAATATTAAGTCAGATCATTGAAAAAAAATTGGAAATTTATCAAAAATGGAAAATAAGATGGTACCTCATTTCATTTTTTCCATTTTTTTTTTTTTGACATTTTTTTTAAAAATAGGTGTAAATTTTGGGAACATAGCAAAAATTTACTCAAATTTCACATAAACTACTCTCTTAGGGTACTAATTACATAATCCATCCATTAAAGTTTCAAAATTATTGATACTGACTGTGCTGCATGAAAATATCCTTGGGGGACAAAAAAACCCCCCCCCTTAGTCCTTTGTGTTACCGAAATACCTTAGGCTCACAAGGGTTAAAGTTTGAGAAAAGCTGGTGTTCTTGAAGTTCAGGCAATTTCCTACATTTTTTCTCCCAAGGACATTTACCAAAAAACCTCACTTTTTTGAGTTATGGCGGATTTTTGGAAAAAATTGAATTGGCTTTTGTGGCCACCCTGTTGAGAATTCTTCAAATACATAACAGATTCTGATCAAATGTTTGGAACCATTTTGATTGATGTGCCACTAGTTTGGTACCTTAAAGTGAAAAAAATTTGGTGTATTTCGTTAAATTAAAATTTTGGGCAGTCTATGTCTCAGACCATGGAATCGATATATCCGATTCTGCCATTGAAGTCCCAAAATTTTTTATTTGAAAAATACACCTTATTTTTTCTCCTCAAGGTAACATGTTGCACATCGATCAGAAGGTTTCGATATATTTTTTCAGAATCTGTCAAGATTTGTGAGAAATTCTCAACTGGATAAGCAAAAGGGTTGATTCAAAAATCTTCCAAGTCCCTATAGCTAAAAAAAAACTGGGTGTTTTGGTAAATGTCTATGGGAGCAAAAAAGTTGGCAATTGCCTCTGCTATGAGGATATGAACTTTTTTTGTACTTTCAGAAGATGCTTTTTTGCAAAAAACTTGATAAAAGTGTGTGAACTTCTCCTAATATGAACGAGGAGCTGATGAGGGCTTTTGAAAATATCAAAAATGAAAAATTTTGTGTCCATTCCGTAACCGATTTTTTTTATTCAAAACATTTCGATCAGCCGTTCTCGAGAAAAATGCCTGGTGGTATGGTTCCTCTCATCTTGAACTCTAGGCCACTGTCTCTTATTTCGTCATTTGTGAGTGTCTATATTGAAAGTTCTCTTTCATTTGGTTTTTCTCTTAAAACTCTGTGCAGTGTGCTGGTTCCTCTTATCTATAGTTATCATCGCTGCATTACGTTCTGTATAATTTCAATGGGTATGCAGAGTTAGTGAGAGTGGTGGAGTGAGAATTTATTTTCTACGTGAAACTTCTGAGAGCAAGTGCTTTTGTTCATATTCTTTTTTAATTTCTATTAATTTCATGTCACAAATTATTTCACCAAAACTTTCAGCTAAACCTCAAGTGATTGCGGCCAAGATCTAAAATCTTTCCCCCAAACCAGCTCCATTTTACTTCACCTGCCCCAAACACTTCTTCGTGAAAACTTGCTCGTAAAAGCTTTTCTTTCAAATATCTTCCTATATTTATTTCCCTACACCCGGTGGACGTGTCGTTCTGATTCAACTTGCAAGTCATGTGATATCAGAGCGACCAAGTCTTAAGTTTCCTCGATTAGGTGGCTTCAGAGCTCCTTCAAATAATTTGATACTTCTCCTGATCACATTGTCTATTTTTCGTATAAAGCGCCTTCAATAATTTGATACTTCTCCTGGTAACAGATCTTCCGTATGAAGCTCCTTCAAAATATTTGATACTTCTCCTGTAAACACTTTCGTCTGAATAGCCGCATACAACCAAAAGACATGGTAGCTCTGATTCAACTTGCAAATCATCTGATATAAGAGCGACCAAGCCCTAGTAGCATCAACTCCTATTTTGTTCAATAAAATGGCAATTTTATTTTGAAATGTTATTGATATTTCAAAGAAATTTTACTTGAATAAATCTCAGATAAATCTTAGTTAGGTTGACATTTTCTTATATTTTATTTGAATAAATGGCAATTTATTTTGAATAAATTGCAATTTTGTTTGAATAAAGTGCAGTTTTAATTAAATAAATTGCAATTTACTCCGTTAAATTGAAATTTTATTTGAATAAAAAAGAAATTTTTTTTCAAACAAACTTGAACTGTACATGGAATTTCGTACTCTTCGTGAGGTGCTTTGCTTCATGAGAACTGTGACTGTTAGTGTAATTTACTTTAACGTTTAACGTTCAGATCCCAGGTAATCTCGGATAAAGCTTGAACTTGTCTTTAGGTTCCTCTATTTACCATTTTACTGGTGTGAGTATAGTTGGTACTGAAGTGCATCAAAAATCAGAGACTAGGAGAAAATAAAATTCAACCACAAAATCTACACCTGCGGTCACACCTACCTGCGGTTCAAGTTAATCTGCGCGTTGACTGGTTGTTGAGTTCCATCGTTGATTGTACTTTGAACTGACTTTAGCAAATTATAATAATGTATTTGAAATTAAAATTTGCAGCAAATCTGATTTCAAAGTTGAACTTCAGTCAGTTTGGACATGAAGAAGCAAATAAAAGGATGACTGACTCATTCGCGGTTCTGAAGTTTGCACGGACCGAACCAAAGATATTATATACTATATAGATACCGAGTGCTAGGGAATAAAATGGTCCCAGATCCTGTAAGTATGCAACGTGTTTTGCGCATAGGCAAACATTCTCATAGGCAAAGCATTGAGGTGTTTCGAGTTCCGTGAAATATTAAAAGAAAAATTGTCGAATGGTGCTTTAAAAATTTTTATGGCTCCTTACTGATGTAATAATCGATTTCCATAAGTTTAAAGTTAAATTCGTGGCAAAATTTATCAATTTATTACAGTTTGAAAAGTCCGTGTATTTCGTATGGGAACTCAATGTAAACAAGAGAACATAACCTAACACACAGATTTCAAACATCATTAAATTATTCATAATGCGTCGAATTTCAACTTTCAAGTTTTGAAATGTGGTCTGTGGCTGCAGCTGCGCGATATGTAAGTGTGAAACCAAGAAATTACAGCTTTTATTTTCAGCAACGGTCACGAAACTTGGACGTCCTCGTAAGCTCGTAATAGGAAAGTTTGCCTATGCGCAAAACACGCAGCCTACGTGGCCGGCGCATCTTCCCTTTTCTGTACCCCCTAGCAGGTCCATTTTCCCTGCCTTAAGTAGGACCTCATTCAGTATCTATATAGTATATAATATCTTTGGACCGAACGGAAGACTTTCATTTCATTGAGAAATTAAGAGTATTCTTCAATAAGAGAGCGTTTATAGTTGAATTGAAAGACTAAAGTACCCACTTAGCAGAAATAAGAAACTACTGTCATCATTATGGCAATAATGGTGCAAGAAATCAATCACAACACTGACTTAGAATTACCAGTATTAGGTTTAAGGTTAGGTACTCCGTAGAACTCTGAAGTGACCAAAATACAGTAATTCACAGACACCTTGTTATGAAAAAAAACCAACCTAACTTTCTTTAAAAGTGAAGACAACACCACGTCGTGCGATGCACGAAACAGGGTACCAATTCATTATAATGTTATGTTCTTTTACCAAGGATATAGGTGTGGACAAGAAGGCTGTAAAACGATGCCATACTAAAATTTTGCTGTGAGGTTGATCGGAGAGCATCCATCTTGCTCCACTCATCTATTTTGCCCAAGTCAATTCGATTCATCCTAGTCAATTGAGCCACTCGAGTGAATGTTAGCATGAGATTCGAGTGAAGTTCAGTCACAACTTCGTAACCACTTATTTATCGACTGCTTCCAAACAAGAGGGGAAAGTTACTTTATCCTACTTAAGAATCTTAGGTGGATATACCGCTAAAGTAGTCGACAATTTTATCGCAACCGATTGGACCCAAGGATTCATGATTTACTCACAACATTTTAGAAAAGCTGATTTGATAGGTCCAGGTCAAGATTTGTTTCGACTTAGGTTACATCGAGTAGAATTAGACAAATCGAGTTGGCTTTCCCCGATTAGATCTAATGTGTCCAAATTAACACCATCATTTGTACTTGGCTTCTAGGTTTCTCTCTTCAGACTTTGTAAGATTATTGACACGATTATGACCATTTTCCCTCATGCCCAGAGCCAAAGCCTGGCATCATAAACTGTGCTGTTCAGTGTCGAACACACTTCTTGCACTTTTTCAGTGTAGCTTCAGATAGCTTCATAATGAAGCTTTTTTCATCCTCGCAAAACTATCCGTTTGCAAGTAAAACATGTCGAATCATCTTCAGCAGTTTCAATGAAAGATGAGTCACGGTAACCATTCTATTAGAGGGGGACCATTTTGAGTATAGGGTTTTGACAAACAATGGTGCCTGTTTCCAAACCGCATCAAAGCGCATTGATAAGCGCTTCATTAGAAACGAGTTGAAACTGTGCGCAAACCAACCACTCTCCCATGCCCTCTGATGCAGTTCAGAAGCAGACACCACTTCTTGACAGGACTCGAAACTCAAAATGGTCCTGCTTTACTAAATAATCTCCTCCGCTCATCTCCTCAATCAATGCACTGCTCCTCATGTGAAGAATCAATATTCATGCGCAGGTGATTATCCATTAGTCAAAACTCTGTGCTAAACAACCACTCACGGATGTGTGCTGGTGCAATGCAATGCAAAAGCAAGCCCTGCCACTTGTCTAAGCCTGATAGTTAAAATGCTTCAGTTCTAAATAAATATTTGGTAGGTATTACTAAAAAGTCATGAAAAAATCATGAATCCTTAGGTCTAATTAGTTACGATTCAATTGTCAACTTCTTTAGTGGAACACCCCTCAGGTGTATTCACCTGACATTCCATTGTAGAACAGTGTGATTGTAACTATCTCATCTTGTCGGACAGTTGTACTTAGGTAAATAAATACTTAAAAAAGTTGTTACCAAACTCCAACCAAACCTCGTAGTAAAATTCACTTCACGAGTGGCTCAATTAACTTGGGCAAAAGAGATGAGTCGAGTGAAATGGATGCTCTCCGATCAACCTCAGCCCACAATTTCAGTCGACATCATTTATCATTGAATGAATGCATCACACAACTTGGGGTTGGTGTTGTCATTTAAATAGTTCTGCTCTCCATGACTGCCATGCAAACATAGGTACAATAGGTCTGAAATGTAAAGGTCCACCCTTTGCCTTTTTCCCCCTTTCGGTAACTTTACTCTACACCACGCTCATCGGTTAACGAAGTTAACTCCTTCAGATCAATCAACTTGAGGAGATAAAGATGAGTAAATCTGTCTCAGGAAGAGAGAATTTGCTGAGAGAGGTCAAATTACAAAATTTTTGAATAAATCACCACAAACATATCACTTTCACTCGTCAAAATGCCAAGAAAGGCAATATTGAGTTACGGCATTACGAGGCAATAACACGCACTGTAGAATCTGGCAAATTAAATGAAAGCTATGAAGAACTTGAGTGTTTCAATTAGTAGAAACTGAAATTAAGGCTTTGATTGACAGAAAACACGCACAGTTCATAAAGAAATTCAGATTTTAAAGTCTCTGATAGACTTCGAAAACACGCAAAAATACATTGCGGAGGGAACTTAGGTTTGTTTTCACAACACAAATCTCTAACCTTAAAATCTCCGAGGCAAATTACGCATGTTTACCAAAGCCTCCGAACTAGATATAGCTCGTTGGTAATCACGGACAAAATAATGAAACTACCAAATTTATTCATAACGGAGACAAATCCTTATGAAAAACTTGGGGTCAATACTCAGTCAAAACCTAACTCAAACATCATTCGAACATTTCAAACGGCGCACTATGGATCCAAATCGAGTCCTAAGTGGTCAAAAATACAAAGACATGAGATATCACAAGAATTGTCGATCCATCAAATGATATTCTCCGATAAGTATGGGACAAGCCAGGAATAAAAAACGGAGCCAAATAAACCCCTTGAAATCAACTATAGTACCCAGCTAAAATACTAATTTTCCAACTTTGAAAGGATCGAATTTGGACCGCCAAAGATTTTTTTTCTATCCATTGTGCGGCGGACCGAAGAATATCGCGGATTCGATATGGCGCGCGATTCGTTTAGTGACTGCTTAAAGGATAGGGAGACTTTTCGCGTTGCCGCTCCGCAATATATCGAACGAAAGGAATCCACCGAAAAGCAGTACGCGATCATTACGCGCGGAAATCTGACAACGCACGTTTGCGACCAAGCCGAAAATTGTCGATTTTTATGCAGGAAGTTTATGGCCAAAATCGATACAAAACCATAACAAAAACATGCAGTACTTACTGCATGTTAAAAAAAAAAAAAAAAAAATTATTATCAATAAACTCACCATCTTTCTCTCTCAACATTGCCAGCTTAATAGGGTCATCAGCCATGTCACCTCACGCCAGAGTTCTAATCTTTTTAATGATTGCTGGTTGCGCAATCAATGCTCTGGCTGGATCGAGGATCCTTTTTGTAATGCCTTTACCCACAAAAAGTCACATCACGACGTTCTCAGTTCTGGCCGAAGAGTTGGCACTCAAGGGTCATGAAGTGACAATGGTTACTTGTTACCCGATCGGAAAACGAATACCGAATTATCGGGAGATCTTACTGGACGAAAAGAAAACTTTTGGAATCCCCCATAACAGTAAGTTTTCCTAATTAATTCATTATTAATTAATCACACTTTTTCCCCTTACCTTGAGAATTGAGTATGCATGTTGCAAACTACATCTTTAAAAACAAAAACAAACTATCTTACAGTAATTATTGTATAAAAATCACGAGAGGTAAGCTAAAGGACTTTCATTTATGTCCCATCAAACACGTTCACCTTCATTTCAAACCAATTTAAAATTGATTTATCATAAATCACTATAACTTTCAATTTACACATGTGTATATTCAATAAAAAGAAATGACAAACGTCAAACTAAACCCAACGAGCTATACATTCATCTAGAGTGGCGGTTTAATGGGTAACCTGCGTAACCACCATTGGGGATTTTTAGGTTAGGTTTAAGCGAGTAATTTGTCCATTTGTTCCCACGTATTTTGATGCGGCGCGACGCACAGTGGATCAAATCATGCTCCGATCAACTGTGCGCCGCGCTGCATCAAAATACACGGAATCAAATGGACAAATTACTCGCTTAAACCTAACCTAATCCCCCATGGTGGTTACGCAGGTTACCTATTGAACCGCCACTCTAGATAAATGTACAGCTCGTTGACTAAACCCGTGTAAAAAGTCCATAAAAATCTCCATCATGGCTGCCTCCGTGGTTTCTTCAAAATCGTGTTCCAAAAAAGCCCCTACGACTATGGCTCGTTGGTTTCTTTATAATGGGGCTGTTGCACACTTTTGCCACAAGCGCTTTAACAGTCAACTCTAGAGTAAAACCTCCAAAAATAACGATGGTATAGCTCTAAGAACTTCCAAAAACCACTCATAAACTCGATAAAGGCTTTTATTTGCGCGAGCGTAATGGTTGCGTAGGGCAGTAATAATAATGGGAGATTCCCATCTAATAACACTGTAACTCCATCAAGAAGTGACCAATAAGAGACGACTTTCCTTTGATACTGGTGTTGCCAGGTGTCACGGTACCATTAATCGGACGTGGATCACTACTCTGGTGTATAATTATTCTGTGAATCTTCTTTGTCAGAATGGAGATAGTGGCGAAATTAAGATATAGGATCCCATTATTACCGCCCTACGCCACCATTGCGCTCGCGCAAATAAAATCGTTTATTAAGTTTAGGAGTGGATTTCAAAAGTTGTTAGTGCTTCCATCGTTATTTTTGGCGGTTTTTCACACCAGCATCGACTGTTAAAGCGTTTGTAGCAAAAGTAAATGCAAAAGCTCTATTGATACTTTGCCACCCTGGTAAAAATGGTAAACAGGCTCTACTAACTTCTACTATCTTTTGGAACAAAGTGAGTACATGTTAGTAAAAACTGTAACAACGTTAGTAGAGCTAGTATTAACTTGTACTTGCCATTTTTACCAGAGCACATTTGCTGCGATTTTTTTCAGCTCTCAATTTTACCGATTGGATGGATTACAGTGTGTTCAAAACCACATTTATGAGTTGGACAATCATGCCTCGTTGGACACAACAGGCTCTCCAGTCCGAAGAGATGCAAACTTTAATCAAGTCGGAAGAAGAGTTCGACCTTATTCTGGCCGAGTTCTCTTTCTTTCAGCAGGCATTCCTTGGTTTTGGACCCAGATTTAATGCTCCTCTCATTGATCTCTGTCCTGGGTTTCCGTTCCTGATCACCTCTGGAATGATGGGGAATCCTCAAGGATTCGCATATCTCCCAGACACCGAGATTGAGTATACTGATCGGATGACGTTTTTGCAGCGTGCTCACAACACCATTTTCGGATTGTACAGGACGATCGGGACTTATGCGTATCAACTGCCCGTAAGCGAGAGCAATATGAGAGAATATTTTCGGTACCCAGGCTCCGAAACTTTGCCTCCGATAACGAGTCTCCTCACGAACATATCCTTAGTTCTTGTGAACTCTCATTCTTCGCTCCATTACCCGCGGCCCTACGCTCCGAACATGGTCGAGATTGGCGGGTTCCACATTAGACCTCCACAGGGATTGCCAGCTGTAAGTGTAACACCACGTGTATTGCTCTTTTCAACCTCTTTCCGATTTTCAACGTTTCTGAGTAGGAAAACGGTTCAGTAAAATTCATACACACATCAGGAGATTTTGGCGCCTATGCCAGAAACTGTGGTAAACTTTTTCAAAATATGGTATACGCAAACGTTGTTTGAGATCAAAAGGCCCTTGCAAACTTTTTTGCTACAGGTGATTGAAGAATTGATTTTCGCATAAGAACTTGTAAAAATGACGATGAGAAATTACCAAATTCACTCTCAAAATCGCGGGCTTACGATTAGTGCCGGTTCAACGCAGGTATCATGGGAAGTTCCTATCCAAATTGAGACATAATATCTTTGTTTCCGTAGAGAAAGTGACAAGTTAGACAGGAATCTCCCACGATACCTGCGTTGAACCGCCATTGCCATCTTGCCGTTTTAGCAGATTTGTGAGTTTATTACTGAATTTTAGACTTTTTTAGTGTGGTTTTCCTGATTTTCGCTGTTTTTTACGTCAGATGGGGCATTAGCTCGCAGCAAAAAAATGCAAGAGCCCCATTAGATAGCTGATTGTCCTGTACAACCTACCCAGATATGAAAGATTTATTTTAAAAATGTTTTTAAAACTTCGGTCGATCGAATTGATCGTTGGCTTTTCTCTCAAATTTTGTTTCCATGATCAAAATTACGATAAAATATTCGATTTTTTTCAATCGATCGACATTTTTTCGAAAGCAATTTTTTAACATCTCGTTTCGGTCATACGATCGAATTGATTAAAACGATCGAGACGATAAAAAATGTCGATCGAACACACATGGGCCCAGATTCTATCTGATGGTCTAAAAGTTAAAATTTTTCACGCAGGACTTCCAACGATTCATGGACGAGGCAACCCATGGAGTTATTTTTGTCAGCTTTGGAACCAATATTAGGCCCCATATGCTCTCAAAATACAAAAGAGAAAGTTTCCTTTCAGTCTTCGAGACCCTCAAGCAGCGAGTTCTATGGAAGTGGGATGACGAAGACATCGTTGGTAACTTGTCGAATGTGATGGTCCGAAAATGGCTTCCTCAACAAAGCATACTTGGTTAGTTTTATTCTTTATTCAAGGCGAGAAAATGTTATTATCTTTTAGTTCGCTAAAATGTTAGAACGGGTGGAGCCCCCAACGTCCAATCGGTTTTTCGGCTTTACCTCGGATAATTGTCATTCACATGAAAAATACCAAGTGACAGTTTTTGTTTAGAATTTTTCCTATCGTTTAAAATGTCGCTTCTTCTACAAAACCACTCGTTCAAAAGTTATGAGCAAAATAATATTTTGGGGACCCCCCTGACCCCCCCAGGGGCCCAACTCTCTCTCTTCGAATTTCGATTCTCCATTGGATCAACTACAATCTCTGAAAGTTTCACTTTTTTCCAGAAATGCACGATTCTGCCACTATTAGAGTTATCCGTCCCACTATCGTGGTGTCGTAACTAAAAACCAGTCTGCAACTGCGAACCTACATTTATGTTACAGCTCACCCAAAATGTATTTTATACTTGACCCACGGAGGCATTGCCAGTCTGTATGAAGCGATACACTTTGGCGTACCGCTTATTGCATTTCCATTCTTTGTCGACCAATTTCACAATACACTGTACATCGAGAACAGCAAAATCGGATTGAGAATGGACATTCGCATGATGACGAGTGAGAACCTCATCAGGAAGATCAATACCGTCATAGGCACTCCCTCGTAAGTGTCGATACCTTAATGGGTGGGGGGTTGTAGATGCAAGGGGCTGACCTTTTTTTTTTACTTTTAATGAGTTAATGGAAATTGATGAGCTGAAAACAACTTGCCTTGGTTTTTAACCATAGGTTCCATAAGTCCGGATAGATGCGTATGTGGCCCAAAATACATTGTTTGAAATGGGAATCCTTCTGTGACGTCAGAGTTTTTTTTTTTTTTTTTTTTTTTTACTTTGAGTTTTTGCAACTTTTCACGAGTGTTTATCCGAAACCGAGACTTGTAGGAAATAAACAAGGGCAATTTTGTTCTCAACTCATCAAGATGGTACTTTCGTTTTCTTTATAAAAAACATGTCAGACCCTTGCGACGACTGCCCCATATTAGAAGGTCCATAGCGGGCTTGAAAAGATTCCCTTTTCGTTCAGACCTCGTACTTTAAAACAACTATATAAGGGCGTCGACTTGTCGAATCTTGAACCCATTATATTTTTGTTGACATCTTCGCACACGTTTTTGAATTGGAGTTTTGCTGAAATGCCTTGCGTCTCACTTTAATTACATGAGTGTGCTAGGTGAGGGTACCAACTTGTTTTATTTTTTTTTATTATTATTTGCGAGGACTGACGAACTGCCACACTTAAATGAACCTTACCCGATCTTCACATTTATTTGAATATTTAGAGAAAAAGAAAAAGAAAACAATGAATTTCAGTTAGTTCAGTACCTACTCTATTCCAAACCCAAATAGCCCCCCCCCCCCACCATTTGGTATTTTTTTATTTTTTATTTTTTTTTACCAAATCTCAGTCAATTTTGGCAAATTTTGCTCAAAAACCAATTTTGTGATGTTTCAGCACGTATCATTTTGCTGAACCAAAAAATGTCACGTTTATTAATCTTTGATTTTTTTAATTCTGAGATGGTGTTTTTTGAGAAAAACATATAAGCGTCCAATAATTGTGGACTCGTGCATATGGAATAAAACCAAGAATATGCAAGAGAAAATTTTAAAAAGTCAAAACTTTGGTTTTTTGGCCCCTTAAAAAATACCGGTGGTAAACATTTTGATGCTTCAGATTTCGATGATATTTATTTACAGCTAGATCACATCTGTTTCGCGAGCCTTCATTTTTTCATATCTTTAAAATTATGTCTTTGTCATACAGTTTCAGAGAAAATGTAAAAGAGCAATCTCGCATAAGTCGTGACCGGCCTTTAAAGCCTTTGGATCAAGCCATTTTCTGGATCGAGTACGTCATCAGACACAAAGGAGCTCATCATTTGAAACCTGCTTCAGTTCACCTTTCCTTTTATCAATATTGTTTGCTGGATATCGTAGCGTTTTTATTTATTGTCGGGACGCTCATATTCTACACTGTTTTTAGAGTGTTCAGTTATTTTATTTCTTCGCTCGGCCGATACTATCTCTCATTTCGAGTAAAAACAAAAATGCCATGATTAATAGACTTGGAGTATAATAATACTTATTCCCTGATGGTTAGAGATCCATTAGAGCGACCGAACTTGATATTAATTATACGTGGTATATGCGCAATTGTACCAGTTGAACTGTACCATCACGGTGATGGTATCACCAGGTTCGACTTTTAATGGTCGATTTTCACTATATTTGAAGTACAAAAGAGAGAGGATAAAAAACCAATATAAATTTTGATTTAAAAAAAAAACTACGTTACAAAACGACTATCTCGGTTTAAACTGAACGGGTAGCGATTACAACCGAGCCATACCAAAACAACCATCGAAAGTCGAACCCGTTGCCATAGCCTTCCATATTGTCTAGTCAGTAGGATACAAGTAAATCAATTCTTTGTGGCAAAACTATGAATGAGTATGTTGATTTTCATGGTTCTTTCGGCGCACCAATACGATTTTTCGACATCAGCCAGGTTCCTCAAGGATGGTGACAAATTTTGATACAAATCGAATTTTTAGATCTCCAAAGGAAATATTAACCCCTTGTGGGCCAAGCCCGAGTATACTCGTTTTTCTCCTCTAGTCTATTTCACATTGATTCAGTCTTCATTCTGGATAAACGCAAAGATGTAAACACTACAAGATAAGGTCTCGTGAAGCGCCTACAATTCGTTGTATAGGCAATTCCAACTCCCACGAGTACGAACAGTTAACTACCTTCCTTTTATAAACAGAAGAATTGTGTTCTCTTGAACTAACGGTCCGTACAGGAGTAAGTGCAGTATGGTTGAGCTTATGGTGACTAAAGCTGGCATACTTTGAAATCTGAGATAAAATTAAACATAGTTACAACACTCGGATTCCTTCAAAAAGGATCTACGATGCTTTCTGTGTTGATGTCTGATCGACTGAATTTTCAACATTTTTTGAATTTAGAAGTAAAGTCTCGAAAAACTTCCTAACTATCTTTATAAATCTTACTAGAAAAGAGAATTCTGATATTTCATTTTATTCCGCTGCAGAGATGTTGCCGTTTTTTTTTCTATCACAACTCCCTCAAGATTTGAGTAATAGAGGACCTCTATTAGAGGTAAGTAATCGTTTTAGAAGAAGCGCACCTTGACGGATAATCTTTGGAAATTCCCAACCTTATTTCTCATATCGCACGATGAAAATGAATGAAATTGAGTCCGAGCCTTGGATTTTCTCTAAAGAACACTTTGAAAGCAAAATCTTCAAGTCGGAGGCAAGTTTTGTTTTGATTGGTAGGAATGAAAAGTGAAAAATTCGCCGAAGATTGTCGTTGAGCTGCGCCTACACTATAGATCTGGAACGAAATTTATGCTTTCTTCTATGGTGTGGCTATTTATTGGTAAAAAGAATTGAAGACGCAAGTTATTGCGCGCCAATGGCGTAACCAGGAATTATTCGGGGGGGGGGGGGGGGGGGTCCGGGGCCCGGGGCCCGAAAATTGTCAAGGGGCCCACAGATACTAATTTGGTAAAATTTGTCTGAAAACGCAAAAAATTCCCTTTTTTAGGGCAAATTTTAGTGTCGGAAGAGGGGGGTGGACAGTTGGACACCCCCCCCCCCCTGGCTACGCCACTGTTGCGAGCTCTTGACCTCTCGTGCGTCAACTATCACGCGTGCGAAAGGATCTTGAAAAAAATGAAGGTATCAAAATTTCCTTAGCTGTTCCTTTTTTGTTGTTCTTTGTCTTCGTAATTAGTTGTTGCTTTTTTTTCAAATTCGTAACCAGTTTTCCGCTTTTTCACCAAAGTAAAAGCTACTTTCAACTGTAAAAAGTTTTAAACAAGGAAATTACTCCGCAAAACTCTTGTCTCTGAAATTGAGGAGTATACCTACGCACGAAATCACCCCTGATTATACCCATATGCACCCCCTTTTCAACGATCGAAATCGGTAAACACGTCTAATAAAAGGTAGAGGCAAATATCTTCCCCGCAGAAATGTCAGTTTTGAATCAGAGGGCACTTTGAGGGAGTGGAATCATTGGTACTACAGCAGTAACATTTTTACAACCAATTATTTAGTGATCTTAAATTATCGTGCTTGAGCTGGATTTAAGAAGAAGAAAAAATCCGCGTGAACCCAAAAAAGGTTGAACTTTACCTTTCGTACCTTTTCACGCTTTAGTAAAACTTTGTTTTTATTAAATTTTTACTTTTAATACCTACTCGAATGGAGGCTTATCTGAAAATAAAGTTTTTTGACAAAGTACTTTATCATCACGAAACATTATTCTCTTTATCCTTTCAAATAATGTTCACGTTCTTAGTTTTTATCTTTTATCGAATCAACATTCAACATTTCTTCTATCTCAAGTTTTGTCGCTAAGTATAAAAATATAAAACAAATCGGCGCAGTATTGCTAATCATACAGTGATTTTTGAGTGTTTCTTTCATATCGTGGTCCCTTACATGTGTTTACAATGCCGATACATGCTTGAGGCAATATTTGAGTTGAGATAACAGATGGATGTGATTTTGTGTAAAAGCGGTTGAAGTTAGAAAAATGGTCTTTGATTGCTTTTCTTTAATTTGAATAGTCGCCGACCTTCGATCTATCTTGGTATGGAATAATGCAGTGTTTACCAACAAAAGACAACTAGGACACCCATAACCAACTGAAACAATTATTACCTAACTGTTCGGATAATTACTTATTATTACAGATTTTAGTTGTATATCGGGTTCAAATACTGCAGATTTCATGAAAGTGCCGCGGTGAATCAATCTTAATTAATTTTCTATATTTATCAGTCTATAATCAGTCTATATTTCGTTCGGTTCTATTTGTGTGAGTTTTTATCATCCATGCCCTCACATTTACTGACATGGTGCATCATGTAGATATCTTTCTTCCTACAAGTAATAAACGAAAGAAAGTGAAAATATTTATCAACGAAATTGATCATCCCATTATTTAATATTTTAAAGGATTGTGCGACGCGACGATCGAATTTTAGTTTGATTGAGTGAGTTCATCGAAATAAAACACACGTCCGGTTTCCGTGTATATAAAGACTCTTTTGTTTGTGATCGGCATTGAAAATGCCGTGTATTTTTAATTAATTTTCGTTTAACGATATCAATCGGTAAGTGAGATTTACATATATTTACAACTCAACAATTAAATATCGATTCATCAGCTTTGATTTTTTTCCATTTTTTATTTGGCAGACTAGTGTGATTGTATACCAGAGGCTCTGGCATAAAGAATACAAATTCGGTAATAACTAACCACAAAGCTCTCATTTTGAAATACTTACTTCCCATTTTCCCAAAGTTCTGATTAATTAATCGACTGTGCTTAAGAGCATATGTTTCGTTCACGGTCACTTCCATTTAAAGTATACAGACCATATTGGCTAGAAATAATAAACGATCATTCCTTTTCATTTGGGGGGGGGGGGGGAGGAGATATCAGGCCATAATATTATTTCTACTGGAGGTGGACGTAAATCACTTTAAATATTGAAAAGGCATGTGCAACTTTCTCAGCAATCTGATTCTAAGTACACTGAAAAACAAGCTAATTGGTTCGCCTGACAAATTTACTGAAATTTGCGCAATATAATTTATAGGTTGTACTTGCCCAAAAAAATATGTATACTCCTATGCATGTTGCATAATCATGTGATGTGCTCCTTCAAAGGAACTCATTAAAAAAGCACTGATTCCTTGAAAAGGGCGCGCATATACCCATAAAGTACTGTTTTATGGTCCTTTTTTCAGAGCCTGAGTCAAATGGAAATGGTTAATAACACGAATACTTAGTTGTATGCATTAAAGTACCTACTACATATATTCTCCTTTCAATGAATTGATATAGGTTGATGCATCAGTGAACCAATAACACCGGTATTGGTTACATCTAAGCAGACATCTGGCGCATAGCCGTGGTGAGATAAACGCTGAGAAAATTCGACTATGGGATTGCAAATGTTGACTCTCTTGGCCGGTTTCCTGCTGACTTTTGGTGTGCCTTTGAGCGAGAGCGCCAACATCTTGGCTTTCTTGCAGCTTCCGTTCAACAGCCACATCATTGGATTCCAGCCTCTGATGAAGGAACTTGCGCGGAAAGGTCATAATGTCACAGTGGTCAACGTCAGACATGTCACAGATCAAATTCCTAACTACACGAGTATCAACGTGAAAAATGCCTATGCTGACATTATGGGTGAGTCATTTCATCATAAAATATGAGAAATAACGTTTGAAAATTCCAAAGATTATCCGTTGAGCTCCGCCTTCACTTCTGTAATAAAGTTTCAATTGGTTCACATATGTTATGCATCCGCAGGTGAACCGTACTCCTGACTTTTCAACTTTGGTTTGCTCCCCCCGCCAGGAGTGAATTTACGTCTCGTTACCCCCCTCTGAATTTCATTCAAGAATTTCACACAAAAATAGATTCATATTTGCCCACTGAAAAAAATTGAAGGAGCTCGACATCACTAAGGCAGGCGGTCTCTAGAGTAATATCTATGATACATGCTCTCCTCTGAAAACAAAGGCGTCGCGTGCAATTTGGCAACATCGCATTTCTAATAGGGGTGCATTCGAGCAAATAGGGGTGCACTGAGTACTCTTTCGAATCGATATGTTTTACGGCATTAAATAGGCGAAATTTAGCGTTGCCAGATTGCACGAAACGCAACAATATGCCGTAAAAAATAATGCTTGAATAGGTAGTAGGTATATCAGGAATTTCTTGGCACAGTAAAGAATAATCTTCAGTTTTATGGGGCCCCGGTGACGAAGCCAGGTATTTTTTGATGGAGGGAATCAGAGTCTGAAAGTAGTCAAGGCGGGGTTCAAGATCCAACCATTATCGAAATAAACCCCGAGATAAGGAGAAAAATTCCCTTCTTATCGGTAAAATGTCGATGTCAAGAGGGAGAAAAGAGGGGGGTTTTGGACAAATGGACATCCCTCCCCTTTGAGTATGCCACTGATGGGCCCTTGTCCTACAAAGATATCGCTTCCATCATAGTTCATCACTGATCAAACCTTTTTTTTTTTTTTTTTTTTTTTTTTTTTTTCAGGACAAGAAATGTTCCACACGATGAACCGCATGAGCGTGGCCAGAACAGCCGTCTTCCTTTGGGATTTCGGGCTGGCAGGCGCCGAGGCAGTTTTCAATTTACCGGAGGTTCAACGGCTCATCCATTCGGAGGACCTGCAGTTCGACCTGATCATGTTCGAGACGTTCTTCTTCCACGAGGCGTTCACTGCATTCGGACACAAGTACAAGGCGCCAATTATAAATCTCCAACCGTTATTTCCGAACCCTGTCGTTTGCAGCACGTTAGGCAACCCGTACAGCTATGCGTACATACCCGACTACAGAATGAGCGCCACAGATAATATGACGTTCACGCAGCGACTAACGAATGCTTTAACGGGGGTGTTCCAAGCGATCGGTGCTAAGTGGTACTACTTGCCCAAGCAGGATGCTCTTATGCGTCGGTATTTCACATATCCTGGCTCTGAAACGCTCCCGTTCGTTGGTGAGATGCTCAAGGACACGGCTTTGACTCTCGTCGATACTCACATCTCCGTGTCGCCGGTGCGCCCTTATGCCCCGAACGTTGTCGAGGTCGCTGGAATGCATCTGAGAGCTCCGTCAAAATTACCTCAGGTAAGTAAGAAGGAGTGGGCCCTCTTAATTAGTTAAAATCGCAGCTAATCCGATATTTATGTTCAGGTATAAGGTCTCTAGAGGAAAGCAGGAACTCGATTCTTCTGTCTCACTATGAAATAGGACCTATACAGTTCAGTGTCGTAGCGTGCACTTTGACAACGTTGCACCTACTACGCATCCATTTAAACCCATGTAAGAGGTCGAATGCGAAGGTGTTCACCGAACACCCGATAGTTCGATCTTTCCATGGGTTTAAACGGACAAATGCAACGAACAAATGCAACGCCGAATCGCACGCTACGCCACTGTTACAGTTTCTGATTGGCTGAAACGTGAGACCATCAGCCAAGCGGGCCAATCAGTACTATGGGAGAGCCGCTGAACGGTGCCGAGAAGAGTCAAACCGAGCCTCCAAGTCTCTTGCTCTCTCCGCTCGTCGCTACAAGGTCACCGAACCCCCCCCCCCCCACTCCACTCCTGCAACGCGTCAGAGGTTTTAATCAGAGAGCCGTTTACCCATGAAGAAATTTGTTATTAACAAAGCCACTCCACAAAAATAAAGTTAAAATGTTACGACCTGTATCTGTAGTAAAGGTGTACCAGATAAGGTGCGGGGTGACTTGAAACACTTTGATGTAATTATGTAAGGTTTTCAGTATGTGGCAGCTTGGTGAATGTTTATATTTATCAATTGAGGTTTTAGGTGATGGGATAGGTCCACCCAGTGCTGCCACGTACTGAAAACCTAACATATATCAAAGTGTTTCAAATCACCCCACCTTACGTTTCCTGTTTTTCTAGAATAATATATTTCAATGTCAATCCGGTTCCCCTCAATTCAATTTTGAGACCTACCCACGGTTCTTGATTTATTTTTGTTCAAAATATTACACAGAAATATGTCGTCCAAAAGCGACCGAAAGTGACCGTAGGTACGAGTATGAGTATCGTCAAATTTCTTCTCTCGCTCTGCACTATAGTTAGGCAACGACAGGAAATTAACGTCCTTTAACATTATATATACCTATACATGTATAATTTTATTTTCTTTATTCTTACAGGACATTCAAAGTTTTATGGACAGCGCGAAAAACGGGGTGATATTTTTTAGCATGGGCTCATTGGTAACGACGGCAAATCTACCCGAGAAAACCCTGCAGGCAATTGTGCAAGTTTTCTCCAAGCTCAAGCAAAAAGTTTTGTGGAAATGGGAAGATGATAACCTGAAGCTAAATCTACCGAACGTCAAAATTTCCAAGTGGTTCCCACAGCAAGACATTCTTGGTTTGTAAAATTATAATTTAATTCAGTGCTGAGCCCTAAATAAAAAAAACAAAAAAAACGAAAAAACTATTCCTGGTCGGAAGGGTAGTAATAGTAATATCGTAATCGTATCGACATAAGTTTATTCGTGCTCTTTAAGTCTTTACCTTCCGAGAGAAACCCTTCAGTCTCTATAAGTCTACGATGCACATTGCGCGTAATATAAATCGGGAGTCATCGGTGATTTTTTCAGAGATGGGATGGTTTCAATCAGAATGACTTCTTGATTGATAAACCACCCATGAGAAGAACAGCGCTCGATAGCGACTCGGTCGGTGCACTATGGTCTGAGATCACCAAAACGTGGCCATAAATCAGCTAACGAGCCAAATGGCTTGAAACTTGTTTTCCCCATGTTTTTAAGTACGCTGAACTCGAATCCGAGGGAATTTTTCAAAAATTTTGAAATCCAAGATGGCGGCCGCTTAAAATTTTCTAATGTTTTGAGATTAAAACTCAGCCTAACATCCGATTTTAATGAAATTTGTTTTATCGGTGTTTTTAAGAGTGCTAAACTTGAATCTGATAGTGTTATTCAAAATAATTCAAATCCAAGATGGCGCCCGCTTAGTTTTTGCTATTTTTAGTCGGTAAAAAAGTGTCTTACAGCCTACAGTCCGATTCACCTGAAACTCAGTTTCCCGATGTTTTAAGTACCTAAAACTCGAATTTGATGGATTTTTTTATAATTTTGTGATTCAAAATGGCGCCCAACTAATTTTTTATTTTTTTTATTTTAATTGATTACTTATTTAAATATCCTTTACAAGCCACCTTTAAATCCTGACTTTTACAAGACTGGTTGATCGTGATAAGATAGATTTTGAACAGACCGAGAGACCGGGTCCCCCCTCAGTCCATCCCCTTCCGTCTAAATCCTCTCCCCCTACCACACTCGAAATTTCATCCCACTTGCTAAATTTGACTGATAAATATTCACAATAAACTCAGATGGAATTGAAATGCCAAGATGTTTCAGCGAAATCTGCAATCTTGCAAGATAAACAGTTTTGAAGAAGGGATAAGAGTAAAAAAAACTGTATTTTACAGCTTTTAGTCACTGGAAAAATCATTTGCAACCATTTCAAAAGCTTGCACGTGTCTTCGGTATTTAAAAGTCTAGTTATAGGTATGAGGTAAATGAGGCATTTAATGGTTGTATATTTTAAGTATACGAGGATAGAGGGTGATGAAACTTGTCTTGGTGATTCCGTTCCAGCTAAAGTGTTGCTAAAAGAACGAAATTTCATCACTGAAAACTATGTTAGCGAGAATGTAGCTGAGCCAAGATTTGAGGCATGTTTACCTATCTTCAAATTGAAGATGTTTAATACGTAATGTCAGATGTTTGCAGCTATCAATGAAGCTAACTAGTCATTCTAGAGCCTTCAAAGGCCATAGAATGCCGGCTCGTACATAATTTCCTTAATTTCAGAGTCGAATTTCCGGCTTTTAGCCACTTTTTGGCAATCTCAGACCAAAATAATACTCCTATGAAACGGATAATGTCTTTAAAGAAACTAATAAAACTTCAAAAAAGGACAAAATAGGACAAATCTGTTGAATGTATCTTGTTCAGAAAAACACGAGGAACATTTTCCTGTGACGCTTTTTTTCGGGAAACTTCGGGAAAGTCTTTAAAAGTCCATGTTTAAAATTTTTTTGTTCAGATTTTCGTGTACTAAACTGCTATTCTTGTAAGTTCAAAAATGGGGCATAAAGGGTTAAATTTTAAATATATGAGGGTAGAAGGCGATTAATTATACCTTAATGATTCTTTTCCATGCCGCAGTTTCGCCAAAAGAACGAAATTACATCTTTGGGCACTATTTTTACATTAACTCCGTTGAGCCAAGATTTGGAACAAGTTTACTTTTTTCCAATTTGATAAGATTCAACTGGTGATACCAGATACTTTCCGCTATCAGATGAGGCTAGGTCTGGCCATTCTAGACCCTTCAAAAGGTTTAGAATGCAGCTAGATACCTCATTTTCCTCAATTCCAAAGTCGTTTTTTTGATTTTTGGCCACGTTATGGCGATCTCAGACCATAGTGCGGTGGTGGGGCTCGACGGGTGAAGCAAATTTCACCTGATTAAAGAAAAGCAATGAAAATCATCCCTAAAATCACGTCTAAAACTCTCTAGAATTGCACGATTAGAGCCTGGATTTTTCCAAATTTATCGTAGAAGGTCTCCTGAATCATATTCATTCCTTCCTTCGAGATATTCCAATGCCCCCCCCCCCCCCCCAGGTAATCGACTCCAAAATTCGGACAAAGACGCAAATTTTAAACTGGCCGCGATTACGAAAGTGTGGAAACAACACCACCCCCTCCGCCCCTCATGGAATGGGAAAAGGGCCCCACCCTTCATAAATATGTATAATGATGACGCCATGGTCAAAAGTGCCATCCAAAAGCATTATTCGAAGATAAACTTTATTAGAGACTGCCCTGACCTAACTGCTTTTTTCGCTGGATTCAGAGTACCTCTTTGGAATTATTGATGCGACATAGTAATTGATGACGATTGTCAGCTTCTTCGTATTTTTATATTTTTGTTCTATTTTGCTTGTTTATTAGTCTGATCTCATGAAAAAGTGACACAGTTTCCGCCGGTCGAATGCGGGAGTCTCGGGAGGAGTATTTGAATCTGATATCAATAGAGTTCGTTTCAGAAGTGTAAGCGCAGCTCAACGATAATCTTTGGCAAACTTTCAATTTTCATTCCATCAAATCTAAACAAAACTAGAGTCCTTGACGCGACCGCGACGCTTCATGGAGCTCCAGAGAAGTCGAAAAATTAGCATTGGAAAGATAGCAAATCGGCTCCTCTGGTCCCCAGAAGTCGCCGCTAGATGGAGCTGCATCGCCTACAGTGACTGGATAAACCACAATGCTGCCATTTCGGTCGTCTCCCTGATTGGTCGGATTCTTTAGATCGCGAATTTGCGCACTTAGAAGTATCTTTACGGTATTATATGGTTCTCGTACGCAAATTAGACATGCCTGAAGGTCTTCAGTCAAATTTGAAACATATTGGTTCGCAAAATTAAGAGAAATCAACGATTCCCCGTGACTGGCCCACCGCGAATGTGCACCCAACTTAGCACGGGCGCCATTGGGAGAAAGTGCGTTCCTGAGTTACTCGCAAAAAATATAGCAACCCCTCGCTCTATATATTATAGATATATATTATAGAAATGGTTTATACATAGCATTAAGGACTTTTTTCAGACGGGGGGTATAAGAAATGTCATTCCGTAACCCAAGAACAATCATACTCCCCATGCTGCCCATGTTAAAGTGGGTGCACCATTGAGGGGTGGAGGGCAAATATCGCCGCACCGTGGTTAATCCAGCCACTGTAAAGCTGCCGGCTGCCCGTGTTAAATCAACAGCCAATAAGCACTCGTTGAGCTCGTGTAAGTACTCCCTATACAATATTTTCATCAAGGGACTTAAAACGAAACTTGCCTATGCCGACAACTTTGAATTTTAAAGTGTTTCTGAACGTAGCCTGTAACGCTCGAATTCATTTTCATTCATCTTTAGTGTTGACTATGAGATACCAGGTTAGGAAATTTCAAAGATCATCGGTGTAGGCGTTGCTACGTTTCAGAGACGACCTCTAGCGTAGGTTAGAAAGTAGTTAACTATTCGTACGCGCCGATACCGTTTTAGTCTATCTTTAAAAATGAAGGAGTATCCATAAAAGTAAGACTAATCGGTTGAATCGCGAGAAGTTGAAGGTAGAGTTTTTGATTCAGATGGCGTTAGTTGTGACTGCGAGTTTACAAAAAAAAAAAAAAAAAAAAAAAAAAAAAAAGTTACCTATTCGTACGCGACTGTGACTTTTTAGTCTACCTTAAAAAATGATGGCGCGTCCATAAAAGTAAAACACGATTTCCCGATCGAATTGCGGGATCTTTCGGTAGGAGCATTTGAAGCGGATACCTGCCTTTCTCTCGACCTTTTCTCATTCCTCTCCTTTTTCCCCTTCTTCCTTTTCATCGTTGCCAAAGGGCTATCTTCGACACTGATGATACCGTCAATCTAATCGTCAAGTGCTCCAGAAAAGTTTGAATGAAAGGTACTTGACCTTGATTCCTCGACAGTGTTGGTACCTCGTCAATAAGGCTGCATAACGTTCCCGCACACTTTTCATACCGATAACGTTTCCGCACACCTTTTCCCGAATTTCATTTCCGCACACTTTTACCGATAACGGACAGCTGTTACTTTATGAGGGGTTTAAATTTCGAAAATTCCGAACGCAAAAAAACCATATCACGTGGCGTTGCATCGAGAAACTATGTACTTCAACTATCCAAACTAATACACTGATAACCCAGTTAGCAAAAACCGTCTTCAATCCGTCTTAAAGACGTCTTATAAGACAAGTAAAGTTGTCTTAAATCCGTCTTTAATCCGTCTTAAAGACGTCTCTAGTTCCGCCCAAACACGTCTTTGAAGACGTCTTACGAATCCGTCTTTAAGACGTTTTTAAGACAACTTCAAAAACCGTCTTACGAAACCGTCTTAAAGACGCTTTTAAGACAACTTTGAAAAGTCTTACGAATCCGTCTTAAAGATGTCTTATAAGACAACTTTGAAAACCGTCTTACGAATCCGTCTTAAAGACATATGAAAGGCGTCGGTTACAATGCTCTATAGGTTACGTCTCGAGGAAGCCTAGCTTTCCAAGCTTGCTTGAAAATAGTCAACATTTTCAAAATTTGTGAAAATTTCGTAATTTTCAAAATTTGAGCAAATCTTGGTAATTTTCAAACTTAATGAAAATTTTCGTAATTTTCAAAATTTATAAAAATATTGGTAATTTTCAAATTTTCGAACTGTGGACATTTTCGTAATTTTCGAAATTTTTAAAAAAAAACTTGTGATTTTTGCAAATTATCAATATTTAAGGACTTGAAAACGTTGGAGTCAATCTTCTAGCTATCTTGGCTGAAGACGGCTTTAAGACGGATTAAAGACGCTTTATAAGTCTGGATTGAAAGACGTCTTAAAAACCACTTTGGAAGACGGTATTCAAGTCGTCTTGGAAAACGTCTTTGAAGACGTCTTTGAAGACAGATACAAGACGGATTAAAGACGCCTTGTAAGACTGGATCGAAAGACGTCTTAAAACCCACTTTGGAAGACGGATTTAAGACGGAATACAAGGTGTCTTCTAAAATCGACTTAAAGACGCATTTAAGACGGATTTAAGGCAAGCTTAAAAGACGTCTTTGGATCCGCGACCATAAGACGGATTTAAGACGTCTTTAAGACGGAATGAAAAGACGTCTTACAAAAGCCCATTTTAAGCCAGATCGGCAAGCCTGATATTGTTATCTGGGAAGTGAATTGTTAGAAACCAAAAACAAAAAACACAATCCCCAGCATGATCCACCATCTGGAAAATCATTGGAACTTCAGAAAATTAGAACAAGTGTAAAAAGGAAAGCAGAGGACAATTTGCTTGAACCGCCATTGAAAATCATACGACAAGAGGTAATTTCTAGTGATAAGATAACCTAGGTTATCTTTTTTTATTAATTAAATATTTTTTTTTTTTAACATGCAGTAAGTACTGCATGTTTTTGTTATGGTTTTGTATCGATTTTGGCCATAAACTTCCTGCAAAAAAATCGACAATTTTCGGCTTGGTCGCAAACGTGCGTTGTCAGATTTCCGCGCGTAATGATCGCGTACTGCTTTTCGGTGGATTCCTTTCGTTCGATATATTGCGGAGCGGCAACGCGAAAAGTCTCCCTATCCTTTAAGCAGTCACTAAACGAATCGCGCGCCATATCGAATCCGCGATATTCTTCGGTCCGCCGCACAATGGATAGAAATCAAATCTTTGGCGGTCCAAATTCGATCCTTTCAAAGTTGGAAAATTAGTATTTTAGCTGGGTACTATAGTTGATTTTAAGGGGTTTATTTGGCTCCGTTTTTTATTCCTAGCTTGTCCCATACTTATCGGAGAATATCATTTGATGGATCGACAATTCTTGTGATATCTCATGTCTTTGTATTTTTGACCATTTAGGACTCGATTTGGATCCATAGTGCGCCGTTTGAAATGTTTAAGTTAGGTTTTGACTGAGAATTGACCCGAGGTTTTTCATGAGGATTTGTCTCCGTTATGAATAAATTTGGTAGTTTCATTATTTTGTCTGTGATTACCAACGAGCTATATCTAGTTCGGAGGCTTTGGTAAACATGCGTAATTTGCCTCGGATATTTTAAGGTTAGAGATTTGTGTTGTGAAAACAAACCGAAGTTCCCTCCGCAATGTATTTTCGCGTGTTTTCGAAGTCTATCAGAGACTTTAAAATCTGAATTTCTTTATAAACTATGCGTGTTTTCTGTCAATCAAAGCCTTAATTTCAGTTTCTACTAATTGAATCACTCAAGTTCTTCATAGCTTTTATTTAATTTGCCAGATTCTACAGTGCGTGTTATTGCCTCGTAATGCCGTAACTCATTGCCTTTCTTGGCATTTTGACGTGTGAAAGTGGTATGTTTGTGGTGATTTATTCAAAAGTTTTGTAATTTGACCTCTCTCAGCAAACTCTCTCTTCCTGAGACAGATTTTCTCATGTCCATCCCTTAAGTTGAGTGATCTGAAGTAGATAACTTTGTTCAAGACTTAACTTGCCAGTTTCACTCAAGTCATCATTCTGTCCATGTGAAAGAGTGCTCTGATGACTGTTCTCTCAAAGAAGCCTTTGTGATCCTGATGCTTACTGAAGTGTTGCCCCTTTCAGTTTTCCCAGTGTTCATTCCAGAGATAAATCTTGTTTATTTGTTAAAGAGCATTTCTAAAATTTTAACTGTCTCCAACTATCAGCACTTATCGGCTACAGTTTGATTCTAGAAAGCCCTCCATGACCATCTTTGATATCAGCACTCTTCTTCTGTCCAAATGTGTAAGTGCAGTGTAAGTCCTTTTACCTATTTCTGCATGATGTAATTTCTTGGCAGCTGATTATGAACAATCGAGTCAACTTCGACGAATCGAAGCTATTGGACTAAGTCCATTCCAATCATTTGAGTCAGTTGCTCTGCTGGTAATTTCCACTTTTGAGCATGAATTCTTAAATAAATTCTGAAAATGTCACAATGAGCGCAGATGCGTCATGATTTCTTCCATGATGGAAGTATAAAGGTGGAGGGGAGGCATTGGTACCCCACCTACGTCACACCTTAATCTCCTCAATCAATGCGCTGTTCTTCATGTAAGAATCAGCATTCACGCTCGGATTTCAACTTTAACATTGTTCAAACCGTAAGTTATCATAATTTAGATATGAATGTACCACAGCAGAAGCATTTTGAGTATTAGGTTCTAGCAAGTGGTGGTGCCTGCTTCTGCATTGCATCAAAGGCTCAAATTAGTCGAGTGAGATGGATGCTCTCAGATCGAACTCAGCGCACTATTTCAGTCAACACCATTTAACCTTAAATGAATGCATCACACAACTTGGTGTTGGTGTTGACATTTAAATAGTTCTGCTCTCCATGACTTGTCATGCAAGCATAGGTACAATTGGTCTGAAATATTGGCAAGGATATTCGTCATGAAGCAGCTTTTATCGAATGGCCACGTCTCAATTAAAACTGAACAAATCTTGATGCATCAGCGCTTTATGTGATTTCCGCGGCATTTAAGTAAGAATTATTGATCACAAGTGGAAATTAACGATTGTGCATATGGCCCAAAATGCGAAATCAATTGGATAGGGCTAAGTTTATTCGACTCTACCTAATTCTTTTAGATTCAATTTAAGGAGTCCATTTAATTCATCCAAGTCCAATTGATTGTTTGTGATCTGTTTCCAAGTCAGAGAAAAATAAGGACTTACAAGTTTTGACAGAGGAAGAGTGGTGACATCACAGATGATCGTAAGAGCTTTCTAGAATCAAACTGAAGCAGGTAAAGGCAAACTTTTTGAGACAGTTTAAATTTTGGAACAACTCTTGTATGGACAAACAGTGGAAAAACATAAAACTTTACAGTTTGGGAGCTCAAGAGGCAATACTTAAGTGATTGGAGGGGAAATGTCTTAGAGGTACCTTCTTTTTAAAATGGTGGGACTCTGGTCAGACAAGGCAGTAAACGAATGGCTCTAACTGCGTCAAGGCTTTCAATTAGGTCACACTTACAATTAGTCCATAATTACACCTGAACGCTATGAAGGACTAAATTCTAGGATTAAAGACATTTTTGACGCATTTCTGTTTAAAATTCATTACAGAATTTGGTTTGCTCATGGTTTGTTTTTATTGTTTATGAACAAAAGTAAACATACGGCTTTACTTTTTCCAAAAACATTGACTTTCAAACGTTTCATCTCTGCGCTAATCATTCATCAAAACTCCACATTTTGGTGTTTTTCGGACATTTCCCTGTCTTAAAAGGTACCTACTTCCAACACAGTATACACTTTCAACGCTGCTAGAAATTCATTTTACACCTACAGTGTTGTTTTCACGCTCCAGGATTATCAGAAGGTTCAAGGATTACTTACTTGTCTTTGAAGTGAACCACCCAATTTTTCTGAATGACTTGCTCGGTTTTTACTTTGTTTATGACCATTTTTAAAATATAATGGTGCGACGAGAAGTACCATATAGCTATTAAGTAATTGACAATCTTTAATTGGTGAGTGGCAGCAGGTATTTTCAAATCTTCAAATGTTTTAAAAGCCAATCCAGCTACCTATAATTTGAGTTTAGAAAAGCTTGTTGTCCGCCATATTTACCCCCCCCCCCCCCCATTGCTGTCCGAAATGATCCAGCTTTGATGCTTTAAGGTAAGATTAAAACCAGTCTGTTTCATTATTTTCATCCATTAAATCCTAAAGATTTTATTTATGACCATGCCAACAGCACCTTTGAACAAGGCGAGGATTACAATCGTAGGTGAGGAGCGATAAATTGCAATCACCAATAATCATATCAGCCACAACCGCCTATAAGTGCGCAGAATTAAAGTATTTAAGTAATTGAATCATAACTAAATAAGTGCAAGCTACAAAATATTAGGAATATACAAAATGCAACTAAACTCCGGGCGCAAACTTCTACTGTGAATATTGGAGCCCGAAATAAAACATGTTTCCCCTATGAATATGGGTAGAAAAATGCCCCCCTCTTGAACTGCGATTCCTCCATGTTTTACAAAAATTTGATTTATCAGTAATAGCCACAGTTACAAATCAAAAAGACTTGAAACTTGGTGATCTGAAGTATTTTTACATACAGTATCCATTTATAAACTTGAAAAATTCAGAAATTAAGTCTGATTATACGTTTCAAGCTACCTTTTACTATTAAAAGCACAAAATTCATGATACAGGTTTACCATTTGAAAAAAATGTCCAAGTCCAATGGGAGAAACGCTTAAAATATTTTGAGCTTCTCGCATTTATTCAGTTACTTAGACATGATATATAAAAGAATAATTGCTGCGCAACGATGTAAAAGTCAACGTTCTTACTGTGGACAATGGCTCTAAATAACAGAATGTGGGAAGTTGTGTTCTCACTGCCACTCACTATCGTAAAAGCACTGACTTTATCTGGCTTCAAACGCATCACACCGAAAAAATGCAAGAAACCAACAGTCTTTCTAAGAGTATTTCCCATCTGAGCGTAGTAATTATTTTTCAAATATTTTGTTCGCAACATAAAATTTATAATCTTAAAAATACGAGATTAGTAGAAAAAACAGTCCAACATACTAACAGCGCATATAAGCTTTTGCAGGTCATCGCCAAGTTTTTTTCTATTTTTTTTTTTTTTTTTTTTTTTTTTATTTTTTTTTTTTTTGTGATTTCTTCATTCCATTTTCTTATTTTCTTTCTATCGATTTCTTTTTTTCCTTTCTTTCTTCCTTTCTCCATTTCTTCCTTCCTCTCTTCCTTCCTTTAGAAAAATGCCCTACTCGCCGCAGCGCGGCGTCGGCTCGACCCCTGTGGTTGTAATTGATTGTATGAATATGGAGGAGCATGAGCATCAATGAAGAAACTTAGACTTGGTCGCTCTGATATCAGATGATTTGCAAGTTGAATCAGAGCTACCATGTCTTTTGGTTGTATGCGGCTATTCAGACGAAAGTGTTTACAGGAGAAGTATCAAATATTTTGAAGGAGCTTCATACGGAAGATCTGTTACCAGGAGAAGTATCAAATTATTGAAGGCGCTTTATACGAAAAATAGAAAATGTGATCAGGAGAAGTATCAAATTATTTGAAGGAGCTCTGAAGCCACCTAATCGAGGAAACTTAAGACTTGGTCGCTCTGATATCACATGACTTGCAAGTTGAATCAGAATGGCACGTCCACCGGGTATAGGGAAATAAATATAGGAAGATATTTGAAAGAACAGTTTTTACGAGCAAGTTTTCATGAAGAAGTGTTTGGGGCAGGTGAAGTAAAATAGAGCTGGTTTGGGGGAAAGGTTTTGGATCTTGGCCACAATCACTTGAGGTTTGGCTGAAAGTTTTGGTGAAATAATTTGAGACATGAAATTAATAGGAATTAAAAAAGAAAATGAACAAAAGCACTAGCTCTCAGAAGTTTCACATAGAAAATAAATTCTCACTTACTCTGCATACCCATTGAAATTATACAGAACATAATGCAGCGATGATAACTATAGATAAGAGGAACCAGCACAGAGTTTTAAGAGAAAAACCAAATGAAAGAGAACGATTTCAACATGTTAGCTGAACCTTCAATATAGACACTCACAAATGACGAAATAAGAGACAGTGGCCTAGAGTTCAAGATGAGAGGAACCATACCACCAGGCATTTTTCTCGAGAACGGCTGATCGAAATGTTTTGAATCAAAAAAATCGGTTACGGAATGGACACAAAATTTTTCATTTTTGATATTTTCAAAAGCCCCCATCAGCTCCTCGTTCATATTAGGAGAACCTCACACACTTTTATCACGTTTTTTGCAAAAAAGCATCTTCTAAAAGTACGAAAAAAGTTCATATCCTCATAGCAGAGGCAATTGCCAACATTTTTGCTCCCATAGACATTTACCAAAACACCCAGATTTTTTTTAGCTGTAGGGACTTGGAAGATTTTTGAATCAACCCTTTTGCTTATCCAGTTGAGAATTTCTCACAAATCTTGACAGATTCTGAAAAAATATATCGAAACCTTCTGATCGATGTGCAACATGTTACCTTGAGGAGAAAAAATAAGGTGTATTTTGTCAAATCAAAATTTTGGGACTTCCATGGCAGAATCGGATCGATTCCATGGTCTGAGACATAGACTGCCCAAAATTTTAATTTAACGAAATACACCTAATTTTTTCACTTTAAGGTACCAAACTAGTGGCACATCAATCAAAATGGTTCCATCCATTTGATCAGAATCTGTTATGTATTTGAGGAATTCTCAACAGGGTGGCCACAAAAGCCAATTCAAATTTTTTCCAAAAATCCGCCGTACCTAACTCAAAAATTGAGGTTTTTTGGTAAATGTCCATGAGAGCAAAAATGTTGGAAATTGCCTCAACTTCAAGGACACGAGCTTTTCTCATAACTTGAAAAGAGCTTTTTTGAAAAAAAAACTTGAGATAGATGTGATTGAGCCTCCCCCCTCAAATATACCCCCAAAGGACTAAGTATTGGAAGCTATCGATAATATGATAAATGACAAATTTAGGGTCGATTCCCTATCCGACTTCCATGTTTCAAAACATTTCAATCAGCCATTCTCAAGAAAAATGCCTGGTACAGGTGCTCTGGATCACCATGTATACAGGGTGTCAATTAAAAAAGGAGCCAGGCCGAATATCTCGAGAACGGCTCCGGATTCCGAAAAACGCTGAAACACGTGTTCAATTATTTTGAGCAGGACATCTTATTAGGGGGTCGCCGATTTGGGGGCTCTCTCTGGGGGGTCCCCAAGGGGGCTACCATCTCCCTGAATCCAATACTTCAATGGGGCCCCCCTATTTTTTTTATTTAATAATCAAAAATAAGGTAAAATTCTAAGACTTTTGGTACAAGTAAAACGTCGACATCGTTTTCCGTTTTCGATTATATCGAAGGTCCAAGTTCGATTTGGGCCCATTTTCAAGTAGCATTACTTACTCCTCTTTGAAGAGTCGGAATTCACAAATCAAGGACACAAAAATACTTTGAAAAGCAAGCCCTTTTCAGAAAAAAATTCAATTGTAACAAACATTTAGTCAAATTTTGGTTTTGAAGCTCAAAAAACTTTTAGACGTTTTTGGGCCCCAAGGAGGGCCATCTGAGAAATTCCGAGTTACGACCTCTATTGAGTGATACATCAATCGAAAAGACGTAACAAGCTGAGCATTTCGGCGCAAACTGGAGGTGGATATCGTTTTTACATTTGAAATATCGAATGTCAATTTACAGATTGCGATATCTCGATTGTGAAAAACGATATCGAACTCCGGTTTGCACCGAAATGCTCAGTTTGTTACGCCTTTTCTATTAATGTATCAATCTATAGGGGTCGTACCTCGGAATTTTTCAGATGGCCCTCCTTGGGGGCCAAAAACGTCTAAAAGTTTTGGGAGCTTCAAAACCAAAATTTGACTAAATGTTTTTTGTAATTAAATTTTTTTCTGAAAAGGGCTTACTTATTAGAGTATTTTGTGTCCTTGATTTTTAAATTCCGACTCTTCAAAGAGGAGAAATGATTTTTTGAAAATTAGTCCAAATCGAACTTTGACCTTCGATGTATCAAAAACGAAAAACGATATTGAACTTCGATTCGCACAAAAAGTATGATAATTTCACCCTCTTTTCGATTAATAAATAAAATATTGGGGTCCCCGTTTGAAGTATTGAATTTAGGGACGTGGTATCCGCCCTGCGGGCCCCCCAGAGGTGGCCGCGAAATCGGAAACCCCCCATAAAGATGTCCCCCTCAAGCTAATTGAACACGTGTTTCAGTGTATTTCAAAATTCGGAGCCGTTCTCGAGATATTTGGTCTGGCTCCTTTTTTAATTGACACCCTATATGCTATGAAACTTAATGAAAAGCGGCATTACAAGAATAACAACGCAGTCAAAGCAGCTTACACTGATTGACTGCATGTTATCTTTGTATCGCTAGACTGCGATACAAAACCTGCTGGCTGCTTGTTTTTTTTTTTTTTTTGGTTTTCATCATTTTTAAATAGGTTATCTTCTTCAGAAAGTATTACCTTCATATCCAAAAATGTACATTTGTTGCGCCTCTTTTTAACTCGGTACTGCGCCGGGTGGATCGAATTAAACATAGTACTCGGATAAGCGCGTAGCACCGTCACAGCGTTGCCAAATAGTGCAGTGTGCGGAAACGTTATCGGTAAAAGTGTGTGGAAATGAAATTCGGGAAAAGGTGTGCGGAAACGTTCTCGGTATGAAAAGTGTGCGGAAACGTTATGCACCGGTCAATAATACATAGATTCGTTCATAGGATAGGTACACACATTTAAATATAAAAAGACTTGGTGAATACCAATCCACTTATCACTGGGCATGGGGGCATATGAGGGGTGGGGAAAGGAGGGAGAGATAAATTATTAAAAATTCTAATGTTAAAAATCGGGAGCGCAAAATGGCTTTGTTAATTTTACGAAGCAGAATGTAGGCTGAACCAAAAAAAAAACATTACAGTTAAACCAACAAAATTGTTTCTACTTCACAGGTACTAACCAATTAGTTGATTCAACAATCTGTTCCTTCAGTTTACCAAACCATTTTAATGAATCAACAAGTCATTTTCCGGTCACGATTTTTAACATTATAAAATTAATTGTTACCTAAATTATCTAAGTTTTTTTCAGTGCATACAATGTTGAACTAGGTATATGTGAATCATTTTTTGTGTGATTTCAGCCCATCCAAAATGTAAATTATTTTTAACTCACGGCGGGATACACAGCTTATTAGAGGCCATTCACCACGGAGTTCCAGTGCTGGGCGTGCCTGTATTCGCAGATCAGTTCATGAACATGCTTTTGGCCGAAGAGAGAGGATTCGGGAAAATGATTCGGCTAGAGGAGATCACAAGCGAGACGCTATCAGAGGCTCTGCAGCACATAATGAATAATGAGAGGTAAGCCTTCAAGCCTTCCATCTTTCTTGGCTCTAATCTGTAGTGGTGGATAAATTCATGTCCGACCGTCAATTCAGATAGGGGCGGGGCGGAGGGGATATATTCTCTGTCTATGAATAAAATAACTGCTAATTGGCCAACCTTTCAAAATTATAGATAGACTCTAGTCTCAAAGTGTCAATTGGCGGGAGTCTTGAGTTCTCCGGAAAGATTTTAATGATTTTTAAGGACATTTCCCTCAAAAAAAAAAAAAAAAAATCAAAAGTTATGGAATCTTTCGAAGCAAAATTTAAAATGACTCAAGACGCATTAAGTAGTACTTATACCTTCAAGTGCAACAGAAGATCAAGAAAGTCAAAATTCAGTTCTTTTCCTGTACTTGAGCGACCGTTTTTAAAACCAGATTTTTCAGAGCATATATTTCAATGTGGCTTGTCATATACTTCATATCACAATTCAATCAGCCGACACTCATCGATTTGGAAGAAAAGGAAATGAGAGAAAATTCAGCCTGTAAGTAATAGCTAATGATGGGTGGACAATTTTGGGTTTGTTGATGCACAGCAGTCACAGCAGATTTAAATCAGATTAAGTCTTGGTTTTCTTTCTGTTTTCTAGTTACAAACAAAATGCAGAAGCGGCGGGGCGAATTTTGAACGACCAACCAATAAAACCGCTGGACTTAGGCACCTACTGGGTCGAGTTTGTGCTTCGTCATAAGGGAGCAAAACATCTTCGCCCAGCCGCAGTAGAATTGAAATGGTACCAGTACTTGCTGGTGGATGTTGTATCATTTATTCTTGTGTGTATGGTTTTTGTTGTTTACTTAATGATTTTCTGCATCAATTTCGTGAAGAAATTGTACCAATCACGATCGAAAACAGAAAATAAAAAGAAGGTGCAATGACAAAGCAAAATGCTTGAGATGATTTTGCTCTCCAAGTCTCCCCAGGGGCGTGCCTTTGGAGAGGGGGCATGGGTGGGAGGCTGTTATTCTTGCTCCGAGAGCAACAAAACCAGGGTGAACAAGCCAAAAAAAAAAGGTTATCAAATTTAAAAATAATTTCTGAAGGCGCGACAAAAGCAGTGTGTCAAGGCAAAAAAAAAAAAAAAAAAAAAGTGGTCATCAAATTCATAATTATTTTGATGGGCGGCGATTCGCGGAGGGCGGCAAAGTTGCAAGCCCCCCCCCCCTCCAGAAACCTCGGACGCCCTTGAGTCTCCCTCCCCTTTTTGCTTCCTCTAAGAATATAAAATAGTACAATAGACCAGGAGCGGTCTAAGGATTCCCAGGCAGTGTTGCCAAAAGTGGACAAAAACAATCCACTCTCCCAATATGCTGGCAACAGCGTAGAAAGTTTTCAGCGGTACGGACCTAGCAACTCTGTTCCCCGAACCGATTCACGTAACTGCCGCCAGTAGGTTATAGGAGAAATTCGCCACCACTTCTTAAAAACTCTACATGCCACGGGTAAAAGCAAAAACAAAAAAACAAACGAACACAAATCGTCACTCCCTTAGCAATTACAATTTAATTTTGCCGCCCATTCACTTGACAAAATCCAACTTCTAAAAGATAAAGTACGAAGACATAGGTATTTTCATTGTATTAAACGGGTCTATGTTCAGAGGTAAAACATTTAAACCTGCTATGCATGGACATTTCTTTTACAGATCTGGAAATTTCAGGGAATATTTTTAAGCATCGTCGCACGGAACTGATGGCCGGATTAAGAGAAACTAACAATTCATACGTGAAACACGGTCGTTTTCTAATCATGCCCCTCAGACCCTCAGAATTCAAAAGGTGTCTTCAAGATTTCAAACCTGTGTTGACGCTAAACTCGCAAAATCAACCACTGTAAGTACAGTGTACATACAGTACAGTGATGACATTGTAAGATAACTATTCGTACGTGAGGGATATGGTGTTGCATATGCAGTGATTTGAAGGAACTATATTTGAAACGAACTCAAGCACTGAAAGTGCCGTCAAATCACCGTATATGCAACACCATCTCCCTCTCGTACGAACAGTTATCTCAAAAAGTGACCGCGACTCCAGTGGTTGGTTTTGCATAAACGCAATTTTGAAGGTGCTTTCTGGATTTTTCCCGAGCAATTCAATTATGAAAATATTACACGTGAAATATTGTATTCGTTCATCGGTGCTTGAATCCGTTTGGGAGCTCAAGAATTGCGCCCAAATGCACCTGCTTTAACGCATATTGCAGAAAAAATTCCGATTTGTATGATGTTTATTGAATTGGTACAATATTCTGGAGGAAAATATGATGGCAGTATAAAGGTGGAGGCATTGGTACCCGACCTACGTCACAACGCGACGAATATGTACCCGTACCCAACTAAAGTCGAGTGACTGACGAGCAGGGCCGGACTGGCCGGGGTGCTGGGGGTGCGATCGCACCCCGGGCCAAATTGCTACACAGAAATGAAGAAAAAATGAGAAAAAATGGCAAAGTAGCTCATCGTTTAACTTGACCGCAAAAAATAGTTTCGTTAGTTAAATTAGTAAATACTAATTCAAATGAAGGCTCATAGCCAGTGGCGTAATCTTAGGGGGCATGGCCTTTTTGCCCCTCCAATATTTGAGGAGGGGAGGCAAAGTATCATTTTGCCCCCCCCCCCCCAATAATTTGATGAAAAAGAGGAGGGAGAAAAGAAAATACGGAAAAATACAACAAAAAATAAAGAAAGAAAGGATTAATTACAGGAACTGAGAAGCAAAAAATGACAAGAATAAGTGGCTCCAATTTACCCTGAAACTGCGCCTAAAGTGAATCTGAAGTGAAAAATTCTCTGTTGTCAATGAAATAAAGAAAGGATGGCGTTATTCGTCGGTACGGTACCGACGTCTAAGCCGTTATTCGTCGGTACGGTACCGACGTCTAAGCCGTTATTCGTCGGTACGGGAAAACTTTTTTCTACCGCTAACTGGATCAGGTTAGGTCGGTACTGGAGTGTATTTTTAAGAATTGCAAATTCAATAATGAACTTTTTTACAAGAAATGAGGGTACTTAATAAGGAATCGTTTTAAATGTACTCAAAACTGAATCATGAAAATTTCTTTGGTTTATTGAAATCACGTCAAATATAACAAGTAGGTATGCAAACATGCGAAAAATACATACATGGTCAAATTAGAAAAAAGTTCATACAACAAGTAGGTAGGCATTCAAGTACAAAAAACATACATTGACAACATTTTGAAAAAAACTTATTTAAAATCTAATGGCATACCAGCCGAACCATTATTCACAGTCGTTTAGCTCTTTTTCGTGTCGTGGGTCCACAATATTCGTTACGGTTGGCACTAGGGTTAGGGGTTGGGCTAGGGCTAGGGTTAGGCTCAGGGTTAGAGTAAAGGTCGGAATCAGGGTTGGAGTCAGAATCTAGTGGTGGTTCTTTGCGTTTATCGGCCGATGTCCTATTGAAGGAGCACAACTGCCGCTTCGGCCGCTTAGGTCGCCCTCGACTCACAAGTTTAGTTCGGAATTTTAAGTTTTGAAAATTTCACCTCACCAAAACGAATTGACCGTCTCAGTTAGCCGGAAAAAGCGCAAAATTTCCCTAGGTCTCGTGAGTTGACTGTGATAACGCGTGAGGTTGATAAATAGTAGAGTCAGTACACCGCGGTCACGCACTACGTTATCGCGGTTCCTTCTCATAATGACAAAGGATTACTATAGATGGCGTTAGCTTGTCGGTTTAGCTACAGTGACTGGATAAACCACAGTGCGGTCATTTTGGTCGTCTTTCTGATTGGTCGGATTCCTTACATCGCGAATTTGAGCATTTAGAAGTATTTTAACAGTTTTATAGGGTTCTCGTAGGCAAGTTAGACACGACAGAAGTTCTTCTGTCAAATTTGAAACATATTGGTTCGCAAAATCAAGAGAAATCAAGGATTCCCCGTAACTGACCCCCCGCAGATGCGCACCCAACTTAACACGGGCGCCATAGGGAGGAATTGCTTTCCTGAGTCACTAGTAAAAAATATCGCAACCCCCCGCCCTAAAAATGGTTTATACATAGCATTAATGACTATTTTCAGACGGGGGGGTAGAGAAAATTTCATTCCGAAACCCAGGAACAATCCTACTCCCCATGCTGCCCATGCTAAAGTGGGTGCACTATTGAGGGGTGGAGGGCAAATGGCCGCACTGTGGTTTATCCAGTCACTGTAGGTTTAGCGGTAGAAAAAAGGTTTCCGGTAAAGCCAAGTTAGCGGTAGAGAAAAGTTTCCCAATTTAGCCAAGTTAGCGGTAGAAAAAAGTTTTCCGGTACCGACAAATAACGGCTTAGACGTCGGTACCGTACCGACGAATAATCACTTCGATAAAGAAAATATACATTGAGTCTACTAACTTCTGTTCCGTCGGTTGGTTATTTTTGAAAGATTCAATTGCTTAAAATATAGTCCGAGAGAGCCCAAATGTTCAAATTTCTCAGGGGAATCCCCCCAGACCCCCTATTACTGGAAAGTGTCCCCCCCCCCCGATTACCCAAAGTATCGGACTATTTGCTATCCCCTCCCCTCAAAAAGAATCTCAAATTTTACGCCACTGAGTGGAACATTACATTTACTGCAGTTTTAAATTTCCAGAAGACTTCTAACCGTGAGGAACAGTTTCCCAAAGCCTAAAAATATCAGCTTCGTCAATAAGCTGAAAGTCTAAACTGAAAAATTCCCTTTTTGCAGCTGAGAACTGAAGAAAATAAACGTAAAATCTAATTTTAATCAGTTTAAATTTGGTGGCGTTTTCAAGCGATAAAATTGCTTAAAATAACGTCTGCGAGAGCTTGAATTTTCAAATTTTGCCGGGGGAGGACCCCCGAACCCCCCTCTTACTGGGGGATGTCCCCGCAGACCCCCCCGGCCCCCATAGTGTAACTCTCAAAAGTTACTTTACCCCTCCCCCCCCAATAAAAATCCCAAGTTTACGCCACTGCTCGTAGCCCCAGCTTCAGCAAAAATACCCGAATAAATCTACCACAAATCAACCATAAATGTCAAACAGGTAGCATTTCACCAGCCCCCCCCCCCCACCCCCGTGTCTTTTAATTTGTATTGTGTTATTTGACAAATTATTTATGTAAAAAAAAAAAAAAAAAAAAAAAAAAAAAAAAAAAAAACCGGTAGAATAAGCATAGTTACTTCTACTGTGAAATGCACTAAATTTCGTTTTGAGAGGGGTAAAAAATTCCGGGGGAGGACCCCCGCAGTAAGGGGTGCCCCCCTTAAACCGCCCACTCGAGTACCCGGGCCATTTGGGGTATCAGCACCCCGGGCCAAATTTTCCCAGTCCGGCCCTGCTGGCGAGCGGGGTGTTCGCTGGCGGGTGTTGCGAGTACCGCGTAGAGACGGTATTGGTACATACATACCATAGGTAATCGTCGGCGTTGTGACGTGACGTAGGTCTAGCACCGATGCCTCCACCTCTGTACAACCATCAGGGGAGGAAAAGATGGTCATCATTTTTAGCCTTCCTCAGCAATTACCTCATGAAATTTGCCGCCAGGGTCTCTAGCCCTTGAGGCTTCTAACCTCAATTCGGCTCTGGCGATTCCATACCACTCTGTAGTGGAATTTACATACGCTAGCAGGCCTGTTGCTAGCTTCAAACTACCAGGGTATGGGGGGGGGGGGCATTGGTATAGATTAGAATTTCCAATATGAGGGCTCGAATGGTTTATCTTTAGAGCGTTTTGAAAATTTTGCAACTCGTAAATGCAATTTCAGTGGAATGTGTCCTTCAATTCAGTGCACATGGCATGTCATGACTTCAAAGTTGGGAGAAGCTGCATGGATAACTTCAAATGGGGGTCCTGGAATGCCCCCATCAGTGAATTGGGGGGGGGGGGGGAGATTTTGACCACAAAACCTTTTTAACAATAAGATTCAATTTTGAACACTAAAGACAAAAAACCAACAAAGGACCTTAAATTCAAAATGGGGGGTTTTGGCCCTGAAAAAGATTCCTGAAATATTTTCAGGGATGATAGAGGGTGACTTCAGGGTTCAGAATCTGGCCTATTTTTTTTAAATTTGGCCCAAGGGAAAGGGAGGGAGGGGGTCAAAGTTGAAACCTTTAAGTGCCCGTAACTTTTTATTGAATAAAGCATTGAAATGATCTATACGTCAAAAAATAGATCTCAACAAGACCTTTGGATTCATGAGCATAAAAACTCATTTTACGGAATTTTTGACCAACTTACGGCTGTTTTTATGATTTTTGAAAGAAAAACTGTTCTTTCAACTTATCGATAAAGGGGTTTGCACCAATCATAACTAATAATTTCTGTGTAGAAAGTAAGCACAAATTGCCATAAAAACAAACTGCATACAAACTGCATGCTGGGGAAATGATTCGTTGTGGAATTATGATTTTTCAAAGTTGGCGGCTGCGTATGATCAGGCGCTCCCAGCACTCCGAGAAAAGCGGTCTCAAGCCTCGCGCGCGTCGCCTTCTTTGTTTCTCACACTGCGCGCTTTGATCAGGAAAGCAAAATTATGCTCCCTCGATGCTCAATCTTCGTTTAATGAAGTTAATATCTATTTTCATTCCCATATTTTCCATGAAAAATAAATATAAGAAAGAATACATTAACAAATATACTCATGACAAGTGCACAGTGGCGTCGCGTGCGATCTTGGAACGGTGCATTTCTTCCATTTAAACCCTAAGAGGTGTTTTAGGGTTGGATTAAGCTAGCCCATTATTGAGATCAGAAATATTTATTCAACTTTCTATAACTAGATAACAAACTTATACACTTGCAGTTCTCTGACAGCTATAAAGATAATACAAAGATTATTTGTTCTTAATTCACGGCACTGCTGCCAACCAAGGAAAAAGGCACGACACGCATGCCACTCCAACAGGAGGTGCATAGTGAACTCCCTCAAATCGATGTTTTATTCAGGTTTAAATGAAAGAAACGCAGCGAGAAAATTAATTCTAGCCAACACCAACAAGCAACTCTGATTATTTCTCAAATCCAGGATCATGCATTTTAAAATGAGTACGCTTTTACAAAGTGTCCTTGTTTGAACCTAAAAACTTCAAGAGATGACTCGATTCTCTTGTGAGGATAAATTATTTTCCAAAGAAATTGAAAAAAAAAAAAATCAGTCCTAAGTGCCGGTTTGTTACACTACCCCAACTCCGGGCCTGTCAGCTAGATAGCGCCACTACTCTCTATCACCAACTTTGAAGGCTTATAATTTATTTCTGAGACCAAAAATTAAAAAAAAAATGGAGCCTAGAGGACACAAATAGTTTTAACTAGGTTTTTGGAGTTTAAATCCAACAAAATTGATTGCGATTTGGGAAAGTTTTAGGTTAACAAAAATGTCACTAAATTTTAGGCTTTTGAATGCGCGCCAACTATAGCTGAGAACTTGGCCGCATTATTTGTTCAACCAAAACTTTCCCATGATGCAACCAATTTGAATTTTATTGCGACACAAGCAAACAATCATGCACGCCCGTTTGCCTCGATTTTTGGTCGAAGAAACATTATAGGCCATCCGGGGTAAAATCTGTGTAAGAGATAAGTAGCGCTATCGAGTGGATTAATCTCTGATTATAGTGGTGTGGAACCACCTTGATATAGGAGATATCGCATGCTGTTGAACATAACTTATAGAGTGTTGCAATCAAAACTCATTCCGGAATTACTTACACTCTTTAGTTATGAAAGATCTAACAATAAGTTCCGGGAGTCCTATACCACCCAGATACGCCTTTTTTATGGAGATCAGCTGGTTATTAAGTATAGGATATGAAAGGCTAGATGGTGAAATGACCCCAAATTTTGTTTTTGATATTTTCAAAAGCCCCAACCCCCTCTTGAAACATTTAAGGAAGAGGGGAATCAGAGAGCATTTTCCAAGTTTCCTCATAAAAATATCCCACAACTATACCATCGAAGAGAATATTCAGTAAGAAAAAGGAATTATTGAAATTTTATAACCACCTCAATTTGGTAGTAGTAGTATAGTAGTCAAGTCCAGCCGCCCAAACAATTGTTCATTATGCTGGTTGTTTCACATCGAACGACTGGACTAGGAATTTACAAGAAGGGAAAAAGAAGGAATGGAGGTACCTCACAGTAAGATAAGAGGACAAGAGGGATACTGCTACATGTGTGACACCCTGAGGAAAGGAAAAATCTCAAGAGCACACAAGGTCCGGTATGATTTCCAATTTTAATTTTCTTCTTCTTTCTCTTCTTATTTCCTCTTTTTTTTAACATGCAGTAAGTACTGCATGTTTTTGTTATGGTTTTGTATCGATTTTGGCCATAAACTTCCTGCAAAAAAATCGACAATTTTCGGCTTGGTCGCAAACGTGCGTTGTCAGATTTCCGCGCGTAATGATCGCGTACTGCTTTTCGGTGGATTCCTTTCGTTCGATATATTGCGGAGCGGCAACGCGAAAAGTCTCCCTATCCTTTAAGCAGTCACTAAACGAATCGCGCGCCATATCGAATCCGCGATATTCTTCGGTCCGCCGCACAATGGATAGAAATCAAATCTTTGGCGGTCCAAATTCGATCCTTTCAAAGTTGGAAAATTAGTATTTTAGCTGGGTACTATAGTTGATTTTAAGGGGTTTATTTGGCTCCGTTTTTTATTCCTAGCTTGTCCCATACTTATCGGAGAATATCATTTGATGGATCGACAATTCTTGTGATATCTCATGTCTTTGTATTTTTGACCATTTAGGACTCGATTTGGATCCATAGTGCGCCGTTTGAAATGTTTAAGTTAGGTTTTGACTGAGAATTGACCCGAAGTTTTTCATGAGGATTTGTCTCCGTTATGAATAAATTTGGTAGTTTCATTATTTTGTCTGTGATTACCAACGAGCTATATCTAGTTCGGAGGCTTTGGTAAACATGCGTAATTTGCCTCGGATATTTTAAGGTTAGAGATTTGTGTTGTGAAAACAAACCGAAGTTCCCTCCGCAATGTATTTTCGCGTGTTTTCGAAGTCTATCAGAGACTTTAAAATCTGAATTTCTTTATAAACTATGCGTGTTTTCTGTCAATCAAAGCCTTAATTTCAGTTTCTACTAATTGAATCACTCAAGTTCTTCATAGCTTTTATTTAATTTGCCAGATTCTACAGTGCGTGTTATTGCCTCGTAATGCCGTAACTCATTGCCTTTCTTGGCATTTTGACGTGTGAAAGTGGTATGTTTGTGGTGATTTATTCAAAAGTTTTGTAATTTGACCTCTCTCAGCAAACTCTCTCTTCCTGAGACAGATTTTCTCATGTCCATCCCTTAAGTTGAGTGATCTGAAGTAGATAACTTTGTTCAAGACTTAACTTGCCAGTTTCACTCAAGTCATCATTCTGTCCATGTGAAAGAGTGCTCTGATGACTGTTCTCTCAAAGAAGCCTTTGTGATCCTGATGCTTACTGAAGTGTTGCCCCTTTCAGTTTTCCCAGTGTTCATTCCAGAGATAAATCTTGTTTATTTGTTAAAGAGCATTTCTAAAATTTTAACTGTCTCCAACTATCAGCACTTATCGGCTACATTTTGATTCTAGAAAGCCCTCCATGACCATCTTTGATATCAGCACTCTTCTTCTGTCCAAATGTGTAAGTGCAGTGTAAGTCCTTTTACCTATTTCTGCATGATGAAATTTTCTTGGCAGCTGATTATGAACAATCGAGTCAACTTCGACGAATCGAAGCTATTGGACTAAGTCCATTCCAATCATTTGAGTCAGTTGCTCTGCTGGAAATTTTCCACTTTTGAGCATGAATTCTTAAATAAATTCTGAAAATGTCACAATGAGCGCAGATGCGTCATGATTTCTTCCATGATGGAAGTATAAAGGTGGAGGGGAGGCATTGGTACCCCACCTACGTCACACCTTAATCTCCTCAATCAATGCGCTGTTCTTCATGTAAGAATCAGCATTCACGCTCGGATTTCAACTTTAACATTGTTCAAACCGTAAGTTATCATAATTTAGATATGAATGTACCACAGCAGAAGCATTTTGAGTATTAGGTTCTAGCAAGTGGTGGTGCCTGCTTCTGCATTGCATCAAAGGCTCAAATTAGTCGAGTGAGATGGATGCTCTCAGATCGAACTCAGCGCACTATTTCAGTCAACACCATTTAACCTTAAATGAATGCATCACACAACTTGGTGTTGGTGTTGACATTTAAATAGTTCTGCTCTCCATGACTTGTCATGCAAGCATAGGTACAATTGGTCTGAAATTTTGGGCAAGGATATTCGTCATGAAGCAGCTTTTATCGAATGGCCACGTCTCAATTAAAACTGAACAAATCTTGATGCATCAGCGCTTTATGTGATTTCCGCGGCATTTAAGTAAGAATTATTGATCACAAGTGGAAATTAACGATTGTGCATATGGCCCAAAATGCGAAATCAATTGGATAGGGCTAAGTTTATTCGACTCTACCTAATTCTTTTAGATTCAATTTAAGGAGTCCATTTAATTCATCCAAGTCCAATTGATTGTTTGTGATCTGTTTCCAAGTCAGAGAAAAATAAGGACTTAAAATTTTGACAGAGGAAGAGTGGTGACATCACAGATGATCGTAAGAGCTTTCTAGAATCAAACTGAAGCAGGTAAAGGCAAACTTTTTGAGACAGTTTAAATTTTGGAACAACTCTTGTATGGAAAAACAGTGGAAAAACATAAAACTTTACAGTTTGGGAGCTCAAGAGGCAATACTTAAGTGATTGGAGGGGAAATGTCTTAGAGGTACCTTCTTTTTAAAATGGTGGGACTCTGGTCAGACAAGGCAGTAAACGAATGGCTCTAACTGCGTCAAGGCTTTCAATAGGTCACACTTACAATTAGTCCATAATTACACCTGAACGCTATGAAGGACTAAATTCTAGGATTAAAGACATTTTTGACGCATTTCTTTTTAAAAATTCATTACAGAATTTGGTTTGCTCATGGTTTGTTTTTATTGTTTATGAACAAAAGTAAACATACGGCTTTACTTTTTCCAAAAACATTGACTTTCAAACGTTTCATCTCTGCGCTAATCATTCATCAAAACTCCACATTTTGGTGTTTTTCGGACATTTCCCTGTCTTAAAAGGTACCTACTTCCAACACAGTATACACTTTCAACGCTGCTAGAAATTCTTTTTACACCTACAGTGTTGTTTTCACGCTCCAGGATTATCAGAAGGTTCAAGGATTACTTACTTGTCTTTGAAGTGAACCCCCCAAATTTTTTCTGAATGACTTGCTCGGTTTTTACTTTGTTTATGACCATTTTTAAAATATAATGGTGCGACGAGAAGTACCATATAGCTATTAAGTAATTGACAATCTTTAATTGGTGAGTGGCAGCAGGTATTTTCAAATCTTCAAATGTTTTAAAAGCCAATCCACCCTATAATTTGAGTTTAGAAAAGCTTGTTGTCCGCCATATTTACCCCCCCCCCCCCCCATTGCTGTCCGAAATGATCCAGCTTTGATGCTTTAAGGTAAGATTAAAACCAGTCTGTTTCATTATTTTCATCCATTAAATCCTAAAGATTTTATTTATGACCATGCCAACAGCACCTTTGAACAAGGCGAGGATTACAATCGTAGGTGAGGAGCGATAAATTGCAATCACCAATAATCATATCAGCCACAACCGCCTATAAGTCCCAGAATTAAAGTATTTAAGTAATTGAATCATAACTAAATAAGTGCAAGCTACAAAATATTAGGAATATACAAAATGCAACTAAACTCCGGGCGCAAACTTCTACTGTGAATATTGGAGCCCGAAAAAAAAATTTTTCCCCCTATGAATATGGGTAGAAAAATCCCCCCCTCTTGAACTGCGTTTCCCTCCATGTTTTACAAAAATTTGATTTATCAGTAATAGCCACAGTTACAAATCAAAAAGACTTGAAACTTGGTGATCTGAAGTATTTTTACATACAGTATCCATTTATAAACTTAAAAAATTCAGAAATTAAGTCTGATTATACGTTTCAAGCTACCTTTTACTATTAAAAGCACAAAATTCATGATACAGGTTTACCATTTGAAAAAAATGTCCAAGTCCAATGGGAGAAACGCTTAAAAATATTTTGAGCTTCTCGCATTTATTCAGTTACTTAGACATGATATATAAAAAATAATTGCTGCGCAACGATGTAAAAGTCAACGTTCTTACTGTGGACAATGGCTCTAAATAACAGAATGTGGGAAGTTGTGTTCTCACTGCCACTCACTATCGTAAAAGCACTGACTTTATCTGGCTTCAAACGCATCACACCGAAAAAATGCAAGAAACCAACAGTCTTTCTAAGAGTTTTTCCCATCTGAGCGTAGTAATTTTTTTTCAAATATTTTGTTCGCAACAAAAAATTTATAATCTTAAAAATACGAGATTAGTAAAAAAAACAGTCCAACATACTAACAGCGCATATAAGCTTTTGCAGGTCATCGCCAAGTTTTTTTCTATTTTTTTTTTTTTTTTTTTTTTTTATTTTTTTTTTTTTTGATTTCTTCATTCCATTTTCTTATTTTCTTTCTATCGATTTTTTTTTCCTTTCTTTCTTCCTTTCTCCATTTCTTCCTTCCTCTTTTCCCTTTCCCTTTTAGAAAAATGCCCTACTCGCCGCAGCGCGGCGTCGGCTCGCCCCCTGTGGTTGTAATTGATTGTATGAATATGGAGGAGCATGAGCATAAATGAAGAAACTTAGACTTGGTCGCTCTGATATCAGATGATTTGCAAGTTGAATCAGAGCTACCATGTTTTTTGGTTGTATGCGGCTATTCAGACGAAAGTGTTTACAGGAGAAGTATAAAATATTTTGAAGGAGCTTCATACGGAAGATCTGTTACCAGGAGAAGTATCAAATTATTGAAGGCGCTTTATACGAAAAATAGACAATGTGATCAGGAGAAGTATCAAATTATTTGAAGGAGCTCTGAAGCCACCTAATCGAGGAAACTTAAGACTTGGTCGCTCTGATATCACATGACTTGCAAGTTGAATCAGAATGGCACGTCCCCCGGGTATGGGGAAAAAAATATAGGAAGATATTTGAAAGAACAGTTTTTACGAGCAAGTTTTCATGAAGAAGTGTTTGGGGCAGGTGAAGTAAAATAGAGCTGGTTTGGGGGAAAGGTTTTGGATCTTGGCCACAATCACTTGAGGTTTGGCTGAAAGTTTTGGTGAAATAATTTGAGACATGAAATTAATAGGAATTAAAAAAAAAAATGAACAAAAGCACTAGCTCTCAGAAGTTTCACATAGAAAATAAATTCTCACTTACTCTGCATACCCATTGAAATTATACAGAACATAATGCAGCGATGATAACTATAGATAAGAGGAACCAGCACAGAGTTTTAAGAGAAAAACCAAATGAAAGAGAACGATTTCAACATGTTAGCTGAACCTTCAATATAGACACTCACAAATGACGAAATAAGAGACAGTGGCCTAGAGTTCAAGATGAGAGGAACCATACCACCAGGCATTTTTCTCGAGAACGGCTGATCGAAATGTTTTGAATCAAAAAAATCGGTTACGGAATGGACACAAAATTTTTCATTTTTGATATTTTCAAAAGCCCCCATCAGCTCCTCGTTCATATTAGGAGAACCTCACACACTTTTATCACGTTTTTTGCAAAAAAGCATCTTCTAAAAGTACGAAAAAAGTTCATATCCTCATAGCAGAGGCAATTGCCAACATTTTTGCTCCCATAGACATTTACCAAAACACCCAGATTTTTTTTAGCTGTAGGGACTTGGAAGATTTTTGAATCAACCCTTTTGCTTATCCAGTTGAGAATTTCTCACAAATCTTGACAGATTCTGAAAAAATATATCGAAACCTTCTGATCGATGTGCAACATGTTACCTTGAGGAGAAAAAATAAGGTGTATTTTGTCAAATCAAAATTTTGGGACTTCCATGGCAGAATCGGATCGATTCCATGGTCTGAGACATAGACTGCCCAAAATTTTAATTTAACGAAATACACCTAATTTTTTCACTTTAAGGTACCAAACTAGTGGCACATCAATCAAAATGGTTCCATCCATTTGATCAGAATCTGTTATGTATTTGAGGAATTCTCAACAGGGTGGCCACAAAAGCCAATTCAAATTTTTTCCAAAAATCCGCCGTACCTAACTCAAAAATTGAGGTTTTTTGGTAAATGTCCATGAGAGAAAAAATGTTGGAAATTGCCTCAACTTCAAGGACACGAGCTTTTCTCATAACTTGAAAAGAGCTTTTTTGAAAAAAAAACTTGAGATAGATGTGATTGAGCCTCCCCCCTCAAATATACCCCCAAAGGACTAAGTATTGGAAGCTATCGATAATATGATAAATGACAAATTTAGGGTCGATTCCCTATCCGACTTCCATGTTTCAAAACATTTCAATCAGCCATTCTCAAGAAAAATGCCTGGTACAGGTGCTCTGGATCACCATGTATACAGGGTGTCAATTAAAAAAGGAGCCAGGCCGAATATCTCGAGAACGGCTCCGGATTCCGAAAAACGCTGAAACACGTGTTCAATTATTTTGAGCAGGACATCTTATTAGGGGGGCGCCGATTTGGGGGCTCTCTCTGGGGGGGCCCCCAAGGGGGGTACCATCTCCCTGAATCCAATACTTCAATGGGGCCCCCCATTTTTTTTTTTTAATAATCAAAAATAAGGTAAAATTCTAAGACTTTTGGTACAAGTAAAACGTCGACATCGTTTTCCGTTTTCGATTATATCGAAGGTCCAAGTTCGATTTGGGCCCATTTTCAAGTAGCATTACTTACTCCTCTTTGAAGAGTCGGAATTCACAAATCAAGGACACAAAAATACTTTGAAAAGCAAACCCTTTTCAGAAAAAAATTCAATTGTAACAAACATTTAGTCAAATTTTGGTTTTGAAGCTCAAAAAACTTTTAGACGTTTTGGGCCCCAAGGAGGGCCATCTGAGAAATTCCGAGTTACGACCTCTATTGAGTGATACATCAATCGAAAAGACGTAACAAGCTGAGCATTTCGGCGCAAACTGGAGGTGGATATCGTTTTTACATTTGAAATATCGAATGTCAATTTACAGATTGCGATATCTCGATTGTGAAAAACGATATCGAACTCCGGTTTGCACCGAAATGCTCAGTTTGTTACGCCTTTTCTATTAATGTATCAATCTATAGGGGTCGTACCTCGGAATTTTTCAGATGGCCCTCCTTGGGGGCCAAAAACGTCTAAAAGTTTTGGGAGCTTCAAAACCAAAATTTTACTAAATGTTTTTTGTAATTAAATTTTTTTTTGAAAAAGGGGTTACTTATTAGAGTATTTTGTGTCCTTGATTTTTAAATTCCGACTCTTCAAAGAGGAGAAAAGATTTTTTGAAAATTAGTCCAAATCGAACTTTGACCTTCGATGTATCAAAAACGAAAAACGATATTGAACTTCGATTCGCACAAAAAGTATGATAATTTCACCCTCTTTTCGATTAATAAATAAAATATTGGGGTCCCCGTTTGAAGTATTGAATTTAGGGACGTGGTATCCGCCCTGCGGGCCCCCCAGAGGTGGCCGCGAAATCGGAAACCCCCCCTAAAGATGTCCCCCCCAAGCTAATTGAACACGTGTTTCAGTGTATTTCAAAATTCGGAGCCGTTCTCGAGATATTTGGTCTGGCTCCTTTTTTTAAATTTACACCCTATATGCTATGAAACTTAATGAAAAGCGGCATTACAAGAATAACAACGCAGTCAAAGCAGCTTACACTGATTGACTGCATGTTATCTTTGTATCGCTAGACTGCGATACAAAACCTGCTGGCTGCTTGTTTTTTTTTGGTCTCCTTTCATTTTTTTTTAATATTTTTTTTCTTTCCTTTTCTTTTTCCCCCCCCATCTCAGCAACAATTCATCAATCTCACAGTCTCATTGCTACCTTCATCAGTTCTTTTCTTTAACTGGGAGCACAATTTATGTAACTCTCTCATCTTGGTATAAATCCATCTTCCTCTCACATCTTACAAGGGGAAAGGGAGAGGCAGAGGGGAGCCTGCTCCGAAAGGAACAGGACTTGTGCGAAAATGTAGTCCTTGAAGTCCTACTGAAGAGACCTAAAGCACTTTTTGTGAAAGGGCCCGTATAGTTGCAAAATTTTGATTTAAAAAAAAGCGCCCGGGATGACGGATCATTATTTAGGCAGCCGTGAATCAAACCCTAGCCTACCGACAGTGTGTTGTGATGCAATGGTAGAGTAGTGGACCGTAGGTCCCAACAACTGGAGTTTGATTCCTGCTGAGGGCGCTTATTTTTAACAATATTTTTTCTCATGTTTTCTAACAATGTTTTTTTTTTAAAAATTTTTTTTTAACACCTTTTGAATTTAATTATTTTACATCTTTTTTTCCCTAAATACAGTTACAGCACTGTGCTTTTACATGGAAGTTAAGAAAATATTTTTGAAAAATGAAATATAAAAAAAGCAACAACAGAAATACGCAAAAGAACACCAAGCGGATACGCGCAAAAAAAAAGTGATGTTGACCTCTTGGTATTCTTGATTTTTTTAATATTTTCTTTACTCTTACACCAAAGTAGAGAGCAGAAACTGCATATAGAATGAAAAAGACATGGAATAATTTGATTCTAATTGTGGAAAACAAGAAAAAATACAGAAAAGAAACATGAGTAAAAATATCATCAAAAAATAGGCATCGCCAGAGGAAATTAAACTAAAAACGTTCCAATCTCTAGTCCACTATTCTACTATTGCACCACGACATTGGTTGTAGCCGAGGGCTTGATTCTCCGCAACATAGCAATCCTGCCCCAAAGGCTTATTTTAAAATTAAAATTTTAAAAATTCAGGGGCCCATTTACAAAAAGTGCTTTAAGTCTCCCTTCATTAGGACCCCAATGACTACGTTTTTGCGAAAGTCCTGTTGAGTTTGGAGTGCCCCCCCCCCCCCTTTGCCTTGTTTAAACAGTCGTACATCTGTCTCCCTCATCTCCTTTTCATTCAATTTGCATCCTTAAAATAAAAAAAAATAAAAATGTGTAATAGATTGCTCTGTGGCCACACTTATTACTATTTTGCAGAAAACTAAAGATATTCTGAAGGTCAAGGGCTTTCTATGGATATGTCACAATTCACTTCCATTCACAAATTCCTCAGAGTCTCTTCCTCCAAATTTTTGAGGTTTCAGCCTCTTGGGTAAAAATTTTCAAGAGTCAAAGTATGACTTGTGATCCATCAATTTAAAGGTCTTTTAAGCAAGAACAGCTTATTACGATCATATTTCCTAGATGTTTTTAATTTCACTCATAACCAACATCAAAGCAATAAATACTTGTTCAATATTTTGAAGGAAAGGTTAAGAGACAACTTCACCATCTAACCATAGTTGTTTCAACAATATATAAAAAAAACAAATCTTTAAATGCACTTGTCTCCAAACGTGGTTTAAGGTTATAAGATGGGTCCGTGTTCTTGTAGCCGTCCCCTCAATGATAGTATATTATAGTTATTTGCCGCAAGATTCTGTGGGGAACCAGAATTTCCGCATTTCGTCACTACCAAGATTTTTAAGACCGTCACTTCTTAACGGAATAAAAGTCAAAAAATCAGAAGTAAAAAAAAAAGTAATTTATTGTTAAGGAATAAAATAATATACAAACAATGAACAGTTTATTCGTCTCCCTTCTTTTCAACCTTTCCTCCCCTAATTCTTCCGGTACGTCTGGCAGCGATAAGACCAACCTGAAACAGACATTCAAAGGATGAGTCACATTGTACCTGATAATCTTCTAAAATATAAAGATAGCAAATCAAACAATGCTTTTAAACGCTTCTACATGCTTTTTTAAATAATAATAAAAAAAAAGCGAATCAAACGTTACTTGGAGGTAAAAGCTTACAGGAGTATTCTATTCATTGCTCATCAATTCCTAATTTAACAATGGAGTTTGTTTGAGGTACAGAGGTCAAATCAACTAGTTGTCTTAGGCATGCGATGAAAGTTTTTGACCTTTAAAGCACATACTGCTAGTTTCGAAGAACTGATTCATTTGCTTAGTAAGACAGATTTGACCTGTTCAATGGCAAAGACGATACAGTAACTACGAAGATCTCACAATATCTTCTGAACTAATTAGAAAATCAAGCTATGAGACAAATTTCTGTTAGGTGGCACCACATGCTAATAGTAGCAGGGTGAATAAAATTAGCTGAAGATTTTCAGAATTTAATATTCAACTAGACAGGTTATAAGACACTCACAAGGGGGGGCAACTCCAGAGACAATACATAATAGAGACCACGCACTAGCCTAGCGCGCGGTGGCTGACTTTTTTCCGGAGTTTAACAGAAATTAACATAGGGAGCATGAAGGAGCACCATCCAACATGGACCATACGTTGACTGATGCAATTTCGGTGCTTCGGATTCACTAGGTAAAAATCTCAACAACGTTTCTCATCAGTTAACGTATGGTCCATGTTTTCGGTGTTCTGTTGAGACCCCCCCAAAAAAAAAGTTGCAACCGCGGACAAACATGGGCAAGATAGATAGTGCGTGGTCTCTATTATATATTGTCTCTGGGCACCTCTAAGGTTAGTTTCTTTGTCGAAAAACTCTCACTTTTATGAATTACATTTTGAGCCTTCATGACACTCCAAGTTTTTGATAAAGCTTACGCTAAGTTACACGGTTTTTGGACAATATTTGTAGATGTTATTACTTAATAGGCTCATTAGCCTTGTAGAATAAAGAGAGAAACCAGACCAAAACACAGTTTTGAAGGAAATGTTGGGTCTTTTTAAAACAAAGTCCGACATTTTTGGATGCAAAAGGTGTCGGTTGTTTCAGATCATTTAAGCACATCAGAAGTTTCTGAGTACGTTCAGCCTAACGAGTTGAGGAGTTTTAAAAAAAGTGATAGTGCTATCAGCACAATCTGAGGAGTTGGTGCGTCCTCTTATCAAGTAGCCAAAGGGCTGAGAAAATGACTGAATAAATAAATAAATGACTGAACAATAAGTAGTAGTAGTGGTAGTAGTAGTAAAGTCCAGCTGCCCAAACACGTGGTTCGTTATGCTAATATTTCACAGCGAACGACTGGACTGCATAAAAAAAGAAGGGGTAGGCAAGACAATCAAAGTATACTCAAAACAAAAGATAGGAAAGAGGAGAGTAACGACGATCTGCCAGGGACTCTCAAATTGGGAAGGAAGTACTTAGAGCACTCAAGGAGGTAAAGTGCTCTAAATAAATTTTTTCTCTCTTTTCTCATATAAAATATATTAAAAAAAAGGAAACACAAAATGATAATTACCTTTCTACCAGCAGAGGCACCTCGTCTGACTGTTGAAGCTTTACCAATATGTTGATGGTTACCACCTCCGTGAGGATGCTCAACGGGATTCATAGCAACACCACGAACCTTAGGCCAGCAGTTACGTTTAGCCTTGTATTTGTGATATGCTCTACCAGCTTTCAACATGGGTTTGTCAATACGACCTCCACCAGCGATGACGCCTAAAGAAAGAAAAAGTGGCCCATATGAATGTGAATAAAGGTATAAAGTTTTGATAAGGACAGCTTGACATCAAAAAGACAGAGAGATCATTTCACACTTTAATACTCATTTACTAACCACAGTTTAATCCAAAAAATGATAAATGAAGAGGATACAGACCACTAACCCTTGTGAGTCCAAGGAGGTTCTAAAACAAACCCAGGTAGGCCAGTTTTTAGCGTAAATTTTTTTATTTAATTAAACGGGACTTCATGACATTCAAGGTACTAATTAGGATAAGTTTTTTGCCTCCAGCAGTAATCCTACTGGAGAAGCAGCTCTTTTGTTTAAATCTTTACGAAAGAATGACAAGATTGGGCCAGCCCTATAAGCAGAGCTATCGACCAACTGCCATCAATAATCGATGAGTGGCGATTAGACATTTCTCATATTCAAGTCCTTTATTTATATTCAAATACCATGGGCTCACTAGAATTAGTAAAGGCACGATGGAAAGTCTTCTTGCAGGAAAGCTCTTCAGTCATCAAACAAAAGAGACATAGAATACAAGCGTCTTTTGCAGATGATCTGGTGCGCTTCCTTGACCAGGGAGGTGATCACAGAGGATGGAATTGTAATGTTGTCGTAATCAAATCAAATGCATAAAGTCACATGGGTTCGCAACTGTGCATTTCGATCACACAAGTAACCACTTCTTCACCTCTTCGTACTTCAGTTGACAGAGATTCCCGCCAGCGGAAACCAGTCAGAATCACTGATGACTGAAAAATGAAGAGGCGGAGGAGTGGTTATTATAGGTTACCAACTTGATCAGGATACACAGTAGCAAGCGTGTTTGATTTTAAAGCATTCAATCCGATTATCATAACCATTACGATACAATCCTCCATGATCCAAATTTGTTGGAAACCAGGAAGCGCCAGGCTCATCAGAGCCGTACTTTTTTGCTGAGTATAGAAAAACCCCAACAACCACATGATGCACCAGTCCAGTCATCAAGCAGATTTGTCCCGAGAAATAATGGTTCGGGTCAAACAAGAGTCATAATTGGTGGATTGGGCTGTAATTATTTACCAGATCATTCACGAAAATACGGTTCAAATATTTCAAATGCTGAGGACTCTGGTTAGGATGACTGTTGAGCTTGTTCTTTTCACCAATTTTGATGAGGATTTTCTTCACTTTTCCCAAGAGTTCCTCACTCTACCTGCAAACGCGCATTACAACACATTTTACACCCCTGATTTGGAATGCGGAAAACTGTTAGCCAGCCTTAAAACAAGAGGATTTCATTTACTTGTCTTACAGCACACTCCTCAATTACTAGCAAAATTCAAGAGCTGCTAAGGTTTAAGATGTCTGATGTGTACTTACCGACCATGGCTCTGTTGTTGGATGGAAGAACCCTCTTAGTTCCTGAAGGTAACTTAACTCTAGTACGTTTTGTGTCAGGGTTGTGAGCGATAACTGTGGCATAGTTTCCGGATGCTCGGGCTAATCGACCTCGGTCACCAGCTTTCTCTTCCAAGTTACAGATAATGGTACCTTCTGGCATTAATCCAACAGGCATGACATTTCCGATTTGAAGTTTTGCTGCAAACAAGATGAGTTGCATAATTATTAGACAAACTTCCCTGGAGGGCTATCAAAAATAAATAATCGTGGGCTGGACAGTTAAAAGTTTAGCGATGGAAGTTTCAACACAGCAGATGAAGGGGATTTTTTTTTTTTTAACACAAATAATATCTTCGGGAGACTACATTAAAAGAACATCATAGGAGGGTAACTAAACAGAGCGCAAGACAAGAATCCTAGCAGGAAACTTGGAATACTTTGAAACGACATCAATAGTGCTCCCGCCATGTCGATAGATCTTTCTTCGATGAATACTTTCCTCTCCACACAAAAAAAGTAACTCCAAAGTTGGACATTTACATATGATTGTATTCCTGCCTCCGCCTCATGATCTTATGGATTCAAAACAGCTTAGACTTTGACTAACACCTAGAAAAAAAGAATTGGAAAATTGTTTGCGCTGGAGAATTGCTGGTCAGTTCGTGCATCATGAACTACAGGTTGCTAATTAAAAAAATTGTCATAACAAAATTTACAAGGTGTAAAACAAAATGTTAGCTATTTCGTACGTGATGGACAGAAAATTGTATAGAACTTTCAAATTTACTGCACAGAAATCGTTGAATGACAGCAACTTTCAAAATAACCGGGCTTGCAACATCACTGGATACAGCGCTGAATTTAGCCATGCATTTCATATGATACGGTCACCCTACAGCTCTCAATAAAATAGGCAAGAAGAAGGAACTGAAAAAGTTGAGGGTTGATATATTGAAAGCTTGTTGCAAACATACCTTTCCTACCACAGTGAACAAACTGTCCTGTGTACATTCCTTCGGCAGCAATGAATAATTCCTTGCGCCTCTTGTACCTGTATGGGTCACGGAAGTGAACTACAGCGAGAGGGGCACCTCTACCAGGGTCATGGATAATGTCCTGAAAATAGATATCACAAGGTATGATATTTAATGATGGGTTTCAATAATATAAAGGATTTTTAATATAAATTTTCCACCAAATCTTTAATAACCAAAGATCAAATAGGGCCCACTTCTCATCAGATGCAAAAATTAAAAGCAAGTACTATTTTCAGTCCCTGTATGTGGTACGATTGAATAAGGTACCCTTAGTTTTTGAAAAAACAGTTCCGAATCACTCCGTAATAACAGGTTGAAAACAGCCCAAATCTTGAGTACAAAATGTACCCATAGAGTCAGATCGAAAACTGAAAGTACTCAGCAGTTCAACCTCGGTACTTGAGTCCTATTTTCCCAACTCTGGTAACAGATAGAGCTCAGTTCAGAAGTGTTGGCCACTGACAGCTCTTCATTTACATGCATGAATGGCCGTATTTCCGTCCGCTGCTCTGACCGAACTTCCGGATGGCAATTACCGCCAACCCCCGTGCCCTGCCTGCACGAAAGGCATTGTAAAAAAAGAGCTTTCAGCGGGCAACACTTCTGAAACAATCTCTACAGGCCCAATAGCTACAACAAAGGATTCGAGGATCATAACAATAATAGTGAGAACAAACCTTGATGACACCTTTGATGTATCCTCTCCTTTCTGCAAAGTCAAGATTCCTAAGCCTTGCAGGTCCTTTTCTGTGGTGGGTGTGAGCTGTGAAGACACTTCCTGCTCCCTTCCTCTGTGAACGGATAACCCTACCCATGATTCACCTGAGAATAAAAACAAGCACACATGAAATTTTTGGTCAAATCAAGATAAAGTTTCACAGTTAACCACTGGCTAGTGGAGATTAGAGGATCACGTCAGATGAATTTGCACCCGACCATTGAACACAAGGTTGGGACAAAAGAGTTCGCAATTGGTTTAGACAGTATATTAGTTTTGATGATAAGAGGATCTGAGCAAATGCAATGAAACCAAGAATCTTGCTGTCAGCCACAAACTAATCTAAAGCAACCTCTCTACCGGTAAAAAATTATCGAACTACAGCTCCAGAGCGACTCCAAGTTCAGCAATTATAGTAGGAGAAACAAAAACAGATAGGTACTGTCTAGAATATTAGTTGTTGTGGACCCGTGGCACTTTTAGCCGTAGATCCTGAATCCTTCAAAATGGACACTTCTTTGTTCACACAGGTTTTCGAGCATCACCACATTCTGTCGAAAGAATAATTAATGAAACTACCTCCATCTTTCCTATGCAAACAACGTTCTCAAAATCTTACAGCAACAGAAATCGTCAGCAGTAAAAGCCTAATCTTCTACTAAGAGCAGAAATTGGAGGGAATCACTTCATATTGAAAACCCAGACGGTTGTACTATCGACCAATTAAAGATTGTTGCAAGATTTTCTTGAGCTAAGTTTCGCCTTCAAGGTTCCTACTTGGCCACTCTTCATACTCCTTTGGTCAGGAGAGCCGTTGCAGATTAATCCCACACTCACACACATAACTGCGGCAGTTATCGCCTAGAGTACAGTGATGGGAATATTGTGCAGGTGTACCAGACCACCCGGATAGGGAATTTTTCTCAAAAAAAAAAAACTGCACCAAATGATTTGAAACAAGAAAGGGAGCTAGGAATAGAGGGACCAGACCCCAAATTTTTCATTTTTGATATTTTCAGAAGCCCCTAGAGGGCTATTGCGGAGGGTCTAAACAGATTTTTCAAGTTTCTAGGCAAGACTTAGCTCGTAAAAATCTTGCGACGATCTTTACTTCGTCGATAGTACAGCAAAGGCTATAATAGAGAGGGGGTGAGGTCCTCTATAGGTAGTGTATAGTCGCATTTTGCTCTGTTATCGGCGGTGGCCGATGGCCGTCGCGCGATGATATTTCTCTGTCCAATCAGAAAAAAGCGCGAAAAAATGATAAACTTCAAGACGATGACCGCTTGACGCGCGACGAACAGCCGTCATCGGCGATGGTGAAATGGTTGACGACCTCCGGAGGTCGTCAACGAAGATGGCCATCGCCCGATGGTACAGCGTTGCCACATAGTGAAATTAAATTAATAATTAAATTTGGCTTCGCCCACTTCCGATGACCATCGGAAAAGCAAAATACGAGCGATGGCAATCGCAGGCCGTTTGATGGCCGTTTGATGGCCATCAAACGGCTTTCGATGACAAAGCAAAATGCGACTAATGTTAGTCCATAGACTGGACGTCTGAGCAGAAAATGGAGACTGTCAGTTTCAAAGGTATCCGCCAAAACCACCTGTGCATAGGATTCAGAGATTATAGTTTTTGATCATAATTTCATGGCTCTCAACAATCTACTCTACATCCTCCAGGACTGACTAATTAGTCCTGGACTAAATGCACTCCCAGCTAATTCTGATTACCATAACTTTCATAAATTTTGACTGCAAAATGACTTAGATAAATTGAAAAATCATGAGTGCTTGAGAGTTTTTATTTGTTATAAAAAGATTCTGGAAGAAAGGTATGAAGGGGTTGAGAATAGGAATCTCATGGTCAGACAATGAATCGAGGGGAATGCGCATCTCAACCCAGGTTCAATAACTCGCGTACGGCTTAATCCAAGTTGAGATGCACACAATAACAGTTTGGTTTCGGTACTTGTAACATCATTTCTACTCAAGACACCCCACAGTTCCAATGACCCATGAACACCGGAGAATGCTGAACTCGAGTTGATGCAGCATCAGCCACCAAAACGAGAGAGGTTAAACATGCATGTGATGCGGCTATACCGCATCTAGCATTGCCAATATTTTTGTCAACTATCTGAACAAAACAGACAGGAGAGAAACTTTTCAAACTCAGTTTGAAAATCACAGTTCCATATACACTAACCAGCGTTGAGATCTCTCGCATCAACTAAGCTAGGAGTCCTCAGTACTTGCACGAGAGGATGGCAGCTGACACAGAGATTAACCCAAGTAGAAAGGCCCAGCTCAAAGAGGCAAATTAGGAAAATAATAGCACTGATTGAGGTACTTAGGGGGCAAAACAAATGAGGAGATTTCAATCGGACATGAAATAATTTCGGTTAGATCCACCGGCCATAGGGAATAACAACAACTGACACATTTCAGGTGATTTTAGGCTGTCTCGAGCCTCGTGTGATCACGCTTCGATTTGTGGGTTACGAGAACTTGGGTGCGGAAAATTTTCGGAGGAATTGGAGAAATAGAAATCCTATCTTCATTCTCAGACTTTCAAAAGTTGAAAAGCACACAGAATAACTTGAAAGGGTAAAAACTTACCAGTATTGTCTCGGTACTGCGAGGTGAAAAACGTGCAAAGCACACGAAAATGGGATGTCTGCGGTGGCGGCACTCGCAACGTGTGACAAAGCGTAGTTGCCAACTTTCTACACAATAATTTAAAAGGGGTTTTATTTTTTTATTTTTTTCACCATGACCTTTCAAAATTGCCTGGACATTTTCCAACAAAATAATGAACAATGGCTTCATTGAAAAAATCGATTTGCCAATTACTCCTCAAAATATTTACCTAGATTCCTGAAAAAATGAAGCAGGAAACATTTTAGGAAATATGGCTACATTGTAAAATTACATGTATCACCTCAGAGAAAACGAAAGAAACTGTGCGCGATAATAATAAATCATTATTAGAGTTCCTTCTCATTTCTTTGGAGGTCAAACATTGAATAAAACTTGATTTATTGTAAATTTCAATTACTATTTCACTCTAAAATTTATTTTATGGAGGTTTATTTCGCATTATTTAAAGTGAAAATGCAAGAAAAATTGTTCGAGGCAAACAAAGAGAGAATTTCTTCGTTGCTAAGTTTGTCAACCTGTCAAAATATTTGACACATTGACAGTTAGGTTAGGTTACATTATTATGTTTTCGTGTCCTGCCTGTGGAGTTAGTTTGTTTCTGTGGTTTTACTAGCTTTCTTTAAACTTTCATTAACTCTACTACATTTTACTGAATAAACTTATCTTTCATAATGCCTCCCACAACATACCTGTCTGAAAAATTAGTTGATGTAAGTACACCACCATGCTTCCAGCAATCTTATCACCCAGTTAGGTTTTCTAGGATTTGTCGCTACTCATGATTACGTATGTCAAAATTTTTCTTGGTAGAAGTCGTAATCATTAACTGAGCCGCGTTATTACTCCTCTGAAAAGTCAGAATTGACATAGCTTCAAAAATTTGAAGAAGATTGATTTGCCTTTGATTGCAAGCCAACAGGTACCATTGAAATAATAGTACCTAATGAATTGTTGAACGATGCTTCAATTCCATTGGAAATATTCGATCCAGTCTGTCAAGACTTGCAATATTCAGTACTTATTCCACATCTAGTAGGGTAGAGCTTGTTTCAGAAGTGTTGGCCGCTGACAGCTCTTTGTTTACATTCACAGACGGACATATTTCCGTGTGCTGCGCTGACCAAAGTCCTGGAGTGCGTTCCCTCCCAACCCTTGAGCCAGCACCCTGCTTTTGCGATAGTAGCTAAACCGGCCTACTGTGCATGTAAAGAAAGAGCTGTCAGTGGTCAACACTTCTGAAACGATCTCTAATAGTCTCTGCAGTCTGCATTGACAAAACGATGTTGCTTGTTGATGATAGTTGCTGCAGACTAGGTCGTAGAACTGGGGAATTCTGAATGTTTCTTTTCTAGAATCATCATTAACTTGCAGAAAATTGATTGAGGCGCACCAGTGAGTGGGTGGCTTTAAGAGTTCAAATTTATTAGCTATTCATTTGCTCATTAATATGTTTTGCTGTGTCTTGGACTTCCAACGCTGCATGTCCCATCGTATCAGGGACTCAGAGTTTCTCTGCTCTAATTTTTAGAATCTGAGCCCCACAGCCCAGAGTGTATTTCTTTTTTGTAAAATCTGCCGGTTTTGCTGAGCTACTGTCATGTCACCCACTTAGAGGGTTGTAGTTTTAGCACCTCAGTTCCAGACTGTACTATCATTGTTCATAAATTCTGCCTGTTTTATCCTATCTGTTCTATTATATTCTATCTATCTCTTTCCTCTCTTTTGAGTACTGTGAGGTTTGGAGGGGTTGCATTAATTTCATATCTTGCAATTTCTGATTTTTACTCAGCTCTCTTTTGGGTGCTGTGAGGGGTGGAGGCAATATCATCTATACACTATATCGGAGCCCGGGCGATTTTGAGGTTCGGAGAAGTGGTTGGGATTTAACACGAGCGCTTATGGGAGTTACCCGGTTTTTTGAGATTTTGAGCCTTTTCCCGATCGAAAATTGATTTTTTTTTGCTGAACTAAAGTTGTTTCTCTTGATCTGCTGAACAATTTCTAAAAAAATTAAATTGAAAAAAAAATCCATTGTTTTTTTAAACTGTTCAGCTTGAAAAAAGGTACAAGATCTCACCAGTAAAAAAAAAATCAATTTTTGATAGGGGAAAGGCTCAAAATCTCAAAAAACCAGGTTTAACTCCCACAAGCGCCCGTGTAAAATCCCGACCACAGTGACCTAACCTCAAAACCATGCGGATTCCGATATGTTCTATAGCTGATATTGGTTGAGGTGGCATTAATTTCATCTGTCGTAATTTCTGATTTTTACTTTACAACCTTTCAGAGATTAAAACTGGTCCGATCAAAAAATATAGGATCACTGTATGGAATTTATTACGACAGCTCAGTCGTCATCCTTGGTTTAAGTTTTGAAGATTTTGATAGTAATGAGGATGATGGAGGAAGGAACAAATTTGGTTCGTCTCAAGCACATTACCCTACTGAAGTTGATTATTGCGGCTTAGTATCCTTTCAGTCAGACGCAAGCACAGAAAATGAGCAACTTGAGTTTATCAAAAAATCAGTCGAAGTAAGTCCAAAGTTGTATAAATTTAATCTTCAATTTTTTGTAAATCTTTTCAACTCCCCTCTAGCCTTTTTTACCTTTTCACCATCTCAAAATCATTGTTTGATTGTATTGTCAGCTATAATCTATATTAATTTTAGCTTTATATCTTAGCTTGGCCAAGAGACTTGACTTAATATCAAAAAATATGATGCTCAGAACTGATACAAATTTTAATACTTTTTTTTTTTTTTTTTTTCAGAGCTCACTGTTTTCAACATTGTTCATACTGTATTATCATTTACTGTATCCCTATTTGTGACAACCATTCAAGAGCCAAGTACAGTATGGGACGGACAATCCTCTCGCCTGATTGATGTTGAGGACTTGCGTCCAGTCATAATTAGTTAGTCCTCAATATCTATCAAGCTAGAGCCTCTTTTGTTCCATACTCTACTGTACCCCAGGTAGCTAATTTATGATTCTGTTTTCACAGGGAGTCGCCATTTCAGACTCACCGTTTGTCTCCATCATCAACGTCAGTGCGCCATACCCTCCAACGATAAACCTCTATTGTTACAAAAGTAAAATCTTGGAACCAGTCGAATACAAAATTTTGTCAGAGAAAGAAATAAAAAAACAATTTATAACTGTCCGACTTTGCTCAAAACTACCTTTAACGTGTGAAAGTAAGTCTGAAGCAATAAATGAAGGGATTGCCAATCTTCATAAAAAGGTATGTACACTGTAGATTTTTAATGGACTTCAAAACCTACTCAACTTTAATGATTACTGGATAAAATGAATTCTTCTTGAATGGTTTGGCAAAAATCTAAGTGCCTAGAATCTTTGTCCCCCTCCAAGAACACCAGACTAGTGCTTATGGCTGGTAGAGCCCAGTTAAAATCTTGGAAAATGTAAATCAATTCTGTTTGAAAGTCTCACCAGAAAAAAATTCAATGGATGCAAAAAATTTTAACCAACAGATTTTGAGATTTTTGCGATTTAAGAACGGAACTATTTTGGCTCTACCAGTAATGGTCTTTATACAGCAAAAATTGGCCACAAGATCTGCTCTCCTGTGCGTATAAAATCATCTTGTGTCACTACGACAAATTCATACGCCAAGTAAAGCTGACTCTTTTACATATCTTTGCTCCGTCTAAAAACTATTGATTGTTGGCTGAGCACAGTTCCTCTTTAAATTGCAACTAACTCAAAATCATTCATAAAAAGTTTTGCGCCCTTTGACTTTTGAGACTTTCATGCGCAACATGTTTGAATTTTGTGAGATTTCAACCGCGAACAACCCCTGCTGTAAGTACTGGTTCAGTGTCCTTTTAAAGTGTCAGAAAGTCTTTAAAAACAATTAAACAAAGTCCATGTTGTGTAAAATACCAACTGTACCAAGACAGTGTTGCATGCTTTAGTTCACATTCGGTGAACACATTCGCAGTACTTTTTGATTACTTTTAAAAGTGTCCATCAACTGTCGTAAACCCAACTTTATCTCATTATCAATTTTTAATATCCTTTTTGTATCAATTTATTCATCCCCTCTTTTCTGTTTAACTTGCAAAATTATTCGTGTGAGTTTCTTGTGCCTGATCTGGTTCAATTGTTAAAGAATTCCAATGAAGGTAGTCTTTAATATGCTCTTTTAAATTTTGCATTTGATGGCTTGAGAGTATCAAAGATAACTTGAACCCTTCCTCCAACAAACTGCTTAAATCACTAAAACACCGCTGAAATTTTTATGTATGTTATGTACAATTCTACTCTGTTGTTTTATCAGTTATACCTTATAACTTTTTTTTCCTTACTTGTGTCCCTCAATTAATCCCGTCACCTCACCTCCCTTCTTCTGTCGTTCCAGATACCTTGTGCATTGTGCAGGGTGTCAAAAAAGAAAAAGGGTCATTGACTTCAAGCCCCTTTAATTTTTTGGCCCTTAGGTCACTAGTGCCAGGTACTTTTTATGTCTTGATAGCCAGATTTTATTCATCAGTTTTAATATCAGGATTTTCTCACTTTTGTCTCCACAGATATCTGCTGCAAATGTGATGTTCAATATTCCCGAGTACGATCTATTTTTAAGTGATTCTGTTGTTGAATATAGCATTGAAAACTTAAGTTTAGACTCTTCAGTTGCCGACATTTTCGATGAGTCTTCTCGGGAGGAAGGTAGCTCAAAGTCAAAGAGAAAAGGAAAATCATCCCAAAATGTGAGTTTTTCTTATATTCATTTAATATCTAAAATCTAAGTGAAGCCCTTTGAGAAGTGAAGAACAAGACAGTAACAAGATTGAGAGGAAAAATAATCATTTTTTTTATGATTAGTAAAATGAAATGTCTAGTGAAGAAACAAAAACATCACAAAAAAAACCTTGATTGATTTGAATATTTTTTTGATCCATTAGAATTTTAATGGTGTGCATTTTGATCATTTCAGGGATTATTGACTGCAAAAATGTTGTTAAAATCAACGAAAAGCGATGAAGAAAATGACAGCCATCCATCAGGTCCTCCTGCTGTGTGTCAAATAAAACGTACGTTCCTTGCAGGTTTTTTTCATTTTTTTTTGTGTTTGCTCATTAAAGAAAGAGGCAAGGGGAGCATTCTAGAACTCATCGAAAAACTTCCTCGGTGCAAGGGAGAAGCTCCGATTCATTCCTTTACTCCCCGATTTTGTTTCTGATTTACCAGTGCAGTTTATCAGAGTATTCATGATCCCAATGAAATGCATCAGACTTCTTTGCTGGTGTACCTCGGCTTTATTGGCATATGACCTTCAATAAAGCCAGTGAAGACTAATCTGAAAGAGAAAAACATACTTCCAAGCACTTCCTTGTTTGCATTTAGATATTTGGGAATTTATGTGTGATACTAGCCCTCACTAGTTATACTAACCATTTTTTTAAACAATATGAGTGCAAAAACTGAAAATGGAGAAAAAAATCAAAAGTTTTCAATCATTGTGCAAAACCAGTAGTGAAAAATAAATAGACAAAATTGAGCAATAACACACCAGGTTTATAAGTGTTCGGAAATACATCAGAGGACTTGTGAAATTCATTAGCCTCATTGTAACGTCAACGGCAAATTCTCAAATTCTCAGGTTATGGATCTGATGAATTCTAGAACTCTTCCTCCATGTCTTTTCTAGCATTGGTGCAATCCTTGAAACTGGAAAGTTTGAGTATTTTCGGATGAATATAAGATGTTCTAAAAAATTGTTTTCCTCTCTCTATTTTTGTTTTTCTCCTGTATCTATATTTTCCCTTTTTTTTCTTTCCAGATGAAACAGAATGCTTAGAAATATTTTTGGAACTTGACGCTTTATCTATGGTGCACGTTAAAAAGAAGCTCAAACATTTGCAAAATATCCTGGTGGATAGTATATTAAGGGCCCTCTCACTTATGGAGGAAGCCCTTCTGAAAAATGCCTCATCTGCTCCTGTGATGCATCATTACTCTTTGAACCTGTTATCTCATTTCTTTACTATTGTCTATCCTGATAAAGTGCTGGAAGATACTTTAAGTAAGTAATCATAGGTGTTTGAAATTGAAAGCATATTTTTCATTGAAGACACAAAAACTTTGAGGACTAAAAGCTGTGCGTCAAAACTTACTGGAAAGTTCAAATTTTACACTTGCAAAATAAAACATTTCAAAAAACAAGATGTAATGGAGTGAAAGAAAAAATAAATACAATTAGAACAAATTTATATTAATTAGCCTATCTTGTACTAAATAAGCTTACCTAGAGAGCCACAGGCCTTTCCATCATAAATCATCATCAGTGGCTTAAAAGAATATTAAACAAATAAAAGTAATAAGACAGTGTAAACCAATGGCGTAAAGCCAATGGGAAAAGCATAATTTATAAGCAAGCAAAAAACTAGGAAGGAGAAAAGCCCATGGCTCTCTAAGTAAGTTTATTTAGTAGAAGATTAGCTAATTAATACAGATTTGTTTTCTTTTCATTTCTTTTTTCCTTTACTCTTGTAGGCCTGTAGAATGTTCATGTACTAAGGTTTTGCAGAAGGAAGTCCCCTTTCACAGTAAGAGGGGAAATATTTTTACCCTCTCCACTGTTCAAACGACAGTACGTGGTAAAGTGTGCTCAACAAGTCAGTGATGGCCCGTCCTCTGCGGTTTGGATGCTCGACCCAAAAGCCAACTGCTGGCAATTCTGACTGTAAGAGTCTGCTCTCCTGTATCAACGCAGAATCAGATACAATGTCCCATTCATGAGTTGTGTTTACTACTACTCGAATGTGACTTGTAGGAAACATAAAGGCACTCAATGCTGATATATCCCTGGAAGGAAACTTAACTGCTCGGAGTCCGTTATCATTCCCATAACCGGTATCGCATGTATCGTTAGGTGCTAAATAATGCCTGCAGCTTTGGCGTGGTCCAAAGCAACAAATAGGCCCCATTTTATTAATTGACAAAATTTTTGATCATTAGGTTCTTTACTCTCACTAGAATCATGATAACGACGAGTGCATATTCTTACAACGAGGCCACAGCGACCGGCCAACCTGGTGCCTCTGGCGCTCTGCTCAAATATTTGTCAACAGGACGATCTCACTCATTGTCCGAGCAGTGAAGTGAGGGTCAAAAATTTTCCCTCTTGTCGTGGCAGGGAACCTCCTTCTGCAAGCCTCAGTACAAACAACCACGCTTTTTCAAATGGCGTAGCATAAAAAATATTAGAAAGCTTTGAGAAAATTTTCAAAATAGAGAAATTTTTCCTAGCAAATATGCTTCAAAGCATACAAACTTCTGCAAGTAACATAGCTTATTAATTTTTTGTGCATTTTTTGCAACCAATGATCAAAGCAATTTGTTTGCTTGTCATTCTTAGCACAGTTTTAAGCAGGTGCTCTATATCTAAAAAAAAATAATCAAAATCTACATTTATTTTTGTATTCATTTGTTTCACTCTAGAAAGTTATCGAGAATCAATTCACAAATTACTAGGTCTACCAACGAATCAACCATTCTTTAGGCGTGGAAATGCGCATCAGTTTGACAAGAAAGAAGTCCAGACTTTCAGTCCTCTACTAATTAATCCTCATGAAGGCCTTGGTTCGTCGGGAGGTATGGATGCTCACTTTACTTGTATACTCTTTTTGCTCCTAGCATATTTCCTTGGTACAGATTCAAACTTTCTGTTTTTGGCACTTACTAGTGTTATAGATCTTAAGCTTTCAGCTTTGTTTAGTGGTATTTGAAATATTTTCTTTTTTCAATGCTTTATATATAAATGAAAAAATATTCGAGACAGTATGTGAAGGAAAAGCTAGTCTTTATAGCTATTCATTTGTAAAGTAGGTACATACAAGTCTGATTTTGACCTATTTTCAAAAAGTCATAACTCCCATTTCTAACATCGCGAAGTAAAAAACTATGTTCGTAAAGTTCACAACTAATTGAGTCCTTTCAGAAAAAAATACAAATCTGGATTCAAGTAAATGCAAAAACGGCTTTGGGGTGTAGTAAATGTGTCAAGCAAATTCGTTTCCCAAGAAGCTTGAGGGAAAAAACCCACATTTCTCAAAAAAGTCAAATGGTACACCCTACCTTATGATATGTACATTGTACATCATTCGAAAGTACTTAAAAAGTTTAGACTTTTGGGGTAAATCGAATGTTAATATCGTTTTTTGTATTTGATAATTTGATTTTATCAAAAATCTAAGTTCAATTTCGACAGATCTTTAAACTTTTAAACAACAATCAATCACTATCATGTGATACATCCTTTGCAAAAGTGTGGAAAACCATACATTTCAATGCAAATCGAACATCGACATTTTATTTTGCCTTTGAGGTATAGCACATCGAAGTTGAGAGCCTCATGTCCATCTTTGACTTGCGACCCAATTATTTGTCTGCCGGATGTGCAGAACATTTTTTCATTAAATTTGGACTCTGGCTTACTACTTTTTAAGACACATTTAGTTTGGTTTTAATTTTGCCTTTGATCTAATGATTTGACGTTGTATTTTCAGTGAGTAAAGGAGAAGTTGCTGTAGTCAGCGGAAAGTACTCCTATCACCATTACATGCAAGATGATATCAATGATAATGGATGGGGTTGTGCTTATCGGTCTTTACAATTGATAGTATCTTGGTTCAGGTTTGTTCAGACCTTATCTCTGCCTCTTTTATCAGTTAAAATTTACTTCATCACACACAAATTTTTGTTACATAACTGGTACATGCTGATCAGCCGCACTCTAAATTTTGTGGGGACTAAATAGGGGGGAAAAAATTATCTGCTGATAACACACGCTTTTTCAGAGTCAAAAAAAAAAAAGAAGAGATAAGAAGTGAGAAAATTAGAAATAGAAAAGCCTTTCTATTGAAAGCAGTGAAAACTAGTACAATAAAACTGAGTAAAAGTGTCTTTGGATATGTTGTGGAGAGAAAAAACCAGAAATTTGAAAAACATTGTGTAAACAACCTGGAGACAAAGTCACTGCCACACTGAGACGATAAAGATATGTAATGTTTTTTGTCATCTCTCTGTAATACACTACAGAATCAAAAATGTAATCAGATCTTTTGAATAGTTTTGAAAGATGATGGTGGTTGCCAAGGTCATCAGTTTAGCAGTTTACTGATACACATAACTGCTAGAATTTCATTCATTCAACCACGATAGTAAGTAGTGCTGCCTTGAGTAATCTACGGCAACTGTAGGATCCCTCTAACATCCCCTGGGTGTCATATTACTCTTATTAGTAATCTGGTAATACTGGCAAGTCACAGAAATTTTAAAAATCATCAAACATATGTTGTAGAACTTTGATATTTTCTGTTGCATTAGAACAAGATATGCAGTGTACAGTTTTGGTGTGCAGCTAGTGTTAAATTACAAAGTATTTCGGAGGTAAGAGAGGGGTGCGGTATGAAATTGAAGGTTTTTCTGTAAGAAGGGCCCATGAGCAGAACAGCTGTTTTAAGAAAAATTCAAATGAATGTAACTGCTAGAATTTATTTTTTACTTGAAAAAACAATTTTGAGTTAAGTAGGGCATATTAGAGCCAATATTCCACTGCGAAGATAATAAATTTAAACCGAGATTAAGGGTAGTTGCAAGGAATTTTCAAAGTTGATTTTTAGACTCTTCGTATGGAAATATATTTTGTGATGCTGGAGTTCAGGAGTTAACAAGGACGAAAAGCACCTTTAACTACAAAAGTTTGCTCTTTAGCTTTACTCTATGATGCACAGCAAAAAACCTAATCATCAAAAATAGAGCCAAACATCACAGATATCCAGAAAAAATATTTTCCCGCAAATGTTTGACTTAGAACTTCCTGATCCGTTCTCACTGCTGATTGACAATTAATCTCCATTTTTACCAAGAATCTATGTTTGCTTGCTGGTATTTTTGGGTGAAACTCATTTATCAAAATATTTTTGGCAGGAGAATAGTGAATGTTTAAGGCACGGATTATTTCAGTCTACTTTCCGGAAGAAGGGCTCATAGTGCCTACAGATAAAAGCCATTTTAACCATAGGCCCTTCTTCTTCTGTAAGTTGTTAGGAAATGGTCGTATCAATTTGATGTTTTATGGGTAGGTACCAGGTCCCTTAGGGCTGTTCAAGTATTTTAAGCCAACTTTCCGGAAAAGGACCTGTAGCACTATACTATGAGCCCTTCTTCTGGGATGTCCTCAATAGTAATTTTCCCAAATCACGTTAATTAGTAATCTTATTTCTTCATCTTTGTCAATTAAAGATGCTATCGCTCATAAGTCATAACCATCCTTTTTATTGATATCATTTCCAGGTTGCAAGGATTCACTAACCATCCGGTTCCATCACACGAAGAAATCCAAAAATGTTTGGTGGAGATAGGTGATAAACCGCGATCTTTTGTAGGTTCGCGGCAGTGGATTGGATCAACAGAAATTTCATTTTGTCTAGAATCAATGTTAGGAGTCACAAGTCGAATCATAGCAATCAACTCGGGAGAGGAATTATCAGAGAGGGGAAGTGAATTGATTCATCACTTCAAAACTCAGGGCACACCCATCATGATTGGTCAGTAATATTCACTTTCTTTAATTAAAATCTCCAACGTCAATAATTCAGCTGCACTATCATTAAAAACTGTCTTTCAGATTCTTTTACGAAGAGAACTGTGATATCCTTGAAAAACATGCATTATATATTAATGAAGTAGCTGTCAAAGAAATCTCAACAGTGATTTTATCCACCATACCTTGTGCACTTGCTCCTTGTGTGTATTTTAAGTTGTTTCGCTGTGAACATTTGGAATTGCGAAACTTACTTTAAACGGAATTGTATACTTACAAAAAGCTCTCAACATTGGAAACTGGATGATGTTATCAGGTCATTATGTCAGACGCTGGTCCACCTGCTTTTTTTATTGGCATCACTGCTTTTCTTGTGACAAAAACTACAAGATTCATGTATCAAATACAGTTTTTAAAAACCCAAATAATACAGTAAACCTTTGATTCAACATTTCCCAAAGTAATGCTTTTTTGATTTGTTGGTCCTGATCAATTCCTCATTAGACTAATGTAGTAAAAAAATTCATTTTAACGTATTTGGGTCGTCAGAAACCTCGTAATAACGTTGAATTTTTGATCATCCTAAATGCAACAAAGGGATTGACAAGGGAGGAAGGAGGAAGGTTTCATAACAAGGCTTAAATTCATCGGAACCAAATTCCTGCGCCGTGAAGCACATTTCTAAACGTTTTTCAGTATAATGTTGCTATCCTGCAGTCCTCTGAAAAATGTTGAATTGAAGGTTTACTGTAGCTCATTCCCTCCGTTAGATTTCTAACTGGGAAAATAATTAGTAATTTGATCAGAATTATTGGAAAGTGATGGAGGAAAAAGAAAAGTATTGGGCAGAATAATACTGTAAAAGTAATGATACTTTTTAGAAAATGAAAATTTCACCCGCTCCTCCTTTTTTAATTTATTTGTCTAACTCAAAAATTCAAGGCATCAATGATTGATTTAAAAATACATGCATCAAAATATCAGTGATTAATAGAAAGTATTGCTGAAACAAGAAACTGTGCTATTTTGGTCGTAAATGTATGGCAGCTAAAATATACTAATTTGTGGCACTTCTTTGCTAATTATTACAAAGTAGACAACTAGAACCAGCAATTATCCTTTATTCCTTTCTTTTATTAGCAAGATTTTGTTTTTTTATGGAATTGTAGTTTGAAATTTTTGGCTCTGTGAAACTGACCTGTTGCTAGCTGATTTAGCACACTGTTGGCTGCTAGTTCTGTGGTTTTTCATTGGACCTTATTAGGGTCTTGAACCGAAATTAATTTTTGAACTGGTTTAAAACCGGTTTAACCACCTGTCCATTTTGGTTCAGGTTTGGCAGCTAATCGTAATTTTGGTTTTTGGTTCAGCTCAGGTTCAAAACCAGTTTGATTCTGGTTCAGAAATGTGAACCGAACTAGCTAAAAATAAATGAAAGTTATGAAGAGTAAAAATAAAAAAGCGTAAAATAGTAAGTTATAAGTAAAAATGAAGAAAAATATCAGCTGATACGTGTTCTATTGAACCGTAATTGTTTCTCACTGAACCGGAATGGAAAACCAAAATTGAACCGAAATCCATTCCGGTTCAGCAATCTATCATTTTGGTTTCTTTTTCGGTTTTTGGTTCAAATTCGGTTCAGGAACATTCACGGGTTCAGAGTGGTTTGCGGTTTACAGTTTGGTTTAGTTCAAGGCCCTAGACCTTATTAGCCTCCGGATAAAATAATGTTGTCTTGTTTTATTAACACCTCGTAACAGAAGTATGCAGGAATGAATTTAAATGTAGTCTCAATTTTTTGAGGTTGTCACTAATCAGAAAATCAGACTGCAAAAAGTTACTGCAAAAATAAGTGATTCGGGAATTTTTTTGTAATAAAATTTTATGTCTCTAACAATCAACAAATTGTATGTTTTCAGGTGGTGGAGTTCTAGCACACACAATCATCGGTGTTCATTTCAATAACCAGACAGGCAACATAAAATTACTCATAGTCGATCCTCACTATGTAGGGAGTGAAGATTTGAAAACAATCCAAGACAAAGGCTGGGTCGGTTGGAAGCCAATAAGTTTCTGGCAGAAAAATACTTTCTACAACTTGTGTTTACCGCTCAAGCCTACGTGTGTTTAAAGACTACCTACCAAAAGGTCTGGAAAGTTGCATTAAATGTATCATTCCATTAATATCTGTTAATTTTCAATTGGTTATTCTGTGCTTTTTTTTAATAATCTTTGTAAAAAGAAAAATTATTCTTGTATAATCTTTCTAACATCCAATGTGTATGCTGCTGTAATTATTTTTGATGTTTGTATTAAATTTATAATTGTTGTAATCATTGATTGATTGATTTTATTTTTCACGCTGAACACCTTTGTGTAGGACAAGTAGAACTAGAGTTGGTATAGAGTCCCTTGATGGAAATATTGTATAGGGAGTACCGACACAAGCTCAACGATTTGTGATTGGTCATTGGTTTTAGACTTTGACGGAGGCAAGGAGAAGTTGAAAACATCGAAGACACAAAAGGAGTCGATGAGTAGAGGAATGCCGGCAAATCCGCCCATTCACTCCTGGTCCACTGTCAAACTTCACCTTCATATGCGTTCAGGCGGTCGACTAAATTGACTCCTGTCAAAATGCTTAAAGCGCCGTGTCGGTACCCTCTGTACAATAATATTTCCATCAAGGGATTCTAAGTAGGTACAGCCGGCGAATTAAATAATGTTAGTCTACTCTTTCGATTTTGTTTAGGTAGGCAATCTGCAATACATATCACAATGAACTCAATCATTGCTGGTGACCTATCGGTGCCAAAATCTAAGGCGTCGACTGACATTATTTTATTCACTGACTGTAGGTACTTAAACTTTGGTCGTGACTAACTAACCCTCGCAGATCTATGAGTTTGGTTAGTTTTAATAGACAAGTTGTGAACATTTTAAAAACCTCATCAACTTCGCTTTTCAATTTTTTAGCACCCATCTTTTTAGCTTTTATAGGATTGCTCATCATTAGAAAATACCAATTCCTGTTGGTTGTTGCCATTTTTCTGACCTTTTAATTAGATACTCCTTTAAAGGAAACACCCTAAAATATCAGCTGATAAGATCCTCTGGACATTCTTAGAAATAATTTGTACCACCTTAAAGATTCGTTCCCAAACCCATGGAACTGTGTACTTACTAGCTACCTACATTTGATTTTCTTTCAAGATGAACTTTTCAGTGTAAAGTGGCATTGTCGTGTCGGTGTCACCTTGGTACTCCTTTTCTACGCTATTTAAACATCATAACGTTTATTTAGTTAGGTACTTCAAGTACACTGACTAAAAAGAACATGAATTCTTTTAAATTATATGCGACTGAGCTCCTTGATTTTGTATCAATTCAAACTTTCGGGAAAATGCAAGAAGTTGAGGTTCCTTTCCGGCTAGATGTTTTCTTCAACCATGGCTCAAATAAAAGCTACTGACATAAGTAGTGAAAATTCTATTGTGTCGCATTGTCTGAGTAAAAAGCCCTGAAAAGTACTGAGAAAAAGTTTGACTTCAGGAGCAATTCTACTCAACTAATTTTGGTACTTGTGGAATTAGCGGCAAAAACCTACAAAATCCGACACTTTGTACTCTTTTCTGAAAAATCCATGAGTATCAGCATTAGCTCACTCTTAAACTCACTAATGATTTCTCAGTTTCTTGCTAGTTCGCTTGCATTTTTGCGCTCCTCGTAAAATAGTGCCTGATGGCGCCCGCGCTATTATATTTTGCACCCTCGGGACAGCCCATTGCAACCAGAAAGAAGGAAACTGTAAAAATCATGGGGGTAAGAAAGAAAAAAAATGCTCAGGAATGACCTCAACTCATTGGTGGTCCGTGGGTCAAAAACGGGGGGGGGGGGGGGTTGGAAAGTCAATTTTTTTTCTTTTTTTTTCTCTTTTTGGGCTGTTTGAAGGAGTGGTTGAGAAAACTGTGGGAGAGAAGAACTTTCTCGATTCCTTTTCTATCGTTTCGTCTTTTTATCTTCAATTCTTCTTCCGGAGAATAAGGAAGAAAAGGAAAGGAAGTACTTAACTTACCCTTTTCTTTTCTTTCTTTTTTTCTCTTTCCTTTTCTTACCATTTTTCTTTTTTTCCTATTTTTTTCCCTTGTAATTTCTCAATTTTTTACTTAAGCCCTTCCTTCTGGGGAGTGAAGGACGACCGCCACTGCCCCAACTTCCTGTTTCATCATTTCCATGATGACAGATGACAACACTTTCCTTGCATTCCTTCGGGGGGGGGGGGGGGGGTAAATTGCGAAAGTTCGTTTTGCCGATTGGTCAGTGTTACTGAGGAACGGTGAAAAAGATCACAGGACTGACCAAGTAATACCTACAGCTTTTGGGACTGACCTATTTCCATTGACCTTATGGTTATGATAGACAATGGACGTAGACATAGCCTTATTATGATAATGCGCATTCCGCGAATGTCGTCATCATACATCTTGCAATTCACAAACCCGTAAAGCCCGTAAAGGGCTGTGAAAGTGGAACATATCCACGTCTCGCACACATTCGTCGTCAATGCTTTTTCGTCAACCTGAGCATGACCTGAGTCGTTACTTACTTCAGAAACCAGCAGAGGCACAGACCGTATTTCCATTTCATGTAGATACCTTTTTTGAATGCCGAGAAAGTAGTTGTATTTACGGGAAAAGAAGGAGCGCTAGAACGGTGACTCTTGTCCTCTCTTTCTTCCTCTCTCTCTCTCTCTCTCTCTCTCTCTCCGTTTGATAGATATCATTTGATATGTGCCGGCTCTAGTCAAATCCTGTTTCAATACGTATGTCTGGAAACTATCTAGTTATCTTCGTTAAAAAAACCACATTTTAAATGCTAAATTGGGATCTCGGTCAGAATTAAACTTCAAATTGTTTTTCAATGCATTTCACGACGCAACTTTTGAATCCATTTTTTCTTTCAGAGAATGATAACATCTTTTTTGTAGACGGGCTAAACCACCATTTTGACTCAAGTAGTTATTGTGTATATGTTCGCCATGTTAGTACGGAAATTGTGTAGTTGATTTTGTGTCACATTTATTTTAATGAACTTCTCTTTATTAAAATGGAAGAAACTAAAATTATTTATCACATAGATGATGAAGCGACTCCGTACTTAGTGAAATTACCAATTGCTCCTGAACGAGTGACTCTTTGTGATTTTAAAAATGTGCTCAACCGGCCCAACTACAAGTTCTTCTTCAAATCTATGGATGACGATTTTGGGTATGTTTATGTAATTAAGTCAACTTAAATTTCCCATCCTTTTTCCGTCCGAACTTGTTTCAGCGATGATTCCTAAGTTACACATTTTCAAATCCTGATTTAGACACCCTTAGGTCCCTGTGCGGCCTTTCAATCCTCATGTATTCCTCAAAGCCCAAAGCCACTGTCTTTGAAGCCAATTAAGGAAATTCACTATCAATGTATTATCTGTGCTGTTTCTCACAACTTGCTTGTCCACTTCCATTTCGTCGTTTGTTTCTTTTGGCATGAGTCCAGTGAGATCCATCTGTTTGAATTTGGAAGTTGCTTTTCTGGAGGTCAACAGCAACTAGTGATAAGCCTTAACACGAGCTTCAAATTTTTGGAGATTCTTATCGTAGTTAGATTTGGTCAGATTTTGATCACCTCTCTTCGACAGTTCACTTGGTGGCCTTTAAAGGCATTCGTCCAAAACTTCGGGAGATGCCAAAACAGTAAAGTCCTTGTACGTGAATACCCCCACAACATTGGGATTGGATCCCTCTGAGTACGGAATACTCGCCAAGTTTAAGGGGTATCCGAATCTTCATCATCAGCCTCCTCTGAGAGTGATCTTGACTTCCTTTCCCAAACTACGCGTTTAATTAGGTTTAGAGCAGGTGTATTCTGAGATTTGGTCGTTGACAGTTATTACGGTATTTTGCGATATTCTGAGAACCAGGTCCTGACAAGTAGCATTAAGCTACGTATTTTGCAATATTTTGAGAACCAGGTCCTGACAAGTAGCACTAAGCCACTGGCTAGCAAAGATTTTTGACTTGTTGCTAACTATCCGCCCACTTGCATTTGGATGCGCCCCATATCCAGGCACTGCTGTTTGTCAGGACTCAATTTTTGAAATCGGCAGCTGTAGCATCAACTTAATGCGAAAGTGTGTTGGTTAATGGGTGGTTACTGGTGTGTTTGGATGCATTTTTGGTATATCAGTGCCATTTGTCGAGCCATGAACTTTGTTTTCTCTACTGATATACTTATTTTTGCTGCCTACTTGCTTTGTTTTAACTGTGGTTTCTCATCTCAGTCTTTAGTTAGAGATAAAATATATTTTGCTCAAGTCTAAGTTAGAAAAATAGCCAATAAAACCTTAGTCATGCTTATGCACATCTTTAAATTAATCTACATAGTTCATTAGTTTTCCCGCTCCTCGTAAATCACCATTTTTCATTGATCATATAATAAGTTGTAGAGCTCATTTCTCGAAAGAAGGCAGATGACAGATCATGCGGCTCGCTGGGCAAAGACGTGTTTGCATTCTTGCACGTTCGTCAAAACGCAAACATCGTCTCTGCGCAGTAAACAAACATATCTGTCATCGGCCAACTTCGTGAAACGACCTCTATCGTTTCATTATGCCTCAATTTTGTTCTTGCCTGAACCATCAATACAGCTTGGACCTTTAGGTTAGGTTGGGACCTAACTTAGGTCTGAGAAATTTAATGATTCCATGCACTAATTTTGCTGTTGTTGTTGTCAACTGCCTGCACAGAAGGTGGCTGAAAACTGCCATGGGTCTCTGCGCAATATTTTTTGAGAACTCTTTGGTTATATCCAAAGATGTGTTTCGTTTCCTATTTCACTGATCAATCAAGCATTTCTTGGACTGGGCACAGATTGTCCATTGGTCTATCAAAGCATTTCTGTCACTTATCAACTGTACAATTTTTTGTACATAGTACATTTTGAAGGAGTTAGAAAATTTGAAATTTGTAATCACAGAAACAAAAAAGCCCTTCCTATTGGTCTTTAAAGGCCGCTGGATGAATGGGCATTGACTGAAATCCACCCAGTTGTAAGAGTCATCAGATGTGAGCAAAACAGTGCGGTACTAGCAAGCAAGACAGGCACTGCCTGCTCTCAGATTGTCTGAACTATACACAATTACCTTTTATACCTGGCTCTCGATAATGTCTGTTATCATCTGACTAAATTACGTGCTGTGAAAGTAGAGAACATCAAGATTTTTCTCAGAAGAGTCTCTGACAAGTCTTTGCAATACGTATTGCCTTCCTTAATTTCATATCCATCGCATACCTCTGATTTTAACTGAATCTTCTTTTTTCTGACCACCGGCTAATTTATTTACTCCTGACACTTCTTTATTTCAGCTTCCCTTCTAATTTTTGAAATATTTTAATCTATATCTGTTTCTATCCACAGGGTGGTCAAAGAAGAAATCATAGAAGATGATGCTCACTTGCCATGTTTCAACGGACGTGTTGTATCTTGGGTATGTTAACTTTTTCTATTGCTTCAGACGTTTGCAACTTCCAGTGGTACTGCTATTGCGAGGGGAGGGGGCTATAACCCTTCTTGACATCAAACTTCATCTATATGAAGGGTCATTTTTCACATTTTCTGGGGAATTTGGAAGAGTTTTGGACCCTGAAATCCCCCTCCTTTCTACCCTCAGACCCTGAACTTCCCCAACATCCCCCCTAGAAAAATGTCTAGCCATGCTACTGGCAACTTGTGACATGCAATGTAACAGTGTCTCCTCTGGCACATAAACCTGTGGAAATTAATCAATCCTCTACAAGTTCGGTCACATCATCAAATCATTGATTCTCCTTTGTATGTTTGAGGACTTTGAGGGCCAAAGAAAAGGGGTATTTGATTGTTCTCAAGATGCCACTGACTCAGGTTTCCCTTGAGAATTTTTGTGTATTTCCATGCCAGTCCTCTTACTTTGTTCGAACTTGCAAATTTTCTTACCAAAATAGAACCTCCTCAATTTTTGCAAAAAGCATTGTTTAAACGCAATGGGTTCTTTAGCAAACTTTTGCTACAGCAATATGGAACATAAACTCTCACAGATTCTAGTCTTCAAAAACTAGTGATCACCCTAGAATTGTCCAGAATCCACTCTTTATTTGGCATATACCTGTTAAAAATCTGTAAATTCTAATATCACGCTCATAATTTACTGACAATACATCAAACAAATTACTGCTATTCACCATTTACAATCACCAAACAAAGCGGATTGAAATGTTCCCCTCCATTGGCATTTGGCAGCACGTGTCCTGAAAATAGGGAACTGTTTTATAGTCTGTACTTCTTTACAATGTTTATAATTTCCCTATTTTCTCCAATAACTGTAGTTGGTCAGTGCTGAAGGGAGCAATGTATCTGATGGAACCTCGCAATGCACAGAAAGCGCAGAACACTCGGATGGAAAGAATCATGCGGAGCGCCACAAACAGGAATCAATGTAAGTAATTTTATCTGCCACCATATTGTCAAGCTGTCCGCGTTAAAAGAGTGAGAATTTGGTCTCCCTCCCTCCCTTTAATCCCCTACCATTAATTAGTGACAATACCTCCAATGACACTATTTTGAAAAGAAATTTACTTATCCCTAATTTACATATGGTTTTTCTGTGGTTTCTGGATGCAAAACCACTTCGCTCCTTGAAATCCTCTTCATTGTTTTTTTTCTAAGCCAAAGTTTTTGAGGATACAATCAGTTTTAGGCCTACAATAGCAAAAGTCTGTTTTTTTTTCCTTCAACAAATCGATTTTTTCGTTTGGTCGAGATTGAGACCCCAGTGATTGGCCTGACACGTAGTGGCAAAAGCTTGAACTACGTGCGTCATGCATGGACTGCGTATGTATGTATATTAAAATATTACGCTACTGCTTCTGCAGACCGGCGTGGCCTAGTGGTAGAGAGCTAGCTGCTGAAATTTGATGTTGCGGGTTCAAGTCCTGCCATGGAAATTTTTCTCGGTAATTTTTTTTTTTTTTAACATTCGCAAAAATGCTGTGATACTGTAGACGATGTAATTTGATAAATGGGCCGTTTAATTTTGAGGTTCTGTCTATGTGATTCCAACGAACTCCGCTTGTGATCCACTGCACAAAAACAGAAAAAACTGTTATTCCCCCTTTGAAAAAAACCCTTTTTCTACTGCAGACAACCCCAAGTTTGATTATATAAAAGACCGGGAGCAAGAGGGTGGTAAAGGCAGCGCGGAGCGTGCGTATTCGCCCGAAGGGCGTGAAAATCCAAGTAGACCGCCGAAATTGAAGGAACCAGTGCGGTGGATGTTGAGAATTCTGGGGTCTTAATCTCAACCAAACGATTTGCCTCAACAAATCTTCTGAAAGAAAAATTGTAGACCGCACAGGACTATGCTATCTTTAATTGAAAGTATAAAATTCCTATGAAAGGCATTCAAAATGTATGAAAAGTTGCTTGGATGTCAGATCATTAGCTTTTAAATGAGCACTTGTTAATGTAGATACAATAATTTTTCAACCTGTGGCGATAATATTCTCGTTACTTTTTGATCAGTCCTTGTAAGTACTAACATTTTTGGGTAAGGTTGAACCCTACTCCACACTCAACCCATGTTAACCTCCCACATCTTCTGGTTTCCTTTCATCATAATCTGGTCACATTTTTGTCCTCAGGCTCCCGCCTCTTAATCTAATGCCTCCCTCAAGTCCACCAGAAGACCTAACATGCACGGAAACTGAATCCATAATCAGTTCAAGGCCAGGTATGTATTTAATTCTAGGTTAATCTTTCACTATTTCCTTAATCGACTCAGCTACCTGTTGGTTATTAATCTTTATGGTTTTGACGAAAGCTTATTTAAATCTAGTCTAATTGTAAGATGCCAGAAGTAAAAGGAAGGAGCATCTTAAATATGCAATTTTTAGTAACTGGTTGATAAAAAATCCTGTAGAAGTCATAGCTTGTCTTGGTACATTATAGATGGACTATTGTTCAATGTTTTCTGCTCTATTCGACCATTTTCTCAGTTCGAATCCAAGTTGACAAAACTTTCTTTTCTGAGAGATTGAAAGCAGAAGTCAGGGTCATAAGTACCTCAACTCATGCGTTTGTGAAAGTAAGAGCTACCATATTCGTAAAAGTACCCGATTTTTTACTGAAAAAAAAAACCTCCATACACATCTTCTGCACTGATTATGTAGCTCAGAAGATCCACACGGTTTGGCAGCTATGGCCTGAAGCAATTAAATTAGTCTTTGCCCTAAACTTACTGTCTAGGCTGCTGGCTTTGAATATCTGTATCTTTGCAAGCATTCTTAAGTCATTTACTATTGTCTTTAAGGTCTTTCAAAGTTCTTTGTTAAGAAAAAATGCATTGCTCTCTTTCGCAGAACTTCTATTGCTCATGCTCTCTCAAGAAATTGAATCAATATCCATTAGTTAGGATCAAAAGTGAATAGTAAATCAATTTTATTTTTCAAGAAAACGTGCAATTATTTAAAGTCAAACTCATAAAAATTTCAGATCAATTAACTTTAATTGGTAGCTTTTATTTGAGCCATGGTCGAAGAAACTCCATATCGCCAAAAAAGAAACCACAGCTTCTTGCTTTTTTTCTGAAAGTTTGAAAAAAAGAATCTAGCCACTTTTTATCCTACATGCTTTTCATTCATCCATCTTTGTAATATCAGTAACCAATGCGACCGATGTGTAGCTCAGAAGTGAAATATGTGCTGCTCTGAAGCAATTTTTTTTTTTTTCCACAGAGGTTCTTGAAGCTTAATTTTGGTCAAGAACCATGATAAATTGAAGAAATAATTGCACCTTCTATTGTGCTGAGTGAAATTCTGCTCATAATTTTGTTTATTTTGTATAATTTCACTGATTCTCATCATTTTTTGCTCCCCCACAGGTCATCATAGTATGCTTAAAGATGCTCTCAGACCTCATTTGGATAAGTATGAAAAATTTCAGTCTTACAATGGTGAGTAACATTTGATTATTTAACCTTCTAGTACTGAATAATGAAAAATTAGTTTCACAAACCTTAGCCCTTTCCTAGTGAGCGTATTACTTTTCTCTTATAACCTCATGTGCATGTCAATTTTTTGACATTTCGTAAGAATCCTTGTTAACAGAACGTCCTCTGTATGGAATGAAAGGGTTAATTAGTTTCACTGATTTCAATGATTCTTGTAGAGAGCTAACTGTTTCCTGGGCCTCTCTGCAGGAGTTTGAAAATCGTCAACTGAACTCATAGTTTGAGGTTTAAATATGTTGATGCTGTTGTTTATTGATTTCAAAGTTATTTTAGGCTGGTTTCAATGTTAGTTTTTGATGTGCTTTTTTGGGTTTTGGAGGGTCTACCAGCAGGCTGATTCTCCCTATTTGGACGAGACGAGACAGGAAGAAACGATGAATCCCATTGGTTTAAACGGCGTCACGTGACAGATTTGAAGTCATTGGAGCGGGATTGGCACAAGCTCCGAGTCATGATTTTGAAATTCATGACTTAGAGCTCGTTTTCCTCACGCGTCAATGACTTCAAATCCTTCACGTGACGCCGTTTAAACCAATGGGATTCATCGTTTCTTCCTATCTCGTCTCGTCTCGTCCAAATAGGGAGAATCAGCCTGCAGGTAATGAGTAAAATCTTACGAAAAAGAGTCATTTGTGAAGGAGCGTCAGCTCATTTAGAGCCGTCTTCTGAGTATATAGTCAGTGAAGTCTTGTTTTTTAAGGAACCATATGTATGTTCCGCTATCCAGTCAGTAGTTTCCCTGAACACAGTTGACCTACTACACATTATACCCACAGCAATATACCTGTATTGTTTTCCCTGCAGTACAGATGACCTACCCAACTTTATACCTACTAGACATTTGATCTCCAAAGCAATCCTCCTACAGAGTTGGCCTACAAAACCAACAGAATTCCCTATAAAATCAAAAAGTTGAAGCTGAAAACAGAAACAGATTAGCTGCGGTACTGTTCATACAATGTCAACCTGTGATGAAAGCCTACTGTCACTTGAAACACAGTACAGGACCGAAATTTGGTTAGAATCCCTTTTTGAAATTCGTCTTTTTGGAACGTTTTGTACCAATTGTTCTGTTTGTAAAATGTCTGTTGGTAAATTAATATACAACTATGTATATTCCCCAGTCGCCCTCTGTTATCCAAGTTTTTTGTGAATCTGATTGGCCTTCCCCCCCTGAAGTAGCTTGGATGACATGAAGTTCTACTGTTTTGTACTTTTGGTCTTCTCCCAGTTTCAGATTTTTAATTTGTACTTAATTGTTCTTTATCTTTTGTAGGTGTCCGAATGAATGGTCACACAAAACACAGAGGCTATGAATCGTCAATGTTAAGTTCAGATATTGAGACTACAAGTTTTTTAGAATCAGATGATGATGCTTCCAGTCGAATTACAACGACAACAGGGCGTCACACTAACATCACTCTCGGTAAATTGTGTTTCCTCCTATTTATCTTTTTATCTTTGATTTGATGTGTTTGAAGTACATGTGAATGAAATAGACAATTTTATTCAGATAATTTGAAAAGGTGGAAGAAAATTCCATTTGACTGTGAAAATCTGTTTTGGAAAATCGGCATTAGATGATGCCGTCAACATCATCGGGGACACAAATTTATAGCCATATCTACAATCAAATTTCTCGTCTCTCATGGCTGAAAACCATATTGAATGATATAAACCCAGATGTTCTATTGATTGTTCTAGAACTGATTTCAAGTGTTCTTGTACAGTTAAAAATTGATTTAATTGATTACAGTTTGAAATATCTCATGCATGGCATATCAGCATGGCTGCTTGTCAAAAGCGTATGTTCTACTTTTCCACTGGAAAGTTCTTGGAACATTTTTAAAATTTTCTTAATTTGGCCTCCATCTCCCCAAGTTTTATGCTCTGTTTCATCATTAATTGAATCTGTTTTGTAACTGTTTAAAGTTCTTAAACTTACATTTGTCATCTTTCTTTTGTTGGGCAGACTCGAGTAGTGTTGCATCTAGGTGTCCTCAGAAAAGAACGCAGAGACGAAGGCGGCATAGGCTACAGCCAGCAGCCATGTCACGGACTTCCTCTTTCTCTAGTATCACAGATTCAACGATGTCTTTAAATATTATCACTGTCACTCTGAATATGGACACAGTAAATTTTCTTGGTATATCAATTGTTGGTCAGTCAAACAAAGGAGGAGATGGAGGGATCTATGTTGGCTCCATAATGAAAGGGTAAGTTGAAATTTACATCTAATAAAGAGGATATTAATTACAGAGCTATTTTAGGTTTCCTATTTTTCATAATGACCAGTACAAAGGTGCAGCTTACTTACAGTAAACTCTCGATTTACCGGAAAATTTTTCCGGTCCCGGCAAAAGTCCCATAAGAACAATGTTAAATTTCATTCGATTTTCCGGATTTCGTGATTTACCGGATTTTTTTCTCGGTCGTAAGAAGAAATTTCGCCTTGATGTACCAGACTTTGCTCAAAAATTTCAGTTTTTTCCTGTGACACGATGCCGCGATCACAAAGAATCACCATAAGTGACTCTCCAAACTCATCAGTCAGGGTGTTTTGAAAAACGCGTCAAGCGGCAGAGAAGCTCCGCTCTGCCTTCCCGCGTTGACAGCAGCGCAGCGTTGCCGCCCATAGCGCTTTGGCTCCGCGCGTATAGCCTGTGCCTGAAGCATGTAGTTTATGGCTTTGGTACTTCAAGAACTTGCCAACAGTGGCAACGCAGCGAGATCGGCTGAACCTCTTTGGAAAAAGTTGGCTGATTTTTTCCAAAGAGATTTTTAGCGAAAAAAAGCACTTAACGAAGGAACAGTTAGTGCCACTGGCGCATCCAGGATCCCTTCCATCTCTCTCATATCCCATTTGAATGTATAAGTAGAAAAGTGACAGAAAGAGGGGGTTTTATCACATTGTCCATCCTTGTCTAACATACGTTTTTTAATGGAGAAAAAAAAGAGATGAAGAAACTCTCGGTGCACTACTGGTTAGTGCTAAATTATCGTGTTCTAATCCCCCCAGGGCTGCCCCAGTGTTGCCAGATTGGGGTGAAAAAGCCGAACGCTTTACAGTGATTTAAATGGGTACGATACGGCTTTTTACCATCCATCAGGTAACACAGGGGGCTTCCCTTTGACGGAAATTTTTCTGCAAATCGGGACTTCTGCCAATTTTTGGACCAGATGCGGATCTTTGAGAAATGATCTTGATCACGAATCTTAGTTGGAATTTGCGGATATTTGGCCGATACTTTCAAAAAATAATTCGGATCGCAAAAATGTGAGTTTTTGGTTTACCGGATTTTGCGATTCACCGGATTTTTCGGCCGGTCCCCTGAAATCCGATAAATCGAGAGTTTACAGTATTCAAAAAACACTGTGCTCAAACTCGCTGTACGCTGTACTGTGGCTCAAAAATTAAGCTCAACATTTTCTGAAAGTTTCCTACTAGTGATGTTAAATCTCTGGGAATTCGTTCTCAAGGAATATTCCCGATTGGAATTTACTTTTTAAGCAAGTATTAATGCCCATGTTCAATTTTTTCTTAAAATCTACTAAACTAATGTTTTTGACTGCTTGTATTTTTAGAAGTTTTTTAATGGCTGTATTGAACTGTCAAGAAAGAACAGATTTGGTCTTATACCATTCCACCAATCCTGCACACCCACGTTCTGTAATTGAAATTCTTTAAGCATTTATATTTTCTCTAGGGTTTCACCGGATATCTGACACGGCTGGATATCTGGTATCCAGTGATTATCTGGCCGATACATCCGGTGGAGCCGGATATTTTGAAAATTGAGCGGAAAACTGTAATTTTTCATCAGAAAACAGAAATTAATTGTAAAAGCGGAAGAAAATGGTGAAGTAATCCCATATTGAGCGCCAAGTGATTCCAGATAATACATAATTAAACATAAGAAGAGAGACACAGACAAATTCCTGTGTAGTGAGTACCCCACTGTCGCTATTGCTTCCCTCCATGGGGCCTATGGTACAAGAGCATCAGGAAATACTTAAATTGTGGAAACGTCGTCACATTCTGGGAGTTTTTTGTTTAGTTTTTATGATTGTCAAAAGTTCCGTGTATGATTGAAAAAGGTCAGCTTTCTTGTTGAGAAAAACAGGGTGATTTAGTTGCAGTATCATTATAAAATTGTCTCTACTATTATTATTATTATTATTATTTATTATTATTGTTTTTTGTATTTTTATTTTTAGTTAAATTTTATTTTTGTAGACAGCTGCTTGGATTGTTTTAGCTCTTCTTCAAACACTCTATTTTTCATTCTCTTTTTTAATATACCTCTCTGTGTATTGCTTTAGGGGAGCTGTAGCATTAGATGGTAGAATTGAACCTGGGGACATGATTCTTCAAGTAAATGACATAAACTTTGAAGATATGTCAAATGACGGTGCTGTCCGTGTCCTCAGAGAAGTTGTCCAAAAACCTGGGTAAGTATTCAGTTAACGGAAATTACTTTGATCAATCATTTTCTGCTTTTGTATCACATTACCAAGCTGTTTAAATCATTATCCTCTGCTATGTCTCAAGAATACTAAAGTAAAATTTACAACTTTTTACTTTTTGGCACTAGTTAAATTTCTAAAGCTGAAGCATGTTTTGAGGTGTGGCCATGTGCAGGCTGATTCCAAAGTTTCAAGCAACGCGACACAAGATAGTGAAAATTGAGTAATCCCATAGTTGTAAATGGTGTCACCGGATCATACAAATAAGACCTACAGTCGTTCATTCTGAAATGAATGACTCCATGTTGTGTTTATGTAGTCATGCAACGCCAACATGTGCACGCATATTTGACAATGTTTTTGATGTTGTTGAGGCGCCAGTGGCATCAGAACTTACCAAGCCTTTGAGTTTTCTAGAGGGGTTGATGAGTTACTTCCAATGCTATTAATGCTCAAACAGCATTGAGAAAACGTAAAGAAAAGGGGGGAAATCTGCGAATCTATTTTTGAAGATTCACATTTTCCATGTTGGGTCATCATTGGCACATCACAAAAATTCGCTCAAAATCTCATTATCAAAGTCTTTGGCAAGTTTTTTACTGATTCTTAGAAATGAAAAATGAAAATGTGCCAAAGATTATCAGCGAATTCTGCCTACACTTTTGAAACTAGCTTTTCCTGTTCAACTGCCATTCTAGATGAAGTTACAGCTTGTTGCCCCCGATCGCAACGTTTTTAAGCTGAGTTTTGCTTCTCTAAATCCCCCCGCCCCCCTACACACAAAAGCTAAGCAGCTTATAAGATGAAGAAGATTATGTCAACTCTGTTCACTCCAAAAAATAATTTAATTCAACATCTCTGTTTTGAACTTTAAAGTTAGGTGAGTTCTTCTAACCTATGATCTGTCAAAACAGAAAAGTTATAGAGATTTACTATTAGACTCACCTTCCAGTAAAACTGAAGCATGCTCAGACAGTTTTTTGCCTTTTTTTTCAATCTTTAACTCAAGACTGCTTATAGTTCTACTGGAATTGGTTTGGAATGAAAACATTAGTATAGAAAGTGACAAGGTGAATTCCCATTGATGAACAACTCAATTTTGAAAAGACTTTCTAGGTGAAGCTTAAGTATGAGTTGATCAAACCTCACCTACGCTCCCCTCATGTACCTACATCCTTGTATTTAGTATTAACATTTTCCTATGTGCCTAATTCTTGTGATTTTTGTATGTTATCAGTCCCATAAAATTAGTCGTTGCAAAATGTTGGGATCCGAACCCTAAAGGTTACTTCACGATACCGAGGACAGAGCCTGTGAGACCCATAGATCCTGGAGCCTGGGTGGCTCATACAGCCGCCATAAGAGGTAATGAGTTTTGTCAATTTTCAATGTGTGTTGTTTTCTGTTTAAAGGGCCTTTTACTTGATTGAGCAAAATGTTCGGTTGAATAAAAACAAAGACAGTTTCCCATTCTAAATTTTTGAATTTCTATTTTTGATGTCCAAGGTTCTCTAATGCATCAGAGTTTTGTAAATCTCTCAAACTTACGCTTTCGTTTACTGAAAAAGCCATTTGTTCGACTTTCAACTTCTAGTAACTTTTTCAAAATTGGCTTTTTGAATTTTCTCACATTATTTGCTACAGATTGCATAGAATAATCATCTTTGTGCAGTGGCACCAATATTTCATTTAAGACTGTAGTGAAGTAGAAGGCTCTTTCATCAGAACCTGTCACATATTAATAGCATTTACTTGTGCACTGTGCTTGTAATGGCCCCAACCTCCTGCTTACCTCAACTTTTTGTCAGCAAGAAAAAGCAGTTGATCTTTGAGATGAGTTTGGGTTTTGAAAAAGAAAAAAGTTTTTGCTGTACAGTACTCTACTTTTTTGTTTTCGCTCTTTATTTGTTTGTTCATATTTCACTCAAAAACTCTAGTATTTTTCAAACCAAAACCACTGGCTTAAAAGCATACATTTTTCTGGAGCACTGTAGTTCACGAAACTTTTTTTTATGCTAATAGCATCCTCAATTACTACATTTAAAACAAACAGGTAGTTGCTGTCGCTTCCTAAAATATTTTCTCCATCCTGTTGATGCAAAGCTGTTAATCCTGGTCCCAAAATTATAACAAAAAAAAAAAACAAAACAAAAAAAAAATCTTAAAAGGTGTATGAGTTTTACATCTGTTAGACTCTGAATAATATTCTAACCAGATTGTCCCCCATTTTATCATCATTGATCTATTATGCTGACAGAGGAACTTGCTCTGTTTGGAGTAGATTAATTTAGCATAGACATCATGTAAGCAAAGTTTCAATGTACATATTCTCTATATTCTTGAACTCACAGAATTTTCTTTTTATTTAGCAGGTAATACTACTGAATAAATTCTTTGGAATTCAACATCACTAAACCAACCACTAATCTTCAATTTCATCAATTTAAGATAGATTTCTGATTAAGTTTTCATTTTTAAGATCATCATCTAATGTCTCTCTCTTCCTCCTTATATTTCCTCCCAACAATCTTTTTATGAATTTTCTCTCTTTTTAGGACTATGCGAGTATCAGAATTTAAATTCAAATGAGCTTCATACAAATCCTGGAGGTAAAATTTTTTTTCTAATCTTAGAGTTGTCAGTTGAATCATACTTAAAGCATTTTGGCTGTAATCAACCAATTTTATGTCTTTCTTTTCTTCCTCCGTTTGTCTCTTTGCCATGTTTTGAAAAACCAGACGACCATCCGTTGAAAAAATTTCCCTAAGTCAACGATAGATTGCGAGAAAAAAAACTTGAAAAAAAAAAATCCCCGTTGTCGACTAGTTTCAATATACCTTAAACTTTTGATAAAAATGTTGGTATTCCTTCTTAGTTCTATCAGTTTCTTTTATTTTATTAAATCTATGCAATGTAATTTCAATGGGGCAGTCAGGATTTCTTCTATTGCTTTCATTTTTCCTTTGAATGTATGACGTATGTGTAGAAAAAGGATAAGAAGAGGGAGTTTTATCCCCTAGCCTATCCTTGGCCCAATAAATGTTCGGGGCGGACGGTCCCCGAAAGACGTTGGATGGTAAGCGTTTACGGGTGGTTTTAAATGGCTGTATGTGCTCACCAATCATCTGAGAGTAGGACCGTCCGTTCCGAACATTTATTGGGGCTTTGTCTATAGTCCAACCTACTTCAACTGGCGCTTGATGCACCTCAGCCGAATCCCCCCATCACAACAAACGGAGCAAACTCGCCAGCCAATAGGTGCCTGTGACGAGCCTTTCCCCTTTTTTGTCTTCTCTTGGCGCTCTATTTGAAACCCTGTACCTGCGTTGGAGCTGCCCAAAAAATGGGTGAAGTGATGGTGAGTGAGGATGAGTTACCTCATCCACTCAGCAAGGGTGCACGCATAGTAGAGAGGGTAAAGATGAGTGCTGGTGAGTGAGGGGAAAACGAGCGCCAGTTGGGTTGGGTTTGACCTTACCTCATGTGTTTCAATGGCAAAAAGAGAGAGATTGAGAGTTTCTCGTTGCGCTAGGTATTTTGAGTATTTGTTCAGAATTTTGTATTTTTGCTTCGACCTGTTGCATGTTTTCTATTTTGTGCACTTGTTTTGAGTTGAATCAAGTTCTGTCAGTTGTCTTGCACTAGCTGAGTGCTCGCACAATCCTCTCTGTTCTTTCTTCTTGTAATTCTTTAATCCCCCCCCCCCCCCCAATCTAAAATTTGATTTATTTGAATTGAGTTCTAAACTTCTAACAGTGTGACTTTGTGCTGTGTTATCATTTTATAGAATGGCGATGACCATCGTCATTCTATGAAATTCCAGCTGTTGTGTGTAATGTATAGAGTCAACTTTGGAGTGATTTTAAAAAAACTTATTGTTCACAGTAAGATGAGAGAGATAGATTTTAGATAAATATTTATTTATTTATTTAGAACATTTGTTCTAAAGTTTTCAGTATCACAAAAAAATTAATTGAGATAATCAATAATACTATGAATAATTGTTGCTGATAGCAAGATAAGAGAGACAAATAAATTGTTTAAAAGTTTTCAATGTCACAAAAAAAGAATTGATTGAGATAATCAGTGAGACTATGTATTGTTGATAGCAAGATGAAAGAGATGGATGATAGATGAATTGTTTAAAAGTTTTCATTATCACTCACAAAATTAATTGAGATGATCAAAGAGATTTTGTTTAGTTTAAAGCAAGATGAGAGAGACAGATAAATTGTTCTAATACATAATTTTGCTATCAAGAAAATAAAAATAATTTGTTGAGATAGGCAGCAAGATGATGTTTTGTTAACAGCAATAAGAGAAGTATATAAATTGTTCTAAAAATTTCAATATAAAAAAAAAAAAAAAAAAATATTGTAAGCATGTCAGTCTTTGTGTGCTCTTGAAATTCTTCCTTTCCTCAGGTTGTCGCGCTCGGTGCGGATTCCCTCTTGTCCCCTTGCATTACTGTGAGGTGAGGTACTTGACAGGTACCTCCATTCTTCCCAGTTCCTTTTTTTATTCGTAGTTCAGTCGTTCGCTGGAAAACACCAGGACAACAAACAAATGGTTTGGGCGGCTGTACTTGAATACTTCTACTACTTCTAATACTTTTCCTTTTCCTTTCTCAATTTTTGCATTGTATTTGTTTATTCATTTATGTTTATTAATTATTACTTTTGTTTTTTCTTTTTGATACCGGGACTGCTTCTGTATGAGATTTTATTAAGTCATAACAATGGATATTGTTTGATAGATACGGTTTTTATTTACGTAGAGAGTCAAGGAGCTCTACATTCTAGCTGCGCGTTGAGCAATGTACGAAGACTGAAGAAGATACAAAAGGAAAGAAAGGAATTGCGAGTTATATGCATAAATGCTTAGTTAGCAATAAAATAAATTGTGTCGCGCATTGATGCCGTTGCCTAGAATAAGTGGAAAAATTACTTCATCTGACATTCTGCTCTTCAATGTCCAAGTAGTGTCTTACTTTTTTAGTCTCGCCATCCATTTTAAACTTTGAACTTTTCCTTTCTGGTAATGAAAGTAGTCCACCAAGCAACACTTCGTATATTTTATTGGCTAATTTTTTATGTACCGAACTTGATGGAGCAAGATGGAAAGAGGTTCTCTGGGTTGAGTGTGTTTTGTTTAGGGTTCTTTATTCAGAAAACGAGGTTGATCCAAATTCTTGTATTCTGTTCTCGTTTTTTTTTTTTTTTAACTGCGATATTTATTTGTTATGTCCTTTTGTGTAGAGAGGTGCTATTATTTTATTTTCTGAAATCAAACTTGTTCCGCTGAAAAGCCATCAGGTCAAGAAACTCAAGATTCAAGCAAAATTTACAAATTTTAGGATGTATCAGTCAAAACCACAAGTTACTCAGCTTGGTGGACAGACTCATCAGAGTGTTTAGGGTGCTCTGTTCCATTTCGATGGAGAAATGGAACACTCAAACCTGGTCAGCTGCCAGCTGTAAAAAAATGCAGTATTCTGTCATGTCCTATTGTGTTTCATTGTGCTCTGATTAAACAAATTAGCCAAATTTTATTGCATGTATTCTATGGTATGTGCAATCATGTTCTGCACATTTATTCTATTGCACTATTATGTATCTTTATTTTGATATCTGATGCTTATCCAATGACCCAACTTTGTTAGAATTACTGACTGTGCGGTTTTTGTTTTTAATTGTCCAGGTGAATATGCTGTGGAACCTCTCAGGCCTCCATCTGTAAGCACGTTAACATCCACAAGTTCGTCTCTAACATCTAGCATTGCAGAAACAGAGAGTAAGTGTTTTACTCATTCATTATGAATGTTTTGAATTAAATAAACTGTATCATCGTAACTATAACAGTTTTGATCTTACAGGCAGATTGAATTTTCAAGAAAGTTGGATGATACTTTTGTCTAAACAGACATTTTATTTCAAACAGTTACCTTCCTTTGTCACCAGGAAGCCTACTGTCAAAAAAATTTCAGCCGTTCCTCATCCAGCTTTCGTTTTGTTTAATTCAGTAATTTACTCTGTTTGTAATTTTCTATTGCTTTCTAAATTGTTAAAACTGAACAAATTTTTAATCCTCAGAACCTATGGAAGAAATGGTATTGACAACTGATTCCGACATGTTGACGATAGTTAGAGCAATGGCCAGGCCGAACTCTGGATTGGAAATTAGAGAAAGAATTTGGCTGAAAATTACGATACCAAATGCTTTTATCGGTAAGTTGCAGTATAATATTTCTCAGACTAAACTGTTGCCTAGATATACCTAGAAAAATTTTAGAAGAACTCATGTGATAGGTCTTATTTCGTGGAAGTTTTCATCCTATCAAGATGTCTTTCGGTCATTCACAATAAATTTTGGTATTGTTGACAAACAAGTGAAATAGCCTCTTTCAGATCTCTACAGTATCTTTTCACTTCACACCTGCTTATGCCAAAGAAGAGGAATTTGCATGTGACCCTTTTTTTTGCCTCAGTTCACATCCATTCATAAGTCTTCCTAGTCTCATTGTTCTAAAAAATTTGACAAGTTTTTGTTAGGTTTGCTGCAAACTTTTCCTGATAGGAATGAGATTCTTCAAAATATAAATTGTCTCTTCCTGCAAAGTGACACAATGTCTAGCACGCCATTGATTAATCAAAAATTTACAAAACTAAGGGGTGATTAGTTTCTTCTCTCATGATTTATTTTGACCTTTTGTTCTTGTTTGCTGCAGGAGCGGATGTCGTGGATTGGTTAGCAACGCATGTCAGTGGCTTTGCTGATCGTAGGGATGCCAGAAAATATGCCTCGCAAATGTTGAAAGCTGGCTGTATAAAGCATACTGTAAATAAAATAACTTTCTCTGAACAATCGTATTACATATTTGGAGACTTTCTTTCAAATGGTAAGTTTATCCTCGAGTTTTTATGAAAAGTTGTTGTTCTATGACTTTCAGAAGTAAGTACCCTGGTCGAAATTTTTACTCTTTGAAATCTTGGCAATCTTTAAGCAATTTTGCTGTTTTCAAGTGTTTAAGGACTAATCAGAACGTCCCTTTTAAAGTACATCATGAAAAATGGAAAGTTTCGTTGAAAAGGACAAATTTAACTGTAATAATTTCGACCACGGTACAGTAGAAACTCGTTATAACGTTTCTGAGGGGGAAATTGTTTATGAACGTAATAACCGATAAAACGTTTCAAAACGGTATATCCGATATTACGTTTTCATAAACGCATTTTTTATATTGGTTCATCAAGGAACGTTCCGCGGGTTCATAGTTGTCACCCAGGGCCTGCCATCTTGCCGTAAAAATCGATTTTGAGGTTAAATTTTGTAGGTAGTTTCCGGTCGTTCCGTAAACAAACTCGGGCATCGCCGGAAACGACCTACAACATTTAACCTCAAACCTTGGAATCTGCCGTCCAAATTCCGCTTTTTCCCGGGATTCCTTCTGCCCTGTGAGGCACAAGGTGGACAAATCTGCTACCACTCTAAAGTTATAGCTCATCGGGTCCCGCGTCAACCGTTTCGTTGAATTTCGGGATCGTGGCGTTGCAGTCGGTTTTCGCTTCTTATTCTTCGCCTTCTGTGTCATCCGCTTCTCTTTCCACCTCCTTCGATGAGTCACTCCAGAGTTCGTCGAGGGATTGGAACTCGGAGGTGGCAGTTGGTCGTCTACTGATACATACTCATTGAAATTGCATGGTTCGTCCAGCAGGCGCCACACCTCGTCATTTCCATCGTTTAATTCCTCCACGCAGATTTCGTTTTCTTTCCCTTCTTCATTGAAAAAGCCGGTTTTTTTGCAAACTGCGCAAATTACTCGTTCCCGCGTTTTTTTCTTCGCGCGGGAACCCATTTTACCAACGTAATATCCGATAAAACGTAGAAACGAAAAACGTTATAACGCAATTTTTTTTACACGGTTTCTTATGGGAGTTTGACGGGACTCGGAAAAATCAACGTTATAACCGATAAAACGTTATAACGAGTTTGTACTGTACTTTCTTCTGAAAGTCATTTGAAGATTTATACTCACCAGAGTTTTATGGCTGCTTCATATTACAATTTCTAGAAGTTTCTGCACCATTGTTAGCTGGCTTTCAGACTAAAATATCCCGTCGAAGTTTGTGTTTTGCAAAATTGAAATGTCCAATTTCAATAAATAATCGTAGTGGAAGGAAAAATTTTGTCTATTCTTCCTTTCAAATCATGTGAATGTGAATCATGAAGCTCAAATTACCTCTTGAGTTGTGGTATCACGTTTATTAAAAAGTCCAAAAGAAATTAGAATTTTTGTGGTCTTGGCAACATCATTGTTCACGTGAATCTTGCCATCACAGAATTTCTGCCCATAAAAATTGTATACCGTATATTCCCGCAGATAAGCCGCACACGTGTATAAGCCGCACCCCATATTTTGAGAGGGCAAAAAAAAAAAAAAAAAACTCGCGTATAAGCCGCATTTTTTCACGAAAGAAACAGGTGAAAGTAAGGAAGAAAGAAAAGAAACAAGTAGAAAATAAGAGTTTTTTCCCAAAGAAGAGAGAAAAAGTCTCGATAATCAGCGGAGAGAGCAAATAAGTGAGCCATGAAATCAGATCAAAGGATCGCCCTAGGTGCAGCGTGCATCGATGCATCATGTTGACAGCTTGACAAGTGGTTACAAGGTGTTACGCAATGTGATCAAACAAGTGATCGGTCTGAGGTGGCGCTCTCTCCCTCCAGTCTACGGCGCGTGGCGGCTCACGCGTGGCGCCAAAAAGACGCGTGCCATCCCAGGCCCAGGTTTCTAGGTTATGTTATTGTTTACAGATACCGATCATGCACCTTTCGTCTCTGGAATTTTACGACTCGTAGATTCGTAAACTACTTCGCGAAAAACGAAGTTAAATGACAGTAATATTGGTTCTTTCCGCCTCGCATGCGTGTTTGAAGCGGTCATATACGTTCACCTGCGTAAAACGCGTCAAAATCAGCGATTAATGGTCTTGGATATGGGATGTCCCGCGCATAAGCCGCACCCCGATTTTGAGAGGTCGAAAAGTGGTTTTTAGGTGCGGCTTATCTGCGGGAATATACGGTATTCTACCAACAAACTTTTCTGAGCTTTTTCTTACGTTTAGAAAGTTTTTTTGAGCTTTTTAACCTCCGTGTTTCTCATAAAATTTTACATAGTTACACTTTAGCAGTTAGGAAATTGGAAGATCATGCAACTATCCACTTTCCATATTGATTTGACTTTGGCAGGATTGTTTCTCAATAGCCTCTCTGCGGGGTGAGTCAGAAAAATCAACATTTCTTCAGGATATGGCTCTTCGTGAAAACAATCTGTCAAAGTGACTAATGATGATCCCTAAAAAATTGGGGCTTCCGCCAACCATCCTAGACCTTTCTGTTGGGGTGCAGAAGTGTCATACTTATCGTGAGTAAAGTGAAATTTATAACACGTTGTAAGAAGTTCAAAATAGCCTCACCCACCCCTAAAGTGCTACTGATGGCGTGATATGGGCAAAAATGTTAGTTATTTTTGACATGTCTGCGGTTTTTCACCCTCTACGCTGCAATTTTGACCAATTTTTTGAGAATTTTCATAACCAGTGAGAATATTTGACAAAATTGCTGTTTTGAAGGTAAATGAGTGGATGTATCAAAAATAATCAACAATTTTGTCCATATTGGCCCATATGATGTGATTCTTAAGTAGCTAAGGTTAGTTCGAGCTTCTCGTCGTGCGCTTAAAATTTCTATTTCCTCATTTTAAGTCTAAAACTATTGTGTCCCAGCAGGAGGGTCTACAGTGGTCAAAGGAGTCCAAATTTTTCCGGGATCATCGTTTGTTACTTTAATTTCTTTTCCTTATAAACAGCTGTTTCCTCTAAAAATGTTAATTTTTCCGACCCACCCTATCCCACAGGTAAAAAAAAATTGGATCCATTTACATTCTGTGCTGATGGTTTTGAAGTGTAGAGGAAGAAAATTAAATAGTTGCTTTTATTTATTCAGGCTTTGTAAAATTGTTTTATAAAGGTGATTATCATTCTTCTTACTTTTATTCTTGCAGCTGTATCTAGTCTTAAATTACATGATGAATTGGATCGGGACACTGTTGGACCTCTACCGCATCCTGGTGGTTCTCAATGGGATGCGTCAACTATGCCATATGCAAATACCTACCTTCCGCAGTCGGTCGCTGGTTATACTCCTATGCCATTTAATTACACCAGCACTGACCCCACGTATGCTTATGCTTGTGAAGACAGTATTCATAGTGGATCAGGTTAGTGAGAAATTGTTGAAAAATGAGTATAAGTGTCGCAACATTCAAAATATAATTGATTTTAATTTTTAATACAATCACACATCAAGAAATCGATCAACCTTAAATTTCAAGGCGTGATACCGCAAACTGTCAAAACTGTAGAGTTGCTCCTAAAGTTAACCTAGTAAAGTAAAAGCTCAATTTAACGTTGATTTTCGTTGGTCTCTTCCAACTCCCCATAAGACTAATGTGAAAAAAATTTGATTTAACGCTTGTGGGTCAGCAATAACATCAAAATAATGTTGAATTTTTAATCAACCAAGAGAAATTTTTACGTTTTTTTGCCGTTTCTAGAGATCAATCACCAATCGGAAATTTTTCAGAAGGACATGATGCTATGCTGCTTATTGCGCGTCTGTTGCACTTGCAGTACGAAGCATCAGCCATCCAACTCGGCACCCTCAGTCGTCATTGCGCAGACTGTGCCTGTCGCGCGCTGAGACCGATTGTCTGGCAGCACTAGTGCCGGTCGATAGTGGCCGGTGATTGCAACGTGACAAGAGCATCTTCGGCAGATGACTCTACGGTGGAAATGCTCGACAAGATTAAATGACTGCGTTATCAGTAGATGGGCACTGATGAGATTCTTTTCATTGCATACGTGCCAAGTTAAAGTCGCAAGATGTAGTCTTCCGGCCACCCATATCTGCTGATACCTTTTTATTCCTTGTTGAAGTCTCTATTGAAATGAGCTTGAGTCAGCGTATTCCGACCGATTACTGCTACTGAGGTACTAAGCCTTCGAAGAGCTTCGAAAGTATATGAGGGAGGGGGAATGTGGCATATCGCGGTTTTGAACAATCAGAACCAAATTCCCGCGCTGCTAAGCGCATTTTTTTACGTTTTTCGTTATAACGTTAACCTCGATATAACGTTGACAGCGCTCAGTCCCCTGAAAACGTTATATTGAGGTTTTACTGTAGTGGAAACTGACGATTTGAACTCATCCAAATGCAGAAAAAATCATTAACACAGATTACTCTGTTCCGCAATCATGGGCAAAAAATTTGGTAGTTAATGGTTTTGTTCAACAGTAGGTTTTAAGAGCAGCACTTAAACTTCACTATTGTCTTTAGTGACACTGTTTGTGGTGACTGAATGGATGGCAAAGTTTTGTTCTATTTCTCAAAGGAAAATCAGTCATGAATGGGTTAAAACTCAAGTATTTGCAGTATTGCAACTGTTTTTCCTTGTAACTGCATATTGTTAGTTTGTTTCACTGAGTAAAGCAGGATATTCCATTTTAAGTTCGGCATTTTACTTAATACTCCATTTTTCAGACTTTGGTGAATCAGAGCGGAAAGGAAAATCCCTGAGTCTTTTCAATAAAAAAGAAAAGTTATTTAATCAAATACTGATCTCTCAATCGATTTTTCTTGTTTTTCTGGAAGTCAGTCATTTTGGATATAAAATGTTTTTTGGTGGAGCACTTCAATCTAATCAGCAAGACTTGTTGATTAAATTGTATTGGGTTGTTTCAAGGTTGTTTCTACCCCCAACGCCCCCCCCCCCCCCACCCAAATATCAGTGACTCTGAAATTTAGGAACTTTGATTGAGTTAAAAAGATAACGGGAAATTTTTGCAATGCAAGTCGGAATCATGTCCCTGAAAGAGCAAAATAACAAAAAAAAGAGAGGTTTCCAGGAACACGTACAGCTTTTGATAGATAGACTCAAATTGAGTGAGCTGAGTGAAATGTTAGGATGTTCTCGATGCTTACTCGGAAACTTTTAGTATAATAGAGTTAAAGTGTTTAATTTTATTACTTTTCCAAACATGGTTTTTGTAACGCTTTTTCATCTTGGAACATTTATGTAGAAGAGTTTTCATTATGTACTCATCAAATAACCCCTCTGTATAAGCATAGAGCTAAAAATTGTGATTTTTTTACAAAGGGAAAAAAAAAAACAAAAAGTAGAGATCTTAAGTTGCACCTGCATCTGAGAAAAAGTTGTGCTTGTTCCTGTGCACTGAAAACTGGAAAAAATAAACTGTAGGGAATACCCTACGAACACTTTCTCACACCATTTTATCTGGGGGAGACTCCCAGACTCTCTTTAAAATGCTAGGGGAGACCCCAAAATCCCTCTTACGAATTCTGGGGGAGACTCCCACACCCCCTTTAAAATGCTGGGGGAGACCCCCAAATCCCCCTTAAGAATTCTAAGGTAGACCCCCAGACCACCCTTTAGAATTCTGGGGGTGACCCCCAGACCCCCATTTTTACCAATTTCTGATTTTCATGAAAACCGTTTTTCCTCCATAACAAACTTAAAAGTTGAAATTTCAAAAAAAAAAAAATAAATAAAAAAATAAAGTCTCTGGGGAATCTAGAAACCAACATCAGTGCAAAATTTGATTGCATATGGATCAATAGTTCAAAAGTTATGTCGGTATACTGACTGACAGACGGTCAGACGCCACAGAATTTTTTTGCATAAAACCCTGTCAATTTGAAAGGGTTCAAAAATATGTAATTATGATGCAAGGATGTTCTTTTGAATAGCATTAGGCATGATGAAAGGCCATTACTTTGTAAAAAAAATATGATTGATTTAGTCGAGAGAGGCCAGGTACAAAAACAAAACACCTGGAAAATCTCTGTGCGATCACAATACTTTCTCAATTTGTCTAACTTAGTTAGAGTGAGAAAGTAAAAATATTACTCCAATACAGGAACGGGAGAAAAAGAAATTTCAATATTTTTGCCCTCAAGACTTGATTTAAGATTTTATAAAATTTTCAGACCAAACCGGTAGTAATTTGGAGTTTTGAAAATCACATTTTTGTAACTTTTAAATTGTCCTGCACCATAAGTGGTGCCTTCAATTTCTTTTTTCTTTGCCTCAGCTCTGTAAATATGTGCAGATTTGAAAAATTGTGCATTTTGAGTGGAAAAGTTCAAATTTTTTCTCGTCATATGATTTGGAAGCGTACATTTTCAAAATTATAATAAAACATCTCTGAACAATTTTTAGTCGTACGAAATACATCATTCTTTTCAGTGGAGGTCGCTCAATAAAATGAGTTTAGTTTTTTTTTTATTTATTTATTTTTTTTTTTTTTTAAATATTAAAAAAAAATTGAATTTGACGCTCCTTTTTGGTTTTTTTCCTCCTAATATTCATATTAGTACTCATCCGTGTTTTTCTTGGTACTTTGTCCACAGGAAGTAGTAATGGCTCTGAGCGTTCCCGAATTTTACAGTCAAACACTGCGACGTCCAACCTACCACCTTTGCCCAAAGTGCACAAATCACTGGGCAGTTCGGGGGGTAGCGAGTCAGGAGTAGAAAAAACTGGAGACCACAGATCACGATCAAGTGGCTCGGATTCAAGGTCCTCTGCTGTGACCGCAACGGCGACAAATCCTGACGATCTATCGGCATCTAGGCAGTCTTTTCGGATGGCAATGGGCAATCCTTGTGAGTTTTTTGTTGATGTTATGTAATTTGCCATCTTTTGCATCATAAACTCGGTTATGGTGACTTTTTGGCTCTCTCAACCCTATTACTTTCAACTCTTCTACTATTTCTATCTCTTAAAAAAATGAAGCAAAACTTGTTCTTGAAAAATCCTATCCAACTGTTTATCCATTATTTTTTTTTTTTTTTTAAGGTTTATGATGAAAAGTTTAAAAATGTTCAAGCCTATTTCTGTAGTTATATATTTTTCCGTACTTTCAGTAAATACTAAACCATGAATGTACAGTCTTTTTGCGACTTTTGGCTAAAGTGACAATTTACCTTCGTACCATATTCTGTTCGGTTTGACCCATGTAGCATTGGCCTGCATCAAGGAAAATTTCTGATCTTGACTCAAATAGGTCGTGGAACTTGTTGCTAGTGCTTATTCAAGCTTGGGAGGGTTCAAAATTTTTTCCTGTTTCAATTTTGTCTCTGTAATGACAGTTCTGTAAGATTTTATGTTTTACTTCAAAAATGCCTAGTTTTTTAGGTATTTTTGAATAGTTTGATGTGAGCTTGATGGCATTTGGTTTTCTTCTTTGGGTATGTTATGATTGGGCTACTGAAAGGGGGTAAAATACTGAAAAATAATCTCCAAAATCAATTTTGCTCTTACTTTGTCTTTGACAATGTAGATGAGAAAGCAATGGGAGGTGGGGGTCAAAAATTGGCCTTTTTGGCAGACTTTTTCTGTCCAATAAATTTTTGGCGGAACATTTTTGGGAAAATACCAACAAAATTTTGAAAACATCTTTCATTTTAAGTACATATGTGATCATTTAAAGGCTAATTGTGCAATTGCAGGATGCACAATTTCAGGTTGGAAGGATATTTCATTAAGTGAAAAAAAAAAAAGAGAGAGAAATCGCTTACAAACTTTTCAAGTGTGATGAAATTTGTCAAAAATCCCAAAGCTCTTGAAACTCTGTATTTTGGAACATTTTGCACCTCTGCCAACAAGAATCATTGTCCGTAGTCTCTAAATTTGACGGTTTTTCTTTGAATGAAGTTTAATCGACAGTTTTTTTTTATAACCTCCAAAGGAATTCTCGACCAATCAGAAGCTGGCCCAGTGATAATTCAGTCAGTCGAATTTGAATTTATTGGTTTGGTGATGTCACTCATAATCCGTCTCTACTCTACAAGCTCTTCCTTCCTTCTCTGTAAAGTAATCCGCACGGAAGTTTCCATTGCCTGCTCCTCTTCTTGTCATTTTGTTGTAAAAGTAACGTCAACCCTTCTTTCTCATCATTTAAGCTTGTGTTTTTAGAGTAATCCCTCTTTGCTTTGCTCTAATTTGTCCTTTGATTATTATTATTTTTTTTTTTTTTTTTTTTTTTTTTTTTTTTTATGTATATTATTTTCATCTTAATTTATTTATTATTATTTTTTTTTTTTTTTTCCGTCCAGTACTTTAATTGGAATTATTTTTGTCTGTTTCAGATTATTCCCTAATATAGCACTTTATTCAATTATATCTAATTCAATTTATCCTTTGTTAAGTTTGGTCAATAATATTACTGTTACAATAACATTTTGCAAATGTTGCTTTATTTTCTTAAGATGACAAAATTAGGCGACCTGTTATTTTCGGACAAGAAGGGAAGTAGTCAATAGCAAAGCGTAAACAAGATTCGTAATTTAATATTCAACATGCATGGTAACTCCAGAGATTAAGAGACTCCTATTTACATTCATCTATCAGTATACATATCAATTTTAAATCTATCTCGAAAATCTAAAACATTGATTTTAAGAATTTTAGACATCAAAATTTTCTACCAGTTTTGAGAAAAAAATTACCCAATTAAAATATGTTCCGTTAATTTCCGTGAGGCCAAAAGTAATCTTGACATAGCCTTCCGGTAAATCAGAGACTGTCTCTTAAGTTTTTGGTTTTATTGAAAATAGCTCTTTTCATTTCACAATGTCACTTTATCATTTCATCAATTTTGAACAAAAATACCATGTAATACTTCAGATAGTCCTGCTAAACCGATTTACAGAACGTTTTACTGTAAAGCTTTGCACAGGTTTTGAGGAAAACATCCCAAATTAAAAAGTTCTTGTCAATTTTCATGAGGCCCAAAAATCTTGGGCAAACCATCAACCAATCAGAGGTCGTCTTTCATTTCTACTCTTATCAGAGTTGACCAGGCAGGCTATCCTTTCAATTGCATTTCTTGTTTACTCTTTTGTCAATAGCAGGGCTGTGCAAATCAGGAACATCTCTTTCAAACTCTCGGAGCTGAACTGAATAAGATAATTTTCCCCACAGAAAAATAAGACTTCATCGTTTGTCTACTAAAGTTAGTTATCCTCCAAAGTGATTCCCCCCCCCCCATTAGTTTTTTTTCCTTTGCTTGTAAAGCCAAGTGCATTTGTATGAAGGGAAGTACATCTATGTTCCTTTGCAATACTTGAAAAATTGCACAAGCTCAAAAACGCTGGAACTTTTCTTTGATTTAAAATTTCTGAGATTTACGCAGCTCAAGCAATACATGAAACAATTTTTTTTTAATTTTTTACCTACAGAATAGAAAGTTCAAAAATACTCCTTTTTATGTAAGCTTTATTTTCCTCTGATAGTTTTTATCGATGGTAGAATTCAAGAATATAGTAATCACAAACCGATCAGCAAGTAATGAGCAACCTAAAAATGCTTCCTTCAATTTCTGAATCCCAGGAACACGTCTCCTAATCAAGGATATTTTGAAAACAACAGTCCGGCAACACTGCCACCAACATTCGGTCTCTGCAGATGAGTGATTCGATCGTAGCCCCATAAGCAATACATACTCTTAGTAAAAAGTGGATGAAAAAAATTATTCATACTATTGTAAATTATTATTTGTAAATCAGCTGAACTATCGTCTATTTCATCCTTTGTTCATTTTAGTTATTTTTTAACTATTCATCAGGAAACCTATTTTAGCTCTCCAGCTGTACTATATCATGAATGAGACCTCGAGTTATCAGAGGAAATTATCAAAATGATAAGCTTTAATAGTTATTTGTAGACTCGATTTTTGTCCTTTTTTGAGATTTTTGTAAGGTTTTTGTATCATTTTGTAAAATCAACTGATTCTTAACAAGTTTAACCAAGAGTAGTTGCTAACAAAAGTTTTCGTACACCCCTCAATTCATTTATGTAAGCCTCGCCAATGTAACCCCTCTCCCTGCTCCTTTATATTTTGTATACGACATGCATTAGCTGATTTTTATTCAATGCTTGTTAAGTTTTGGCCTTATTAACACAAATGTTTAGTTTATGTGTCTATAGTTTTGACTCATAAAATTAATGTCTGCGAGAGATATCTTTCCTTTTAAATACCAATCAGTTTGGCGTTGTAATTATTTTTTTTTACCTCTCTTTCTCTGCCTTATTATTTTATTTCTTGCTTATTAATCATTCATTATCATCAATTGCTTATTGATTATTGCTAATATTATCAATGTTATTGTTTGTGATTTTTATTCTTTCCTTTTAATTGCTCTCTTTAACTGTTTACTTGGCTCTCGTTTTCCCTCTCTTTTCTCTCTTTGCAACTTTGTCTTGCATTTTGTAATTGCTTAAAAGACAGAACCAAGGTCGCTTTGTCATAGAATAAGAAGGGGAACAGAAGCAAAACTGCGACCCGATTTGGGTCGTGCTGTCATGGCTGCCATGGCGAATCAAATGGTTTTGCGCGAGCGCAGGTAATTCAAAATGGTTTTGCAGGTACTAACGAGCCAGGCCAAATTAAGCCTATCCCATTGTCTCTTGTGGGAGTTTCTTTTCTATTTCCCTTCTTATTCTATGGTTTTGTGACAGTGGCAGACAGAGAGATTTGCTCAATGGAGTTCTTGCTAGGTTTTTTTTGCAGGCAAACGTACTCCCTTTTCTGATGTAAATGCTGCAAAAATAGTGAAGAGACAAAAAAAAAAAAAAAAAAAAGTGTAAAACTCATTCTTATCAGAGGAAACTTGGCTCCAAGTTCAGATGGACCACCTGTGTATTTATGCTATGTATATTTCTTTTCCCAAACTAAAGAACGTAACCTCCAAATTGGAACTGTAAGACACTAGTGTTTGGCTTTTAAACAGTGAATTTTAAGGATCGATTCTTACAGATTTTGTCGCGAGAAACATGGTGATGCCATCTTAATAGGTCTAAATTGTGTAGAATGCGTAGTTAGCGAGAAAAATTGCACTCATTGTAATTTACTGATGAAGTGAGGACATCATTCCAACAGGGTCTTATGAAAATTACATCATCAGTACATTAAATGCAGGGCTGTGTTTTTGCTTACCACAAAATTTAGAGCTTTTTGGTGGGGCTTCACTGCGTGCCTTGAGACAAAATCTTTAAATTCACTGTTGAAAAGCCAAAAGCAACTGTCTATGTTGTCCTGGCCTGGAGGTCATGTTCTTTTGTTTGGGGGTGTGAAATGTGTACATAGTGCATACACACACAGGTGACCCATCTAAACTTTTGAGCCAAGTTTACTCTGCAAGGAGTGAGTTTTATCTTTTTGTATTGATCTCAGTATTAATTTTGCAACATTTGACATAAAAATTATTAGTCAAATGGCCTACAGCAAAACCTTGCAAGAGCACCATTGTTCAGTTCCTCCGTTATATGTATTCCATCGATTCAAACCTCAGTGCAATCATACCTGTATACTTATTCTAGTTTACAATTAAGTTCTGTGATTCAAAGTGTGTTTCAAGACGATGTCATTTACTTGTACAGTTGAACAAAGCCTTTGTCTGCTCTTAGTTTATATGCCTTCAACTTACTCTGTCTGATAAGTCGAAAAACACTCACTTATTAATTTTGCATCTTTTGTTAATAACCTCTTTTACTATTTTTTTTTTTTTTTTTTTTTTTTTTTTCCTGCGCCCATCTACACTTTTTGAAGCCAGTGATTGCGTCAACTATTACTGCTTATCCATTAATTTTAGCTCATTCCCCTCACAAATTTCCTTCAGCAATTTTCTTTATCTCAAGCTTTTCAATAAAAAGTTTCTCTCTTCAATTTATTTTTGGTACAGCTAGCAGAAAGTGTCAAACTTTAGGCTAATTTATTTAATTGGAATGTGATAGAACACATTTTTATTGGGGTTGGAGTGTTTCATCGAAAGTGAATAAAACACACTAACCACTCTGACAAGTCGTTTCACGGATTCTGCTTGTAGTTCACTGAGATATGACCTCACATCTGTCAGTTTAACTCGAATCTTGAGCTCCTTGACCTGCTGACATTTTTAATGCAAAAGTTAGATTTCAGAGAAAAAAATCAGTAGAGCCACTCCACAAAAAATGATGAAGGAAACTTATAAATAGTGCAATTCAAAAAAGGTAGTAAAAGTGAAACAAGATAATCTGGATCAGACCCGTTCTTTTTAATTGGAAAGCTAAATGAACCACATTCAACCAAGAGTAACCTTGTTCCGTGCACAAAAAATTAGCCTATTTTGTGGTTGTATTCTAACCTTAAAAGTAGAATCGTAAGGAGAAATTTAAAGTTCCTGTATGAGTAAAATGTGGAAGTGTGTGGAAATGTGGTTTGCTACACAAGTCCTCTCTCTCTCTCTCTTAAAATTACTCTCATTACTCATGTTTTTACTGCGCACATGAATATCTTGAATATTACTTGTCTTTTGAAATTTCCCTAGGCAGTAGTGTATAAAAAAGTAGGACGGGGTGATACCTGAAGCTGTGAAATTGGGGGCCCTTCCTAAATCTGAAGTTGTGGCCTCCTTCTTTTTCCTATTATTAATACATTTTGGCTCAAATATGACGTCCTTCTTGTCATTGAAATCCAGGAGGCTCTTCTTTAATTGTGAGAGTGATATCCTTTTTTTCTCTTCCAACCTTTCCTATAAAACTAAAGATGGTTTTGCAAAAAACTGGGTGAGCAGGGCTCAAACCGAACCTACATTGGGTCGGAGCCATTTTTGCCTGCAGGTTTATTTTTCAGGAGCCATTTAAGCTCCATTGATAATCTGTCTCTATTTTTGAAAAAGGAATGAAAAAAAATCGATCCCTCATCTAGGAGCTGGGGCTTCCATTTTTTAGGCGACAAAGGCAATTTTTTAGATACATGGGGCAAGGCGCGGCGCCCAGAGAGGTTCAAGGCCTGTAAGTGAGCATCGCCTCTAAAGTTGTATCTTCTTAAGCAAACCACCCCCTCCTTACTTCGCCAGGATCTTCAGGCAAGCTCATCTCTGTTACTTTGTTATTTTAATGTCTCTTTGTGGTTCTTGGAGATTTTTTTCTTATTACTGTTGTAGTAAAAATTTGTTTTCAGTTATTCTTTTTTTTCTCTCTCTCTTTTTTTTTTGTTTATTTTATTATATTTGTGTGGCTGGTATTATTTGTTTTCAGTTGAGTACGACTTGCTGGAGTACAAACTGTAGGCTCTGCTAAATTCTGCCGCTTAATATATGTCCTCTTGGACCCCTGAATTGAAATCTGGAATGTGTGATCAGCCGAATCAACGATATCAGCAAACCCTTTGTGACTACGAATAGAGCCACTGTTTCTCTGCCATTTTTGTCTTTATCTTTATTTTGTTACTCTCCTCTCTAACTGATGTTGAATTTTCCCTCTTTTTTTCTAGGTACTTGAATCATAATAGTAACAGGGTATTTTCATTATTTTATATTTTTTTTGTTTCTTGTTAGTTATTTTGTTTTCATATTTCTGTGTTCCATTTTGCAAGTTCTTTACATTACTTGTGTTTCAAATTCGTACTCATTTAACTCTACAAAATGCAATTCATGTAGAGCTGGTTTTGTATGTAAAAGCAGTGTTGATCTATAATCTTTGAAAAATTCTAGACTTTTTTCTTTTGAAACTCAAAGAAAGCTGTTTTCAAAAATCAATTTTTGATTTTTAATGTGAATCTTCAGCGTTTATTGCGGATGTCTGCCACCGGAGCGCCAAACACTACAAATATTTGTACCTTTAGATTGAAAGCTTCCTTGTGAATTTTGTGGTAATGCACATCGTTCTCGAGGAAAAATGTCTTAAATTTGCCAAAAATGACTGGTCAACTCTGCCTTTACTTCTGAAGTGAAATCTGCCCACTCTATTTGTCTCGAATATTTAATCAAAAAAGAAAGCTAAGACTGTAATTTTGTAAATTTCTAGACAAATTTAAATTTTTACTCCAAGAAAACTCCTTTAGTTTTGTCGCAAATTGATGAAATTTGTAGTGATTGGAATATTCTTCAAATTCCGCTTTTGTTACAAATATTTAAAGTTATGCATGATTAACTTTCTTTAGCTTACTTACTTTTTTTAGAGTATGGGTCTTTGCAGTAAATGTAAAACTCGGAAAATATTTACAAATATGTTACGACGTAACATCAACATTTTGTTTTAATTCTCCAGTTTTTGAAAATCTAGTCGACAAGTTTTACTGTAGTTGCTTTGTCCCCTTTTTTGTCTCTCTCTCTCCCTCTCTCCTTCTCATTGTTTCTCTTCCTAGTGAGTGATAGACTGTAAAAAATTTCTATCTTGTCCTACACTCTCATTTTGTAATTTTTGTAAAGTCATGCTGAGCATTGTTCATTACTTTCTTTTTTCTTTGTCCAAAATTTATCATCAATAAAGTACTGTCATTCATTTGACTAGTTCATCACTCTGAGGACTGTCATAGAAGTGTATTAGGTAGTTTAATGTTGTCATGTTAGCCCGTGTAGCTTTTTATCCAATGATTAAGTACGGTACCTTAGGTCATTTTTTCATCATGTACGTATTGTGCTTTGTTTACTCTGATTATTGTCAGATGTGTTTAAAAGGTCAAATTTGGTTGGCTTCTCGATTACAGAAGTTGTAGCTTTATTGGTGATGGACCTTCAAACTTGATATCAGATTTGCAACCTCTGACGGTTATTTGCATTGTTTTACAGGACTTCTAGAGCCATTAATGTCTTCAGAGCGTTTTAGAATTCATCGGACCAGTGAGCCGATGAAACTGGGATTATAAATAGAAGGGTAGGCAAATTTTGATATTAGTCATTAGAATAACTGCTTCTAAAACATTTCTTGCTGTAATAATGAAGGTTTTAGGGGGAAATGAAAGTACATGTCTCGTGAACCGTTGTGAATTAACTGCATCGGGAGTAGAGGTATGGTAGAATTGGTGGACTCAGGGTTGATGGAGATATGATTTCATCTTTGCCTAGGAAGCACATATTTTACTAAATCTTTATTATTTTGGTAAGAAATGTCGTAGAAATGGTTGTGATTAATTTTAAAACTTAAGTTCTATTCTATATAGTAATCCCAAATTCGCTTGCTTAACTTTCCAATGTGTTCAGGAGTGCTCCCCAAGAGGCCAGCTGCACTATACTCTAGATGCTCTTGTGATCAATACTTTGGTGAATTAAACATTTTTGATATGTTTAATAGCTTGTTTATATGAATACTAGTTTTGTGGCCAGTAAGATTTTAATCTTAAGTATGCTGAATTGATGAGCCATTCAATATACATTGTTAATGCATTTAATCAATTAAGTTTGGTTTTACTCCCACAAAGATCGTGTAAACAAAAAGAGGCACAGTAAGCGTATTTTTGTGCTTTGATTGGGGTTTGGATGCCAACATTCATCTGCAAATCCAGCTATGGCTAAGTGTTTCTACTGCATCGACAGCATTGCAACTATCCAAGCCCCAAATTTTTGAGAAAGCTTGATAAGTCTGCTGACTTCCATGCTAATTAGCCTAAATGAGTGTGAATATGCCTCGAAAACATAACAAAACTAACTTCAGATTTGCGTACGAAGATTGGCATCGACTGGATTTGTGCATCATTGGTATATCATGAGAATACGCTTACAAAATGACAAAAAGCTATTTATATTATCACAGTCAATCTCTCAATGAAACAAACTTATTTCTAATTTCATGTTTCATTTGTGACCACAAGTTTGAGTAAATAGAAAAGAACTGAATTGTTTGTAAATAGGTTGTGGACTTGTTCCCTTCACTAACTTAAATTGGGATCAGCATCCCTTCGAAGTGTTATTAATCATGACTACTCACAACTCACCTTCCATTTAAAATAAATGTATGTAATAGACTATTACTTATTTAATTATTTTTTTCAATGATTATTTACTTCATTACTATCTTGAAAATACTTCTCATGATTCTAATAATTACTGTGAGTTGCAATGTGTAATATTTAACCTGTACATATTTTCCAATTTTGTATTAAATTCATGTGTACAGAAAGTGTGCCAAGATTTTAATAAATTATTTTACTTTTAGTCATTGAGCGTTCTGTATCCTTTGTTCTTTTACTCTTGTCTCAGTTTTGCCTTTTTGTCGCGCCCACAAAAGAAGGGATATAATACACTCAGCATGGTACAGTGCGAACATTGATTTAGAGCTTGTTAGGCGGAATCTACGACTTCTCATGAAATGAATCCAGTGGAATCGATGCAATAGCAACTATGTTTGCTGCCTTAAAAAATGTATCATTTTTCTTGGAGAGCATCAACAATTGATGCTTCATTGAACACATTTATACTTAACAGACCTACTAGTATTTTGACGTTCCCATTTAATCTCGACTTTTTAATTCCCTTAAAAATAATCTAATTGATTAAATTGTTTGATATTTGTAGAAACAAGACTTAACATGGAGAAGGAAAGTTTCTAGAAGTTTCAAGAAACTTTTTGCTCTAGATCTAATTTTATAATAATATTAAAGTCAAGTGAAAATGGCAACGTCTGAAGTCGTGTAAGTCCCTTTCGTATTTATGAGTCCAATTGGAGTTAAGATTCCCTTTATATTACTATCAGAGTTCTGTCATTTCTAATTGAGGATAGCCAGGAGCACTCGGTTGGTACTTTCAAGAACAAATCTTGATGTTAAGACTAATTCTGAAAATTGTATGACAATTGACTCTTTTATGTATTTATTTTTAATTTTAATGAAATGAAAATATTGAGAAAAGTTACTGCATCTGAAGTCCTGTAATTCCTTTCAGTTTCTGTCCAACTCTACTTGAGACAGTGCGCACAACCTCGTCTCATGTGTTCATTACCTACAAATTTAAAGTATATCGCTGTGGTTAATAATTTACCTAGTGATAATCAATGTTTGGAAAGAAAGAAATTGATTTTCTGACTTCAACATTTCACAGTAATCACAACATCTTGGGGTCGATCATTTACTTACTTTTTCCATAAACTGGTCATAAAAGACTGTCTATGAGTGATGCTATCAGCCTAGAATTGTAAGATTTGCCTGTTTCTACAGTAACCATTGTTAAATTGCCTGTTTTTAACATTTACAGATGAGTGGCCTTCGTAAAGCTAAAGTTAACAGGAAACTTAATGATGGTTGCCATAGCAATGACCAAGTTTCACAATGCTTGACCAATAGGATCACTCAAAAACAATCTTAACAATCAGTTTATTGGGAAAGTAAGAGACCAGCCAGCTAGACTCAAAGATAGGCAAAGAGATTTGTTGTTAGAAGGAAAAAACAATTCTTTATTTTTTAAACTTGTGGGCAAGTTGAATGAAAAAAGTAGTCTCATGCAGAACAACTTAGAATAATGATAAAACCATGATTGTAATAAGAGTGATTAAAACCGACAGTGCAAAAAGCCACTAGAGAAGATGTCAAGTCTATGGAAAATGGAGAGAATTACTCCAAAAATTTGCTCTGAACAATGTTACTCCTCTCTTGAATTTCTATAGATGGTCTTAGAAATCTAAATTGCTGAAAGTTGAAAATTGATTAAGAAACACTCTTGAGAATTTTGGTTTTGAAAATTCGAGCACCAACAACTCGAAATTTGTCCATGATACGCAACACACACCTCAGAAATGTGACGCAGCACAAAAGGCTCCTCCCTTCACCGAACTCAACTGTTGGTGCCGCAACTTATGAATGTTAGAACTACATACTGAGCAAAATATCTCAAAGCTCAAAAAACTGACAACTTACAAATAATACTAAGTTTAATGGAGAAAATTACAATTTTGAGAAAAAGCGAGTTCAACTGCAGCAAATTATGTAAATTTTAAAATACATAATGACAAAGAGTCCTGAAAAGGGGGTCCGAGAAGCGGGGGGCAGCTCTTCTGAAAATTTTGTAAAAATAAAATCTTGATTAGGAACAAATACATTTAAAACAAACAATTTTGATAGGATTTGCTTGCAGAAAATGTCAAATTTTCACATTTTTCACCCTGAAACTTTCACTTTCTTGGTACCCTTTCAGTGTTCGCACTGGAACAGAAAGGATGAAAGAAGAATCAAAGTATGGACCCATAGACCCTGGGTTTACAGTGATGAGAGCAATTGGGGCTGCTTGCTGTGAACCCTGACTTTTTGGGGCCGTAAGCCTCCACTTTGAATGCAAAACTATGTAATAAAATAAGTAGTAGTAGTAGTAGTAGTAAAGTCCAGCCGCCTAAACACGTGGTTCGTTATGCTGATAATAAATTAATAATTTAATATTAAAAAGGGGACCCAAAGCCAACATTTTTTGCTGTGTTCTTAAATTTATTCGTAGCTTTGTTGAGCCCTCTCCAGTGGAGAGAAGGAGAGCCCCCTTACACTACGCCTCATACCCGGGGAAGGTCGGGTGAAAAATCGAAGTTCCGAAAGGAAACGGCTCACTAAGTGAAAAATTTGTTGAAGTGACAAACGATGAACAACAAAAATGTTAGCCTTCTCTGTCCACCCTGCCCACAAGGGTTCTGTAGCGTTTCACTTACTATGAGTAAAGTGAAAGTTTGAATGAAGTTCAAAATAGCCTCCCTCTATGCCTAAATGGCAACTTTTGAATCAGTTAGGGCAAAAGTTTTGATTTTTTTTTTACTTATCTGCAGCCCTTCACCCTCTTAACAGCAATTTTGAATCAAGTTTACCAATTTTTCAGAATTTTTTATAAAAATTGACAACTCCATTTAATTGCTGTTCTTTGGGTGAACAGATGCATGTCAAAAAAGACCAAAATTTATGCCCTCACTTATCCAAAAAATGCGATTTTTATGTAGGGGAGCATTGAACTTCTTACAACGCATTTGAAATTACACCTCACTCATGATAGGTAAGTAATAAACTACAGCAGCATCCTGGCAGAAGAGTCCAAATTTGTTCGGTTTCACCAGGAGTCACCTATGCAACTTTTTTTCACAGAGAGCCTTTGCCTCTTGAAATTTTGATTTTTCCCACCCACCCTAGCCCTAGAGTCCACATTGTGCCTGCTAATTTTTACGAAGAATTCTGCCTTTAGGTAAAATCATTGGTAGGTACACTTAATACCTACATCACAATAAACCAAGTCCAATAGACTCTTTGGAGTTCCAGAGACTTCATATTCAATGGTGAATAATATTTACTAATGATGTGCGTTAAGTTGCAAAAAAAAGCCCAAGTATTATGGACACTTGACACTCACACTTCTTTCAAACTTAGAAGTACGTTTTTTTTTTTGGGGAAGAGGCAAATAAAAACAGGAGCTGATATCGATGCGCTACCTCCAGCTTTGGAGCTCTTCAGGTCCTGAAAAAAGGGTTATTTTGCAACCTCTATGAGAAAATTATGAATCACATTTGAATGTACACTAGGACTAGATAGCTATCTTCCCTAAACATTTGACCGGATCTTAAAACTTTCCTTTTGTTACACTCCCGCTGCCAAAAAGTCGTCATTTATGCATCTAATGGTTAAGGGCGGGCTGCAAAACAATGCGATCACAACCTCCATCTACAAAATTACCTCAATAGCTTGAAAATCGTATTAACTTTTTGAGATTTTGTTCAATTTTGTTGTGTTGACAGTCAATCAAAATTGATTTTTGAATATCACGTGACCAACCCAAAATTCTAACAAATCAATAGTGTCCACCAAATTACTTACAAGAGAACACTGTTAAAAAGAGACGAAGCGGTTAAAACTGAAATTTTTTGTTATTACCAGGCTGACTAGTCACTGACATATAGACAAACAAAAAAAGGGACAGCGTTTTTCATCAACCAAATTTGAGGCCTTGCGAAAATTAATCTTTCTAAAGACTGATTAGCACTGTGTCTCACACTTTTTTTCTCAAATTAAGACGCAAATTTCAAATTATTGAGGTTAAGGCACTGACTGTAACCGCCATTGCACAACTTTATGATTACTCTATTACGTTAGTAGAAGTCACAAACTCCAACTTTTCTGCAAAGGTAGATTTAGGAGTAGTAGTAGTAATAGTAGTAGTAGTAGTAAAGTCCAGCAGCCCAAACTATGAGTTCATTATGATATATGCACAGAAAAAAGTATTCTTTTCAATTTGCCCTTTATGATAATACAGATATTTAAAAAATAGTAGGACAGCAAAAAGAGAAGATTACAACTGAAGAAAGATTACTGAAGCACATTTTCAAACAAGAAAAACAACAAGTACTGTTAGAACTACAAAAATTCGGACTTCAATAAATAATAAAAAAACATGAGAAGAATATTTTTAGACTGAAACTTGACTTTCTAAATTCCAAGTTTTTCCTAACATGTGCCTGCGTTTAAAGATTGTTCAAAAATGCAAGCAACAAAAAAGTAGGTAACAGATAACTCTCCTTTAAAGGGGTGTTTTTGAAATTTGCCAGGGTAGCTGCAGAGTTCATTATAAAACGGATATGATTTAAAGGAAAGTGTAATACATACGTCAGTAGATCAAAGTCTGACTAATTTGTTACCTGCGCATTGCGCAATTATGGTGATTTTACATTGGGTACCAGAAAAAACAGTTACCTCACAAAATCTCTTAGGAACCTGAAGAAACTTCTTGTGTAATCAACAAATTATGTTTGGTGTTCGGTACAGAGAGACCTTTTCTAGTAAGGGTTGTTTTATGCCTACACGACAGTTAGACATTTAAGAGCGTAACAAAAGTTGGAAATACATTTTTTATTCCTACACATCTATTTCGCAAGGGTCAGTCTGTTTTATAGATGTGATAGTAAATTTTAGCATCACTTTGGAAGCACAAAAGTTCCAAATTTTAGAATCATACTAAAAAATATCGCTAACTTTCCCTTTTCAAGCATAAAGAGTTAAATTTTCAATCATATTCATCACTAGCCCAAAGAAACAAAACACTTACTTGATAATTTAATTATTTTTTCTACAGTTTGTATCCTCCTTGATTTAGAGAGTCTTAATTTAATTTCCTAGTTTTTGTAAAGTATTATGTGAGAGACATCTCCACATAAATAAATTCAAACAGTTAGACAAAAATACATCGTACTGGGCTGTAAAACAAAGTCAGATGGGTGATGTTCTTTGTTGACAAGTGCACTGCTACAGCCAGGTCTTGCACTGATTGATTAACAAAAATACACTTTCAATACGTAAATTCTTAAAATCAGGACAGTACAGTGAAAACCAATGATTTAATTTAAAAATAATTAGTAGAAAAGCAGAGCTATTTCTTAAGGTGGTTCCATACCACTCTGTTGTGTGATTTATAATCCGATAGATACCACCAGTGGGGGGGGGGGGGGGGGAGAAGGCTGAGTGGGATGTCTCCCTCCCCCCCTCCTTGGGCCAAAATTTTATACTATCAATGCAGAGATTTTCGAGGACATTTTGGGCTTTTAGTTGAAAAAGTAGGTTTCAGCCCCCCATTTGGACCCTTGCCCCCCATGATAGATTTCTAGATCTGCCACTGCCACCAGTCTCATAGGATTTTAACTTGGACAATTAATCATTTTTTCCGAGGGCATTAATTGTAAAAATCAAGCCATAAGGTTTAGCATAATTTTTTCTTCATTTTAGTATCTAAAACCTGACAAAATTGGTTGAAATTAGAGAAAGTTCTGATCGAACAAAAATTGGGCCAAATTTTAGGCAATACATAGTTGCTGAAAATTTGGCCAAATTTTTGACCAACCAGAACTTTCTCTAATTGCAGCCAATTTTGTTGAGATTTAGCTCAAAAAATCAAACAAAAATTACAATTTGATTTTTTTGATCAAAGCCCTCAGTAAAATATTATGAGACATCAAAGTCAAAACCTGTAAAAGCGACTGGTGGCGCTAGTATTCGGAAAAGATCTCACTGCAGAGAGGTAAGGAACCACCTTAAGCAACAAAACGCTTCTTTTTTTACAGTGCTTTCATGATAAATTACTTATTCTCAGATGCAATAGACGGACTGTTTCTTCACCCATCTTGATACTTATCTTCTTTTTTTTCCTAATTTATTTTTGAACAGGTCCTCGCCACAAAAGGGAGATGAATTACATTCTTCCTTTCCATCAAAAACAGACCATGTCCACCTTCTGAGTCTTTGTGTCTTATGATAAAGAATAAATAGAAGAAAAAGCAGGTACAATTGTCAAAAACTAAGAAAAAAAATGTATGTATAAAAGAAATTCAATTGTTAAATATAAAGAGAACAAAATAGAGAACTGACAGCTGGTTAGGAGTTAGTATCTACAGTAATCTTTGACAGGTAATTCATTGTATAATAATAATAGAAGTACAACAAACAAAAATGATAAAAGTCTTGAAAGACAAAGTTATAGGTAAGTACTTAGATAACAATGAAGAAATGACTAAGGTAAATGGCAAAAACCAACAATAAAGAAAAAATAACAAGTGACTAAAAAAATAAAATAGGTCAACGTAAACAAAAAGAAATTAAGAACAATTTTTGGGGTACATAAGAGAGAACGCTTTCATACAAGGCAAATTAATGAGATACCTTGGCGCCAATAGCTTTGGTATAAAGATAGACTAAATCCTAAAGAACTTTCAAAGATTGATCAAATTTTAGATACAGGGGCGTGCCAAGATTTCCGGAGAGGGGAGCAAGATTGCAATTTTGCCGCCCAGTGAGAACTGTCGCCATTCAGACTTATGAATTTGATAACCTCTTTTTTTATTATTATTATTATTTTTGCTTGATTACCCTTGTTTTGCTGCCTTTGGAGAGTGCCAGCAAACACCCCACCCCCCTCCGCACACCCCTGTTTGGATACGAAAATCCTGCAGAGATGTGTTCTCTTTGCGAGATCACACTTTCGCAAATCGCAGTCAGAAGTTATGAGAATAGACCAAAAGAATCCCAATCACTACACGAAAATTTGTTTTCCTTGGTAAATCAGGGTTTATTTCAAAACATCAGACTGAGGCTTTTCATACAATATTTGACTAATTATTTCTATGAAACGTACGAATCTAAAAATCAGTTGGTTCTGAATATTCTTTAGAATCTTGACAGTATCAAGCATTCGCATTGTATAAAAATGTAAACACTTTCATCTTCATCTTTATCCTGACTTTGTAATTTATTTGTTTGCAACAATGGGGCAGTTGCAAGGGTCTGAAATGTTGTGTTTTTTATAAAGGAAATGAAAGTACTTGATAAGCTGAAGACAGTGGTGCCTTTGGTTTTTTCATAAGTGTCACGGTTTTGGAGATACACACGTGTAAAGTTGTAAAAAATCGTGAGCGTAGTGACGTCACTACGCGGAATTCCCATTTAAAACAATGTATTTTCAGTCAAAATCTTATCTCCGGAGCAATAGGACTTAATTAGAAACCAAAGGTATCTTTGTTCTCAGCTCATCAAGTACTTTAATTTTCTTTATAAAAAACACAACATTTTAGACCCTTGCAACTGCCCCATTAACTACAATAAATAAATGATTGTTTATTAATTTATTCATCTTGCTGAAGCATTTGGCGCTGCTGAGTCACTTTAAACCACCGAGAACACTCAGTTCTCTTTACCTCCACCCTAAAAGCAGGGGCATTGTATTTCAATCAAAACTGATTTTTGGGGAAAAAGGTGGTTGGAGAAAGTTAATAAAGATAAGTCAACAACCATTCAAGTTTAAGTTAAAGAAAGTTGCAGTAGTAGTAATAGTAGTAATGAAGCTCAGCGTGATGGAAGTAAACAAAGACTAGAATTAATCATAAATTTTTAGCAATAAAACGACTTGGAAAGTATTTTGTCATAGTGAAAACGTGATATATTCACATTAACTTTTAAAACAAAACGAGTGCTCAAAAAATGTTTTAGCGAGATGGAAACACTCAAAGAACAAAACTTGAAAAAGCTGGACTTCCTTGCCTTCAAAGGTCATTAAAAATTTCCAAACTCTCCACAGCTTTTGTCTCCATTATTTTACCTTGCTTTCTAGAAGTGGGAGAGTCAAAGAAACAAACGAAGATTTCATCTTACAAGTATTCCACACCTTTACAGTGTCCTTATTTCGCAAAATTTCTTGGGGGCCATTTTGAATGGAGGCTGAATTTTTTATTGCTCAAATAGACTTTCTTAAAGGCCAAAAATGTTGCGGCTTCTGAAGTTGAAGAAAATATCCAAAAACTTACTTTGTTGCCATTATGCTAAAAAATAAATTGCAATACATTTCTTACTTCTTACCAAAATACCAAGCATCTGAAGAAGTTACTGGGAGCTGGTTCTGGTACTGAATACTGATTATGTACAGTTAGTTTCACAACTAAAAAAATAATCAAGTGGGGGGGGGGGGGGGTCCCCCCCACAAATCTGACAAAAAGCTTAGAGGCCAATTTTGACCAGAGCTTTTCTTTGGGGCCATTGGTAGTTTATTGAGCACATTTCGCAAACAGCCTCCACAAAATGTGACCACTGTTTACCATTAATGATCTCAATTTTGCCTCAAAACTCTTGTCTTCTCCAAGATTAAAAATCTGAATCAAGAGTTTTACTTTTATTTCAAATGAGCAAAAAGCACGTTTTGAGAGAATACTAAGCAGGTAAAGTTATTTGATGTCGTATAGTACTTCTTATTTCTACGTTGCTACTCTTGTAAAATTATTGTGCTGGATCCTAGCAAAGGGGTAAATAAAAATATAAAATTTCACTTTTGAATTATTAAACTAAACTGATATCACACAATGCATTTCCGCTGGATTTGGTCCATTTGTAAGCAATTATTATTTGAGTAACAGTGCAAATGAATTGCACAAAATCCAGATCAATGATTCATTAAATTCTGAATGATCTAAGAGAATTTTTAGTAACAAAACCAGACAAAGTTATGTTCAAGTTGGTGGCTTTGGAGACAACATGAAAGATTAGTCAAAGGTTGGTTTGGCTATCATTCAAACAATCTTTGGTTGCAGTGGTTCAGGGGTGCAAAATATGCTGCGAGGAAACAAAAATAATAATAACCGCAGGTACTGAACCTCACAAGATTTATCAACATTTCCTCAAACAATTCTAAAAATAGATGATTTTTTTCTTTTTTCTTGCTCTTTTTAACATACTTGAAGAAATTTTAGGAAAAACACTGTCACTCATTATATTTCACCTTCAGAGAAACTTTAGAGGCACTCAAAACAGCGCACTTGCTTATTTCTAGTTGCTTATTATAATTACTGCCCTCCAACATGCATTATTGAAGATAATGAAGAATTAAACAGTGTGAATTTTAAAATGAACACTCTTGATGGCGTGCTTTTAAAAATCAATACTCTTTGACATCTTATGGCTTAAAATAGGGCATGTAAAAATTTCAGAACACTCTAACCAGTTTGCTTCATGGATAACTTATAATGAGGAAAACAATAGAAAGAAAGAAAAGATAGAAGGTAAATAAGGAGTTTTTTAATCTTGGCCTCTCTTTCATTGATAAAACAATTTTCTCAGACAGAAGAAAGTTTTCTATTCTTTTAAAAAAGCAAGAGTAGAAAAAAATTTCTTACAAAAGACAATTTTTTTTCTTGTGTAAGTCACTGAAACGTTTCCTCTCTTTTCATAAAATTTCCAGACTCTGACTACGTGTGAGCATGCATTACAGCACATTTTGCACTCCTGCAGCGGTTTAGGGGAGCCAAACAAATACCATCTGCAAGAAGGGACCGAAACCTTAAATTGAGGATATTGCTGGTAACATAACTTGAAAGGCGTGCTTTCTGACAAATTTTAGCTCAATTTAATGATAATTCCAACAAATGAGCACACCCTACGTTGTATGAGTTAGTTTTCTGGCAATATCCTCAATTTCACTCAACCCACACAAAGCAAATAAAATGTTTGGCAACTGACTCAACCACAGAATTACTTGAAATGCAACTGAGAGGTTATTGAAGACTGTATTTGGTGTTTTTTCTTTAATATTTTCAATAAAAAAAAAAAAATCCCATTGACCTATTGCCTAGGGCTAATTTTTTTTGAGCATGGAACACAATGGAACTAGCTGGAACAAGATAGAATAGACTACTCTAGGTTGTGCGTGATTTGTTTAGAGTTCCGATGTATAAAAACAGGTTGGATCCAACATCTTGCGTTACGCGTGTTTACTTCTTTGAACTGCGCTCTTTATTTATTATTTGTAAAGAGGCTCTATTTTTTTCGGACACGGAACCTGTGCCATAAGTAGTCAACAGGCTAAGGAACTCAAGATTTAAGCGGAGCTAACGGATTTGAGATCTTGTCTCAGTAAACCACAAGTAACAGCAATCGATGGACCAACTTGTCGGAATGGTTAGTGCGTTCCCTTTAACTTTGATGGAGCACTTGAACCGTGCTGGCTAACCGCAATAAAAAAATTTAGTGTTCCATTGTGTACAAATTAAAAAATTGGCCTCTACCCTCTCACGGATGGAAACGGATCCACCATATTATCACCAAGCAAAATGCATTTATACCAGATCTGTCAGTTTCAAAACTTGCTTCAATATACTCTCATAAGAATTGCTATTTTGATTAATCTGAGACTCGTGGTGATAAAAACTTAATTTGGCTCATACAACACTGGACGAACTTAAAGATAAGTGAAAGACTTTAAGTAACTGCTAAGAAAGCATCAAAAACCTGGAGTAGAGTTAGTAGCTAAAGGAAGTAATAAGCGTAACAACATTGCACTGAGGGGTTTTGATACCTTTCTCCTTTTAAAAGACACAGCTCTGAGAAGGAAAACCTCCATCTCCACTTTGGCATCCTTCTGCATCCTTCTGCAGCTTTTCTTCAAAAAGATATAGAGACATCAAACTACCTTCAAAGGTCCCGGTTTTTCAACTCTTTCCTGTTAGGGTATAATAAAGAGAATATGAAAATTAAACAGAAAGATAGTATAGAGGTCAAAATTTCCATGTTTTTTCTGAGTTTTTTCCTCAGTTTTGGCTAAGCACATGAGTCTCCAGGGCGTAAATTTGAGGGAAAGAAAAAAAGAAATGTGGAAAAAAAGAAAAAAGAAAAGAGAAAAAGGAAGAAAGGGAAAACAGAAAACAGAAAGGGAAAAAGTCAAGAGCGAGACAGAGATCTTAAATTATCTAAATGCATGTAAGATGGTGGAATTTCTATCATGATACAGCTTAAAATTGGGTTTCGGAAAGGTGCTACTTTTGTTTGGTTGACACATGGCACCCTCTAAATGTATTTGTTACAACTACCACAGAGCTGTTGTGTAGAGTTTGTTTTAGAAGCGTAGGCGCAGCTCAACAATAATCTTTGGTGAGTTTTCAATTTTCATTCCTCCAAAATATAACAAAACTTGCTTTTGTCCTAAACCTCATGATTTTAGAGCGTTTCTCAAAGAAAAGCCAACACTAGAGTACATATTCATTCATTTTCAGTGGGTTGTATGAGAAATAAGGTTGAGAAATTCCAAAGATTATTGGTCTGGGTGCACTTACACTTCTCAAACAATCTCTCGCTAAGTTAGCTGGATACAAAGACCACAGAGACTACCCACAACCAATCTTGCCCATAGTGGCATCTTGTTTTTTGGAGTTGCAATCAAACAATGTCCAATTTCTTATATGTTGAGTTAGGCAAAGATATTGCTGCCAGCAACCAATCAGAACAAGCCATCATGATTTTGGTCACTGGTCAACAATGAGCATAGGAGGCAATAGGTGTTCTTCCCCACGTTATTTTGTTGAGTCCCTGGATATAAAGTCATCTACCTTGCAATCGGCTAGTGCGTGGTCTCTGTTGTCTTGGCCTGAATTATCACCAATGCCATCAGTAAAATTGTTTTGCCTCTTTTCTTTCCCTAGAATTCAAATCCAAGGGAAATCATGAATTTCCATGATTTTCGCAACTTATAGAAAAATGTTGAAATATTTCCACACTCACGTCACTGCTAATAATTCTTATCAATTCAGAGCTGAACAAACGTAGTTACCTTGTGTTTTACGTATGATAAATAAACATTGTAAAGCGTTGTAAGGCCATTAATGTAAATTACTCGATACTTTGATGGCAAAAAAAAGAAATTTATAAACTGCGTTGGAGGCCATACTATCCAATCCACCTGAAAAGTAAAATAAAAAAAATTAAATGAAGCATCATCAAATATCTTCACACATTAGAAACTACCAATGGAAGTTGGAAGAATGTCCACTTTTTGATCTTGAGCCTCATTCCTCCAATACCTGCCTGAGTCCAGCTAGGTAGGTATAGGCCAGGATCTATTACCCTTTTGCTTGCACCAGAATTATTTAGACATGCAGAAATGGATTATAAATTACCAGATATGACTCAGAAATGCATATATCTCTCTGAATTCCTTCAAAAATCTTCATTCGATTGCCTTAGGTCCAAAAATATTAATTTTGATACGCAATCTCAATCAGCGCAACAAAAGTAGCAGACAGCTGCTGGCAACGGGAAAACTGCTCTGCTGCTGTCACTTTTCAATCTCCTTATTGTTTGTTTTAATTTATATCAACACTTAAACTGTTTTGAATAAGTAATCCTCACTAGCAGCTCATGTTATGAGTTTTTATTGGTATTCGGATTTTTTTTTATTCACAGATGATAAGTCAAAACTATTACATCGAAAACAAGAATGTCCTAAGAGGTTCTTTATCCAGTCTTTTTTATAAATCCAGAATAATAATGTCCAATAACTTTTTACTTCATTTAAAATATGACCAGTAATTTTAGGTTCTCTTAAATTTGGTCCGTATCAGTCTTAAATGTCATTTCCATCTTCATCGTCTACCATGGGAGGTGTTCTTAGTTTCAGTCTATAACTAATCGCCCATAAAACCTGTAGATGCATTACACAATTTACCAGTGTCTTGCCACATTAATTATCTTTCTTTTTCAGTTCGTTCTCAAGGAAAAAGAGAGCTGCATAATTTTACAATTCTTTCCTACTAACACAAATGTTCTGACAAAAAGCTACTTATTTAAACTTAAGTATTAATTGGACTTTCTTTTTGTGGACTTATTAATATTAGGACTAAAAATTATTTTAGTCTAAAAAAATTGGATTAACAAACTTTGGACTTTAAATTATTTTTTAAAATGAAAGTTTGGAAATATCATCTGGGAACCTTTATTTTCCGGAGATCACCAAAATACCCCTAGAATTAAGAGAACTTCTACCCACTAAAACGTCTATAACTTTCTAAATTTCAAATATTCTTTAAAAAAAAATTAGGAGCATGTTCTCGCGAGCACTTGGATTTGAAATCAAGCGTATCATAGGCTGATGTGCCCTGTTTCCAGAGATGGCCTTAATTGCAAAAGTGCTTAGACTTACCATATATACTTCCAAAAATTTATGTCTCAGTTCAGCGTTTGCCTCGATCCATGTATGATCTTCAAGATATGCTGCTCCATAGAAGAATGTAATAATACAAAGAGGTGACGCAATCAACTGATCGAGAAGTAACTTCTTTGAAACTGAGACCAGATCTCTTTTTGGAATAAATCTGTCCAGATATAAGTAAAACACATGTTGAAGGGGTCCAAGTATGACTCCAACCATTGCCATATTCACTGGAAAGCAAAATTATACAGATTAGGAATGAGATCAAAAATTCCGATTTCATGAACCTGTTCTGAATTGACGGGTCACATTGGTTGCTCTCAAAGTATTTTGCAGCCTTAAGTGCTAAATCGACAGTCCACATTTGTTCAGATACCGCAAAACCTTTGATAAATAAATTAATGTGGTCATCATAGTAAGGTCAATGATGGAATTTTCCTTGAACAGGAAATTCTTATCCCTAAGAAATACCCATGGGTATTTTCTCAGCTGCACCACTTCCCACAGGAAATAGAAACAGTTCTGTGTTCCAATTGTTGCATATTGTCCCTTTGTAAAGGATATCGAGTATGGGAAAGTTAGAGTAATAGGGAAATAGGGAAATTCACATAAGAAGTACTTTTGAGGGACAGTTTTCTTTTTGTTCTGAAGTGAGTATGATAGCTCTAACTTCAGGAGGAATTTTAAATTACTATCGAGAAAACTCCAAAGAGTTTACACATTTCACGTTGAGATGAAGGAAGTGTGGAACACATTTAACAATTTGTAAAATTAATAGGGTGAATTTGGTTTCACAGATTCTCAACGAAAACGGCAGCCACAAAGTCATGGTTTCCAACGGAGCCTCGTCTGCTTACAAATTCGGGAACATGCAGCAGAACTTCAAGTTTAATCTTAATTGGAACCTTTCTGATTAATGATTAAATAATAGTGTGATTAGAATACAGTAATGAATCCAAAATTTTGAACAGCGCAAAAATTAGGTAAGTGGCAAGTGCAGGATTATATTAATTTGCGACATCAATCTAAAATAAGACTGATTCTACACCTAGAATGAAAATCCACCAGAATATACATTATGCAGGTTTCAAGGTAAATCCTCAACGACTTGTTGTGAGATTCATATCCGCTAAATCGGAACACTGTCGCACGCTTTCTGACACCAAAGGTTTGCTGCCTTTGACCGTCATTTGCAGGAGCTAGAGTCAATTTTCAAAAACCTTTGAACATTGCTTTCAAGATCAAATCCTATGGAACATTTTGATATCGATCCCAGCTTTCTATGATCACTTTTGCACGTCAAAAGTATTGGCAAGACATTGCGAGTTTGACGGTGTTGATTGAATTCATACAGAACCTCCAAACTCACAATTTCTTGCCAATACTTTTGACCCGTAAGATTGGTCGTAGAAAGCTGGGAATGGTCTCAAAATGTTTCTCAGGATTTGATCTTGAACACAACATTCAAAAAAATTTTTAAAATTGACTCTAGCTCTTGCAAATGGCCGTCAAAGGCGGCAAACCGATGGTTTCAGAGGGCACGCAACAGTGACACGATGTAACGAATTTAAATCTCACTAAAGGTTGCTGAGGATTCACCGTAAGAGAAGGCGCACAAGAGTTAGTGGCCAGTAATGGAGGGTTAATTCACAATAAATAAATTAGTACAGAGCCATTGATCATCGTTTATCTCTTATAAACAAATATATTCAATAGTATTGATTATATGGACGTTCCATTCAACTCTCAACACTCGACAGATTGATTCTTTGCCACAGGTCAATGACGAAGAGCAAAAAATACATCAAAATTCACAAGTCACCCACTGCTTATATACATAAAGACAACTTTCGGTCGCAAATTCTCATGAAAGGACCTCCGCTGAAACAACTCGACAAGTACGTTGTGTTTTCCTTTTGGGTAAGAATATCGTAAAGAACCTTGAGGCATCAAATAAAATTAAATTGACAAAAAAGATTACTAAAATACTTACAAGATCGGACAACATCATGGCTTTCATTTGGGTGAAACCCTCTGTATGTTTCAATCTGCTGTTGCATGCTATCTCCGACAGCCATCAGAACTCCGCTGCTGACGGTGTTCGTTACCAACAAGTATTTCCCAAAGCATTTTCTCAGTAGAGCTTTGAAAAAAACCATTCTACAATAGAGAAAAAACGCATAAAGCTTAGATCACAGGGTGGCACAACATTTCTCCCTGCACTCTGAATACTTCAGGGTTTGAGAGCTTTTTTGTTACCAAATTTCTTAACACTAATGAGATCTAGTAGAACGTCGAATCGGCGATAGGAACCCGTCATTTTAACGTGACAAAAACACGACTACATCTAAAAATACTTGAAAGGCACGATCGCAAGGCGAAGCACCTGATGTTATTTTTACAACTACATTTTTGTCGATTGAATTCACGAGTGAAGGTAACAACTAATTTCAGCAACTTGATTTCTTGTTATTGTTTAATGTTTACATTTATCAGCTGTTGGACAGCATCTTATCTTTCGATTCCTCACCAGCGTTGCCAGATATAGAAAAACATCAAATGATTATTATCACTACTTTTACAGTATTTACATGACATTATCGATCATTTTTTGTTCAATATGGCAGCGCTGTTTTTAGCCGTTCTATTAATGCAGTACCGCTAAAATTTAAAACCCAGACTCAAATGAGAGCTTCTGTTTCAATCCTATATCTTTCGATTCATATTTTGAGAATTATTGCTGATCATTGCTCTCGCTTTCAACAAATGTAGACTTCCGAGATCAATTATTTCAATGTCATCTTTAATCATATTAAAAATCTTATAAACTCAATTACAATTATCCATGGGCGCCCGCAGCAAATTTCCAGGGTGGGGGGGGGGGGGGGGGGGGGCAAAATTGTTGAACTTCGATGGAAGGTCTAGTAGACCCCCCCCCCCCCCCGTGCCCCAAGGGAAAAAGGGAAAACTTATTTTTTCATCCAAATAGTGGATAATAGTTTAATAATTTTGACGTGTTTAATATAATGGATAAAAAGACAGCTGACGAAAATGATATTCAAGGAAAATGTTTAATTCTAATATTCCTTGCAAAAAATGAGTTAAAATTACAAAATAAACTAATGATGAAGTTTGATAGCTATTAATCCTTTCATTAACATTACATTTTCTTTTATCCTTTCATTTTTTACCGTGAAATGTTGACTTTTTCGAATTCCAGGGGGGGCAAGTACCTACCCCCTCTTGCCTCCCGCTGCGGGCGCCCATACAATTATCTTGAGCATGTGAATCGCTGAATCGCAACTCGCAAGTGCAATTCGCGCGCGGCCGCGGCGCGAAGGCGGGATCAGGGCGGGATGCGTCGCGTCGCACTATTAACACTATTATGAACCAAATGTCCTAAAAATTGGTGTGTCAGGGCAACTTTATGTGTGAAATCCATTATTGACCTCGAAAAATTCAGAAATTGAGTCTGACTGTACTTATTTTCACGCAATCTTGTACCGTTAACGGCACAAATTTTATGTTACGGATTAAACATTTTGAAGAATAATTACCGAAGTAAAATACAAAAAACTCTTAGAAAGATTTTTGGTCCTCTTTTTTCCCGTCGATACGACGCGTTTTAAGCGAGATAATCGCTGCACATTGTAGAAAAGTCAGCGCTTTTACCATGAAAATTCAAAATTCTCTCTCCAATATTCTCTGAATCTCCTACCTATGAATATCAGTCTGTTATCTGGGTAGTATCAAACAAAACTTTGAACTTCAATAACTCGACTGCGAAAAACCGTACTCCACCCGGCTTTAGCCAAAATGTTTGGATTGATGAGTATACGTAAATGTTTTTGTTTTTTGTTATTTGTTTGTTCTTGTTTTTGCTTCTTTTTTTTTCAAACAATTTATTCGAAGAAATGGTCACTTGCAAAGAATTACTTCTACAATAAGGGATGCAAACCCCTGGCTGACAATGAGATCTTCAGAAATGAATTACTCCTTCCAAAGGTGTTTTCCTAATCCTAAACTTCGGGGAGTCATATACCTACGCCGCGGGGGACGCGCGACTTTGCAAGTTGAAAACATCAACTGCTCGAGTGCTCGCATCACGGCCGTGCTCGCATGTACTTATCGGCTTATAGTCGGGCCAATTTAAGTTGACACCTGAAGCAGAGAGAAAAGGATGAATAAAAATGGAGAAATACAACAATGCGCACTGAATGTGGCACCCCTTGTCAAGACAGAGCACGCCGTTTGACAAGGGTCAGCTCCACGCTGCGTTGCCACATAGTGCAAACCTGCCTGATTCTTCAGGTGTCAACTTATATTGGCCCGACTATAGTACCACTACGCGCAAGGTTGCTATTGCGACTGTTTACAACCCTGAGTATATGTATTAACAGCATTAAGCACCGTATGAAGCTGCATTAGATAAGCCGATAAGCGAGTCTGAGTAACGTCAAAATCCGCATAGGCGATCAGTGGGAGGGGGATTTGCCCCCCCTCCCACTTTTTTGAATAGGGGTCAAAAACAGGAAAAACAGAGAGGTCGTCACTCCTCACGCCTCTCTACTTTTACAGAAATCACCAGAAAATTCCCGATAAATTTAGATATGGGCGAAAATTTCCCGGTCAGCAGTAAATCCCAGAAAAGTCCTAAAATCCCAAGATCTAATAATTCGGCAAAATCCCAAGACCTGTCACTCCTGCGTCACACGTACAAGGCATTATGCGTTTCCGGTTTAGACGCACCAGAAAATCCCCGGAAAATTTTAGATATGGGCGAAAATTTCCCGGTCAGCAGTAAATCCAAGAAAATTCCTAAAATCCCAAGATCTAATAATTCGGCAAAATCCCAAGACCTGTCACTCCTGCGTCACACACGTACAAGGCATTATGCGTTTCCGGTTTAGACGAAAAACAAAAGTCCCTGCGCGGCCTTGCCGCGCGTTCAGAGTGGTTTGCAATCTTGCATTGACGTTTACAGGGGGTGGGGGGGAGGCAAAGGAGGCGATCGCGTTCAGCCCCAAACAAGAAGAAAAAGAGGCGGAAAGAAAGAGAGAATAAAAAAAGGGGACGAAGGGGGCGAAAATCCCACATTCGCTCCCCTCGCCCCTAGCGAAGCGGCTGAATCCGCCAATAGGTTTGCGCAGTTTGCGGTTTGCTGCGCTTGGGGTTGTTTCCTGCGGCTATGCATGTGCTTCAGTTTATACTGCAAGAATATGCTTTGAGCTTTGCTGACCAATCGACGCTCACTTCCCTTCCATCAAACCACTTTGAACGCGTGAATGGGGTTAAACCTCCCCCCCCCCCACCACCACCACTTTGAGATACCGGAAATGAAAGTAATGTCCGTGTTGATTTTAGGGAATAATCCCAAGAAATGGCAACGCCGGTCATGCATAATTTCCGGTTTATTCTAGCTCCGAATCTTGAGAGAAGCATCAAAGAAGTCTTTGATGGGAAGCATAAAATTCGATTCTAGCTCTAGCCGTGAGCTGTAAAAGTACTAACCTGCGCAACTCAGCATTTTTATTTCATGGCCAAAGCAAAACAAAGCTGGCTCAGCTGTTCAGTATCCAAGGCCAACGGCTGTCGCTTCATCTCAACTCAATTTTCGCACTCGCAGATTAGTATTGTGCCTTTAGCACCAATTTATCAATTGGAACGTTTGTTTCAATGAATTGATTATCACCGAAATCATAACAGTCTCAGTTATCGTGATCTTTACAACCGCGTGCGAAAATGATAACGATCGTCCCCAGGTCCATCCAGTAAGTGTAAAGCAATTTCATTTTTCAGTCAACTTTTTGTTCCAATTTTGATTTTGGTTGTAGTGCTTAACCCAATAACCTAGATATCCAGGAAGCTCATTGATCTAAATATAAGTTGTACTTTCGTTATTAGTTTTTGCCTTATCATTGAATGATTATATTTTCCACCTTGGCTGTGTCTCATCTTGATAGATAAGATCCCAATATTATCATGTTCCTGGTTTGAAAGGGTTAATATCAAAGCAGCAGTCTTTAACTGTCAAAATTTTTCAGCCAATTTCAAAGATATGGTTACTAATATGTACTATCAGATGTAAGAAAAAATTTGTTTGTTTAACCTCTCAACTGAAGGCGAGACATTTATGAACTGAAAGCCAAATTTTTAACTAGTCGCTTTAATGCCCTTAATTTTGAAATAAAATTTGCCTCTGCCAACAGGATATGTTAGGATACCAATGGATATGCTCTTATCTAACTCATTTTCAAAGTTTCTGCGTTTTCATTTTATCTTCCGAGCAATTGCATCATGGTTTTGTTTTCTGAATGTCAGTGATGTTCAGTTTTTTAGGTTATGATACGGCAGGGGTGCAAAAGAAGGCCCTGATCTGGCCATCTGCAGTTTTTGTGAAACAATAGGAAATTTTAGGATCAAAGTAGGAAATTTTTCCAATGGATGTGGCAATTTAACAGTTTTGGGAAATCCGTTCAGAATTCGAAAATATCTGACATTTTTCAAATTATGTTCAATTCCCCAATTCCTCCGTTTTCAAATTATGTTCAATTCCCGAATTCCTCCGCGTCGAAAGTTGTTGTATGGCTGCTAGTACAATTGTAGAGTGCGAAATGTGCCCGGCAATGCAAGATATTGCCAATCGAGAAACCATGTAAAGAAAAGGTTATCTCTTTCAAATGTTTGAAGCATGAGGAAATTTTCCGGTAATCCAAAGAGGAAATTATCTCGTATCGCGTGAAACTTCCGGTGTTTTGGAAAATTTTACACCCTGGTTGCAGCACCTGAAAATCATACCGCTGGAGATGATGTTTTTAAATGAAATGAAGCGGATAAAGATTGTTCCAACCACATTTCTAACCTTGAAACTTGCTATTGTTTACCTAAGCCCAGGGAAGTGATCATGGAGGATCGGATCGTTTTGGGTATCGTTATCGTTTGCATTAAATCAAAGGGGCTTGCTTCTGTGCAACTTGATCGTGCAGGTGATCCCCTCCTCACCTCTTCCTACTTCAAAGGATTGAGATTACGACAGCCCCCGACTCATCGCTTCCTTTCGTCCGTTTCAGTTGTTACGAAGGGTTCAAAACGATTTGATCAGTTGAGCCTCCCATAAGGTTATATGTAAACGATAACGATACCAAAAGGATCCGATCCTCTGTGATCACCCCCCTTCCAGCATTGTTTAGAAATAGAACTTCGAGAACATCAGAATTGATAAAAAAAAAAAAGAAAGAAAAAAAGCTCGCTCAGCCTTATTATGTTAAAGTTTGTGTCCACTGAGAGGAAGCAAAATCAATCAATGGTGTAAATAAGCAGCAAGTTACTACTCCCGCTAATGGTGGATCTAGAAAGTTTTCTTGAGGGGAGGTAGGTCTTGAAAACTTGATTTTTCACTGAAAATCCTACATTCGTTCCGATAGTTCCTTCGAAGACAGTATTTATGTTTGGCTGTTGGATCCGTCACTGGTTCTTGCTGGAATGCCAGATTGACCCCCTTGTTGCGCTGAGAATTTCAGTAGAGCAACTATGTATTTTGAGCACCAGGTCCTTTAAAATAGTGTTGAGCTACTGTATATGCACCAAAATTCATCAGTAAGCAGTTGGTTTGCTCAGAAGTTAGACTCGTTGCTAATCAAAGTTAGATCAGCTGCTAACCAATTAGTCACCAATGCGTTTCAGCCGTTTGCTTGGCAGAACCAGATTTTCACAATATTGCAACTCCAGAACTGTTCTGTTGTTCCTATTAAGAAACCAAGCATTTATCTGCGCTTGATTGAGCCCTGTTTCAACTAGAGACTTTTAACTTCTCTGTTTCATATTATCAGTCTAAAAGTAAAATTTTTAATGTTTCATATTTGAAGGTTTACAGCCTTGGAAGACTGAATTTACTTCTTTGACAGTTAATCCTGTGCTGAACTAGTGAACCTGATAGCATCATGTTTGTATGCTCTCAGTCAGAGTTGATTGAGCTCTAGATATATTCATCGAAAATGCTCTACATTGAGCATAGTTTACCGCCTTACTTTTTTACCTCTAAATATTCTTTTCAGTCTCGTATTTTATTTGCATCTTAAATAAAATTTAAAATGATTTCAGGGCGACTGGAATAAGTAGTCCCATCAGGAAGGCAGCGAAGAAAGCTCTGCTAGCGAAACTTAACCATCTTACTCTCAGCTCAACCAGCACCGAGCAGAAAGCTTGCTATCATGAAGTTACGGGTGATATCATTTGTCCGTCCATGGTTCAAGGCATTGATCATATAAGAGATCCTCGACTGAACAAGGTAACTTTTCATTTGTTCTACTGTTTTTTCTGTGTTAATAAGGAATTTCAAAAAATGCTGTATTGAAGGAATTTTCCCCCCTTTTTATCAACCCCCCCCCCCCCCCCCCCCCTCAATGCCAGCCAAGATGGAACCAGTGGTGTTTATTGTTCTTAGTTCACATTCCGTGTGGATCAACTTGGAGGTTCAAACTATGTCTCTAGTTCACCAGAGTTGGTTTCTTGAAGGGGACGTACACCCTAAAAATCGTTGTTGAGTTAAGCACGGGAATCGATAGAGGAAAGTGAGACATGAACGATGGTGAAATCCGTTTCTTGAAATTCGAATTCGTTGCGGAGATACAGCAGCCGAAAGATCCGGCGCTGACGTCATCTGCTCCAACCGCAGGATGCGGTACCGTTGCGCTTAATGGGAAATGCAGCCCCCGCACCGTTCCCCCTTAGTTTGTGAGGTTATTGGCACTCCCACGTAAAAATTGCTGGGGACCAAAATTGAAGAACAGAAAATTTCCTTTCCAACTGTGTTATTACTTTTTCTTCAGGATTATTTTTAACTGAGATATGAACAAAAACGGCAAAACTGCGGACTTACTACGAGCTTCTGACTTACCATCTTGAAATTCTCAATTCCCCGAGAATGATAGATTCTCAGCCAGAATTCTCACATTTGAAATTTTTAGGTAATGATTCGATAGGAAATTTTGCGTTCTTTAACTTTACCTCTTAAACTTTTCCACCAAAAATGGACTAGTATCAAGGAAAATAGGAAAAAACTACTCACGAAACCGTGTTGAAATCCAAAAATCGGCAATTTTATTGTTTTCATTCGCATTTTCCAGGCTATCGGCTTACCTTAAGCAAAAATTTTAAAGGACTAAATTTGAAGTGCGTGAAATTTTCTACATGAATGGTCCATCAACAGTTTTCATAGATAAATTTGATTGGCTAAAAATACGGTTCTTTGTGAACGCGGAAAGTCAGAAACTTGAACGAAGTCCGCAATTTCGCCGTTTTCGTTCATATCGCAGCTAAAAAAAAAAATCCTGAAGAAAAAATGAAAACACAGTTAGAAAGGAAATTTTCTGTTCTTCAATTTCGGTTCTCAGCAATTTTTACGTGGGAGAGCCGATAACCTCACAAACTGAGGGGGAACGGCGCGGGCGCTGCGTTTCCCATTAGGCGCAATGTTACCGCATCGTGCGGTTGGAGCAGATGACGTCAGAGCCGGATCTTTCAGCGGCTGTATCTCCGCAACGAATTCGAATTTCGAGAAACGGATTTCACCATCGTTCATGTCTCACTTTCCTTTATCGATTCCCGTGCTTAACTCAACAACGATTTTTAGGGTGTACGTCCCCTTTGAGAATTGGTGGATTTATTTCAGTTTCTTACTCCTTTTTAGTAGCCCTATAACATATTTTAAGGAGAAACCCAAACTCTATTCGGCGTACATCACAATATTCAAAATATTTTAAAATTAGGGCTTTTTCTACGAAAATTATAAAAATAACCTCTTAAGGGCCAATAAAGTTCAAGTAACCCCAAAAAAATACCTCATCCTCAACATGCATTTATTTGAGAGTGGGTTGAGCCATTTTTACAAACTCACAGTGTAATTTAAATTTTGATCATGTTTCGAGCCAAACCTGGTATTTATGGCACTTCTCCTTTACAATTTTTTTCTTCTGGTCTTCTTCATTTCAATCCAATTTTCCTGAAAGTAGGCATCTACATCTAGTCAGTTTTTTTTTTTTTTTTTTTTTTTTTTTTTTTTTTTTTTTTTTTTTAAAGGAACTATTACTTATTACTAGGAAACTTGTAGGATTAGGTGATTCCCGTTGTCTCACATTTTAGGAATGGAGGGGGGGGGGGATAAATTCTGAAGGAGGGTTGTGTGTAGCAAGAGCAGCACATAGGATTTATGGACCTCACGAAAAGTCCATTAACACCCCCCCCCCCCCCTAAACCTGCCTATTCCGCAACCGTCCTCTCACCCATTCACAGCCCTGCCCTTCACCTTTGTATTTATTTCAGCTAAAAAATGTTGTTTAATTTTGTATTTTTTTGGTAATAAAAAGTGGTTTATTTAAACATGAAAGAAGCCGTTCAGACCAAGCAACACCCTCACACCCCCCTTCTCCGGGTCTGAGCCCTGCAACAGCAGTAGCTGATTCTTGCCTTGTGGATGGTCCTGGGTGTAGCCGTCTGGTATAAAGTTAAAATGAAAAAAAAAAGATGGAAATTGTTTGCATTACGTTACCTCTTTTAATAAGTTCATTTATTTATTTATTTTTGTATTTTTTTTTTTTCACCGCTTCTCCCACCGCTCTTTGGTTCTTTCTCAGTGACCCATGAGCTTTCTATTCCTAATTTTGTCAGTAATTCCTACTCAAGCTCTCTGCTGTCAAAAGTTTTCTCATAGACTGCAATATTCACCCTCCGCAGTCATTCGGTTGATCATGCTCTGAATCTAACATAAGTTTCACTTCACTTATCTAAATGAACAAATGTAAACGTAGCAGAAGGCAGGTATTGATTTTCCTATCCCACTTATCACTTACCTCCAATGAAATTGGCCAGCTGTCCTTTGTTTGATAAGTTTTTTTCTCGTGAACTTTATCTCTACTTTTTAAGATCAAATCCGAAAACAAAAATACTTTTAATCATCACTGGTTGTAAACTGTTGTTTGAAAATTTGAGCATGGCACTTTTAGTGAGACTACACATTTGCCTTATATTGCTGAAAAAGAACAACGAAAGAAAATAACGTATTTATGCTTTGTTTAAAATAGGGAGCTTTAGTTCGTCTGTGCAACTCTAGTGACAAAAATGCAACTGTCGCTCTACTCAAGTGAACTGATAGTGTTGAAAAAATCAAGCGCAGTTTCTAAGGGAAAAAAAATACACTAAAAATGATAAAGCTCTCAGCACAGCTATGCACACAGTATCACAATGTAGTTGACTGTCTGTGTAAAATTTGTCTCAAATTTTAAACTGGAGGATAAGATAAAATGTAACCTTTTATCTAGGGTTCATTCTCATTTTCAGTTCCCTAATTTGTAAATGCTGGGTAAAGCTGAGAAAATGGTTTTTTTGTGATAGCTGCCTGATTAATTTTTTCTGTTTTATTATTTTTTCCCCCTTTTTAACTCTTGAGGACTGTTGCACACTCTCTGAGTCCAATTATACTTATGTAGCTTTTGCTAATTAAAGAAATCACTACAGAATCACTCGTTTGTGATCGTGTCTAAACGTGGTGCTTGATAATGATTGCTTGGTAACGAGGTTTTCCACCCTCAGGGTCGCAGAACTCTACTATACTTTCCCTGTTCCTAAAAAAAAAAATTAACTCTTGCGGTATCAGCTGTATGTCAGCTTTTCCTTGTTAAAGGTGTCAGGAGTCCCCCCCCCCCCTCCCAGATCTCCTTATTTCTTAGTCCAATGTAAGATAATGCCCACTGTCTCTGAAAGCAATGTAGTTTTTGTCCTCTTTATTGGAGTAGGTTTTTTTATTATTATTATTATTATTATTATTATTATTATTATTATTAAAACTAGTTATTAATTAATTAAATAACTAATTTAATTATTTAGTTGAAAAGATATAAAAAAATGTGAATCAATCAATTAGTTCATCGTAATAATTTATTTTTAAAATGTAAAAGCATTGATATTAATTAATAATCAACTTTTTTTTTAAAATTAATTTTTGTCCCCTTCAGTCAAACAATTTCTGTTCACTTGATAAAGTTACTCTCTTTTACCTGGTTTAGTTTTTATTGGCAGTCTGGGGGGGGGGGGGCTTGGGAGCTCAAGCCCCCCCCCCCACTTTTTTGGAAGGGGGCTTAAAAAAATGAGAAAAAAGAAAATAGAAAAAATTAAAAAAGGGATGAAAAAAGAAAAGGAAAGAAAGTAAAAAGTAATTGAAGATAAAAGGACAAAACACCAAAAATCAAAAACAAAACAAAAAACGGTTTAAGTTCCCTCCTCCAACAGTTTTCTGAACCACTTCTTCAAAAAAACAAAAAAAAAGTCAACCCATTTTCAACATTCCAAGCCCCCACGACCCACCCCCCACTTTTTGACCGACAAATCACCACTGTTAGTTTTTGTCCATTAATACACCAGTTTGTCCATTGAAACATGCCTGCTTCATTCAGTCACTTTATCGAGACTGATAGTACCCAAGAAAATTGATTTTTCAAGTTTGAAGCTGTTCTTCAATTCAAGGGGGCTCTGCCATAAAATGTTACACATGTGACAAAACTCTCAGTTTTTTTGGTTTAAAACCAAGCTTAGTATGAACCAGGAAGACTTGGTTTCTTGATAATTTTAAACTGGCAAATGGAAACAATAAAATTATGGACGTTGAGGAGTTATCTAATATAATTAAAATATATAAGCATTTATGTGCTTCAAATAATTCAGTTCATAGCCAGCTTTTTATTCTCTTTGTGAAAGCCGGGAAGGAAGTAAATTAGTATTTGGGGGGGGGGGGGATTCAGTCCAAATATTTTCAAAAACATTAATTTTTCAAGCAGGCAAAGAACATCTTATGGAGCGAGGGCAAGCATTTAGAGGGGTTTAAACCTTTAATGAAGCTCTCCTTTCTAGTTAAAAGAATAAGAGGTACTGTGAAAATATAAAAATGGGGAATGGTAATAGTACTGTGTACTTCCTTGCAACTGAATTAAAGGATAAGTTACATCAGTACCACTCTTTACTTTTAAAGCTTTAATGGTTTAAATTTGAGGATTAATTTGAGGGAGTTACAGAAAAGATATCATAGAAGACAGGACGAGAAAGAAAAGAGGAAGAGGTGTTGCCAGTGGTGAGAATGCATCAGTGATCATACTGTTATCTACAGAATATTATCAGTTGTTTACTTAAACCACAGACCAAGTACTGATTTTGTCTTCAAGTCAAAGAGTGCTCTTACGAAAATTTTTTTCCTAATTTTACTGCATTTTTTTTTTCTTTTTTAATTGTGATATTGACGTATAGTTTAACAAAAAACCCCCAAGGCCCACTTTCAGCAAAAGCGAGTTAGCTTTCTTTGAGAATTCAATTCTAAATTTTAAAGTATTTTGAAGAAGTATACAAAAATAAAGGAAATGAATGCAGTGAAATGCATGCAGTTATAATGGAGTGAAATGAGAAAATAATGCAATTTTAACTGTCTCCTGCTAAATTGTCAAAGGAGGCTTCAGCTCTTTTACGCAAATCCGCGTCAATATGTGATAAAAGATATGATAACCAAGATAGAAACTTTGGATTTAAAAAATACCCCGATGAGTGTAGTCAAACTCCCCCCCCCCCCCCCCCCCCCCCCCCCCCGACGATGACTGAACAACCTTGCAAAATTCAAAAATCAAGTCTAACTGTTTTTCTTAGGTACTCTTGTGCCTATCGCGGCAAGAATTTCTAAATATAGATAGTAACATAGATAAATATGAAAAACATCTGTTGAAATTATGTAGAAAACCCTTAAGCAGATTTTTGGTTTCATGTATTTTTTTGATGGGACGCATTTTAAGCAAGATAATTGCCGTGGAAGGTGGAAAATTCAGAGATTCGATTGAAGTTGGCGGCAGTGGGAATCCAGCCTACCACTCCACTGCTTCTTTTGTGCCACCCGCCATGGTGCGTAAAGAGGCTCTAGCTTAGCAGGGAGGCATTTTCAGACACATGTCTACTGGTGAAACAGTAAATTTTTTTATAGTTTTGTTACACCTTGTATATGTGTGCGTGTATGTGTGTGTGTGTGTGTGTGTGACACTGGGACAAGCTCAGCTAGGATAATCCTTGAAAAGTGGTTAAAAATAATAATCACAGTTTTTCATATTACTTTAGTCTAGTTGTTTGCTTTGAAATACAAACATATTGTAGCCTAAATTATTCTTAAATTACTCCTAATTGCAATGTATTTTTTTTTTTTTTTAGGGTTTAGCTTTTACTCTTGAAGAACGACAAGCCTTAGGTATTCATGGTTTAATGCCTGGTCGATTCAAGACTCAGGAGCAACAGCTGGAAGTATGCAGGTTTAGCGTCATGAAGTATCAAGAGGATTTGAATCGATTTTTGTACCTCTCTGAGCTGCAGGTATGTGTATTTGCTTTGATCAATTTCATCCAAAATCATTTGTCAATTCCTGAAAGGGAATTCAGTGGAAATGGAAGAAAATGTCTGTTTCATCTCTGTCAGTCAGTTACTTTAGAGCGCTACTAATTGTGATTTTCTTTTTTTCTAACTATCATCTTTTGAGCCTTGATCCCCATGCACATTAAAATTTATTTTGGCTATTTCAAGATCATTAATAGCAAATATTCCTCTTGTATTTGGATGTGCATATCGAGTTTCTTTGAGATTCCACAAGAGCATGTTTTAAACATCTTTCCGTTTGGAAGACATAGGGAGCAAACGGGTTAAGTTGCGCTTCTAATGTTCATGCGTGTCAAAAAACAGAAGATGAAATACTACACAGATAGGAAATAAGAAAATAATAGATGAACTTTTTAAAGAAAATTAATTTCGAATTTTGAAAAACTGATGCAAAATTTGAATTCTGCGATAAAAATACTCTCAAATTCCGAATTTCAAGTCATTTGGACGGGAAGAACACTTTATGCCAACTTCTATCACCTGTAGTACTCCCCTCGGGGCGGCCTTTTTCGCGAAAGCGCAAACTTTGAGCCCTCATAACTCGGCTTCAGAGCATTTTCCCAGCATGCGGTTTAAATCATTTTTTAGCAAATTGCGTCTACTTTTACCATGGAAACTACTTGTGATGATTCGTGCTTTGCCAAACTTCCATGATTAAAAAAACTGAAAACCCGATTTCAAAAAAATCAAAAAAACTTTGATAAATTGATTAAAAATTAAAATGAGGCAAATATCATACACATCAATCGAAAGGTCTTTAGAAGATCTATCTTTTCGCACAAAGGCCATTATCATATCTTTATTTGTTCAAAAGTTATAAGCGTTTGAAGTGTCTAACTTTGGACCCCCCTCCCTCCCTTTCCCTTCATCCAAAATCAAAAAATAGGCCGAATTCGGAACGCTGATTTAATCCTCTATCATCCCTGAAAGTATTTTACATTTCGCTCTCAGGGGTAAAAAGGCCCATTTTTGGTAATGTCCTTTCAGTAAAGGGACTGCAACTCAGCAAATGGTCGAAAAATGATAACATCACAACATTTCAGTATTTCAGAGAAAACAAAAAAGAAAATAGAGTGGAGAGTAATCAGTGTTTTCTTGTTTCTTGAGGCTCACTGCAGTTCAGGTGCAGTGCTACATGCTAGTGAATGATTGGAAGTGTTAAAAAATGATCGCGTTGATAGGCAGTGCACAAGTCGGGTGTCATTGTTAAACTTCCTGCTATTATCTGCACTCAAGTAATAACCTTGAGCCCCTCTCAATCACTCAGATGTTATTAATTCTTATGCCGTCATATAAGAGACTTTTAACGATGAGATCAACTACACACCTCTTTGAATGGGACACTGTCAATTACAAATGATTGCCGAGGGAGGGGGGGGGGGAGACCAAACATCTTTACTGTCCACAAGAGGAGGCTTGGCAGGTGAAAAGAAATCTGGTGTGTAGTTTTATTCCAGGTATGAAGAGTTATGTTGGCAATGTCTTGGAAATTTTGCAAACATTTCCAAAACATTTTTGACATCTTAGCTGAAATATTTTTTAAAAAAATGTTTCTTGAAAAGGTATTTCAAAGTCTTGTCAAAATATTTTTGAAACTTTCTTTTTTAAAGAAAAATTCCAAGACCCTTTTAAAACAGTAAACCTATTTTCATATTGTTTTAAAAGTTTTTTTTTTTTTTTTTTTTTTTTTTTAGCATGTTCAAACCTCATTTTAGGAATTTGTTGGTAATACTTGTTTGTGAATACACTTTCAAAACCTTAAAAAATAGAAAATATTTTCCGAATGGATGAGAAATGGTTTTTGCTCATTTTGAAGAAAAGACTTCGATAATAAAATAATGTATGTTGATAGTATTTTCGAAATATTTCACCAATGGTTTGATGTGACAGAGAAAGTATTTTAAAAATATTTTAGAAGCATGGGCAGAAAATTTCCGGCGCGTTATTAAAAATATTTTTGAAGCCCTTCTCCCTTATCTGAGATTTTTTGTATACAAGACTGAAAGGCAGGGAAAACTGGGAATTGTTGGAAAACTGTTTTTCAGTCTCTATAACATAATCAAGAAATTTTCCTTACTCGGGAAAGGAAAATTTCATGATGCTGTCTGTTTCTTTCCTCTTTCCTCTTCTCTTTTTTTTTTTTTTTTTTTTTTTTTTTTAGAACAAATTAAACAGCTTGAAAGTATTTTGTGTGCTCGTTTGTAAAATTCTAGCAATCCTCTGCTCTTATTTCTCTCTCTTTTTATTCCCATCTCTTTGCTCTGTTTCTTAGGATCGTAACGAACGATTGTTTTTCCGACTTTTATCCGAAAATGTGGAGGACCTTATGCCTATTGTTTACACTCCAACGGTTGGTCTCGCTTGTCAAAAGTTTGGACTGATTTATCGTAGACCAAGAGGACTATTCATCACCATCAATGATAAAGGACACTGTTTTGATCTCCTTAAAAATTGGTAATTATTCTATGACAGTAGGTATATTTTAATTATACCTTCCATTTTAACTCCACTATTACTTGGTTTGATTGAAGTTCCTCGTAGAAGTACAGTCGATTTAGGTCATGAGTCGACTTGTTGGCAAAGTTGTTAAAATGAGGGATGTTTGATTGGTTATTTGTGAGCTCAAAGAAAGTACGGATTTTCTACTGTCAGTCCAAAAATGTTGCAAGCAGTGAAGAATGATCCTTTTGTAAATGTTTTGTGATATTTGAATCATTATCACTTTGCTCTGTCTGAGGTAAAAGAAAAAAATCGCCAATTTGTGAGTTTATTTTCTCACAAGGTGCTGTTGCACTTAAAATCAATGAAGCGAATTGATGGTAAAATTAAAAGAGGAAAATAAAAAAATAAAGAAGGAACGAACAGGAAAAAGGTAGAAGATCTTCACTTTCCTCTGACCAACTTTAGAAGACAGACTTACCGCTTGGGTTTCTTGCTTAAGGAGAAAAATTCACATCAATGACTTTTCACCTCTAATGTATCCACCTACCCTGTTGTGTTTTGTATGTACGTATCATACTCATCATTTAGTCAGTACTCTCACTGTATCATCCCTTACTTGATGTCGGATGTCGCAAGCGTTGGTGATGGGCTGATGGGGTGAGAATGGTTATCAGTGTTGTAGACCCTTTCACTGAAAATGTACCTATAGTAAAGTTAATTGTTCCGAAAATCCATTATAAATCTTTGCGACTCTCAGATAATTCAGAAGGACATTTGTTTTTTTCTACACCTTAATTTTTCAGCATTTTCTGTGAATTACTCAACCTTCTCATTTGATGAATTATTTAAAAGAGAAATCATATATTTTCAGGCCAAATTTATCTGAGCAATTTGTTGATTTATGTAAAACAGTCTCATGTCTAGGTTATCACTGCCACTCTACACCGAGACAAGTAGACATGATCCAGGCAGATTAGGCAGATTTGAGGTACCCTTTAATCTCGTGGATTCAACATCTCAACAGGTAGCCCTCGGCTGGAGGTGAAGAGAGAGGCTTTAACCATTCAACGCCATGCTACATCGGAGCACTGCAGACTACTGAGTTTTTGAATCCGCCTGAATAAAGTGTTCTTCTGCTGCAGCCTTTTAGTTTACCATTTCTATGTTTCTTTGCATTCCATTGACTTTATTAATAGCATGTAAAGCCTATTTATTTATAATTTTTATGAACCTCACTATTTTTCCAATTGTAAATTTTTCCTCCGCTCGTTTATTTTTCTCTAAGAAAAAAAAAAGTGGTTGTAACTCAAGAGCTCAACGTAATAATCGCATGAAAAACTAAGGGGGTAGTATCAATAGAGTTGACATTTTTCCTTCCCTTTTCGTGAAAAGCCTTCATGTTTGGCTTATGGGCACTGGTGCCTGGTGAATTTTGATGAGATTGGAGTATGATGTTGGGTATAAGAATCCTCAGAGATTTTTGCGTCTGTAGTAAAGAATGCCCAAACATGTTTTACCAAACTGAAGTTCTAAACATATAGATTTGAGTTTTAAAGTTGAAAAATTGTAGTTTTGAGAACAACGTATTCAAAGTTTTGCAAAGATTCATTGCAAAATGAAAGTACACAATTATTCTATGAAGTAGTTCTCTCTTCTCACACCCTTTGGAAATTTTGTGCTGAATTCAAATCTACCTTCAGTTTTTACTGGAAAATTTTGTTTGAGTCAGTTCATCAACAGATAATGAAATGGAGACTGTTTAAGCTGGAGGGGGAAAAAGTTAATTAACTGAAGCGGAATTGACCTAATCTTTCTGAAACATACTCTTAAGGCCTGTAGAGAGCTTTATCTGTCAAAATTTTGATTTTTAATTTTTCGACTCAACTCGTAAGAAATTGCTGTCTTGAAAGATTTCTCTCTGGAAATTAAGGTGCAGTCACATCTATTGACAATTTGAGCCCATTGCAATTTTTTCTCAGGAAACACAATTGATCTTATTTCAATTTCTTCAAAATCACTAGTTGCCAGCAAAATACGACAAAATACAACGTTCTTTCTTAGTTATCTAACATGTCTACAATGGTTTCAAATGGTGTAACCTCTATTTTACCTTACATTTCATAAGAATAGTCCTACATGACTTATCATTGATAAATGGGCCTAACACCCCCTCCTTCATTAACGTGTCATCATGGAAGAATAGTAATGTTGAATGTTGAGACTAAGATCTTTTTTCAGTCCTCTACCATCAAAGGTGTTTGGATATTTCATCACTGAAACTGTTTCTTGTCTGTCTTCCCTCAGAAAGACAGTTTTTGCCTTAAAATTTCAAAATTCTAATTTGAAGGAATATTAATTTTAACGCTTACTACTTTTTAAGCTTGCTTTTAATGAAGGTGAACTTGAAAATCGGATGGTACGGACTTGGGAAACAACTATCAAGCCTGTTTTAGTTTTATAACTTAATCATTGTACGGACTTAACTTACAAGGGGTGTGTGCGAACCAGGACCCACAAAAATTGATTGAATTTTTAGGATCAGTAGAGCAGAATCTATTTGCCCATATTTTGTCATCTCGGTGCACTAGCTTGAATAGTTGCTACTGGCTGCCCCTTCAGCATCAATAGGGTGGCGGAAGGTATAGCAGCGTTGCCCACAGATCCTGAGGTTGTGGGTTTGAATCCTTCATCAGTGCTTGTTTATTAGATTTGTATGTAACTGCAATTTACCAACTTTTTTTTTTTTTGTCACTGTACAGATGAAAACAGATGGAATGCCAAAAAAAACTGTGGAAAACGTGATTTTTTTTATTCACCAAAAGTATGCAGTGTTGGAAAGCTGTTTGTGGCATTTGTGAATGGGGGGACTGAAGGTAAAGATTTGGTAAAATTTCTCTGAAAACGCAAAAAATTACCCTTTCTAGGGCAAACTTTGGGTGTCGAGGGGGGTCCCTCCCCCCTGGTCTATGCCACTGCAGATGCTCCATACTATTGGTGGCATTTTTTCCTCAGCATTCCTTCTGATTTTTACATCTTATACATACCTTATATGATTCACGTACCACTTTTCCCTCTCACGAACATTTTTTTATCATTTAGGTAAATGTTTACCTTTTGAATGTATCTGATTTGTAACTTCAATACCGAAGCTGTAAATAAGGCTAAATAGTCAACAGATTTTGATTTTTTGATATAGTTCTAATGAATAATTGTCGATGCAGGATTCGAACTCACACTCTCAGGATCTGTCAACGATTTCACAATCTCTTTGGTCCCTCTTTCTGCGGCAATTATTCAAGCTGGCGCATGCAGTTAATTTTTTCTCTGCTGCTAAGGCCTTTTAATGAAAACTACAAGGCGCAAGTCAACTATCTTCTTATCTTCTATTGATCCTAAAAATTTGATCAATTTTTGAGGATCCGGATTCGTACTCTCCCCTTGTTGGTGAACTGATTTTGAATGAGTCTCTGTCAATTTCTGCAGCCATACTGTTTCTGTACATTGAAGTGTATGCTGAGTCAGCAAATTTTATTTTGCTCACAAAAAAGACAAATCAATTTTTATGACAGCAAATTTTTCTTATCTGAAAACTGAAAAAAATAAATAAAAATTTTTATGGTATGTGGAGTCTACAGATTGGAAGTAGCCTGTGTTTGCAGTAAACATTAAAATCAAAAAATGAGTCATTCTAAAAAAAGATACTTTTTACTTTCATTGGTGGCTTGGGTTCAGTGCATTCTGGCATTTTATAGTTTTTCTGGTGAACACTGCTGGAATTGAACTTCTTGCAAAATTTATTATTCTTACAATTAGTCAGTGGCAAGACGAGTAAATACCTAAAAAACGAGTATCGTCTTTGTTGAGCATGTGAGCTTTCTGAGACTCATTTTTCTCCCAAGCTTTTCTTTTTAAACAATTTTTCTGTACAACGCTAATAATCAAGCTGGCCTTTTTTGCGTTCTAACTTTAAGTTTTATTGAAATTTTTCTTTCAGCACCTGTTTCCATGTTTGCCTGTAAACATTATTGTTGAAGAGAGAGCATCTTGCAAATCATGATCATGCCTTTAAGGGTGCAGTTTTTCCTTGATATTTTGTTGCTTTAGCATCGAAGCCTCCAAAGCGAAAGCATGAAAGTCATTCTGCATGTCTCCTCCTGATGACAGCCTGTGGTTTGCCTTGTATGCTGCTTACTGAGACAAAGCGTGCTTAATTTTAAAAAAAATGTTGCACTATGATGAAATTCGAGTTTTGGCAGATAGGTGCTGTTAGAAAAATAGCAGTGTTATTTCCTTTTTACTTTTACGAATCTGATGCAACAAAGGGCAAGGCACCTTAACTGATCTGAATATATTTGCTAAAAAAAAAAAAAAAAAAAAGTTTGAAGCATAAACAAAGCATAAGTTTGGGGACAGTTGCATTTTTATAAAAATCAATTTTGAATGTCCTGCCTTGTCCAATTTACTCAGTTATAATTGAAAAGTTGCACTGAAACAACCCTAGGCCATCTTTGTAAAGCAGGTAATTTTCAACTTGACTAATGAGACCTGTAAAAAGTTAATATTTGATCTTTCTCTTAACTGTGTGAGGAATCATACTGTTGTCAATTTTGAGTGTCTCTGGCTCCTGCAATTGCTCTTTTCAGCTACACTACCTGAGGAAGTTTTAGTGTTACTTCACACGGAAACTTCGGTTACTTGATATAATCATGAATGTGTGTACGTTTGAGTTTGCTTGGCTCCTAACCGATATCCTCCAGCTCTCTCACTCTCACATAAACTCCCAATACAGCTATCTCTCTCAAAGTTCGGAACTCAAAATCGAAGCATTTTTAGCCGGATTGTCTTCTCAGAAATGAACTTTACAGATCCCTCCATAGTGATGTAGCAGAGACAATTGGAAAAAATGGACTTTTAACAGTTGTAAAACACAAATTCAAGTTTAAGGGAGAGAGACTGGGCCAAGTCAAAAATGGGGTGCATGAGCCAAACAAACCAAAAAACAGTACCTACTTTCATCAGAACATTACTTGAACCTTTTTTCTGTGATGTAGTCAGTTAAACTGTCTATATTCATCGCAAGAATATGATGAAAATGAAATTTTATAGGCTGTAGTAAGATCAGTTTTGGCCCTTTTTCCTTGTTACTGTATAAACTTGTGTGGTGCTATGATATGATATAATTTATACTTCAGTGAAAGTAGTGCATGATGGTTATTTTGGTAATTGGTACAGGCCAGAACCGGATGTACGTGCCATTGTTGTGACAGACGGTGAGCGTATTCTTGGTCTTGGGGACTTGGGTGCATGTGGTATGGGCATCCCGGTCGGGAAGCTCTCCCTGTACACCGCTTTAGCTGGCATCAAGCCTCACCAGTGTCTTCCGATTACTCTTGATGTGGGCACTAACAATGAAGTGAGTTTAGTTTATTGTCGAAATATGTATCTAACTTTTAAGATTTTTTCCATAACTCAAGATAGGTCTTCTTCTGCACACTTTTGCTACTGTAACGGATGATGATGTGTACCTATCCATTTTTTAAGATTGTTCCTATGACACTAAATGGGTCTTTTTTGTGCACTTTTACCTCGGTAATGTGGAGTATGTATTTCCTTTAACTTTAATTTTTAGTCCGAAAAACCAACCGATACAACAAACGAAGCTAACAAAGCAACAAACAAAGCAACTGCTACAATCATCACCAAGTCCAGTTACCGTAATTTTTGGTTACATGATTGAATTGACCTTTTAATTAGAACGCATCTATGGCAAACATTTGCTTTTTGATGCGTGTGTCATATACAGTAAATTTTTGCAGTCAGTATGCTCTAATTTGAAGATAGCTGGGTTTGTAGAATTAGCGCTGCTTAAAATGATTGGACTTAGCAATGAATTTAACAGTTGCCTTGCTTGATGGTATAAAAATTGTGAACGCACTGTTCGAATTTACAGATTAAAACTAGGTTTTTACAACTTTATAAGTGAATTTTGAAGATTCTTTGCTTGGAGATCAGTTATTTTTGGCTAAAATTCACGGTAACTATTTCTCCTTCCTACTGTAGTAAAAGTGTGTTAAAAGCCCATTGTTATTCTCTTGGCATTTGGGAAGAAAAAGAGAAAGTCATCTTCTAGATAACAAATTCCAACACCCTGCAAAAGTTTGCTGCTGGAATCTGTAAGATAGAGCTAAAATCAATTTTTGTGTCCTTTAATATCTTTAGCTGGTAAAGTTAGTTGAAGCGTTGAAATATATAATGAGGTATGCTCCATTAGATGTTGCAAAGATTGTGCAGTCGTTTCTTCATCAAAAATAATACCCAAGACGTCCGTTGAAACAAAATTTTTGAATTTAATTTCTCCTTACATTAATGATTTTTTCCAGAAAAATACCACTTTGGTAAACAGATTCAGAATTGTAGCTAATCAAAAAGTAAGATGCACAATCTTTGAAACAACTGATGGCGCATACCTCATTATATATTTCAACGCTTCAGTCTTCTAATTTGGAGCATATAGTTAGAAAACAGAAAATGCATGTTTTTTGTAACTTGCTGGTGAATTCAAACTAGATTTTGATAGGTTATAATCTGTCTAAGGAAACTATTTAGTTTATTTTAGCGTAACCTCGAACACCCGTATTCTTTTTTTTTCATCACTAGGTAGTAAAATTTCTCAATTTGCCTCTGGATGGAATTGCTTTTGCAGTTGCTGAAAGTGAACCAAACTGGGCAAAAGTTTCATTTTCAGAATATGCAATTCATTATGTTTTAGCAGAGTTTATCATTTAAATCATAAATTTTCTTACGATCTACCTTCTTTGCATTACATCCTCAGAATTGTAAGCAAAAGTTAGCAGCTGCAACTGTCGAAAAGCGGACGAAAAATTAACTTCAGCTTTGCTGTTGACCTCTTGATACAAAATTATACTCGCAACTTACACAGTTTATTATTTATAACGTAGTTTTTTTTGCAATAGTTATTTGGGCTCTGCCAGCGTGCCTACTAGACCTTGCTTTTTGAGGAAGCATTTGCTTCATTTCATTGAGTCATCGGACAAACACCATTCTCATTAGACAAACAACAAAAAACATCTCAATCAATTTGTCATACTTTTAAGTACTTACATATTCTCCCATTTTCAAACCAATATCTGAAATTTTTAGCGAGTTATGATATTCTAAGATGTTTACCAAAAAAATGACACATTAACCTACGCAGAGGGTTGGTACGTTTTTGGAACTTCAACTAGTTTGTAATATTAACTACTAGAGATTTTCTCATCACTAAAACACAACAAGGGGGGGGGGGTACAAAGCTTATTTATCTATATGCAAGGTGTATTCTAGGGGATAGACACAATCATTTAAACTTTCTAACACGCTTTTATCCAAATGCAGTTGCAGACGAAAGTGCCTTATGTCGGGAAAATTCGACAATTGTGGAGGGGGGGGGGGGACACGTAGCTTGAAGAGGACATTCAGAAAAATGTAAAATTTAGCTACTTATTGCCTCTATGTATTAAAGAAAAATGATGAAGCAACATAATACAATAGCAGGTAAAAAGATTTTTGTATAAAAATTTCCAATCATAAGTGGCGGCAGCCACCAGGCCAAGTCCAAAACCCCCCCAGCAAGAAGGTGGCATCTGTGGATACTTATCATTCACCAAATAAACTATTCTTAAAACCATTGTTTATCTTGTATATTTTTTCTGGATTGTAAAGTTGAATACTTGATTAATTGCAATCCTAAATGCATAAAAAACTATTTTAATTTAAATATTTTTTGTATTATCATAATTCATATGGTATGTAATCCAAACTTATTTTCACCATTAGAAAACATTTTAAATTTATTTTGTGATCCTTTTTTTTTCTCCTCTTCTTTTAGACTCTCCTGGATGATCCTCTCTACATTGGATTGCGACAGAAGAGAGTTATCGGTCCGGAATACGATGAACTAGTCGACGAATTCATGCAAGCAGTCGTGAAACGATACGGCCAAAACACCTTGATTCAGTTTGAAGATTTCGGAAACCACAATGCTTTCCGCTTCCTTGACAAATACCGTGATAAATACTGTACATTCAACGATGACATCCAGGGAACTGCTGCAGTCGCAGTTGCTGGTCTATACGCTTCCAGGAGAGTCACTGGTCGCAAAATCTCGGACAATAAGTTCTTGTTTTTAGGTGCCGGTGAAGCTGCTTTAGGTATTGCCAATCTCTGCGTGAAAGCAATGCAAACTGAAGGTGCATCTGTTCAAGAGGCTAGGGATAGAATTTGGATGATGGACATCGACGGGTTGTTGGTGAAAGATCGTCCCGAAGGAGGTTTACATGGCTACAAGCAATTCTTTGCCAAAGATCACAAAGTCATGAAGAGTTTAGCTGAAGTTGTCAAGGAAATCAAACCCTCAATACTGATTGGTAATTATTTTATTTTCGTTACGCCAACATATTCATAAAACAAGTTCGATGTCCAGAGTAACCTAGTTGACGCAGGAGATTTCATTTAAAGTTTCACCAACCTGGGGTGGTTTTCAAGCAGAGTTAGAACATAAACACCTGACTTTTTCAATCTTAGTTAGAAGGGTTTTTTTCTTCTCTGTTTTGTTTACACACTTGACAAAAATGGCATTGATGCTCAGTACCGTGGGGCCACATTTGACACGTGTACAACCTTACTTGTCGGGTGATATTGATGCTGCATCAATCAGACTTTGGAATTCTGCAGTATTTATGTTAAATCTAAACCTGAGGGTGCCGACTCGGCCTTGAACCCGAGTTGTATTGAACTAGAGCTGAGCAAAAACTATACCGTTTTTGTGCGTTTCTCGATTCAGGTCAGTCCCAATCTAAGCTAATGAGCCTGGGTTGAGAAGCCTCACATAAACTAAGGCTAATGCTCCTTGGAAAATTCTACAGACATAAATTTATTTTATTTATGTACGAGGGTGGATTTTAAAGTAAGTTTACCTATTTTATTTCTCAGAAACTATCAATGCTAGAAAAAAAACAAACCCAGTGTTGAAACGTACATACTTTCAGCTTTCTAACGAGCTTTAGTATTTTAAATTTGGTCAACGCGTTGCGGAGATATCGTGGATTTTCCCCACCCGTCTCTCCTTCAAACGTGCTCACCTTTCCACACGCTACAGAAGACTGCGAGTTTCGGCAGGCGATGTACTTATCTGCGGATCAGACATTTCAAGAACACCTGAGTGCATGTTGTTTACTGAATAGACTACTCTTCCACTGATAAAATTATCCAATTTGTATCGATCTTCAAACTTTCGGTCAGTACTGAAAGTGCAATCATCATGAATTGAAACTGGATTAACAGCTTGCGCATCAAAACCTGGTTCAGGAGTATGGGGAAAGAGTTTTATGACGGCTGTATACTAGGGGTGGGGGAAGCAGGGTTTTTTAAAACCAAAGCGAAGGTTGAAGCAAAGCAGGTCTTGCTTCTCAAATCCGAAGTGAATCCCAAGCACGCGACCTCAAAAATTGAGACGAATCTGCGTTCTTTGATTACAAATCAAAATTCATTCAGAATTCAAATTTGAACTGTTACTTAACTTTTAAAGAGGAATGTCAAAATAGGAGGGAAAGGATAATGGAAGGTCGAATGATGGACAGTTTAATCCAGTTAGAGTAGAAAAAAATTTACTATCGAAAAATAGAAAAATAAAAAATCAACACGTAGAAACTTAGAAAGTGTTCACGGAAAAGAAATACCTTACAGGCACTCTAAGGGACAGCTGCTATGCCATTTTGAAGCACCTCAGATTTATACTAATGGACAGCAACAGCTAAGGTTTCATGAGTTACTGAGGTATCATGAGATCAAACTAGCAGTGAATATTTGTCTCACTAATTTGAATTCCCGGGTTATTCGCGGTGACGTTAGCCTTAGGCCCGATAAACGATAAACCCCGAGACACCATGAGATATGTCTCTCTCTAGCTTGGTTGCTTTACATGAGTAGTAGTGAGAGATAAAGAAGTTCCAAAAACAAAACACCTATGATCACCGTTGATCGGTGCGCATCAGGGCATGAGCCACTGTTGTGGGCTGACGGTGCTGCTCATACATCGTTTTCCCCGCCGCGTGAAAAAGCGGGAATTTCGGATTCGGCGCTTGCTTCGTGTTTCCAAAGTGCGATGCTTCGAAAACGAAGCCGAATCTGAAGTGGCTGCTGCTTTGTGCTTTGCGAAGCGTTTCCGAAGCTTCGCCCACCCCTACTGTATACAGAAATTGTTCCACCGATATGAAAAATTCAAGAATCTAGCGGATATGACTATGTTAAAAAATGAGGTGAGATGCCTCACAACAATGTAACAACTTTTTCGATAAAATAATAGCTCTATTTTACTTTTTCAAAGTCTTAAACTCATGTTTTCTGTGAAGCTTTGCGGCGCGTAAAAAGGTGGGCACGTTTGAAGGAGAGACGGGTGTGGAAAATCCACTATATCTGCGCAACGTGTAAGCCAAATTTGACAAACTATAGCTCGTTAAAAAGCTGAGAGTACGTACGTTCCAACGCTGTGTTTGTTGTATTTCTAACATAAAAAGAGAAAAAATATATGTAAACTTACTTTAATACGTTCAACGCCACACCGGTCACCGTTTGCCAGCGGTGATATCGTGCCGCGCTGCCCGGAGGTACCGCGGGGCCACGGGTACCGTGAAAAAAGCGTTCACCAGATGATGGCTCGGCAGCGCCGTGAGAATGCTTTTATTCGCGGTACCGCGGCCACCCGTGGTCGGCGCGGCACGAAATATCGCCACCGATGACCGGTGTGGCGTTTAACGTGTTAAAATCCACCCGCGTATCTAAGACATGACAGCCAAATTGGGGCAAAACTAATTCGAAACCAAGCCGCCAATAACAACTAAACTGTTGAATTAGTCCGGCAAGCAATTAAATTAGTCGTTAGTTGCTCAGGAGGCAATTATCGTTGTTTTATCAGGTTAAGTTGTCTATTTGAGGAAATAATGACTAATTTTGTGGCTTGCCAGACTAATTCAATGATTTAGTTGTTTTTTGATAACTTAGATTCAAATTAGTTCTAACCAAGTCTGGTGACGTCCACAAAAATGTAGGCTTTATTATAGATCAGGTTTCGATTCCATACAAAATATTTATTATACTTTTTACAAAATAATTACATTCTTATTTGTAGTTACTAACTATTGAGTCTAACTGACATCTGGCACGAATTATTTGAGGTAATGAAAGGCTTTCTCTACGTGTCAATCCCCTCAAAAAGTTATAAATATTGTGAGTCATTTTTCAATCTGAAAGAACTTTGCTTCAAGTAATATTTTTTTTTTTTTTTTAGGTGCTTCTGCTGCTGGTGGTGCATTCACTCCAGAAGTATTGAAGGATATGGGTACATTCAATGACCGGCCAATCATTTTTGCTTTAAGTAATCCCACAAGTAAAGCTGAATGTACTGCTGAGCAAGCTTACAATCACACTGAAGTAAGTAATGTGTCAAAGTAAAGTAGTTATTTCAGTAGTGTATGTTGGTGCAACCGACTGAAAGGATAATTTATTGGAGATGACATTTTTCTATCAACAATATAATTTGAGCAAAGTGATGCATCATACAAGATACTTTTGTTTTATTTTTTATAATTCTCAAGAATTTGAATCCAAATATGCTGTTTTGTGTCTTTTGACCTAACCTAGTTGAGGGTACTTTGCCAGTGGGTATGGTCGCAGTTGAACGATATTTAGAAGTTATACACTTTTAAAGGGTCCTAATTGTTTGCTGGCTGCCACGCTAATCTTGAACGTTCTTAAACTGTATTGATTTTGCAACTGAGTCTTACTGGTAGTCAATTTGGAGCATACTAGAGTTACTTGTATTTCGTAACTTAAACTGGCTCTTAAAGAAAATGATGTTTTGAAATTTGATCAGTCTGCCAAATAAATTGCTCACACCGTAAAGAGGGCTCAGAGCTTTCAAAAATATTCAATCGATTTGAGCTTCTCATATTGTTTTGGAGGTGAACTCAGTTGATTTTTAATGAGAGCGCCAAATGTTCCAAAACGTTGGCAGTTTCACGCAATCCTGGACTGTTTCCTCTCAGGATTATCTAAAAAATTTCCTTCTGAAAATTTGAAAAGGGATGACTTCCTCTTTTCTTATTTTAACTTTTTAACGCTGTATGTATGCAAAATGACCAATATTTTTGAAATTTTGAGGTCATTTTCCTTGGAAAATATTATTGCCTAAAAAAAAAAAACGAAAAAGCAAACCAAAACTACTGGGCAAGTTCCTTCAAAGTTCCAGAAATGTCATCTCTTTCAGGCAATCTGCGGATCGCTAAATCGAGGCACATTTTGCACCCCTGATTTTTAATTGAAATAATAATCCTCAAGGCATAATACTATTTTATTCTCAATAAATTCACAAATCAACACAAACATTCACAATCAGCTTGTGGAACACATCATACCTAGAGACACCAGAATTTCGCGGTCACAAAATCGCATTTCGTGTTATCGCGATACGCAAAATTTTAAATAAAACGTTAGAAAGCTGGGACCTGGCTAGTTTGGTAGGTGACACTTCACTGATGCCAAATATAAAACGCGAAATAACACGAAATTTCGGGGTTTTGCGGAATAACGCGAAATATGGCTTTTTCTCGGGATATCGCGAAATTAACCCCGAATTTGCTCATTTATAACCACGAAATTGTGACCAGGAACTGCAAATTCGCTCATTTATAACCATGAAATTGTGACCAGGAACTGCAAATTCGCTCATTTATAACCACGAAATTGTGACTAGGAACCGCGAATACTTTGCTCTCGTACGGCTGCCGCGAAACTGAAGCAGGACTTCGGTTCCTTGCTGCTGCAGGAATGAAAACTTTACAAGTTTTTTGCCACCACTCGCCAGGGGGCGGGCCATTGTATCTGGACTGCAGAGGCTGGATTTTCACAGAGGTCAATTCTTGCTTTGTCCTGATTAGCTGACGTGAAGCAATGCTTTTCTTTTGGAAGGCCACCATTTTTGTCACCCTCGCATTGTTTTGACGCCACTGTATCTGGATTAGCGGCAGTGTACGGCAGTGTTGCCGTTTTGGGCAGAAAAAATGCTACGCTCCCCATTCATTTCAATGTTTTCCAACAACACGCAACACTGATAGCGGACGGGACGACCCTGGCGGCGAATATCGCAAATTGCACAAACCTTGTTATCACCTTTTTATCAATCGTTACCGACCACTACTGCTGTTCCACGCTCATTGTTATTTATTATAAAACTTGAAAATACTATAGTGGTTGTCAAATGCCTAAAACAAGAACATTATCTCAAGGCTCTTTTTTAGATAATAACAAATAGGCTTATTTAAGCTCTCAATCATATAGTCCCATAGAGGCGGGTTTTTGTAAAGGTCAAAAGTTAAAGATTCAAACATAAAACGGCAAAAAAATTCGAATTTGCTTGAAAAATAACCTTGAAATCCTTGATTTATAACCACGAAAAACTGAATTTAAAACCATGGAAAGACAAAATAATAACCCTGATAGAATGGTATCTCTAATCATACCTTGCTGTGAATGCCTGAACAGACTCGGAAGAAGCAAGCCTGTGACCGCTCTCCGAAGAGCTATTGCCGCTATTGGGTAATTGTTTGTCTCAGGAGAAGCTGTTGTTGCTACATTGCACAAACTGCCACTGCTCAGCGCTATCTATTAGAACTTCTTCAGTGAGGATTCTCGTTAACCTTTTTGACTTATTCCTTCATGAGGGTCAGTGTTTAAAATTGGTTCTAAGGCTGTAACTGAGTTAAAAAAAATAGATATGCTCATCAAAGTGCGATAGAATTATTCGCGCAATTCACTCATCTTAGTCTTAAAGTCTGACTGTGTCTTCTTAATTTAATTCAGAAAGGATAGAAGTTTTTAACTTTCTTGTATTCATTCAATGTTTCAAAACTCAGCTAATCTTTTCTCTTATATCTAGGGCCGATGTATCTTTGCCAGCGGCTCTCCCTTCAAGCCTGTTGAATACAATGGCCGCACATTCTGTCCTGGTCAAGGTAACAATGCGTACATTTTCCCTGGAGTAGCTCTTGGTGTCATTGCTGGTGGACTCCATCACATTACAGAAGATCTTTTCTTAATTTCAGCACAAGTAGGTCTTCTATTTTATGTTCCTTGTTCGTGAAGCATTATTTTGTTCCAACTCATCTAAATTGATATAGGGTGATCCGAAAGTCTAAGCTCTCCCTTATATTTTTTAAACGACTGCAAATAATCTAATGAAATTTCCCAGGTGATCTTTTGTGATTATGACCTTTTTTTGGGGCTTAGTTAAAATTGTTGGGCTTCTCTAAGGGGGGCAGGAGGATCACTCTCAGTAACTTGATATTTTCTCATGGGGACCACCATATTTTATTTCATCATCAAAAAGAACGTAAAATTGTAAGACTTTTAATGAAAACCGCAGGTAAATATTGCAAGTTACAAAACATGGACTGTAATTTGTCGCTAGGGTCTCTAGGAATGCTTCTCAGCCCTCAAAAGTCTGGAAATTGTCACATAAACCTACAATAATTGCAGTTCTACCCTGCAAAATATCATCATACTCCAAAGCCATTCTTTTTGTCTCTGACTGTACCTGTTTCTCTCTCATTCTTAAGTTTTAATCCTCTTCTCATGTCTTTCTGTTGTCTCAGGTTGTGTCTGATTATGTAACCGATGAAGATATTGAAAGGGGTAGTTTGTACCCTCCCTTGGGTAAAATTAAGGATTGTTCATTGGAAATTGCAGAAAAAATTGTCAGCTATGCCTACAGCAAAGGTGAGAGAAAGTTCTAAACACAAAATGATTAAAAAATTAAAAACAAATGTTAGTTTATAGGATACTTTCACACAAATAAAACGCGTCCGTAACATCTTGCAGATTATAATTTTCTAAAAATGAACTGAGCTCTGGTGGTGGATTTTGGTAAAAACTTGTGCTCGCATTGGTTTCCATAACCAAGAAAAAAAATTGAAAACTATCGTTAATTACGCGGCACACGTGCAAATTGCCTGATACAGTGTAGCTGTCTCATCTTTAAAATCTTGCAAGACATAAGTCCTGAATTCTTATCCGTTTGTTGAGATGCAAACTGATCCCTTAAAAATGGCAAGTATCTTACCCAATCAATCTGCCCCATGAAATGGGAAAGAAAAACTATACAAAAAAATTGAGCTCCGCAGGCAGAATCGATCCTGGGTTCACTGGGTGTGAGGCAAGCACGTAGCCAGTACGCTACACCCGCACCAAGAAGTGCTGATCGGAAAGAGCCGCATTTAAAGGCGAGAATCGGTGAAGAAACGAAAATTGATTCAAAAAGTCGAATTTTCAATTCTAAATTTTGGCGCTTTAAAGGGCCGATTGGAAGAAACACTGAAACACGGGTCTAATAGTTTCATATGAACTACCTCTGCGAAATTTGAACAAAATTGAGGGTGACAAGTCAGTAACCTCCCTTTGTCAGTCTTCAATTTGTAATTATTTCAAACTATCCTTAAAATGGGAAAGCACTGATCCATGAGTCCTAAGAATTTATTTTTTCTTCTTATATTTATTTGTTTCTTTTCTTACATTTATTTGTTCCTTTTTAAAACAAAGAATGCATTGTCCGTTAAGTGTTTTATTGAAAATTTAAGACTTTTTTGTCCTTTGTCCTCCAGTAAAATGTCCTTTCTCTTTTCTTAAATGGGGCAGTTGCAAGGGTATGAAATTTTGTGTTTTATGTAAAGAAAATGATAGTTCTTGATGAGCTGAGAACAGTGGTGCCTTTGGATTTTTCATAAGAGTCCCGGTTTCGGAGATACACATGTGTAAAGTTGAAAAGAATCGTGTGAGTAGTGATGTCACTACACAGAATTCCCATTTAAAACAACGTATTTTGAGCCAAAATCCCATCTCTGGAACAAAGGGACTTAATTAGAAACCAAAGGCATCTTTGCTCTCAGCTCACTAAGTACTTTCATTTTTTTCATAAAAAACACAACATTTCAGACCCTTGCAACTGCCCCATTATGATTACAAATCATAAACATGAAGAAGTAGTCATGAAGGAAATATGTGCATTGCTCTTCAAAATAACTGCTACTGTATTTATACTGTGCGGTTTTTGGATCAGATTCAAGTTAGGGTTTCAGATTCAAATTCGAAAAATTTGACTGAAAGACTCAAATTTGAATTGTAAAAATTGGATTCACACACCCATCTTTCCTTGTTTTCTCTCTTTCGGTAACAGATCTCGTTGTGCTGTTTTTCTCATTCAAAAGCATAGAAATACGTTTTTCTGTATTTTTCTTTTATTTGTTTATTAAAAAAAGAAAAATATATGGGCAAGGATCAGTTGATCCCGTTTTCTTTTTCGGTATTAGTATGACACTAGAAGATTTTTTATTTTATTTTATTTTTTTTGCAGGTACGGCTTCTCATTATCCTGAACCCTCTGACAAACGGGCCTACATCCAGAGTTTGATGTATAACTACCACTACGACTGCCCATTACCTGCCACCTACTCCTGGCCAAAGGAAGCCATTGAAACTGAAATCAACACACCCCTAACTCAAATTAGTGGAGATCATTTAAAAACACCAGAAAAGTTTAGCAAAACTTAAACAGGATTTCCAACTTTTAACAGTCAGTGTTAAACAGCCATCTAGTTATTACACAATAGCGAATCATTATTGTTATTTTAAGTACTTTCATCCTAGTACTTTGCTGTAATTCTAGTCTAATTAATTGATAATTAGTGTTTTCAATTTTTTTGAATTGTCAGACTACCCTTGAATATAGAATTTTCTTTATTCAAAACTAGAATGAATTAACTGTTTTTATTAATTAACAGTTGCTGCTTTATAATTGTTATCCCTCTGCTTAAAAACTTGAAAAAAAATATTGTCTTTGTTCGATACCTTAGGAGCACTGTAATTTTCACGAAACTTCTGATCACTCAGTAGTCAATCTACTTCGTTTATTTAAACTTTGTGTTATTTGTACATTCAAAAGTATTGAAACTTGTGAGCTTCAGTTCTTTTTTGAAAGAATGAATCAAAACTTAAAAGAGTATTTTAAAAATGTGCAAGCATCTTCTTTTTTTTTCTTACTCTTTGGTATCCATTAAAAAAATGTTGGCATAATTTACTATTTCTATGATCAAAACTGAGTAAAAAACGAACTCAAACGTAGTTCCATTAATGACTTCTATCATCAAATTTTCATTGATTGCACTGGCATCCTACTCAGTTAGAGAATCATGACCGTAGCTGTACCCTTCCTATTTAACTCAAAGGGGTTGATTGCTCATTTTTATCCCCTTTTGAAATAACTGAATCAAAATTTCAGCATTTACTTACTCTCTTGTCCTCTCATTCATCGGATTTTGTTCTTGGAGTTAGCAATGTTTTTATTATACCTACGGACAAATGCTCAACTTCTGGAATATCATTGAATTGTTTCTTCGATTTGCTGGAAATTGAAATATAGAGTTACCTAATTATATTAAATCCACCTGTTTCAGTTTTCCGTAAATCAGAGTATTTATTTTTGTATAATTTATTTTTTCATACTTAATTACGTTAATATAGTGAATAAATTATTGCTGTTGTACATTTTTGAGCAGGGACGTTTTCTCCCTTTTTGAAGAGTGTTCAAATGATTGATTAGGATAATTCCTAGGTTAGAATATATTTGTATAGTGTTGTGTTAATTCAGTTTTTAAATTAAGTCATGTTTTCAAAAAGAAAGTTCCTTTTTTAACTTGAATGACAGAAAATGCTCTAATTGCATCTTTTGAATGTTGTTTACACTTTTTGCTCTTCTCTTTACCCTCACCAACTTTTCATTTCGATCATGAAAGTTTTAAGTAAAGGACAAAATTTTATGTAAGATTGAAAGAAAGGCAAAAAATCATATCAGCTTTATTTGGCTGGAAGGGCTCGAGGGGCGAATTAAAAAGTTTAACTTGGCTTTGCAAGAACAATTACAGCCTTTTTTTAAACCTACAGCAGGCAGCCATGAATGTGATTTATTTTTAGGTTCTCACATGTGTCTTAATTGGTGTACTATAGTTTGGATTGTATAGAAATATTTTAAGGACTTTTTGTTGTTCAGAAGACTCAAGTACTACCGACATCTTGTTTTCTTAATGCTCTTGCCATCTCAGCAAAATCACCATGTCGTAGCTTTCCTCAAAGTATATCCTTCGCTCTTCAGCTGTAAGGTTAGTACTGAAAAAAAATACTATCCTATGAGGTGCATTTTTCCGTGAAAAATTTTGAATCCTTCAAATCTTGTAAAAAAAAAACTTTTTGTAACGTTTGTGATGGAGTTGTGCATGAAACAATAACCCAGCAAAGTTTGTCCTTAGATATCTGAAAAATGAATGAAAAGAACAAAAAAAAATTATTTTTCAAGTTGCTTTTGCAATTTGCCTGCTGTAATAATTTCTTGTCATTCACTTGATAGCTGAAGTGAGTCAAAGTGTCTCTCATGTATTATTTTCTTTAAGTTTCGTTTTGTCCTACCTGCAATTGAAGGGTTTTCTCTACAAAGAGGGAGAATGATGTTGAAAGTTCTTTTGACTTCAGTCATTTATTGTTAATATTCTTTTACTTTAACTCTGTTTACCTCTGGGGAAACAATGCTGCCCTCTATTAATATGTACACCTTGGCTGTTGACGTTTAAATTTGTTGTTACAAAGTTGATAATCTCTCCATCTTTTTCAATGTTAATATTTGTTACTCTTATATTAGTTGGCACTCTTTAACAAAGCAATTTTTCCTCACTAAAAAACTCTCTTACTAACAAGCATTAATTTTTAAACTCCATGTTAATTTTGATTGCCAAATAATTTCTCAAAGAAGATTTTATGTACGTATTATTCAAGAAAATGCAGTATTAATCCAGTATTATTTGATGATAGTGTAATGGTTTCTTTCCTATCTACTTTGAATCACTTTTCTTTATTTGTAAGAAGATGTATTTACTAACGAGAAGGGGATAAAATTTTACATTGAGATTTTGTCGTTTTTATCCAAAACGTTCTTTGCTTACTTTTTACTAAGTATTATTTTATACTTCTTCACTTTTTGTTGTTTTTAAGAAATTTTCATGAATTATGAACCATCCATTATGGATGTTAGTCACAAAATTATGCTGCTATACCCAAAAGTGCTCTGCAGCCATCATGGCCTTAAATCCATAAGAGCATTTCTTTTTCATAACTGGTAAAACTTGATGAATGGCTACAGCTTTTGTAAAGTTTGCGCTTCTCTTAAAATTCAGTTGAGTCACTCTTCACTTCTTCCATAACAGATTAAAAAGTCAACTCCCAACCCTAACTTTTAAGATAAAGTGTTACTATCTATGTATCTATCTAAATTTTCTGAGGAGCTTTAATTAGCTATATTATTAGAGATTGTTTCATAAGAGTCAGCGGATGATAGTTCATCTCATCTATGTTGCCTCTACGGGACGTAGAATCCACCAAAGGGAAACATTATACTATTGATTAACTCAATCAACACAATCATTGTTAAAACTTTCAAGAAAGCCAATGGAAGCTTGCGATGGATTTTAAACTAATTAACTGGCAACTTTGTAATCCCATGCACCAAGATGACGGCAGCCCTCTTTTGCCTCACCGGTCAAATCACATACTTTATGAAATGTGATCTCAAAACATCATTTGTAAGTACATGACAACCTGACCACAGATTACCTCAAAATCATTCATAAGTGTCCTTTTCTTTATGTGCTGTTCTGCAATTGTACAGCCAAGCATTTGGCAACTGTCATCCGCTAATTGTCATGAAAACGACCTTCAACATTTGTAGCGATTGTTTTGATTATATCCTTATTGTTCTTAAATTTTAGTCTGTTTGTATCAAATAGATACCTCAAAAACAGGATCTGAGTGTACAAGGGGTGATCAGTGATATTTTTGGAAAATCAAGATGTTGCAGGAACAAGCTCCTATAATGTGACGCACTCTGTAAAAACAGCCTTAAACTTCACCGAGATCAAAATTGAGGTACCCTTTTGTACTAAACCCTTCAAATATGTGTAGCGATACTAATTAAAATGTATTAGTATTTTACGTTTCTCACAGAAAGAGAAATTCAGCAAGTTCCTAGCTCTGGAAGAATGTTTTTAAATTGAATGCAGCGTAGCTGCTCCTGATCTCAGTTGTAAATAGTCACTCAATTTAGAATGTGAGCACTCCTAGCTTATCAATCGACAAAAGAGTAGCCCAAACTTCATGGAGAAAAAAGCCAATACCAAATGAAATTGAACCCAAAATGGTTTTTTAGGTGTATTTATTTTAAGACTTTTTTAATTGCTCTCCTTGAGTTGGATTTCCTTTAATTCTTTGTGAGGTTTACCTTGGAAGTAATATTGCTGAATTCACTCTGTAAGACTTGGAAGACAAAGTTGAAAATATGTTTTTTTGTATCTTAAATGATGCTAAACTGCAGGAATCCAATCAAGCTCTTGTTAAATCTTTTCTCACCAAAAATTGTGTAATAGCCAAAGACATTAATAAGAAGCAGTAAGCTCTATGTTCAAAGCACTCTCAGTAGATTTGAAGCTGAGATTATGTTCGTGTCTGTGTGAGTTCGTGTGTATGTGTGTGCATATTTACTATTAATTATGTTGGTGTAAGTGAAGTCAGGATAATTGAGCTGTGTTTTCCTTGCGTTTTTATCGGGGTGTGTTGATTTGTCTTTTTGGCTGCCATAATATTTGATGCTTTTGGTAATCCTGTGACAGGAAATACTGCTTTCGTGAATCTACTTTGTATGAAAGAGCAATCGATCATTTTATTCGTTTTCCAAATGCAAATTACCAAACTTTAGACGTAACCAGTGTCAACCATAATACATTGTTCTTGTTACCATGTTTCTTGTCTCTGACTTGACTTCCAGCCAATTAGAAATCAGTTTCATATTTGAAATTCTATTATTGCTTTGCCTACTTCTATCAAATGTTTCCCACCATAGACCTAGTAATGGAAGAAAGTTACTCATGGAATAACTCATTCCTTGAAGAGATCTTTGTCTCATCAATGTTTTTACAATTCCCTTCCTTTTTATTGCAAAATGTAGTACTTTTTGCAAGAAAAAACCATTGAAAATCATTGAATAGGTGGAAAAGTCACTGAAAGCTGTCTCTTTTCCAAATAATTCAATTAAAGCTGGAATTCCAGAAAATTGTCCCTACTAGTACTTGTAAACCGTGTTAAATTGAGACCATTGCTGGAAAAAAGGCTCATGAAACAACCGATGTTCTCTTTCTGAGACATTAGCATTGTGATTGATCAGAGCTTTTACCTGAAGAGCACACCCTTTGCTCTCTGTGCCCTTTTTCTAGAAACGGCCTCCATCCATGCGTGTAAATGATCTGAGATATATATGTAAGCTGTCAATAGTCAAGATTGAGGCAGCCAAATTCTTTTCTTGTATGTTCATCCAAAACAATCCCTCAAATATTATTCTATTGACCAGTTTGATGAAGCTAATCCTTGAATTAGTCCTCTGTTACTGACCAATTTGCTGTAAAGTTTTTATTTTTAATGACTTCCCTTCTCCTCTTGCACTTTCATCATGAAAGTATAGGTGCTGTACAGCTTTTGATCTAGTTTTACCAAAAGACAATGTCAACTATTTTGATATGTAATCAATCCCGGGTAAAATGTTTTACTTAAATTTTAATTTTTTGTCTCTTTTGCAGCATTAGTCATTACCATTTGTTGTAATTTTCCATCTGCATTTCTGATTTCTGAAAGCTATCTTTTATAGCCCATGGTAATTTGAAAGGAAGGATGAAAGATTTTAACAATGGTAATGCTTTGCTTGTGTTAAAAATAGGCAAGGTCTAAGGTGCTGTATTTCAATATTGGAAAACCTCCTGTCAGACAAACCCTCATGTTACAATTCTGTGACATCGAACCAAATATTTTTTTTACATGAAATTGAATGTTAATGTAATTAGCTCAAATGCAGAAACCCTATTTTATTTAAATTTCCCATTCACATTTGGTTGATATTTCTGCTCCTAACAGAAGTATTCAAGGACCTAAAATACAGAGGGTTTCATTAGAAACTTTAACTAAACTTTTGTCTTAGAAAGTGGAGGTTTTCCTCGTGTATTTCTGTATTTTTGAAAACATTGCTGAAAAAAAATGAGAGGTTTCTCTATTAATTGTGATCCCAATGAAGGAGGCTTAAAGCGTTTATTTTTTCCTTATCCTATTATTTTCGTTCTTACATTGTGATACGAAATCCGGTTATTTTGTTTGATTTTTTTTTTCTCGAGGCACATTTAATGTAAGCCTATCTAAATTTGTGTGATACGAGCTCCCTCTTTATGAAAGATATGGAAACGAATTTAGTTTAAGTTTTGAGTTTTTGTTTTAAATTTTTTTTTTTTTTTTTTTTTTTTTGGTTTCTTGAAATTCTGAGTTCATCAAATATTACCTATGTTTTTTTATTTCAGCAAAACTAAAATGAAGCCTGTTTAATTTTATCATGAATAATTGTAATAATTGTACCAAAAGAGAAGTATAGGTGTCATCTTAACCTCATTGATTTCTGTTTTTACTTTTTAATCATCAATCCGTGGGGGGGGGGGGGGGGGGGGGGTTGTCGAGAGCACTCTTCCTCCTTTTGTGCACTTGATACTTTTCATACTTATGGGTGGCTGACTTGTCCCAGCCCTGTACCCTTCTTCATCCTAACCTTATGTAATTTATCCTGCTCTATTCCCTATTTCTTCTACTTCAAATCGAGCGGACCAAAGCGGGGGTCGACACTAGGATTGGGGAAGCTAAAATCGGGATTTACGTCTGACCCGGTGTCAAGTCGCTGACGGTGTCGACACGCAGATTCAAGTGAAGCTAAAATTGGCCCTCAGTCCAGTTGTTAGCTATGAAACACCAGCATAACAAACCACTGGTGACATAAACATTGCTACTACACTGCATTGCCACTTCTATTTTTTTTTTTTCTGTTTTTCGGAGCAGATTTATAAAACCATCGTAAGAGAGTCTAGAAGGCCCACAAAACTAATTGTCAAGAAATAGATTGCTATATTATGCGCCTTTTCTCCAAAATGTTTGCTAGAGGAAGATTTCCATTTTTACCTGCTCTAGACTTGCAAAAGGATCCAGTTAGGGAGTAAATTTCGCGGCAAGTTCATTTGATCAAAGTGGACCCCCAAGTGATTGTGGATGAGCATGGAGAAATAAGCAAAACCAATAAAATTTCACCATCAAACCTAATAACTAGTTGATTCAGAATAAGTGAATTTTTGCGATCGAATATGATTGACAATACCAACCTAACCTACATATTCGACGAAACTCAACTGTGATTTCAGGTGTTTTCGAGGCATCGATGGCGTCAATTCGATTTTGAACTCCTCTCCGGACTTAAATCCAAAATCTACTTGATGCTATCGATGCTTGAAAACACCGAAAAAGTACGAAAAACACTATTCAGTTTCGTGCCATCCACTGTTGTCATGCGTAGGTTGGCAATGATTTTGTGTAATTCTGTTGGATATGTTCGTCGCGAAAATTTGCTTCATGACCCTCAATGTTTGTGTATGCCAATTTTGACTTGATTTTTTGTTGAATGATAAACTTCAAACAGCCCACTCCCGAGATTAGGTAGATTATCATTCACCAATTCCAACTTGGAGGGGCTGTTTGCACTTTCTTGTTCCCCTCCCTCTGCCATCTGGTGAGGGTGTAAAGAGGAAAAGTGAATGAAATGCAATCTGTGGAGAAAAAGTATTTTTATCTTCTTAAAAATTTCGAGAAGTCGAGTTTTCCTCATTTTTTAACTTGTGAAGTTGCCTCTTTGTAACTGCCAGTTGGCAGATCCGGGGGGAGTAGGGGCTTGAAGGGCTTTAGCCACACCTCTCCCCCCCCCTCGAGCTAAAATTTTACACTATCTACAAAGGGATTTGGGGGGGGTAGATTTTGGGCCGTTTGTTGGAAAAATATTTAAGCCGCCCTCCCCTCCTTTGGACCTTAGCCAGAGTTGCCAATAGTGGCTAGATTCGACCACGCGTGGACTATTTTGATGAGAATTTAGCCACGCTCCTGTCGTCGTCGTTGCGGCTCCTCCCGCATCCTCCCATCCCTATCCACAGCGTGGCTAGTAAGCAACTCGAAAACTGTCCACGCGTGGCTATTCCACCCCTTCCAAACCTGGCAACACTGAGTCCTTAGCCCGCCCCCTTGAACAGTATCTTATCCCACCACTGGTAACAGGGCAGCATCGTAGGTGCGGAAGTCTTAAAAAGTTTGAAAAGGAGTATTGAGGAATGGCCCTCTAATTATCTGGGGGTGGAATTTTGGCACGGTGGCAGATAATCCCCCCCCCCCAATAAATCTGCCCCTGTTAAAAATGATTACTGTCTAAATCCACCCATCTTTATGAAGTAGGTTGCCTATCCTCTCGGAAATGCCCCTACTCCTTGGAGTTGAATCCGCGATACGGTGGAGGGGGAAGGTAGAGATGACGGGAAAAGAGCTCGAAAAATTATTAATTATCTAATGGCCCCACTCATTTTTACGTTTGTTATTAAAGTAAATAGAAAATGAGGTCTTCATAAAATTAATGTCTAACCACTGGCGCTCGAAGAACTACCGCTTTCCGTTCGCCTCGGCGTGACACTGTTGTCAAGTTGAACAAAGTGTTCGTTTTCGTCACCATCGAGCAATGAGGTTTGCTGATAATATTTTTTCCCAACTCGGCCAACCTGCGGTGTGACAGCTAGGTTGCGGTTGAAGGCGTCAGAAAGGGAACGCCACACGTACGTAACGTAAAAGATTCGTAAAACGTCGAACATCATTGCCGCATCTCAAAGTAATCCTGTGCTGATCTTTTCAACAATTCAAGTGGTCGCGAGGGCTATGTTCATGGTTACATTTGGCAATAATGATAAATAGATCTTAATTCCAGGATATCATCAGAATTCGAGCAACCGTGATACACTACTGATGTCACTCGGCAGAGAGATTCCGCGTTCCGCTCGAAAAAATCACGATCTTTGATAAAAATCCGTTACCGGTGTGCCTAACAAAAGATTACAGAAACGCGATATTCTCTCAATTAGCGGGTATTATCAGCGTACGGATAAGGTCCTACCTCAAAGTAAAAACGCTTGGGGTAGCTTGCCTGCTCCTTTTTTTATAGGTACCTCAAATTTCAAAATTAACTCTTTGAGACCTGATGCACATTTGACTGTACAATGAAAATTACGTTGTTAATTGGACGGCTTTTATGCGCAACGGAATAAGTAAACTTTTCTATATCTGCGCTGGAGGGTGCTACGATATAAAAATGTGTTAGACGACTCCTTGGATGTTGGCACAGGGAAGACACCTGTGCAATGATAAAATTCATTGAGAGAAGTACTTATTGCGGGTGGGCATTGGGCAAGCCTCCTCAGGAGTCTGATATTTTTTTTGTCCCCGACTGTAGCTGGTTTCCTTCTGCATAATTCAGAAAAGGCGGCTCGGTTCTGTGTTTTGTGCAATGCTGTCTCGTTATTTCTAGAGTCCTTGTTATTTCAGAAGTGGCTGAGTTCAATCACTAACCTTTGGAATTTTTTCAACAAGTAATACTCATATTGCACGATGGAAAAATGTTTTTACATACCCATGTAAATCAATCACTGAAAAATGGCCGAAAATCGGAAGAAAATCATCGATTTGTCGCGATCTTTTAAAACTGCAACAAATTATGATTTTTTTTCTGTAAAAGTTGCTACTTTCTCGTGATTTTTCGCACTCAGCTGTAGAAACCACGATAAAACGCAACTTTTTCGAGGCTTTTCTGCGACTTATTTGGTCAAATTTGTGTACCACATCAATTGCTTAACCGCTTATTTGAAGGCACTACAGAATATAAGGAACTATTTTTTCGGGAAAAATCGCGACTTATTTTTTCTATATTTTTGTTCGCGCTAAATGCATAACCGTATATTTGAAGGCGCTTTAAAAATCGCGATTTTTCGGGGAAAAGTCACGATACATTTTTTTTTATAATTTGTTCGCACCTAAATAAAAGTCACATTTTTCAGGCTAGATTTGTTTTGATTTCAAAGGAATTGAAATCGAAAACTCGCCGGAGATTACTCATCGTTGAGCCCCCCGCCTCTAATCTTTGAAACGAGCCCTATATGCGGTATGTCTTTTTTGAGCCGTGAAATATTTTTAACAACCACGCCAAACCATATGTGCAGTATGATGAGATTATTAAAGAAACGTATCGATTAAAATCTTCGAGCCTCGTTGTTTTGTTGAAAATTGCCTTTCCATTGTCGCGTGCTTGGTGACACTTAGTGAGTACTTACTTGGTCCTGTGGCATTGCATTGACACGGTGGGAGAAATTAATAATGACAGAGTTGATCATCTTTCTTTGATGAGTAGGGGGCTCATCTATTGTTGATCGCAGTCGCGCCCCGCGGCCTGATTCTGGTTTCGCTCCGTTATTCCAAGTCTTCATCTCCATCGTTAAACAGTGTCTTTGATCAAGTGATAATCGTGAATAATTTGTGACCAGCTCTGTCGTTCAAAGTGTTCATGTAAATATGATCGGTAAGCGTTTTGATAGGATCGATCAACGTTCTAAAGTGCCGTGCTTAATAATTAATTGCCAGGTGATAATCGCGCTGGGCCTTGGTCGCGTTTGTATTACAAAGAGTTAAAATCTTGACCAGTAAAAAAAAAAAAAAAAAAAAAAATGTTGGACAGACGCTAGTTTTCGAGTGTGTCGATGGGCAAAGTACGTTAAGATGAAAAATATTATATCCATATACAAATATACGCTTTGAAACTATAACAAGTCGCGTCGTAACGTCATTTTGCTAGAGCAAATTGCGGGTAGAGTCAAGGTCCATTTAAACTGGTCTGTCTGATGGCGCTGTAGTCTTTGTGACAAAATTGGAAAACCATATTATATTCAAATGGGCGTTGATTGACCGATTTGGCCAAGATCCATTTACTTAAATTAGTCAATCCGATCGCGCTGTAATCTTTTGCTCCCTTCATATTATAAGTATCTATACCATACCGGCAACGGGATCTGACCAAATCGGGAAAACAGCCCCCATTCGAATATCATGCATTCATGCATGGTATTCCGATCTGGTCACAAATACTACAGTTCTATCACGATGACCTTTTTGAATTAACCTTAAGGTGGACTAGTGGAAGCGGATCCGTCCGTTCAATTTGCCAACAATCATTCCATCTGGCGTTCTCGTGGACCCTCTAGCCATTTATTTTAACCATAGTTGGCGAAATGGTAATCGATTACTTACTCATTTTTTTTTTCACTTTTCAAAAGTGATCGAGGTGGAATTCTAGAGGTACCTAGTCAGACGAGTACCGATTTTAATAAAAACGAACATTTTTGTTTATCAAATAAACTAACATCAGGCTCATTGCAATCGGCGCCCCTATAATGGGGCTCTTGCGAACTTTTTCTACACGGGATTGAAGAGTTGATTCTTGCATAAAAACCTATAAAAATGACGGATGAGTACACGAAAAAATCACAAAATTCACTCTCAGAATCGAGCTTAATGGCGATTCGACGCAGGTAGCATGGGAGATTCCTATCTAAATTGAGACATACCTCTGTGATTCTAAAGAGAAAGTGGCATATTAGATAAGAATCTCCCATGATACCTGCGTCGAACCGCCATTACCATCTTGCCATTTATGTAGTTACGTAGATTTATTACTGAATTTTAAACTTTCTCGGTGTGATTTTCGTGATTTTTGCTGGTTTCAACATCAGAATAAACTACTAGTATAATCGAGAATGGTGGTTTGTCCAACTCTGAAGTTTGAACTTCTCTGTTTCAAAAGGTTCCACAGTTATGATCCTGGAATTTAGATGGCGTTGAAAGTTTGCACGAGGCTCTTAAAAACAGATATTTCGAACAATGGGAAATTCAGCAGCGGTTGCAAACGACTGTAATTGCTTCCGAGGTTCGAGGTGAGAATTCATCTATTTTTATTAAAAACTTACTTGCACACCATTAATGGGGGTTATTTATTTATTTATTTATTTATTTATTTATTTATTCATTCATTTGTATTATTATTTATTCGCAAATTTATTGATTGAAAATATTCAAAATAAAATTACAGTAATATCATTTAGCAAACATAGGAGACAACTTCTAACTCTGAAATATTAAATAGCTCTATGGAAAATGAAAATACACTGTTTAACCCTAGGCAATGAAATATGTTTAAAGCAGGTTCGATGAAATATTTTTAAAAGAGAATTTTGTATCTTTGGACATTTTTATATTCTTGAATCATCCGAAAAAACTGTGAACACAAAATAATACCACAGATAATACAACAAGAATGGAAACTCCAATAGGAGCCAATGGAAACATTTTCGGTCTATTTTGGTGACTTTTCAAGATGGCGGTCCAGAAAGTAATGCCTCATAATGAATCGAAGTGCTCATTCTGATTGTAGTATTATGTGTGGAGAGTATACCTACTTCATAAACCTCGAGAGTAAATTCTTCGTATTAAACTATTAAGGGAACGGGCAACAAAATTACGCTCTTTATGTTCCCGGGATAAATTTGAACGTGTTTTCTAATTTGGCGCGAACCAAACAACCAGTTCATGGTCTGCACTCAGGCGGAAGAAAGTGGTAACTTGTTTGTAAACAAACAGAACGTCGTTTCCAAAGACTTCTAATACTATAGTATTAGAAGTCTTTGGTCGTTTCCTTGCGGTTGTGCGGTTTTTTTTTTTCAGTTTTTACTTTTTATCGCTTTTTTTGCACTTTTGTGGTCACGAAATTTGCATTTCGCGAGGTCTTATCATCAAGCCGTTGTTATTTTCTATTAATTGCAATATCCTCTGTTTTATCCTGCTTCAGTTTTTAATTATTTATTCACTTTGACTCTGGCCGGCCCTTATCGGTGTAGTCAGGTAGGTAATCCGAAAGCTCTTTCCTTTACTCACATATTTGTCTGTATTTGATCTGCTGTTTCTACCCTTTGTCTACTGGGAGTTGGTAGGTTTTTGTGTGTTTTTACTATTTTCTCTCTGAGCGATGCTCGTAGAATAACACCGCTAAGAGGGAAATATTTTGGAGCCTCTCTAGGAAGGTTCTCATGCCAGTCGCAATCCACCTGTAGAAACCTCTGCAAGTGTGGTTTGTAGGAAACAAATATGGACGCTTCCAGACTGACAGAAACCCTTGGAGAATCTGCAGCCGCTGTTTTTCATGTCCCCAATGATTTTGCGAGTGTGAACCGTGAATGCACCGTCGACTCCGCCGACAAAGTCAAGTGATCGCAGGCAACCAGTGGAAATCATTCGAGAAATTAGAGTGCGCATTGCATATGACTCATCCTCTTCATCCTTGAGAGTCTACGAGCTTGAAACCGTGTGGACGATGGTGATCCACCATTGCTTGTAGCAGTGCTACCAGCCTGGGAAAATGAAAATCCTGTTGGTTTCTTTCTCGAGATGCTCTGCCCCTTTGCGGTTGTCCGCACAGTTAAAAAACAAGTGTTTGTGGACTCGAAAAGATGGCTTTTATACAGTCCTAGTGTAGCATCACAGCAGTCAATGGATAGCCAGCAATGTACCTACTCATCTGTTATAATGCAGCTGTGACAGGTCTTGCGTAGCATTCTAAACTATCTTACTCTTGACCCTCTATCTGACCCTCATGTTATCAGTAGTTAATTTTTGTAACGTTGTTATTTAGAGTGCGCTTTCGTAACTTGTGGTCTTCTATATCATAGAGCAGGACCATTTTGAGTATCGGATTTTGACAGGTAGTGGTGTGTGCTACCGAAACGCACCAAAGCGCATTGGTGAGTGGTAGCAACCAGTCGAAACTCTACACAAACAAACTGCTCACCGATACGTTTTGACCCGATTCTCAAAAGAGTCTTGCTCTAGTACATAGCCATTTTTTAAATGGGCGCTTGCGGCACTAAATGCAGATCTGTGTTTCTTCTCACCATCCCAAAACCTTGATAAATGAAGAAATAGTTCATTATCTCTACTTATTGAAGGTTTTCATATCTGAGGACTTGTTCCACAACATTTTCCTCTCAAAATCATTGTTACTTAAACGACTCGAGAAATTCATCTGTGCCAAAAAATTTCACAACGAAGGTCTCAGTCTATGATTAGTCATGAGAGGGCAAAAGCAGTACGTACGTAGCCCTACGAACTGTTTTCTGCTGTACTGGCCCTGGGACAAGTTAGAGTGAGAGATACAGTTTGGGACACTGAACAAGCTGTTTTGCTGGATGATGTCATCACCAAAACTGTCCATTTTGCAAGTGTCAGAGACGATTGTAACCCACCTCCACCCTCTTGTTGGTTTTTGAACCCACTACAATCTTATGCATTGCTTTGCTGCTAATGAAGCTCTAAAAATGGATTGTCGCGACTTTTTTTCGAACTCTTTTATGGGCTAACTGTAGAAAAGAGATTGTCTGGGATGGAAGTATTCACTTGAGGCAAGCAAAACCAAAGATTGGTCATCAGTTTGGGTGAGAGGAAGAGAAGCATTCGTATCGAAAACTGAAGGACATAAGAATTGGTTGGTGGAAGGGGCACTGAACAGAAGGAGAGAAAGTATGAGGATTGGGGCCCAACTGACCATAAGGTGAAGAGGTGTTGACTCAAAGGCAGGTAAGCTGAGGCCAGGTTTCCTTGCAGTGAGCTCACTCCCTTCACCAACAGTTCGTTCCTAAAGGAGTTCGAAAAGGTGTTGTGATCCTACTTTTGAGCTTTAATAGCAGCAAAACTACTCATGGCACATTAGCTTTTTTTGGGCCATAATTCCTTATGTTCAGAATGGTTTAAAAATTGCAATCCCCTTCTTATGATTCATGTTTGGAAAAAAGTGAAAATCTGAGCATTTTGGCGCAAACATTGTTTTTAATGTCTGGCATATCAATTATTGTCAAAGTTTGAAGCTGACCCACTTTCAAAAATTTATAACTCCAGTTGAACTGGTCAAAATTCAAAGGAAAAACAAGTGCCCAAATCACCCTGTAAAAAGTACATTCAAGAAAATACACAACTGTCCTTTAAAATCAACAAGAAGTTGATTTTTAGGCCCTTGATTGTTGACTTGGGGGGAAAAAAATCATAATTTTTATTATTTTTAATTTTTTTATTCTTGAAATGTTGGCGGAGTATCGCCTGCGGGAAAATTATGCATATTTCCATTATGTGGGTAGGGGAATGTTTGTGAGGGCCTGTCAATTTGTCATTCACGGATATGAAGATGATGGGATGATTGGGATGGGTGACTCGCATGGATCCGGATCCCCGGATCGATTAAGATGTACATCAGTTATCGCGCCTTCATTTCAGGTCGACGCAATTTCATCATCTTGGAAGTCGGTATAGTTACCTACAGCTTTATCGTGAAGGGGCTCCTTTATTACCACCGCTCGCTCTAGATCTTCAGTAAGAGTCCTTCGAAAATTAAATGTATAATGACTAATTAATTAAGTAACCATCTGATGCTCAACGAGTTTTGATTGGTTGTTGATTTTAAGCTCTTGAGAAGGCAAGAAGGAGTCGAAGACTTTGAAGGCTCATGAAAAAAATGAGGCGATGCTGGGTGGTGAGCCGGAAAAGAGGAATACAGAAAATTGTCGGTGGTGTCAGTATCCCATCGAACTCAACCTTCGAATTCGTTCATGCGATTGACTTTTTTTTAAATTACTCGAGGCGCGGCGTGACTATACTTTTTATACAATTTTTCCTCGAAGGATTCTGTTTGACTATTATCAGATGCCGAAGACCATCCAATTATTACCAATTAGATTAATTCCATACTTTGATTAGATTTCACAACTACGTGGCTCGGCTCCACCAACAACCGTTTGCCTCTCTCTTCTATTCTATTCAAGGATTGCAGATCAGCCTCCTTAGCTCCGCTGGGCTACGGGTTTTCACTTTCATATCGCGATATCATGCTTTTTCAGCGAGTACTTTTAGAATTAGACATTTCTTTTGGAACTTCGTATAAGAAATTGTACGTCACTTTAACGCGACTAAAAGTCCTTCATCCTCCAACTTTTAGTTCTCAAGTCTTTAAATATTCGGAATCGGCTCTTTAGCGTATTTATTTCTATCGTCGGATATGAAGCTGAAGCTTGCTCTTCCTCTCGATGGACTGACGTGTTTACTTTTATACATTTATCATGATTACAGTGGCGTAACGTGCAATTTTGTAACATTGTATTGTATCCATTTAACCCCACGTAAAAGGTCAAATGCGACGCTGTTCACCAAACGGCGAACACCCAATATTTCTATCTTTTTCATGGGTTTAATGGAACAAACTGCAACGTTGCCAAATTTCTCTCTACACCACTGACCATTGCATGATTACGCTCTAACTAAAAGTAATCTTTGGTTCGAGAAGTGAGCTATATTTTGTTGAATCTTCATCGGATGGGTACGAAAGTGTGTGGGTTTGTTTTACAGTTCACTCGTTATTTAACACATAATATTTCTATTTTAAGCCCATTGTTGTTTTCAGATACCTATAGGTTTATTTAAAACTTAAAAGCTTACGAAGAAGAATAATCATCTTTGCGAGCGTTTCCCTGAGCGTTACCTTGTTAAGTACTACGTAAAAATTATGATGAGACTTTCGAGTACTTACAGTTAATTAATTTCGACGCTCAATTGATCGCGCGTTAATGAATAATAGCGGCGGCAACTTGCTCATTCCGTGGTTTCGTCATTTTTATCAATTCTTGCCGGCTGTGTTGACGTTCTTTTGATAAATCTTACGCGAATAACGATTAAGTTTAATCGCTTAGTTTCGTACATTTTAATTATTTTTTATTATTCCAGACCTTTCAGATGCTGTGGATAACATAAACAACCAAGTATACTCTCAAAGTATTCTGTATCTACTCGATTGAATGAAATGAGTCGCGGAAGTTTTTGACCTAGTCAATGTCGTTACATGCACCATGCGAAAAAGCTGACAAAATTAGACGTTAATCAACTTGAAAAATATTCAGTCTCGTGAGCAAGGCGATCGATAGAATTTTTTGTGCGTATGTTAAAAGTTGCCTTAACGTTTGAAGTTTAATTTGTTCGAAGTGAGCTAATTGTATTCATCAGAACTGAGCAAATGAATCGGGTAACCGCCTTACTTTTGTTAACACCGTTTCCTAAAAAGCTGACTTAACATTGCTCGAACAATGTCTCTAAAAAAAAAATGTCCTCTTTCTCGGAGAGGGGGCCGTCGATGCGATTTTCACCGCTCTCATTAAAGCTGTCTCAAGTTTCAAAGTTTAATTTTTATCGATAAGCAAATAAACGAAAGCATTAAAAGAAACCCGTCTTGTATCGCGAAAGTTAGTGACTTATGTTATAATATCGGTGTCATAAAAAAAAAGAAAAGAAAAACAGCTGACAACGTGATAAATCTATCAACTTGAAAATTATCTATTCTTATTTCAGCGAGGGTGGATCGATATAATTTCATTGCTCTTTTAAAAGATCGTTCAATCTCTCAAAGTTTAATCTCTTCTGAAGTAAGTGAAAATATACTATCATTCGTTAAAAAAAAAATAAACCAGCGCGAGTGTATCGCCAAAGCTTTTTACTATGGAGTTAGCCAAACGCCACGCGCGCTAAGAGATGGATGTTTACCGTGACAAGTTATCGACTTAAACTGTATCCATTTTCATTCGTTCGGATGGTAATCGCTGTAGGACTTTCAGTACGTTTTTAAAAGCTGCACTGTAACTTTTAAAGTCTAATTTCTTCGAAGTGAGTTTAGTAAGAGGGCTTATAGTGAGCTCCGGTGCGTAGGAAATCGGAGACAGTCTGTCCGTTTCTGTTTGCGTTGTGGTGATCAGTTACATTCTCGTCTTTCTATACGACTCTTTTCGCCGCGTGTTTAATATTTTTTTCCTTTCTTTTTTTCCCCCCAAGACAGTTTCTCTTTCTCCCCCCTTCGCGTGTTACTGTGATTGATGCCAACTTTGAACCTCTCTCTCTCTCTGTCTTCATGCCCCCGAATCATGCTCAAGTCTCTTCGTTCTTCGATCAGGTTGTTAAAATTACACTATCAATCCCCCCCCCCCCTTTCGCTTCCAATTCCTTTTTCTCTGATCAGCTTATTTTCTGGTACTATTGCATGGGATTGAAATTCGGACAGTAGTTACTTTTCAAAACTTCGTAATCGCAGGTATCTGATGCATACACATAGAAATATGTTGAGTACTATTTCCCCAAAGTTTACGTCCTATTCCACCGGTAATATCGGAAGGAAATAGGTAACTTTGGGTTGTGCCAGAAGTTAGGAGAATTTTCGACATCTGTGAAGTCTTCTCTAAAATTTAGTAGGACCGTCTTTTGTGGATCCAGAGAGGGGGGGCACGGCGGCATGCCCCCCCCTGGTCCCAATGTTTTTTTTTTTTAAAAAAACAGTATGAGGAAGAGAAAGAGGGGGGAAGCAAAAGAAAAAGCCTTTAAGAAACCAAAGGTAAATTAGACTAGGTTCTGCGGGGGGGGGGGGATAGGGTCTTCATTTCATCCACTAGACATCCATTTTCTACGAAAATGCAAAGAAATTAAGTAGCTGGCATTCTGGAATCTTCCACTTTTACACACGGAAAAAAAAGATTAGTGAAATTAACCATACGATAGCTGATTTTGGCACCTGCTAGATGTTATGGTAAACTTGACCAGAAGTATGGTACATTTACCGATACTTTGAGTAAATTCGACATGCAATCAGGTAACATCACCTAGTACCTAGTCAAAACATAGTATACTTCTGGTTAACATTACCATAACATCTAGCAGGTGCCAAAATCAGCTATCGTATGGTTAATTTCACCGTAGTTTTTTTCCGTGCAAACAAAAATTGAAATGAGGTAGTATGAAAGTGAGGAGTAAACGGTTAAAAAATACCGCAAATTGGCTTTAGAGAAGCTGAAATTTTCAAAATTTTCTGGGGGAGGACCTCCAGTCTCCACTCCCCCCCCCACTCGCGTCACAAAAATGTCCCCGCTTGAGACTTTCCTGGATCCGCCCCTGAGGACCGACCCCAAAGTTGACAATATACATATTTTCCCAATTATTTTCGGTGCAATAGGCGGTAGGTAGACTTTGGAGAAAAAGTCCAAACTTTTTTCTTCTTTTTTTTTTTTACTTTTTTTCTCGCGTAGTTGGATCGTGAAATAGGTATACGTTGTGTTATTTTAGAGTTGTCCACCTCAACTATACACAAACCTGCAGTGGCGGCTCGTGCAATGCAACAATAACAAATTCTCTCCGTTCAAACCCATGTATAAGTATCGATCTTCAGGAGGTGCAATTGCACCCCCAAAATATCGATACTTTTGCGTAGGTTTGAATGGCAAATAAGCATGGTTGCCATATTGCACGAGTCTCCACTGTAAACCTGTTGAAAAGAATCTAACCTTGAAATAATCAACACATCAACGCAGAGTTTTGAACAAAAAGTAAACAAGAGTCGCTATTGTATTGAAAGCCAGCGTGGTCAATACTGATAAGCGTCGGCTTCTGATTGGCTGGAAATCACGGAAAAAAAAGATGAGTGAAAATAACCATACGGATACCTGATTTTGGCACCTGCTAGATGTTATGGTAAACTTGACCAGAAGTATGGTACATTTACCGATACTTTGAGTAAATTCGACATGCAATCAGGTAACATCACCTAGTACCTAGTCAAAACATAGTATACGTCTGGTTAACATTACCATAACCGATTTCCCTCATTAATGAGGGAAATCGTGGTGCCAAACTTTTTTTGGCCTTATGGAAATTATCACGGGGTTTTCGTTCCGGGACGTTTATCTCGAAACCTGTGTAAAATTACCTCTAAACAATTAATACGAGTCGATTTAGCAGAATTTTCCGAACAAATTGATAGGTCACAAGTACCAATATATTGCAAATTCGAGAAGACTTCTCAGTTGAAAAGTACACATAATAGTGAGTTACTCAAACACACGCCAAGCAAGTAAACACACTATTTTGCGTACTTTTCAACTGAGACAGTCTTTTCGAATTTTCAATAAAGTATGGCACTTGTGACCTGTCAATTTGTTCGAAAAATTCTGCTAAATCGAATCGTATTAATTGTTTAGAGAGGATTTTGCTTAGGTTTCGAGATGAACGTCCCGGAACGAAAACCCCGTGTTAATTTCCATAAGGCCTAAAACAGTTTGGCACCACGTTTGCAGCCAATCAGAGGTTAGCCCGCGTTTCCGATCCCTTATCTGCGTTGACCATGCAGGCCTTCCATTCAATTGCGACTCTTGTTTACTCTTTGATTTTGAATGAAAGAAAACACGCGGGGGGGGGGAGAAAAGTTTGGACTATTTCCCTAAAGTTTACTCGAATGTTAAATTACGCAGGTCGACTCACTTCGATTCCAAACTCCATTGTCGCCCTGGAAATTCCTAGTCAACCAACCTTCGAAAACAAGAACTTCAATTCGTGCGAGTGAGGTGTCATAAAAGTTGCTTTGTCTTGATGAATCAGTGTTGCCAGATCAAGGGTAGCAAGCCGTATCGTCTCCATTTAAATCAATGCAAAACGTACGGCTTTTTCACCTCAATGTGTCAACACTGTGATGAATCATCCCACCCCGCCGCACAGTGGATCGAGTCAATGGGGACATGACGTGGCGACTTTAAATGCGTACATATCTTTGTTAATTCGCAACGTAGAAGTTTTAAAATGGTTTCATTGATTTTATCGCAAGATTTCCCACTATTAGCAATCCTTTGAGGTTGTTTTTTGGCGGTAAAAACTTTAAAATTCGTAATTTTAGTCACATATTTCATATCCGACCTCTCACATTGACTCGCTCCGCTGCGCGCCGCTTGATAATCCACGTCACTTTTTATGAAATCGCCTTCAAATGTTCGCAACGCAGAAAGAAATAATTTCAGCAGCACAAATGCTGAAATGCGGGTGCTTGGAGCGTAGCAGCGCGGCGCGGCACCTAATCAACTTTTCCTACTTGCTGGACACGCGTGTTGCGTTGCCAAATTTTGAAGGCGATTTTAAGGCTTTCTAATTTCTCGTCGTCTTCTTATGTATAGTACGGACTTCGAGCCGCGTAGCCGGAGTCATATTTAAAATCGAATGTTGAGTCTGATAGTTATCGGCAATTCCATCAGTTGCAAGGATTATATGTAGATCAGATTATTTTCACGCGTTGTATAGTCATGAACAGAACATGTGTAATCTTTTTGCCAGCTGGTGGAAGTATCAAACTTCAGTTTTTAAAGACCAACATTGAACACTGACAAATTCTCAGACACTAAAAACACCATTCTTGATTATATGGAACGCCATATTGCACATCACAACATTATTACTAGACTATACGAGTGTCGAAACGTGAAATGTAAGCATTTTTCCGGTAAATATTCTATGATGAAACATACGACCAGTCTTTGATCGAAACTGCAATATTTATGACTACTAACGTAACGCAACGTAATTTTTTTTAACGCAAAATATTATCGATTTGTTGGTGTAGATTGATAGAAACAGTTTTATTTATTGTTAGTTCAAATTTCAACAAATGAAAAACATTCTGTAAGTACTCATTCAAGCTTTCACAGGGCTTGTTTAGGGAATACCATTGACAATAGAACAACATTAAATGCCTTACAATATAACAATCTTGTATCATTAAATTTCTTTAAAAATTTATGAAAATCCTAAAAAAAAAAAAACAAAAAAAACAAAAAACAAAAAATAAATTAAACTTATTACTTAGATGATTAGTATATACTCTATATGTATAGGTGACCTATGTAAGTATTCAGATCTCCCCTTCCCCTTCAATTGGTGGTTCGGCTCCAGTGCCAAATTAACTAAAATAAATACTATTAATAAACCTAATATACCCTCTGGGAATCACCCCTTGGCGTTTACTACGGGAGCAGCATGATAATTCTTCCCCTCCCTTCAATATTTGAATTAAAGTCGTAATTTTCTTCGTTTTTATGAGGAAAGGAGCGGATTTTTTTCAATCCCCCCCTCCTCCATTAAAAACTCTTAAGTTTGCGCTACTGAATATAGGTATGTACCTACGGACAGAAGGCTCAGTATCAATTGAAGACTTCTTCGGTAAAAGGGGGTATAAAACAGTGGGTGCACTGTTAAAAATAATTCACTCCAAGAAGGACTTAATACGGGAACTAGGCCAAATTTAACACCAGCGTTAGAGTGAACTCAAATATGAACTCGATTTGACGAGTCATGCAACACACGTTAGATTAGTTTCACTCTAATTGACATAAGTTTGGATTGATTAATAGAAGAAACGTTGGAATCATTTTATGCGAAAATGGGTAATTTGACGCTAGCTAAGAGTTAAAGTAATCCGTGTTCTCGAGTGATTGATTCCAAATTGGAGTATCCATAAACCGGGAGTGGTGGTAGGGGAGGGGGTGGGAGGGGAGGGGTTGGGGAGGGGTGGGGAGGGGTTGGGGAGAGGCGGGTGGGGCGGGGGAGGGAGGGAGGGGGCGGTGGAGGAGGGTTGGGGAGGGCATGGGGCTGTTGGGGTGGTGCGGCGAGGGGAGGGAGGGAGGGATGGTGAGGGAGGGGCTGGGGAGGGTAATGGTTGGGTGGGTGCTGCGGGGAGGGAAGGGCGGGCGTGGTTGTGTGAAGAGGGGGAAAACGGGAGGGGAGGGGAGAGGAACAATATTAGGGATTGATAAAGCCAACAAAAATATTGTATAGTGATTATGGGGTCCACTGACCAATTGCCCGGCCTACACCGGTAACGAAATTTTTACTGCCACCGCCGGGATTCGAACGCGCAACCTACCTATTCCTAGCCTAACACCCTATCCGATTCACTAACCTAGCAGATGACAGAATGCGACGAAATTACGGTATTTAAGTTTGTAGACAGCATAGAAACGAACTCCAAGAACTTTAAAATGACTCTATGACAAGAGTTCATTCACTCGAGCATCAGATTTAACTGAATCTAAGTATTTTGCTGATTCAACTCTAAGTTCAGTTCCTTAAACTTCTTTTTCAAGTGAAATAATTCTTGTGAGTGTGTTTTGACTCCGTTTCCGTGTGATATAAAAATTAACCTGACGTGAGTTCATTTACCAGAGCGCAAGATTCAATTGAATTAAAGCCTCGCTGATTTAACGACACGTTTAGCTCCTTTCAGTCTCTTTTGTAGATGGATTGACTCTTCGTGTGGAGTCATTTTGGAGTGGAAAAAAAACAAACTATTCTAAGTTTTTAGTCCTTTCACTAAGCATGGAGTTAATTCACTTCTCAGACATTATTTAACTCGATAAAGATCAATACGTCTAATGTTTGGGTAAATGCAATTGTCAATAATGTGAATTTTTAATCCATTTTAACTAAAATGAATCATAATTCCTCGAATGATTCCAAAAAGGAGTTACCGACTCCAATTTAGGGTGCATTTGGATCCGAAAAAAATGACTCCAAGTCACAAAAAGTCACTCCAGTGTTACTTTTTTTTTACAGTGTGTGCTCGTGCTCAAAAGTCCTAATTTCAAATTGTTATTGCATAAAACTCTGATGAGGAAAACTGGGTTTTTTTAAATATCTAACAATTAGAGCATATAGTTGAATCTTCAGATGACTGAGAGAACCCAGAGTGAACCCATAATGGAACTCTTCTTACTCCTAAAATAACCTTTTGAAATTAGGTTTTGGAGCACTAGCACACAAGCACACCCACTGTTTTATACCCCCTTTTACCAAAGAAGTCTTCAATTATCTATTCCTGTTCCCAGTTACCCTCACTAGATGGATAATATTTTCATTTGCAACTGACTTCATAATAATTGATCCTACTTTAAAATTCGAGAATGAAGAAAAACGCCAATAAACTGAACTGTGCTGACGTAATTTAGAGATAGGATTTCGTACTCCGATGAAATGCTGCGGACCCTATACTACGGATGTTGCATTGTAGCTGCGCGGCTCGGTGAGTCGTCCGATCCATCGAAATATCGCGCATCTCCTGGCTCCCCGGAGTAAATTTCGCAATATTCTACCGGCATGCAATTATTTAAGGACAGTAAAATCCCGCTCCCACGAGCTTTGGAAAGGTAAATCTCGTTACGTTACGAGCGTAAGTGGACTCACTCTTAAGCAGGGCTGCCGTTTTGCGTATAATCAATGCTATTTTTTCTATTCACCGATGATTCCACCGGTTGAGAAAAGATTACACAGATCAGTCCAGTGCATGACTGTAATAAACTAAAATACTCGCATCTGTAATCTATTCTCAATCGGTAGAGTCGTCGATAACTTTAAAAAACTTGCGGACATTTTAATTAATCAACGGAGTTTCCACCGATTAAGGAAAGATTACAGGTCAGAGTATTTTCGTGCATTACAGTCGTACACTGAACTGAACTTTGTAATCTTTTCTCAACCGGTGGAATCATCGGTGAATAGAAAAATAGCATTGATTATACGCAAAACGGCAGCCCTGCTCTTAAGATCCTGCAACATTGGCGTACAAAGTGACGCAATCACGAGCTTTTTGAACTGCATAGAACACAGCTTTCTGCTCTCCCGCTTGACAATCTGAATATAATGTACAGAGCTACCGCTTTGCGTATATTTAATGACATTTTTTAATGCACCGATGATCTCACCAGTTGACCAAAAGATTATAAGGCGGAGTTCAGTGAATGACTGTGATGCCCGCAAAAATATACTCGGATCTGTAATATTTTCTCCACCGGTGGAGTCTCCGTCACTATGACTATAAAAAATGTGTGGATATTTTGATCATTCAACGGTAATCCAACCCATTGATAGAATATTACAGATGCGAGTATATTTTCGTGCATCATAGTCATATACGCTGAACTGAACTGTGTAATCTTCTGGTCGGCCGATGGAATCATCGGTGAATTGAAAAAATCCATTGAATGAACACAAGACTGCGCAGCTCTGATAAGAACGGTGCGAACCGCTGCGAGCGATTAGCGTTCACATACGCGGAGGCTTGTGGCCCTTTATGGCCGATTTTTACTGGCACTTTTCTCTCGTCAAATTTCGCTCGAAATCAATTTTCTCGACAAATTGTGTCCGACAAACCCCGAAAAGTCAAAATGAAAGTTTTTTATGTGTTTTTTGTTTTTTTTTGTTTTTATACGACGACTGTGAAGGGTCCACAACCCTTCACAGTATTCCGTAAGACTCCGTATGTATAATTCTGCGAACCGCGAACGGATAAAAAAATACGGCTCTATAGTGTATACGCTCTATAGCCGCTCTGCTATCCCAAGTATAATCTCCTCTCGTTTGAAGAGGAAGAGACTTCTTTTCTCTTCTTCTTCATTTTTTTCTCTTTTTTTTCTATTCACTGTTTTCTGTACTGCCTGTTTTCTGTTTTCATTCGTGCGTCTGATTTTTTTTATTTTTTTTGGTGTTTGCGCAGGTCATGTAAGACGCATCAAGAGTTTCCGACTCGAGCGGCGAGCAACGGCGGCTGCGCGCGCGTCCGCGGACGCGACGGCATCGCCAGCGCCAACTTCAACCGCTGTGGCAAACTAGCTCCCGCAGTTCAGTCTCAATTTGACAGTGCGCGAGGAATCACGACCGGTAAAATGTCTTCGCATAACGGTGATCGTCTCGGACAATGGGCCTTCAGCGAGGGCTCGACCTCAACTATCGCTCCCAATCTAGTGCGGGGACTTGACCACATGAGGGATTCCCGTTTAAACAAGGTAAGCATTTTTTTTTTCCCTTTAAAAAAAAAGGAAAAAATCGCTTAAAGTTTAATTTTTTTACCGACGTCTTTGATTTTTTTTTTGTTTAAATTTTTGACCGGGTGCGGTGTAGTGGTATAGACGCCGGGTTTTCGGCAAGCGCTTTTCTGTGCCGGTGATATACATAACCTACAAACAAGGGCTATGTTTACCTGTCCTCTCATTGTCAATATCATTTGGGGAGTCCACGGTAAGAACACAGTATCATGTTAAAAGTAAGCCAACTGCCTTAATTGTTGCTCTAATTTTGCAACTTTTCTGCTGTCCGAAAGAAATTACAGAAGAAAGTATTTAACTAAAATGTTTATTGTTGAAATTCAATTTTTACAATTTTTTTCAATAAAAACTTCCGGTCTCGTTTAATTTTTATGTGTAAAATGAATGAAGAAATAGTTGCAGAATTAGTGCAAGATAGCATGTGACTCATGTTCATGCCGTGGATTACTTACTCTTGTTGGAAACGAAGGTGGATAGATGCGTCGCTAAATTCACCGCTGATGTGCATGAAGCATAAGCAAATAATCGTCAAAATTCAGTAGTGTAGCCGGGGGTGCCCCCTCCCCCCTCCCCCCTTGACATGGAAATTTTCTCTATAAAGAGGTAACTTTTTGTGTTTTCTAGGGAATTTTGACAAATTTTGAACTCACCCCTCCTCAAAAAACGTTCGGCTTTACCACTGCCAAGATTGAGCTTATTATTCAAATTTCTCGGCGAACTGTCGATGTCGATGAAAGATTGAAATTGCTGAAGTGATCGGTTAGCTCGAAAAATTGTCCGATTCTTAGTTTAAAGGCTTGTATAATTGTTCAAACCGTTTCGGGTCTCATAGATAGAAAATTAAACCAAAATCCACGCAACTGCTTCATGGAATTCGATGATAAACATCTATTTCAAAGTCATCGCGTTAGATGCATCACTGCTGTAGCTCTGGATTTAGCATCGCACCTTTTGTTTTGTAGTAGTCGCAAGAGACAAGTGCATTTTGGGCTGCTTATGCGTGAGAAAAAGCTCAGAAGTACATTAAAATTTAAAAGTAGTCTCTATCACTCAATTTGAGATCAATATGTTTATTTTTGGGTACATTCTTGCTGTGTGCACTTTTCGTTTTAACATCATTTGATCGTGTGAGTTTGAATATAGACTAATCGATGCTCGTGGAAATAGTCTTTTTGTATTTCTTTGCTCCTAAATTTAAACAATTACTGAACAGTCCGATCAATCCACGATTTTCTTTTTTGTTCTAATATGTCAAACTGCATGAGATAAACTATTAACATGCGTTCAGTTTTTCACGTCAATGGTCAATAGTTGTTTCTTTCTTTTTTTTTTTTTTTTTTTTTGCTTTTATTATTACCGGTAACCCCTTCTAAAATTAAAGAGGCGGGGGGATTGCCTTAATTTCGTCTGTTCTTATCATAGATATTCTCTTTTCAATCCACTTAACTCTCAATCACTGCGCGACTTTGAAAACGGGATGATATAGAAAAGAATTTCGAAAATAAGAAAAAGAAGTCTAAAAATGGATTCATCAAAACATGCAGTAATTCATTCAAGCCATTGGCTTCGCTTCAGTCTCCGTAGTCCGTATAGTAAACATATTATGAATGAATTTTTTTAATCCAAAAACTGTGGATTGGGCGCTTGCTCTTATGTTCATTTGAAATGAAAGTATTCAGAACTCAGTGGGTGCTTCTATTTCATTTGAAGCTTTTTTTTTTTGGCGAGGACACTCTCCTTGTAATTTGCTCTTGGCGCAAACACGCGATTAGTGCCGTTATTTTTATCTTATCGATTTCTTTTCTTTCTTATTTTTTCTTTCCGCGTATGTTTCTTCTATTTTTTCTAATTCGTCCCTACGCGAAGCGAAAGTGCGACCGGGAAAGACTAATTAGTTTCGCAAATATTAATTGATCTATTTTTACAACCGCTTATCTTTTACTCACCTTTTTGACTCATTTTCAAGCTGTACCTTTAACCGCACCGGCTTTGTTTTTGTTTGTTTGTCGGTGCATCATGTCAACTTAAACTCGTAGAAAAGCTCAAAATATTGTGGTTATGCAATGAAACACTCTTGAATTGATATTTTGTGTAGGTTTAAATGCACAAAATACATCGCTGCCTTATTGTACGCCTTGTCACTTGACCTAATATAGGGTCATGTTTTATTAACTGTCCCACCCGCAATATTTTTAACGTGCATGTATCACTCCAAAATTAAAAATTTAAACAAAACAAAACACAAGTTTCTATACAAAAAATGTTATTATAACATTTTTCGGGTGGGGAAGGTCCGGTGGGTTGAATCCAGTAGCGGCTCGTGCAATCTGGCAACGGTGCTATTTTGCCATTTAAATCTGTGCTCAATGATCAATTCTAGGTGAGGCACAACGCCTCACCAAAGAATCGATTATTTTACATAAGTTTAAATGGAGGGAGTCCATTGCTGCCACATTGCACGAGCCGCCACTGGCTGAATCCTACATATAGCTCTTGAAGCTTCGTCACTAATTATAAGAGTGTTAATGGCTGTATCCGACAATGCATTACGAGAAATCAACGCGTCACTTAATTCTGAAACAAAGTTTGAGCATGTAAACAAAACAACATTTTTCAGCTGTCTAATTGGCATCGTCTCAAATGTTTTGTTTAGACCAGGCGCAGTTGCGTGTTGCAATCTAGCAACGTTGTATAAACGTTCGTGCAAACCTATGCAGAAGGTCGAAGTCCTGGGTGCATAGTGAACATTCTCTGATTCGATATTTTGCTTTGGTTTAAATTGACAAAACGCAACGTTGATGCCTGGTGGTGCGCTACGACTTGCACCACCGGTGAGTCAGGCTCGGAAGGGTCGTGCTATGGTTTTTGCCGCCAGATGTCAATTAAAAATTGCCGAGTCCCATTGGGCAACAAATCATAAAATATGTAATGGACATTTAAGAATTATTGTCCGGTTCGTTGCTCATGAATTCATGATGCCTTTATTCTTGACTTCCTTCAAAAATTTCCTTTCATTATTGCGATTATATAAGCTATGCGCTTACCCAAGCGGTTGTTTCTCATTGCAGTAATGAGGAGCCAGGAGCCTATAAAAGTAGTTTCTTGAAATACCTTGTTGATCGAACAAAAATTCCGCTTTCTATTTTCCATTTGCCAATGCAAATGCAGTCCCTGCTCCTCCCCACCAACTAAGAGAGCTGTTTTTCATTCATCAGTTTGTCAAAAGTATAAAATACTGGGGGGGGGGGGGCTATGTGAGTTGCTTATTTTTTAAAACTACGAAATTAGAAGTATTTTACCGATGAAAATGACCCTTGTTGCTATAGGTATAGGTGCCGGCCCATCTCAAGGATTTAAAAAAAGAATTAAAAAACTAAATATGTAGGTACATATATTTGTTTATGTAAAACAACTATTGATGCATATGTATGTATATGCATAGTTTAACTCGTGTCTGAAAGGGCCTACTAAAACCTTTGCCTGTAGTTCATGCAGCGGCAGAGGGCGTTCGCTTGAGGGATTTAAGTTTCCCACTTTTTGATTGCCCATCTGATTGACTGATTTGAATTTATCACTCTCCCTGGATACCGAGCAGTCCTTCGCGTGTAATAAATGGAGAGAGATAGTTCAAGATTCTAGAATCGATCTACGCCCTTCAACTCTGTGAGATTTGATTTTTTTTTTTTTTTTTTTTTTTTTTTTTTTTTTTTTTTTTTTACCAGCATCGCCTTATAGTGTTGGTAATTAAATTTGGGAACGTTGCATCTTGCCAATAATTTAACCTTTTTAAAAGGTCGAATTCAATGGTAGCCATCGCACACCCCATCGATTCATTTATCCAGATCCAAATCTTTTACATAGGGGTTAACGGGACCAAATAAAAAGTTTCCAGAATTACTTTTCACCGCATATTTTGTTTTCTGCGTGAGTTTAGCTGATCTGCAAAATCGACAGAAGGCCGATTGATATCGTGAAAAAATAAAATTTAATCGAGCGGAATGAAATAAAAAGCTTTTTTTCCTGTATAACAGTAGCCTAGTAATCGAAAAATAACGTAAAGCGGTGTCAGAGTACCCTCGCACGCGGTATGAGTCGCGTATGTATGTAAGTACTCCGTGCTGCGAAGTTCAGGGAATTAGCAACAGTCATAGTCCCTCTCTTGCGGATCCTGAAGTCATGATTGGGGGAGAATATCACGCCACCATACCACCGCGAGCTACGCGCCGACCAAAAGGGTGCGGGTCGGAGAAAAAGGGATTAAAGCCGGTGAAATATAGGATGACACACAAATAACTTGGCGGAGACGGGTATGGTATGGGTTTGCCGGCACTCGACATGCACCGCGCAGCTCGCAGTGCGCACCCCCCTTTACTAAGCTCAAAGCTTTCGTTTCAACTCGAGCAAGTTGAAGTGACAGCTTTCAGAGTTCAGAATCACTCGTCGACGTTAGCTTAACGGCGTTGTCTTAATCGTTAGTCTTTTTCTCTCACCGAGGTGTCTTTTCGCAATTTATTGTTATTAATTTATAATTAATTATTATGTTCAATATTGTTGTTGTTTGTAAAAGAAATGGCACACTAAATGATGAACTAAAACGATGATTTTACAGATGCGGATACTCGTACCAGAAAGGGTTTTAAAAAATTTTGATCCATATTTTAATACTATTCGGTACCACACTATGGAAATATATGATACCTGAAGTATGGCCACGTGTCAACCGAAAAACTCTCTGTTATTTGTACCTTAGCCGGTTCTTGAACATTTCGTGAAAATTCTGTTGTAAGACCAGATTTTGAGCGAATTACAGAGACAATTCAGTAGATACCTATAGCGCAAAGCTTGCGACAGGTGTCTTAATACCAGTGACGTCGCGTGCAATTTGACAACAATGTATTCTATCCATTTAAACTCATGTAAAAGATCGAATTCAGGGGGTGCACAGTGCACAAGTAAAATTCGATATATTTAATGAGTTTAAACGGAGCAGTTGCATTGTTGCCAGATGGCACGCGACGCCGCGCCGCGGCCGCTGCTTAATACTGTCCCGGTCCTTTTTCCAGCTCTTGGTAGGGACTCATCGGAACAACAGCCAACTGTAGCCTATTGTTGTATGATGGACGTGTCGGTTTTAGGTTTTCTTCGTGGTTTAAATCACGGTTCTTTTTCTGGCAGAATTACAGTTTGTGGTTAAGTCTTTCTACTCTATACATTTGCATACCCTAATCAATTGAAATTTTGACTCAAAAGCGAAATTCTTGATATAGATTTCTATTGGAGCAATGCTATCACCACTCAACTGTAAAGTTGCTGTCAGCTGATGTTTTGTTTTGAGTCCCCGAACAAAAATGATCCAATTTGATTTGCCTCACTTTAATATGATTGGAACCATAGAATGTGCTGGGCTTTTATTTATCTTTGGAAAAATTGGAATTTTCTGGTGAAATTACCAGAAATTCCTCGGTCGACTTGTCGTTGTATGCTTCTGGGTAATATGTTATTAGAATTCAAGAATTATCTTTTTCAGTGAAGTGATATTGGTAAATATCGCAAAGTATTTTTCGATGTCGGTGTAGGTAACATTATAAACAGGTTGTATTCAAGTATATAAAATGAGAAACGATGATCAGGTAGCAAAATCAGTCTGATCAGCCTGGTTTTGCAAGTCGGTGGAGTGGGGGGGAGTCTGTTGAGCCGGTGTGGCGTGTGGTTGCGGTGCCTCTAGTTACGATACAGAATCAAAGCCAGCGTTGCCGAGTCGAGCAGGAAGAGAAACTCGAAACTCAAAATTCCCGGTAAAACTTATCACATTTTCTCTGGACCGCATTAAAAGAAAAATAAGAAGAAGAATAGAAAAACATCCATACGGGTATTAGAAAGGAAAAACATCAGTAATAAATGCAAAAGCTCGGAGAAAACAAAACAAACCAAAAAAAAAAACCAGCAACAAAGCGAGCTCTTGGTGTAAGGTTTACCTGTAGGGTATTTGAGCATCGAATCTGTTGTGATTTTTGGCGAAAAAAATATAGGGTAAAATCCACTTGCAAGGGAGAAAACTAAACTTTAAATTTCGAGTGTCAACCTACGCATGAATGCAGCAACAACCGCTACCGATTGGCGACTTAAAGTCACCGCACTGGCACACCATATACATGGTCTGAGATCATCAAAAAGTGGCCAAAAATCAGAGAATAACTTTACCAAAAATTTATCATTTAAATTACCTATCAGAAAACACTTTTAACAAGTACTTAATTCAAGCCTATAATTGATTGTCACTTGAAGGTTTTACTAAGCTTAATAAGTCGGAGAATGATTTTCGGTTACCTTTTTCGGCGATTTTTGGCAAAATTTACCGATTTAAGTCAACGGTGCAGCGCGGCAGTCCATACAAACAGCCGCCATTATACCTGTTAACTGTTGACTCATGCATTCATCCGGTAGACGCTTGTTTGTTTGGGGTTGCGGTGTATAGTTTGTGCATACTTATGCTTGCAGGTGGACTACTCCGGACTTTAGTAAGTTTTCTCCGTAAGAAGCGTGTTTCCGCGAATAAGGTGGCAAACATTTTGAGCAGGCATTTCATATTATTATAGCTGAAATCCGCTCGAAACGGCAACACTGAATGACTTCCATATTTTAGAGGGTTGCAGCCTCGTTGACCCAAAGGTGACGTGGTCGTGTGAATTTTTTAGTCGCATGGACTATTTTTACAAGGAAGATATACATAAAATAATGATCTTGTATACATGATCTTTTATTTCGTATACCCACTGTGGTCCATGGTTGCCAGGGCCGGATTTACCATCGTTGGCGCTCTAGGCCCGGACCTAGCGGGCTCAATGAGAAATCCGGCCGATATGCGGTTGCCACGTTGTCCGACCTCTGGGGGCAAAACTCCCATAGAAACTTTACATTGAAAATCCAAGAATTTTCCTCTCAACTAACAAAAGTGGCGCCTCTTTGATGTCACAGTTTGGCAACGTTGACTACCGACAACAAAGTGAACTTCTTGCTGATTATGAAAATGACTCTGGAAACCAACTTAGACTCTCGGAAGGCGGTAGAGGTTAAAAGGACGGCCTGACTTGTGTGAATTGGAGTTCAATATCAAAAGTTTACCAGCACGAAAGTCAAAAGTTGGAGCAACGAATCGTGTGTTATCGCGTCTGCTCTGTTTGACCAGCTAGAGAAGGTCTTTTGCGTTTCTACTTTTTTGTATCAAATGCACCGTTATCTCGCCCTCATCAAACATCAGTTATGCATGCACCCTCCATCGTTGTCAAACGTTTCGATTTCTATGCAGGAACTTTAATTCTTAAATACAAACCAATCATTAACACAATCCTTCATCTTACAAAACAAGCTTTCATTTGAATTGAAAGTCCGTTTTCTGTTGAAATTCTTTGCACTCTATGTCTCACCGATGCGATGTATTAAAGGCAAGGCAACCACAACCATCCTCAAAATCGTCTAAAGCGATTGTGACCTTGACCGGATGGGAATGATTCCTACTTGAAGTCAGTATTAACAGAAGGACGAAATCGATATCTATAGTACGTCGATCGATCGTAGATAGTGCGTCTTATTGATTCGACCGGCGTCTACTGTCTTTCATCGATCCAGAATCAACGAATTTTATGAGAACCTACAAAAAGTGTTTGATTCATTGGTCGATCGATTTGTGGATTGTCCTCAAAACGACTCCATAAAGAATAACTGTGTGAATCAATATTTTCGACTGTTGGTCGATCAGAGATTCGCTAAGCGGTTCTGTCGATTTATCGATATTTCAGTGTTTCGATTCTAAGTATACTATTGATATCTGATGAGTGAACTCGTTCGAAGTCTTTAATTTTAGCTCATCAAATTCGTCCGAAACGAAATTTTAATTTTCAATTTAATCTCATAATTGCATTAGACTGGGAAAGTATCACACCATGTAAAGTGCTATATAACCTCGGTGTACACTTTCTAGTCGTAAATTAGTGGAGTATGTATACTTAAATTACGATCATCGAGCGAATGAGAGATCGCGCTTTTAAAGTCGCCGGTGCCCATTTGCTCATAAATAAAACTTTGTATAATTTCCTCCGGACAGCAAATGAAATTATTATCAGTCGCTGTCTAATCAAGCTAGCTTTTTTCCTTTTTTCCCTCCTTCGTGCTCAGTTTATTTGATGAATAAAACTTCATGATCGCAGAAATAGAATTTACATGACCTTCAGGTCTGTAGTTAGCGCTTGAAGTTCTTTTTTTGCTCGCACGTGTTAGGAATACGTTTTAGCGAAAAACAATCGAGCAATATGACAGTCAATCAATAATTTTCTATTCTGAATATTTTATTCGTTCATTTACTTTATGGCTCGTACCAATAATTACTATGTGTACACCTATCATTATGAGCCCACAAAAATTCATTTGATTACTGAATTTTCACAATGTTTTTATAGAATTCCCATCACATGGATGTCGTTTTTCCGTCTCCAATGATTAAGAAGGGATGTTGCCATACTTCATACCAGTGGCGGCTCGTGCGATTTGGCAACAGTGTTTTTATCCCATTTAAATACATGGAAAACAATCGAAACTCGAGGAGGCTGCCAGCCTCCGCTTGAATCGATTTTTTACCTAAGTTTAAGTGGGAAAAATGCATGGTTGCCAAATCTCACGAGCCGCTACTGCTTCATACATGGCGAAATCTCTCGTAAAAAAATTCATTTTAGTCGCTCTTTCTTGAGGTTATAAGGACAGTTTATTTCCTAAGTAATTTTGTCTATTTATGTAGTCCATCCATTTTTGGCCAACAATTTTTTCTCTAAAACGGTTTTTTGATCCAATACTAATTTTGAACGTATCGATTGATGATTTCCAATATCAAGAATGTTCCAATCTTAATGTCGAAACACATTCAATGATAGTCGGTGTGTGAGGGGAAAATCGTCGTTCTATAGTGCCTTCTATCGGTAAATTTAGAACTATGTCGGTGGGTTGGTGAGGATTCTTGCACTGAAAAAAAAAGAGCGATAGTCATAATACCAGATTCTAGTCATATTACCAGAAGCACAACGATTGATCGACAGAAAGTCTAGTACTTTGACCAAAAAATTCGGGTGTTATAATACCAAAATATGGTCATAGAACCAGCTTTGTCTACAACTTTTCAAGAACTATGGTACAAACTCTAGAATTCTGGCAATTGTACTATCCCTTATTATAAAGGTTCACATACCACATACACATACTGTCATGCTTCTGGTTATCTTTTTTTTCAGTGTGTCAATTTTTGGAACGCCGAACGCTCCTCATAACTGTTTAACTGTGTATGCAGTCCCATATAAAAAAGCACCCCATCCGCAAATGCGGGCTTTTCTTTCTAGCTTTTATTGCCTCCTTACGTTTTACTTGGGAAAAAATTCGGTAGACGTAAGACCCAGCATCAGTGGCATACCCAGGAATTCTTCTGAGGGGGGGGTCGGAGGTCCAACAATTTTCAGGGGGGGGGGGGTCTAAAGATACTAATTTGATCAAATTTGTCTGAAATTGCAAAAAATGACATTTTTTTAGGACATATTTTGTTGTCAATGGGAGGGAGGGTCCAGACCCCCTGGACCCCCCCCCCCCCCCCGGCTACGCCACTGCCCAGAATTCTTCATTAATTATCTATCCGGATTGCTGGAAACACCTCAGCAACCGTGATCGAGTATTTTTTCTATACCACGGTACACTAATTGTTGGTCCAAGTGTCCATGATAGTGAAACATCTACCGCGGTGGACGAAAAATCTACCGAGAGTGGATAAAACAAAATGTAGTGAGAATGTCAACCGCCGGTTGCCATGAGGTTTTTTCAGCAATCCTATTTTTCTCTGTGCAGCTCGCACTAACACTTTCTATACATATACCCTTTTTCTAATGCACTAAGAAAATTTTAAGTCTTATTGAAATAATTGCTTGTCGTATACAGTGAAATGATCAAGTAGTGTCACCAAGCAGAATAATTTTCCACTTCCCTACTCTCCCTACCTTCCGTTATTTGTCTTTTCTTTTTCTTCTTTGAGGGCCGAGAGTTTCAAAGCGCATCATTGGATCAATAGAACTTGGTGGAAAAGTGAGGTAGGGGCGGCGACTACGACTTCCTATAACCGGGCGCGGGCTCTATAGTGTTATTTCGTAGCTAGCTAATTATGATTTTTAAGTGTCTAGTCTAATTTATTTATTCTTACGTCACACACTTTGAATACCACGACGTGACACCGACTATACCGCACTGGTCGAAGAAATATCTTGTGAGACCGAATATCCAACGTCTGTTTGTAAGATTCATAAATCGCTGTCTTTCTTGTTCTGACTTCTGAGTTAACTAAACGAAGGGAAAATGATATTAACTGACGCAACTTTATGTGAGAAAAAACACGGGCGTATATTTGGGCGGAGTGATAATGATAGAAAACTCAACATTTACTCAAGGCACTGGAAAAATAATTGATTCCTAAATTCTAATTATGTTACCAGAAGCGCAAAGGTATATGTCAATCGAGAAATTTCTATAGTACTTTGATCAGAAGATGTCGGTGTTTCTATCTGAATTTGGTCGTAGTATATACCAACATTTTCCCAGAATAAGAAAAACCACCTGTCGTGCGTAGCCATAACCTCTAAATGCACCGAATGTCTTAGCAACGGAATCGTTCCGTGGTTCGTGTAAACAGATTTAGTTTTGTTTACAGCCGCAATAAACACTTGATAAAGGTGAGCGGTGAGCAATAGGGCGTCGGATTGATTAAGATTTCGCCGTGCCCCTAGAGAGATAGAGATAGCTGGCATGCCTCTAATCGCTCTCGTCTCTATTTACTCTGCAAATCACGAATCGTTTCGTAACTTTACGACAGCTTGATAGCATTTTAAATAACGAAATAATCCTCGACCCCTCCCCCCCCATTCTCACACCTTTTACCCACCACCCTCGCAACAAGATTTCTGTCCTGTCAAAGTTTAGACTTAAATTAATTATCGGAAACGCACGCCATTTTAAGAAACAAGTGTCGAGGCATGCAACCGTCACAGTGTTCCAACTGTTACAAGTTGCGCTTTAGATGGTTTTTCATCTTTTTGCCCTGCAATCGCCTTCGGTTCGATGTATAATTATTTCGAAATTGAGTAAATGATAGAAAATGTCAAAAAGTCGAGTCCTATTGATGACACGGAAAAGGTTTCAATGAAGCTTTGTGTTAAATTTTATCGAGAATAATTCAGAAATAAGCAAGTTGTGGTTGAATTAAAATTGATCACGGATCGAACAATCCTTCCTTCACAATTGATCCTTGATCAATTTTAATCAACACAACTTTCTTGTTTTTCAATTATTTTAGATGAGATTTTACACAAAGCTTCCTTTTGAAACCGCTCTTGTGTCCCAAAAGGGCTCGACTTCTTGAAAATTCTCAATCATTTACTCAATTTTAAAATTATGCATTTATGGAACCAGTGCGGTGGTGAAATTTGGAAGTAAACGCTGAGGAACCACTTGAAGTTGATCTTAAATTTTGAAAAGCCAATTCTATAAATTCTAGAGCAGATAAGGAATACGGTTTCCCAAGACCCTGTTGGATAGTGTCTGCAATTGGGAATACAATTTCCCAAAATTCTGTAAGATTGTGTCTGCATTTGGGAATACGTGGCGGTAGTTACCCACGCACGGCTAGCTATAGGGCCGAAAACATGTTGGTCGTCATGTACCCGTTGTGGATCTTGGATCTTCTCCTCTGATTGATCGAGACGTACAACTTGCGCCCGGTGACTTGCGCAGTCCAAAGGAGGACCAACATTTTTTGGGCCTAGGATATTTACGAATAAGTTTTCATCCATAAGGAGAACTCTCATGATTTGAATTTTTTTCAGTTTGCAACTGGTAGATTAGGGGGGGGGGGAGTTAATAAATATTGCGCTTTTTTCATTTTCGTCCGACCTACCGAGGCCCTTGCGTAGAGCTCGTTTCAAAAGTGAAGGAAGAGCTCGACTGACAACCTTTGAAGTTTTTCCAATATTATTTCATATATTACTTTATAACAATGAATGGAAATGAATTTGAGCCTTGGCTTTTCATTGAAGAATGCTTTAAAATCAAAAAGTCAAAGTAGTATGCAAGTTTTGTTTTGATACGAATGAGGAATAAAAACTGAAAATTCTTAAACGATTATAATCGGTGACCTCCGCCTACACTTCTGAATATGCACTCTAACATGACAAACCCTGATGAGCCATAATGCCCCAATCGGTGGATTGAGCCGTTTAATCTGTGTTTTTTTCATCGTTGGGGTAATCCTTTCACAAATTAGACTTGCTAAGTGCTATGTAAGATAAATTACTTTTAAAGATAAGAGGGAGGAGGATTAATAGAAGTAAGTAGGGTGGGAGGGGAGAAAGTGGAAAAATAATCACAGCAATCAAGTTTTGTTTTTGTTTTTGCTTTTCTGTTTTGTTTTGCTTTTTTTTTCAAATTATATTTAGTTCGTTTTTTGGTCTTTGGAGACATTTTCTGGAGCTGCCAAAGTAACGGCTCAATCGCACAAACGCTCTCAATAAAACTGTAGAGATGTTTGGCTCGGCAATAAAAAGGAACTCACGTTCGATTTCGGCGACTGACATAAAAAAATATAAAAAAAACGAATAAGAAAGCACTGTTGCCTGACTGGTCGATTTGTTTTTAGTTTGTTCTCAGCTCGCAACACCATTTGCTGGAGATGAGACGTATTCACAGTGAACTCAGGGTACCTAGGGCTACCGTTTTGCAGATATCTTAAATTAACCTCTTATAGACCAAGCCCGAGTATACTTTTCTCCTTTAGTCCATTTCACATTACTCCTGTATTTAGAGATTCTGGAGACACTTACAAGATAAGGTTTCGTTCGGGCGCCTTCAATTCGTCGCATATGCAATTCCAACTCCCCCGAGTACGAACAGTTAACGACCCTACCTATATTCATGGTGGCATGGCGTTCTTTTGATCAAACCTGGTCCGTAAAGGGTTAATATAATGTTTTTAATTCACCCCGGATAATTCCACTGGACTACGAAAAGAGTACACAGTTCAGGTCAGCAGCAGTGTGACTATAACTTATGAAAATACTCTGATCTATATTTTTTTCATCCACCGATGGAAACACTGTTGACTTTAAAAAATAGAATTTTGATATTCACCGGTGATTCCATCGGTTGAGAAAAGAGCATAGATCAGAGCTGAAAAAAATTACGAATCCCGAATACTAGGATTCGTGGAACTCGAATACTACCTCGTTTGCCCAACTCTCCTTATTATAATTATGAAGGATCGAATCGTATTTGTATATAGAGTCGCTCTCGAGTGCGTGTTAAACTTAAGGATAGTGTCATATGTTAGCACAGAATACTCTAATCAGAACGGAAACTCTAATTCATTTTGAAACATTCTTTACTTCGGGCCGCCATGTTCGAAAGTGAGTATCTTCGGCAATCTTCGGCAGATCTTCGGCAACTGGCCGAGTTGTGATTGGTTGTATAGCCTGAAAAAGCATGTCCGCCATCTTGAGAAGTGGGTAGGCACAGTTGCCAGTTTGTGCTGGTAAATTCCAAATCTTGTTTCCATTGGCTCTTATGGGAGTTTCCCTTCTGATTGTATTATTCTGTGATGTTAGGTTCCATTCCGAAAAAGACCCTCCATCCCTTCGATGAGTGCTCGATAGTTAAGGAGTCATCGGTATGAATTACCGCAGAGATGGAAAGGTTTCTATTTATCGAAATGACACCACCCATAAGAATAACACGTACGCGATCATCGACTCGGTGGCATTTGAATAAGCTACTCTGTAATAAGAGTCTTAATTGAAAAGGGAAAAGGTGGTTATAGTGTATTAAGCATTTAATAATTGGGTTTTCCCCGAGTTCGTGTTTTTTCACACAAAAGGTAAATTTTCTCAGAGTCCATCACTGAGTCGATTTTTATAAATTTTGGCTCATTTAAATCCTTATACACTTTCCTCTTCACTTTAACCTGGCTGGTTTTCCAAAATCACATACTGTCGCCATTTTACGCCAAAAAAACCACGAAAACTCTGCCATTGTTTTGTTTTTTTTTTTTGTTTTTGTTTTTTATATATTTATAAAATTTCAAATAATAGTCCTGTGAGCAATTTTGAGAATTTTCAAAAATCTCCGTGTTAAACTATATGAAGGACACTAATTGGAATCGATTAAGCTAAACGATTTGAATTTTGAACCAGTAGGTCCCAAGAAAACGTTCCTTGAACTCAGGTATATTGATATAGGCTAAGATTGGCTGTCTGACTCCCCTTAAATGCGGATAGAACGCAACGTTGCCGAATCGCACACTTCACCATTGAACAATGTGCAAAGTCACGGATCTGGCATCAGTGGATGAATGCTTTAATTTCATTGCGAGTTAAGTTTCCTTCCTTGAGACTTGAGAGCAGTCGAGCAAGCTAGTCGAACTTGTAGGTATGACTTTCGGTTGGGTGCTCACCGCCCCGCTGCCCCGCTGCCCCGCTGCCCCACCGCACAGTAAAGCGAGTCAATGGGAGAAGAAGCCGGACTTGGCATGATGATTTTAAATGCGTACATCTTTGTTAATACGCAACGTAAAAGTTTGCAAGTGGTTTCGTTGGTTTTATCGTAAAATTCCCTATAAGAACCATCCTTTATAGTTTGTTATTAGACTGTAAAAACATTCAAATTTGTCATTCGTTGTCATTCATTTAAAGTCAGTAGCGTAGCGTACAATTTGGCAACGTTGCAGTTCGTCCATTTAGACCCATGAAAAAGATCGAATTATTGGGTGTTCGGTGAACACCTTCGCATTCGACCTTTTATATAGGTTTAAATGGACTCAAATCAACGTTGCCAAACTGCACGCTACGCTACTGTTCCAAGTCCTGTATTTCCCCTCGAATCGGTCCACTGTGCGTCGCCAGCATGTCAGCCACACTTGAACACTATTGCCGATTCATGTTGAAAACGATTTCATTTGAATGTCCATCCGGAAACGGCCAACTCTTTGACCTTAATTATTATTAAGAGAGTGATAAAGTGTTTCGTTGAGGTCTGTCTGTCGGCTGTTCAACGCGGAAATTTCAATAGTCGCGTCCCTTTGGCGCCCACTGAGAGGGCCCTCTCTATACTGAGACGCGCGATTTCGATTCCAAATGAAGCCAGGACCCATTTAAATGCTTTCAAACCTAAGCTATCCTAAGAAGACAGTGAGAAGAAAAGAAGAAGAATCGATGGTTGTCGCTTGGTATTTTATCTTAAGAAGGGGCAAAAAAAGGAAACTTTTTCTCTCGTCCAATTTTCTATGTCTACAAAATAATGCAAGATCCATTCCTCCATTAATGTGATTCCAGACAAAACGCTCGCTGATTTCAATCCGATGGACATTGCTGCACCATAGTTGCTGGTCTAATTTGATTTCGTCTTTATCGCGAGCGATTTTAATGTCTTTACAATTTTAAATAATCACCAGCGAAAAGCCACATTTAAAATTGTTTAACATAAGACTTTGCGAGTCGAACAATTTTCTGACCGTGTTGTTCAAACTTTGAACTTTGTTGTCTCAAAATAATGGAGATACGATTATAGTCTCCTCTCTCCTGAATACAGTCCTTATATTTGTGAAATGTTTCCTCGCTCCTTTTGTATAATGTCCGCTCTCACGCAGGTACCTCATTATTGCTTTTATGACGTTTATTTAGTGCTGTATACGCTGCAGATACTCGCGAAGAAAGTGCCAAGATTTTGTGGTCCAGGTTCTCACCTTCAAGCGCTAGGGCCCGTAATAAACTTATAAAAAATATACATGCAATCACTTAATTTTGTGTTGCTCGTTTTGCGGATTTTCGCAACGAATGGCGCAGCTATAAAAGAAAGTCGTAAACATATCTTCAAGCTATTAGGTGCAATCCAATGCGATCGTAAAGTGCTCGTTTGAAGAACTTAAAAAGAAATCAGTCAGTTCATTTCATGTATAGCTATTGGTCAGAAGCCGATTTTTTTTAAAACTTTATCCCACGATCAGCCATTCTTTAAAGCGAATCCACAGCTTGTAGTTTGCACGTATATGATATTTATTTTCAATCAACTTTTCAGAACGTGTGTTTTAACCTTTTACTGCTCAGTTTTTTTTCTTTTTTTTTTTTTCTTTTTTTGGTTCGAAAACATGACTTTTCAATTGATTTTGACTCAAAATGAAAGGGAAAAATAGTGGAAAAATTCCTAGCATTAATTCTTGCGCCCATCAAGAGATCTGCAAAGTACTAAATTTAACATGGGCCAGTATATGGAAAAAATCAAGGTCAAACGGTTAAATATGTTTGCTAATGCTCAGGTGGCGCCCAACGTGGCGCCTTTCTTTTTCAGACTTCGGTGAAAAATCGAAACTTTTCCTCGATATATGCCGGAGGGATGACGACATGGAAAAAAATGATATTTTAACTTTCAGAGTTCAAAATGGAGGAAATATATTATGTGCCTCAGGGGTGCCACCGCGCAGTTAACCTTAGGAACTTCAACCAATCCCAGAATCAATTTAAATCTTGAAACTATTGGGAAAATTGACGTTACAATGGATTCTTAATGATTGTCGTTTCGATTTTTCGAACCATTACACGCACACAACGCTGATGATAGTGGCCCTTCCCATTTATTGCAAAGGGAGTTGAGCCGATCCAGAGATCTTGTAAACGGCAACGAGCTATACATTTATCTAGATTCTAGAGTGGCAGTCTAATAGGTAACCTGCATAACCACAATGGAGAAATTTTAGGTTAGCTCAAAGCAGCTGGTAATTTGGTCCATTTACTCTCATGTATTTTAGCGCAACCGCACAGTATGACTCGAAACATGTTCAAGCCTCTGTTCGTTGCACTCAGCCACTCTATAGATAAATATGTATAAGTACATAAAGCTGGTTGGTAAACGATGACTGTATCGTCAAGTGGTCTACCAACTTTCTTATCGGGCGACGCATTTTCGGCTCCACAATCTCAAATATCCTCTGGAGACGAAATCACACTTGCATTCACGACTTTTGTTTGTGTTGTAAAAACATTGATCGTGGTTGAAAAGCTGTTAATCTGATGATATATACATACAATCAAACTCTGCCTGAAACTTCCAAAAGAATCTTCAAAAGCGTTATCAGACATAAATCAGTAAGTTCCCTTAGAAAAAGTCCCGTTTACCTTAACGAAAATTCTGTTAATCCCTTATGGACCAAGCCCGAATATACTCGGTTTTCTCCTCTAGTCTATTTCACATTGTTCCAGTATCAGGATTCCGAATAAACACGATTCTCGATGTAGTATAAAAAGATGAGATTTTGTCTGGCGCCTTCAATCCGTCGTATATGCAATTCCAACTCCCCCGAGTACCAACAGTTAACTACCTTCCCTATACAAACGGAAAAGTGACGTTCATGTGAACTAACCTGGTCTTTAAAGGGTTAAAGACTACTGGAAGTCCGGTTACATTTACCTCTGGTTAAAAGAATTACTATACGGAATTCTTGTTATTTTACGGTAACCGGAAATTTTTCCCAAGTTGTCAAATTTTATAGCGTCAATAAGATCTGCGATTGTGTAATCTTCGCCACTAACCAATGGCTCTATAGTCCGCAAATCCGCCTCTATTGATTGGCACCTTTGGTCTCAAGTCGTGTGACGTCAATAGGAACAATGGATTGAATTTTGAAATCATTTGATACGGCTGGTAGACTTGTTGAATGAAGGGGGCTGCTATTAATCTCTTTTAATTTATGATGTCTATCAAAAAGAAGAGCTCTTTAACCAATCCCTCCGTAGCGGAAACAAACCGATAACTTATCAAATGCAGCGAAGGGATACTTGTTTAAAGAGCTCTTCTTTTTGATAAATACTTTAAAGGGACCAATAGCAGCCCTTCATTTATCTAGTCTACCAGCCTTATCTAATGATTTTAAAGATCGGCCGCCCGCAGGTCTATCTAGGGTCAACTCGTCAGGAAAAGGATCGTTAACAACCCCCCCCCCCCCCCTTCTCTCCTGATCAGTCCATCTAGACACTGTTTTGTTCAGTCTTTCAATGGACGATATCACGATTTGCAGAGGCGATAGAAATGTATTCCGCAATATTATATTATCTCCATTAAATCCAGAATATCATGGCTTGCGTTGAGTGAGGTCAAGTCTGGTGAACTAATTCGACACGGTCAAAACCGAAAATGCGATGCCAAGGAACCGGAAGTCCGAAAACTTGTTTAGGTATACTATTAAGCGGGTAATGCATCTTCACATTATTCCTCGTCTGTTCCACTAAATAATAGATAAAGAAAAATAGAAAAAAAGGAATGTAACAAAAGTGTGACTAAAAAAAAAAAAATAACAAAAACAAACACCCAAAAAACCAGTCGCTAATCGACGTGGACCGTAACATCGTGCGTTTGAATTTAATAACTTACGTTGGCTTTGCGTCGGCGGTCGCTCGCACTGTGGGTCGAAACGTAACAATTTCTGGAAATCTTAAAGGAAGCAAATCTTATGATTTCTAAAACTAAATTTTAGTGTAACTAAAGAAAAAAGAAAGAGTATTTACATTGGTTAATCTACAGCTTAAACCAAATCCCATGATTCTAATTAAAATATACGTCTGTTGGAGGCTGAAGCAATCCCAGGCTAATAAAGCAGCTAGCTTGCCTAGATTATAGATCGTTAATGTCAAGATCATAAAGAAATACCTCATGTTGCTGTGCTATAAAAAAATAATTGTATCAAAATTTATTTTAGCTCATTCTGTAGGTATAAAAAAGCTGTCAAAGATGACTGTATCAATAGATTGGGCTTTTTTCTCAGTGGTTCTTCGAGTAAGTATGGATACTGTTTCATAACAAATCTTTCCAACTTCTGTTCTTTTCTCCTTTGAAACGTCATTGATAGAGAACTAATTAGAATTAATTTCATAACTAAATACAGTCACCTTTGTCAGCTTTTAAATGAGCCAAAGTCAATTTTGATACGATTTATTTGTCAATACACAATAACATCAGTAGGTTTCATTCTTTGGAATCATAAAATGAATCGTATCGATTTTTATCACATTACTTATTCTATTTGTAAAGGTCATTGCTTTGAAGAAATAAGAGCCGAAACACACTGGGATATTATTCGAATGGATTGTTTTCAAAACGATAAACGCGGAAACATGAAAAATGAAGTGGAGACGACTGTCCGAATATACACATTTCTGTCCTACGATACGAATTTTTTTTTATAAAAATCGGTGATCGAACGTTTGCAACGCTTGTTAGTATATCTATATTTTAGGATGGTAGTTTCAGCCTATAACTTTTCAGAATTTTTTGTCAAGGGTTTGTTTGTGGCACGGAGTTTTCAATATGAACCCCTTTACAATTACACAAATGTCACTAATCGAACTGGTGCGGTGGAGCAAGAAAACTTGCTGCTGAAAATCAACGTAAATTAATAAAAGACGCATTGTTTTTTGTTCAGAAAAAGCTATGTTTCGATCTGATGTGCGCTGCGATAGAAGATAAACTCAGGTTAATGGGCATGTATTTTTATGTAAGTTGTTTAGAAGTGTATGGTGCGTTTATTCGGCATAGAAAAGGAGTTCTGTGTCATGTGTGTGCATTGATCTTGAACCCAGTTTGAAGAACCTTGAATTTCGTGAATCGAATCGATACGTAACTGCGGATGAACGGTGCGGGGGTGTCAGTGGACCGGGGAGAGGTGGGGATTGTCACTTTTCGCACACGCTGTGTTGTAACGCGGCAGCATATGCGCTGGAGCTTTAAACTTTAAAAAGCTCGCGCTGCAGCTTTTTGTGTGCACGCAGGCGGCACGCGATCGCATTTTGACGGCGCACTGTTGCCACCTCTCCTCGACGCGCCTTTACACGTTAGCAAGGAAACTGGTGATTGGTGAGCATATCGAGTTTTCCATTGCTAACTCCTTCAGCACCGCGTATGAATGTATGCGTTTTCGTAGCTGCTGCCTCTTAAAATTTAATTTTTTACAGGTCTTAAAAATGACTCAAATGAGTCAAATAATGTTTCAAGGGGCGCCTTTAATGTGTGGTGTTGGTCAAATGAACACCTTTAGGTTGGTTTAATAATGAACTATGTACAGGGTAACACACAAGTCTGGATACCCCTGAATAACTTTTAACGGCCGCAAATAAAAAAAACGAAACTTGAGGATATTTATAACTAAACGAGGCCAACTTTTTGGCGTATCACTAATTTTCGAGGGGGGGGGGCTTTTAAAGGTGGGTCTCGCCCCTTATCACAACATTTTCAAAAGGCCACCCCTATCTTGCGATACATAGTTTGAAGTAGCGCATAAAACTGAACATTTTGGCGCAAACCGCAAGTTGGTATCGTTTTTTCTTTGTTGACCTCTCAAAAGTCCAAGTTCGAATTTGACTCATTTTCAAAGAATCAAAATTCCCATTTGAAAAGTCGGAATTTAAAAAAACAAACTAAGATACTCTATTTTCTTAAATTCAATTTTTACTTAAACTGAGTCAAAAGGTTTTAGAGCTCTTCAACAATTTCTAAAAATGTTGGCCCTGAGGAAAGCTATCTTGAAAATTCCGAGGCACGATCCTTGATGGGTGCTACATCGCTCGAAAAAGCACTCACAATTGACGTTTTGCTGCAAACCGCTGGTCGATATAGTTTTTCACATTGGAGGTATTGGATAATGACAATGGATGAATTTCCAGCGTTTCCATTGGAGAATCTATGGAGCCTTCAATCGATTTGCCTGAAATTATCAATTATAATCGATGCGTTGACCCACCCATATAAGAGCTTGATTTCTCTTCAGTATGTGTATAGCTTCTTCTAGTATCTATACCTTTCCGTCCATATATTCTTTGCTTCTTGTATATTTTTGATCGTTAGATTCTTTGGTATGGGATGGCAATGTAGGTATGACATCTTGCATCAGTAGTAATTATTAGTCATCACTTCTGCTCAGAGCGGGTTTTTCCTCTCGCATAAAAATCTCATATTCACGCACGGTTATAGGCTAGTTGTCGTAAAGAACGTACCTATGGACTTCCCCAATGTAAATGTAAAATCCGTCGAGTTTAGTCCATAATCCAGCGATCGTAGTCGAATTTCATGTCCATTCTCTATATTCCTCACGAGTGTGTTACATGAGTGCAGAATAAGTTTGTATGTACCAAGTACTTGCGCTCTCGTAATGTTCCTTGGTGCGAATGGATGGCCCGATGGCCCGCGCACGTCTGTGTATGCGTCGGGTTCTCTGGCTTTGCGGCTCACGTCAAGATGAAAAGTAATTTTGTATTTGGGACGTTTAAGTGACGCAACCCTCGATACTACATAATTTGAGAGGTAACACATTTCTATATAATCTATACTCCTTGCTAGCCAGCCGTGCGGTTTGAAAGCAAGTCTTCCGAACGATGTTGTCAAAATGATGAGGCTATATCTGAAAAATATTCCAAGGAAAGTTTAGACTTCTGATATTCGTTAATTTGCAAATATTTGAAAATTATGTATCTCACATACCGATCACCAAATGCCCACTTGGAAGCTACTTTGAGGATCAAATTTGATCTTCTGAAGAGGTTCGAAAAGAAATAACCACGCAGAACTCAAAGCGCTCGTTTCCGCAGTTCCACACTGTAAGTATAGAGTTATTCTTATATTCATCAAAAGACTGGAGGTATGCAATATGCATCGCACAGGATACCATAGATCTGCACGTCTACAGGTGTGTACTGTGTAGCGTATTGCATACCTGGATTGGCGACTTATCCCTGAAATTCCCGAGTTTAAAATAGATTGGATAATATATGAAAATAGTGATTGGTGGAGACGAGTCGCGTGGTTGCCAATTCTAATAAAAAACAGAATATTTATCAGATACTGTTATCAGATATTATCAAGACTGTCTGATAACCAATTGAATAAATAACTGGAAAATGGGCCGATGAAACTTCAGGTGTTCCTTCTTAAAAATCCTTGTTATTGGGTTGTATTGCCATTGGATCGCGCAAAGAACATACCATCAGCAGAAGGCCGATCCTTGAAATTATCGACTTTTGGATTTAGAAGATATGTATGGAAAACGTGATTTTCAAAGGTTAGGTAATTTTAAGAATCCGTCTTTGTCATGGAACCGAGATTGAAAGAGCGACGTTGTTTCGTCTGTAGCGGCCCATTGCATTGCAACGTGACGTTCCGTTGCGTCGCCGTCGCAGCGCACAATGTTAAAGTGGAGCGAGTCAATGGGAGAGGCCGGCCATGGTATCGCAACTTTAAATACGTATAATCTTTGTTAATACGCAACGTAGACATTTGAAAGTGGTTGTATTGTTAAATTTCCTACTAGAATCACCGTATTAAGTTTGTTTTTTGACCGTAAATACTTTCAAATCTGCAGTTTTTATCATAAATTCCATGTCCGAACCAACGAGCTATACATTTATCTAGAGTGGTGGTTTAATAATAGGTAACCTGTGTAACCACCATGGGGGATTTTGAGGTTAGGTTTAAGCGAGTAATTTGTCCATTTATTTCCGTGTGTTTTGGTGCGGTGCGGCGCACAGTGGATCAAAGCATGTTACGGTCCACTGTGCGGTGGCGCCGCATCAAAATACACGGAATCAAATGGACAAATTAACCCTAAAACCTCAAACCTATAACCTAACCTCAAAATCCCCGTTGGTTGTTACGCAGGTTATACCTATCCGCCACTCTAGATAAATGTATAGCTCGTTGGTCCGAACCCTCCTATTGACTCGCTCCACTGTGCGGCGGCGCGGTGGCATTGCGCCACATTGGAGCAAAATATGTGATTTCCCGGCTATAAGTTACAAACCAAAATCAAGATTATAAACAATGAACAGCAATATTACTACAAAATGAGAATTATTATTAATTTTTTGGTTTCAAAAGGATCAGATAGAATGCGGTTTTTGCTAGAAAAAATTATTTCTGAAACGGTTTTGAAGCTAAAAAGAAAGGAAAAATAAAATTATGTTCGGAAAAAGTCATGCTTCGATCCACTGTATGGCGTGAACTGTGCGCCTATGGTTGTTTCGTGCATATAGGTATCCACTGTACAGTGTAGTTATACGTACGCCTTTACTACACTGCACTGCTCGCTACTCAGATTATGAGGTTCGGTTACGTCAGAGTGCAATATAGGAAGTTTGTCGTGTCGTGTTGTGTCGATGTCGGATGTCGGTCATCTCGGTGTCACTGACTCGCTGAGTCTCCACTCAATAGTCAAATCATCATTCATCGTCATCGTAATCGTCATCGCATCGGCGTCTTTGCTTGTTGAGTCCACTAATGCCCACTATCCACACTCCATAGTCTTCACCCTCATTATGTTCTGTTTACTAATTGTCGTGCTTGCCTGATCGTGATGCCTGATTGAAGATCGTGCATCACTGCGATACCTCAAATCATGGGCGGATACAGGGAATTGTCTCGCTCTCTCTCCTTCCATTTGAACTTATGTGTTAGAAAAGGATAGCAGAGAGAAAGACAAAACCCTGTATACCTTGCCTCAAATGGCTTGCGGATTGCGAGTTTTCGGTTGCGTTCTGAATTTACTTTTTACCGGAGAAAGATTACCAGTCCCGCACGTATTCATAAAATTATCCCGTCTTCAAAATTTTTGAAAGTTTTCAAATTTGGTCGTGTGGCAACTAGGCATCGTATTTTTCCTTGACATTTTCTGCGGCGAAAGCTGACGAGCTCTGTCTCATCACGGATGTTTAATGGCCCAAGCTGTCCGGGCAGGGTTAAGAGGATGGTGATGAAAAAGTTTAAGGAAAGCTTTGGAAAAAGTTCACCCGCAAGTTGCTTTGCCTCATGTTTACGCAATGAATCTCAGCGCGTCAAACAATGATCGATGGGCCAGTGAAACTTTCAACAGATCTCACTTTTGATTTTAACTTATTTCGCAAAATTCTAATATGTAGATTCACAATAGTCACTTTCACGATTCGGTTTGTATTAAAACCCTTCACTGCATGGGATTTTTTTTTCCAACCAAAACTGGATTTTTCGATTCACTAGGTGGTCAAATATATGGGAAAAATAGCAAAAAAAAAAATAATTAGACAGTTTTTCGGTGAAAATTCTCATTTTTTCATTTTTGTATTGTTTTTTACAAGTGCTATAACACCATAAGAAATGAAGGGAAAAGGAAAACAATTTTTTTTCAAAATTTTCAAAAAAAGAAGAATTTTTTACTTTAATTGGATTTTTCAAAGAGCAAATGCCAGAAGCTTAGTAAAAAGAATGAAATTGGGGTTGAATTGGATACGGGGGCAGATTTTCCTCCAACCATGATTTCTTTTATTAAATGCATTATAATGAGTGCTGGTGGTCTTTTGAAAAATGTTTGAGCCCTTTTTTTTGTTTTCGTATAATGTGACACTGGTGATACAATTTGAAATAAATCAAAATATACATTAGAATGTCTGATATAGGGCTTTTTACATCATGTGACACCGGTGTCACACTATGCAGTGAAGGGTTTTAACCAATACATAGCTGATTGAAAAAAAGGCATTCACTTAAATTTTCATCAAGCAGAGAGCTGACGTTTTGTGTACATTTAATGGCATTTTTCAAATAACCAAATATTCTACAGTTTCACCAAAATATTACACATTTCAGTTCAGTGTATGACTGTAATGCACGAAAATACTCCCATCTGTATCATCTTTTCTTCATCGGTGATATTATTGTTTAGTCATCAAAATGTCCGCCAACTTTTTGCGTCAGTGATGGTTCCACCGGTTGAGGAAAGGCTGCAGATCACATGCACACTGAACTAAACTATGTGCAATCTCTTTGGTCAACCAGTCTTATGTCTTTTTTCCATTTGAACCTTTGCAAAAGCATCGATTTCTCAGGGATTCAGTGAACCCCCCTGAAGATCGATTATCTTACGTAGGTTTGAATGGAGAGAATCTGTTGCTGCCACTTTGCACGAGCCGCTATTGACCGGTGGAATCGTTGGTGAATCGAAAATTGTCATTAATTATCTAAGGTGATAGGCGAAACTTTTCCAGATTTCAATCCGATGGACGGCGCCACTAGTCGCTTCTGGAAAAAGTCGTGTTTTTGGCATTTTAAATTGAAAATAAAAGAGAAAACGCAAAATCCACGAACGTCAGCACCTGCGAAATTTTTTCATGGATTTTTTGAGCCCAAAACGAGCAAAATTGGTTTCGAATTAAAGCCCTAAATTATGAAATTCATTTCACCGTACGCTTATTTAGTGTGTGCGAGTGAGTGCCAGTGATTTGTCCATCTGCCTCATTGAGGTTTATGGGAATTTTCGTATTTCATAATTTCCGACTTTATTTTTTAGTGTTTCAGCTTGAAACTTTCAGGGTATCTTCCTGAAGTATGCTCGCAGGTGCTGACGTTCTTCAAAAAGCTGTTAGCGTAAATTCGCCAATTTTATCCAAAATCTGTTGACTTTTTTGAGCAGCGCGACGTGGTGTCCACGGTTCGAACTAATCGACCCTAGAATCAAGTGAACATACTCAAAACGGCAACTCTGAGCAGCATATCCGATGCCGTTTCGTGACTTAAAATACCAGTACATCCGAATCAAAGCTATGAAATGAGAGAGGGGAGGAAAATGAGGGAATGCAACCTCTGATTTAACGCTTGCTCTGAGTGTTTATGTATATGCGTATTGTATATGTTCTTCCCATCTTTTCTTCTTACTTTTATACGCGGCGGTTTTCCTCGTCCACCCTATCCGGTTTATCTAGTTTTAAAGAAGTTCTTGTCCTCCTGATTCCTCATTTAATGGGCTAATATGAGGTAGCAAGGCCCATGAATATCATAAGTCAATCCGCTAGCGCTGTACATGTATAACCTTCTATTTCAAATCGGGAGCCGTTTTGGGCGCGACAATACTCGTATACCGCTGTGTAAATGAAACGGAGTACTAGGTGGAAACTTACTTGCAGAATATTCTTGCAAAAAATCATTACTTCACCCTTAAATAACAGCTAATTCTTGTCAAAATGGAGTAATCTATATCTGCAGTATTAAATCCATCTTGGCATAGTTTTCCCGTTATTTTAGGGTGTAACGTGTAACAAGGTGATAATATTCTAAAATCATATATTTAATCAGAATTGAACTACTTGTCTGTCTGCGGCGACTGTAATGACGGAGGGATTTGAAATCGCATTGAGCCTCGCCATAATCGATATTTTTGCGTTGGTTTGAATCGGAGAAAAACGAAAATCGAATGTCCAGGCATGTTGCATAATTTCTGCGATGACGCAACTTGCACTTCATGCATGTTATCAGTAGCGACTCGTGCAATGTGGCAACAACGGATTCCCTCTATTTAAGTCCACGTGAAATAATCGATATTCAGTTGTTACATTGACTTCCTTAGCAATCGATTCTTTTGCGTGGGTTCAAATGGCAAAACAAAATGTTTGCCTAACAGCACGAGCCGCCACACTGCATAACAATATAACTCGAACCTCTCTTGCTTGAGAGAAAACAGCAGAAAAGAAAGGAAAGGATGCGTTGTTTTCTCGTTTAATGCGTGTCGCATCAAATCGACACATAAAAGACTTATGCAACTGATTGTAAGTACTTACATATATTTTCCTTCTTTGTCGTACTATGCGACTCATAAAACTGTGTATCATTAAAGCTGCAGTGGTCGGCTATTTCTATTAGCTCGATCTTGAGAGTTCTTGAATAAGCATGCTTGCAGCAGAGCTGGTGACGCTTTGAGTACGTATATTTATTGGCATTTTTCAATTCACCTTTGCTTCCACCGCGGCACCGGTTGACCAAAAGATTACACAGTTCAATTCAGTGTATGACCTTAATGTACAAGAATACGAGAATACTCCGCTCTGTAATATCTTTTCTCAGCCATTTTGACGTTAAAAATTGGCTGATTTTTTTTTTTTTTTTTTTTTTTTTTTAATTAACGGTGATTCCACCGATTTAGAAAAGAACATAAATGCCAGTATTTTCGTGTATCACAATTATAAACTGAATTGGACTATGTAATCTTTTAGTCAATCGGTGGAACTATCGGGAAATTAAAAAAATGTCATTGAATATACACAAAGAGGCAGCTCTGGTTCGCACTCGCAGTTCGCTCGTTTGTCTTCTGCAGGTCATATCGCAAGTATGAAGTATGCATCAAGTATCGTATCAAGTCTTATTATCAAGGCTGTCCTCTAATTGTAACTCTTTTCAAAATCAAGTTCGATTAACGCTAAATCGCGAACCAGCAGTAAAAGCAGACAAACGTGGCATTCAAGCTCATGTATGTTTTTCTGCCCGAGATCGAGATACGTTTAGCATAGTAGTAACAAGGGCTCTAATTGTAAGTGATATTGCTATTCATACGTCATGTCATCGTCAGTCCAACAATCGTCAAGAGTTATATCGTCAGGATCGAATTCTCACCGAGCATATAGCAGCCAAGATAATTCACTCTCGTTTCTTTAGGCGAGTTTCAGAACATTTCACGAAAAAGGCCACATCGAACATTCGAAGGTCTTTGATCATTGCTCTCGCGGTAGGAAACCAATGCTGCATTGGCCTCATTATAATTATTCTAGTTGTATATCTATTCAAAGGACCGATTCTGTGACGGCGTTGGCGGATGCAGGAATCTCTCTCTCTCTCTCTCTCTCTCTCTCTCTCTCTCTCTCTCTCTCTCTCTCTCTCTCTCTCCCTCCCTCTCTTTTTACTTATACTTCACAATTTCAACCGTTTTGTAAATTTTATACAATCCGAGATTTTGTAAAGTTAACAATCCAAGAATTTGTAAATTTTACAATCCAAGACTTGTCAAGGTTTTCCATTTTCAATGTTAGATTTACTAACATTTAGAATGTGGGTACAACAGCGAGCGAAGGACGTCATTTCAGGAACATTTTTTTGACAATAATAACATTCCAAAATGCCAAAACAACAAAATATCAAGCCAGCTTAGCAATCAAGTGTTTCGTATTTCCAATAAATAAAATTGTTCGATTACCTACGCATTCGCATCATTTTCTCAGAAAATTGATATAAATTTCGCAACCACCGTTTTGTTATTCCAGCAATTTTTTTTTCTCTGTGTAGCTGCTAGCGAAAAAAATGCTAGTTTTTTTTTTTTTTTTTTTTTTTTTTTTTGTGGTGCACTGACTATAAATCGTCATCAATCTATTGCTAAACAATCTTGTCCATTATTTTTCCCCCCATCTTGGATTCTTTATGCGGAAGCTGAAGACCCTAATTAATTAATTACTCAACCTCTAGTATCCTCCACAGAATCAGGTCTCTAGTACCCCGCGACGTTCTTTCTAAACTTGACCGCTTTACTTCTGTCCGTTTTAAGTGTTCGATCTCGAACCAATAATTTAAATGCATCTTAAATTGTTGAGGGGATAAGAAATAAACCATTTAGTAATCATCGTTCAAAAAGACGTCAGCTCGATTTGTAACCGATAATTTGAGTGCAACTTGCAGGATGTCAGGAGATCGAAAATAAACCTCTGTCTGTCGTTCTACGCGTCTATCCGTCGCTTTAACAAGCAATAAATTAACTCGTTTGACCGTTCTGCTTTTTTAATGTATATTTTTAAAAGTTATGTACCTACATGGTTTCATATAATTCCAAACATTTTCTCATAAAAATGCGAGCTATGATTGCTACCTCGTTGAGCGTTGACAGAACTTCATCGTTGGGGCTTTCTCTGATTTCTCTTGAGGCATGAAATACTATAATTATCTATTTAAAGAAATATTTATTTTCAAGCAAATGTTTTTTTTAATCAGTTTGCGATATCTTTGTGTACGTATAATTGACCCTTTGGCCGTTGGCTTTGCAGCGCAAGAGTTTGATTATAATTCAGCTGCTCACCCGTTATGATTCAATGGCATCATCAGCTGAGCAATTTCGCCTTATCGCGCTTCGGTGTTTATACCTCAAAGTTTTAATTACTTTATTATTTGCGGTCGTTTCGTGTGATTCACTTACGTCACTTGGTTTTGGAGCTCTCTGAGAGGACTCATTTTGAAAACCATTCTGACCTTAGTCTAGGTTCATATGGTTTCGACGTAAGACCTTGCAAGTTTAGTAATTTTGGTGTAACCCTAATTCGTAAAGAATCGAAACGGTGGTGTGAGACACTTCTTGTTTTGAATCGACTCCTTTCCGATTGGTTAATACAAATCTTTTACGCATTATTTTCTTTGAAACTTTTCTCATTGCCATAGTGTATGATAAATCAAAGTAAAGGCGTTGACTCTGTCAATTTTTATTGTTGAGAACTCGGCTCCCTTTATCGCCTCTGCGTAGGATTTAAATTGATAGATAGGCACTTTATTTTGAATGAAGTTCACGGGCCCGGGTTTCGCGCGATCAGTTTGTAATTGTAATATTGAAGCGCCATTAAATCGAATGGGTAACGACTCATTGATTAATCACCAACAGTCACCTGTTAAAAAAAAAGTGCGTTTTCTTATTGACAGAAACCTTGTACCGTTTGCCTATTTTGTGAGTTTGTTGGTATGCAATGAGTTTGCCCCTTTGCAGCACCACAAAAAGCAGCGTTGCTGCGCTTTTGCAGTACGTTTCAGTTCTTCCTTCAATATTTCCAATTTTGGGGAGAAATCGCCCGAGAAGTATCTGCAGATTATTTTATTTTAAGCAGGGTTCTTCTCTGAAAAATGTCTGCTGGGAAAGTTTGAGTCTGTTTTTATAATGTATGCTATATAGTGTCAATTTCTGTGTTTAGTTAGCCACTCCAAAACACTTTCATCGCCATCATTTTGAACCAATTTCAAATGGATCTGTCTCAACTTTTTAATTTAAGATTAAAAAAATAAGAGGCGAACAAACCAGTGCAGTATTAAATGTCCATAAGAGATCTCCATTATGGATGCCCTCTCCTTGGTGTCTTCAAAATTACGTTCCAGAAGGCCCATGCAATCATCCATGGTTAGCTCTCTGATGGTTAGTGATTTTGTTTTCGCAATTCTTCCCCCTCTCGTTCCTAACACAGTTGACATTGTAAGAAATTGTCACGGTGTGTACGAATACTTGAACTTCGTCATGACTGACAATGAGGTTTGCCAGTCACCGTTTACATGATCACAGCAGTAGCGCACCGAGAGTTTCTTCATCCCTCTCTTTTCTCCATTAAAAAACGTATGTTAGACAAGGATGGACAAGAGGGGATAAAACCCCCTCTTTCTGTCCTTTTCCTACTTATACATTCAAATGGGAAATGAGAGAGATGGAAGAGATCCTGGTTGCGGCAGTGGATCACAGTGATGCCGACTCTATCAGTTCATTATGCGACAAAGGGTGTAGTGTCCTGCGCCGAAAGCTTAAATGGAAATAAGAAAAGTCAAACTTTCAATAAGTCAGCCATTTTCAGGAATGAAGTCCTCATTATAATTCAATCGACTTATCGTGTAATCAGATGACGTCTATGTGCAACTCAATTGATAAGATTCTTCAATGAATACTGGGGTTTAGGAGGGGGAGAATTGGAAACTTTTAAAAGTTGTAAGAGGCAACACTGACAAGCTGAGTATATTTCTTGTTTATATATGCTTATGCGCTGATGGGAAATGAACCATACGTTACGACTGCATGCGATTGACGTCTCGGCTGGATATTGACGTTACGTATTGTCGTGTTTCGATGTGATAATGCCGTTTGGATGCACTTCAATTCCGTCTTGCAGCTAGAGATCTTTCTCGACTGAAGGTTATTTTCTTTCACCCGCAGCTTATACGTTATCATGAAGGAAGCTGAAACACTTCCCTCTTTAGCTTTTTTAAGATTGTCAACTTGAAAATCTTCATCACACTCGAAATTATCCTTGGCCTCTTCACACGTGAAGAGGGTCAGAAAATTGGGATTTTATCGATCAGGTGTTTCTATAAAAAGAAGAGCTTTGTAAGTACTAACTGATCTGTTGACAAAGATTCGTCTGAAGTATGTATATTCATCTGAAGTAGATAAACTTCTGATATTCCAGCTCTATAGGGCAAAAGATCTGTGACATCAGAGACATCAGGGTATGCAATACTTATTTTTAGCGTATTTATTGTGGGTGTTCTTATTACACTGAAAAAAAAAAAAAAAAAAGATATGGCAATATGTGAATTTATATAAGGGATAGTGTAATTACCAGAATTCTAGTGTTTGTACCATAGTTCTTGAAATTATTTTTTTAGGAAATTCTAGTTCTATGACTATGTTCTGGTATTAACACCAGAATTTTCTGGTCGAAGTACTAGACTTTCTGTCGTTCACATATCGTTGTGCTTTTGGTATTTTTTTTTTTTTTTTTTTTTTTTTTATTGTTTAGTTACTTACCTAGATTTGCACAAATATGTTGTGTGTTGACTCTCGGTGTACCTACGCGTAGTAACTTTCAAGACGTGATAGCAATATTTCCGATGCCTGAATTTTTAGACTTTCCATCTTCCATCAAAATCCTACAAGGCATCCGCCCTTGCTCAAACAGTTTGATCAAAAGAGGCAGTTAATAAGGCACCATGTGACTTCTTCAGGATTAAACAATGAAGTGAACGGAAGTCGTTGTTTTGGACTGTTGATGATGGAACTGATGTTTGCTGAAGTCATCAGAAGAATTTGTTGGACGTCCGCCATCAAACATGCTGTCAAACAACAGCTTTTGTTGACAAACTGATGAAAAGTTTTCGGCTTCAACGCGCAACAATTCGTCATCTGTTTGAATGTTTAACCCTATAATGATCAGGTTTGTTCAAAAGAAACTGCACTCTTCCGTTTATAAAGGGAAGGTAGTTAACTGTTCGTACTCGAGGGAGTTGGAATTGCCTATACGATACATTGAAGGCGCCCGACGACACCTTCTCTTATAAGTGTTTCCATCGATAATAGTCGCGTTTATCCGGAAGGAAGACTGAAACAATGTGAAATAGACTATAGAGGATAAAAACAAGTATACTCGGGCTTGGCCCACCAATGGGTGAAGCACGGAGGCCTTTGTGAAAAATATTTTCCTTACCGTGAGAGGCTTTTTCACCCCTCTTTTTGTACATTTCGGATGAAATGCGAGACGGCAACGTTTCATTTTTATCTCATGCGAGAGAAATTCGCGAGAAAACTGATGAGCAGCACTGATGTAGTGCGGTATACGGCGCTTCTTCGTTCCGGTTCTTGTCTAATAAGATCAGCGCGGTGTTTATGAGCCTCTGATGGATTGCATCCCTCCCTCTTCTCTGCCTCTCTGCCCCCCTCTCTCTCTCTTTCTCTCTCTCTCTCTCTTTCTTTCTCTCTCTCTTTCTCTCTCTCTCTCTCTCTCTCTCCCCCCTTATTTTTGCTCATCACTTGTGTTTCTCTCCTTATCCAGTATTCGGTAAGTATACTATTCCATTCACCCGCTAGTGCTGAAACCCGTTCTTCATCCATAATATCGGCCTTACGTGCGTAATACTAATTTCGCACACAGTGAGCGGTGAATGGCGCAGAGCTACGCTTCCTCCGAGGACAATCATATTAGTCGTAAACGCACTCTCGCGTTCATATGGTGCCAGGCCATGGACTAATTGTAAGGACTTTTTCCGGGTCGAGTTCGCAAATTAGTGATACGGTTTACCTGGAAATATGCGGGACCTTTTTTTTTTCTGGCGCATCCTGTATATCTGTCTAGTTTGCAATGGCAAGGTTAAGCTGTGATCTTTTAGCATTGATAACACCATTGAATGAGCAAGTATAGGTTCGTTAACTTGGGTTTCATGAAAAATGAGGTGATTTATAACGGTTCTAGAAAAATGTTTTGGTCCGATAGTTCGAACTTATGTCATGGGAAAATTGGAAGGTACTCGGGTAGAAGGCAATTTGGCAACGTTGCAGTTCGTCCATTTAAATCCATGAAAAAAAATCAAACAACTGGGTGCTCGGTGAACACCTTTTGCTTTCGACCTTTTAGGTGGGTTTAAATGGACACAATACAACGTTGCAAAATTACACGCTACGCCACTGGTAGAGGGCCAGTCCTCCGCCTTTTCCAAACATACGCACAAGTCAAGTTTTGTAGTTTTTAAAATTTTAAATGAATGTAGCTACGTGGATAAAGGTTAATGATTTATGTAAAAAAAAAAAAAAATAGCAGTCCGAGTCGGACTGCTATTTTTTTATTTTTTTAGTCGGACTGTCCGACAATAGTAAATGCAACTGTCCTCAGTCTCCTACAGAACGGTTTTACGATACCAAATTATTGTTTTTCTGATATCATGGCAAGTGTAAACTTTGAAAATATGTCTAAAATGTCACTTTTAAGGTGAATCTTCAGCGACCCGTTTAGTGACATTTTCATCCGCTAGATATGCACTAATGTCACGCGATCTCTGAAACCAAATTTTTCCATCTTTGACCGTCATTTGCGGGAGCTAGATTCAACTTTTTGAAAATATTTGAGCCTTGCGTTCAAGATCAAACTCTCAGAAGCATCTTGAGAGCATTACGAGCTTTTCAGGACCAATATTTCGGGTCGAATTTAGATGTGAATTTGAAATTTCTATAAATTCAATGAAGAATCTTCAAAGAGCGCGCGACAGTGACGCTATATCTACCGGACGGGATTGTATGTAGACACTGAGACAGGTCGCTACAATGCAGTGTTGCCAGGTTTGGACGGGGTAGAATAGCCACGCGTGGACAGTTTTCGAGTTGGTTACTAGCCACGCTGTGCTGTGGATAGGGGTGGAGGGATGTACTTACATAAAAGGAAGCGTGGCTAAATTCTCATCAAAATAGTCCACGTGTGGTCGAATCTAGCCACTATTGGCAACTCTGCTACAATGTCACCTCAAAGTTTTCCGTTCATCAAAATATTTGTAACACTTCCGCAGTTATCCTGGTTTTTCTCAAACTTGATTATGTGTACTTTGACAGGTTGCAGGATTTTTCCACGATAAGCTATTCAATCTATGTATTTAGTCAATCAATTTATTGAGGACACTTGATGTTTGCGCAGCGTGTGATTGGTCGATAATTCTTCATCACTCAGCGGTTTCGGCCCTCCCCTCCCTCTCTCTCTCCCTCTCCCATATCCCCGAGCCGTCCTCTCTTTGTGAGGCGCGTTATCAGCGCACAACCACATTCACTACCCCCTTCAACTTAACCCATGCAACCTGTAAAGCATTTACCACCTCATTCTTAGGCGCAGGGTCGAATCTGAAAGACTCCTGGCTGTAACTATTTGTATTTTATACCCTTCGCCCTCCTGCATACCGCACGTGGGTATTCGCTGACCCTGACACGACACGATATTCTCCGGGACTCAGTACATAACAGAACAGCAAGCTCGTCTTCCTTCGCCTGCCTGTTAGTGACAGCCAACCCTTATTAGTCCCTTGAATGTGACGATGTGGGAGGACTGTAGGCACGTGCAAGGCTCTCTCCGCTCCAGTTAATCTGCTCCGCGGCTCAATTTATTCGCTGCCAAGTTTTAACGTGGATCCTCTCGGAAAATGGAATCGAATACGTCTTATGGTGGCATGACAGTTTACACTCAAGGTACGCTATTATAAAATGTACACAGAAAAAACAAAGTCTATGGTAGCGCTGACAAAATTTTTGGTAGAAAAATGACGGTGTGAAAGATTTATGTAGAGCTATAACCAGGGGTTTTGCTAGCGTAACTAACGATATTTTGCTGGGTGAACCAAACCTTTGGTTGGCTCAACTTAATATTTTTGCTGGGTCATTCTTCTACCAAAGATTTTTTCAGCTCTACCAAAGTATTTTTCTCTGCCTTTACTGTGCAGGTGACAATATGTTGGATGGATACAGCTATATTGTGAACCGACTTCCGTCACGAAGTAAGCTGTCATTGGTCAATTTAAGAAGTAGATTTGTGCGGGGATTCAATGTTTAATGGATGACCCGATCGAGTTCTTTAAGCCGTGCTTTTACATTATATACCGATCAAACTGCTGTCAAAATGTTTAACCCTTTACAGACCAGGTTTGATCAAAAGAACGCCACTCTTCCGTTAATATAGGGAGGGTAGTTAACTATTCGTACTCGGGGGAGTTGGAATTGCCCATATGAGGAATTGAAGGCGCCCGAACGAAACCTTATCTAGTAAGTGTCTACAACCAGAATCGCGTTTATTCTGAATCATGATACAGGAACAGTGTGAAATAGACTAGAGGAGAAAGGCGAGTAAACTCGGGCTTGGCCCATAAAATTTTAAGCTCAGCTGTTGAATTTTTCATCCTCCCATATTTTACAGGTCACATCACGTGTCAATAATGTTTCCTTGCTTGCTTATGTATGCACAAGTTCACGATCAATGACCGATACTAATTAAACTGTGATCGATGACAATAATGTTAATGTTGTTAGGACAGTCGACAGAGGTTTTTTGTTTTTTGATGACGGTGTCTGACTCAAATTTGATTGTGGCGGGGGGGGGGGGGGCTTTGATTCTAATATGAATCCTGCCACATCAATATGACGTATTTTATCGGCCACAAAATGAATTTGATGATCCGATTACGATGCGGATCTATAATAATGAACTCACTGATGTCACTGAATTCTCGTAAACCGCTTAAACGCGTTTGAATCTGTGTGAAGCGAATTATTTTCACTCGTCGTTCTGCACGCAGCAGCATAACTTGCGCTCATACCTAATCCTGCGTCTGATTTATCCTTAACCTCCGTTCTTTTTCTTGGAAATCCTCACTGATTAATCCTCAACAACTTAGCTTCGAATCTGCTATGATTTGAGAACTTAGACAGCTAATGATTTCTTTGCAGCTGGTGCAGTTCCTCCACTCCCATATCGCGTGTTGCGAATTGATGTGAGAGATGGCACAGGCACCTACTAAGCGAGGTCAAAGATACCTGACTTGGGTATGCAACATGCAATACGCAACGCTCCTGATACATGTGTCGATTGTCGAATGGTATCCTGTGAGTTGCGTATTCCATACCCAGGCTAGATTTTTTTCTTGTCTCCACTATTACGCCACCTTTCTAATTTGTACCCATAGCCTAGCGAAAGGAAAGCGCTCAACCCAGGTCGCAGGGTCAATGTCAGTGGTCACCCTCACATGAGGAGAGAGAACAGAATGGCATGGCAGACCTCCTACGCACTTTGAAGTTTGATTGATTTTATATGACGCATGGGGCAATGCTATTAGTGTCACTACGACGTATAATGATCCGTACAAACTCACGCCAAGTGCTACTCTATGATCTCATTTGTTTTTATGAGTACCCCCCTCCCCTCCTCAATACGTATGATATCTGCAAATAAGTGATGGATTCTTCACGTGCCTCTCTGCCATAGGGTTGCTTTAACAGAAGTTTTTTATTTTTCTCTACGCATTTTTAGATCTTCCAAAACAAATAAGCACACAAAGCTTAAAGCCCTTAAAGCTTCGCAAAAAAAATAAATGAATAAATGAAAAAATTAGAAAAGATTCCCGGGCCAAATATATGGCGCATAGAGATTGACAAGACGCGATTGATTCACCACGGAAGTGCACCGATGCCTATTCGACCGAAAAACCTTCATTCGAGAGGCATGGAGGCCTTATGTTACGATGTCGGATGTTGTGAGTGGATCCAAGATGCGCGTGCATTCACGAGTCATTGTCTTCACGAATCGTTGTGTTTTGTGTTGCTCGGCCGGTTGCATTTCGTGAGACGTCAGGAGTCGACACGCCACCTGAACATTCCTGTTGTAACAAACTTTTCTTCCCCCCCTTTTTTTCATTTTTTTTCGTGTTTAGTTTTTTCCCCTCTCCCGTCGAATTAAGGGGGGGATAAATTTAAGCCCAAAGGATCGCATGCCAAGTAGCAAGTAGCTACCAAGATATCTTTTGCCTAAAGCTTAAGTATCGATCCCTGGGCCGAGGATATCACCGGTTAGGTCGCTCCAGTCTCGAACTCCGACCCCCAAGTGGCACGTTCGCTCCGTTTGCGGCCAGTCTCCGTTTCCGTCCGCGCCCGTGGTGCATCAGAATTTCTAACCGTTTCCGGTCCCTTTAGCCCTGTTTCCGGTGTATTACGCTCCGTTTCCGCCTCCTATTCCGTCTCCGTAGTCAGTTTTGCGTGCAATTTGTTGATCTGTCAGAATTGTACCATCCTTGCAAGTGCAACCCCCCCCCCTCATACGTTTCAGTATGCGTGCGTTCAGATTGACAGGTGTCCCTGAGGCTCAAATATTATTCGCGCTTTTTCAATTTCTCTCCCGTCATTTTTGTCAGTTATGTATTCAATATATCTCGAGTTAGGAAGTTTTTGTCGTAAATGCTTTGAGTACAGTTCTATTTTTACAAAAGGTGTAGAAGAAAGCGAATTTAGGTAGTTAAAATTCCTACTCCCATAGTTATTTTGTCGGGAGTCCGGTATTTCAGAAACAGTTGTCTGAAAATGTATGAAACGCTAAATTATGAAGTGTAACACCTTTTTTGGAGGTCAAAGAGGTGGAATGAAGGAATGAGGACGAAATTTTCCTATTGGAAGCTCTGAATTGCCAATTTCTAGGTCAAATTTTACAGATAACCGGAAGTATCTGCTTTGATTAAAAGAAGACACAATTTTTAGCAATACCTGCTAGAATTTCAGGAAGTAGTTCAACGTCAGGATCTCCGATTAACAATATCGCTGCAGAATTCTTTCATTTCCAACCTAAATTTCTGAATGTTTATAGTGTGCTTTTACTTGAAAGTCTACCGGAATGAGATGATATTGTTATCAACCAGAAATGATAAGGTGTTGACTTGGTTCCTGAAATTGTGGTAATTCGTTGAAAAAAATTTCCGTGGGATTCATTTTTTTTCATCTTCCTTTCAAATCTAGGAAGCAAACGTTTAACCGCGTCTGTTGTTTTTTTTTTTATTTTTTTTTATTTTTTTACAATCAGAGGCACTAGAAATGATAATTTGAAGCTCATTGTCAGATAACCAGAAACCACAGTACGTATCCACATCGAACAATTATAAAACGTATGCAGGATGTTTTATTGTTGATCGTCTAACCAAATTTGCTTACTCACTGTTTCGCTGGTGGTCACTGTTATGTGGGTCAGTTTCGGTTGTATAGTCGTAATATCGAATCAAACCACAGGAGTTGTTTTGTTTCTCGATCTATGTTTTCAATCGTAGGTTTTGTCGAAGCTTCTTCGGGTCTGGTCTTAAAATTATCAAAACGAAATTGTGCCAGTTTCGGAAGATTGTTTTTCCCGCGGTTTGTAGTACTGTAAGGTGTTTCAGTGAACAGAACTTCCAATAAGGGCTTCTATAGACTGTTCAATTGAACGATGTATCGTATCGATTGCTGTCCGAGAACCTCTGGCTCCAAAGAAACTCTGATTCAATGTAGTTTCCCCATAAGCGCATTTTTGAACAGAAATTTAGGTTATTAAATCAAAAATTTAATGCGACCTTTTTGTGATAATGAATTCTAACGGCCTCGTAAATGCTTAAGTATACCTATGCCTGGTTCCACGACTAAAACTGCCAAAATCAACAAGATATCATGACAGATCAAACGATATGCAGTTGGAGATTGAAATCACCCGAATCCTTGTCAGATTCCCGCCCATATTCCACAACAACAACAATAACATTTGAGTGATTCCAAACCACAAATGCATCGTTTAATCTGTAATATCTTGTTGCAGGGGCGTCATTTCAGGTTTTGGGTTTTGGGGGGGGGGGGGGGGCAAAAATGTGATGACCTTTTTTTTTTTTTTTTTTGCTCATTAATATTATTTTAGACACTCTACAGCCCTGCATATACAATATATATATTCTATTTACGGCCCTAAATTCCAACAAAACTCGTTAATGACCAAAATTTTAGTTAAAAAAAAAAAAAGGTCATCACTTTTGGCCGACCCTTGGGGGGGGGGGGGGCAGCCCCCCCCCCCCCCCCCGCAAATGACGCTACTGTCTTGTTGATTTCGGAAGTTTTACTTGGTCCAGGCATAATGAAGCACTTTTGAGGACGTAGGTCGTAGAATTTTATTATCGCAAGAAGGTTGCACTAATTGTTTGATTTAATAACCTAAATTTCCGTTCAAAAATGGGCTTATGGAGACAATATACTTGAACCAGAGGTCCTTGGACAGCAATCGATACGATATAGCGCTCGACTAAAACAGGCCATTCACAGGAATGTTTAAGAAAATTTTCATGCTTTCAGGACATTTCGATTTTTGGATAACTATGATGGGGAAAATGGTGTTATGCTTGGTCGTTGAATTTCGCTGAATTGCATTTTCCTCCATATTTTGTCAAAAACTCTTTTGTTGCTCCATTGTTATGCTCTCATCACAGATGTCTCTTCTCTTGCCCGTTCATTTTGACCTGCGACCCTTTTCCAATCGAGGGAATAGGAAACGGAGCTGGGGACGACTTAAGTGATACCTACAGCAGTGAGAATTTCGAGATTTTGGCCGAAAATATACAAAATGCTTCTCCCCCGTTTTCCACCAATAGATTAATGCATATGTATACCTTAACGTTTAGCGCGGGTTTAATATTCGCTCTATCTCGCGACTGATTTGTAAGTGAATTCGAATTTTCACGCAATCAGTTGTAAAGCAGTTCGCGACCCACCGCCAGTTCAGCGGCGCCCAACCAGTTATACTCGTTTCCGATGCAATGTCACTGTCAAGTGTCAAGAGTTCTCCGCGAGACGAAAGCTGTGTCGATGTAGTTGATTTTTAGTCACGACTGTCACTTTTACACCTTAATAAATCTGCACCCATTTCAAGGTCTCTACGCATGAAGATATATTATAAAAAACGGAGCCCGCAATTTGGATCTCCTTTCGTAAAATTTTCCGCGCTGTACGTTCGGCGAGTTACGGCGAAAGAATAAAGCGTCGAGGTCATTACCCTTGGAGGATTGCCCTCTCGCGGAGTCGAAGTTTGTTTGCCAGCCCTAGCAGGACTCAGGAGGAGAGAGTCTTGGGCAATTTATTCCGACGAAAAGGGAGATGTCCTTCCATTTCGGCTCCGATTGGAGTCGTCAAGTATACCTTGAAAATGTGCCCCCTTTCCCTGACGAATTGGCCGCCGCCGACGGAGTGGTAAACAAATAAAATTTTGATTATTTTGCGCCGTTGCCAGACGGTGCTTTCACCCTTACTGCTTTTGCACAGTTTTCTTATTTATTATTGGAGACAGCATATATCACCAGGGCTGCCGTTTTGCGTATAATCAATGCTATTTTTCTACTCACCGATGGTTCCACCGGTTGAGAAAAGATTACACAGTTCAGTTCAGTGTAAGACTGCAATGCACGAAAATACACTGATCTGTAATCTTTCCTTAATCGGTGGAAACTCCGTTGATTAATTAAAATATCCGCAAGTTTTTTAAAGTCATCGACGACTCCACCGGTTGAGAAAAGATTACAGATGCGATTATTTTACTTTATTACAGTCATGCACTGAACTGAACTGTGTAATCTTTTCTCAACCGGTAGAATCATCGGTGAATTAAAAAATAGCATTGATTATACGCAAAACGGCAGCCCTGTATACCACGCACTAGCCGATCGCCCGGTGGACGATTTTATTTTCGGGGACTCAATGAAATAACATAAAGACCAGCATCCAACGGCTCCTATGTGGATTGTTGACCAACGACCAAAACAATGATGTTTCGTTCTGATTGGCTACTGGCATCAACATCTTTGCTCAACAGACCACATCAGAGCCGTTGGACGTTGCTTTTGTTGCGTCCCCGAAAAAAAAAAAAATTGCCACTATAGGCGACATAGGTAGTGCGTGGTCTCTGTTGCCTCTTGATGGCTTATTAGACGGTTTTAATGAGGGCGTCATCCGGTGGAAAAGTTCCGCCTTTATCGCCCCAAACTGTCTTCCTCACTCTAATAGCTTTAATCGTTTATGGAGACATTTTGGTGAAATTTTTCGGCAGAAATGAATTTCTCGAGTCATTTTAATGCGATTCTTGTGGCAAAATGTCGTAAAGTAAAGCCGTGTACATGAATTTTGAGGCTAGAAAGAGATGGGTTATGCATGAGAGTCACGGCGGGAGAGTGAAAGGAACATTTCGCGAGTTTTTTCACAGCTGATTGTGACCGATGCGATGAGTGCATTTTTGGCTAACCGTTGGCTTTGGTTGAACCAATTGAACAGTTTGTACTGCACCACACTGACTTGCATTTACTGTTTATTCATCTTACTGCTTACAATTAGTGAGAGACTTAGGGACTTAGTGCTCCTTCTTTTGTTCACAGTAAGAAAATATTTTAAGCTTTTTATTGAATAGATTGCAGCTCAATTATCAGTAAAACTCCCCTACTTCTAAGTCTCTCTACTCTCTAAACTTAGTGCCCACTTTCCCTCATCACATACTCCAAAGGAAAGGCTTGAGTGTGCCCCACTCTCAGTACTTTAATTAATTACTGTTATATCCTTGGCTTCTTGTAATTGTTTGAATGACTCACTCCGGACTCTTTAAGTAGACCACTCATACAATAATTGATCACCTATTAAAGCACGTGTATCTCTGCACCTGTGTTCTTAATCTATTTGATTGCTTTTTTGTAGTTTAAAACGAGGTTTTTGTTCCTCCCGTGTATGCAACAGTGGGGCGACTCGTGTTATTTGGCAACATCGTCTCCATTTGAATCTATGTCCAACAATCGTTTGCTGGTGAATTGCTGCTTCGCTTTCGAATCGATTGTTTTACATTCAATCAAATGGAGAGATAACGCATAGTTGCCGAATTGCAGGAGCCGTCACTGCTGTGCAATTAATTTTGTTGACTATACCTACTTAATTTTCTACAATTAGCGGTTCAAATGCACCCACCGATACTGCGAAGCTTTGTTCGATACATCGAAAGCTGACCTATCCTAAGTGTAGGACGTTGACGTCCGCGGAGCGCGACATCTAGTTGTCATGATAAGAGATTTAGCAACGATAACGGATATGAGTCGACTCTGAGACGTGACCTTGAAAAAGTGTGGCATGATCAGATCACTGCTACTTCAGAAATGCGGTTTTTTTTCCACCGCTCGCTCGCGCTCCTTTTAATTCTTTCCCTCCTCAGCTGTGAATCGCAGTTCATTCATCGATTCAATCGAACAAATCAAACGCAACTTGTCTCAGCTATACCGCCCATGCAAAGCTCCGTGAAGTTTTCAAGCACCTCCTCCCGCACATTCCCATGGCTATGCTGTCTTGTAATGATCTGCTAATGTTATTATTTTTTTTTATTTTATCTGATCATTCTGATGCAGCGGCGGCTCGTGCAATTTGGCAACAATGTTTTTCCTCCATTTGAATTCATGGGAAACAATCGATTGCTGGTAAAGTGCTGCTTCCATATCAAAACGATTCTTTTACGAAAATCAAATGGTGGAAGAGCACTGTTGCAAAAGTGTGCGAGCCGCCAATGGTGTAAGGTTTCTATTAGTATACTGACGTTCACTCTTTTCAACAAAATTTACGCGGTTCAATTGAAGTTTTGTTGTATTTTTGTTGTAAATTTTTGAGTCGTTTACGCAGATGCTCAGAGCTAGAGCTCATTTCAGAGGTGATCGCAATCTTCGGATCGCACTCAGACCATAATCTCTGGCAAATCTTTAAATTTTCTTTCCTTCAAATCAAAACAAAACCTTCCTCCGACTTTAAACTTTTGACTTTAAAGCATTCCTCTATGAAAAGTCAACGCTTTCATCTATTTTCAATAATTTTCCTAGTGTAACATGAGAGAAATAATGTTGAAAAATTCCAAAGATCATCGGTCTAGGTCCGCCTTCACTTAATTCTGGAACGATCTCTACCAATGGGGCAGTTGCAACGGTCTGAAATGTTGCGTTTTTTATAAAGAAAATAATAGTATTTGATGAACTGAGAACAATGGTGCCTTCGGTTTTTTCCTAAGTGTCCCGGTTTTGGAGACACAAACGTGTAAAGTTTGAAAAAATGGTGGGTGTAGTGACGTCACTACGCGGAATTCCCATTTAAAACAATGTATTATTGGCCAAAATTGCATCTTCGGAACAATTGGACGTAATTAGAAACCAAAAGCATCTTTGTACTCAGCTCATCAAGTACTTTTACTTTCTTCATAAAAAACGCAACATTTCTGACCCTTGCAACTGCCCTATTGCATGTGTATGTTAATTGGTATTTTTCAATTCACCGATGATTCCACCGGTTGTTCAAAATATTACGCAGCTCAGTTTAGAGTATACAACTGCAAATGCACGAAAATACTTTGATCTGTAGTCTTTTCTAAACCAGCGGAGTTTCCGTCTCTGACTTTAATGTAAACGGATATTTTGATAATTTAATTGTGATTCTACCGATTGAGAAAAGATTACAAATGCGATTATTTTCATGCACAACAGTCATAAACTGAACTGAAGTGTGTAATCTTTTGGTCAACCAGTGAGATCATCGGTGCATTAAAAAATGACGTTAAATGTACACAAAGCGGCAGCTCTGCGTCTTTGTTATCTTATATCCACTGAGCTTGTATTTTAGAAATGAGGAGTCCCAAGGGGAAGATATATAAATATTCATTATTATTCGTTGCACATACGCTTCGTGCCGTGACGCTCATTGGATCGAAACATGAATTTTCTCGGACATAAACATTTTCTGTTTTTATTTTTGTTTTAGAAACTTTTAAAGTTAGTAATTTTGAGCCAAAAACATTTATTAACATCTGACTCATTCAAAGCAATGGAATTAAAAAGTTGACTAATTTTCAAGTTATTTTGTCATTGTTCATATATAATCTTGATTATTCTTGGAACGATGTCTGGGAAATTCCATAAAGTAGATCCACTGTGTGGCTTACTGGCGAGGCCAAAGATAGGTGGCCTGGGTATGCAATACGCAATGCACAGTGTTCCATTTAACACATTTGTCGAGCGCTTTGCGTATTGCATATCCTGGCAAGGGCATACTTGGGTTTGCAGCACGCAACGCACAAGATAGCATGGAACACATATCATGGCCGGTTATCTTTGTCCCTGTTGGTTATTTTGTGCAACGTATCGAAGCAACGTTGTTGCCTTTCCTCCGTTTAAAGTTTACAACCCCAAAATACCCATAAGATCCGAAGATTGCAAGATTTGGCGGGTCGCAGAACTTATTTGTAGCGTACTGGAACGTACTGAGCGTACTGAGCATAGGCAACAACATCCAACTGGACCATATACGCTGACTGATGGCCCACGACAAAAACTCCGATACTTTGCTCTTATTGGCCTCTGACATCAACGTTTGTTCATGAGACAACGTGTGGTCATTTGAACGTTTCTTTGTTGAGACCCCAAGGGGGGGGGGGGGGGGGGGGAGAAAAAAATATGTTGCCTCCTGATTTTAACGATGCGTATTTTCGCAAATGATCTGGTGGGAGTGATGGGTCATGATACCCCGATCTACCTAGTTTGTATTTTATTTTGACCCCATCTGACGTTTTCCGGGGCTCGTCTGAGAAATAACTGATGCGTTTCCTGGTAAACGTTGGGATAGTACAGATGAGCCCGATGCGTTTATGTTTCCAATGCAACTCTATCGGGTCAAGAATACACGCTAGATCATTTGTGAAAAAAACGCCTATGCGCAAGATAGCTATATAGTGCGTGGTCTCTAGTTTGCAGTAAATCGTCTCTGAGTTTGAGTTGGCGTTAATATCAATCTGGATTGCTTGTACAACTCAGGTTATTAATTAATCAACTCCATTCGTTTCGGTAGTGACATAGTTGATTTTTTAAGGTCTGACAGGTGTGCGTTAGCCGCAGTGCAGTATTGAAGCTATCCTACCGCTCACTACACTGCCTATCTGCTGTTCAGCTTTAGCGATTGAGATCGGTGAAGTGGTGATAGCGATGCGATTGCGAGTTGAATTAATTGCCCCGTATTATTTATTACGATTTACGGAAGCTCTCTTGCTGCGTCGCGTCGCCGCTGCAGCGCCGGCACGCTGTGGTCTTGAGTCTTCAAAAAAATGGCAAAAAATTAATGGGGAAAAAAAAGTAATCTAAAATAAAAATCATTGTTTTCCAAGTTTTAAGCTTAATTTAAAACTTTCCGGTGACATCCTATGGTTTAAATTAGTCGATGAAAGTGTTCTCTGTGATTCTCTGATGTGATTAAAATTGATTTTGCAAGTTACGATTGCGATAAATTGATGTGTAATTTACTTTCAGATTTTTTGTCCTTTTTTTCTATTTCTCAGACTATAGTGCGGCGGTAACCGATCCATCCGCATACACAGTCTGAATAGTCCGACGGTAGAATCCTCGACTCTACCATAGCTCCTTTAAATATTTAAATGTATACCTTTGTTTCACCTGTTGCAAGGTTGAGCCGCACAGGGTGACTAGAAACAAAGAAAAAAAATGTATCGTTTCACCCATGTTTACTGTTTCAACTCTACGATCAGTTTTCAAGTTTGAAAAATGCAAGCGGTAGGATATTCGTTTTCACACCGGGTTCTCAAAGCATGCGTAGTTGCATTGGCAACTATTCCTACTCACTGGATGTGCGTGTTGCATAAAACTTTTTATTAAGGCGCTCGGAGGAAAATCATCAAGCATTCCTTCAGAGTATACCGTGAGTTCCGCTTATGCTACCCTCTCTGAACTAACGCGACCCCCCCCCCCCTTTCCCCGGCACTCTCTCTTTCTTCTCCATCCTTTACGAGTTCTGAACAAATTTAATTTCCGAAAGGTTAGAGGTATAAAAACAATACATGAACCGAAGAAGAAAGAATCTAAATCAGAGTGAAGTGACTTTTTTAAACCTCTTTAAACAAGACTGACAGATTCAAGAATGTCGAAGCGGATACATTTCCATCTAGCTTTTACGAGCCGAAATGTTTACCATTCAATCCTAAAATATATGCAGGTTTTTACGATCAAAATAAGTTTTTGAAGTTTTCATCTTAAGCGCTTCACTTACCCCCAATAAATACTACGGCAACGTACGACAATGTGTCACGCATGTTGTCGAAAAACTCTTAATTATTATTACGCACTTTCGGGGTCATATCATCAATGACCGTGGGATATTAATTTTGAGTCTGCAATGCGTAACGTAATGTACAAATAATGTAAAGGGGGGGGGGGAGAGGTGTGTGAAATATTAGAAAAAATAGAAAGAAGAAAAAAAACCTTCAGTAATTGAAAAATTACAAATAAAATACTTAAAAAACATCCGACGGCAACCGTTTCTTCGCGTTTGTAACATTTCACCAAAAAAATTTTCGCTTAAAAGCTCAGAGTTACTGCTCGGCCAAGTCGGAAAACTTCACGTTCTGATTTTTCTCCCAAAGAAGCTGATATCCGAACGCCAAGTCAAGATTTCCTTCCTTCATCTCTCTCTCTCTCTCTCTCTCTCTCTCTCTCTCTCTCTCTCTCTCTCTCTCTCTCTCTCTCTCTCTCTCTCTCTCTCTCTGCCTCTTTCTCTGTGGCAGGAACAGTTAGAACGCCAATAGCTCTGTTTCGGCGTTCAAAGATAGTGATATCATATAACGCCAAGTCTGGGTTTCTTTTTGACTTCAAAAAAACCTTCAGTAATTGAAAAATTACAAATAAAATACTTAAAAAACATCCGACGGCAACCGTTTCTTCGCGTATGTAACATCATATTTCGCAGGCCTGGGCAAAAGTTGAAGAAAAAATATGGATATTTGTTTTTAGTGTGGATACACGTTTCTACGTTTGATATATGGAGCAGCTCTCATATGATTATTTTCCGTTCACCTATCCTTATCACATTGCAATTCCCAATGCATGACTCTCGTTGGTCCATACGAACCTTGGAATAATCGTGAGACTGTATGTTATATAGGGTGTATGTATCCATACATATATGCAACCACATCTCAAGCATGGCAAGGCGGAGAGGGCGGGGAGGTGTGTCCTGACCTCAAACACCCCCCTCCCCCCTCGGGACCTAAACGGAGGAGTATCGCCAGAGTGTCTGTCGGCATAGTGTCAGCCAAGCTAATCTCGAGCAATCAGGGACTATGATGTGGGAGCTCCCTCAAATCCTCAGGCAAAGAATGAGTCATCATTTCATTATAATCTTTTTGCCCGCTCTTTAGCGCTTATCGCGATCCTTTCACCGGCGCTAAATTGAATTGCACAGGTAAATCGGATCAAAGTTGATGACAAACGACGTTGCCCCCCTTGGTTTGTAAATTAGTTTGCAGTTTATATGCAGGCCGCAGGGTCGTCCAGGTCGGTTGTGAGGCCACGAGGATCGAGGACCTTCTAACACTTGCAGGTTGATTGGATCTATCCGGGTTTCCAATCTGGAAAACATTGAATCGTGAAAATTGAAGGATCCGTGAAACGTCTTTTTTCTTCGTTTTTTTGTAGTTTATCCGCATAGTTAGTTTCCCCGGGTAGAGAGACTCTACCTGGTAGATGGATGGTGGATCTCACCTTCCTCAAAAAATTCTAATGATTGCGAGATCAAAGTTCATTGAGATCAAGTTTCTTTAGACGATTCTAGGCGACATAACTTTTTCAGGTTTCAGTCCGATGGATAGCGCCTATTTATTGTACGGAGAAAAAAAACTTCGGTTCATATGGAACACCGAGGGTGTTTGGTTCCAGTAACCGAAGTTTTCAGTTGTGATTACCAAACTTCAGTTAGGAGTACCGAAGTGGTTCAGTAGAAACGAAATGTGAGTCATATTATTAGTCACTCTTACCGAAACCTTCGGTATACTCCCGATTGAAGTTCGGTACTCACAACCGAAAACTTTGGTTACTGTAACCGAACAAATCGGTGTTCCATATGAGCCGAAGTTCAGTTCTTATAACCGATTTTTTTTTTTCTCCATGTGGGAATGCCGCGGTTTTGGAATTTAAAATTGAAAACAACGCAAAATCCAACATCGTCGGCTATTGTGTAATTTTTTAATGAATTTTTCGAACCCAAAACGAACGAAATTAAGCGAGAAGTAAAACCGTAAAATTACAAGGTAATTTTGCTGTAAGCTTAATGAGTGCAAGTGAGGCTTATGGGACTATGCTGTTTCCAATATTCCGGCTTTATCTTTGAGTGCGTTTCAGCTCAAAATTTTTGCAAGTTTTGGGTGGAAATGATTTTGTAAAACTTTTTTTTCGTGTGCAGCTTGCTTCTGAGGATCTCGCGCAAAGGTTTCATTTCTGATAGGGTGGGTGGGAGGGGGGTGTCCAACGACTGAATGAAATGTGCTAGTTCTCTATTCTACCTGTAAGCATTTGGATTCTCCGCCCATTAGTTTCAAAGTTTCAATACAACATATACCTACCTAGTGTCTACGAGGAAGAGTGTCTCATAGCTCTACTTATTCTCTTGCTCGGTTTATGGGAGTCAGTATCGGATTGGAGAAGGGTCACGTCTAGTTGAAGGCCCCTCAGTCAGCTTGCTCGACTTTCAAGTTTAAAATTTTAATCGCCAGTGCTACACTACGCAAGCAAAAGTAAGCTTAGTTCGCGCAATTCGATCAAAGGCAGAGACGAACCGAGACCAAAAGGTCATCACAGCTCAATGTTAATAGCTCTGCTCTGCGCTTCGGGTCATGCTCCGAGTTCTAGTTCTCCTCCTCCCCTCCCCCCCCCATTTAATTTTTTTTTAAATCTCAATTGAATCATGATTAATTATCGCTATTATTCCTTCGCGTCCAATCATGAGCCGAGGTTTATGCGCAAGTATATGACAGTTGCAAAACGTATTTACAATTGTTGGTAGTGTATACCCATGCGAATCGTAGATGTATAGCGTTACGCAGTGGTGTCGGATTTTGATGAAAAATTGTCTGGTCCTCCCTTCACTCTAACGTAAAATATGCGATAATTTACTGACCTTTGATAAACACGATGGAGCTGTACAGTGTGTATACTGACCGCGTCCGCGGTGTCTGCTTCATCCAGTGCCACAGTAGCGGCGGCTCTTGAAATGCGACAGATCGGTGTCTCCTCCATATAAATTTATGGAAAAAGAATCGACCCTCAGGATATTAAACCGATACTTTTCCATTGGTGCAAATGGGTGAAAAGCAATAGTCAATTATGACGAGCCGTCAGTGTTGGATCAAGAGTACGCCAGGGTATTTCACCCTCTGACATTTGGCAGCGTAGAAGTACGGTACGGTACGCGCGACTAGGGTATCCCAGGGTCGCTATAGTGAGTGGGCAGGTAGTGTGTGCCTAAGAATCAACGCCATTTTTTTTTTTTTTTTTTAATATATATATAATTAGCGACCATCTCTCCGTAGAGATGAAGGATTGAAGGTGAAGGAGCCACGTTGTCGAATCGATCGATTCTCCTCTAAATTCTCTAAATTCAGCCTCTATGCTCCATTGTCAGTGTTTAGTGTTGGTAAAGGATTTTCCAAAGAATTTTCGTTTATTTTTATTTATATATAAAAAAAAAAAAAAAACAAAAAAACAAAAAAAAAACAAAACAAAAAAACAAAACAAAAAACTTTTCGTGGGTCCAACACGCGTGTGAACTTAGCTTTTCAACTGTGAATGCTTATTTTAATTGTTCTAAACTTTCAAATTTTGAATTTTTAAGTAGTTTTATTCCAAATCGATTTTTTTTTTTTTTTTTTTTTTTTTTTTTTTTTTTTATCAAACCCTTTATCCACTTAGCCCTTCAATTATAAAACGAAGACTGTTAAAATTTTAATTTTACCGCCCTCTGGACATTTTTGTGGGGACGGCCATGACCACCCCTTGATTTTCAAGCGCTTTGCAATTTTAATATGGATCTCTTACTTAACGGTTCACACCCTGTCCCCTCTCCGCTCTCGCTCGAAGGAGAATATAAATAGTGAGAAGAAGTTTATTAGGTATAGTAGGTTTTACTCCGTCAGCAGAGCTATCGTTTTGTGTTTACATTTTTCAATTCACCGTTGAGTCCACAGATTAACCGAAACATAACGGAACTCGTCTCAATGTAATGCACGAAAATATTTGCCAAATATTCACATCAGGAATATTTTTTCAGTCAATGGAATCAGCGTTTAATTATCAAAGTATTCGAAAGATCCCCCCCCCCTTCTTCTTTTAAATTCAGTGACGGAGACTCCACCAATTGAGAAAAGCTTACAGTTGTTAGTATTTTAGTTCTTTGCAGTCACCCACTGAACTAAATTGTGTTAAATATTTTGGTTAACCGATGGAATTATAGGAGAATTTAAAAATGTCATTTAATTTACACGAAACGGCAGCTCTGTCTGTCAGTGAAGGGGAGAATCGAGAAGGCATATACAGCCCATTATGTACCTATATATCGTGTGCCGTGGTCCTTCTGAGGGACGCGGATGCTTGGTCGTTTGTGGGGGGGGGGGGGGGGGGGGGGGGAAGGCAGACGCACACAGAATCAGCCTCTAGACTTAAGCGTTCGCCTAGAACAGAAACAATAAAGATGAATCTGGAGCACTTGGGACATTATCGCCTTTCGCCTTGAGGCAACTCCAGCTAATGCTGACGGACAATAAGTTCAACTTGAATCTCATTACGCACTCTTACCGTGCTTGAATTGAATGTGTGTACAGGTCTTTTAATAAACGGCGCACTTTGGTAGGCCAAACCCGTCGGCTTAGCGGATTTCACGATTTCCTTGAAACTTTCGCACGCGTTTTAAAAAAAGGCAGAACAACACCAGGGACAAAAATTACATTATTTGAATACATCATTCATCTCTGAAACTGGAAACTGGTGCAGCCGTCTCATTGCGACGATTTGTATGCTTTTAGCGATTCGAACCCCCTCCCCCCCCTTCATTCTCTCACATCTCGAGAAATCGGAATCCATCATCGACTCAAATCGAACATGTATAAAGGTGTTGATTTCTTTCAAAAATCGGATCGACTGGCCCACGAGATAATGTAATATAATTTACCTATCTGTAATCAGGGGGGGGGGGGGGAAACATTAATGAATTACTTTCTCTAAATTTGCTGTGAAGTGAGAAAGTAAAAACTTCAAATCAAAGCAGGAAGTGCGAATCTTTTCAAATAACGGATGGAGAGGTTGAATCGATTAGCGATTCAGCAAATATTCGAGCACTTTTACTTGGAATGTTTTTTTTTGTTTTTTGTTTTTTGTTTTTTTTTATTATTACTAAGCTTTATAGTATAGAATGTGTTTTTGAAATTCATTCTTTACAGCTCGATAACAATCGAATTTTTAAAATAAATCAGTGTATTAAATTTGTTCATTTCCATCAATTTCGACCGATCGAGAAATGAGGGGAATAAAACTAAGTTCAAAAATTTTGTTGAGCTCGGTTATTCCAAAGGTGTAGTCATTAGTCATATTGCCGTGGAAATGTTGAAAATCTGAAAGCATAAAAAACTGGATTCAATTGTGTAGGTGGGATCCCAGCAAACTTATGGTCCTAAGAAAGGAATTTTGTTGCATTTCCAGAGGAATAGTTTACCGAATTATACTTGGGGCTACCAGAACCAGAGTTACATTCCTTTATTACGTAAATATTTCTGACATTAATTTGTTTAAAAATTCCTTGTTTTACCAAAAATAATGTATTTTGAATCTAACCAGAATTCTAGTTGAAGGTACAAGAATTTTCTTCAACTATTGCGTAGAAATAATTCTACGCAACAGCTAGCCCCAACTACAAAATAAATTGTTCTCCGTTTGGATTCCAGAGTAGAAACGGCTTCAGTGTACCTCAAACGCAGCAATTTCAAACATCAAACTGCTAATAAAAACAAAAAGAAAATAAAAGAAAAAAAGTTTAGCTGTACTCTTTAATGAAAAGTCACACCAAAATCTGCAAAATGAGATGAAACGACCGAATTCTTCGTTGCCTGCTTTCCTGACAAAGAGTTACAAACTTAAATTAGAATCTTGAAGGATTCTCTCTTTGCACTCTCTCAAACTTCTTCATTCTGACCGGTTCAATCTAGATTTAAAGTTCAAAAACTCGTTCCTGTTTGCTAGGTAGGTCGGAAGTTGACTGAAGAGAGGCAGGAACAAAATGTTTGCTTTTTATAGGAATCTTCTGAAAATCGCTGCTCTTGTTCCAAATTTTAACCCTTTCAATACCAAACCCGAGTATACTCGTTTTCCTCAGCAAGTCTTGTTCACACAGTTTCAATTACCTGTGGACATTAAAAGTAACTTCTTATAGACGTTTTCAATGAATGGTCCTTTCTTAAGTGCCTTCAATTTGCGGTATAGGCAAAATGAACACACCAGAGTAGGAACATTTAACTACCCACGCAATCCAAGCTAACGAAACTTTTATAACTAATTGTAAGCGTGTGGCGTGTGTAACCAAGCTTGTTTCAACTAACGAAATAACCTGGTCCTGAAAGGTAAAGGTTTTTTTTTGGATCTTGCCTTTGTTCCAATCAGTATGCGTCTCAGAAGGCGTTAAATCTGACAAAGCAAAAGTCCGCTGAAGTCTACCACTAATTAGAAATTTCAAGAATTAGCCTATCGCAATTCGTGGTATCAAATCAAGGTATATGGAGGAATAGGTATGGACAGGAGGCGGAGCCTATTTCAATAGGTGACGGCTACGTCTCAGATTTTCAAGTGCGAAGTCAACGGTTAGGCAACAACCACGACAATGCACTCTCATCGGTGGCAATCGTTTGTGATGAAACTCGCGTAGCGTTCCAAACTATCTCACTCACTCTCCCGTGACCCCCATGTATACCCATCTCTCGCTACTGAAGTAGGTGACGGCTACGTCATCGCCAAGCAAGCGTGTCATCATTTTGGCGGGAAAGCTGGAAAACCCCTTGAACCCCGCCTCCTGTCCTTACCTGTTCCTCCATATACCTTGTATCGAATGGATCGCCGACGTGAATTTTCCTTGCATTTGGATGGACGTATCTCTTTGATTTTATCCGTTAAAAAAATGCGTCAAAATATTGATGAACATCGAAGTATGAAGAGACGTGCGACGTGCGTCTACATCCAAACAAAACATAGTACCTAGTGATAGTGACTTGAAAATCGTTCAGTCATTGTCGAATGCAGCTCGCGTCTCATCTTATGGGTAGTGTTTGTTTATATTTTGCTTATAAGTATACTCAGCATTATTACAACGGAGGAATCGCGTTGAGTGAGAGCTATTATAAGCAAAACGAACGAACAGCCCCGTTGGATCAAAATTCTTGTTGCTTGTTTCATGATCCACTTGCGTATAGTGATCGGAATAGTCTCATGAAACCTTTTACCAGTGCTTTTACCTATCCTGACTACGACACGGTCGCACTCAAAAAAATAGTCTAGTTGCCAATTCGAACATGCACTCTCGCGGTATTCAATATCCAGTGATTCTCGTCTTTACTTTCCTCTATTCTTCCTAACATATACTAGCTAGAACGAAGATACTTATACAGTGGTGGCTCGTGCAAGTTGACAACAATGATTTTCCTTCATTGGATTCTATGTAAAACAGTCGATTTGATAGTGGAGAAGTGCTTCACCAGACAGTGCATCGATTGCTATACCTAAAGGGGTGTTTCCACCTACGAATTTAAAAGCGCGAATAAACTGATTGAGCCAATGAGCTTCTTTGTTGTCGATACATCGGACTCGACCTATCGACTTCCAGGCAGCTCATTGGCTCAATCACTTTATTCGCGCTTCTAAATTCGCAGGTGGAGACACCTCTTAAGTAAATTCAAATGGAGGAAAAACATTGTTGTCAAATTTCCCGAGTCTGCACTGCAAAGATAACTGTCGAGGTTGTGCATGCAATACGCAACACACCTATACATATAATACATTGCGTTGAACGCAAACTTGTGCGTTGCAAATTGCATACCTACCCAGGCTAAATGTCGCTGCTGCAGAACTGATAGTAGCCCAAACCAGCGGAGTGTAAAACCAACAAAATATATACCCCTCTCATTCCTTTTTCAACCTGGTTTGTTTTGTATTTTAAAATTAGCAGAATCTCCCCCTCGCTGTAGCCTCTTTCCAAAAAGCCATTTAAGTTACTTTCTAAACTCAAGAGTGACCCGTTCGCCGCGGGAGGAGCTGAAGGTCTCTATCAATCTGGCCTTTTTTAAGCGAATTTTATTAGTTGGTTTGGGTGAAGATTTTCACCCGAATCATCGGTTGTGATTTTATTGTTTTGCTATCTTGCTCCTACTATCGTTCGTTCGACCAAATGGATGATACCGATTCCAGCACCTGAACCACGACATTTTTACATTTCTCGCAAGGCGGTGGCGGAAAGAGTATCTCATCGGTGAGAGACAACAATAAACATCGCTTCTGATCGGCCGGCAATGGTTTTGTTGACTTTGCTTGGCGTTTGGTGTCCCCCGAAAAGTTCCGAACTTACTTCCAACCTTCGCCCAAACCGAATAATTAAGTTAGCCTTTTTTGGTGTCCTCTTTTTCTCCTATACTTGTTTTGAAATGATTTTGCTGTAGAGTAAAAGCGACTCATAGCATAACACCATTACGGTTGTATGTCTGCTGATTTTTATCACGTCCTTGTTTTGCAGTGTTGCCAGATTGGGGTGAAAAAGCCGTACGTTTTACATTGATTTAAATGGGGACGATACGGCTTTTTACCCTCGATCTGGCAACACTGTTGTTTTGAAAAGAATACCAGGGCCAAGCTCCGTTTAGACCATTAGCCGATTTACTTTTTTTGTATGATCAATCCGCTGAAACCGAAGGAATCTTACAATCCGTATTAAAAAAAAAAAAACAAAAAACAAAAAAAAAAAACCAAAAAAACTTGGAACGCCCTAAAAGTATATTCGGCGTCGGCATTGTAGGTGCCATTAAGGACGGTGTTATCAGACGCATGCTGTGATTCCAGCTCGAAACCGGACGCGACGCTAAAAAGCGGATAAACAGAGAAAAAATTGAAGAACTATACAAATAAAATGGCAATAAACGCCAGTATAATATTGATAATATCGATACTTTTTTGGGTCTAAGGTGATCCCATGGTCGATTAGTTGCAACTTGCAACTGAAAGCACCGCACGTCGCGACTCGCGCTGCTTAAAAAATAAACAATTTTTGGCTAAAATTGATGAAATTACGCGCGCCAAAAGTACAACTTTGAGGAAAGTTGGCACCTGCGAGCATACTAAGAAGAAGATGGCCTAAAAGTTTCAAGCTGAAGCACTCAAAAGTAAAGCCGGGTTATTGGAAATACGAAAATTCCCGTAAGATAAGCCTCAATAAGTGCGCAGATACCTCGACATACCATCACTCGCACGACATACCATCCCTCACAAAGCTTGAGACGAAATTAATTTGCCAAAAATAAGCGCGTTTTGGGCTCAAAAAACCCATACAAATTCGCGTAGGTGCCGTCGTTCTTGAATTTTGCATATTTTCTTTGTTTTCAATTTGAAATGCCAAAAACACGAATTTTCCCAAAATTCAAGTATTATATTTCATAAAATATACATCATACACAAAGCGGCAGCTCTAGTCGCTCTGCGTGTTATTTTTTTGTTAGCCGGTGGAATTATAGGTAAATTAAAAACATGCCGCTTAATATCCGCAAAACTGCAGCTGCAGCCCTGATAAGGTCAAATGCACTCACTTGTCGCACTTGCTTGCATTTACTACGCGGCACCATTTGTTAATCCACAATGCCTTATTTTGTTTGCCTTTAAATTTCGCGATGAATTTTTTCGCGTCTACACATTGATATTCAGAAAGCCCGGAATCTGATAGTAAGACCAATTTATTAGGACTTAGAGTAAGGCATTTGCTCGTTATAACAGCGATCGGCTCTTCAAATTGGTTTCAAAAAGTTTTCCCCTTGACTCAAATTTGATATATTTTGTTTGATTTTTTGTTTCAGGGCATGGCCTTCACCCTCGAAGAAAGGCAAGCTCTTGGAATCCACGGTCTTATCCCCCCTAGGTTTAAAACTCAAGAAGAGCAATTAGAACTCTGTAAGCTTAGTGTTGAAAGGTACGAAGATCCTCTCAACAAATACATCTACCTTATGGGTCTTCAGGTATGTCTAACAAAGTTTTTGATCATTTTTTTTTTTTTTTATTTAAATTCAAGTCAAAAATCACCGCTGAAGAAACGAAGAAAATAAAAAAAAAATGAAAAAATACTTTGGCTTTATGAATTCAAAAATCCCTACTTGCGGCGTTATTCAAAATGGTGTTTGAAATTTTACAAGCAAGCCAGAAGTCTTTACATGAAGTGATAACTGAGAAAAATTTCCGTATTTCCGTAAAGATTGGCTTCGAATACTACTTAAATGCTGATTTTAAGGGGCAGAGATGCCACTCGCAACATGATTGGGGGGGGGGGGGGTTGCAATTAATACAGGAACAATAACCTTTTTAAACGGAAAATTTCGGAGCCTCATGCGGATTTGGTAAGATTTTTCTCTTTTGCCTGGTACACCTTCGCAAGTAGTGATTTTATTTGGAATACAATTTTATAATTTGCAGGACCGGAATGAGCGACTCTTTTACCGGTTTCTCTCCGAGAATGTAGAAGCATTAATGCCCATAGTTTATACACCAACTGTTGGTCTTGCCTGTCAAAAGTATGGTCTGATCTACCGGAAACCACGAGGACTCTTCATCACCATCCACGACAAAGGCCACGTTTTTGACATTCTTCAGAACTGGTGAGTTTTGTGTGCACTTGCATTTGGCTTTTCTCTTACCCTCCTCAAGATCAGATATCATAGTACGCATGTACCCATTCGGCGAGGAATGGGTCAGGGGCTGAAAAATGTTGGGACGAAATGGTCACTCTACTTCGGTGGGTGGTATGAGGACTCGAGCATGCTATTAGATAGCTTACGGTTACGACCTCACCGTACATCCGCTGGAGGAGTATAATTTTGTCCCAACATTTCTTGGTCCCTGCTGCAAACTTTGGCTACAGCGTTGTGGAGGGTCTAATTCTATGAAAATCGCGTGAAAGCCACGTTAAGCGCTTCGGAAAGTCTCAAAATAAACTCACGAACACAATAAACAACACGTTCAACAAAATTCAAAGATGGCGCTCAAATAAGCAGGTCGCAATGGGGGAATTTCATCTAATTAGGGGTGTGCGAATCCGCGTATTTCGAATCCGAATCCGAATCCGACGGGATTCGGATTCGGGATTCGAAAATTTTTTTCGGATTCGAAATTTTCGAATCTTTTTTTTTTTTTTTTTTTTTTTTTTTTTTTTTTTTTTTTTTTTTTTTTTTTTTTTTTTTTTTTTTTTCATATACATTTATAATTTTTTCGTTTTTCTAACTTTTCTTTTCCTTCCATATGTTTTTTCTTCCTCTTCCCCTCTATACATTAGCGCCTGCTATAACGACGGAAACTACTATCATCACGATTCGGTACGAGTGCGGCGCCGGCGTGTCTTCCGAATATCGATGAACCTAAACGGGGATAACGGGCGGTAATCGATCAACACCAAAAGTGCGCGCGACCAGCGAAATAGAATAGTAAAGCTAAATCAGAAAACAAATATTTTCTTCTCATTTTTCATTACATCGTAAGGAAAATAAAAGCGCCGCACTTTAAAACAATTTTTTTTGAACTTTTACGGCGCGGATTCGGATTCGGTTCGGATTCGAGAAAATTTGATTTTAAGATTCGGATTCGGATTCGGAATGAAAAAACTGGATTCGCACACCCCTACATCTAATTGCAGTTTTCTTTCGGACCGTGGACTAATCATACCTTTTTAAGCATAGCTGTAGCTGCAATTAGATGGACCGCTCATTCGACCGCCATGTTGTAATTTTTTCAAACGCACTTTTGAGTTTGTGGGTGGATTTTGGAAATTTCTCTTGTTCTCAACGTAATTTTTCAAGTGATTTTTACGTAGGAAACATCGCTTCATAACGCTGTAGCTAAAGTTTGTAACAGTAACAGACCCATCGAGGATACTCAAGATCTAAGCTTTCCCATCAGTCGAACACTTCCACTGCGGGGTCCATCATTTTAAAGTAATTGAGTTAAGATTGTAAAAGGCGTCGGCACTTGGAGATATTTAGTGCATCGCATATGCTATCAGTTGAAGGCGCGTAAGAACTGGGAGGGTTACTTTGTTGATGGTTTTTTCGGCGAGTTGCCTATCTGATCAATCTAGGGCGTTTGAGAGACCTCGAAAGTAGTTCAGTGGGTTGCGTGTACCATTAATTGAAGGCGCTCCGAAGGCAATCGTATTAAAATCTGTTCCTATTGCATTTTATTTTAATTTTATCACAGTTTAATAATCTTTATCATTAAAAGTTTTTAAGACATTATGATCTCTTCTCAGTAAGGCGAGACGTGATAATGTTTTTGACACTGTTGTGATGTAGTCTTATTTGCAATTTTTATAGTCTCATTAAGGCTTTTAATCTTTTTGATCCCTTTCACTCTTTGTCATCGATGGACTTCAAATTTGGTACCCATTGGTTTGAATCATTTGGACGAACGTCAGAATTTTCAGTTTCTTCATCAATTCTTGCTATTTCTCGAGTTTCTGTGTTGTAATTCATCATCTCCCCTCCTCCCACTTTACATCAGTTTGCTGGAGTCGTTTTGGCAACAAATTTGGTTTTGGCGCTATACTTATAACTGAACAATGTCTTTCTATTTGATGGTGTTGTTTTTGATGAAACTTTTAATATCGAGGAAAATCACAAATTTTAGCACAGATATTTGATCCAAGTTTTTTAATGACAGCTAGAAGCCACTTAAAATATCATGATGACTCTAAATTGAAAAAAGTGAGGGACGTCCAACAAAAAACCAAAATACCGCTTTTGGGGGTTTAAAACTCCATGATTACCGTCGAATTTGACCACCTCAAAATCACGACTTCTTGAGGCCTCTATACTTTACAGTGATACATAATTTCAAATCACTTCATCATTGTTTTCTTTTGTGTGTTTGTAGGCCAGAAACCGATGTTAGAGCCATTGTTGTCACAGATGGAGAACGTATCCTTGGATTGGGTGATCTCGGTGCGTACGGTATGGGTATTCCTGTTGGAAAGCTTGCCCTATACACGGCTTTAGCCAACATCAAACCGTCCCAATGTTTACCAATCACATTAGACGTCGGAACTAATACTCAGCAACTACTTGATGATCCTCTTTACATTGGCTTGAGGCACAAGAGAGTTACGGGTCAAGAATACGATGATTTCATCGATGAATTCATGCAAGCCGCTGTTAAAAGATACGGGCAAAATTGTCTTATTCAGGTGCGTTTTGTCATGAATTTTTCACTCCAACTAATCTTGTAAAACTAAACCCTTCTTGAACTTGGACTTTTAGAGATAGGAAAGATAAGCTCAACCAGAGTGCTTGAAAACAAATTATAAACGTTTGACATTTTCACAATCCGATAATATTGAAATCAATTCAAATCAAGGTAAGAGGTGTTTTGTGAAATTGGAGGTTTCTCGTTTGCTTGATTTTGACGTGATGAAAAATCATTATTTCCTTTGCCTCCCTACATTTTTAGTCATAGGTACCATACTCTTACTATGCATTTAATGATGTTTTGTCTTTTAGGAGAAACTATTTGACTGTGATTTAAAATTGTTTCAGTTTGAAGATTTCGGAAATCACAATGCTTTCCGTTTCTTGGACAAATACCGAGACAAATATTGTACCTTTAATGATGATATCCAGGGAACAGCATCTGTCGCAGTGGCTGGTCTTTTAGCGTCCCTCCGTATCACAAAAACTAGACTCTCAGATAATGTGATTCTTTTCCAGGGTGCCGGAGAAGTAAGTATTTCACTTTGTTGCGAGTTATTCTTCTCAACTTTAAAAAAGATCTCAAACTAGAGAATAAATCCTTTCTGGTGTATCTTCGGAGTTTAGTACTGATTTTTACCACCAGAGCACTATCGTTATTTGTTAATATCATATGATCGGGTAAAAGTAATTTTTATTTAAGAGATGGAATGTCAGGTACTAGATAATCATCTGAAAAATGTTGCTGCAAAATATCTTATCAGAAAAGTTTTTTCTTTTGCTTTTAGACTTTGAAAGATAATGCAATTTTACATGCAGCGTAGAATCTTTTACGAAGCACCAAATAAAAAGGGGATGGAGGGCGCATGAGAGAGAGAGAGAGACAAAAAGAGGGAGGGGGAAAAATCATGACTGGGCGTTCAATGAAGAATATCAGTACCTTTGAACTCTGAAAGAGAATAGCCTGCCAAGGAGCAAAATTGATCGCTGTTTTGTGACCAGGCTAATTTTTTTGTGAAAAAGTTTTTAGGTGAAAATATTAGTCGTCTAACTCCTCTGGTTGTTTTCATTTCAGGCATCTTTAGGTATTGCCGAACTATGTGTGATGGCAATGCAGAAAGAAGGCACGTCTATCCAAGAAGCTCGTGATAAAATTTGGCTTGTAGACTCCAAAGGTTTAATCGTGAAGGATAGACCTGAAGGTGGCGTCACTGGACACAAAACGCGATACGCCAAAAACCATCCTCCTGTCAAAACTCTTGGCGAAGTCGTGAAAAAAATAAAACCATCTGTGATCATAGGTATTCACTATTTTTTGTCCTTTAAATAGTCTCATAAGTCTTTTTAATGTGCAAGTTTCAGTAACTTTCATTGAATCCAAACTGGCTTTGAATCAAGCTAATTAGCTGAAGAGAATTTTTGCAAAGGAGAACTTTCTGAAGAACCTGCTTAAATTAATCACCCAAGCTTCAGAAAAAATATGAAACCAAAAAACTCTCATATCTTTGTATTTTGTTGCAACCGAATCTTGATGGATTCGGATTCGGGATTCGAAATTTTCTCTGATTTCAAAAATGATTTTTTTTATCAGAAAACCTCAAATCTTTCACTTTTTTTTTCACGCGTAAGAGCGGCGATTCTGCCGATTGCGGCTGGCTGCGTGCGGGTTATCTACCTGCCTATTTGTAGGCGTTTTATGCGGTGTTTTGCGTACTCGGAAACAGATGCAAGGCTGGCGAAGATAACAAAGACCCGAACCAATGGAATGCAGACTTAGATTAGTAATTACTTCAACCCATCCACAAAATGGAAAAGCACTGATTCAAGAGCCCCTGAATTTATTTTTTCTCCTTACATTTGTTTGTTTGTTTTTTTTTTTTTTTAAACAAAGAACACACTATTGTTATGTGTTTTATTTAGAATTTGTGACACCTTTGTCCTACAGGAAAATTTAAATTTTCTCTCCTTCAATTAAATCCCTAAATTGAAATTTGTAATCTCAAAGGAAATATGTGCGCTGCATTTTAAAATTACAGTTTTCGCATTTTTACCGTGCGAATTCTGGTTCGATTAGGATTCGAAAAAATTTGACTTTAAGATTTGGATTCAGATTCAAAATGAAGAAATTGAATCTGCACACACCTTAAAATTCCACTTCTTTTTGTTCTGCAGGTGCTGCTGCAATTGGAGGTGCTTTCACCCCTGAAATTTTAAAGGATATGGGCGCTAATAACAAACGTCCAGTTATTTTTGCTTTAAGTAATCCTACGAGTAAAGCTGAATGTACCGCTGAACAAGCATATACTTACACTGATGTGAGTTGATCAGTGTTCCTTCTTATTTCTTTCTTCAACTCTTTTCTACCTTAGATTTCCTCTTGAATGTTGGGGCAAAATTTTGGAAAAATGCTGCTCATCAATCTTCGGATATCAAACTGCAATTCCATCGATCAGAAATGATCCACTGGTATTAAAAGGGTCAAGAATCTGCTAGAATGTAGAAAAAAAAGACGGAAAGAAAAGTAAACGTGTGCGAATGGTTTTGGTCTAAAAATATCTATTTAATGCAAGGTCCTTGTATTTGTGTGCATCACAGACTTAGTTGTTTAGCGCGGCAAAAATACAATCAATAGTTTATTTAATGTCTAAAAGTCACTTGAGCAGTACTTATTGTTGGCGCCTCCTGGCTAAAATCTTGCGGGAACTATTTATGCTCTGCCAGCAATGGTTTTGAACTGGAGTGGAAGCAGTAACATAGTCGGCTTTACTTGGATGCATGAAATTGTCTCTTCCTCATAGCTTTTATAGCAACTGTCAATTCTTACAATTCTAGACCAAATGTGTCACTTACAGAACAGTCTTAACCAGCTGTTTAACAGAACAATTAATGATAGACCTGCTACTTCCATGTATTGAGTATTCTATTGTGATAGTATGACCAGCAATTTAATCGTCAGCAACCGAATCATCCACTTGTTCAATCAAAAGATTTCCATGTGTTCTCTAACTTTTGATGTCGAGGTTTTTTTCATAATTTTATCTTGCATTTTGTTCTCTTGTTTAATACGTACTTATTTTTGTGGTATCTTACTAATTTTCAGGGTAAAGCTGTCTTCGCCAGTGGGTCACCTTTCGATCCTGTTGTGTATAAAGGTCAGAAATTCTTGCCTGGACAAGGAAACAACTCATACATTTTCCCCGGAGTGGCTCTCGGCACCATCTGTGCTGGCATTAGACACATCTCTGAAGAAATCTTCCTCATTTCTGCACAAGTATGTTTACCTCCCTACCAATTAAATTATGTATTCCTCTATCAATCTGTGTCATGAATTCTAAAGCCCAAAATTTAATGTTTGAAGGGAGGAGTCATATGCTACCTAGTGTTGGGGTGAATCTTCATTGTGCATTTTTGATACATTTAAAATATACAAATTTTTGGACGTAAATGTGACCGTGTCTGTGGAAATAGATCTGTGTGCTCGGAAAGTCAAAATTGAGATATTGGTACCTCTGCATAGAGGTGAGTTTCCTAAGCATTTCCACATGAAGAAAGCCTAAAAGTTTCTGACCAATCAGGAATTATGATGGTTTAAATTTAAACTAAACAAAAGTTACATTAGTTTTACATTAGTTCCACCAATGTAAAATTACATTGAAGAACAAAGGTCCCTTTATCTGATTCTGACACTCTCTCTCTGAAATGCACCTTTAGCGGCGCATCAATGAACTAGACCAGCCAAAGCTTACTCTTGAGGCCGCCAGAGAGCGTTTCTCGTCCAATACTTGACTATGCATTTTTTGACCCAACGCATCAATGAACTATACCAGCTGAAGCTTACTCTGGAGGCTGCCAGAGAGCGTTTCTCGTCCAATACTTGACTATGCATTTTTTGACCCAACGCATCAATGAACTATACCAGCTGAAGCTTACTCTGGAGGCTACTAGAGAGCGCTTCTCATCAAATACCTGACTCCGCATTTTTCGACCCAAATCTCTTAAATTCGCCGTCGTGGAAAATTAGACTTCGGGAACCAAAATCCCTTTTTACAGACGCATTCACAAATAGATTTTTAATCAAAGCACTATTTCCTAACATAGAGCATTGTTTCTGAACTGTATTAACTTCAAAATAAAAATCGCAAAATGGAATTCTTAATTTCTAAAGTGACAAGTGCTGTAGAAAAAAAAAGAAAGTTCTTCCAAAGTGACATTTGCTAACTTTATAGACTTTTACTTTTACTGACAAAAAATTAGAGCAGCGGTTAATCCTACTAATTTTTTTAATCTTTTTTTCCATACATGATTTGTTCTTTCATTGAAACCCCGGTTAACTCGGTTTTTCAGACTTTGGCAGCTCTTGTGACAGACAATGATTTGGAAAATGGAAGTCTGTATCCACCACTAGAGACAATCCAAGACTGTTCTATGAAAATCGCCGTCAAAATTGCAGATTACGCATATGAAAAAGGTACAATTTTGTATTTATATCTCATGTGGGGATTCTTCTCTCGTTTTCTTGTCAAGACTCCTCTATTTCTTTAAGCCTTATGAACTCAAGTTATTTGACTGGTGTGCTTTTATGAAAAAACCTTTGAACTCTGTTGTTAGTTTAGGGGAAAGAAAATTCTGATTTTTACTTTGGATCCCTGATACACAATTTTTTCATCCTTGAAAAATTTGTGCGAAGAAATAATTGAATCTAGTGGTAAAAAAAAACCCCATAAATAAGTAACTGGGCCATAACTAATAAAGGAAAAAGTTGAGAGGGAAAATTTGCACTCTTCAATGTCGAGTAGATATACTGATAGATGTTGCTAGCAGAATCAGCCAAGCACAGCTTGAATTAAAGAAAACTTTCCACCAAGGAAGAAAAAGTAGAAAAGTGACATTCCCATCCTTCAAAGTGTTGCCAGTGTTGCTATCTAGCAGCTAAGTTTGATAAAACAGTGTGCAAGGACACCTTTTTTTCACTTGGCATTTTTTTGTGCTGCCTAGTAAGAAAACCCCGCTAAGATGATTCCAGGGTCGATTAGTACAAACCATGGACGCTACGACGCGCTGCTCAAAAAGTCAACAGTTTTTGACTTAAAGTGACAAATTCGCGCTAAAAGCACAAATTTGAGGAACATCAGCACCTGCGAGCATACTTCAGGAAGATACTCTGAAAGTTTCAAGCTGAAAAACTAAAAAATAAAACCGGAAATTATGAAATACAAAAATTTCCAGAAGCCTCAATGAGTGCGAGTGAGGCAGATAGACAAACTACCACTTGCACCCACTCTCACTCACTATATAAGCTTATGACAAAATGAATTTCATAAGTTACAGCTCTAATTCTAAACCAATTTTGCTCGTTTTGAGCTCAAAATATCCATAAAAAAATTTTGCAGGTGCTTACTTTCTTGAATTTTGCATTTTTTCTTTATTTTCAATTTAAAATGTCCAAAACACGACTTTTCACGAAAGCGACTAGTGGCGCCATCCATTGAATTGGAATCTGGAAATGTTTTGCCTGGAATCACCTTTATGACCATGATGTACATATTTATTTGGCTTTGACAAGCAAAGTGTTTAGTATTTTTCTTGTGGTAGGTCAGGGTAAAATCTGAAATTTGTATACTGAATGGGAAAAAGAGGAAAGAAAAAGTGTCAAAACTCACTTTTGTTACAGTTGGAATGATGCAAGCATACACAAGAAAGACTAAACCCTATAACTAAGTTCATTGTTTTGAACTTACTCTCATTTCAATGTTTCAGTGTCTTTTTTCTTACTAACCACATTTTTATTTTTAATACTGTCTTACTTTTAACAAAGGGAGTAGCTTAAAATGCACTGTCAGGGGTCCAGAATTTTCCAGTAAGGTTGAGTGTGGAAAAAAAAAGTGAAAGAAAGGGCCTAAACCTCCATAAATGTTGTGAAAGCTGAGCCATGATGGAAACATTTTTTTATTCATGCTTATTTGTTTTCCTCTCAATCTTTTAAATGACCAATTTTAATTAGTTTTTTAATGCTTCCTGCGGTCTGAGATTCTAAGTTGTAGATCTTTCTGCACCCCTGTTTGATGCAAAAGCTGTGCTCCTTCGCACGGGTGTTTGTGAAATGCATTTTGTCAATTTGCACATGTTTCCTCCTTTAACATAATTTTAAGGGTACAATTTGATCACATTTTCGCCTTTTTTATGTCAGATTGGAACACTACCCATCACTTTTTAACAAGGTTATAATTATTGCATTGGAATTCTTTCTTCACATTTTACGGCTTTTGTTCCGTTTCTTGTTTTTAATTTGAGTTTAAACAGTTTGAGTCAAATTGAATTTAATTGTGTTGCATGTTCTGTTCTGAAAGTTTTCTTTTAGACTGTTTGCCGTTGTATTAAGTTGAAGATTATTTTATATTTATAATAATAACTGATTTTCAACAGGATGGGCATCAACGTACCCTCAACCTTCAGACATGAAAAGTTTCATCTCTAATCAACTTTACGATTTTCATTATTCCTCCGCTGTTCCTAGAACTTATGACTGGCCTAAACTATAATGATTTCAAGGTGGTATGCTTGATTGGGTGTTGCTTAGCTTTTAATAATTGCTGTTTTCCTAACTACTTTATGCCTGAGCTTATATCCCTCCACTATTCTGGAAGCTCTTTGAAAGTTTACCAAAGAACTATCTCCTGAATTGCTCTGAGACTTACTTGAGATGAATCTTCAATGTTGAGTGCCAATTTCTGCTATGAGAGTGTTATCGCTTGATTAATGTCAAATTATAGGCCAAAAGTAATGTATAATTAAAAAAATGGAGTGTTAGGCAGAGACAAATAGAGACAGAGCACCAACTAGCTGCAGCAGAGGCACGCTGAATTCTTGCGAATTCAACAAAACAAAAGTCAACACCCTTCTGATGTCACAGCGTGTTGAATGGTGAGCACCCTCCTTTTCACTTCCCAGTCCATCCCTCCTGTGTTTTCCGCAGAGACAACAGAGACCACGCAACCGTTTGTGCGGTGGACGGTTTTATTTTTGGGGACTCAAAAAAAATAACATGAGGAACAACATCCAACAGCTCCCATGTGGATTGTTGACCAACGACCAAAACATTGATGCTTTGCTCTGATTGGCTACTGACATCAACATCTTTGCTCAACAGTCCTCATAGGAGGAGTCGTTGGGCGTTGCTTTGTTGCGACCCCCAAAAAAAAAAATTCTATTATGGGTGAGATAGCTATAGTGCGTGGTCTCTGGTTTTCCGAATGTCATCGTTCAGCACCCTGCAACATCAGAGGGGTGTTGGCTGTTGTTTTGATAAATCTGTGAGAATTCAGCGTTCCTCAAATCTACCGTATGTATTTTAGTGTAGTGCTCTGTCTCTATTTGTCTCTGGTGTCAGGAACTAGAAAATCTTTTGGAGAATGTCTCTGCATAATATCTTGTCACTAACTTCAAAAATAAGGTTGCATGTACCAAAAAATGGAATATCACATTTCGTTATTATCTATGTGATACTATTGAATCTATGTGTGATATTCTGTATTTTCAGTTTTGGTACTTTCAGCCTTATTTTTAAAGTCAGTGACGAGATGGTTTTCAGAAACATTCTTCAGCTGGTTACCTAGTATCAAACATTCTGTTTTTCTTAAAATATAAATTACTTTTGGCCTTTAATTTGACCTTTCAACAAACAGTAGCGCTCTGATTGCAGAAAGCGGCACTAAACTCACAAGATGTACTTTAAGACCTGCTAAATAAATGATATCAGTAGGCCTATCACCAATAAGTCTCACTCACAACTTTTAGCATGGATCCTATGTTTGCATGATTCAAAGGAGTCTCTTGATGCATTAACACATAATTATTTTCTGTCTGCCTTTTAAAATGTCTTTTAAAAGTGTTCATTTTGTATGCCTAAAAGATTCCCATAATTTTTTATGGAAGACTTATCAAGTCAATACTTTTTAAACATGACAGTTTATTTTTCACTTCTTTCAAAGCTAATGTCCCTCAAAATCGTCTGCTGTTTTCGAACAGCTTTTATAAAATCCAAAGACTATCCAAAGTGTCTATGAGGATTATTTTTTTGAGCTTTTGATTAACATTTCTAGCCAAAGTCTTTTTTTGGTCTGTACTTACATATCTCCTTTTTGTTAATATTCTCATTCTCTCAAAAACTGGCAAAAAAAGGCAAACCCAGTATTCGGGATTTTGTTGTTTCTCAATGGTAATCACTAATCAGAGTTGAATTTTAATGAAACAAGGATTATTACAATTCAATTTCATTATTTTGAATGTGGGGTCATCCTTGATTTGTAAAAATGCATCTCTGATTACTGTTGAAATACAATTCAAAAAATTTAAGGTTCCAAACACAGGGACTCGAATATTACTTTGTTTGCCCAACTTTGATTAAAACTGCATTGCTTTCTCATGTAACTCCAATGTAACTACATACCTTTAACGGCATTAAGTTTCTTTATTTTTGCATATTTCTTCAAAACATTTTGAAATTTGGCGTATTATACTCTGTTTGGGATAGTCCAAGTTACGGCTTTCTGAAATCACTCAATCAGGAATGCTGAAATCTTTGAAAAGTTACATATTGATTCACCATTAGATATCATTTTCCTAAGCACGTCGAGCAGAATTTAAATTTAAAGTCAGTTATTCAAAATTCGTGAATGCCGCGAAAGTTTAATTTTCGAGTGGACGTTCAAAGCCTATATAATTAGTCTGTTCACGGTATTGTCTGTTTCAATAAAAAGGTCTGGAAGGCCGGTCTCTCGGACAAGTAAAGCAACCGAGAATCGATGGCCTAGGAATCAGTGCGTTGCAATATAGTGCCTTTTTACCTGACCTCCCATCGGACTTCTTATCCCGAACAGAGTTTATGCACAGTGGGATTAAAAAAAAGATAACTCAGTTTTGCCCAAAGTGGGCTTTAGCGGCTTTTATGCTAAACTACATCAATATGTACAATCTTTTTTGACTAACAGAGTAAACATTAAAAAAATTTGTTTGAGGTAATGAAATAAAGGTGTAAGTGTATCTGGTCTCTAAACATGGATGTTAATCAGACAAGACTGTTTTGTGTCAATCTGAGCTTTAAATAAACACAGAAATTGCTCACAAAGCTTGATTAAGTGCTAGAAAAAGTTTGCTTCATGATGATGATGATGAGAATGGCATATTAATGCTGTGCAACCAAAAAAAGTCAAGCGTCATTTTATTTTGTGAAAATGATCTCTGGGTAGAATATGATTCTCCTTGATTTTATGACCGGGAAAGTTATTGCTTATTCTTGCTTTGCAACATTGACAAAAACTAACTGATCCGTGGTTGCTCACTACGGTTTAAAGGGTAGGTAGGTATTTGTATCCTCTTTTATAAATTGTCTTTTGTTCACATCTACTCTTACTTTGATTCTCTGCAGCGGTGGCTTGAGCAATTAGACAACAATGTTTTCCTTCCATTTGATGCAATGCAAAAAAATTGATTCGATAGTGAAGCAGTGCTTCACTTACAATTGATTGTTTTACATAGATTCAAATGGAGGGAAAACATTTTTGCTACCACTGATTCTCTGTATTTTTCTTTATTCTAACCTTCTGTAATGTTTTGTCATTGATTTTTCAGGTATCGCTGCCACTTATCCAGAGCCCGAAGACAAGCAAGCATTTGTCAAATCGAAACTGTACGATTTCACTTACAACTCCCCTGTTCTACCAGTTCAATTTGGCTGGCCGAAATCAGCTCTTCAATGACTGAGCAAATTGTGAATCAAAGACCAACGTGAGATAGTCTCTTAAACTCCATCCCCTTGTGTTCTACTTGATACTGAACTTATGGTTGTATCGGTGAAATTCTGAAGGTTGTCCTATATCAGGCTTCCGTAACATTCTTGAAAATCCTTGAGTCTTTTTCCTATTTCCACACCAGTGGGGCACTGGGACATTCTCTATCTCTCTCCTTTCTCCATTAAAACATTCATGTTAGAGAAGGATAAATGTGGGGATAAACCCGATTTTTCAACATAGACGTAATCCTGGGTGCATCACTGTTCCATACAATTTTATCCTTCCGTTTTATATTTATATTTGTTGTTTTAAGGAGACAATGTTCAAGTTACTGCGAAGTTAAAACAGTAACGTTAACTTTTTACTTTTAATAACCTGTTCTTTTACTAAATAATTTTGTTTTACTGTCGTAAAACAGGAATACATCTCAAAAAGTTTAATTAATGGTAGCGTTTCATTCCTATTTTCTCAAAGAGTGTCTTCAGGGGAAGTGTTTCCAGTCTGTAAAGATTCTGATTTAAGCTTCTATGAATTCCACGTTTTCTATCTTGTCTTGAAATCTCTCCGGTCATGGAGAAGATCCGTTCTTGCTTGAACTGAAATTGTTTCAATAACCTTTGTTTTAAAAATTTAGTATTATTCCTCTCTCTTCTCTTCTGTATTGTGAAATTTTTTAATTAACTTGTAATACTTTTTTTCTTCCTTTTTTTTAATAAGATGGCTGTGCAAGTTTAAATCGTGCATTCAAAGAACTCAGCTCATTTTCTTTGTCAAAAATGAAAGATCAAAGAAAAAAATCTCCTAGGGTTTCTCCCTTTAAATACTTAAATTATTTTTATTGTAATTTCCTTCTTATTTACTTCTTTTTATATTTTTGAATTTTATCACAACTTTTTGTTTTTGTTATTCGACCATTCTGTTACATCTCTTGCTTTGTGAAATAGTGTAATAAAGTTATGTTAATTAATTCATTTTTATTTGCATTTTTCTTTTTGTAAGGATCTATTTTTCTCATTTCCCAAGCATCTCAACTTCTTCTACATTTTCCTCTCAGTCCCCCCCTCCCCCCCAAGAGACCAATTTCATTGGGGTCTGGGAGCAAGGAGGGATTTATGGGGATGCAGTCTGCCATGAATTAACCCTCCAGGAAATGTGCCAGCCCTTCGGAAAAGGAAGAAGTGAAGAAAAACTGAAATGAATCAGAGAAAATAACGTGTTTTGACAATTGAATGAAAGGAAAGGGATATTTGCCTTTTTCATTGTAAAGAAAGTCCCCTTAAAATATTCTTCACCTTGGCTTCAACAAAACTTTTGTTTAGAGTAGTTAGAAAATTATGCTGCAGTAGATTTCACTTTTAGACGGTCAATTTATAAAAGTTAAACATTTGTTCCAATACGTATCTGGAATATCTCTTGAATTTCACCTTTAAAAATGCGATAGGTAACTGAAAACCTGCAAAAATGTCTTTCCAAATTTCTACTTTTAGTCCTTTTTTTTCAAAAAAAGGTGCCAACCAAACTTTTGGATCACAAATTGCTAACCATTTCCTCTTCATTCTCTTAGACAAGTTGAGGAGCAAGAAGTGAGCAGAAAGTATGGAAAAGTATCGCTTGTTCCCAATTCTTTTTTTACTGAAAAATATCTTCGAAAATTTGTGATAGTTCAAATCTGTCCTTCTTTAGGTGCGTGGCCAACAGTATCAAGTTCTAAGCAGTCAACAAATTTTGATTAGGAAGAGTTCCTTGCTGCTGAACATTATTTAGTTGAGGGTTGAAGGAGGGGGAGAAAAAAAGGAACCAAAAAAATCGAGTCAACAGAATATATTTACATAATATTTTACAGTTACGTGAGAGAGATTCATTGGCGGGGTGATGTGGTGAAGCGTGCAATCTGACAACGTTGCATTTTGATCCTAAAAAGACAAGATAACATACAAAATACAATGGAGCAATAGGGTTTGTCTTAGCGACTTTTTGTCTTGTCTTGTCTTTGGTTGATTCATCAGGGCAAAATGGTCTGCCTGTAGCATGACAAAAACATGATTATATGATACAACAACAGAGAAAACTTTCACACATGTTCAAATCATTGCAGAAATAGAAATAGCAAATTGAAATCAGTTTCTAACTCCATAGTTTTAATAAACTGTGTATTTACAAATAAAATTTGATTTCTCTACAAAATATAACAAATAGCAAAAAACTGAAAGTCAAATTGTATTTCATTTTACCAAACTATCCTAAGGGTTTATTCACAACGATAATGCCCAAAGGACCTTATTCACGAGAATTTGAAGCACTTGTTACAAACAAAACTTAAGAGCAAAACTAAAGCCAGAAATTTCTTTTTACTCATTGTCAGATTAGCAATAGAGTATTGATAATGTTGAAATAATGCTAGAGGTCGTTTCAGAAGTGCAGGCGCACCTAGACGAATAATCTTTGGAATTTTCTAGCCTTATTTCTTATATTACACAGTAAAAATGAATGAAAATTAATTCGAGCTTTGGCTTTCAGCTGAGAAACACTTTAAAATCAACAGGTAGGTATAAAGTGGCTGGCAAGTTTTATTTTTGTTCGAAGGAATGAAAAATGATGATTCGCTAAAGATTTTACTGTTGAGCAGTGCCTACACTTCTGAAACAAACTCCAATGAGAGACTTCTTCAAATCTTCTTTAAAAGGTGATTCCATGGCAAACTCCCGAAAATTTTAATCCGATAGATGGCGTCACTTGTCGCTGGTTCCGAAAATAGCTGTTTTTTTACGGTTTTTGGCTGTTTTCTCTGCACAGACGAATAATGGACAAAAAATCGGAATGTCAGCACCTGCTTAATTTTTTGCTTGATTTTTTGAGCCTTAAGCGGGCCAAATTGATTCTAAAATAAAGGCGTAACCATGCAAAGAAAAAATCATGTGTAATTTGGAGTTGTATAAGTAAAGATTACAGGTGAAACAGAAACCTGTAATCTTAACCGATACAACTCCAAATTACACATGATTTTTTCTTTGCATAGTTATGCCTTTATTTTAGAACCAATTTGGCCCGTTTATGGCTCAAAAAATCAAGCAAAAAATTAAGCAGGTGCTGACATTCTAATTTTTTGTCTATTATTCGTCTGTATAGAGAAAACAGCCGAAAACCGTAAAAAAACAGCTATTTTCGGAACCAGCAACATGTAACGCCATCTATCAGATTAAAATTTTAGGGAGTTTGCCATGGAATCACCTTAAGGTGGTTCCATACCACTCTGTAGAGAGATTTTAAACCGCTAGATAGTGCCACTAGTCTCTTTCACACATTTTGACTTTGATGGCTTATAAAAATTGAGGAATTTTGTGCAGTAACAGCCTGAGTGAGAAAATGGAGTTTCAGGAAAACAAGCTTCAAACATTTTCAATGCTGCTACTTTTATCGTAAGTACCTGCTCTATCGAAAAAAGTCAGAACAAGCCTACGTTCAGAAAATTTGATCCAAGCAAAAAGAAGCCTCAGTGAAATGCACAGACCTCAATTTTTTTCCGGGACCAAACAACGAAAATATCAAGCCCAAAGGACACAAATAATTTAAATAAATTTAAAATCTATGAAAAGAGACAGCTGGATGCTGGTGGCTCTGTCTGGAAGATTAAAACATCAAGAGTGGTGTGGAACCACCAGGTGAAAAATTATTTAAAATTAGAGGATGCAGCAGATAGCTTGAAATATATTTTTATTTTTTTTAACTGCGCTGGGATTTACTTGAAATCAGGTATGCTTCGCTTTCTGTTTGGATTAGACAGTAAGCAGGGCGTCTGATTATTTGGGTATTTTACTACCCGGACAAGGCTTGGTCCCAATTGGTCTGGATGGGTGCGGTTCTACTGTTGCTTTACTTTTCATATTTTATTTTGTTGAGTAAAAACATTAGATTAAGTAAATCAGTTTAGTTTTTGAAACAAATGCTTCGGATGGAAGAACAAAGAAAACGGAAAAGTAACAAAAATTAACTACAGAATTCCTAATTTTTATACAAAAATATTTACACAGAAAAAACAAGGTTTCTATAAAACTAATGGAGACTAAAAGTGAGGTAGGCAGACTTTGCCAGCAAAAAGCTCCGATATCACAATTATCCATAAAGATAAAACAAATAATATATACGATATTCCTACTTGATGACTATTGGGTAGTTGATACGGTTGACCTCCAATTTCATCGATGTGAAAACCCATGGGAAATATCACAGCCGCCAGACAAAACAACACCACTGGAAATAAAAAGAATCATCAGATGATGAAGAAAAGAGGAAACGTACTAATCAATGAAAGAGAATCAATTTTTGCTAGAGTAGAGGAGAGAAACACAGTCAATCCTCACTAACAACAGCGTTAGCCATTAGTTCAGGTCATAAGCCTGAGACCAAGAAATTCAGCAGGAATAAGGTATGGTGCGTTTTTTTACTCACCAGTACAATGGATAAGAACCGTAATGGTTTTCCCAAACCAAATTTGACCCAGTTTAAGTGCTGAATAATTTTTTTCAGTATAATACCGGTTCGGTTTTTTCAAAGATCTGAATTTCAGGTTTCAGTTCAGTTTGCGATACAAACAAGTGAAATTTCAGCTCAATTTCGGTGCGAATCTTTTTGGATCTTGCCAGTCTAAAGACTTTCTGAGAGTGATTTATGTGATTTTAGCTGGTTTTTACATCAGACTGACCTATTCATTTGCTCACAGCAAAAGGTTACAAGAGCCCCATTAGGAACTAGATGCAGAGAAGGGTTAAAATTTTGTAAATTGGGAAATATTTTACAGTAAAGCCACTTCTGTATTTCATTCGAAAGTGGAGGAATCTCACATAACCTTCTTGACCATCGAAGAGGGTAGTTATAAAAACTTCCTTCCGCCAAATTAAAAAAAAAAAAAAAAAAAGACTAGAAATATTTGATAAAAATTAGTTAAAAACAACAAGATCTTTGTAAAAGTGAATGACTAGCCCTTTCAACAAAGGTTTCAACAGTAACTAGCAAAAAAGTCTTACATGCAGTGAATCCAACCCATCTGGCATACGGCACAACATTACGATCCCAATATGAGGAGGTCAACAGAATTATAGTTGTTGTGATGCAAATACATCCGAGGAAAATGCAAACTAAAGCAAGGAGCCACTCTGGCTGCAAGGTTGGAGTGAAGCATATTTGAGGCCGGTTATAAACAGTCATGCATGACCACAAGAGTCCTAGACGAGTCTCACCTTGAATCATAGACAAAATTTATTAAAGATAGAAAATTTGGCAAAAAGAGACAAAGAGGGGAGAGAGGAAAGGTAAATTGAATTACTGAAATACTAAGTCCCTACCAGAAGGTTACGAAGCTAAAATTTTCAGAAATAGAAATGCCTGACCTACGACAGTAGATACACAGTTTTTTCAAACAACTGTACAATTGGGTGACCAATCAATCTTTATCACGGATGGCAACGACTAACCAATCAAGAACAGTGGTGGAGGGAAAAAAATCTGACATTGTACGGTTGATTGATCAGTTATTGCAATCAGAAAAAAAGGTTGACTGCTGAAGCAGTTACTAGAGAAAACCATTTAGAGCTTGATACAGAAGTAGGGGAGAGCTGAACTGATAATCTTGAACATTACAAAACTTCCTTCCTTCAAATCTGAACAAAATTAGTCGGAGACTTTGCAATCGTGATTTCAAAGTGCGTTACAATGGGAAGCCAAGTTTTCAAATCCATCATGCAATGTGAGAAATAACAATGGAAAAATTCCAAGGATTACACGGTCAGCTCCACCTACAGTTCTGAAACGAGCTCTGTCTAAGTACTACAATGGGTCAGATGGATCTGGTTCAAAAATGTCTAATTTGGAATGAAACTCAAAATAATTGGCCTGAAAAGTAAGTTAATTAGTACAAGGGTCATCTCAAAAGTAAGTATCAGGTTTTTTTTCAAAGAAAACTTCTTAGAAAACTAGAGCAAATCTGAAAAAAAGTGTTAGACGCGTCGTATTCTCAGCTTTAAGTGTCCCTTCTTTTGGATTTTCATTATCTTCAAAATTGAACAAATGGCGGCGATTTCAATTTTTAGAAAAATTGTCAAAAACTGATAAAATGGCATCTGACTGTATTTTTTGACACAGCCTCCTTCTTTCTTTAGACATTTTTGATACCTTTTACCTACATCACTTTCCTTATTCCATCAGAAAAGAACACTTCATCCTGGTTTAGGATCCAACGGTTGATAGTCTTTTTTGATGGAATAAGGAAACTGGTGCAAAAGGTATCAAAAATGACTAAAGAAAGCAGGAGACTGTGTCAAAAAATACAGTTAGATGCCATTTTAACAGTTTTTGTCAATTTGTTTACCTCCACTTTGTTCTCTTTAACAATATTGATTCCCCATGTCTAAAAAACGATACCTTTGATTGCTTAAAATTTTGGGTCCACTGTGTTGGGATATGGTCGCAGTAAAATAGCAGCCATTTATTCAATTTTGAAGACACTGAAAATCCAAAAAAAAAGGTTTTGAAGCTGAGGATACAAAGCGTCTAACAGTTTTTTCAGATTTTCTCTAGTTTTCTTAAAAGTTTTCTGTGAAAAAACCTGATAGGTACTTACTTTCGAGACAACCCTTGCATTTTCAGCAGCGGGCAGTAGAAATTTCACTACTTTGTTGGTCAAAGCTTGGATTTTAATGTACAGAAGTACGAAACACAATAACGCCTGGTTTCCAATGAGACGCAAGGCCTTGAATTGCTTTTCGCTTGCGTTTAGGCAGGTGAACTGAGGAGATAACAAATCGTTTTTAGCCAGTGCATGAGGAGACCAATCAGCATCAGGCATTTCAAAAGGCATGCGCTGAAAGATGTGCACTCACATCAACGAAAACAAGATCTGACAGTGCCTCTCAGTCGTCCATCATAAGAAGTTGAAAATTTATTAGTTCAGTTGAGACGGCGCAATGTGATACGGAGCTGTTGCGGAGCATTAAGAACAAACTAATCTCTCAGGTGCAGCTCAACTAGATTGCGGTGCATCAAAGCAAACCGGAACGAATTGCGTCTCGTTGGAAACCACCCTGAACAATCCAAGCACACCTCCAAACCCATCTGAAATAAGTTCTGCTTTTCCAATTACGCTTCGGACTAGCTGACAAACTAGTTGATGTTAAAGCGATGTTTCAGAGACTTCTTAAAGATTAAAACATTGCGATTACATGAGTCAACTTACCTCCAACATCTGAGATTATCCAGTCGGGCATCGCTAGACTGACGATGGCAAAAATGTCAGCAACCGTAAAAAGAGTGCCAGCAATAACTGTCAATTTGTCCATCTTTATTCATCTGCTACGACCACTTCATTTTTTCCAATAAACTATAATTTTGACACATTCAGACGTTTCGACATTGGGTCACATGAGTGATCCTGGGATTTCTTATTTAATGGTTGATTCCTAGGTAAAATTCCGTCAGAAAAACGGTGGTGAGCTTAAAAAAGCTCATAATCGTACGCAAAGCTACAAAAAAGCTGCTTAAAGTTAAGCAGTAAAATAATCGTTTTTCATTGGTCCGCTCCGTCACGTGACCGATTCTACGTCACATATTCCTTGTCTCCCCGACGGTCGTTTGTTTACATTGAAACTACATGGTAAACGCCGTGCTAAGTGTGTCTCCGGTAGTGATCGTCTGTTTTTCGGGATTTTATCGATTAAATAATGAGCTCGCGAACATTATCTGTTTATTTTTTTGTGCCTGACAGTTCAACAACGAGCTAGAGAATCTCTAGAATGGTCGACAGCTCGACACAGTGCTAGTTAATAACCAGGAAGTTTGAAAACCTGAGACCTAACCTCACTCAACTCTTTCAAAAATGATCCTTCCTTCATTCCCCAGTGTTCTTTTAAAGCCAGTTTTTAATATTAGAGAGAGCTTTAGTGTTTCTTCGCGTTGCATTGGAGTCTTACCTGAATGGTAAAGCTACTGTCAGGATTCTCAGCTAGTGCTGTGATACTCCTCCTGTTCTGTTTCAGATTCTGTGGCATGATTTGAGTTATTTTTCCGGTCACTCCTGCGTAGGTTCTTTAAATTATCTATCTCAAATTATTAGTGTTGTTGAATGATATGGGAACTCGGAAGGTACTGTTTACAATCACAGAGGAATTGGTCTCTCGGGCACAAGTTCAGGCAATAAAGTAAACCAATAACTCATCTCCCTACGTGTAAAGTGTATCAACTGGCAAACTTCAACTTTGATGTCTGATTTGCAGTAAAAGGTAATCTTCATGCCAAGGTTATCATTTGCGGAACTCAGTCTGAAGTTAAATCATCGGTGGAACAGCGGCAATTTTTTTTGGATTACCAATCTTTCCCCGGAGGTATGTATCTTGTGGTGAAATTCGATTTCATTCTCAGCATTTCTATGCGCTCTGTTAATTGGCAGTTATGCAGGTATGCAGTTAATTGGCATTTTAAGGACTGCTAGAGGTTGTTTTCGATGTGTAGGCGCACCTAGCCCAATAATCTTTAGAATTTTTCAACATTATTTCTCATGTTACAAAGTTAAAATTAATGCAGATATGAATATGCACGTTGGCTTTTCACCGTAAGCCGCTTTAGAATCAAAAGTTTCAAGTCCGAGGCAAGTTTTATTTTGATTTGAAGGAATGAAAATTAAAAGCCTTTCAAAGATTGTGGTCTAGGTGCACCTACACTTCTGAAACGAGCTCACTAATGAGGTTTGGCCGTGAAACTTTGAATATCAGCAGTGGTTCTGCAAACTACTGTCCGTACCAAGTGGATGATTGGAACTAAGTATTTGTAACTCTTTTTATGAATGTATCATGAACGTACACGGACCTGATGGAACTCCTACTATCTCTGCAAGATTGAGTCAACTACCAACAACTATATCAGCTCTATTTACTGGCGCATACATTGAATGACCTAAATGGGATGGGAAAAGTTCCCCTGAAAGATTAGCTGTGGTAAACAAAGTTAACTTATTACAATACAATGGTTTGTGACCGCCTCATCTAGCTCAAATTTTTTTTTTTTTTTTTTTTTTTTTTTTTTTTTTTTTTTTTTTAAATTTTAAATAGCCCTACAGCAGCTAATCCCATTCAGTTCAAAATTAAACGTACAGTGCGAGGTCACATACGGGAGGATGGGTAACACATAGGTATAAGATTCACCCACCACGGCCCATTGGTGGGGCTTATTTTGGATAGGAGGCCATGGGTTAAAGGACCCCCCTGTGTGACCGGCATAGTAGTCTACATCCCCCCCAATTTTCATTTTGATAGTTTATCAGGTGTCCAAAAACGCTTCTTTTAAATAAATTTAATTCTACATTTTCCCACTTCGTGCATTTAAAATCAAAATATTTTCTTAATCCTAAATAAAAAATAGACCTATCAATGCTTTTATTTCCCCCATAATATCTTTTATAATCCCCATACCTTGTTACTCCCTCATTTTTCATACACACAATTTTTTCGGTTGCATCGTCGACCCCCTCTATATATCCTTTTCTTATCTTATAGATAAATATAAATACTCTGTATAGGATATACAATTCTATACATAACCAGTTTAAACATTTCAACATTTCAATAATTTTGCACTCTCTCTTTCTCCCCAAAATATACCGCATTGCTGCATTCTGCCCCAATTGTAATTTTTCTAGATTTTCCCCATTAGCTTCGAACAGTATTGACGAGCAATAGTCAAGTATGGAGCCAACTATTGCATGATAAACTATCTTCTTACATTCACAAGTGCTAACTCTACTTATTCTCCATAATAAACTAGTTTTACTCTTATATCTATTCACTACACTCTCAACATGCTCCCCCAAATCTAGTTTATCATTGATTAAAACCCCCAAATATTTTAATTTTCTCACTCTTTCCACTATCTCTCCATTCATACTCAACACCCCCTCCCACTCATTCATACGATCTCCCATTATTAGATACAAAGTTTTCTTAATATTTAATTTTAACTTATTAACATTCAACCATTTACACACCTCTCCAAGCTCCCTATTTAGGACATAATTTATATCAATGACATCGTCACTACTGAAGTAAATTAGTGTATCATCCGCAAATACGTGGACTTTACACTCGCTCAAGCAGTTCCTAATGTCATTTATATAAATTAAGAATAAGAGAGGCCCTAATTTACTCCCCTGTGGAACTCCCAAGTCCATGGACAGTTTATCAGATCTAAATTCCTCCCACTTTACCAGCTGTTCCCTATTTTTCAGGTAGTGTTTTAACCATTTTAAGGCCCCACCACCAATACCCATTTTCCTCATTTTTATAATCAAGATTTCTCTGTCAATTGTCTCGAACGCTCTTTTTAGATCCAAGAAGACAGCGGCAATTTTTTTTCCCTTTGCCACATCATCCCTCCATTCCCTGTGGATCATTTGAATTAGTTCCTCCGTTCCTCTCTTTCTTCTAAAACCCCTTTGCTCATTAATTAATATTTTTTCTTTTTCGAGGAACTCCGTTAATCTACTCACCACAACACCCTCCAACACTTTTTCTATGAATGGCAGTGAGTTTATGGGTCTCATTTCTTCTCCATTTGTGGTGTTTTTTACTTTGGGCACTGGTGTTATTTCTGCCACCTTCAATTCATCTGGAACTACCCCTTCTTTTAATGATTTATTAATCAGTGTTGCCAATGTTCCACTGAAAGTATCAACATATTCTTTGCCAATTTTACAACTGAGAGGAAAACCCCCATTACTATTTTTCATTTTCTTTATAATTTGTTCCACTTCAACCTTACTTGTTGGTTCAAATTCCCCTAATTTAATCACGTAATTTTCATCATCCCTCCCCCCTTTAAACACATCGTTACCATTATTACCTAACCCGATTTCCTCCACACTATCCCTGTAATACTTGTTTAATTTATCGGCTGCTTCTTTACCTCTAAATTTCTCTCCTGCAACTCTTAGAAACCCTTTTTTATTACTCTTACTCACTCCGATTAATTCATTTATTACTTCCCACGTTTTCCTCCCATTTTCCTTATTTTTTTTTAAATTATTTTCAAAATATTTTTTTTTGGCGTTTTTTACAATTTTTACAAATTTATTTCTCTCTATCTTAAATAGATTCCAATTTTTTTCCGATTTAGATCTGGAGAACTCCCTATACGCTTCATCCCTAACCTTCCTCGCCATACCAATATCTTTATTCCACCACTTGACTCTCCTCTTAACAATACATTTCTCCTCCTCCTGAACTGCTTTTTTGCTCTCCTCCATTAACCAACAGAAGGCCCGTTGTGTCCCCCACTCCTCCATCTTTCCAACTTTGGCCATTGTGTCAATCAATTTATTCTCATCTAATTTTCTAATCATATATTTTTCCTTAATTCTACTGACACTACCTGTGTCACAACTTATTACCAGGTCTACTCCACTATGGTCGCTAAATCTGGGCGTGTGGAATACTTTACACTCCCTGATTTCCTTGCCACTACCCCAATTAAACACTAAGTCAATCATTGACTCGACTCTATTCGTAACTCTAGTGTTTTCCTTTATCATTTGGGTGAATCCTAACTCTTCATTAATGACTCTAAATTTATTTGCTACCCAATTTCTTCCATCACTCAGCTCCCATCTAATATTGAAATCCCCCATTAAAATACCCATATCCCAATTTTCTCTGATTATCCTCATTTCTCTTGAATACCACTCAAAAAATTGCTTAACACCACCACTTGGTGACCTATAAATCACTCCTAGGAACATCATTTTCCCCATCCCCTTTATCCCTATCTTCTTAATCCATAACTCATTACTCACTGTACTACCTAAATCTGTTACCTCAATTTTTCTGCTCACATAAATGACTACTCCTCCCGTATGTGAACTATGAGAGTCCGCACGCAAGAGAACGTAGCCGTCAATACTAATCTCCTCATCATTTGTTCTATTTGTTAAATGAGTCTCCGTACACCCTAAAACATCGATTTTTTTCTCTTCAATTCTAACCCTAATTTCATCAATTTTAGCATAGAGTCCATCGACATTGAACATCTCAATCACCATACCCTTTACCCTTGCTCTCTCTCCATTACTCTTCCAATTTCCCCTTTCCTCATTTTTACTCTTTATTTTTGACTCACTGATACTCCCTTTTTTACCTCTTATCTCTATGTCTCCCTCAACTTCCCCCAACTTAAGCTCTCTATCCTCATCTGAGCCAGTACAAATGTACCTTTGTCCACTCCCTAACCATTTAAATTTAGATTCACTACTTGTTTCTCTATATCTTTTTTAATCAAATTTCTGTACATCTCAATCATTACTCCAATTACTTGCCTCACCCCCCTTTTATTTAATTTACCAAAATCTTTCTTGCTGAAGTCCGCATTATCCATGCATAGACTCAAGTAAATATACCCATCAAGTGCTATCGTTCTCAGCTCTCTATTAACTCTGTCTATTTCCATATTAACACATGAGGTCGGGTGCAAGTCGACTCTATGTGTGATACTCATTATCCAGAATATGCATCCATTATCTTCGACTGTTTTTTTGAGTCTTGGCAGAATATTTAAGAGTATTACACTATCGTTGCTGAATACTTCCTTCCTCCCCGCAGCAAATATGACGATATCACCTTCTACAAACCTCCCCAAATCCTCCTCTAAGCTCCCTTCCCACCTTTCTGCCCCCCAATCTTTCTCAGTCGAAACTCTTACCTCGATGTTTTTGTCGATTATCCAAAATTCATCAAAAAGGCTTTGTTTTAATTTTGCGCTGTACTCGTCAGCTAAAAGCCAAATCACACGTTTCCCCCCTCTTTTTGCCTTTTCCTCATCCCTCAACCTCTTCAACTTGTTACTCCTGTCTTTCTCTTTCATACCCCGCTTTTCCTCCTCTATCTCCATCCATATTTTTTCCCTAATTTCATCATTCCCCAAATTAGCATCGATACCCCCCACAATCCCATTAAGTTTAGCCTTATATTTAATTAATTTTTTCTCCAATCCCTCTACTCTCTCTCTCGCTTCTTTCAACTCCTCCTCAGTTTCGCATTTACATTTTCGGCATGTCCATAGAATAGAATCACTTAGTTTTGTAATTACACCATAATCATCGTCAGTCATCCCCACACACTCTAAATGGAACCATTCATTGCACCCCCCATCACAACCCATACACTTAGTTTCTTCCCCCAGTTCTTTCTTGCATTCTCCACACTTTACCTTACCCCCCTTCTCACTCTTAAATTCGTCAAACCCATCTCCCACTTTATTTTCACCCATATTTGAATTTAACAGTAAAACAGTACTGATGGACAGTACAGTACAAAACTTTCTACAGGGGATTGCTGCTGTAGGCTTATTCTAACATACACGTGCCGGCCCAATCCTGCTAACGTATACCACTAGCGTATGATATCCGACAATCTGACGGTACGGTGCAATGACGAAAATAAACACAGAACGAAATTAATACAAAATTTAAATACAGAAACGAAAGTACGAAAGCCCTAAACAACGAAACAAATGTACGACAATGTACGATAATAAATTCCAGACGCGACTCACGATACAATAGGTACAATGCGATAACACGATAACACGGAAAAGTAGCCGCGAAATAACTCCGCGAAGTAACCTCGAACCGCTCCGCTCCGCTGTCTGAACTGACTGCTTGATAACTTTTCTGGCAAAGTTATTGCAATAAGCTATCGGAAGGTCACTTGGGTGGACTGCTATAAGGATATAAGTAGTAAACTAGAAATTCAGAGAATGAAATCGAATTTCACCACAAGATACATACCTCCGGGGAAAGATTGGTAATCCAAAAAAAATTGCCGCTGTTCCACCGATGATTTAACTTCAGACTGAGTTCCGCAAATGATAATCTTGGCATGAAGGTTACCTTTTACTGCAAATCAGACTTCAAAGTTGAAGTTTGTCAGTTGATACACTTTACACGTAGGGAGATGAGTTATTGGTTTACTTTATTGCCTGAACTTGTGCCCGAGAGACCAATTCCTCTGTGATTGTAAACAGTACCTCCCGAGTTCCCATATCATTCAACGACACTAATAATTTGAGATAGATAATTTAAAGAACCTGCGCAGGAGTGACCGGAAAAATAACTCAAATCATGCCACAGAATCTGAAACAGAACAGGAGGAGTATCACAGCACTAGCTGAGAATCCTGACAGTAGCTTTACCATTCAGGTAAGACTCCAATGCAACGCGAAGAAACACTAAAGCTCTCTCTAATATTAAAAACTGACTTTAAAAGAACACTGGGGAATGAAGGAAGGATCATTTTTGAAAGAGTTGAGTGAGGTTAGGTCTCAGGTTTTCAAACTTCCTGGTTATTAACTAGCACTGTGTCGAGCTGTCGACCATTCTAGAGATTCTCTAGCTCGTTGTTGAACTGTCAGGCACAAAAAAATAAACAGATAATGTTCGCGAGCTCAGGATTTAATCGATAAAATCCCGAAAAACAGACGATCACTACCGGAGACACACTTAGCACGGCGTTTACCATGTAGTTTCAATGTAAACAAACGACCGTCTGGGAGACACGGAATATGTGACGTAGCCACTGATCTCCCGGGCCTACCGCCATTACTCGCCCGATTTAAACGAAATCAATTTTTTCACTTTTCAAACCAATTTATCTTGATGTTCCCGTGATCTTAGAGAAAAAAGGAAAAACACGGGTCTCTTATTTTTTTCTCAACTTTCATATTGTGAATTAAAAAAAATCGACTCATCTGACCCTTTCGCCTCAATGTTTACTTAATTTGACACTTTCGTGATGTTTGATGAGAATACGGCGATACAACGGCAGATGAATGGTGAATTTTCGATAGATTTTTTGTTGTTGTTGTTTTTATTATACAGTGATGCGTATTTTTACTGTGGCAGCGTAATTCCTTTTTCCAATGACAGCATCACTGATATCAATATCAAAATTAGATTCTGTTTTGATCGGCTGCGAAAGAATTTCTTATTTCATTGGAAGAAGTCGTTTTTTTATTCTCACCGATAGTGTTGTGAATGTGGTATTGTTAAGATGGCGTGTTATTCTAAGCTTTTAGCTTTTATTTTACCGTAAATCTGTGACACTCCGACACAAAGACTTCTCTTCCCTAAGCTTATTTAAGCCCTTGCACTTTGCGCAGTTTGTTGTTGATTCATTGTAATTTCAATTGTTGCGATAAGCATTAATTTCCCTTGTGCTCTTCATAGTCACTCATAGTGTAAATTTTATTTATGAGTTGGAGGTGAGAGCGGTGTGATCTCAAAATGGCAAGTGTCAATATATTAAACGATACGCAATTAACATGGGCAGAGTTTTGTAACAAACATGCCAAAACTGCTGCCACAGAGTTTGTCAAAGCACTCTGCAATTACATTAGACCTGAATTAAATGCCAACGAAGTATCAAGATTAGCTGTGTCTCACAAAGAATTTCTTAAGAAGTTTATGGATTGTTTCATGGAACATTTTGAATCTGAGTTTTCCAAAAACAATACGTTCAAAGAAAAGCTCACCAACGGAAATATATTATCGGCCGGTACGTCCCAAAGTTGTAGTCGAATCAACAATCATGACGAGTTCAGTGACTATTCCGAGAGAGATGGTGATTCTCCATCTCCGAAATCAAGTCATAAACCATTTTTTAGGAGATTATCTTTTAAAGGCCTAAAAAAAGGTAAGAGCCTGTTTACGAAGCAAAGCTCTGACGATGTAGATGGTGTCTCTGGTCATCATGAAAAACACTCGAAGCACTCCAAAACCAAGTTGGCAAAAATTGTTGTCGAATGTCGCAAAGAAGGTATTGTTAATTATTTGATTGGTGAGAATCCCGATGGTACTGAAAAATGGGAAAAATGTAGATTAGCCCTGGTCAAGACAGTCAGTGGATATATGCTTGAGTTTTACTCTCCACCGAAGGTAAGTGTTCTATGCACTGTCAGCATGTTGCTACATCTAATATTCACTTTAGGCTGAGCAAATTTAAAGTATCTGCTCAAATTTATTGTTCTGTGTTACTCTCTAACTCAGTCATTTTGGTATCTCAATTAATGTCATGAATATCCACGAATCATTTCACCTCACAAGGACGTTCCTCCACTGTTTGAGAACGCATCAAAGTTAGGACCAAAACTATCTCCAATTCTGATCATTGTGATTCAAAGATATTTCTGTGAAACATTGCCAATCCTCATCCATTTAGAAACAGTGATGTTATCCTATTACTGGCTTTTCTCCGACAGCAGAAATTTGTTTTTACTATCTTGAAGGAGGCAGGAAAGAGCCACTATATTTTCCTTCTATTCAATTCTGACGCTGTCAACAGTGAAGTAAAAGTTTAGTACAAAGTCCTAAGAAAAAAATATCTTGCCATTTTGAAGAATGGTTGGCTGATAACATTTTTCTTTTGAGTTAAGTACGAGAGCAGACACATTTTTAGTATCGGCTTCTAATAAGTGGCGGCGCTTTTGTCCATGAATTCATCGAAATTCATCAGTAAGTGGTTGGTTAGAGCTCATGCACTTAAGTATTGGTTTCTGACAGATAGCGGTGTCTGCTTCTGAAAAGCAGTAAAACACATCAGTGAATGGTTGGTTAGAGCAGACGCATTTTGAGTATGGGGTCCTGACAAATAGCGGTGCGTACTACCGAGCCGCATTGAAGCGCACTGGTGAGCTGTTGATTAGCAACGAGTTGAAATTTTGCGCAAACCTACTGCTCACTGATACGTTTGGATGCGGTTCAGTTGCATGCACTGCTACTTATCAGAACCTGATCTACTCAAAATGCATCTGCTCTGATGCAGATTTTCAACTCGTAGCCAACCGACCGCTTACCGATGTGTTTCGATGGGTTTTTCAATGCTACACGAACAGAACCGGATACTCAAAATGCATCTACAAGTATTCCAACACCCTGCCAAGTTGAGGATATTTCACCTCATCTCCTTATTGTATCACTCAAAAGTATTTGAATTCCTCTTTTGAATTTCAGGCCACCAAACCAAAAAGCGGAGTATTTTGTTTCTTGATCACGGAAGCCAGAGAGACCACAGCACTGGAGATGCCTGATCACGAAAATACATTTGTTTTAAAGGTACTCATTGAAAGAACTTATCATTTTTTTACTTTCCTCACTTAAGTACTTTTAATTTTTTCTCCATAAAAGATTCTCTCTCGATGCTATTCCAAAAATCTACCCAATGCACAGATTTACTCAATAGAAAAATATTTGCTTATTATTTTATTTTTGTTTTATTTTTTATACAGTCAATCGCCATTCTGGCTGTGTTTGTGGGCTTCTGCCCATTAAATTGTATTATTAAGTAAATAATTGAATAAATAAATATCTAGATTTGTGAAGGAGAATTTTGTTGTCAGGATAAAAATTTATCTTTTATTTGCTCTTTAATTCATGCTGAAAAATGATGTAAGTCAAGCTTAACTGAACTTAAATGATCTTAGTGTGAAAAATAATTTCTGTGCTGAGCTAAGCTGCATTCTTGTTCTGCTTCAAAGCCTAGTTGGACTGATATGGTCTGATAATTGGATTATTTTGTAAGATCAGCATTTGGTTTTTTGCTGATGTTTGCCGTTTGGAACATGAGCTGCTCTCCTGTTTCACATTTATCCTCTCAGAAAAGTGCCAACTGTTCTGTATGACTACTTTTTCTCTCACTAGGTATCGCATTAATTTTATCTTTGAAGAATTTGCTAGATCTGCATAAAATACTAAATCACGTTCTCTGGAAAGTTTGGCAAATTTTTCAAATATAGCGTGCATGTTTTATTTTTATCTTATTTTTCATGTCCCCTGTACTTAAGATATGACTTGTAGAGATTCTACAGTAGAACTTCTGTAAGCCCTTCATTTACCCCCAAAAAAAAAGAATTTCAGCAACTTTTGCTGGATCAAAAAACTTTCTGCAGCCTGCTCCTGGAAGCACGTTTCTAAATAATTGTAAATTGAAACTTATTTTTCAGGATGACCATGGAGTGGAATATGTCATCGAAGCTCATGATTCAGATGACATGAGGTCATGGCTGGCCACTGTAAAATATTGCATGCGATCGAGTCCTCCTTCAGATATTCCTGAAAATAGGTACCTGCATTTTCTCTTCAGTCCTTTCGACCGCCGACCTACACGGATCAAGTGCATGCAAACCCCATTGATTATTGTGCGCATGAATTTGCCGTGACGCAGAATTTTTTTGAGCTCTGCAGATGTAATGTTGTGGTATCTGTGGTAGTTCATTTTAAGTCTGGAGCATTTGCTTGTTTGCGCAGCACACTTCAATATATTAATCGCTGCCAATGAAAAGCAACTTTTTTATTGACGTCTCTTTTTTCCTTATGACAAAATCTTTAAGGTTCTAGAATCAAATTCCCTTGTTAAAGACCCATTCAACTAACCCATTACTTTTGTTTCTAGAGAGCTTAGCTAAGAGCTAGAGCTAGTTTTGTTGACCATCAACAAACCAAAAGTAGGTAATGAAGCTTTTGACCTTGCCAGCTGGTCTATCATTTACTTTTGTGCTAACAATAAGTTAAGGGCCGCTTTTAAGACCGTCCGTTAAACGTTTAGAAGGTGGATGTTCTCATTTAGTGGGTGAATTGTGAAATTAAGACTGTCAGTTCATCGTTTAACTGCTAGTTAAAATAGAGGGTAGATTTTGTGCCTGTTAAAATTTAGCAAGTGGATGTTCAGGCATTCGGACCAATCAGAGCGGGCGCCGAGTGCCGATGGAAGCGGAAAGCTCTCGAAGTGCCGAGTCAGCCAAGGCGCCATTGCTACTTTTAGGTTATGCCCAAGGCACTACCATCTCCGGTCGGCAGAGCGCGCTCTGAAGGTCATCCGATAGTCGGCTCTGATTGGCTGAATCCTGTTGAATTACTGAAATTATGCATAACGGCTAGTACAGTGCTGACTGACAGTTGACTAGTGGTCGTAAAAGAGAACTGCTTGTTAAGCTGTCTATGATGTATAACTGTCAATCAGTTTAACATCCATATTTCACGAATATCTTAAAAGCGGCCCTAAGACTGTCTATGAGTGACGCTATTGGTTGAGCATTGGAAGACTTGGCTATTGCAATAGTAACCATTGTCAAGGTTATTTTTAGGCAATAGTAACCATTGTCAAGGTTATTGTTTGGCAAAAGTAACCATTGTCAAGGTTATTATTATCTGTAGTTTCATAACGGGTTCTAATGGGTAACTGTTTAAACCTAGACAAACTTTGTGTATAGGTTTGGAATAAAAAAAAAAAAAAATGGATTAAAAAAATGTAGCTTTGCACATTTCTACCAAAATTGAACATCGATTCAGTCCTAACCAAATTTTTGGTGTAAGTGTGCCCAAAAAAATGCTGGAGAAGGTTTAGATGCCCTGTTTCTGAGCTTGGGAGAGTGGCACTAGAGCAGAACCATTTTGAGTATCTGGTTCTGACAAGTAGCGATGCCTGCTTCCGAACCGCATCAATGCGCTTTGATGCGGTTCGGAAGCAAGCATCGCCACTTGTTAGAACCCAATACTCAAAACGGTCCTGCTGTAACTCACAATTGACAGTTAACTGGCATTGTTCTTGTGTCAGTTTACTCTTTATCACTTTTAATAGGTTTGTATTAAATTGACTTGGAAATTATTGGTTCTGACCAAAATCTATTGTCTCTTTTCAGTCCTCTTTCTGAAGTCACCGAAAGGTTGCGAATGCCTAGTGGAATGATCAACAACAACAATTGTATAATGAAACCGACGGCTCCTGGTTTAGAATCAATGAATGGAGAACATCCTCCGGAACTTCCTCCTAGAGTCGCTCCTACATCGAACATTCCTGGACAGAGGCTATCGTTCAATAGTAGTTTTGATTTGTGCTCATCCCGTACAGATATTGAAAGTAGTAAGTGTGACTTCAATAGACCAGTTTAGTGGCTTCATCTCAGAACACTGTTTATGTGATGTTCTCTTGAAAGTTCGTATGCTTATTGGTTTCATTGGTGTTTGCACGCCATCTTTTATCTCGCTCACTTTCATGTGACCTCTCGCTCCTGCTATCTCTCTCTACGTTTTTTCTGTTGTGAGACTGTTAGTAGGAGGTTATCATAAATTTTCCCAAGATTTTCACCTTAATAATAATACCTACAGAATTCATTTCTGATCGGAAATCTAGACGAAAGATCTTATTTTTGGCTTGTTGAGGAGACATGTGAGAATTAGAGAGAGCTACAGGATGGCGGTCATAAAATATACAAACCCATTCAAGTACACTTTTGCGGTTTGCCCACACAAAAAAAAAAACTAATACGAAGGCTTAAAAAATCTGAAATAATTGGTGTTTGTGTTTTCTCTTTAAGTGTAACCAAATAAATAGTCAAACGAGTAGTTTAAGCTCTGCATATACGTAAATTTCAGTTCATCATTGTTTTTATCTATCTTCTATTTTAAAGTAATCATTTCTTTTTTTCTCAGTGGCCGAAGGTGATTGTGATTATGCTGTAACTCTGAGAGATTATCCTTGGTTTCATGGCACTCTGCCAAGGTCAGATGCAGCAACTCTAGTTTTACACGGTGGCGCTCCTGCTCATGGAGTGTTTCTTGTCCGACAGTCAGAAACTAGGAAAGGAGAATTTGTATTAACTTTTAATTTTCAAGGAAGAGCCAAGGTTTGTCATCTAAAATTATTGAAACTAGCATAAGTAGAATAAAAATTTAGATAAGCCAGGGGGAAATAAACACAGTAAACAATTTTTTAAGACATTTAAACGAGGCTAAAATTTGAAGTTTTAGAAGAAACTTGTGTGATTAATTTAGAGTGCAAGTATTCTTTGCCTAGTAAAAAAGTAGACCATTCAGTCTGTTAACACTATCACTGACGAAATTTTTTTCGGTAAGCTTTTGTTCAGCACTGCAGTAGCATACTGGAGAAAAATTAGGATATTCAACTTTCAAATTAGATGAAATAGGTGGAAAAGATCCAAAATGAAAGGTTTTTTAAAGCATTTTACTCAAGAAGCCATGCCGCAAGGGTCCCAAATATATTCAAATGTGCATAGATTGGAGGCTCAGCGGCGCTGTGAGAGATGCTTATTTTGCCGAATCTTCTGTGCAGCGGGAAACGATGCCACTGAGCCCATGAGCTTGGTGCGACAGTGTATGTGTTATTGCTGTATGGTTTTCTTTTTCTTTTTTGTGCTTTCTCTGATTCATACCATGCACATCAACGCCTAAAACTCTAAACTACGCATCTTGAAGGCAACATTTAAACGAATAGTGGGTGAAGCAAATTGACGAAAGTTTAAGATAATTTATAAATCCAGGGTACATCTTTCCTCACTCTCTGATCATAGGCAATACCATTCAGAAATACTAAGGAGCTTAAGAATAGTTTTCTTTTTTTCTTTTCTTTAAACTCGCACCTACGAGGGTTGTCCGTAAATTAAGGTCTCCAAAGCTGTTGCACATAGAAAAAATCATTTTATTGAAAAAACAAGTACAGATTCTGAAAGCTTGAACTCTCAGCTTTTTCTCTACGTAGTCGCCATTACAATCAAAATATTTTTCATGTATTTCAGAAAGCTTTTTCAAATTCGCGTCATACCCCTCTCCCGCCAACTCGCATAGTGAGGAATTGACTGCTTCTTCGAGCTTTTCAAGACCCCCAAGTGTTGTTTCAAGTTGGGGAACTAATAATAGTTGCTTGGGGCCAAATTTGGACTATATGGAAAGTGGTCGATGGTTTCCTACCCGAATTTGGCGATGCGAACTGTCGTGACGAGGAGGACGTGAGTTGAAATCGGGCGTTGTCATGGTGTAAACGGACTCCTTGTGTCAGTCAACCTCTCCTTTTGTTCTGTATGGCCCTGTGGCCTGTATTCTTGGACAAAAAATACATTTTGCTGGTCGACTGCCGTGAAAAAGGTACGAAAATCAACGAGGAAAGGTACTGCAAGACACCAACAAAACTGCGCCAGGCCATACAGAACAAAAGGAGAGGTTGGCTGACCAAATGAGTCCGTTTACACCACGACAACGCCCGATTTCAACTCACGTCCTCCTCGTCACGACAGTTCGCATCGCCAAATTCGGGTGGAAAACCATCGACCACCTTCCATATAGTTCTGATTTGGCCCCAAGCAACTGTTATTAGTTCCACAACTTGAAACAACACTTGGGGGTCTTGAAGAGCTCGAAGAAGCTGTCAATTCCTCACTATGCCAGTTGGCGGGAGAGGGGTATGACGCAAATTTGAAAAAGCTTTTTGAGAGACATGAAAAATATTTTGATTGTAATGGCGACTACGTAGAAAAGAAGCTAAGAGTTCAAGCTTTCAGAATCTGTACTTGTTTTTTCAATAAAATGATTTTTTCTATGTGAAACAGCTTTGGAGACCTTAATTTACGGACAACCCTCGTATTATGATCCTGCATCTGGAGCGTGAAGCAAAATCAAAGCTTTTTGAAGCAATTTGAGCTTAAGCTTAGACTGGAGATGCAGCTGAAAAAGCCCCGCTCTCATCAGCTTACTGTTAAAAAGGTGCATCTCATGATTTTTCTGTGGATGACCATAAGTTTTTCCAAATCTCTTAAGTTTGTAGAAGAATCATTCTGTTTTATCAAAATTGATTTGTGTGATTGTATGCTCTTCTTGTTCTTAACCCTTCATTAACTTATTCCTTTTTTTTTTTTTTTTTTTTTTTTTTGTTCTCTTTTTAGCATTTAAGAATGACTCTCAATGATCAGTTTCAATGCAAAGTTCAGCATTTGTGGTTCCCAACAATATTCGATATGTTAGAACATTTTCGCCAGCACCCTATACCGCTAGAATCGGGCGGCACTGCTGATGTCACTTTAACAGACTACGTAGTTCATTTGCCTCCTGCCCCTTCCACTTCGCTAACGCAATCAACCTCAGTGCATAATAATGTGTCCACTGCGGCGACTGCTGGTGCTCATAGACTTCCAAATATTTCTACTTCAGGAGATACTAGGAGGCCTCCGCCAACGCCAGAAACTCAAGAGGTAGGTTTCTTGAAATACGTTTACAATCTACGTACTTTCTTTTTATGTGTTTTAGAAATTGCTGTGAAAAGATAGCAGTTATTTTTTTTGTTTGCCCTCAAATGAGTTTCTGAATCTCCCTTGCTGTATTTTTGTCCAGAGCCAGAAAATCGACTTTGGGGTTTAATTTCCATATTTTCAGGGCTTGTTCAGGGTCACATAGGACGCCTGTTTTTGCCTATAGGATTGCCCAAAACCTGCAACATCACCTTCATAAGTACCATTAATAGAGTTGGGGACATTTTTAATAAGATTGTTCAACGTTCTAACCCTCACAGGAGTACGGATCATTATTCCCGGGTTTCAAATATTAAAAGCAAAATAATGCAGGCTTTTTCGGACTACTAAGCAAAATTATCGCCAATCGCCAATCAATAATTAAACTACGCTCACATAAAATCAGCCTTTCCGTCCGTCTTTGTGCTTTAAAAACCATCACATTTATGTTCGCTAATCCAAAAACTAAAGAGCTGTATACCTCTGTGGTTTTTACAAGTTACTGTTCTTTTGATTGGTTCTCTTTACATGCCATCTTGAAGGGAAAAACGACAAGTGAATGAATATGTTTCATTCATTATGATGGTTCGGTATTCTAACTTTCCAAAAGAGCCCAACCTGTGACAGTTACGGTGTTTGTCTGCTTTTTAATGCGAGGGAGTCCACTTCAATTTGATCATTTTTATAGATTCAAAACAGCAAGCTGTAACCATAGAAGGGTCAGGGGTGCAGAATGTTCTTCTCCTCCACATTTTACACACAAACCAGAATTGCTTTCGCAATCTGAGATCCCCCGGCTTCCACATTGATGACCTTTTTGCAAAGCACTTCAACAATAAATTGATGACCTTTTTGTTAAAATAGTCTCAAAAATCCATCAGAAATTGAAAGGAGCACGAAAATTTGGGGTTTTTCCCATGATTTTCATTTTTTTTTTTTTTAAATTTTGGAAGAGCATCCACAATTTTCAGTGGGCTTCCACAATTTTCAAGCGATCCTAGGATGGCGTGATCGTGAACATTCTGCACCCCTGAGAAGGGTGGCGCCAAGTTATAAGTCCTATCCCTAAGTGAGGCAGCATGGACAATTGCTCACCTCTTATTTTTTAACCTTAAATCAAAAATTGTAATTAATTTTTAATTGAAACTGGTTTTCAATGGAAGTGCAACTGTTTTGGAGTGGCTATCGAAACACAGAAAATTAATACAACCATCTAGGTGAGACAATTTTGCTTTTATCTGCTGTGTCCAGATAGCCACTACGAAACACTCCCTCTCTAATCTCCATTTGAAACCGCATTCTAGTAGGTCCGTCCTTTTCTTTTAAATTCTAATGTTAATAACAAACAAACAAAGTCCGTGTAAAATGTCCGTGAGAGATCTCCATCATGGCTGCTTCCTTGGTGTCTTCAAAATTACGTTCCAGAAAGCCACTGGATGGTTATAGCTCGTTGGGCACAAATATGTTGAGTCTGATTTTAGAAGTGAAGATTGCAGTCTGACGTCGATGAATTTTGTCCGTTTAAATCCATGGAAAAATATTGAATATATTGGGTGTTTGGTGAACACCCTCTAATTTAATGTTTTGCATCGGTTTTAACAAACAAAATCCAATCTTGTTCGAAAGCGTGGCTCACCACTGATTGCGAGTACCTTGTGGCTTGCGTGCGAAAAGTGCATGATTTTCAACTCTTAAATACAATCAGATCTCAAATGTTTCTAATCTCTTTTAACAGGTCATAATCCATGGTGGTCTTATCCGACAACGCACTCAATCTCTGGAGCACATCCAGAATCCCGTGACAAATATTGTAAATCCAGCGACAGTTTCTCAGTCCAATACTCAACCATCCACCGGTGCCAGAGCAGTAGAAAATATGTATAGTTTTGTTTAAATTTGTTATTAGCTTGTAGTGTTTTCAATTATTTTGTGATATGTTTTTAATTTATCCTATGATTGTAAGTACAGTATTATTTTCTTGTAAACAAATATATCGGTTAAGTTAGCTATCATGTGTTTTTACTGAAAAAAGAAGAAAAAATTAATTGCTTTTGCCTGCAAAAATGTTGAAGGTTGAAGTGGTGATGCACGCATTAGCGCACTGTGCCACCGGTTTGCTGGAGCGATGACTCAACATTTACAGTACATAAACACCGTTAATTGTCAAACCCATTTTTCAGGCTTTTAAGGGCCTATTCACAAAAATTGACCCTGAGGCGTTGATAAGGACCGTTAGGACTACCTTTGTGCAAAATTTGAACGATGATGGAGGTGGCCCAGCTGTGACCTCCCCTTGTAAGATGAAGAATTAAAGTAGAACAGGCAAAGTGAAAATTCAGACGCAACACAAAGTTTGGATATTTAATTTATTACTTTTTGATAAAATAAATTGAAAGCTTACAAAAGGTTCCTTAAAAAAATTTTTTTGCAAAAAAGAAAAAAAATTCACAGCTTTAAAATTCCAATTAAACAATGATACCTGAAATTGGGTTGCACAACATATTCACAAGAGGTAAAATAAAAAGACCTAATTTTATAAAAAGGGATTCAACAAAAAACAAAAGAAAAGGCAACTTTTCTAAAATGCATGAAAAGCTTCTTTCATTTAAAAAAAAAGTCACATTATTGTTCTACACATCAGTTGACAGCGAAATGATTTAAGCCATCATAAAGCCTAATTATAGGTCTTGGTTCTTAGGAGGATTATTTAGGAAGCTCTGATTTTGATTCAGGTTTAAGTCCTTACATGAAATGTAAGGCCTTGAAAATTTGAAATGAAGAGACGGACAGAACGACTGCCAATCGCTACAGCCCTGGTTTGCGAAAAAGTTACCAGCATTGTCATCTTCTTTTTTCGGGCAATGACCAATTCATGAGCATCAAAGAGGCAAGAGTCATGCTGGCAACACATTTTTGGAAAAAGTCCTATATTGATAAAACGTGAGCATTTCCTTGCATATTTCCAACAAGTAAATTGAAAATTGTTTCTATACCGAGCTTCACCAGTAACCATTACAGTTTGAAATGAGATTGAGAGATATTTACCAATTGCATTTTGCCCCCCATACGCCATTTGATTTTGGCGTTTTTGGTGCCTATATCCAAGAGCAAATCAGAGATGACCCATTTCATAGCAGAACTCTTTAAGACTCAAAGACTAACTCTCAACTTTGGCCACCAAAAGGTGTAAAATAATTGAGGCAACTAGAACAATAACAAAATTAATTTAATTTTTATTTTATTTTTTTGCAGTAGTAAAGAACATTTTTTTTTTTTTTTTTTCATGCTTCAAAATTAGGTGTGGCAAGATTTCAGATCTTTTCATCAAATCAGTCCACGTGATTATTAAAAGCAGGAGGTGGCATAATACCAAGTGAACACTCCTCGAGACTAGACAGAAGGAATGATGATAGAGTCATGGAATTCAGCTTTGCTCCTGTGGAGCAATTCTGCACATTTCCTTGCATCCAACTTGTGTCGTGACCAATGCAAATACAATATCATGAAGAAGAAAGAAAGTCACAATTAATTTTGACTATAATTAAAACTTCTTGGACTTACTCGTGAAACTTTGTTTACATCTTTGACACAGCTTTGTGGCCCAGCTCAACGTATTTGTTACTTCCCACTTGGTAATATCGGTAATTTTCCAGAATTAGATAAGCAGGCTTTGTTTATTTTTTGTTGATACGTTCTGAAGCGACGGTACTCAAGTTAGGATGCAAGCAGTTACCTCACTGGAACCTTAAAAGCCTTAAGTACTGACACAAAATATTTTATTTTCCTTTAAACTTCATAAACTGAATACTTCAAAAATCAGTCGAATGATTCAGTTCCTAAATTACAATTAGCTGCATATTTTTTTTTTAATGCGAGGTGTGTAGTCAATCAAATCAAATACAGTTGATGACAGGGAAAAATATTAAATTTGATTTCCACAAAAATCAAATTTGGTACAAAGAAGAGCGTATAAAAACCAACTTTTAAAGGTTTTTTTTGGCTTCGGAAACTGGTATGAAAACGAAAGATTAATAAAACTGAATAATTATCAATCTCTGTTCCAAACCTAAATGTCAATCAGTTGTGAATGGCTACAAATATTGGGGTTGATAAACTATTTAAAGTGAACTTCCGTGAAGGTTTGTGAGATAGAAAGTTAAAAGAAGTAGGGAAAAACTTTCTCAAGGGTTAATTTAACCACCTTTTCATCAACTTATTGACGATAAAAAATACTCACGTATTTCTTTTTTCTTTTTTAAAAAATAATAATAAGTGGTGGAAAAGAGAATTAAAAAGATCAAGAAAATGAACTACATTTTTAACTTATGGCAAGAATATTATCAAGCTGTTTTTCATTCAGGTCAATGAGTCAAGATCTTGAAATGCAAACATAATTCAGCAATAAAAAAATAAAAAAAATAATGACTCAATATTTTAACAAGCAAGTAATACATTTCAGGGTCAATGGGGTATACGAGGGGAGTTCGGAAAGCAAAGATACGCAGCCTCTGTATAAGATATGGCGATAGGGTATCTTCCAATCAACAATGGAATCTTATCTGATATACCCTAAGAGCTGTGCACAGTTACAGTCGAAGGTTTATTGGATCATTACTCTTTGAAAAATCAGTGTTTTAGTGCATAGAGTTTGAGTTTTCTCTGCTCCACTTTCTTGAGAAAATGTGAAATTCCGCGTACAGTCCTCCATGCATCCGCAAAGCTCTGTAATCCGTTTAATGGGTACGAGAAGCGATAATTCGGCAGTAAGTTATCGGAAAAATGAAACCGCGTCAAAGCGCAGAACCCGTAAAACTTTGCCAAATGGTGTCAAGAATTCAACGCGAGTCGGCTGGACTTAGGAAAAAATTGATGAAGCGCAAAGCAGGCGACTATCCATTGTAATGAACAAATTGATCAAACTTGTCAATAAAAACATTTATAAAAATAAACGATTTGAACTGCACAAGCCTCAAGAGTTCTTCTCTTGTGTGTCGAGAACAGTTCTTAAAAAGGTCATCTCTAGAAAGCCAGATTGTTGGAAACTTCATGAATTTCAATCTGGCCTGTTTCAACTTCCCGGCACCATTTGGCAACATTTTACTGGTTCATCGCGTTGTCACCACATACTGAGCTATTTTTGATGAATTTCCACAAAATTTTTGCCTCTGGTTACCAAAAAATGGTTTACAGATCGAACTCCACGCACTTTGAAAATTGAAGAATGCGCGAAGTACTGCAAGCGGAACATTGCATCTTCCGGCAGCAGAAAATTCGAACAGTATATACATAAAATGCTGATTTCTCAAAGTGTTATGATCCCATAGACCTCCGACTGTGCACAGCTCATCTTAAGGGTACATCAGATAAGATTCTGTTGTTCGTTGGATGATACCGATCGCCATATTTTTAACAGAGGCCGTATAACTATCTTTACTTTCGGAACTCCCCTTGTACATACATTCCAAGACTAGTTGGGACGTTTCAAGTTTCAAGACTGCGTTTAAGATATGAAGCGTAGAATTTCTCGGAATTCTCCGTGAATTTATCTATTGGAATAAATAGCATCCATCACTGACTTCTAAAACCATGGTTAATATTCAGTTTACTTCAACCTGATTAATCCTCAAGATAAATTAAATTCAGATTGAAAATGAATTTATGATTGGAATGTGTTCTCCTGAAAACAGATTTTACGTTTTTTCAGGAGAAAGAGTTAATTATGATACTAATGTTGCTAACTAGTAATATTTATAAGAGCTTCATTGTCTGGTTGGTGACTTTAAAATGCAGCATTACTTTGACTCCGCACTCATCACATGATCACGCGATTGCATGATAGATAATTTTCTGTACCCCCGATTAATATAATCTTGTGGGTGACAGCAAAATGACATAATAGGATTCCGATTGAGCCCCTTAAATCTTTATAAGATTGAGTCAATTGTTGGAAAGGCCTTGGCTCATTTCCATTGAATTTGCTCAACCTTGATCAAACGGAAATAATTTGTCCATAAGGTTAGCACTAACAAGGAGGTTTCTATTTGCCCGGCAGACCTCACAAACCAAACATTCAACAACAATCCTGATTTAAATATTACAAAAAAAAAAACAACAACAATGATTAAAGTGCAGTTACTTGGTTGCAAATTCTGCTGAGACAATTTTTTGCTATTACGCAAATGACTTTACTTTGCCCACGGGATAATGCCCCCTTCAGAGATGGAAGCGTAGTAAAATGCAAACACTTGTCTCTGATAGATAGAGACTGATGACATTAAATCATGCAGAAGTAGCTCCACAATCTTGCCGAACGGAGGAAAGCCACCGCAGGTTTAAAACTAACTGCCTAGGTATGAACCAATACACAGTCTATAAGCATACCTGGTTGCTTTTTTGAGGTTAGGGTCGTCTTGGTATACGTACGCTTATGGTTAGTGAAATACAGGTGAAATGCAAAATCGTGATTTATCCTCCCTAAATACAATTTTCAACTCTCTTACTGCTTTGTAGGAGTAACTAAAAACCCAAAACTTTCATTACTGACGTACTTTTCCGATTTTGGTTAAACTTCAAAAAACCAACCAAATACTCGATAACACCATAAGTGGGCCAAAATTTTACTTATACCAAGACGAACATAGCCTCCCCAATCTCAAACAGAGCAACCGGGTATGAGTAGAGACGGTATTGTATGAACGCACACAAATATGAATCGTCCAAAAGCACACACGCATATGTATTCTGAGAGCCATTCAGGGCTCACCAAAGCTCTAAAGCTGAGCAAGTCATCTTGAATGAGCACTTATTCTTTGCATTCCATTTCAATAGTCGAGCTCCACCTACTTGATATAACATCTTTGACTGTGACAGAGAGAGAAGAAAGAAAAAAATAAAAGAAATAAGGCCCCATCATTTAAGTTTTCATTTTGATGAATAGAAGTGGGGGGGGGGGGGGGGGAGGAAACACAAACTTACGTTGGAGATCTACCGCTAAGATTCATACATTTACACTCACTTAATAAACTATGTGCATTCACTCACACATGCTCTTGTATCATTTTCTGGAGGGAAATACCTCAAATACACTTAACAATGACAAAGAAACAGGGAAAAAATGACTTCTGTTTCTAGACAAAACAAAAATTGAATTTAAAAAATTTCCGCCACCATCTTCTTGCGTTAAGATTGGTAAATTAAAAGGGTTTTACGGCTATCAGTAGCTTGCTCGCACAAGGTTCTGACTGCAGGAATTATCACATTATAAAAAAAGAAAGATGTGATAGCAAATTTAGCCTTGTAGTCGTCAATCTTTGATTTTCTTTTTTCCTGAAGGTGTCTTGTGAATGCGTTTATGATGATTTTGAGCTAAAGAATTGATAATGGAGACCAAGAAGAATATCACCATGGTGACAACGATCAGTTCAAGTCCTATGGCTAGAATGCTTTTACTCTGAAACAAAGAACCAGATAGAAAAAAGGTGAGTTTAAAATGAGCTAGAACGAAGAGGATTCATGTAAAATGGGACATAAATAAATACATTTGTCTATTTGATTGTTTGCTTTTTCCCTGCTAGAATGATGAACAACTTCAAAATACACTGCAACTGTGTAAGACACTGCTTTGTAGGAATAAGACAAAATTATGCGACTAACATTTTGTACACTAGAAAGTTCAAGAGAACTCAGGGCTGCTACTTTTTTGACATACTACGCAAAGTTTGATTTTGAAAATAGAAAAGCTTACTTGACAGTACCAAAACTTTTTAGGACGCAAAAAGTGTAACAAGAATGAATAATATTGACTCCATCTGACTACCATTTGAACTTTCATTATCACCCCACTGGGCTCTTCAATCTGATTAGAGTCAATTAAGCATTAGTTTTGAAAATATAAAATTTGAGGTTTTTTGATGTTAAAGCAATGATAAATGTAAAGTCAACGTTAGAAAATTTACGATTACATTAGAGCTGTGAACCAGAGTTGGGCAATCAAATAATCAGAAATAATGAAATCAGTCTGGCAAAAGAGTTGATACAAGAGATATGACAGCACTGTCTGTGAGGAGGTATAGTCAATTTACCAAATTAGCTGTCGAATAATCTGATTTTATTGCGTTGCCAAACTCACTAAAAAATCCGCCGAATAATATGTGCCTGACTCTACTGTGAACCGATTGGTACTTAAGCCAAAAAGAATGGATAGTTTTTCGAGAATCGGGACCGGAAAGGTGAAGACAGAACCAGAACCTACCTTACCGAGCTTTGAATAGAAATCAATAAATGTTTCACTTTCACTATGGTTCCGTTTCGGTCCCAATATGGAACTGCTTTTTGTCTTTAACGGTTCCACAAAGCTACATTACATTGATCAATAGCTTCCAATATCTAATCTCCTTTTCATGAATTTGTACAATGAGGCTTATTATTTTCAGTTTTTCCCTCCCTCAGTCATAATACTCAGATCTTTATTCCAACAGTTTCAATTAAAGAATCAAATTGGACCCGTTTGGAACCAGAACTAATTCCTTTCTAAACTTAAGAACCGGTTCCAAAAATCATTTCCGTTCACAGCCCTATATTACATCATTTAAAGCAAGCAGAGTAGAAAAATCATACTTTACAAAATAAAGTTAATGATATTGAAATAACGATAAGCTGAGTGAATTGATCCGCAAGGACATTAACCCATTACATACAAGATAACAATAATTATGAATTACCCTGATGCTTAAACTAACAAATAAATTGCATTAAGGGGGGGGGGGATTCAGTAGAATTGGTGCTCGTCAAACTGAAGAAAACGTTGGGAGAGTGGTCATCAGAGAAATCACTGTATAAGAAACTGAATTTTACTATAGATTGATTATAATTACTGGTTTATTGATCAGTTACAGTAAAACTTGTGAATAAAAAACCAAAAACAAAGAAAAGATGAACGAATTCAAAGCGAAAGAACAATATCAGAGATTTTAGTGTTTGGTTGAACAAAATCACTTCTTTTAATCTTGAGTAATATCGAACTCTTAGCATGTAAAGAAAAATTCCTACAATGAGATGATGCAATTAATAGGTTTTGAATATAGAGTTCAAAACTAACTTGAAAAAAAAAGATAAGTAAACAGATCAGGATGTCTGGTAATTTTCAACTTTCCAATTCCCTGATTTTCTATGAAGTTTTGGATTTTTTCCAGGATGAATGAAAGCACCGTGCTGAAAATGTTTGGATATCGTGGAAGACTCAAACTTCATCAAGTTTTGATATCTAGGAAAATATTTAGCCACTAATACAATTCCCCGATTTATGGTTCTAATTCCCTGATGGAACTGGGCCACATTCTAAAATCTCTGGCAATCCATGTTTTCTCTGAAGAGATTAAATTCCCTGACGATTCCAGGTTTTCCCTGGTGAGATGAAATTCCCAAAAAATCCAAGGTTCTCTCTGATGCTAGATACCCTATAGATAGATAGATATAAGAAATTTTCAAAGTACTGTTCAGTCGAAATATTTTTGATTGGTTTCTGATCATTTTAAAAAAATAATACCGCCTTAAATCTAAGGTTTTACTTATTGGATTTTGAAGGAAGATAAAATTTTTATTTGTGGTTAATCACAGTTATGTAGACTCTATTAGAGAAAGCCAAACAAGTGAAAAAGTTTTGTAGCAAACTCGCGTGGATTAGTCGTGATTATCAAGCAAAAGTCGATATGGTCGAGAGTACCTTGAGATCAAAATCTAAGTTATGATAAACACCCATTCTTCAAAGCAAAATTTAACCCAGGTGTAATTCCACAAGAGTTGAAATTGCAGTTATCCAATTAAAATCTTTACCAAATTGAATAGGTTGTAATTTTCAAAATAGAAACGAGGAAGTATGTATTACGTTTCAACTAGTAAACAAACAGTTTTCAATAAAATTAGCTGGTGAGTCCCTTCATACAAATGGGATAACAGGAATAGATTATTTAACGAGGGGAATAACTGAACAAAAATTTTAGAGATGGCAATATGAGGGAGGATATGACAATGATTGAGAAAAATTTGATGGACAATGGAGCTGTTGCAAACTTTTTCTACAGGCTTATTATTAGTTGTTAGTGGGGTAATACCCAGTAAAAATGACGATAGGCGCACTAAAAATTCACGAAATCCACTCCTAAACTCACAAAGTGCTTTTAAACGCGAGACCGTAATGGCGGCCGGGGCCGTGGTTTTCATTTGGGTTCCCTATCTTCAATCAGCGCCATCTACACGAGGTGTTCTCGCAACACCACATAAGAAGAAGAAGAAGCATACAATTGCAATAAGAAAACCGCGTCCTCGGCCGCCATCACGGTCTCGCATTTAAAAGCATTTTGTGAGTTTAGGAGTGGATTTCGTGATTTTCTAGTGCGCTAATCGTTATTTTTACAGGGTATTACCCCTTCATCAACTATTAATAAGCCTGTAGCAAAAATTTGCAACAGCTCCATTATGATAAAAATGCGGAAGAAAAGAGAATCGAGCAATGACATAACTCATTTCAATGAAAAAGAGCCGCGCCAAAAAAGAGCCAAATTTGGACCCTTTTTTCAACCCTCAAAATCCTGGACCAAATACGGCTTAAATTACTCCCTAAGGTGACCTGATACTCGTGTTAAAATTTCAGCTTGAGTATACGCACAGTTTCCGAGATATGGGGGGGCAAAAATCCCCATTTCACGAATTTCGCCAGTCATTTAGCTGCAACATTTCAATGCTTTCAAAGGGGAACTTTGCCCCCCCCCCCATATCTCGGAAACCGTGCGTATACTCAAGCTGAAATTTTACCACAACAGGTCACCTTAGGGAGTAATTCAAGCCATATTTGGTCCAGGATTTTGAGGGCCGAAAAAAGGGTCCAAATTTGGAGAGACTCTTTGAACAATTTTTTTCTTTGGTACTTTTAGCCTTATTTCTCCATTTTTACAGGATTTTTTGCGTACAATTACTCAGCTCAAAGAGATGAAAATGCTTGAAGATGCTTAAAGAGGAGAAATAAGATAACAGCTGGAAAAAAATTGGGGAACGGTCATGATACCAGTGGGATGGAAAGGAAAATACGAACAGCAAAAAATCAATTCAGGTGTTAGTTACTCAAGATATTTAAATCTTTTGCTTGCACTTTTAGCCTTGCTTCTTTGGTTTTGATAGTTCTTGGAAATCTTTTGAGATGAATAAGTATGTATGAAGTATCTGACAATTGTGGACCTTCCCGGACAAACAACTTGCGTACGTATTTTTCTTTTCTGACAAGCTTTTCAATCAATTTGCCACACTTTAAATTATAAATTTTTAGATTTTAAAATCAGAAACTGTTCTTCAGGATATTGTGGCATTTTAAAATTTTTGCTGGAAAAACAAAATAAAGTGTTGCACATGATCTTTACAAAAGGTTAATTTTAGCTGATAAACACAACCATTTAAACTTTAAAACAGGCTGTTCTCGAAAGGCGGTATTTGCATAAGTGCCGTTTGTCCGGCAAGATCCACAATTCTTTTACTGCCTCTAGAATTGTCTTGAAATTGAAAATTTGCAGTTTGATCTGCAATACTCGGTTGACCAACGTTAGAGCCAAACTATCCTTACTTTACATCACATTGATCAGGACAGAAAAAAACTTTGGCTTGCTGAACAGTGCACATCATACCTGAAATCGGACTTGATTTTACTGTCATAAGAACCGATGTAAATGGATCTCAAAGACTTTCAATGCAGCCTCCACTTTGAAAGTTTACAAAACGCAAGCACACGATTTCAACTTTCATAATCATTCCTAAGTCATCCCTCCCCCCCCCTCACTCCATGCCTTCCAGTTTCATACTTTTAAGTAAAATGGCAGAAAGTCCCCACCTGATTTGGAGTTAACTGATTGATAGAGCTTGGAAAATTTTGGTGCTATTTTTTCCAAACTTTGATTTTATTTTTTATGCAGCGTTAACATTTTTCAAGGTAAATATCCACTTACTACTTATTTTGCAGCTACAATTGTTTGGATCTTTTTTTGTTTAAAGGCACGTTTCAGAGGAATGTACACTTTGGTTAAGAAAGAATTGTACTTTTAAAGCGCGTCTTTCAAAGACAATAAAGACAAGTTTTGACAAGAGAAGAAGCAACTTAGACAAGCTACCATGCCTTGCCAAATCATCGGTTTTACGGCAATTTTCATAGATTTTCGCGGATGTTTTGCGAAATGAACATGATTTCGCTAAACAGTTCAAAAAATCCTAATTTCCAAACACATTGGTTTGCATATTTTAAACCAGGGGGTCATGACTCATGACTATTACTCTAATGAGGGTTAGAACGTTAAACAACAGTTTTACAAATTTTGTTGCAAAAATTTCCACGCTCTATTGATCGACGTTGAAAAAAACAGCCTAAGTTTCTATTTTAGGTAGTAAACATACCTATTCATTGCTTAAGGAGGTCCACAGTTTAAAGTTGTAGTAATCTTGTAATTGATCTATGGATGCAGATTCGCTGATTGGAATAAAATCGAAAGGTTGAGAAGTTTATAACTGAATTCTGTTTGCACCTTGGTTCGTTAAATGGTAAATAAAGAAGAGAAAAGAATGAAGAAGAGGAAACAAAAGGAAATTACCTCAGCTTGAGATTTCGAGCTACCATGGAACTTTTCTTTCTGCTCTGAAAGAAATTGAGTCAAGATTAAAGTTAAATAATTGCTGACGACAGGAACTTTTCCGACAAAACTTAAAAATTTCTCTATTAGTGTTTCATTAAATGCTACGATGACAAAAACTGTTTGAATGGACATTTTGATGATGGCTTTGCCAATGAGAGTAGCCCCAAAAAACGTCCAGAATGGTATTAGAAAGTGTCCACATGTAATACCAGCTAAGTCGAATAAAGGATTTGGTATCTGAAACAAAGAGAAAGCAGAAAATTAACTTTCAACTCAATTTATTGAAGAAATTCACAATTCAGTCAGCAAAAATTTTGAAAAAGTGTTAGGAGGAGGGAGGCGAATTTCATCTATTTTTAGGTCACTTTCCCACCTATTATCACAAATACCGTGACCAGTAGAGTATCAGTCAGACGCTACCGACTGCTCCACTTTGGTAGACAGGGTAGGTGGTTAAAATTGCTCTTTTTGAGATTGCACACTGTTTTGGCAAAATTTTTTTCAAAACTTTTACAATTTTTTGCAATGGAACTAAGGCCCATTCACAAAAAGAGTAAAACATGCGTCTGATATTTTGTCATTAACAACTTTTCCAGCAAAGATCAAAATCGTAGGCGGCATCACCGTCAGGTCCCCTTGAGAGATAACTTGATCTAATCCCATTATAATAGCTGATAGGTAATGGTGGGAAAAGTAACAGAAATATTACAAAGCACACTGCAAAACCATAATAACAAAGTAAACAACAATCATTGAATGAGAGCAGCTTATTTTGCTTTGATATTTTTGCTACCTAAATTTCTTCCAATCTTTCTTTATTTTTCTTATTAGTTGCTGATGATAAAACTTACAGCTTGGAAATATAATCACTTTATACAAAAAACTCTGAACGAATCAATTTAAATTACTGCAATCACTGAATTTCCAGCTTAAAAAAAAAAAAAAAAAAAAAAAAAAAAAAAGACTTTAAATATAGTATTTTTAATGAAATTACTAACCGATGCACAAGCAAGAATACCAAAGAACCCAGCTCTTTTAACTAGCTTTTCGGTGTATAATTTTAGTCGATCTATTCTAGACAAAGATTTACTGCTCTTCTTAGAGGAGGCTTTCTTCTGCAGCTCTTCTAATTCTTGGAATTCATCGTCAGAGCCGGAGCCGGAGAGTCTCGCAGCTCGGGCCATAAAGTAGGGAGGCAACTCTCCTAGGGCCGTACCAGCTCCCCACATCATTGCTTCAACTCGGACTTTTCGTAGAATGTTCCAGACACTGACACTCCACACAGGATCAGAGGAGGATGGACAAACAATCCTAAAACAATCAAATTAATTTAAAGCTCCATTCAAAAAGACAAACGGTCATTACCATTCAAAAAGTTCAGCAAAAGAGCTTACCAAAATCAATATTGAGTAACTTTTGTGAGCCCACAGGAGGGTCCAAAATGACCCCAGGCTTGTTTTTTTCCCCCTTCATAAAACCCTCCTTTTCTTTTTTACACTTAGGGACTTCAGGGCATTCAAGGTACTAATGTAGCCAACATTTAAGCCTAATTTCACATTTTTTGGACAAAAATTGAGGATTTTATTGAGTTAATAGTGATGAGGGTTTTTTTTTCGACCCCCTTTTGGACTCAAATTATTGCTTTTCTGCCATTATAAGAAAATTGCAAAATGTCCAAATCATGTAATATTATGGCAGAAAAAGGTCTCAAAACGACCCTGGTATAATATTTGGATGACTAAATTCACTTGGATGACCTAAAGAGACACACATGCTTGAAAGGAACAAACAATTCAGAAAATAGCTCCCCTTATTTAACATGTATTTATTCCATTTATTTCCATCTTTTTAACCATGACAGATTATATGTAGATAGAAACCTGTTCAGTACTTGATTTTATAGGAAATTTTATCAACTTTAGTTTTGGTGGTTCAGTTTATTTTATCATAATGACACACAATAGAAAGCAAAAAATCAAACAATCTTTCTCGAATTTATGCATTTTTTTTTTTTTTTTAATTTGTCTTCTTCAAAAACAGGTAATGCATGATGAAAAGCAGCCCTAAATAACTGAGTAGGATTCATTTAATCACTTAAAATAAATAAAGTAAAAATAAAATAAATAAAAAAGCCACCGTGGTGATAGCAGCCCTCCCCCCCATTGGCACCATACCTTAGCACAAGACTTAAAAGGAGATAAATCATGAAGTTATCCAGACAGTATCGATACCAATATAGAATGAAAGAAAACTGTCATAATACTCTCCTTCAATCTTTAAAGAAGGCAAATACTTAACTACCTATTTAAAGTTTTTAACAACACATTATCCACCGATTAAAAAAGAAGTGAACAGTCAGGATATCAATACAACTCATAATATAAGTTGAGCAGGGAAAGGAAAAAACTTGGGAGTTTATGTGTAGTCCAGTTACTGTACAGATCATGTCGGGCCCCTCTGTTGAAAATTGAAATAAAAAAACGTAATTTAAAACTTACTGGTCCGGATAAGGTGGCTGAGGGAAATTTAAAGATCCACATTCGTATGCAGCTAATGTCACAGCTGCTATATGGGGTCCCAGATAGAGGACGAAAGTGTGTAGACCCGTACCCAGGCCTATAGAAGATAGTACACCGAGTCCAAGCCAGTAGACGCACCACCACGCTTCACCTTTGATTTTACCTAACACCTGTAATAGAAAGGAACAAGACAAAACGATTAAAGATAGCTTTCTTCACCCTCTCATAACAAACAGAAAAAAAAAAAAATTGAGAAAAACCAAAATAAAAAAGCTTTTATCACTTAATGGCCTTTCCAGTAGATAAAATTGGATCCTCAAATTAGCTAGCAAGGGGGAATTTGGTGGTTGATGGGAAACAGGTATCATTTTCAAAAATACATAAACTAACCAACATTTGACGACAAAAATTTCAAAACTTAATGAGTCTTGACAAGAAATTAATCTGTGCCATGATTGATGATGATTCCCCACAACATCCATAATCGTCAAAAGCTTGTAGACCACCAAACTATGATGGTGAATGGTGCGCACCTATCACCGGATGTTCACTTGGGGCCTGGGGGCTATTTAGAGGATCCAATTTGATTGTCTAAAGAGGCCTTAGTAAAAATTTAAAATTGGAGGTGGGAGTGGTAATTAGTGTTCCCCCAGATATCCGGTCAGGCCGGAAATTCCGCCAAATAATTTAGAAAATCCGGGCCGGGTGTCCGGTCAGGTCTACATGACCGGAAAATTTGATTGAATGCTAGATTCATTGAAAGACTAATTTTTTTTCACTCACAAAGACAAAAATGACCAATAAATAAAAACAGATTCTTACTAGAACAGCATGGAAGTCAAAACTTTTTTTTGTTCTCCTGATCTTGAAACAAATCTGAAAAAATCAGGTAGCGTTTCATGATGGACGACCCTAAACCGACAAAAGGCCTTCTGCTCCATACTTTACTCAATATAATTGGCACTTGACAAATATCGAAATAACCAGTACCTGACCAAATAGTGAAATTTACTATTCGGCCAATAACCAGTCTCAGGCAAAATCGGTTACCGGCGTAATGCTAGTGGTAATCTTCATTGATGCACTCATGCATTTGAGCAGTGAATTGATTGAAACTAATTGCTTAAGCAGTGAGCAGTAAAATCAAATTAGTTCTACACTCAACACCCATCACCTTCTCAGGCAATTTGTAAATTGATCACGTTTTGTGATTTTAAATAGGAGTACCCTTGGATTGATAAAAAGTTGGAGAACGTAGTCCATTTTTTTACTGATTCTTCAGCAAGAAATCTAAAATAAGGAAAAAGAAATTGAACTAATTATCTTCTAAGAAATGAGCTAAGAATGGAACTTACACTCTGGTGTGGCCCACTAACATTTGATAGAACAACTATGGCAATTAGGACTAGAAGCGTAGAAAACAAAGCTATCCGATGTTGAGATACACTAAAACAAGTGAAAAAGAAACAAAAGACATTAATAAGAGTTTTGGATTAAACAATACATTTAATAACCATTGACTGGCTGAATCAAAGAAAACAAAAGGTTATATGAGTTATCTTCACTTTAAAAAAAGGAATAAATTTATTCGAGAAGTCAAAATGTTTGAAGTTTGACAAACAGTCTCAAAACCGATCTACTCATATTTTTTTTTCAAAACAGAACTGAACATCACTCATCATTGAGAAATTGATTGGCAAGGGCTAAAATTGTTCTGGGTTCTGCAATTTTAAACTATCACTCATCATTTCTTAGCAATAAAAGAGCTTCAGACTAAATGAATCAGATTTCACTTTTAGTTTTTTCCTTCTGTTTTTAAAATTTATTTCAAATTTCCGTGTAACAACACGCGAGAGTAAGAGAGTCAGATGATGACTGATAGGGATCAAATGTAAATACTTTCATGAAAACATCACGTAACTAAGAAAGTCACCAAAACAGTCTATAGTTAAAATTAGCAGAAACCAACATCTTTGATCAAAATATTTATTTGTTCCATAGCTTTAAATGTTTTAATGCCTTTTTTTACATGAAATTCCTGCCCTTTCCTTTTCATGAAATTCCTAGGCTCAGCAGAAAGTTACGTCGCTATGGAATCACTCATAAGAGCAACAAATTAGTCTCCTCAACAAAAAAAATGAAACCTCAATAAAAACATGTTGAGGTTTACCCAAACGGGTGTCACAGTAATTCCATTTCCAACTGAAATAACACACATGAGGTTATGGAACTTTGGGTAAAAGGAGAGATGATCAATTGGTGGAATAAGATAACAGACATTAATACTCACTTAATTGATAATCTATACAATAACGCAAAAACTTCTTTGAAGAAATATTGTAGAGTTTTGAGAGGCTTTCTCCAAAGTACAAGCGACGCTCTTTCTTTGAGCAAAGCTGTCATTTTTGTGTTCTTCCCTTTCTCTTGACTATTTTTATTGATAATGTTATTACGTTGATGAGCATCGCCATTTGAATGTTTCACTGAGTTGTTGTTGGACAGACTATTCCCAGAATTGTCATTTCCTTTCCTTTTCACAGCGTTGGCACCTCGCATCACTTCGTCCAGTCTTTCAAGCTGAGAAACACAAGAACACGGGGGGAAAAAATTATTAAAATTAAAATAATTGAGAAAAAATAGAAATAAACAATATTCTTCAGTTGAAAATGATGCAAACTGATAGAAAACAATGAGCCCTACCGAGATACCAATACAAATCAACAAGGTTTTCTTTTCAGGCCAAGCGCTTTCCAAAGCTTTTATAAGCCTCATGAGTGGATGTATGATTTATGGCTTCTAATCGATTTAAGTTTTATGATGAGTGTGTGCACACTTAGATGCACAATATATAGGTTAATATCAATTTCATAAGAGCTTCAGAACTAGAATTCTTTGTTTACTGAAAGATGCAAACTGCCCAGTAAGAGAATTTACGACCGAAAAATGCTCCAAAGGAAAAAAAGTGAGTGAGAACAGAGGTAAAGGAAACTTTTCCCTGCTTTTGTAGCAGTAAGTTCTGTGAATTAGTTTGCGGCGTATAGCCAAGGGTAACAACATTGGCGGATACAGGGGGTGGGGGGACGAATGGGGCGATCGCCCCCCTCCGTTCGGCCAAAAAAGGGGGAAAAGAGGGGGTGGTAGGGGGGAAAGAAAGAGAGAAAATAGGAAAAGGGGGTCTCCGAGGGGCGAAAATCCCCCCCCCGTTCGCGAGGGCTGGTTCCGCCAATGGGTAACAAACAAGCTCTGCCCCAATATTCCGCGCGGGTTCCCCGCCAAAATATCGGTGTAATGTCCAGTCAAGATAGTAGGTAATAGAAGTCTTTGAGTCTTATAATGATCATACTTACTTATACTGAAATGAAAAGAACACGCTATAGGATTCAAAATATTAGAGCACACGGATTATCATTCGAGAATACTGCGAGTAGGTACGTGATGGTAATTAATCAGTATTCAAGTAATTTATGAATGGTTGGGTGCAGCGAGCTGGAAGTGTGTCAATGATGCACGGATAGATCAACAAGTAGTTGTTGAAATGCTAACGTTGCATGGAACACGATTTTGACGGAAACACATTATTTGTTTACAAACTTCTGTCCTGTCACAAATTTTGTTTGTTACGTAGCTACTCGGACAAGCAGAGCTAGTTGAAGCAGAGCAAACGAGGGCGTAACTGGAGAGAGTATTAAGTCTTTTTTTTTGTTTTTTGTTTTTTGTTTTTTTTTGTTTTTTGTTTTTAGACAGAAAAAATTACTCACGCTAAAGGAAATCTATGAAGACAAGGATTTAACGTGTCAGACATCAAGCTTGTCAACCCTTTTTTTTTTGGATTTTTTAAATCAAAACCAAAGAATGGCGGCGTATTTTTCGTCTCTAACTCTCGTTGTCGGGTACCCAAATCATGATCTAGGTAAATTACCGCTTCCCATTTTCAATGCTTCTATTACACGGTGATTTCGGTGATTCATCGGCAGTGTTGCCAATTGTGGCCAGATTCGACCACAGGTGGACTATTTTGATGAGAATACAGCCACAACTGTCCATAACTGTCCATAACTGTCCACGCTCCCACCTCCGATCCTCTATCCCTATCCACAGTCTGGACAGTTTTCAACTCGAAAACTGTCCACGCGTGGACTAGTCTACCTCCTCCAAACCTGGCAACACTGTTCATCGGCGCGGCGTTTCAGTTCCAGGTTTCGTCACGGTTACACGCTCGACCAAAATTGGTAAAATGCACTAGCATTTTCGAGAAATCGTTACTTAGAAGCTTCAGGGAGTTTTTTTTATTATTATTTATTTATTATCGATACTAAATTGGGTAAAACAATTACTCCTGTGGCGGGGTAAGTATATCGGTCATTTTACGATTTTTCTGATAACTTACTTCATCGAACATAACCCGACGTTAGGTTACTTCTTTTTTTTTCAAAAACAGAAAAAATGAATGACTGACTTGATATCTTGAGGAGAGTATCGGGAAGCTCTGCGTGGAATCGTTCGCAAAATATAAACGTATAAAAATAAAAAGTCACAAATACCTGTAACTGCCGATCGATTGATTGATTGCTGCAGTTTGCAAAGTTCGGTGATTTTGACATTGTTTTACATTTATTACGCGCACAGGCCTCTTGAGGCTCTCGCCGAAGCTCAATGAAAGGAATTTCCTTGAAAATAAGCATTTTTCTAATTTCGTCAAAAAATCTTACCGCCAAGCTCCAAGCCGCGTCGCCGCAGTGGCAAAGTGGAAACTTAAACGCTCGCTGATGAATACCTTAGCTAAAGGTGGTTTCAGAAGTGTAGGCGCACCCAGACCGATAATTTTTGGAATTTTTCAACATTATTTCTCTTGTTTCAAAATGAAAATGAATTTGAATGTTGGCTTTTCATCGAGGAACACCTTAAAATGAAAAGTTCTAAGTCGAAGACAAATTTTGTTCAGTTTTGAAGAAATGAAAATTGAAAAGTCGCCAAAGATTATGGTCTAGGTGCGCCTACACTTCTGAAACGAGCTCTATAACGAGTAGATTTTGGAAGTTTAATAATTTAAGTGCCACTGCATATCGTTCCGCTGGTTTTTGAAAAACCTGAAGCAAATTCATCATTTCATCATGATCTGAAGCAAAAACTTGCAACATCTGCATGGTTCATGGTAACATGGTTTTTTAAATCGTTTTTGAGGTAAATCAACTTGTTTTTTAAATCGTTTTTATGGTAAAATCAGCCGCCTAAGGCTACTTTCATACGCTTAGAAAATTATAGGAAAAATGATTTTTCGGTTATTCTTGGTTGAGTGTGATTCGTTTCGTGTTCGGATAAAAAAAAAAATAAAAAAAAAAAGTTGCATCAAAATAAAATTCTCGCGTTCCGTTTTGTTTTAGTATTATAAAATTTTCCGAAATGAAACGTGCGTCGTAAAAAAAAAAAAAAATCAACAGGTCAGTGAACACAAGATTTCAGCGGAATTGACCAATTTGAGGTTACATCTCATTGTCAGTGACCACAAGTAAGTAACCGCGATTGGTGGACCGATTCGTCGGAGTGAATAGTCAAGTGAGTTCTGTTTCGTTTCGATACAACACCACTAGAACCGCACAGGCTACCCGAAATAGGAAAAAAATGTAGTTTCATTTTATGTATTATAGTCTCTTTACAGTGCATGACGGATATTCAAGCGGGTGAAGCGGGTTGAAATACATTTGGAGCAAAATATTGCCTATATAGAGCGAATTAGAGTCTTATAGTATACTCTAGTGCGAATGATTTAAATTGAAACAAAACTGGCAGCGATGTGCCGCGTAGCGTACGTATAACGAGACACGGCCAGAAATTTGCACGCTTGGAAATTACTCGCCGCAGTTCAATGGTAAAAATTTCATTTCTTTTTTGGCACGGTAAGCACCTTGAGCATCACGCCCGCTCTGCCCAACCGCACCGACGCACATTTGAAAGAAATATAAATTTTTCCGGACAAGATTAGTTGTTTTTTTTTTTTTTTTTTTTTTTTTTTTTACTTAAAAAAATTTCTGTGTAAGGATTTCCTGGCAGAAACCATGTTGTTCGACTCATTCTAAGCTCTAAAATAAATTATTTTACGCATGTTTGAGGAATGGTATTTGTTCTCAACTTATAATCTTTGTTTTCATTCGTAAAATTATGTCCGGGAAATTCTATGTTTCGATCCACTGAGCGACGAAACGACAATGTGCGACCGCAAGCATACGAAAGTGAAATGAAAATTGACAACCATCTGCAGTGCTGCCGAGTTGCGAGATGTTTCCCGATATTTTTCCGCAGTTACTTCGATGTATAGTCCGGAAGTATTTTACATAAAAAAAAGACGAATGGTAAAAGACATGGTACAGGACAAAAAAGGACCAAAAAAAAAAACATTTTTCAAAAAATCGCAATCTCGGACCACTGTGCGCAAGGGTCAAATGACTCCAGTTTCAATTTAATTTTTCCCCTTCATCATGTCATTATGTTTCCGAGTTTTTTCCAAGATGGTTTTATCGCAGTTAAGTTTGCGATGTAGGTAGAAAATTTTGGTTTTTTTACTTTCAGCCATAATAGATGAGGCGTGAAAGTTCAAAAAGTTGTAAGTGCCATCAGACGTTGCAAAGATTGTGCAGCTTCTTAATCTTTTTTAGAATAACCTCTGAGAAAACTCAGCTGGAATTTTTTCACTAGAAAATTCGTCAAATTAAAAAAAAAGAAAATTGCCAAAATTTTCGTTCTTTTCAGAGCCTTCAATTATTTTTTACAGAGAGAAAAAGTTGCACAATCTATGCAACGTCGGATGGCACTTACAACATTTTGACTTTTCACGCCTCAGATATCTAACCATTTTTGATCGAAATTTTGGGAGAAACGGAGGGTCTGACCTATTGCGTAGAAAACACAGTGAGAAACCCGAAAATATCATTGAAGAAAATCGATATCAGCTTCCGGCGTCGATTTATGCCAAAAACTCGGTTTAGAGGACTCCCCCCCCCCCCCCCCAAAGAGACTCTGAGAGGGCCTGGGGATGGGAAGTTTTATTTGGGTACTCCGGGGGACAGAGGAGCAACCGTACCAAAAATCGGCTCGTTACTTCCCCTTTTTTAAAACTTAAAATATTTATAATTATTATAGACTATTAATGGAATTTTCCGCGAAAGTCTGCGGCAGTACTGACCGTTCAACCGAGAAGGAGTACTGTGAGAAGTGACTTGCTGCACTTCCACTGTAGCACACTGGATCAAAAAATGAACTTTCCCGGACATAAAAAGTTGTTGTATTTGTGCTTTAGAGACATATTTAAATAATAACATTTTCTTGCGAAAAACCCTATTTTTTGACTCCTATAATGCTCAAAAATGGATGATTTCACACATTTTTAAACTGTCTCGCTCTATTTATTGGTCATAATCAGTGGCGTAGCGTGCAGTTTGGCAACGTTGTATTGCGTCTATTTAAACCCATATAAAAGGTCGAGTGAGAGGGTGTTCACCGAACACCCAAGATTTCGATCTTTTTTAAGGGCTTAAATGAACGAACTACAACGTTGCCAAATTGCAGGCTACGCCACTGGTCATAATCTTGATTTTCATTCGTAAAATTATATCCGGGAAATTCAATGTTTCCATCCACTGTGGGTCGGCACTGTCCAGTCCATGCGCTATTTTGACCACAGACACAGTGCACTTTAATTACTCACGGACCTACCTACTTCTCTCATAAAATCGATACGAATTAGCTGAGAGAACAAAACATCGACTCCGCCTTATTTCCGTTACAATGCAGTTGAGCACTTTCTCGCATCTGGTAAATATTTGCCAAGGCAAGTTCATTTCAGAGCCATGCAGCTAGACTTTCATGGCACTATCATGAAATGAGACAGTTGCATTCCCATTTCATTTCTTTATGGAAGAAAAAAAAAAAAAAAAAGTACAAGTCGAGTTAACATTATCAGAACTTTTATTTATCCATTTATTTATCTGTTTATTTAGTACTAGCGTAACAATTTATAGTTTTATGACTACATAGCATCGGCGACCATTAACTTCAAATTTGAATCTAGGTCTTATACACGTATATTAAACGTGATTCTTGATGGTTAGATACGTAGTTTTAATTCTTTTTAATTTTTGAACATTTTCGGCCACAATTTTCAGAAAATTACTGTTGACAAAAATTCACAGAGTAAAAATGAACGGCAAAACCCTCATGGGGGACTCGGCTGCTCGGCAACTTTTGGAAAGGCTTTAAAAAAAAAACAAAAACGGACCAGCCCATTCCATTAGGGCAACCTGGGTTTCCCGCCCACAAATAAACTGTATGAGCGTTGAAATGAAAGCTCAATTTACGTAAGCTCAAAGGCCACAAGTTGGTATTTTTCTCAAGAGTTTCTTATTTTAAGTGTAACTGCGTTTGCAAAACAGCAGAATAAAAAGTTCAATTTTTGTGAGATTAAAGGCCAAAAGTTGAAATTGTCTTCAAGTGGGTTCCTTACGCGTCAACTGCGTGTTACGTTTGCAAAACACCAATCAAAGCTCGTTTCGTACGCTCAAAGGCCGAAAGTTGGTATTTTTCTCAAAAGTTTCTTATTTTAATATAGTATAATTTCTTTTGCAAAACATCTTTCGAGGACTATTTCTTGTTCTTCAAGGTTCAACACAGTAATTAGAATATTGTGTAACGTCAACTTTGAACCGCAAAATTATCCAGAATAAGCTCCTTCATAAGTGTAAACATTGAAAAATGAAGGTCATTCGAATGAAACTGATCAGAATTCTATAGTTGGAAACGAATCACTCAAGCTCCTCTCCTAGGAAAGTCTTCAAAAGGAGCCTGAAAACAGAGGCCAGATCAAGTTGGCGAAACTTTTTGCTCACCAAACGGCATCGATGACCCTCAAGTCATGCTCTATAGCGTGGCTTAAGCTTCACTTAAGGTTGATTTCTTGCTCATCAGTATCTAGATTGAGTTTCAACTTGATTGGGCCCCTGATAAAAATTAATACTGTTATGATGATTGTGAGAAAGGACAAAGGCAAACAAACAAAGAGCTTGATTCAAAATGGGGGTTTTTCTCCCCCCCCCACCGATGTTCCTGAAACTTTTTATTTTGATAGTACTTGATATAAGTAGTCTTTTTTTTCAATTAAAGTTTTTCCAAAAATAATTAGGGGAGGAGTTACAGTGTTGCAAAATTGCACCTTTCAAAAATTCATAACTTTCGCGTAAATCATCCGATTGAAACGCGGTTTTCACCAAAAGATGCGGATTGTAAAGCACTTTCATGCCATCTAAACGAAATTCAATTTCAATAATTTTTGACTTAGTTATCGTCATTTTTGTGATTTTTAGGCCACTCAAAATCTACTTAAAGCGAAATAAAAAAAAATGGTATTTTTTGATTTTGACCGGTTTGAAATATGTTATTTCTCTTTAAATTCTGCGTAAAATGAGCCCAAGCAGAATGCAGGGCGATTTTTTGTTCCGGAGTTATGCATTTTTTAGTAAGCGAAAAACGAGTTTTTCAGGGTACCCATGAGCGTTCGATAGAGAGGCTCAAGTCAAATAAATGGAAACGGTATTTTTTGATTTTGATCAAATTGAAATATGTTATTCCTACTTAAATTCTGCGTAAAATGAGCTCAAGCAGAATGTAGGGCGATTTTTAGTTGCGAAGCTATGCGCGTTTTAGTAAGCGAAAGTCGAGTGGTTGAGGCTACCCGGGCTACCCACGCGTCTTTGAGCCACTCCATAGAACGCTCGACTTTCGCTTACTAAAACGCGCATAGCTCCGCAACTAAAAATCGCCCCACATTCTGCTTGGGCTCATTTTACGCAGAATTTAAGTAGGAATAACGTATTTCAATTTGATCAAAATCAAAAAATACAGTTTCCATTTATTTGACTTGAGCCTCTCTATCGAACGCTCATGGGTACCCTGAAAAACTCGTTTTTCGCTTACTAAAAAATGCATAACTCCGGAACAAAAAATCGCCCTGCATTCTGCTTGGGCTCATTTTACGCAGAATTTAAAGAGAAATAACATATTTCAAACCGGTCAAAATCAAAAAATACCATTTTTTTTTATTTCGCTTTAAGTAGATTTTGAGTGGCCTAAAAATCACAAAAATGACGATAACTAAGTCAAAAATTATTGAAATTGAATTTCGTTTAGATGGCATGAAAGTGCTTTACAATCCGCATCTTTTGGTGAAAACCGCGTTTCAATCGGATGATTTACGCGAAAGTTATGAATTTTTGAAAGGTGCAACTTTGCAACACTGTAACTCCTCCCCTAATTATTTTTGGAAAAACTTTATTTGAAAAAAAAGACTACTTATATCAAGTACTATCAAAATACAAAGTTTCAGGAACATCGGTGGGGGGGAGAAAAACCCCATTTTGAATCAAGCTCTTTCCACAATTGGTGTAAAGAGGTCATCGTCCTTGACGATTTGTTAAAATCTCACTCAGATTACCGTTGAAATACAAATCAAAAACTTTATGAATCCCGAATCAGTGGCGTCGCGTGCAATTTGGCAACACTGTACTCTATCCATTTAAACTCATGTAAAAGATCGAATTCAGGGGGTACACAGTGCACAAGGAAAATTCGATATATTTAATGAGTTTAAATGGAGCAGCTGCATTGTTGTCAGATAGCACGCGACGCCACTGTCCCGAATACTAGAACTCGTGGGACTCGAATACTATGCCCCATTTGCCCAACTCTGCCAACGCGGCCCACATAGGGCCTGATCTAATTCCAATTTAATAAAGATAGATTTTCTAGTATAGATTTATTAAATGAAAAAGACCACAACTTAAACCTCTGGTCGACTCAAGGTCGGCTATGTACTCGCGAAATCTCAGCGAGTTGACAACGTTGCAACGAGCACACGAATCGGGAGTTTCATTGCTCTTTGAAAATTGATCAGTCGAGTCACTCATGCACGGAAAAAAAAGAAAAAGAATCCGGTAGTTAATGAGTTCTAACATGATTGTGAGAGAGTTATCGTTAGATTTAATTGTTACACCGATAGTATAACGACAGTGCTACAGGCTCGTTTTATGGAATAATATCTATATTTTCGGATCATTCATACAGGTATATTGATAGTTGATACTCCTGCTTACACAAAGGGCTCAGCTGAAGGCAGAGCGGGGCTTTCATTTTTTCAAAGAACTGTAAAAACACAAACTATTAAAGCAATGATCGTAAGAATACCTCCGGCTACAAAATTTCACGATTTTTGGTTTACTTGTATACGCTATTCAAAAAAAAAAAAAAAAAAAAAGATACCAAAACATAAACTTTTCAAAAGTTTGGGGGGGGATTTATTGAGTCAGTGGGAGGGAGGATTTCGGACACGACGCATATTAGACGCATGAAAAAAAAAAAAAAAAAATCATTTCGACCTCTGGAATACGGTTTGCATTTTTATTACAAATAGATTTCGAATCACCCTTTGTAAACAACATTTCATTTAATCCTAACTTGAAACCTCTATCGTCGATTCAACGCTAATTATACATAATTAAAACTGCCGCTCTTGATGAAAAAATGTGGATATTACTTGTTGATACTCACGGAAAAACCTGTGTCGAACCCCCTCCCCCTTCCAAATAAATGACAGCGAAAAATAATAATAACAAAGAGATTCTTTTTAATAAACGTTTCAATTATTCCTATAGAAGTGGTGTGCGTTCGACCATCGGAGCTAACTCTAATCGGCAGTCCTTTGAGCTCACATTCAATTGGTCGGTCAAAGCATCGATAAATCGAATGAAGTGAATGGTTGTTCGCATTTGAAAAGAAAGAAACGGTTAAGACAATGTAGTTTATAGATGTACTTTTTTTTACCCCCCCCCCCCCCCCCCAGCAAAGCTGGATCCATCGGGATGAAAATCAATGAACAATTAAGCGTATTAAAATAGGGTCCGCCCTCCTTCCCCAATCTTGCTACATTAGATTAGATTAGATTTTGTGCTTCAAGGTGCAGCCTGACCTCGCAGACCTTCTGACAGGCAGAGATTTGAGAAATAAACACATTTTCCCAAGTTCACATGCATGACAAGTTCAACGCCAAGATCATGACCTAATCAGCCCACGGACAAGGGGGGTAAGGGGTAATTAGACTCACGAAGGGGCGAAAGTTTGAATTAAACCATTACACAGGAAAAATACCAACTAAACAGTGTTGCCGAATTTGTCATAACTTTCCAACATTTTACATTAAGCTAAATACGACAAATCGGAGGAAACTCCGCAAAAAAAAAAAAAAAAAAAAAAAAAAAAAAAAAAAAAAAAAAAAAAAAACATATTATTAAGTATTAAATAAATTGCGATAAATTTTCGAGTTTTAAATTTTTCATATTATACTCTCTTATAAAAAAAATAAAAATCACTGTATCACCTTAACATTTGAACTTCAAAATTACTACGGCAAACATTGAGCGGTTGGTCTTAGCATTGTTTTTTATTAAAGGCTAAACTCCCCTCTGATTAGTGGCCTGCACCATTTAAAGAGCGAGCGTTTAGAAATAACGACGAATTAAACTAATTCAAGTTTCAGAAGAGATTGAAAAAAGAAAAACTCACCTCCATTTCAAACTTAGATGTTAGAACATGGTTAATCAGTTTTTAAATTCATAAATGTTTGTTTATTATTATTTTTACTATTTTTACTATTTTTAATTGAATTAAGATGTGATACAGGACCGTGGAAAGGGGGCGACAGGTAGAAGCGCAAATCGCGCGTTCACTTCGTTCACGCAGTCACACAACAAACATCCACCGGAAGAATCCTTAAAAAACTGCGAAGACATCCGACTTATGCCATGTCTTTAGTGACCGAACAAAACACCTGTCAATCACTTTGACTATGCGCGCGCTGGCGCCAATAGACCTATCAACTATCAAGTCATACTGCGAGTACAACAAACCTATACATCTGAGTCGCTCAGAGAAAGAATCGTTCGTTCGGGCAAGAATGTTAAATGAATCAACGTATCGAAAGTCTCATGTATTTTGTCGAACAGGTCGATTATCTCGCGTTCTATAGTCCTGAACATTGTATCGAGAGAAGAAGAAGAAGAAGAAGAAGAAGAAGAAGAAGAAGAAAAAAAAACTCTTGCAAGACAAAACCTCTTTTCTGCTCTTATCCACGCAATTTTGTCGTTCAATTCGTAAAATTTTTATCAGCAACATTTAGTTTTTGCGGCATTGATGAGTTGCGCATACGTAAAAAAATCCCTGCACACCAAATTTCAGAGCAATTGAGGGCCTTACCAGACAAACGACACGAAAGCAAAACCCGCGGGTCAGCATCTTTAAATGATCATGTCTATATCGGCTACGGTCCACAGCCACTGATTCAGAAATTTACTGCACGTGCAACTGGACAAAAAAACAGACCCACCAATTTCTTTTACATTTTTAATTTTAGTGCGGAGAAGGGGGGGGGGGGTGGTGGATACCTCAAAGGAGAACCGTTTTATAAAACATGCGCTCAAAGCTAATCCTCTTATCTAGGGTAAGAAGTCTAATTTGACCCAAAAAATGCTTCTCTCAAAATCATAATGATTATCATGGAGAAAACAATGTTTGCAGCAGCATGACAATCTCCAATACATTGGATAATTATTATTTTCGCCGTTTCAATTTCAATTAAGCTGTAAGAACAACAGTGATTGGACGTGTAGGAAAAAAAATTGCACCCCAAATCCAATTGATCAATAGTCAGCAGTCAACAGCTTTATCCATTCGAGTTGAGATAGGCACATGATATTCAGCAACATGCATGCCCAATGACTATACAATATACATTATAGCACTAGCCCAACAAAAATTGCGACGCTGCACTATGGTCCCAAATCAAATCCTAGGAGGTCAAAAATCGTTCCGTTCAAGGTCGGAAAAAAACTATTCTAGCTACTAGAGATGATTTTAGAGGGTTTATTTAACAATGTAATCACCCCTGGATTGTCTTATATCCATCGCAGAAAAATATTAGATGGAACCTTAATTCCCGTGGTATTTCATGTCCGTATATTTTTGATCGCTTAGGATTCGATTTGGAGTACGCTGTGGCCTGTGGCCGACGGCGGAATTCATTCATTGTATTGTAGCGTTGTGCTACACAATCCCTTTTCCTTCGCAAGGGTTTTGAAACATAAATATGAGCTATAAAAACCAGACGAACGGGTTGAACTATAGAGAACTGAATCGAAGAAACGAGTCATTGCATTGTAGTGAATATTTATCAATGAACGATTCGCCCAGCTTTAGATCAAGCAATCACGTGACAATGAGACTGATGAGTAATGTCTCTCTGCTTAGACTTGAAGCTGGTGCATTGCCCTGTCCTACGTTACATTGTATAACTTGCATTCATTCTTTGTATCAGAGTTCACGATCAACGAGCAGGTGTGCTTTTCAAGGTAAAAATACAAGAATAAATTTCCTGTTTCAGCAATCGATACATAGCTGCACTATATCCACAACGAACTGCGAGTACTTAGTGTCAATACAAGAATCGAGAGAGATATAAGCTCTGTATAAGCGCAGTTGTGCTTACTTTGGAGTTATGTGTGATAGTATGTGTAGTGTACATTCAGAGGGACCACCTTGAACTTCAGAAGAGAGAAAAAGAAAGGAAAAAACACGCTTAAAACCCGCGCGGCAAAATCATAAACTAATTTTTCTGGATAGTTAGGACACTCTTTTCAAAAGCGCATTTTTTGGAAGCGTACTCGGTCAAACAAACGGGGGGAAAATGGGTAATTTTCCCCATTTCCCCCACCCCCTCTCCCATAACTATACCTTTATTTGAGTTTTCTCGAAAAAATGGATGATGTCATTCGATTTGTCTGTCTTAGGAGCATATTTTCACCAAGTTTCAAGGAAATCTTTCGAGCCATTTTTAAGAAATTTCAATTTTCACCCTATTTTAGGGGTGAAACCCCCCTAACAACCCTCAAATAAAATGTTAAGAAAAAACAAAAAAAACTCCTCTAGCACTATCAGAAAGAACCCTTCTTGCCAAATTTGGATGCACATGGACCCATAGGTTAGAAGTTACGATGTACCACAGACAGGCGGACAAACGAATAGACGGACGGACATTTTTTGGGAATATGATTTTTGAGTTCAGGGGGGCCTGAATTGCCAATAAATGGAAAAACCCCGACTTCCAAATTTTTCATGGTGACAATACTTTCTCGCCTTAGGGGGAGCGAGAAAGTAAAAACCAGTTCTTCATATTTTAAACCAGCTTTGCTGAAAAAGTCTCAGCTTACCGGTGGCAGACAATACATATATTCACTTTGTTTCGTTCTTTCCTGGCAGTTTCTTACTAAATAATATGATAAATAATAATAATTTTGCGGCAGGTGTTTTACTAGCAAGGACCTTTCTACTAGCGGTAGTTGGGTAATCTACGTACCGTAGTGTATAGAAAAAACACTCGATCGTGGTTGCTGAGGGGTTTCCAGCAATCCTGGTAGATAATACGATGTTCACGGATTTGTTTCACATTTTTACATTCAAAATCGCATCAACGTGACTCGAGGAATTTATTTCTACCGAAAAAGTTCACAGAAAAGTCTCTTTTCAATTCAGGGCTGCCGTTTCGCGTATAATTAACCGCATTTTTAAATTCACCGATGATTCCATCGGTTGAGAAAAGATTACACAGTTCAATTCAATGATTTCAATGTATGACTGAAATGCACGAAAAAAATCCGATTTGTAATCTTTTCTCAATCGGTGGAAACTCCGTCCATTAATTAAGGGCGACTACGTCGCACGCCTAATAACCGCAAGTTTTTTAAAGTTATCGACGACTCCACCGGTTGAGAAAAGATAACAGATGCGAGCATTTTCGTGCGATACAGTCCTACACTGAACTGAACTGCGTAATTTTTCCTCAACCGGTGGAACCATCGGTGAATTGAAAAATGTGATTAATTATACGCAAAACGGCAGCCCTGCTGTTCATACGATTTTAGCGATGAGAGTGCAGAGATAGCAGTTAAACAAGTGGGTTACATGAAAGTGAGAGTGGTAGTTTGGAATACTCAGCGAACTTTTTTAACCGGATAACATCATGACTACAACCATCTTTTAATCCCATTTCAAGGGCTTTTCTTTCATCGGCCGCATAGCTTACGCAGTTTACGCGTCTTACCGAACACACGCTTGGAATGGCCGAGGCGCCTGATGCCTCCGTTAATCGCGAATGGTCAACGTCCTGCTATCAAGAAGCACCACTTTTAACGTGATTCACGCGCGGCACGTGAATAAAGCAAGTGCGGGCGTGCCGTGCGATTGCAATATGAAAGGTCAAACTCTAGACGACAGTACGCAGTGAGTCAGCGATTATGTGACTCATTGATGAACAAAAATAATTAAAATGTCCAAGGGTGAGTTGAGATTCATGCAGCGCAACCAAAAAGCAGGTATAATAATGTGATGAAAGCAAAAATTCCGCGGTGAAATCGAAAAGGAAACTGTCCAATCATCACTATTCGTGATCTATCTTTCTTATCTGATTGCAACGACAAAGGCGGATACACAAAAGACAAAAGTGTCATTCTCTCTCTTACCACCCAGTTGGACATGCGCGGTACAGAAAAGAGCGGAGATGGAGACTAAACTCAACTAACGTCACGTGATGACCCGGCCCCCTCTGCTATCATTTTCCTAATACGCGCGGCGTGTTCAACCGACCGGTACGTGAGAGAAAGAGAGACAAATTCTCGGATCCGCCATTCTCAGATACCTAAATTTTATAATGTTCGGAAAACATTCCTTAAACAATTAGAATTAAAATTTAATAAGAATAAGAGAAGAGATAGGATTTTGGGAATCACTGTTTCAGATTAATTAACTCTCTAATGACCAGGTTAGTTCAAAACAAAAAACACCGCACTCTTCCGTTCATAAAAGGGAAGGTAGTTAAGTGTTCGTACTCGGAGGAGTTGGAATTGCCTATACGACTAATTGAAGGCGCTTGACTATATCTTATCCAGTAATGTCTATATCCAGAAGCACGTTTATTCAGAATCATGGAACTATGTGAAATAGACTAGAGGAGGAAGACGAGTACGGAGACAGGCTTGGCCCTTAAAGGGTTCAGTAGAAGCCAACTCTTACACTGAAAAAAAAAAAAAAAAAAAAATATACTACTGGAAACACAACGATATGTAAACCTATAAGAAATTAGAATAACTATTATTGTATAAATTGCTGATACGAATACCCATTATTATTATTGTGCATTTAAGTTGTAACCCCTCAATTGACTGAAAAGAAAACGGGTCATAATTTTCAAGTCTCACCCCCCCCCCCCCCCCCATTTTTGACTTCCAAAAACCGCCCATGGTCACCATATTCAGATAATAAGTTTCACCATATTCTGCTAGTGACACCAGAATTTTGAGGTAAAAGTACTGGACTCTCCTTGGTTGACATATCGTTATGTTTCTGATAATATTAATAGACTAATTTTTTTCAATGTACTCTAAATCCTGAGCAGTCTTTTAGATCGATGAGTACTGTGGATTTCCTTCGCAGATGTTATACATATACGCGAAGTCAGTCTCACAATCGATGCAACTGCCCAAGAGCTGAAGTCCTGGCTTTCAGGATAAATGCGAGGCTCGGAAAGTGACCGATGCACACGGTTGCCAGATTGTCAAGAACGGCATACCTTCAAATTTCACGTTAAGGCTTCAAATGAGAAAGCTGGCAATGGCATCGATACGAGCGATATACAGAGAATGAAGATGACAGACAAAGGCACAGACAGAGACAGGCAGAGAGAAGGCACACTTACCGAGGAATCAGACGATGGTAAATTATTTATATCCTTAGAGTTGGAACTGACATCCGCATCAATTTCAATAATCGTAAAATCAGGAGCGTTAGCACTTAAGTTACTCGCACTCGTCGAGTCGATGTCATTCAACAAAAATGTCATTTTACAAACATCCGCCGCCACCGCGCGTAGAGGAAGACACCAATAGCACTTCAAGAGAATAAGGTTGCTCATTCATGATTGGATCACACAGTTAACTAACGCACAAATGGGATATAAAAGAACGAGAAGAGGGAGGTTGGAAAACCTGAATGAAACAAAAATAGAAATGATAAAGGATAACGGGAAAAAGAAAGATAACAAAAAAGAAAGAGAAGAGAGATAAAAAGAAAAACAGAGAGAAAAGTGGGGGGGGGGGGTGTGGAAACAAGGGAAAAGCTAAATTTATAATAAAAGTTGAAGAAGATATGATAACGATTCTTACTGATTGCAGGCAATCTTAATTGGTGCGGGAAGTGTCAGCAAGATCGCAGAAATTCTCAAGACAAAAAAAGAAACAATAAAAAACGGGGGGGGGGGAGATAAAATCCGGAAGTAGGACAGGTAGGGAGAGGAAGCACTTTTGGCGTAGTTTTTTTTTTTTTTTATTTTTTAGTTTTCAGAATTTCTTATTTTTGGAGTATTGTAAGATCATGAGCTGCGCCTAGTGTCCACGCATTAAAAATACCTCAAATTAGAATCAAAATATCAGCATTATGGTTGCTCTTGATACAGAAGATTGGAATGAGTAACTGATACGGTAGCAAGCGATAACGAATGGTAACTAAATCGCTGGAGGAAAACATTTCGAAGCCAACGTAAAGAGCACTTTGACCGTTTCAACAGCGCTTAGTACATTATTACATATATAGGGTGTAACAAAACTATGTACATTAATTTTTAGGGCGTGTTTTAGAGGTAAAAATACTTTTTTTTTTTTTTTTTTTTTTTTTTTTTTTTTTTTTTTTTTTTCCCATTTATAAACATGGGTCAGAAATTGCAGTCTTTTCGAGTTAGTGTTGCAAAGTTTCCGAAAAACAAATTGAAAAATTGTCATAACTCCCTCGTGAATTTTCCTTAATGCTCGTAAATAATAACTCTGATGTAATTTTAGGCGCTCTTGGCTATTTTGGCCGTGAAAATGCTGTACGCAAAAATTTGAGGGAGGCTTTGAGGGTTTTTCTTGATTTTTCTATAACCTTTTTTGGCCAAATTGTGTGAAAGCATGCTTTCGGTTTCATTAAACCCAAAAACGATTTGCATTATTCAAAAGTTCGTGTAAAAATATGCATTTTTTGTCCATTTTTTGTTACAAGTTTTTCCATTTCGCAAACCATTTCCGAGAAAATCGTCCCTGAAGTTGCAGAGGTCGGCCAATAATCGCCTTTTCTTTGAATTTGTCAATTCTTGGCCGAATTCTTCAACTTCAGGGACGATTTTAGAGGAAATGGTTGGCGAAATGGAAAAACTTGTAAGGACCAAAAATGCATATTTTTATACGAACTTTTGAACAATGCTAATCGTTTTTGGGTTTAATGAATCCGAAAGCATGTTTCCACATAATGTGACCAAAAAAGTGAGAAAAATTAAGAAAAACCCCCGAAACCCCCCTTAAAGTTTTTCATACAGCAATTTCACGGCCAAAATCAGTAAGAGCGCCTAAAATTACATCAGAGTACCTATTTACAAGCATTAAGGAAAATTCACGTGGGAGTTATGACAATTTTTCCATTTCTTTTTCGGAAACTTTGCAACAATGTAACTCGAAAAGACTACAACTTCGGAAGTTTGGACCCATGTTTATAGGGGAAAAAAGTATTCTTTTTACCTCTAAAACACGCCCCGAAAATTAGTGTATACGGTTTATTTGTTACACCCTGTATACGCCAAGTTTTACTGCGGAGAAACGGGGAAAAAACACTTCATACTTGCAACCTTCATAGTACAAAACTGTGCCTAGTTAGGACTGTTATTATTACTGTAGACCTCTCTTCATTTGGCGCCTCGGAGCGAACTTTTGACGTGCGGTTTCATACTTTAAGGAGCAGCGCAAATAGGTAACCTTTCTTGGGACGCGGGGTGGTTGCACGTATTTTTATAAAAATACGTTCCGATGACTGCATAATTAATTTAATTCTTTAAATAAATAATTACGACTCGAAATTTTGAATAGTTAAGTATTCCTTCAGAGAAGTTTTTTTCTTCCTATCCTATAAATTCAAGGAGCGCATTGCGAAAATTTACCCTTAATTCCTTATCCCCTTAAGTATAATAATTATTATGAACTCTGTTTCGATAGCTTCATAATTTGAGCCTTTTTAATCAACGGCTACATTGGCAACGCCAACGGCTACATCAAACATTGAATAGTAACCGCAACATTGAACATTGAACAGTTAACTAAATCTCAAGATAGTGTAATACTTTTGCATACTCGTGATATTGAAGGCGTAGCAAGCCGTGCCACTGCAAATCAGACTAGATTACCGTTGGAACAAAATTCGAAAAATCGACGATTAAATGGTATAATTGGGTGTTCGTTCAATTTTGCTGTTCGTTTGCCAAACTATCTTCGCAACTAACTTTACTATCGTATTATAAATGGCTACAATTGACTGTTCTCAAGGTCATTCATGGGTAGAATTCCAAAAGCCACTGGCGCAATCAGGATCTCTTCCATCTTTCTCATTTCCCATTCGAATGTATAAGTGGGAAAAGGAGAGAAAGCGGGGGTTTTATCCCCTTGTCCATCCTTGTCTAACATACGTTTCTTAATGGAGAAAAGAGAGAGATGAAGAAACTCTCGTTGCACTACTGCCAAAAGTGGCGACGGTTTAAAGAGATGGGTCCTGCGGACGGTATATAACAAGCCAATAAAACCTTGTTTGACGAGAGAAATAAAAAAAATGCATAAACCATGCATTTTACTGTGGAGCTGATGTTCTTTGCGACGCGGTGGTGACAAGTTGAAAGGCGATAAATCACAGTTTCTTTTTTCGAAAGATATCGATAAAAGTTGCATCGAGCTTCATTGTCTAAATAACAACTGAATGCTCGAGTATTTGTAACGAAAAACGATCAGCGAAACGCAAGTTCTTACGAAAACTGACAGCAAAGGGTGTTAAAGACACTTTCAGTGCGGATCACGGGTCCAATCCGGGAACAAAAGATGTTGAGACAGGAATTAATTGGGTATGCAAGATGCACGCACGTCGAACAAACGTAACACCAAAATCAATAAGTATACGTAATATCAGGGTCGCCCATGTGGGGGGAGGGGGTTATTTTTTAAAACTGCAAAATTCGAGGAGTTCCACAGCTTAAAATATTCCCAGTGGGTAGGAACGTGTTTCCCATGCATTTCAAGGCTTTTGAAAAAGAAAAAAAGAAAAACAAAGAAACCCGCGTTAAAAAAAAAAAAACCGCGAAAGGCATGTCAAGTCTCAAAATTGGGCGCACCAGAGGCGTATTCAAGCAACTGTATTTTCTTTCTCTTCGCCAATTTGAACGTATTAGAGTTAGAAATAAGGACAGTGATAGGGAATAAAGTCAAGCGATAGCAGTGTTGCCAGATTGGGGTGAAGAAGCCGTACGTTTTACATTGATTTAAATGGGGAAGATACGGCTTTTTACCCTCGATCTGGCAACACTGAGTGATAGCCTTTCCTTTCATCCTTTTCTGAAACATGTATTTTAAAGAAAAAGGGAGAGAAAGATGGGATGCGCGAGGCAACGAAAGGACGTAAGAGCATGGGAAGCAAACACATTTCTCACAACGTGGTTAGTCCTAAACGTCAAAGCAGGGCTGCCGTTTCTTGTATACACGCATTAACCTCTACTATAGCTCAACGTAAATTTTTTGAATTTCTCGTAAAATGCGGCAACACTGAGTAAAATCCGTATTTTTTTATGTTCATATGAGTCGTTTTCTGAAAGCGATTGTGAGCAATTAACTATCGTAAGCAATATCTCTCACATACGGCAGAGCGCAAAGGGCTAGGAACCGCGCAATGTCACGTATGTATGAATTTACCTGAAAAACCGTTGCCGAAAAGAATTTTTCAGATAAAATATTCTCGAACACTTGAAATAAGGTGTCCCTTCCAATCACAGCCGTTCACAGTCCGTTCCCAACCATCCATAAGACTCCATAAATACTCAAAAAAAGGGGGGAGGGAGGGGAGGACAAACAGTGAACTGTGAACATGAAAAAAGTCAGCTTAAGTGTTAACGAAACGACGGACTTCTTGCGTAATAAAGTAGCGTAGCGTATCACGGCTCGCGGTTATTGAGCCGCTGTTGACGCGAGGAACGAAGCAAGTGGGGGGGGGGGGGGGGGGGGGGGTCGTCGTCAATGGTGTGGACGGCTGGCAAGGAAGGAGGGGGGTCGCTGTCTCGGAAGCCTTGAAGTCCACCAATTCAGAAGTCAATTTTAACTTGGGCTAACATTATTAAAGTCTCAATACATGCATATGTATCAAACATACACTTGCTAACTACACAACTGACTATGGACTAAAGAGCATAAACACGGCGTTTAAAATAAATCTTTGAAGCGACCAATTGCGCTTCATTAGTTAGTTACAAGTCGGCAGAGTTGCCGATACCACTCGTCTTAGTTATGTTTTACGTTCCATACGATAAGTTTAGGTGGTTGAACGCCACTTTATACAGAGAGATTTTAATCCGTTTCATGGCTCATATCAGTCTCTTTGTACAGATTTTGACTTTTTTGGCAATCATTATCAACAAAGTATATAAACTCATCACAGCTATATTACAAGAGCTTCGTAGCTTACGAAAATACACATTTTTGCGTTTTAATAATAGCGAATTCGCTGATTCCGCATTCAAAAATTTTAACTCCCCAGTTCTTGAATCTTCAAGAAAGAGACGGGCAAGGCTTGGCCATAAATTGAATCAAACACATAATTTCTAATTAATCTATATGCTTCGAGAATCAACTTCTCTGATTTCGCCACAGTCACGGGTACGAACAAGCGTCACATACGAAATACTTGACCTTGCACCAGACACCAGGAGCCGAATCAAGCTGGTGCAAAGTACAACTTAAGTATAATGGGTCTGTTGCAAAATTTTGCTACATCTATAGAGATTAGAGAAGGTCCAATATTGGGTGTAATCACTTGATAATAGCTCCTATGAGAGCACCAGAAAGTTCCAAAATTTGCTTTAATAAAATTCCAAGATGGCGGTCAAATGAGCAGGTCGAAGATAGGGAGTCCCATCTAATTGCAGCTTTTTCTACGACGAATCACTTTTCTCAGCTCAGAAAGTAGCGATTAAATAGGACTTCTCCATTGAGAACCGCTCATTTGACCACCCTCTTGGAATTTTAATCTACACATTTATTGACTTTTTGAGTGGAATTCTGGAACTTTCTCATGCTCTCTAGGTTATTTTCAAACGATTTTACATCGGAACATAACTGTTCCTTCTCGACAGCTGCAGCTAAAGTCAGCAACAGGCCTATTAGTACATCCTCAACATGAATGCGGGCCTCTGATTGGTCCGTGGTGTGGCTTCCGGTAATTGGTCTGACTTCGAGTATTCCAACTTGATAGGGGCTCAGCACCTGATCCCAAAAGCAACACGAATAAATGGAACTGTTGTGAGATAACAGTTCCTACATGACGGAGCGGTTTTTGCATAACCCGCAAATTGAAGGCGCAAGTGGATTGCCTCTGAAGAAGCCGCACTCATTGCTTTAGTGAGTTGTAGTCTCGGAAGCCTCTCCGCCTCGCCCTCGCTCTCCTCGTCATGCAATGAAGGGCCGGACCGGGTGTATTGCACCTCCGCCGCACAGTAACGCAGTTACGGTCCTTCTCTTCGATGCCCTTAATACCTCAAATTACGGACCCCGTTAGAAGCTGTTCAACAATCTCCAGTTTGAAATGCTTTCCTCAGGAGCCTGTCACATCGATTCAAGAGTTAGAATGGGGATTTTTTGAAATGATTCTACGTCGAAAGCCTTTCATCAAAATCCTGAAAATTGGGAGTATAATTGGGAATTCCTTTCGCGACATCGTATAAGATAAGACTGCATCGACGACGGCCGCTTCTGAAGGCCCCGCTAATAACAATGAGTTGGTTTTAGCCTCTTTTTTTTACTTTTTTAAAGCATTCGTGTAATAAATGTATGCTTACATCGGTTCACATATCGTCGTGCATCTAACAATTGTTTTTTTTTTTTTTTTTTTTCAGTGCAGGGAATCAGAGATAGACTGTTTTAGAAGAGCGATGTACCGTATCGATTGCAGTGCGAGGAGTCGAGGACCTCTGGTTCAAAACAAACTCTGATTCAATGCATTTCCCCAACAAGCGCTTTTTTCCCATTTTTGCAACTATGAAATCTACGTCCTTAAAAATGCTTAAATATTCCTGGTTTCACGACTAAACCTTCCGAAATCAACAAGATATTACAGATTAAGTAAACGATGCATTTGGAGGTAGGAATCACCCGAAATTTCGCTAGATTCCCGCCCATTCCACAACAACAACAATAACATTTGGGTGATTCCAATAACCTCCAAATGTGTCGTTAAATCTGTAATATCTTGTTAATTTCGGCAGTTTCAGTCGTGGAACCAGTCAAAATCAAGCATTTTTGAGAAAGTATATAAAATTCATAATCGCAGAAAGATTCAATAGCCTAAGTTTCCGTTCAAAAATGCGCTTAAGGGGATAATACACTGAATCAGAGTTTGTTTGGTAATCGATACGATACATCGCTCAACTAAAACAGTCTATATTCCACTAGCAGGTCTCGTTCAACAATAAACGCAAATGCATGAAAGGATAATCAAAAATGGAAGAGAGAGAAAAAAGTACCGTAAATTTTGCAACAATGGGCAATAAATTGAGGTGTGAGTCTATCAACAACTATGAGCTATTATTTTCTTTATAATTCGCGACAAAAGCATACATCATGCGCGAGCATTCGCAAAAGGAAAGAGACAACAACGTTGCCAAATTGAGGCGGAAATCATACAATTTCTGAAGAACGATTCAACGAAAAACATTCAAATGACAATTTCAAGTCACAGTTTGGCAATTCTGGCCTCTGGGCGATTACTATACGTTTTATCTCTTGTTCAGCTCGATTGCTTGCACGTCTCATACTGTATAGTGGATTCGGTAAAGATCGGGAAAAGGACGAGAGGGGGAGGGGGAGCCGCCTGAAAATGGCCATGAAAATTCTGTAAACTCATCTGACTCCGGGTGAAAATGGCCATGAAATTTTTTCTGTAAACTCATCTAACTATCAGCTGATTTGCGTCAAGATATTCTCACGGCATTTCCTTCCGTAGCGCAGCGCACGCACCGTCTACATTATACGCAAAAAATCAGCGAAACTCCCACGCAAAATTTCAATCAATTCAGCTTTCGAACATCCAGATACTTTGTACAGCAGCGCTGGCAATGGAACGGCCACAATGAAGCTCAAATAGTGAATGTCCTTTTAATCAAATTTCACGAATGTCTCTTTATGATTTACTCAGGATCAGAGGCGGACTGGCCCCCAAATTCGGACCGGGAAACCAACTTTGGACCGGCCCATGTGGGGGGTGTGGGGGACACCCCCCACCTAGGGGGGTTTGGGGGGTGTCTGCCCCCGAGAAAATTTTGGTATTTTCACAGTCAACAACAACAATCTGAAGCATGTTTGGGCCATCAATTTCATTATTATATGATCGCTGACTCTGCGTTTTTGCAGGATAGAGACTGCCATTTTATGTTAGTGACGATAGAAAACTGAACCTAACTTAACCTGGGGGGGGGGGGGGTTTGGGGGGTCTGCCCCCGAGAAAATTTTGGTATTTTCACTGTCAAAAACAACAATCTGAAGCATGCTTGGGTCATCAATTTCATTATTATATGATCGCTGACTCTTTGCGTTTTTGCAGGGTAGAGACTGCCATTTTATCTTAGTGACAATAGAAAACTGAACCTGGCTTAACCTGGGGGTGGGGGTGGGGGGGGGTTTGGGGGGGTTTGCCCCCTCGAGAAAATTTTGGTATTTTCACAATCAAAAACAACAATCTGAAGCACGTTTGGGTCATCAATTTCATTATTATATGATCGCTGACTCTCTGCGTTTTTGCAGGGTAGAGACTGCCATTTTTATCTTAGAGACAATAGAAAAGCCCCCATTATAATTTTTTTGTTTTTTTTTTGGTTATTTTTTGTTTTTTTTTTTTTTTTTTTTGGTTTTTTTTGCTTTGTCTTGTTTTAGGAGTGATTTCAGCAAGAAGAATTTTCGACTTGATGACGATAAGAGCCACGCCTTCGTGCACCGTCATCGTCATCAAGCCGAGGAAACAAACGTGCATCGAAATACCTCCTTAAATATAAAAAAGGGGGAAAAAAAGAAAAGCCCTTTTCAGGGCTACCTAAACATTCTGAAATATTTCCTCTCTGCTTTCGTTCTAGCCCTAATGAAGCGAATGATCGGCCCGGCCCGGTCAGATCCACATGAAACGAATGAATGGCCCGCCCCGGCCCGACCCGAATTTATCGAATGGCAGGCCTGGCCCGGCCCAGCCCGTCCAAAACGTATTGAGTAACCGGCCCGGCCCAGCCCTGATGTATCGAATGATCGGCCCAGCCCGGCCCTGAAGTATCGAATGATCGGATCGGCCCTAAAAAATCGAATGATCGACCCGGCCCGGCCCTTAAAAATCGAATGAATGATCGGCCCGGTCCGGCTCTATTCGAATGATCGGCCCGGCCCGGCCCTAAAAAAATCGAATGACTGGCCCGCAGCCCAAATTTACCAAGTACATATACATGTCCGGCCTCACTTTTATCTTTTTCTCTCGTTTTTTCCTTCTATTTTCTTCCTCTCTCTCTTCTTTTTTCCTTTTTTCTTCCTTTCTTCCTTTCTTTCTTCCTTTTTTTCTCTCTTTTTTTCTTATTTTTTTCCCTCTCACGATCCAACCGGCCCCAAAGGGCCGCGGCCCACCGGGAAATTTCCCGGTGTCCCGGTGGGCCAGTCCGCCTCTGCTCAGGATCATAGGACGGGTAAGCTGGAGGACCAGCATAAACAGTGGCGGATCCACGGGGGGGGGGGGGGGCAGAAGCCTCAAATTTTGCCTTTTTTCTATAGAAAATAGCCCAAAATTGCTTCCACCAACGCTTCAAAATTCAAAATTTCACAGGCGTGCCCCCCCCCCCAGAAAAATTTTCTGGATCCGCTACTGAGCATATACCAGTTGGCCCGGCCCAGAGCAGTGAGAAAAACGCTCCAAAATCGCTTTACGCAGCATTACTCGTCAAATCGTCGAGACATTTAAAAACTGAAAAAAACTCCTTTTTCTTTTGTGGAAATGAAGAGATTGCCTCATCAAATTCTTACGCAACTTAATTTTTGACCGAGAAATTCTGCCCTGAATAATTTTCCACAGGGGCAGCATTTCTCGGTCAAAAATTGAGATACGTAAGAACTTAAAAAAAAAACAATCTTTCCCTATCCACAAAAGAAAAATGCGTGTTTTTTAGTCTTTAAATAACTCGATAATTTGCTCACTAAAGCTGCCTAAAGCGATTTTGGAGCTTTTTTTCACTGCACTGTGCTGCCCCCTATCCCTCTTACGTATGGACACTAGGAAGGGGAGTCGAGAGCTGACTTCCATTTGGTAGAGGGGGTGGAGTTCGGAGATTCTACCCTAGTCTTTTTTTGGGATGTGCCATTAAATGAGTTGCTGCAATATTTGTCAGCTACTTCTTGTTTGATTCTCATGAGTCATGCAATATAAAGTGGGCATGCCAACGAGCTATAGCAAAAAAGAGGATTTGTGGGACGTGATGGTGAGGCAGCAAGGAGGCAGTCATGCTGAAAATCCAGTGGCGGCTCGTGCCATTTGGCAACATTGTTTGCCGTCCATTTGAATCTATGTGCAACAATCGATTGTTGATGAAGCAGCGCCTCACTATCGAATCGATTGTTTTACATAGAATCAAATGGAGGTAGAACCTTGTTGCCAAATCGCACGAGCCGCCACCGTGAAAATCTCTTATGGACGTTTTTTGCACAGGCTCGGTTTATTTGCCTCATATTTTTTAACTCTTAAATTTAAAAAAAAAAAAAAAAAAAAAAAAAAAAAGTCACGAATCCATTTGAAATTGGTTTCAAATGAAAGTGAAGGTGTTATAGAGTGGCTATATCTGGACACAGAATCCGACATAACTGTTACTTTTGGAGGGATTAGCACAATAAAGAAACTGACACAAAACAGAAACCAGCAAAATTTTCTCACCTGGATAGTTGTGTTGGAATTCTGTATCCAGATAGCCACTTTACACTTGCACTTTCCTATATAACCAATTTCCACCGGATCAATTAAATTTTTGAATTTAGGTTAAAAAATAAGAGGCAGACAAACCAGAATCAGCCAATGCTGCCTCTTCGATCTATAGGACTAATAACAAGTATCAACCTTTCTACTGCTTTACCTAGTTGGGGCATTCGAAATTTTTATTCGATTACATTTCACTCGGATTTTGGTGACTGGCGAGTATAAAATGCGAGGTTATGTTTACATGGAGTTGAATTGGGACATCACGCATCGGTCTACCTACAAACATATAACTTCGCCCGACTCTCTTGGTCTTTGATGGTTCAAGCCCAGTTCAAGCCGCGGTATAGGCATGGCGTTCGATCATCGCTTCAATAAATTTCATTGTCTTGCAAGTCAATTGAATTGATACGGAAAGAGAGAGTATTAACTCATCTCAAAAGCGATGGAAGGAGATGAGAAAGTTTGCCTCCAACCCAACTTCTTCCATCCTAAGATGCCCAACCAAACACAATGTGAAGAGACATAGCATGGAGTCAAACGTTTAAGCCCTGATTTCACGGGCAAACTCTGTACATGCTGAAAGAGCTGGCGTTTAGCGGATCTCAATAGGAATTATTTTTGTATTCACCGATGATTCCACCGGTTGACAAAAATATTACACAGTCCACAATCCGGTTCAGTTGTAGAGGTCGTTTCAGAAGTGTTGGCCCACCTGGATCGAAAACCTTTGACATTTTCCAGCGTTATTTCTCTTATTACATGATAAAAACAAATGAAAATGGATCTAACCTCAAGCTTTTCATTGAGAAGAACGCTTTAAAATTGAAAGGTCAAAGTTGCAAGCAACATTTTCTTTAATTTGAACGAATGAAAATTGAAAATTGACCAAAGATTATCGGTAATTTGCGCCTACACTTCTGAAATAAACTGTATGACTGTAACCTACGATAACACTCTGATCTGTAGTCTTTCTTTCAAGCGATAGAAACCTCAGTGAATAGACTTTAAGAGATTAAAGAGCGGACCGAATCGGGAATCAAAATGATCAAATATTGAATGGACAAACCAACTTGACTAACCTGTTTTCACGTATCTAATGGTCTGTACTGTGTTGAAAATCAAGCTATGAGCGATTCTATGTAACAGTGAATACGTGGATAGCGTGAAGGGCTCCCCTGGTAAAAAAAAAACCTCAGGACCTCAGAGATGTCTGAGGGTAATTGGAACAAGAGGTCCTGAGGGCACCCACAGGATTTCTGAGGGCACCCTCAGGAATTTCTGTGGGCACCCTCAGGAATTTCTGAGGGCACCCACAGAAATCTTGAGGTCGCCCTCAAGATTTCTGAGGGTGCCCTCAGGACCTCATGTTCCAATTACCCTCAGACTTCTGAGGTCCTGAGGTCCTGAGGTCCTGAGGGAAGGCCATCAAGTATTTCTGTATAACTAAAAAACTAAATTTAGGAATGCCTAGTCGAGTTTTCTGTAGAAATTCTTGATCCTATCACGAAGGCTATGTACTTTACACCTTTTGTCAAGCCGTAGAAGTTGGAATCTGCACAGAAACTTTGCCGGTGGTGGGGTTCGAACCCACGACCTCCCGATTGGTGGTCCAGCACTTTACCACTAGGCTACACTGCCCGCGATGTCAGATGGGCGAGAATTTCTCAATATAATAATACCCTCCCTGGTAAAAAAAAACCTCAGAGAACCTCAGAAAATCCTGAGGGCACCCTCAGGATTTCTGAGGGCCTCTGGGGTTTTTCTGAGGGTACCCACAGAATCTTTGAGGGCGCCCACAGAATCGTTGAGGGCGCCCACAGAATCTTTGAGGGCACCCACAGAGCACTTGAGGGCGACCACAGAGCGCTTGTGGACGACCACAGAGCACCTTGAGGGCGACCACAGAGCGCTTGAGGGCGACCACAGAGCGCTTGTGGGCGACCACAGAGCACCTTGAGGGCGACCACAGAGCGCCTTGAGGGTGAACGCAGAACGCTTGAGGGCGCCCACACAGCATCCCGAATCTTTTGAGGGGCCCTTACAACTTTAGAAATTCTGATCAGAAATCTTCGAAGGTGAGTTTCAATCATTTTGAAGACGACCGGAACCAGTGGCGCCATTTGGGGGATGGCAGGGGGGCAATTGCCCCCCCCCCCAAGGATTTTCAATGTGGCCGAAAACTCTAGTCAAAGATTTTTTTTTTTTGAAGATGCACGGCAAAAAAAAAAAAGGTCATCCAAATTTTGGAGGCCCCCCCCCCCCCAAAGGAAAATCTGAAATGGCGCCCCTGACCGGAATAACATTTTTACAGGACAACAAACTCGCACTCAGACTTTCGAATCTCAAATGTTTTAGAGGTTATTTTCAATATAGTAACTCGTGCATTTCGGCAACATTGTTTTTATTCCATGTAATATGATTCCATGAAAAACAATCGATTGCTTACCATGTATTCAAATGGAGGTAAAACATTTTTGCCACACATGGCACAAAGCCACCACTGGTTAAGTAATTAATAATAAAAGAAAATAAATACAAAAAAATAAATAAAAAAAAAAATCTATGGGTTTTTTCAATGTTTTTGCTTGAGCATGTTCTTTAGGGCCTATAGGTCAAAAAAAATCCAAACAAATAATTTTTTCATCGGCTGGATCTATTTTGGCACAAAGAGGGTTAAAAGTCCAAGATGAAACAAATTCCTGATTAAACCAATGCATTGAGCGAGAAATTCTCATATTTATTAGATATACATATTATTATTATTTTCCTTTTAAATCAATTAAAACATATAGTTGTTAAAAATCTAATAAATATTTTTTGAGGTTAATGTTATATTGCACTGAAAAAGTAATTCATGTACTAAAGTCCGGGCCCTTACTCATTAGAAGGTTAAAACAAATTAAATTATCTACAACAAACGAAATTTTTCTAAGTCCCATCATAAAAACCTTAGCTGCAAAAAAAATATCTAGGCCCTCAAAAAAGTCTGAGCGTAATTTGAAAATAAGGGCTCCAAGGGCATCCTCAGAAATCTTGAGGGAATGCTCTCAAAAGTTTCTGAGGGCGCCCTCAGAGAATCCTGAGGGCACCCGCAATCCCTGGTAAAAAAAAAACCTCAGGACCTCAGAGATGTCTGAGGGTAATTGGAACAAGAGGTCCTGAGGGCACCCACAGGATTTCTGAGGGCACCCACAGGAATTTCTGTGGGCACCCACAGGAATTTTTGAGGGCACCCTCAGGAATTTCTGAGGGCACCCACAGAAATCTTGAGGTCGCCCTCAAGATTTCTGAGGGTGCCCTCAAGATTTCTGAGGGTGCCCTCAGGACCTCATGTTCCAATTACCCTCAGACTTCTGAGGTCCTGAGGGAAGGCCATCAAGTATTTCTGTGTAACTAAAAAACTAAATTTAGGGCAGCCTAGTCGAGTATTCTGTAGATATCCTTGTTCCTATCACGAAGGCTATGTACTTTACACCTTTCGTCAAGCCGGAGAAGTTGGAGTCCGCACAGAAACTTTGCCCGTGGTGGGGTTCGAACCCACGACCTCCCGATTGATGGTCCAGCACTTTACCACTAGGCTACACTGCCCGCGATGACAGATGGGCGAGAATTTCTCAATATAATAATATTGCGGATGCCCTCAGGATTCTCTGAGGGCGCCCTCAGAAACTTTTGAGGGCATTCCCTCAAGATTTCTGAGGATGCCCTTGAAGCCCTTATTTTCAAATTACGCTCAGACTTTTTTGGGGGCTTAGATATTTTTTTTGCAGCTAAGGTTTTTATAATGGGACTTAGAAAAATTTCGTTTGTTGTAGATAATTTAGTTTGTCTTAACCTTCTAATGAGTAAGGGCCCTGACTTTAGTACATGAATTACTTGTTCTGTGCAATAACATTAACCTCAAAAATTATTTATTAGATTATTAACAACTATAGGTTTTAATTGATTTAAAAAGAAAATAATAATAATAATATGTATATCTAATAATATGAGAATTTCTCGCTCAATGCATTGGTTTAATCAGGAATTTGTTTGATCTTGGACTTTTAACCCTCTTTGTGCCAAAATGGATCCAGCCGATGAAAAAATTATATTTTGGTTTTTTTTCTGACCTATAGGCCCTAAAGAACATGCTCAACCAAAAACATTGAAAAAAAACCATAGACTTTTTTTTTTATTTTTATTTTTTTTTATTTTTTTATTATTATTATTAATTACTTAACCAGTGGTGGCTTTGTGCCATGTGTGGCAAAAATGTTTTACCTCCATTTGAATACATGGTAAGCAATCGATTGTTTTTCATGGAATCATATGATATGGGATAAAAACGATGTTGCCGAAATGCACGAGTTACGATACTCTATTGAAAATAACCTCTAAAACATTTAAGATTCGAAAGTCTAAGTGCGAGTTTGTTGTCCTGTAAAAATGTTATTCCGGTCAGGGGCGCCATTTCAGATTTTCCTTGGGGGGGGGGGGGAGGCCCTCCAAAAATTTGGATGGCCCTTTTTTTTTTTTTTTTTTTTTTGCAGTGCATTTTCAAAAAAAAATCTTTGACTTGATTTTTCGGCCACATTGAAAATCCTTGGGGGGGGGGGGGGGGGGGGGGGGGATAGCCCCCCTGCCATCCCCCAAAATGGCGCCACTGGTTCCGGTTGTCTTCAAAATGATTGAAGCTCACCCTCGAAGATCAGAATTTCTAAAAATGTAAGGGCCCCTCAAAAGATTCGGGATGCTCTCTGGGCGCCCTCAAGCGTTCTGCGGTCACCCTCAAGGCGCTCTGAGGTCGCCCTCAAGCTTTCTGTGGTCGCCCTCAAGGTGCTCTGTGGTCGCCCTCAAGCGCTCTGTGGTCGCCCTCAAGTGCTCTGTGGGTGCCCTCAAAGATTCTGTGGGTGCCCTCACAGATTCTGTGGGCGCCCTCAAAGATTCTGTGGGTGCCCTCAGAAAACCTCAGAGGCCCTCAGAAATCCTGAGGGTGCCCTCAGGATTTTCTGAGGTTCTCTGAGGTTTTTTTTTCCAGCCCTGGTAAAAAAAAACCTCAGGACCTCAGAGATGTCTGAGGGTAATTGGAACAAGAGGTCCTGAGGGCACCCACAGGATTTCTGAGGGCACCCTCAGGAATTTCTGTGGGCACCCTCAGGAATTTCTGAGGGCACCCACAGAAATCTTGAGGTCGCCCTCAAGATTTCTGAGGGTGCCCTCAGGACCTCATGTTCCAATTACCCTCAGACTTCTGAGGTCCTGAGGTCCTGAGGTCCTGAGGGAAGGCCATCAAGTATTTCTGTATAACTAAAAAACTAAATTTAGGAATGCCTAGTCGAGTTTTCTGTAGAAATTCTTGATCCTATCACGAAGGCTATGTACTTTACACCTTTTGTCAAGCCGTAGAAGTTGGAATCTGCACAGAAACTTTGCCGGTGGTGGGGTTCGAACCCACGACCTCCCGATTGGTGGTCCAGCACTTTACCACTAGGCTACACTGCCCGCGATGTCAGATGGGCGAGAATTTCTCAATATAATAATACCCTGGTAAAAAAAACCTCAGAGAACCTCAGAAAATCCTGAGGGCACCCTCAGGATTTCTGAGGGCCTCTGAGGTTTTCTGAGGGCACCCACAGAATCTTTGAGGGCGCCCACAGAATCTGTGAGGGCACCCACAGAATCTTTGAGGGCACCCACAGAGCACTTGAGGGCGACCACAGAGCGCTTGAGGGCGACCACAGAGCACCTTGAGGGCGACCACAGAAAGCTTGAGGGCGACCTCAGAGCGCCTTGAGGGTGACCGCAGAACGCTTGAGGGCGCCCAGAGAGCATCCCGAATCTTTTGAGGGGCCCTTACATTTTTAGAAATTCTGATCTTCGAGGGTGAGCTTCAATCATTTTGAAGACAACCGGAACCAGTGGCGCCTTTTTGGGGGATGGCAGGGGGGCTATCCCCCCCCCCCCCCAAGGATTTTCAATGTGGCCGAAAAATCAAGTCAAAGATTTTTTTTGAAAATGCACTGCAAAAAAAAAAAAAAAAAAAAAAAAAGGGCCATCCAAATTTTTGGAGGGCCTCCCCCCCCCCCAAGGAAAATCTGAAATGGCGCCCCTGACCGGAATAACATTTTTACAGGACAACAAACTCGCACTTAGACTTTCGAATCTTAAATGTTTTAGAGGTTATTTTCAATAGAGTATCGTAACTCGTGCATTTCGGCAACATCGTTTTTATCCCATATCATATGATTCCATGAAAAACAATCGATTGCTTACCATGTATTCAAATGGAGGTAAAACATTTTTGCCACACATGGCACAAAGCCACCACTGGTTAAGTAATTAATAATAATAATAAAAAATAAAAAAAAAATAAAAATAAAAAAAAAAGTCTATGGTTTTTTTTCAATGTTTTTGGTTGAGCATGTTCTTTAGGGCCTATAGGTCAGAAAAAAAAACCAAAATATAATTTTTTCATCGGCTGGATCCATTTTGGCACAAAGAGGGTTAAAAGTCCAAGATCAAACAAATTCCTGATTAAACCAATGCATTGAGCGAGAAATTCTCATATTATTAGATATACATATTATTATTATTATTTTCTTTTTAAATCAATTAAAACCTATAGTTGTTAATAATCTAATAAATAATTTTTGAGGTTAATGTTATTGCACAGAACAAGTAATTCATGTACTAAAGTCAGGGCCCTTACTCATTAGAAGGTTAAGACAAATTAAATTATCTACAACAAACGAAATTTTTCTAAGTCCCATTATAAAAACCTTAGCTGCAAAAAAATATCTAAGCCCCCAAAAAAGTCTGAGCGTAATTTGAAAATAAGGGCTTCAAGGGCATCCTCAGAAATCTTGAGGGAATGCCCTCAAAAGTTTCTGAGGGCGCCCTCAGAGAATCCTGAGGGCATCCGCAATATTATTATATTGAGAAATTCTCGCCCATCTGTCATCGCGGGCAGTGTAGCCTAGTGGTAAAGTGCTGGACCATCAATCGGGAGGTCGTGGGTTCGAACCCCACCACGGGCAAAGTTTCTGTGCGGACTCCAACTTCTCCGGCTTGACGAAAGGTGTAAAGTACATAGCCTTCGTGATAGGAACAAGGATATCTACAGAATACTCGACTAGGCTGCCCTAAATTTAGTTTTTTAGTTACACAGAAATACTTGATGGCCTTCCCTCAGGACCTCAGAAGTCTGAGGGTAATTGGAACATGAGGTCCTGAGGGCACCCTCAGAAATCTTGAGGGCACCCTCAGAAATCTTGAGGGCGACCTCAAGATTTCTGTGGGTGCCCTCAGAAATTCCTGAGGGTGCCCTCAAAAATTCCTGTGGGTGCCCACAGAAATTCCTGTGGGTGCCCTCAGAAATCCTGTGGGTGCCCTCAGGACCTCTTGTTCCAATTACCCTCAGACATCTCTGAGGTCCTGAGGTTTTTTTTTACCAGGGATTGCGGGTGCCCTCAGGATTCTCTGAGGGCGCCCTCAGAAACTTTTGAGAGCATTCCCTCAAGATTTCTGAGGATGCCCTTGGAGCCCTTATTTTCAAATTACGCTCAGACTTTTTTGAGGGCCTAGATATTTTTTTGCAGCTAAGGTTTTTTTGATGGGACTTAGAAAAATTTCGTTTGTTGTAGATAATTTAATTTGTTTTAACCTTCTAATGAGTAAGGGCCCGGACTTTAGTACATGAATTACTTTTTCAGTGCAATATAACATTAACCTCAAAAAATATTTATTAGATTTTTAACAACTATATGTTTTAATTGATTTAAAAGGAAAATAATAATAATATGTATATCTAATAAATATGAGAATTTCTCGCTCAATGCATTGGTTTAATCAGGAATTTGTTTCATCTTGGACTTTTAACCCTCTTTGTGCCAAAATAGATCCAGCCGATGAAAAAATTATTTGTTTGGATTTTTTTTGACCTATAGGCCCTAAAGAACATGCTCAAGCAAAAACATTGAAAAAACCCATAGATTTTTTTTTTATTTATTTTTTGTATTTATTTTCTTTTATTATTAATTACTTAACCAGTGGTGGCTTTGTGCCATGTGTGGCAAAAATGTTTTACCTCCATTTGAATACATGGTAAGCAATCGATTGTTTTTCATGGAATCATATTACATGGAATAAAAACAATGTTGCCGAAATGCACGAGTTACTATATTGAAAATAACCTCTAAAACATTTGAGATTCGAAAGTCTGAGTGCGAGTTTGTTGTCCTGTAAAAATGTTATTCCGGTCAGGGGCGCCATTTCAGATTTTCCTTTGGGGGGGGGGGGCCTCCAAAAATTTGGATGACCTTTTTTTTTTTTGCCGTGCATCTTCAAAAAAAAAAAATCTTTGACTAGAGTTTTCGGCCACATTGAAAATCCTTGGGGGGGGGGGGCAATTGCCCCCCTGCCATCCCCCAAATGGCGCCACTGGTTCCGGTCGTCTTCAAAATGATTGAAACTCACCTTCGAAGATTTCTGATCAGAATTTCTAAAGTTGTAAGGGCCCCTCAAAAGATTCGGGATGCTGTGTGGGCGCCCTCAAGCGTTCTGCGTTCACCCTCAAGGCGCTCTGTGGTCGCCCTCAAGGTGCTCTGTGGTCGCCCACAAGCGCTCTGTGGTCGCCCTCAAGCGCTCTGTGGTCGCCCTCAAGGTGCTCTGTGGTCGTCCACAAGCGCTCTGTGGTCGCCCTCAAGTGCTCTGTGGGTGCCCTCAAAGATTCTGTGGGTGCCCTCACAGATTCTGTGGGCGCCCTCAAAGATTCTGTGGGTGCCCTCAGAAAACCTCAGAGGCCCTCAGAAATCCTGAGGGTGCCCTCAGGATTTTCTGAGGTTCTCTGAGGTTTTTTTTTACCAGGGATCGAGCTTGAGAACAAAATGCTTGAACTAACAATAATTATGGTCCTTTTTTTTACGTTCATCGATTTCCATGTTCGATGGTTCCAATTTAATGCGGCATTGATAGGATATACATACTAAATTTAGTACAGAATATCATGCGTTATATTTCATAATGCACCGGACAACGCGGTGGTTTCAAAAAACCATGTTTCGCGAGGCGTTTCATTTATTATTCAACAACTATCTTTGAGCTCCGTGATGTGGCTGAAATTCCACATCAACTATTAAACTTCGTTGTTGCTGTCGCGGAAATTGAAAGGGAGACCGAGGGAGGGGGGGCGGCGCAGAAGAGCTGATAAGGATCAATTTTTAAGCACAGTTCTGAAAGTAATAGGGAGGGAGGGGTTGAAATCAGAAGACAGTATGACAGACGAAGATTCAATACTGTGTTCACAGATTAATTATTTAATACGCTGTGTTTGTGACCTTGTGGTAGCGAGATTAACAAGCCCCCCCCCCCCCCCCGGAGGCCAGTGTTGCAAGTAAGAGGGTGCTATTATTGATGAAATGATCAAACCCTTCCACCAATGGATTGCCGAATACATTCGGTGGCAACGAGCAGGCTATGATGTTTCCGCAAAGGTAAAGGTTTAAGCATTTTGAGACACTCAAAAAATAAGTTTGTAATAAGAGGTTATATTCGAGAGAGTTGCGCTGCACGAGGTCAAACAAAACGTGCGCCAATTAGACGTCGAGCAGACCGATCAGGCCTCTTCAGACAATCAAATTGGATCCTCAAAGTAGCCTCCAAGTGAACATACGATGATTGATGCGCACCATTCACCATCAAAGTTTGGCGGCCGCAAACCTTCTTGTGTTTTTGGGAATCATCATCAGTCACGGCGCGGATTCATTTCCCTTCAAGATAGACAACATTTTAAAAAGTTCAGACGTCAAAATATCCGTTAATTTACAAATATTTGTAAGTGAAGTACATGTTGCGCACCGCTAATTAAATGCCCACTTATAGCAGCTACTATGAGGATCCGCAATTTGGTCGTCAGAAGAAGCCTTTTCTTTTTTGTTTTGTTTTTTCCTTGGACAATTAAGTGTTCTCTTTTACCAACTAGAGCCCAACAGACGAAATGGAAGAGTGCAGAAGAAGGAAATATGAAAGAGAGAAGAGTTACATCCATGTTCTTCCGAGATGACTAGATCTAAGATCAGATCGTCTGTTCGGTCACTCGAGATGCATCGGTGTCCTCTCTCGTCAACCGGTTTGCAACACTCACCGTCAGAATTTAAGGGTCTGAAGGATTTTGACAGTCATTGTCGTCCAAGTTAGTACAACAATTGACATCTCAAGTCAATAGAGCACTGATAAGCTAATAACACTTTGACACCACTTTGATGTTTAAATCAGAACCGTATACAAACACTGCTTCAAAATTTGAGACCGATCGCTCGCACGTCACACGACACGAGGTACAAATACGACCGCGCCGACAACTTCCACGGATATAAAATCACAGACTGGAAATGAGTACCTACACGAGTGAGAATCGTATGAGTATATGATTGACTTTGAATCGTTCCGCAGTCATTAACATATACGTGCGAGTACAAAAACAGAGCTCGGCAGGAAAGAAAAAAAAAAAAAAAAAACGGAAAGAGTAAGTAATGAATGAGAGATAAAAAAAAGAAAAAGAAAATATAGAGCACAGGATCAAAGAGCGAAACTCGCGTCTACCGAAGCGGAGTCGCGTCGCGGCGGAGCGTTCCAGGGTTCCGTCCGTTCAGCTTCAACCGGACACTGATTGCGCCTGATTGCAGATTTGATACGCGCCGAACCGGTAAAATTGTTATGGGTTGTGTAGTGTGCAGTGTGCGGGCGGAGTGAGTTAACGCTGAAAGTGAGCGGCAAGGAAAACTCGCATGATCCAGACTCCAATCTCTTGTAATTTAATAAAATTACTATTCAACCTGCCTGCTTCCAGTCGAAAATGTATCTCTCTTCAGGAGTGTAAACTTTCAAAAATAGTGCGATAGCACGGTATCAATGATACGATATTGTACATCTAGATTGATTTTGGGTGACGTCAGTGTGCGGAGTTTCAGATTCGAAACTGAAAGTGTATCTTCACGAATGGTTTGGTCGATTTTGATAACCCGATGCACCTAGTTTGTATTTTATTTTGACCCGAACCAACGCTCTATCGGAATTATTTGTGTGATGCCTGATGCGTTTCGTAGTAACCATCAAGGTTTTTCTGTACCCGGTTCAGGTGAGCTTGGTGCTTGCTGGTTTCTGATAGCTCCATCGGGTCAATAATGCACGCCAGATTATTCGGGATTATAAGCTTTATTGGAGAGTTCTAGAACTTGGTACCAGGGAGCTGTTTGAACTGAGATTATACTTATTTGTAGAAAATGGAAGGCAAGTTTGAAATTAACCAATTAGATTGACCGCTTCTTCATTTTTTTGCCAAAATTATGAAGAATTGGTAAAATACGTGCTCTCAAGGGAAGATGTACTATTTTTATTTAAATTTAATCAGCCGGTGTACACCAGTTTAACCCAGATGTACTTTCAATTTTGCCAAGAAAGTAAGTATTTTTTGGTTTGTAGAAACTGTTTGACTAAGTATCAATTGATTTTAAAACTTGTCTTCCGTACTACATAAAATCTTGATTTCACCAGCTCACCGGTCAGATGAGTTCTAGAACTCTCCTACTGTTTGATTCTAAACAAAACAATGAACTAAAAATTGAATTTTCCATACCAGGTGCAACAGATGTTAATTTTCCTTTGTTATTCATATAGGGGTTCATTTTATTGAAAATTATAAAAAAAAAAAAAAAAAAAAACAGCTTTAATATTTTTTTATGATAACATTTTTTTTATCAACACAAATAATTTGAATTGCTATGACTCTGTGAATCAAACCGTAAAACTAAACTCCTCGTCATCGTTTGCCAAGGATGTTTAAATAGATTGATTTAGGTTTGAAGTAACTTAGATCATTTCAGAAAATATCCCAATAGTTCCCTTAACCTTAAGCAGATCATTATTGTGGCAAATGGTTCGATAAAATCTCAAGGGACAAAAATTGAAAGAGGCTTTTTACCTACCAAGTGTTCCTCAGCACTCCTAGAAGCAGTGCAAAAATGAGTATTGAGCAGTTACCAAAATCAGTGGCGTAGCCAGGAATTTCTCAAGGGGGGAGGACTGCGACCAAAAATTGTCAGGGGGGGTGCATGGGTCAAAATTTGGTAAAATTTCTCTGATATCGCAATAAGTTACCTTTAGTAAGGTCAAGTTTAGAGCCAAGGGGGTGTCTGACACTCACTAACCCCCGCTTCTCCGCCACCAACTGAAATGCAGAAATCACGGAGGATCATTCAGAAAAGCAGGCAGTTAGTGCTTGTTTGGAGCTGGTTGGCTGTGTTGGCTCCCATCACCCCCAGCAATGTATTATGTTGCTCTAGAACAAAACTAGCAGCTCACATGCTAGATAAATAGTAGAAGCACAAGTCTCGCAACTGTTCCTTTTATTGAAGAGAAATACGAGACACACCGAGTAGCATAAATTCCGTCCAACAATGATGATTGATGCAGACTTTCCACAAATTATGACTAACACCTTGGAGATAAAGTTCACAACACCACTTAAATGAAACAGTGAATTCTCACAGAGCTTAACATGTGTTCTAGATTTGATCTCCTCATTGTAAACTGCTGTTGCAACCTATAAGAATTACCTACATAATCGCAGACAAATAGAGGCAATATTTAGAGGAAAGGGTTACGAGAAGAGAAGGTTAGCTAGGCCACTGTTACACTAGTCGTGAATAGGGTCAAAGAGCAGTACTGGTGTGTACGGTATGGAACACTAAAAGTTTTCTCCAATACTTAATTAACTTACCAGTACCGAATAGCTTCAAAGCAAGGGATACTAGAGCTATTGACATGAAAATTGATATATTGGACAGACGGACAAAAATCTCAATGAGAATCAAAAAATGTTCACGCATGTGTAAAACTGTCCGCCTGTAGTCAGTAGACAAATAGAAAGAATGCAGCTTGCAACAGACTTTTCGACAGCCGCAAACTGTAGTTTCTAATCACTGACTTTCAGAACTCGACCAGTGGAATGCATATTCACTATGGTCTGAAAAGGTGATTAAGACCAGCAGTTCAGAGAACACCTGGCACAAACTATCTGGCCTTGGGTAGATTTGTAACATCAGTAAGTATGTTCTTCAAGTGAGAGTAAAGTAAACTTTCAAAAGCCGATTCCTAACCTATAATGACGGCTCGGTCATGAGAAAACAGTCGATAACAGGGTGAAGGGAGTAAGAAAGAAGTTACGCTAGAAACTTACGCAGTGTAGAATAAATCCAGACAGTTCGTTCACAATTTAAAAAGGAGCAAAAACGCTTAACTAATCACTATCACAAGATGTAAATACACACAAAATAACGAACTACACTTCGCGAACTGACATAAATTCTAAGGATCATCTGAGATTTCGACGATTCTGACTGGTTCTTGCAAGTCAGCTGACAGCTTTTCGCCAGCGTTGCCAAATCTAAATTCAGCAATGAATAATGACATCACCAAACCCGGTGACTGTTGCATTCTTGGCTGCATTGTCAAGATGAGATTCGATGAAAGTTGTCAGAAAACGGTTTCGTATTTATCAAGCAAGTTTTATTTTGATCGGCCAGATAAAAATACAGAAAAAAATGGTTTCAGCTTCTTCTCAGCTTACAAGTTTTTAGTTAATTTTTGGCCCTAAGGCAGTCACGTGATTCCTCTTTTGTTTTTAGCGGTATTGTGCTATACTTCTTAAATTTGAAGAACTTTTCTGCTCTCCAACTTTCGCGAAGTAATTTCGGGAATCATTCACAAGATGATGATGTGTCAATCAAAGGTGGGAATAACTCATACGTGGTCGTGAAAAACTTTGAACACCAAAGAATAATTCGGTATTTAATGAGCCGCAATTTCCCCTCAGACAGTGATAAACTTTTTACATTTCTCCAAGTTTCTATTCAGCACTTTTTCGTTTATTGTGATACAAGTTACTAAATTTTGAGTTTCAACTCTATTGCCACTTCCTTTGCATTGTTCCTCAAATTTCCTGTGTTTACTTACAACAAAATGTGTGGAACAGACAGTAAGTCAACTCAGATCAAAGCTCTAATATTAGTTGGTGGTTATGGCACCCGACTAAGGCCCTTAACCCTTAGCCGCCCAAAACCGTTAGTGGAATTCGCCAACAAACCAATGTTACTTCATCAAATGGAAGCACTAGTTGCTGCGGGAGTAACAGAGATTGTCCTAGCTGTTTCATACAGAGCTGAACAAATGGAGCAAGAATTAAATGTAGAAGCCAGAAAGCTGGGGATCAGTTTAGTATTTTCTCATGAGTCTGAACCCTTGGGTACAGCAGGACCACTTGCCCTTGCCAAAAATATTCTCAACGCAAGCTCTGAACCTTTTTTTGTCCTCAACTCTGATATTATTTGTGAATTCCCATTCAAAGACTTGATCGAGTTTCACAAGAATCACGGTAAAGAGGGCACAATTGTTGTTACTAAAGTAGATGAACCGTCCAAGTACGGAGTTGTGTTATGTAATGAACACGGAAAAATAGACAGTTTCATTGAAAAACCCAAAGAATTTGTTTCAAACAAAATTAATGCTGGCATGTACATTCTAAATCCTGCTGTTCTCAACAGAATAGAGCTAAAACCTACTAGTATTGAGAAAGACGTTTTTCCCTTCATGGCCGCTGAAGGGGAGTTGTTTGCCATGAATTTAGAAGGCTTCTGGATGGATGTTGGACAGCCACGTGATTTTCTCTTGGGTATGTGCCTTTACCTTACATCTTTACGACAGAAACAACCAGACCTTCTTGGTTCTGGTGAGTGTATTGTTGGAAACGTGCTTATTGATCCAACAGCCAAAATTGGCGAAGGCTGCAGGATAGGACCGAATGTAACTATTGGACCAAATGTTGTCATAGAAGACGGAACCTGTATCAAAAAAAGTACCATCCTTGAAGGTGCCATCATCAAATCTCATTCATGGTTAAATGGATGCATCATTGGCTGGCGATGCGTGATTGGAAAGTGGGTAAGAATGGAGAACATAACAGTTTTAGGTGAGGATGTAAACATCAAAGATGAACTGTATATCAATGGGGGACAAGTTCTACCTCATAAATCAATTTCAAGTTCTGTGCCTGAGCCTCAAATTATTATGTAATTAAAATTTCTGTCGTCAAATCGTCATTCATAAAATTGAATCTTGTCCCTTCATCAAGCTAGATTTCTGAAATTATGATTTTAAACGTCATGACGGGTATCTTGTATAATTTTGGTCCAAATATCTTCACATCCTCAAGGATGGTTTGCCTCTCTTTTGAATCTGTAGCAGGTCGTCAGCACCCAGAAATTAGTAGATTTCTCTGTATTTGCTATTCGCATTCCGGGAATACCTTGCTTTGGCAAATCTTTTACAATTCCCCGCTTTTAAAATCCTTGCTGCTACCATTCCTCAAAAGCCCTTCAAAATTCTTGATTTTATTTTTTTTCAAAAAGAACAATTACTCTGGAAAAACGTATCTCTATCTGAAATTCTGTAAACTATGTTAATTGTCAATCCTGATTTCTGCGGAGAAAGGACCTGTAAAATCCACAACTTCTCCCATTGATACAATAAAACCCTAATCAACCAAACTGCTGAATCATCAGTCAGTTTGTTTAAGCGTCATTTTTGGAGAAGCTATTGAGGTTCTTTATTTTTATTCTTCACTTTCCTTGAAGGAAGAAACACACACATTTGCGTCCTCCTTCACACATTTATGTGTTATGCTTAGTTAAATACACTCATTCAACTCTTTGAAAACCTCAGGGCAAAATCATCCGATCGGAGGAGGGTCCTAAGACCTTACCACCGGCAGTTGCCTGGATTTCTTGCATCAAATTTAGACCTCTACCGCTTCAGTTTAGCTATTCAGAAGTTCATAAATGCTATGTTAAATGTCATCTCAACCAAATTTCTCAAACGTAATTTCTGATAGTTCTTATGAATTTCATTAATCTCAGGTTATGAGAAGTACTTAATGTGTGAGGAGAACAGAACTTGGAGGAGGTTTGTTGTCAAGTTTCTAGTTTTCAAATTTTATCCAGAGCCTCTGCTAAAATTTCCTTGCCTCTGAGGAACTGGATTTTCTTGCTTTTCTCTTTAATTTCATTTTTGTTCCTCTAAAGTTTAACTTAGTCCTATTATTATAATTTTTCTATTCTCCCTAATTGCAAGCAAAATTATTTGCAAGAAAATTTATGATCTTTGTAAAACTAGCTATTTGATTTGGAGTTCACTCGTCCCAAATCCTATCTCAATACTATCTGATACTAGCTTGTATTGTCAAAAATACTGTCTATAAATTAAAAGCAAGTATCACTGGAAATAAAATACATCTGGCCAACGCTAAAATGCTTAAAAAATTTTGTTTTTTTGTCGAGAAGAAGTAAATTTCTTGGGGTGCCATTTTATCTAGAGGCTAAATTTCTCAGGGGCCAAAAATTGTGTGGCTTCTCAACTTGTAGAAGACTGATAAAAAAAATGTCTGTATTTGCATTGCCTTTTGCTGACTGTGGTAAAGCTAAGAGGGAGAGTACGCAGCTACAGGCAGGGAAGAGAGGTGGAGCTAGAGAAAGAACCGGGGGGGGGGGGGGGTGTTAACGGAAAGCTTAGGGACCAACTTTGACTGAAGCCCTCTTTTCCTAGAGGCCTTATTTAGTTTCTTACGGGCATTTGGCAAATAACCCCTGCGAAATAAAAACACTTTTTTCAAATGAGAAAGAAACTAACCAATGAAGCTCGCAGCACCCTATGTGCAAAAAGTTTATTGTAAAGTATGATTGTTTCTGCAGCAGAGAGTGAAGGGTGAAACTGTTTATACTTACAGGAAATAAAAGCTTTAAATAACTCCTCTGAGTCTCCTTTTGAATAGTTTGTACTGACCATTTTACAATTTTCAAGACCTTGTTCTCTGTTGCTCCTACAAAAAAAATTATGGAAGGTTATTATCTCTCACAATGACTGAAGAGCACCGAATGAATTACATTTAATACAAAATTAAGATTAACTATCCGATACAAGTAACTAAAGAATACAGATAAGCTCGTTTACAGTTTTTTTTTCTCCATTTTCTCTATTTACTCAAAGAATTGTTCACTCATGCATGAATTGCTCCGTTATATATTTATTTATCAGAACACTTGGAAGGAAATAACTCTCCTCAAACTTTAAAAACAGCTCGTCAGAAAATGAAAGCTGTGTAAAGTTGATCCTTAAATAAATAACTTTCTATAATAAAGGAAATTGGTCCAAAAATATTCAACTCAACAGATGAGTGAAACAAGTCAATCACATTGTGACATTCGATGCTGGTCAGTCATTGTCCTCTGCAAAATAGCAGATAATCTAATCTAGTTATAAATTTATAACAATTTTTTTATCGTTTCCTGCAAAGATAATTGAGCAAAATTTAAGAGGCTTCTCCATATTAAAGGCGTTAATTTTGAGCAGTTTATATAATTGAATAGTCTTAGAAGTCGCCCTAAAAGTAGTGAAAGTTCTCTAATTTTCCCAGGAGACCTATCAATTCCCTCCTGCGGGCTGATCATTTACCTTAACAAGCCATCGGTAAAGTTTTATTTAACCAGTCAAAACTTAACGATACTGAAACAATAAAACAACAATTCTATGTTTAACAATCTAATGCCGGTGAAGTGCTGCTTCACTTTTGAATCGATTGTTTTACAAATTCAATTTTTACGATTCAATCAAATGGAGGGGTAACATTGTTGCCAACTTGCAGGAGCTGCCACTGATGGGATCAAAGCTAAAATTTAATGAATAGAATGGGACGTCTCTTGGCTCAATCGCTCCCATCATCACCCAAATTGAAAAGAATAAAGCAAGGAAGAAAATGCTTTTATTTGTTAATTTTTAGTTTTGTTTCCATTGCTGTATTTTTTTGTTGATTGTTTACTTCATCGTTATATTTTTTAGAGGGATTATTTTTAGCCTCCATTATTAATTTATCATTTACCTATTTGGAAATCGTTAGTAGCGTCTATTACTTAAAACTTGCTCTTTGGCTACTCTTGTGAGTTATCGATTAAAAGTCCAGTTTAAAGTTGTCAATGTAATGGCAAGTGTTGGATAACGGAAGGCGTTTGCGGATTGATGTATATTTTTTTCACGATTGGATCGGCAAGAAAGTAAATAATCAGCCTGGTTGACTGTGCTTGCAGTTTTGCCCGAACTTTTCAAGTTGGAGTTAGTTCTGGAAAGTAGTCCTCAACTCGCTCATAGATACTTTAATAGCAGACATAATTTTGATTTCACGTAATATCCTTCTGCACCTTACTCCAAACAGAAATTTTCTTCTCCTGTCAATTCTGAGGATACCTTGGGTTTGTCTCAAAGTGCAAAATTTTACAAAAGTTTTGGAACATTATCAAAGATAGGGCTAGAAAGATCAATGTGTCGCAATAGCATTTTTTGAGTAAATTAATGTCACGCCTCATTGCCACTTTCTTTGAATCTGCTAATTTAGTGTAGATAATACATTTTTTACAAAAATTACTCATTTTAAATTGCTTACAAAGTTCAACTTTTAACATTTGTTTTAACCTTTACTTAAATTTTCGAGACTGTCTTTTAAGAAAAAATAATTTTTTCTACAGTTTGTATGCTTTGCTTTCAGAAACATTTATTTTCATTTTATATATTCATTCTTGTTGTTCCGTGCAATACATTGAACTCTGCCTAAAGTTTGCTACTTATGCTACAACAGATTTTCCCCTTCCTTTTGTTTCAATATTGGTTCTTAAAACGCACATTCCTTTTTTTGTAACCACACTGTTTCTTATGCTTTCACTTTACTCCGAGAAAAATCATTTAATTGATTGCTCCTACAAAACAAATTTACTATAGTCTACTATATCTTTTTATTCACCTTTAAATTCATTCACCAACAACTCTATGACGTTTCAACTAAAATGATAGAATTTTTACTCTTTTGTTTATAATTCACTGTGTCAGCATTTTATTCTTGATGCATACATTTTACATATTCTCTTTTTATTCCTTTATTTTTGTTTCTAGAGACAGCTTTTCAATCATCGGACAAAATTGTTATGTTTACAATAATTTTTATCATGAACACAAAACGTTTGACTGATAACATAGGTGTATTGAGTAAGACTATGGATTTTTAGAACCCATTCTTTAATGCTATGAACATATTTGTTATTTTCTTTTATGAATGCCTGCTGCTAATAACCGTTAATCGGGTTTTCAGCAAATCTCATTTTTTGTCCTTCATATCTTGTTGAGACAGTCCCCTGAAAGTGGTAAAGTCTTAGTAGATAGACTTTAATAGTTTAATTTGGGACTTACAAGTATGAGACAAAAGCACAAGCAGCTGAATCATCGAACTTGGTTTCCGAAAATTTGTTTCATGAGGATATTTTTTTCAGTGACCTGGTGCAAAAACTACTTTAATTTTCTGTTCCTTTACTTTTATACTTTATTTATTTGCAAAATTATTGTGAGTAGTGTCTCATAATGTCCGTGTTTATACAAAGAGGCATAGTTTAATACAATGTTTCAAAAGCTCGGATTACTGTTTCATTTAATTTTAAAGGAAAAGCAAAAGTATAAATTTTCTTGTTTTTTCCCCTAATTTTGCGTGCAATCTGAAAAATGTCATGAAAAAATGTCATGAAAATTGGCTGATTTTGTTTGCCTCTGAAAAAAGAAACTGTGGTGGGAGATTTTGAGAAGTTAAACTGAGTCATGCCTCTTGTAAAAACATCATCTTTGTCTGATTTGGTCAATTCAAAGAATGTTAGATCTTCTCAATAGTTGATGAACTATGTAGGTGGTAGATATTCTGAATTAATGTAGAGATGGTATTCGTTCTGTTCTCGTCTGGATTATGATTCTCTCGGCGACACTTTTGAGGACATTAATAAAAACTGATCTAGTTTTGAGAATTCTAAACCTGCCTTTTTAGGTGCTTGCGCTACGGGGCAGCACCTTATTTTCAATTAATATTGTTTTCAATTCATCAGCCATTCAACAGATTTTAATTATTTGAATCAACTAAGTTATTCATGACAACCACAGTGTAAATACAGAAAACCTAATGGTGCCTGGCTGAAAAATTGGGCAATTGAGTTATCTCATTTGGGTCTCTAAATGAAATTTCCTTTTATTCACCAGAAGTCCTGTCCTAATTTTTCTTGGTGAGAAATGTGTCTAAAAAATTTTTCTCAGCTACGCTTCCTTGATCTGTTTGCAGCAGTGCTTTTGCTACTCATTTTTCTGCAATTGAAAAACATTTTGCAAGAACCTTTCAATGACTCAAATTTATTTTTAAATATATTCATTCACAAGCTCTTGGAATAATGTTTGTAAAATATTTGTACATACTTATTTGTAATTTTTACATTTTTATGAAAGTTATTTTATAAGATTATGGCTTGTTTCATTGTTTTAAATAAATTTATCATCACTGTCTTCGTCAGAATACAAAACTTGGCTCATGTTTCCTTCTTTCCTTGCTCTTTACAAGATGTATTTTTTTTTTTTTTTTTTTTTTATCTTAGTTTCTTGATATTACCTTCATACTCATTGTATATATTTCCGAATTTTCAAGGCATATGCAGGACTTTGTCTTTTTTTCTCTCTTTGCTCACTAAAACAAATGTGATAGAAAAGGATGGAAAGAGAGCAGTGGCGTAGCCTGCAATTTGGCAACATTGTAGTTGTCCATTTAAACCCAAGTTATAGGTCGAATACGAAGGTGTTCACCGAACACCCAAGACTTCGATATTTTTCATGAGATAGACGAACTGCAACGTTGCCAAATTGCACGCTATGCCACTGAAAGAGAGGCTATAAAGTGACTCTAGCCCCATCTCTGTCCTTTTCTACTGCATGCGTTCAAAATGAGCTGAGAGCAGGGCTGCCTATATGGGTTCGACCCACATGAAAAGAGTCACAAGGCCTTTGTCTCGCTGAGGATTTAATTTTTTTATTTTTTAACCATCCGTACCTCTACCTATGGGTTTGATGAAATGCAAATGAAAAAAAATGGAAAAAAAGATTGTCGTGAAAGTATAAGCACTCTAGCTTAGGTACTTTGTTGGTAGAAAGAACGCCTTACTAAGTTTTTATAATTAGGAAGGAGATCACTGGAGTGGGTGTATGCAGGGGAGGGGGGGGGGGGGGGGGTTAGAAATAGCAGTGGCAATGCTCTGTTCTTGACCTTTTTTTTGAATTGAGATAAAAACATGCAGTTTTAGCCCTTCTCATTTGTATCAAAGGCGCTATCTAAGATACTAAATTTCTTAATTTGACTTTCGATATCTCTAGTGTGAATAGCGATATCGACCTCCGTTTTGCTCTGAAATGCTTGGTTTGTTATGTCTTTTTGTTCAATGTAGGTATCAGTCAAGAGGGGTCGTCCCTCAGAATTTTTCAGATTTCTACCCCCTCCCCCCTGCTCCCTTGTGGCAAAAATGTCAAAATGCTTGGGGCTCTTAGAACCAAATTTTGACAAAATATTTGTTAATATTGAATTTTTTTTGTAAAGAACTTGCTTTTTAGATTATGTTAAACTCCTAGTTTTTCAAATTCCGACTTCCTCAAAGAGGAGTGATGATTTTTTGAAAATGTGTATTAATCAAACTTTGATCGATCAAAACCATGGGCGCCCGCATAAAAATACCCAGAGGGTGGCAAAATTGTTGAATCCCAAAGGAAGGTCTTGGGGGAACCCCCCTAAAAAAGGAGACAAAAATCAATTTGTCTGACTTGTTAGATATTATGAATAAAAAGGCATCAGATGATAATGATGGGAAGAAAAATGCATTCTACTATACTATTCCTTGCAAAAAATGAGTTAAAATTATAAAGTAAACTATTAAGTAGGTAATAATTAATAAAGTTCGTCAACTGTTCTCCCTTTGATCAACATTTTATCTTCTTCTGCTCCTTTCATTTTTTATCGTGAAAATCTGGCTGTTCTGAATTCCAGCGGCAAGGCCTCCGCCCTAATTGACTCTATGAAGGAGCATTGCTTATACATCGCCCTCGACTTATTGACCTCTTTGCAGCTGTAGTAAAGGGATCCAAAAAGTGTTTTTAATACACATTGCAGGGCCTCAAAGGGTGCCAAGGTTCTAGTTCCATATTTAAGGACCTCGAATAATGCCCGAGATTGATCTCATATATGCTTCAAAAAAGGGCTAAAAGCAACTTTATGACTGTCGATGTAGTATTTTTGAGTCGATGGAGAGGGTCAGAGGGATCTCTTAATCGATTGTTTTGCGACTGTGAGGTGTGTCAAATTGCTGAAACTAGTTCCTGGGAACGAATCAAGTCAGTTGCGTAGGGTGCCATTCGGAAACGTCGCAGTTCATCCATTTAAATCCATGAAAAAGATCGAACTTTTGGGTGTTTGGGGAATACCTTCGAATTCGACCTTTTACAAGGATTTAAATGGATACAGTACAACGTATCCAAATAACACGCTTACTTAAGTTCAACCGATACCTGGATACCTACTAACAGTCGCTGCACCACCAAAGAATCAGACCCTGGTAAAAGTGTTTTTCGTGAATTTCAGTGACCAAAATTCCGTCCTGGTATTATTTCCGTGGGTAATAATTATTCAGGGGCATGCCAAGGTTTCGTGGGGGGGGGGGAGGGGGTGCGTTTCACCGCCCATCAAAATTATGAATTTGATTACCCTTTTCTTTTTTGCTTGTACACACTAATTTGTACACAGATAAATTTTTAAATTTGATCATTTTTTTTTTTTTTTTTTTTTGCGCTAGTTCACCCTGATTTTAAGGCATTGGAGGATTTAAAGACTTCGAAGAGAAAGGCCGTATAACGGGAGAGTTGCAATGCAACAGGTCTTCCATTGCAGGAAGAGAAAGAGGCGCCTCATCAGAGATTGTAAATGATGAAGTCGATTCGTTTGAGGTTTGAGGTAATCCGCTTGCGCCTTCAATTAGTTGGTTATGCAAAAACAGCTCCGCCACGTAGGAACAGTTATCTCACAACAGCTCCATTTATTCGAGGCGCTTGTCATAGGAGCTAGTGCAATGATATGTTAAGGTCAAGGCTATGGTATGGTAGCATGGTGTGTAAGCAGAGATTACTAACAATAAGCCTAAGGCTTAGTAATCTCTGTGTGTAAGCCATACTACCCCGTGTGACGAAAGCAGAGAAGTTTAGATCAATTACAAATTAAGAAGGTTGTAACTTGTACATATAGTAAGTTTCCCTATTTATTTACTTATCTCAGACCTTATATGCGGGTGCTAGAAAAATCTTATTTGAAAGTTTAAATTTGTCGTTTTCTCAGCTTTCTACCAGCGAATAATTTTGTAAATTTTAAGAAATTTTTCGAGGAGAAAGAGTTGTTTTTCTGAATTTGTGTCGAAAAATGTCCCGGTAACTTTAGAGCTGCGGATTTTAACAATGATTTGATGGAGTAGTGCATGCAAAAAAATGAGATGAACAATAATTGAACATCCCTTTGATTTTTGAAACGCATTCCTTCTCTACAATTTTTCGAGGTATTTTCCATCTAGGTTGATGCAATTTTCACGGCGTTTAACGTGTTTTTCAATTTTTCGCGCCAGTTTCAAAGTTGGCGGGAAATGTTTCGACACTCGTGCAGGAAATCAGTTTTTTCTCCTCAAAAAATTTCTTCAAATTTAAAAATTGATAAACTTTTAAAGGATAAAGGAAGCTGAGAAAATGCAGTGCCGACTCATGGAACTAGCCAACCATTCTTATCTGCCATTTAAATAAAAACGAGCAAGCTTTAATCTTTAATTATTGTAGTAGTTCACGTGTATATATTACTCCTAATAAGACCGATAACTATTCCAGCTTAGCAGTAATCGACTGGCCTATACTGAATATTGTAGGCGCAACATGTGAATCGTAAAGCTACAAATATCAAACTTGTCTTTCAGACGATGTACGCGATGCGGCGGCCATGCCACTGCAGAGAGATGATATCGGCAAATAAATATTATGTCTTGGCTGCAGAAGTTGATTGATAAGCTCTTGTCACACCTACAAAGTGGTTTGCAGCGCTTTGGGTCATCACGTGATCCCAGTTTGCTGCTAATATTTGCTTTGCCAACCAAGTTACTCGAAACAAACTGAAGGTGTAATTTTTATGGTTTTACTTTGAAGCAATGCCAATCTGTAGGTACTTCCACGTTCTCCTCATCGACTCCTTTGTGTTGAGCCCTCAATGTCTTAATGTCTTAGACTCCCTCAACTCGTGAAAGCCTGAAATCAACAGGGTGCATGGCTTAAGAAGGGACGACCATTATTTCCCCCTTCTAAGCCCTTTTGTGAAAAAGTTGCCCCTTACCGGACCGCCGCGCCTCGCCAGTGCAGCGTTGAGGGCTCTATAGAATTTCCCTCAGATTTTAGAACGTTTTGAAAATGTTGCCTTTTTGAATTTAAACGTAATTTGATGCAACCTGTAAAATAAGCCCTCTGTTTCAGAAACGTTTAGGTACCTAAGTGATTTAAATTGAGGGAAGCTATGTGGAATCTCCAAACTGAGGGGCTTGGGTGACATATGCCTAATGGTAGGGGGTCTAGGGGCCCTCCCCTAGCAAATTGTGAACATTTAACCATTCTAGAGCACAATTTTAAGCACTTCAAAAGACAGACACCTAAAATATTCATTTTCTAATTTATCAGTATTATTGTTATTTGTTGGAGGGGAAAAATTTGCGATTGATAAAATCCTACGAGGCAGTGGCGAAGCGTGCAATCCGGCATCGCTGCATTTAGCTCTTTAAAACCCATGAAAAATATCGAATTATCAAGGAATCGCCGATGACCAGCGGATTCGTCCTTTTCTATGGGTTCAAATGGACTAAATGACATGTTGTCAAATGGCACGTTCCGCCACTGCTACTAAAAGAACTAAACAATTAACTCAGGTTAAAGGTCTAAAAGTTAAACTTCAGAGAGAGCCTGTCGAAAGTGCCAGGGGGCAAACGGTGGTATCGGGGGGGGGGGGGGGCTGGCCCTCCTCTAGCTCCAAAGATCCATGTAATTTGGGCGACGGTCACTTTCTGCAAAGGCGAAAAAGGTCTCACTTGGCCGGGCAGTGCTGTGCGACCAGATCCTCATACCGGTATCGCGCTCAAACCCTGCTTAAGTGGTCTCCAAAATTCGACCGAACCAGTCAATTTGAGTTTTTAGTTGGAAAAAAATGTTATCTGCACCTTGAACTTTTGACCATCGATTATACTTACATCCTGAAGCCCTGACCCACTCACTTTCGGGAAAAAACAAGAAAAAAATGATTAAATCTTCTTGCAGGTTTATCGCTATTGTGGGCCAAATTCGTTTTTATTAGAATTTTAGGGGAATTAAACGCCCTTTGGACGAGTACGCGCACTCCGCGCTGCGTTCGCCTCCCGCTCGCTTCGCTCGCTCCCGGTCTTTTTTATAATCGCAACTTGGGGGTTGTCTGCACTCGAGAAATGGTTTTTTTTTTTGGGAAATGGCAGTTTTTTCCCGTTTTTGTTTGGTGGACTACAATCAGGGTTCGTCGAAATCACGTAAACAAAACCTCAAAATTGAACGGCCCCTTTATCGAACCACACCGCAAAACCGCCTATTCGGGTCCATAAAAATAAAAGGCGACCCATTTAAAAAAATCGTTACTCAACTTTAAAAAGTCGAAAATTAAAGAAACTAGGATTCTAAAATACTCCGAAAAGCAAGTCTTCTTCAGAAAAAAAACCATATTAAAAAAAAAAATTAGTCAAACTTGGTTTTAGAGCCCTCAATCATTTTTAACGTTATTTTCCCACCTGAAAAATTCCGTGCAACAATCCCGATCGAGTGATAGATACATCAATGAAAATGTCATACAAAAGTGAGAATTTTGGCGCAAACCAGAGGTCGATATCGTTTTTCACATTCGAAATATTGAATGTCGAAGGTCGATCGATGTACAAATCGATTTACACGCAAACTGTCATAACTTCGTCAATTTCAGATCGAATGTGCTCTGATCATCTTGAGCTCAATCGATAGAAAATGAGTTGATCTCAAGATCACATCGTTATAGCTTTTTACTTCGGAAGTTACAGCATAAGTCCCGGTACTTTTTGAACAGCCTATGTACATTTAATTGGTTTGGTTATCAGTCACTTATCAGATACTCAATAAGCTCAAGACTGTCCATCAAACACCAATTGGGAGACACGCGGCGACTTGTCTCCACCAATCGCCGTTTATCCTTGCGAGTCCGCGGACGGGCCTCAGGAAAGAAGGAAAGTCAACGGAAAAAGGCGACAAGTGCAATGACAGGTTTTGCAATATCGCCTGCTTATTATTCGTAGTCAACTTGTCGTTGTGTTGGAAGCATCGCATGAATAAAATTGTTAATTTTCCTACCAATAACGTTTTCTGAAACTGTCAGATTCTAGTTTTAAAATAATTGTAGTGGGTCATTTAAAGTTTGAGCGCAAATTAAAAGTAGACAAAAACTGAAAGAGAGAAAGAGAGGGAGAAAGAGTGTGAGAGAGATATGAGAGAGACAGTGGGAGAGAGAGATGGAGAGATGGAGGAAGAAAGCAGAGAGCGAGAGAAAAGAGAGAGAGACAGTGGGAGAAAGATACAGAGAGAGAGACATAGACAGAGTGATAGAGAGAGAGAGAGAGAGAGAGAGAGAGAGAGAGAGAGAGAGAGAGAGAAAGAGAGAGAGAGAGACAGAGTGATAGAGAGAGAGAGAGAGAGAGAGAGAGAGAGAGAGAGACAGACAGAGACAGGCAGAGACAGAGAGACAGAGACAGAGACAGAGACAGAGAAAAACAAACACCTTGCGATTATGAAATCAAATAATGACCAGTCTCGGCTAAGGTGTTTTTGACCCGGAGAAATACCGGCCGTTCTTGCGGAATGAATCAGCATTTATGTGAAATGGGGGAATTGGGCCGCCTCGTATGCGGAGTGCTCGGTTGCCAGATGCAGAGGAAAAATTCGCCTACTGCCTTATAATGCAGTAGCGCAACCCCAACTGTCTGAGGACTGAGGAGTGAGGAGGGCGGATTTCCATCGCAAAAATGCCCCCATCCCGACCAGTGGAGGGGGGGGGTGATTGGGATAAAAAACGCAAATATTCGAGACTCGGGGGGCATAACTCCCTCCTCCCCATTGGCATCACCTTACTGGCATTTGTCAATTCTCGATGATTCCACCGGTCGACCAAAATTTACATAATTCAGTTAAGTGTATGACTATGATGCTCAAAAATACTCTGTCTTGTAATCTTTTTTCAATCCATGGATGGGGTCGCATTATTAAACTATATCAAAATTTCCGCAAAATTGTTCAAAGTCAGAGAAAACAAAAAAAAAAAAAAAGAAAAAAGATTACAGACAAAATATTACAGAGAAAAGATTACAGATCAGTGTATTTTCGAGCATTACAGCCATTCACTGAACTGAACAACTTTGCGATCTTTTGGTCAACCGATGGAATCAATGAGAAAAATGAGCCAAAAAATGTCATTATGGGTGATTCACTGATTCCTCCTGTTCACATGTTCAACTGTTTGAAGTAAGATTCTGGCTCAACAGATAGCGTCACACGCCACTTTTTGAAATAAAGTTTATCTTGAATTATCTGTTTAATTTAATAACTTTTATATGTATTAACTAAGTTTGGTTTTTTTAAAGTTCATTAAAGAAAGTATCTCAATTAAAAAAAAAAAAAAAAAAAAAAAAAAAAAAAAAAAAAAAAAAAAAAATTTAATAAAACTTTATGGTATGGATCTAAGGTTTTGAGAATTTGACTTTAAAAGCTTACCTATATTTTTTCTTTTTTTCTGAAAGCATTGATCGCAAGCTGGCGGCGCACTATGGTCCGGAAGTCCGGTTTAGGAAGACATTAGTTTGCATTAAAATCGCCCAATATCTTGAAGACGGCTCATCTGACACCAAAACTGGTTATTACAAAAAAGATAGAACGTAAACCGTTTTAACTTTTTTGTGATAACCATTTTTGATGTCAGCCGAGCCGTTTTCAAGATATTGGGCGATTTTAATGCAAACTTATGTCTTCCTAAATCGGACTTCTGGACCATAGTGCGGCGCGGCGTGGCGTCTCCACAAGAATTGCGAAGTTTTTTAGACACTTTTTTGAGCCAAATTTAAACAACGTTGCTTCTAGATTGATGTAGAAATCACGCACTGAGTGAGCTTTCTGAAATCAGGCACCGAAATTTTAGCAAAATTCTAGACTATATAGATTATAGGGGTGTTTTGTCATTATGGTTAAAGATTACAAGATAACATTGAGTTAAACAACCGCGCAGTTTCTGTGGGCACGCCTTTTTCAATTCATGCTTCTAGAAAAAAAATGAAAGCCTCACTTTTCTGAAAGTGACTAGTGGCGCTATCTATTGAGCCAGAATTTCACCTCAAACAGGCGAGAAATACCCTTAGTATATGAAAAACGACAGCGCTGATCATAAGCGGCGGTAGCCGCACAGGCCCAGTAAGATTCTCTCTATCATCCGGCAACTCTGGCAGTGCGATCGCAGCAGTGCGGCTTGCGCCTAGCGCCCTGCACCGCAGCGAGCACGAGCGGTTAAGGGGGGGGGCGTAAACCAGAATTTTTTTTAAAACTTTTTTCATTTTATTTTTATTTATTTGTTTATTTAATCACTTGACTGTTAATTTGACCATTGATTCATTTATTCGTGTGTATTAGCGCCTGCCTATTGTGGATTCCATCGCGGGTGCGAAGTGGGTCGGACTTGATGACTGATGTCTACCGAATAACTTACCAAAGTCCCCCGTGTTCACCTTGACATTTTGCACCTTGTTTTTAAATGTTAAGCCCGACGTTTTATTGTTCAAATGTTATTTTATGTTATCAGTCCTCGCGTATAGGGCTCTTTTTAAGAGGGAGAGTGAGACAAAATTCAGGCGGTGTACCGCTCGAATGAGGGCTCATAAAAACAATATAGACGTACTCGTTTCTCAGTAAAAATAAAGGCGAGGGAAGGGGGTTGTCATCTTCCTACTCAACCTGAGCTTGACGACTACATAAATCAATATGTCGTTGAAACTGATTGTAAGACGTATGTATACGTCAAATAATGCGTTCTACGAATAAATATTAATAATTCGTTGGATTTTTTTTTTTTAACTTATCTTCACCAGTGTGTCACTCGTGTCGATTTTCCAAAACTTCAACAAGCATACGTGACTTCGCTAAAAAATAGTCGTATTTACGCTGCAAAAATTAAAGGGTGCCTCTGAAATCAGATTGTTGCATCATCTCTTATACTCGATGCGCATGGTACGAGATAGAGTCCCTTGATCCTCGATGGAAATATTGTGTAGGGGGCACGGGTACCGACATGAGCTCAACGAGTTGTGATTGGTTGTTGATTTTAGGCATTGACGGAGGCGAGAACATTGGCGGATCCAGCCCTCACGAACGGGGGGGGGGCTTGGGATTTTAGCCCTTAAGCGACCCCTTTTTTTGTTTTTTTCCTTTCTTACCTCCTTCCTCCCCCCTCTTTCCCCCTTTTTTGGCAGAACGGGGGGGGGTGATCGCCCCTTTCGCCCCCCTGCATCCGCCAATGGGCGAGAAGGAGTCGGCGACATTGAAGGCCCCACAAAAAAGATTCGATGAGTGAAGGAACGTATGGGTACGGAACGGATTGCCGGCAAACAAATCCACCTGTCCACTGTCGAACTTATAACCTTCGAATCCTTTCAGGCGGTCGACTTCTCTCAAATACATAAAGCGTCGTGTCGGTAGCAGAGCTGGACAAATAGGAGTGTAAATGATCACACGATTACTAGGTAATCGGTAAGTAATCGTCAAATCTTTGGATGGTATAATTAAATTAAACGTATTTTTCACTGATAAGTGTAGTAAACTTTAGGGTCTTTTCGATTAAATTTGATTCTTCTGCAACTAATATGATTTATATAGGTGGCTTATAAGAAATAGCCGTGATTACCATAAAATCATCCTCTGAAACAACGACGATTACGATTTCGGTAATCGTGTAATCGATTACCACCCCCATTTGCCCAACTGCGGTCGGTAGTTGGTACTCCTTATTCAACTCTAGTACGAGGGGCTTCGCATTTGCCGAGTCGCGCCGCACATTGGAGCGAGACAATGGAAGAGACCGAACATAACGTGACAACTTTGAATGCGTATATCTTTGTTAGTAAGCAACCTAAGTTGAAAGTGGCTTCATTTGGTTTATTGTAAAATTTCCTACAAGAATCACTATATACAGAGTGTTCAAAAAGACCGTCCCCCCTTATCTAACTTTTGAACGGCTGCAGATAAAAAAACGAAACTCGGGGGATGTTTATAACTTAATAGGAACTACTTTTTGGCGAATCCAAAATTTCCAGGGGCGCCCCCAAGGGGGGGGGGTTTCGCCCCCTAACTCTAAATTTTCAAATGGCAACCCCTTGTGATACCTCGTTTTAAAGGGCATAAAATTCTAAGGCTTTAGGCGCAAACCGTAGGCGGAGGTCGATATCGTTTTTCGTCATCGATATATCGATAGTCAAAGTTCGATTTTGACCCATTTTCAAAAAAATCAGAACTCCCATTTGAAATGTCGGAATTTAGAAAACTAGGAGTCAACAATACTCTAAAAAGCAAGTACTTTCCAGAAAAAAATACGGTTTTGACATTAATCCAGCCGTAAAGCCCCCATAATTATTTAAAAAAATGAACTCTCAGGGGGGCTATCTCAAAAATTCCGAGGCACGACCCCTATCGAGTGATACATCGTTTGAAAGGGCACACAAAACTGAGCATTTTGGCGCAAACCGCAGGTCGATATTGTTTTTGATTTTCGGTATATTAAATGACAAAGTTGGATTTTTACCTATTGGAAAATTTAGATTTATCGAAAACCAAAAACGATATCGACCCGCGGTTTGCGCCAAAATTCTCAGTTTTGTGTGCCATTTCAAACAATGTATCACTCAATAGGGGTCGTGCCTCGGAATTTTTGAGATAGCTCTCCTGAGGGTTCATTTTTTTAAATAATTTTGGGGGGCCTTACGACTGGATTAATGTCAAAACCGTATTTTTTTCTGGAAAGTACTTGCTTTTTAGAGTATTGTTGACTCCTAGTTTTCTAAAATCGAACTTTGACTATCGATATATCGATGACGAAAAACGATATCGACCTCCGCCTACGGTTTGCGCCTAAAGCCTTAGAATTTTATGCCCTTTAAAACGAGGTATCACAAGGGGTTGCCATTTGAAAATTTAGAGTTAGGGGGCGAAACCCGCCCTTAGGGGCGCCCCTTGAAATTTTGGATTCGCCAAAAAGTAGTTCCTATTAAGTTATAAACATCCCCGAGTTTCGTTTTTTTATCTGCAGCCGTTCAAAATTTAGATGGGGGGGGCGGACTTTTTGAACACTCTGTAGAGTATGTTTTTTGAGTTTGAAAACTTTCAAATTTGCGTTAATAGTCATAAATCCCATGTCCGACCTCTCCCGCAGTATACTCAACCTATACAGTGGCGAAACTCTATCGGAGCGCTTTGGCAAATGTCGTTTATCAATGTAATCAAATGGGCAAATTGAGTTGTTATCCTCCGACTACTTGGGGGCGCTATAGAGTCCCTATGTACTATGAGAGTTGCGCCATTGCTGAATCCATTTCTGATTGGCTCTCAGATTTAGGCTGTCAAGAAAGCTCCAAGAGGCAAATGCAAATGGCGGAGGGTTTGTTTACTTTTCGCGCACTAGCTTTCATTACACATTTGAAGTAACAGTGACCGTGGTAATTTTTGTGAATTTTTCCTCTGCTTGAATTTTATTACGGCGAACATTATCTCTTTCAATAACGACCGTTATTGTCGAGAATCTGAACCTAACCTATAAGAGATAGCGAAATAGTAGCATCAGCGCAGAGGCAAATGGCCATCCGCCATTTGCAATTTGCCTCTTGGGGGCTCCATAGATCCGCTTCTTCTTCTTCATTTTGAGAGTCTTGTCGCAACTCTCATAGTATATAGGGACTCTAGGGGGCGCCACCGTCGCATCCTATGCAAATGAAATGGAAGATTTTAGTGTTCTTACTTGGGGGCATTTGCCGTTTTTCTGACATTGAGTTTCGCTACTGCGCCGCCACTAGCTCCGCTTCCTCCTCCTGCCCACCATGAATCGTAAGCGTGTGATAAGTATTGCGGAAAGCCTACCTGAACCAAAATAAGAGGAGTCTACTGACACTATTCAATGCGTAGAATGATCGATATTTTAGGAATCGGCCCTTGTGACCACATATCCTGTTCAGAATTCCTCAAAATTATTTGCAGATACTAAACGAACAGATACATACCTTTCAACTGATGTGTCACATGTTACCTTTAAAAAGAAAAATAAGGTGTTTTACGCCAAATCAAAATTTTGGAGCTTAACTGGCTCAAACCATGCTGGAATCAATGGGGCTCTTGCAAACTTTTGCTATGGGGGATTGAAGAGTTTATTCTTACATAAAAACCTGTTTAAATGACGATGAATACACTAAAAAATCACGAAATTCACTCTCAAAATCGGGCTTAATGGCGGAGAGACGCAGGTATCATGGGAGATTCCTATCTAAATTGAGGCAAAACTCTGTTTTTCCGTAGAGAAAGTGACATAATAGACAGGAATCTCCCATGATACCTGCGTTGAACCGCCATTAAGATCTTGCCGTTATAGCAGTTGTGTGAGTTTATTACTGAATTTTAGACTTTCTTACTGTGATTTTCGTGATTTCCGCTGGTCTTTCCATCAGATTGGATCATTCATTTGCTTGTAGCAAAAGTTTGCAAGAGCCCCATTCTGCCATTGAAGCCCCAAAATATGTTGATTTGGCGTAAAATACCTTATATTTTCTTTTAAAGGTAACATATGGCACATCGATCGAAAGGTATTGATCGGTTCGTTTAGAATCTGTAAATTTGTTTTGAGAAATTCTGAACAGGATGTTCACAAGGGCCGATTCAAAAAATTTCCGAAAAGTCCCTATAACTCTAAAATTTGAGATTTTTTGAAAAAATTTATATAGCAACAGTGTCGCCAATTGTTCTCTTCTTTACGTCTACGTCTATGTACTTTTTTTTTTCTTCCTTTATCGGAGACTTTTTCGAAAAATCTTGAAAAATGTGTTTGATTCTAGGTGATCCCACCAAAGAATCTATTGATTTAAGTAGGTTTCAATGGAGGGGGGGGGGGAGTCCAATTTTTGCCTCATTGCGCGAATCACCGCTGGCTTGATTCCCTTCTGCACACACTAAAAATTGGGCTTCTCTCCGGATAAAGACGTCCAATTGGCCCACGAATGCGAATGGCAACACTGCTCGTTGGTAAGCTGAGTCGTTGACCCTCCACCTAAAAGGATACATTCGACGCACTGTGCGTCGAGGGAGGCAGCAGCCAGCACATAGTTGAGTAGAGTAGAGGGGGTCAGTGACAGAGAAGGAGCGGCGGAAGAAGAGAGGGGGGAGGGATCCACTCCACTCTCTTTCATCGTAGACCGATTGTCTAATGTCAGTTGATCAGTTGATCGTCTCTCCGATTGCTGTTGTAACCGGTCGCTGCGCTGCGTACTCGCGCACTTTCCTTTTTTTGCGCTGAAAAGTTTTCTTTTCGAGATAGATTCTATGTCCTGTGTCTGTTGTTTATTTGATTGTTCGACTGTTTGGAATATTCGTATGTACTTGTATTTGATCCCAGTTTGTCACGCGTAGTGATTCTGTAATTGCGATTGTCGTGTTTGTGTTGTTTGTGAAGTGTTGGCTTTTTAATATCCCCCGATCTTTTGGAACCCTCGAAATCTAGTAAGTCTTTGATTGAAATGTTTACTCTTATATTTTTCCTTGCGAATTTTCTATGAAGTCGAGGCCCAACGAATGTTTACCCGAATATTTGGCATGCCGATTTTTTTGACTCCACTCCCGCTATGGAATTGATAGACCGTCCGGCCCGAATATTCGTTGGGCCCTGCTGGTTAGTGCACTGCACGGGCCACCTAAAATCTGGGGGTGGGACATATTAGGAAGAGGAAGAATGTCTTCGCATTTGCCTCTTTTGGTGCCCTCTCCTTTGCATTAACATGTAATGTTGAAATTTGAAAGGCACCGGTGGCAGGCCCGTAACCTGAGGGGGGTCAGAAGGGGGCTCAGCCCTCCCCCCTAGAAAATTTTGAGCCCCCCTGGAAAAATTGTTTTCCCATGTAGTGTATTAGAAATTACCACAATAGCCCCCCCCCCCCCACGGACAACAGAGGAGCCCCTCCAGTACAACATGCCTGGTTACTGGTCTGACTGGTGGGTTGGTCCTCTCTTCAGATAGATTAGATTGAGATTGAGATAAGGGAATTAATCACCTCTCTCTATGGCACAGCTTTACATTACAAGGCAGTGGCGTAGCCATTCATTTTTTAGGGGGGGGGAGGAGGTGGAATGTGTGCAGGGCGGGGTCCGACTCCGAGGGTCAAAATTTGGTACAATTCTTCTGAAAACGCTACAAGTTACACTATTTTATAACAAATTTTGGCGACTGGGAAAGAGGGGTCCCGGAAACCCTCTCGGGCTACACCACTATTATAGTAAGTATTTACTTCTGCAACAACTGCGAAAATGTAAAGCATCCAGGGTAGAACTCGTTTCAGAAGTGTAAGACACATTTAGTCACCTACATACCATAATTTTTGGCGAATTTTCAATTTTCACTCCTTCAAATCCAAACCAAACTTGTCTCAGACTTTAAACTTTCGATTTCAAAATGTTCCTCAATGAAAAGCAAACGCTCAAGGATCATTTTCATTTTGTAACATGAGAAATAATGATGAACAAATCTAAAGATTATCGGTCTAGGTGCGCCTACCTACACTTCTGAAACGACCTCTAATACACATCCCGTTTTATCATATATCTCGGACATTGGCGGATAGAGGGGGGGCGAAGGGGGCGATCGCCCCCTTCGTTCGGCCAAAAAAGAGGGGTAGGAAGGAGGAAAGAAAGAGAGAAAAAAGAAAAAGGGGGTCTCCGGAGGGACAAAAATCCCAAGTTCGCCCCCCCCCCCCGCTAGGGCTGGACCCGCCAATGATCTCGCAGAATCTACAGACCTGTATACTGACCGCCATGTCGATATCAGAGGTGGATTTGTCCATTTGGCAGCAACGGATTCCCTCCATTTAAAGCTAAGCAAAATAATTAACCGATTCTTTCGTGAGGTGCTAGAATCAATATTTTGCGAAGGTTTAAATGAAAAACGTGTACGGTTGCCAGATTGCGCGAGCCGCTATGCTGCATGCCGTCGTATCTTGGAAATCTCCCCAATCACAATAAATGCCCGACGTAGGAAAGGAAGGGAGAGGGCCAGAGGGGATCGTGCTGCTCCACATAATACAATTTTCGGGGGAAGGGAGGGGGACACCTACTGTTATGACATCCACACTGTTGTTATTGTGAAAGCGTCGTCATTGGTTTTAGCGTTTGGAACGTTGTAGTTTGAAAATTCAGCCCTCCCAAAGCGCTCGTCGGAAAACCAATATATTTTCTTTTCAAATATATTGGTATTTTTGCCAAAAAATATAATAAATAAAAAAATTAAAAAAAAAAAAAAAATAGTTTTTCGGTCGTACTCGGAAAAAATCAACGCTTATACAAAAAAAAAAAAAAAAAAAAAACAAAACAAAACAAAAAAACCCCAAAAAAAACAACAAAGCATCCTGAGACTGAAAAGAAAAATGAAGGGAAGATCAGGGACTCACAGATTTCCGAGCCTCGATTAAAATCAAATTTTGGGCGTTTCGTGAGAAAGAAAGAAATTCATAAAAAATAACTAAAACAACTGCTATTTTTCATTCAAAAATTGAAAATGAGTCCAAGTAGGTAGGTAAGTGTTCTCGTTCAGATAAAAATTGCTAATTACAATGATAGGTACCTACACTTTGGACCAAGTATTGCAATGGGAGCTCATGGGGGGGGGGGGGAGGTTAACCCTAAAACCCCCCCTTCTGTGCGCCACTGAGGAGAGCCATCGACCATAAAGACAGAAAGGAATACTGCTCCCGGTAGAATCTTGAATTAGATTCTAATCGGTAGGTAGAAGTAGAATTTTAAATCTACGAAGGCTTCATTTAATTACTATCCAAAGGTTCGAAAATGATCGATTACTTCGTAATTGCATCGATTACATCCCCATTTGCCCAACTGTGGTATTTAGTTACATGTAATCATATATAGTCTGTAGCTATTTAACCTTAAGAAATGATCATACAAATTATACAGTCGCGCTTGTAAAATGTTGAAAAATAAAAACTTAAATAAGATCCGAAAAACGGTAGCACCAATGCTGTTGAGGGAAAATGGGAGTATGCGTCACATCGCAAGTTTAGTGCTTAGGTAAGTTTTTAGATCTCTTTGACCAAACAGATGTTTTTTTCTAAACGACTAAAGTTCGATTTTTGTCCCTGCGAATTCAATGCGCTTCACAGCAGGTCTTATCTATGAAGCTGTTCAACTGTGCGTGTGTCATCATACTTTTTTGTGACATTATTGCACTCTTGCTGTCTCTGTGCAATCACGCACAACCAATCAACCTTTGCGATGTTCATTGGATAATCTATGATAACCAATTACATAAATTTCGTATTTTGATTAGAGTTGAAAATCTTTTGATTCACTGTTTCCCATTATTTTATCCGCCGTCTATTCAAGAGTCGGGAATTTCAAGACGCTGGAAAAGATTCACAAGCGCTTTTTCTACAAAGAGCTAAGCGCGGATTCGCGCAGTTCACACGCTCCTTAATGAGGGACACATCATTATTCATTGAAAAAAAAAATAATCATACTTTTATAGGATGATAATTGCCTGGAAGTTGTGTCGCAAAGAATGTTGCCAGATTTTCCTATAAATGGGACAGTTGCAAGAGTCTGAATTGTTGTGTTTTTCATAAAGAAAATTAAAGTGCTTGATGAGCTGAGAAGAAAGGTGCCTTTGGTTTCTAGTTAAGTCCCACTGTTCCGGAGATGGGATTTTGGCCCAAAATACATTGTTTTAAATGGGAATTCCGTGTAGTGACGTCACTACTCCAACGATTTTTTACAACTTTACACGTGTGTATCTCCAAAACCGGGACACTTAGGAAAAAACCGAAGGCACTATTGTTCTCAGCTCATCAAGTACTATCATTTTATTTATAACAAACACAACATTTCAGACCCTTGCAACTGCCCCATTGTCAACTTTTACATTAAGTCACATGGCAAAAAATCGGGCAATGGGTCTGTCGCAAACGTTTGCTGCACCAATAATGAGTGTTTCATCGAATGTAAAATCGCCCGAAAAGACCATTGGTGGCATCAGAAAGTCGTGAAATGCGATAATAAACTCACAAGAGACGTTTAATGAAATCCAAGATGGCGGTAAAATATCGAGCAATCTGTATGCATGCACCTTTAATATCCAAGGATTGCCAACGTTGACAACCTCACGCAGCTTCAGAGGTTAGGTATATGTGTTTATTTACGTTGTGATTGGGTGTGATGGATATTGTGAGGTTGGCTATCCTTGGATGTTCGTGGTGCATGCATACAGGTTGCTCGATTTTTACCGTCATCTTGTATTTCATTAAACGTCTCTATCGTGAGTTTCATACACTGCATTTTATGACTTTCTGATGCCACCAATGGACTTTTCACGCGATTTTACATGAGATTGAACACTCCTTAGCGCTGTGGCAAAAGTTTGCAACAGACCCATTATCCGAAAAATGGCAACATTGGTCACAAGCTTCATCGATTCCCTCCCTATGCTATAGACTTATTTAGAACGACGTCATGAAAATAATTGGATTCAAACAAACGTCCTAGCTAGCTCACTCGTTCTCAAACAGTTTCCCGTAAGAAATCGAATCCAAATGAAAATTCGTGCTAGTAATTTTATTAGACCATTGAATTCCACGTACCTTAAAGTATAAGAACGTTTCAAAAAACATTTTCGAAACATCACGCATTAATTTATACAATATCACAGCTTTATATCAAAGAAAGTCCTGCGTTTTGTTCTTGTCTCACTCACAGTTTCTGATTGGCTCAGAGTTTTAGGATATGGGCTCTCCAGTCTTCGGCACCATCTCATCACGCGTTATACCTCGAGCAAGCTTGGATACAAAGAGAGGTTAGGATGATTGAGTGTCATGTCGGTGATATGCCCATAAGAGACCGTGAGTCAGACAATGACAAAACATAGCACACCGTTCGATTAATTGTATTCACTTGTGATCTCTCGAGAATTATGTAGGAGTGTAAATAATAAATATACATTAAAGTACGGAAAATCTAATGACACAATAAAATTTGTAAAATCTGGTTGTTTACTTGTATGAATTTCCATTCGAAAATGTGGGTCTAATTCCTTATGGTTAACTTCGCACGGTTTAGTGAGCAAAGGTAGAACATTTATGTTTTGATTCAATTTTGATCGTGTCCTCATTACTAAACCAGTCCATTTCTCTGGAATAAGTGTCAATCAGAAGCGTCACGACATCATCAATTGCAAATTATCACAAGCGCCCGCAATGGGGTTCTCGCAAACGTTTGCTTTAGGGGATTGAAGAGTTGATTCTTGCATATAAACCAGTAAAAATGACGATGAGCACACTGAAAAATCACGAAATTCTCGCTCAGAATCGGGCTCAATGGCGGAGAGACGCAGGTAGCATGGGAGATTCCTATCTAACTTTGAGACCTATCTCTGTGTTTCCGTAGAGAAAGTGACATTATAGACAGGGATCTCCCATGATACCTGCGTCGAACCGCCATTACCATCTTGCCGTTATAGCAGTTATGTGAGTTTACTACTGAATTTTAGGTTTTTTTAGTGTGATTTTCGTGATTTTTGCTGGTCTTTAATTAAGATCGGACTATTTATTTGCTTACAGCAAAATTTTGCAAGAGCCCCATTGTCCGCACGGCATGCAAGCATCTACTCTGAAAAGCCGCAGCTATTGCCGAAGATTAATAAAAGGATTGTCGCCAGACAATGAGAGATTCAAGAGTATTACAATCACCAAGTGGTGCCCGAAACGGGTGTATCACAAGCGTAAAATCATACCGTTTTAGTTCAATTTTCCAACCATTTTGTTGATGAAATGTCATTGCCGATTGTGCGTGCTTTAAGCTCACTTACCAAGATATTCAAGTCAGTAGTGTTTTCATATGAAGAAATTGGTTTTTTGTATCGTAAATTTTAGTATATATCGTGGAGGATGTTTATAGTTCATATGCTCTTTTCCTTGAATTTTCCTTGTGTTTTACGTGTTTTACAAGCTATTTAGTTTCTTATGGGATTTTACAAGTGAAAGACAAGGATGGTGTGCTGGTATAATTGCTCTTTCTTTGTTTTACACGTACATACGACAACTCACAAGTCTACAACCGCTGTAAATCAATATTTTGTGTCCTCTATGAAGTTAGCTGAAAGTATAGCGCGCATAATACTTCTCCTGCGTCACTGCATTGGCGTAGCTACATAGAAACTTTCCCAGAGCCGAAAGCGGCGGGGGGGGAGTCCAGAATCCGTAGGGTCTGAAAGTAGTCAGGGAGCTTCAAAGTCCAGCATTTTGTATATAAATGTCCCAAAAAATAAGAGAAAGTATGGGGGTAAATTTCGATGTCAAGGACGTTAAGAACTATACCAACTTTTAAAGTAAGTAAAATGGGAAAAATCAGATAAATATCCGAAAAGTGGCATCACCGAAGTCTCTGGCTACTAGTGGCGGCTCGTGCTACTTGACAACAATGTCTTTACTCCATTAGAATCTACGTCCAACAATCGATTGCTGGTGAAGCGCTGCTTCACTTTTGAATCGATTGTTTTACATGCAATCAAATGGAGTGAAGACATTGTTGCCAAGTAGCACGAGCCGCCACTGCCTGTCAGGTATCAAAATGGACCGTTATAGAATATAGAATATGGATGACATTACACTTTTCATTGCGTGAAAAGACTCAATGCATAGTAATTTACCATCCGTACACCTCCATAATAATTCATCCTGCTCTGATGCTCCTCAAAATAAAAATGAGACTGATGCGCCATGCTACTATGAAAGACTCAATAGCAAAGCTCATATGTATAAGAGATGTGAACACCAGAATGTATACCCGTACGGTACATCTACATACAGATTGACAATTTTTTACACATGGGTGAAGATGTAGCGCGTGCCATGAAGATTTGCATACTTATCGGTGGATTAAAAGGATTAAGCTGCAATCCGACCGATGAATATCGCATAAACGTGGGAAGCTAGCATTTTCCAGCTTGCAAATATACTCTAGTTTTTACCTCATTTGAATAAACCGGTGCGCTCTGTTCAGCTTATCTTTCATTGAGACTACGCAATGGTCTATCCGTTTCCACTTTGCTTTATGCTCCGTTTGATTTGTTTCATTGAAGAAATCGGCAAAAAGCGAAGGGACGAAGGAGGCAAATCGCGTCAGTGTCAACTTATGAATGGCTTCCGACGACCTTTTGCGATGACAGCTCGATTTCTGACGACTTTAGTTATGTATTGGAATAATGCAATTTGTATGAAGGTTCACCATTCGATGCATGGTCGTGCAGTTCCTGGCTCCGCCGAGATAGACTAGCTGTTTCAGTAATAGATATATCGAATGTCAAACTCCGGTTCCAAGTAAAAGCTGGTTTAATGTAATCTTTCCATAAGAGAATTGTCCAATGGAAATTGACTTTGGCTTTGCCACAAACGAAAAAAAAATTGATGTGAAGGCTAATTTTTTGCGCTGATGTTCTACACCTTCTTACCCACCCATTCGAATAAAGTTCACCGGACAGAAAAAAAAGAAAAAAAAAACAGTACCAGAATTAGTTAAACGGTATATCAACCGATGAAATTTCTGGTTCTATTAACAGAATTCTGGAAAATGTACTGTATTTCTTGAAAAGATTAAAGAAATCCTGGTAGTATGACTAGATTCAGAATAGCCCCTCCCTTCCCCCTAAGGTTACTTGCCTGCTATCATCCCCCCCCCTTTCTTCTTTCTAAGTACTTACTGTTGTATCATGTTACTTGCACTGATGCAAATCTGATTCTTTGCTCATTTTTCAAAAAGTTTCTTAAATACGGTCTAAGTAGACCGTAAGAAAATATAAACACTTTTAACTTGATGTCAGCAGATTTTAGTCGTTTCGATAATTTTTCAACGTATGGCTACCTCTCTCTCTCTCTCCCTCTCTCTCTCTCTCTCTCTCTCTCTCTCTCCCTCTCTCTCTCTCTTTCTCTTTCTGTCTCTCGCTCTTCTTCTCTCTCTCCATCTCTCTCTATCTCTACGAAAATCTAGTTTCTTTTTGATCGCACCTCCTACTCGACTTTTACTAGATTACATCAAATCGGAAAACGCACGTAATCAAGCCATATTTTTAATTCACTGGAAAAAATGTTCTTGAATACGTCTAAAATCTGTAAAGAAGCGCTTTTTAGGCAGCCAATTTTTACGATCATCTGAGCCGTCATTTTTGTTGATGCAATAATTTTTTTTACTGGTGGTGGTAAAATCCAATTTCTTTATGAACACACCAAATATATATATGCTGTCGTAAACTCACAGAAGAATATTTTGTAACGCGAATCACCAAAAGCTGATAGAAGGAGCTTTTAGCCTCCTTTTTATTTATATTTTTTATAAAGCCCAAGTCTCTTGACAGTGATAAAAGTTGAAAGTTCATTTTGTCTTTGAACAAATCTCGTACAAAAAGATGGAGAGCGCATGTGACTGTGCCATTTTTAATTCACCGTGGACAATTTTGTATGAATGATATTTAAATTTTGTGAAAATGAGCTTACATGGGCGCCCGGAGGGGGGGGGGGGCAAGAGGGGGCACTTGCCCCCCCCCCCCCCCCCCCCCTGGAATTCAAAAAAGTCAAAATTTCACGATGAAAAATAAAAGGGAAAAAAAGAAATTTAAATTAAAATGACATCTAATCAAAGGAGTAATAGTTATCATCTGTCGTCCCTTTATCCATTATATCAAACACGTCAAAATTGTTATTATTATTTGATACACCTAAAATGGGTTAATAATTGTACACTATTTGAGTGAAAAAAAGTTTTCCCTTTTTACACGGGGGGGGGGGGGTCCCCCTAGACCTTCCGTTGTGGTTCAAAAATTTTGCCCCCCCCCCCCCCCCCTTGGAAATTTTTCTGCGGGCGCCCATGTGAGCTTATTTGTCAGAACATTACCTTTTAAATAAGCTGCTCTTATTGTTAGCTTTGTGTTCTTTATTCAACCCGTGGCGACGAAATCAATCCCCGTCAATTTTTGATCAGTTCTCTCGTACATCTCGTTTGATTCACTCCTCTAATATGCGCTTCCTCGCGGCAATTACGGATCGTTTACGTAATTTGCATGCAACTTTATCACTACCTCTGAAATAACATTGGAAACGTATATTTTTACTTCACCGTGCACTTCTATCGTGATTCGAATCGCGCGTGAAGAAATATGCATCATCAGTGGTGCCAGCCACTATAGGCTAATCTAATAACATTAATCAGTAATGAAACAAAGATAGGAACGTTAAGTCATTCCAATCGTTCGTTTATGCATTTTGATCTACTGATACGGGGTCAAGTTCCATATCGCTGAATAAACTTTGCTAAATCTGAGAGAAGTCACACAAGCGTGAGGAAAGTGTCAAAGCCACGAACTCTTAGAATAGGTAACGTTTGAGCCAGTGAATCGTCTGTTGATGAATAATAATAGTGGGTTCTGGCTACACCTGCAAAAGCCGGATCACTATGCAACTAATCATAAGAGTACTTACAAATTAAAATGTCGGCATTTGGAAGAAAAAATCAAACACTACCTACCTCCTGAAAATCATTTGAGGGTCTCCTGTTTCTGTTAATTGTCCACACAGGCCAGTGGCGTAGCGTGCAATTTGGCAATGTTGCAGTGGCGGCTCGTGCAATCTGGCAACCGTGCACTTTTGCCATTTAAACGTATGCAAAAAGATCGATACTAGGTGAGGCGCTGCGCTTCACCAAGTAATCGATTATTTTACACAGTTTTAAATGGAGGAAATCCATTGTTGCCACATTGCACGAGCCGCCGCTGCAATGTTGTAATCTGTCCATTTAAATCCATAAAAATTGTTGAGCTATTGGGTGTTCGGTGAACACCTTTGCATTCGATCTTTTATTTGGGTTCAAATGGACACATTACAACGTTGCCAGATTGCACGGTACGCCACTGATACAGGCATACCTACAGCAGACGCATTTTGAGTATTGGGCTCTGAGCGCAAGCGGTGCCTGCTTCCGAATTGCACCAAGGCGCATCGACAGTGTATATTTTCGTGAAAGACCTCGTGCCCTGGTGGATCATGATGATTTGATGCAACCTTCAACCGCAAAAATACAACTAACTTTTGGTGGTTTTCCGGTCATCGATGGCATCAAAATCATCGGGCTCATCTGAACCCTTCAAAAAAATGGGGTCCAGATGAAACTGATGACTTTAATGCCATCAATAACCGGAACAACGTCAAACTATTACTTATTCCCGAAGATTGGTAGCGGTGAACCGAACTCAATCATGAAAACGCGAGGATTGGCGCGGGCCGCGGGTAGTTGTGAAAATACGGTTTTAAAAAGTCGAAACTCTTTGCTAACCAACCGCGCACCCACTAGTGCAGAGTGTGAATTGGTGCATTTTGAAAGCAGGCACCGACCGCTACTTGTCTGAACTTATTACTCAAAATGCGATTGCTCTAACCCCCCCCCCCCCCCCCCCCCCCCCCGATGGGCGATGAATGTCCCACCACCGATGTCTTGATGATTTACATTGCGAAAGAGTAAAGACTGTAATTTCCCAATTCAGGCACATGTTTGATTGACTGCATAGATGGATCCAGCAATCTGACAACTGTGCATTCTTCTCATTTGAATGTATGATAAACAATCGATTCTTGGAGGGTTTGCAGCCCCGTGACGAATCGATTATCAAATGGGAAGAATACGCTGTTGCCAAATTGCTGGATTCTCCTTTTTAAGACAGTATAAGCCTTGTTGATTAACTCCAGGTACTTACCTCGGCAAGATACGTAAAAGTGGGTCAGTGTAGTATTTTAGCATGGCAGTGACAAGAGGACGACGCATTAATAAAATTACCAAATGACTTGGCAAGTTTTTGAGTGGTTTTTCTTGTCTTAATGTTCAAATGTACACTTTGATTGTCATTAAAGTTCAAAAATGAAGTACATTCGTATTTTTTTTCTTCTTCGTGCAATCAATGACGACCCTGTTGAGTTTTTACAGACACAATGATGAATGTGAACCTATTTAAGAAGCATGATCTGCAGATTCTCTCCACCGGGTCCAAGGAAAAGTTTGATTTAGCGACACTTTTTATCGTGTGTATCTACCCACGAGTGTAATGATATACCAACACCATGAACTTGCATAGAAGCTTCATTCGTCCAAACATGAAAATAAACAGTGGAGTTTTATCATCAAGGTAGCTAGATTAATGTCAGTCTGCATATTAAAGCCGCCAGGGGGTGTTAATGCATCTCTCTATGTATATAGTAGAATGGTTATAGTGACGTTGCGTTGGTCGGTTTACAGAACTGGTTCAACCAATCAGGTTCAACCATGACCATCCTGATCATGAACCGAAGTACTGACATAACAAATCAACCTTGTAGAGAGACCAATGGTAGCTCGGTTCACCGACTTGTATCCCTGTGTATTCACTATTTATTTATATTCATTGAATTGTAATGCATCTCTTAATGTTGATCTCCCCTGTTTTATTTTTGATGATACTGCATGACCGTGCCTCAGGGAGGAGGGGGTGCTCATACTCCGGGTGGTAGTCTCCTAAGGGAAAAAGCCAAAAACAAGGTCACATTATTTTTTTCCCTAGAAGGGCGGCAAAGCCCCATTTAAAAACAACGGCACGGTTCTGCAAAACATTTCCTCTGCAGTAATGCGTAGATGACGTAAGAGATCGTTTCAGAAGTGCCGGCGCGTTTAGACCGAATACCGATAGGCTTTGGAATTATCCTGCGTGATTTCTCTTTTACATATTAAAAATAAATGAAAATTAATGAGCGTTAACTTTTCATCGAGGAACGCTTCAAAATCAAAGGGTCAAAGTTACAGGCAAATTTTGTAGAGTTTTGGAGGAATGAAAATTGAAAATTTGCCAAAGATTGTGGGTGAGCTGCACCAAAAACTTCTGAAACTTACTCTAGAGGTCGTTTCAGAAGTGTAGGCGCACCAGCGCACCTATAGACCTGTAATCTTTGGAATTTTTCAACATTATTTCTCATTTTACCTAATGAAAATCAATGAAATTGAATCGGTCGAGCGTTGGCGATTTCTAGAATCACAATTTTGAAGTTGGAGGAAAGTTTTGTTTTGAATTAAAGGAATGAAAATTGAAAATTCGCAAAAAATTATGTTCTAGCTGTGAGGTGCGCCTGCGCCCTGCACTTCTGAAACGAGCTCTATCAGCGCAACTTTAAGCGAATCAAATACGTCAGTCGGAGCGGTATTTTTTAGTGTGATGTGAACTATAGCAACAAAAAAAGTCAGTCCTTTTGAAATAAGTGCTTTTCAAATTCCCAAAATATGGGGGGGGGGGGGAGGGCGCCTCGGCCGCTCCCATCGCGCAGCCGCGCCATAGGCATAGCCGGTACGGGTAGGCAATTTGAGCGACCGCTCGCGCTCAGGGAGAATAACGTAAATTTTTGTTTTATCAATGGTCGAGTGATGCAATGATGTAAGTAAATACTTACTGTGAGCAGCAAGTGGGCGATGCCGATGCATCTCTAAAGTTGCGAAATACCTATGGTCAGCGAATGTAAAATAAAGAGGAACAAAATTCCAATTCAATAAAACATCGCATCGGTTTATTGTTAAAAGAATGAGCTTGGCTACGACTTCGTGCGCTGTGCACGCCATGACTCGGACTCATGGGCGGACCGTATCAGGAGCTAGGGGGGGGGGGGCTATAGACCCCCTACTTTTTTGGGCGGAGGGGCTAAAAATCGGGGGAAAGTCATCGCTTGAGACTTCAGAAGCAAAAAAAAACTTGGTCACGGTCCGCCTATGCTCGGACTCATAGTGTTTTGCTCAAAGTAGCGTCGCATGCAATCTGGCAACGCTGCAATTCGTCTATTTAAGGGTGTACCCTACCCAAAAAAATCAATTTTTCTATTTTTTTTTTTTTTTTTTTTTTTTTTTTTTTTAACTTTTCTCATAGAAGATACTTGCTGCGAAGAGAATGATGTATAGGGTTTTGTAAAATTTAAATTAGAAATATTTTATATCGATTTTTGAAAAGATTGAGATTTTAAGATATTAAGATATTAAGATTTAATGTGTTTGGGGGGTCGACAGGGGAAAGGGCCCAGAAAATGTCAAAATTCACCCTTTTGCCGGATAAATTTTAGATTTACTGAGAAAATGTCAAGTATTTCATCATGAGTAGGTATACTATCCGGTGTACACACACGGTTATCGCAATGTGTACTGTGTTAATTATGTGTCATTAGAGAGGAGAAGGTACTAATTTTTGCGAGAATGGGTAGAAATCAAAATTTCTTTGTCAAATTATCGAAAATGAGAGGTGATATCGACCTGCGGTTTGTGGCAAAAACTATTGTTTTCTACAATTTTTTTTTCATAGATTACCGCAAGACAGGGGTTGCCATTTTTAAAAATTGAGTTGACTCCCAACCCCAACCACACTCCCCCGTCCCCCACCTCACTGGGGATAGGTGAAGGGTGTGTAGGTGTCTTTGAAAACAGCTATCCTTAATGGCACTTCCAAATTAGTTATTCAGAATAGCGCAAACCGCAACCTTTTATCTCAATTAGGGAAAAAGGTGAAGAGGGGGAGGCGTTACTTTTGAGTGACCCTGTATGTATAGTATATACGCATTCCTGGATCCAGCCTCTGTTTATAAGATCGACCTTGTATTCGGTAGCTCAACCGCGGGGGGTGGGGAGGGGGATGTTTGAGGGTCACCCACCCCTCGCTTCATATATTCGCGATTATTTTTTGCGAAACAAGGTCAATTATGTTGAGTTATTTTTGGGGCAACTGGCACAGCCCCTCCCCCCTCCCCTAAGAACGAAATATTTGTTTTGCTGTACTGTTTGCGTTTATCTGAAACTAATAATAGATCTAAAATCGATCGATTTATAGCTCAAAGAAAAAAAGGGGGGAAATCTTAATCGTGGAATCGAAATATTTTGGTTTCGATCTTCAATTATTTTATAATTATTTTGAGAGGCCACATATTCTATATAGTCTCACTATTGTTGTTGTTTTTGTTGTTAAGTTTTTATGGTGAAGTATTGCATCGTAGTCCCTCTATCTATTGCGATATATTTTATTGCGAAGTGCACGAAACATTAAACCATTAAACGTACCCGGTCCCAGTCTGGCAACCTCGACTCTAAACATGGTTGCCAGATTATGCAGTAAAATCTTCACTTTTTACGTTCCTTTAATCGGGTAGTGTAAAGATACCGCTGGACACTGTGGCAACCGTGACTCTAAGTCACTTTTTACGGGCATCCAAACAGGTTTCGATATTTTGTAACGATGTCGCGACAGCCCAGATGTGACTTTTTGCTCCAATTATTCTGCAAACCACGGTGTTGTCAAATCACAATCTGATCTCTTTCTTTCCCCCTTAATGCATTTCATTTCTTTATGTCTATCCTTTAAAGTTATTCATTTCATTGTTGGTCCTTTGGAAAAATCTGTCTATGTTTTCCGCAGGGTCAGATTTTTTTTTTTTTTTTTCATTTTTTTTTTTTTAGGTCGCCTCAGTGGCGGCTCGTGCGATTTGGCAACAGTGTTTTTATCCCATTTAAATACATGGAAAACAATCGAAACTCGAGGAGGCTGCCAGCCTCCGCTTGAATCGATTTTTTACCGAAGTTTAAGTGGGAAAAATCCATGGTTGCCAAATCTCACGGGCCGCTACTGGGTAGAGTCCCAATATACTATGAGAGTTGCAGTTGCGCCATTGCTGAATCCATTTCTGATTGGCTCTCAGATTTTGGCTGCCAAGAAAGCTCCAAGAGGCAAATGCAAATGGCGGAGGGTTTGTTTACTTTTCGGGAACTCGCTATCATTACACATTTGAAGTAACAGTGACCGCAGTAATTTTTGTGAATTTTTCCTCTGCTTGAATGTTATCATGGAGAACATTATTTCTTTCAATAACGACCGTTACTGTCGAGAATCTGAACCTAACCTATAAGAGATAGCGAAATAGTGGCAACAGCGCAGAGGCAAATGGCCATCCGCCATTTGCAATTTGCCTCTTGGGGGCTCCATTGATCCGCATCTTCTTCTTCATTTTGAGATTCTTGTCGCAACTCTCATAGTATATAGGGACTCTACTACTGGGTCGCCTACAATTAAATTTGAATATAAAAATAAAACAGAAAAAAATGCCAAATGAAAAAAAAAAACAAAATAAAAATAGGCAACGGTACGAGCTGCAAACGAAATTTTTTGGCGCTAAAAATAATAAAGAGTAGACCATTCATAGTTCATTATCTGCTCATTTGAATATTTTCCCTAGCTCGCCGCTCAGTTTTGCCTGCACTGGCAACACTTTGCATCATTTATTTCGAGCGAGAACGATGCAATGATGACTGATGAGCTGCGGGAAAATCGAGGATGCATCGATGCATCGCCGCAAGAGCCTCACCTTCATCAACCATAACTGTTACTGTCTTATTGTTCCGGACGATTTATATTCGCGAAGTAATGCAATTTTTCTCGCGCATTGATTCTTCGCGGGATTCACGCTTGCTCCTATATTTTCTTCCATATTTATTAAACTGTGAATGTATGACATGGGATTCAAACTCAGGTTTTATGATAGTGAAAATATTTTATTTTACATCGAAAGAGTTTGGCACCCACTGTTTACGCCCGCACAGAAAAAAACAAATGAGAAACGCTTTGGTAGCGCTGACAAAACCTTTGCCTCTGGTAGAAAAATGATCCAACGAATGAATTTAGTATATAGAGCCAGTCAAATCTTGGGTTAATGGAGTAAAATCTCTTTATAGTTTGGCGTACAAAACCGTTGGTCAGCTCGACTAAAGTCTTCTGCTGGCTCATTTTTCTACGATTCTACCAAAGGTTTTGACAGAGCCACCATACCAAAGCGTTGTTTCTGTTTTTTCTGTCAGCCCCTTAGTCTCTTACGGACTAACAATAAGCCCGAGTTAACTCGGTTTTCTCCTCGAGTCTTTTTCACATTCTTCCAGTCTCACTATTCTAGATACACGCGATCGATGTAGACCCTTTTAAGATAAGATTTCGTCGGGTGCCTTCAATTTATCGTATAGGCAATTCCAACTCCCCAGAGTACGAACAGTTAACTACCTTCCCTACATAAACGGATGAGTAGCAATCTTACGAACTAATCTGGTCTTTAAAGGGTTAAGGTGTCGAAAACCCACGGGACGGACCGAACAAGCGTAATGAACCAAGCATTAAAAAATGGCGATTAATGTTTAGTTACCCAAAGGCATTTAAAGTCGGACTCTGGAGAGGTAGATAGTAGCCGGAAAATAAATAAAATTGAGGTTCTTTTTCTCCAGGGATGATATTTTTGGAATCATACCTTAATACTTCACTGCCCCCCCCCCCCCCGGTGCGGAAACACGATGTTTAGATTAATTTCGACTCAAAGGGGGGGGGACCGCATTCTTTGATGTGTTTTAGAAACTAACAAAATACTGAATTTAACATAGACCACCATAAGCAACAAAATCAAGGTCAAAGGTTGAATATTTTCCGACGTTCAAATGGTGCCCATCATGACATGGCGGCGGCGCGCGCTCTTTCAGACTTCGGTGAACGCTCTTCTTCCGCTTTATGAGCCTGAGGGATGTAATTTTTTTATTTTTATTATAATTTTTTTAATTTTTTTTTCTATTATTCAAGTATTCAAATAGGAGGAAATATATTATGTGCTTCAGGGGTACTGCGATTCATTAAAAGGTTAAATATTTAAAATATTTAAAGTTAAGTATTTAAATTTTACGCACACAGCAGTTTGAATTTTTCGTGGGATAATACTAGTCAAAATAAACTTGTAGTACTGGCTCATTGAATGGGTCTGTCTAAATTCTTTAAGGATATAATAATTATAATAAGTAAGTCCTGAAAGCTTTTAAACGATAAGGCCATTTTAACCTTATTATAAGTTTTGACCGCCAAATTAGTTTTTTATGTCTACTGTGCGCCGCGCCACTTGGACCGCACTAGTCAAAAAGTGGCCAAAAATCAAAAAGTAAATTTCTCATAAATTTCTCATTTTTATAAATTTTCAAGACCAATTTTTTCAACAGAGAGCACTACAACAAGTTATTTAAACCTAGATTACGTCGACAGATATGATTTTTGATTAAGTTTTCTACTGTTTTTTGCCATTTTTTCGATATACACATGCCACAAAAACTTTAATCAAAATGATTAAAGTAAAAAAGCTGGCCAAGCAAAAAAGTGTCTCCCAACTCCGCTTCTCCTTCCTTTCTCTTCTCTCCCCCAATTTATTTTATATTGCAAGCTGGTTCATTTGACTTTACACTCCTTGCTAAAATCCACATTTCTGAGATTATGGCTCTCTTTTTTAGCGCCAAAAGACACTGAAATCAGGGAGCCAAGTTTACTTTCTTTCTTTCTAACTCCGTGCCAGTATGCAATCTGTGATACCGCGCACACTTTTAACCAACGAGGCGGGAGGCTGAGTTGACTGATTAGTCGACGCCGCTAACGCGGCGCGACTGCTGGGTTGCGATTGTTTTCTTCGATTAATCGCTCAAATATTGCTGATATAACACGGAAGTCAAGGAATCTGCGGTGAAGAAATTATTACCGCTGCCGTCTCTACAAATCAACGGAGAGAGTGGGGGAGGGGAGAGGGAGAGAAAGAGAAAGAAAGAGGGGGTAGTCACAGTTTATTTCAAGAAATAATTGGAAGAAAAAATTGAAAATGAAGGAGGAACTTCAGACTTTGGCCGGGGTTTTTTTTTTTAGGGGTATTGGTGAAATGACTGTCGGATATTTGGAGACATTTTCTGAGAATTTGAATGGGAAAAAAACCCCCGGCCAAAGTCTGAAGTTCCTCCTTCATTTTCAATTTTTTCTTCCAATTATTTCTTGAAATAAACTGTGACTACCCCCTCTTTCTTTCTCTTTCTCTCCCTCTCCCCTCCCCCACTCTCTCCGTTGATTTGTAGAGACGGCAGCGGTAATAATTTCTTCACCGCAGATTCCTTGACTTCCGTGTTATATCAGCAATATTTGAGCGATTAATCGAAGAAAACAATCGCAACCCAGCAGTCGCGCCGCGTTAGCGGCGTCGACTAATCAGTCAACTCAGCCTCCCGCCTCGTTGGTTAAAAGTGTGCGCGGTATCACAGATTGCATACTGGCACGGAGTTAGAAAGAAAGAAAGTAAACTTGGCTCCCTGATTTCAGTGTCTTTTGGCGCTAAAAAAGAGAGCCATAATCTCAGAAATGTGGATTTTAGCAAGGAGTGTAAAGTCAAATGAACCAGCTTGCAATATAAAATAAATTGGGGGAGAGAAGAGAAAGGAAGGAGAAGCGGAGTTGGGAGACACTTTTTTGCTTGGCCAGCTTTTTTACTTTAATCATTTTGATTAAAGTTTTTGTGGCAATATCAGTGCCCGTTTTGGGAGACACTTGGATGATTCTGGCTTGACCAAAAAGCTGAGTTCAACTGCAAATAGTTGGTGGTTGATAATACAAATCAAATGTTACCAATCTCTGATTGCATTGGGTTGTTTTTTGTTTGTTTTTTTGTTTTTCTGGTGGTGGTTTTTTTTTTTTTTTTTTTTTTTATGAGCAAAGTTTTTATAACCTGACCTTTTAAAGGCTCTGTGTGAGATTCTCCAGCATGTCTCTTGAATAGTATTAGAGTGTGGCATACCCACTAAAACCTCCGCCGCTCGAGTTCACTATGTACATGAATCATCGAACCGAGCTTAAAAATGGCAATTGTTGAAATTTAAACGAAGCTGCTAGGTGTGCAGACACGCAAGAATGTTGGCATGAATTAATTGCCATTGAGTCCATCTTTCTTAAAATGGTTTGGTTCAATTTATTTATTCGTCGCAATTATTCCACCTTACAATAGAACAGCAAGTAGGCATCCTTGGTCCCCTCGGGTCATCGACACTCAGAAATGTTTTGGTCATTTGCTCAAATATTTTTATCATACTCCAAGCGCACAACAACCGTGTAGTGACCCGAATCTGTCACTGTTCCATATGATGGAACATCCCTGAATGCAACCTGAAGAGACTACCATTAACAGTAAGATCAGATGAACGGAGATCATCTAGTTGAAAATTTGTTATTTTGACACTTTGTCCATTTTCCCACTTATTCAATAATAATTGGATAGTGAGCATTTTCCTGTATTACTGATAAAAGTGCATTTTTTCTTATTGCCGCATCAACAAAGTTCACACTTTAAACCCTCGGGATAGTTCCACGAAGAATAATTTTGATCATGTTGGTGATACTCTGTTCATTTAAGCTTACAGGCAGTTGCAAAATTCTGCTGAGATTAGAATTTCTATTTACATGTCCGCAATGATCACACTTAATCTCATGAAATTCATAAAACTCAATTTCCTCCTGTAGTTGGGAATTTTTGCGGATCAAGGCATTCACAAACTCTGGTGCATCATGTTGCCTTTCTTTCTGCAAATCTAGCTACTTCCTGGTGTACACTGAATGCAGAGAGAGGATTTTTAGAACAAGAGAACTGATCAGCGACACTTTTATGGGCCGGGGTGCTTGCAGATGAGCTTAAATCTGTTCTCAAAGGTTCAAAGCTTAAAAGACATTGCTGACTTGCATTGGCACAGCATGACACAACATCATGATTGTAAAATTAGAGCAACAGTTTGACGCAGGATTAGTCCGCGGTTGAAGTTTCTAATCAAACTCTGTCTGAAACATGAATAATCTTTGCTCTCAACCTCTCACTCTCTCTCTCCCTCCCTCTCTCTCCCTCTCCCTCCCTCCCTCCCTCCTGAAACAACCTCTAGTACATGTTTCTGTGTATCATTTGATATGAAGTTACAGCATACAGAAACAATGTAAGAAAAAAATTCATGGAGTGCAGAAAGCTGGAGAAGAGCTACGGTATTAAGTAAATGTGTTTAAGATGGGTAAACAAGCAGTCAGTTGATGTGGTTCTCTACCAAATATACCATTAAATACACTATCTTCTCATCAAATAATCAGAAGGGTTGAGGTTGTTCAGCTTAGTATAGATTACAGTTTGATTTTGCCTACAATTGGTCCCAAAGTGATGTCGCAGCGCATCAAAAAATAGGCAGAAGCACCAGCTTATCAATTGCTCAGAGAGCAGTTCAAGCTGTCAACTGCCATCTCATGTAAGACCACACATACCAAGTTAATCGAATCACCCTCACAATCAACAGAAAAGCTTCCGCCCATTATTTACTACTTACTACTAGTCTGGGATTGTTATAGAAGTATAACCAAAGTGAACAAGCATAGAGACACATTCTGGTCTGGTAGAGAATAGCTGAGAGAGGTTATTACTAGGTTGAGGAATTTTACCTTCGTGAATGCTTTATTACACACTACTTCCTCTAGTAGAGATATGATCAGGCTGCATATCCTCCTGCTGAATTAGCTAACTGTCGGCGCAAAGATTTCTGGGTCAGGGTTTTTTTTCACAAACCTCGGATACGAGAAATACTTGACTAACAGCTCAGACTTAAGGTGACTACATGTATGACTGGATCTACATGCAGTATCATCCATTATGATGGCAGCTCAGATACAATGGGGAAAGGTGACCTGAGACTGACGAACTGAGTAGAGGGGGCCGAGCAGGCTTCATTTGCGACAGAAAGAATGAGCAACCCAGCCCAGAATCAAGGAACACACTGACCACAATAAATGCGAGATATTATTAAATATACAGAGTTCAGTGAGCAAATTCAATGGTTGCATGACACGACACCAATAACAAATAGTATGGTTAGGTAGGGTTAGGAACTTAATAGGTAGGCATGACGGTAGCCTCAGAGACAAAAGCTAGAAGCACCCGTAGGTTACCGAATTCCACAGCGAAGTTATCTGAAACTATTTTGTTAGTTAAGAACTCGGTCACGGCACTACATACTAGATAATAGATGAATTGTTATTCACGTTAAACAGTCCAGGTGAAAGAGTTGCACCTCCGCAATGACTCCGACTAAAAACAACACTGATTTCTGATTTACCGAGCAAAGTTGGAGGATAAAACACAGAATCCATCAGGCGAGCAAGGAGTAAAGAATGAAGTGAATGGTGGCCGCAAACACTTTCATTTTAAAGAAAGCCAATAATTCGAATACAGTCGTAATCGAATCGATCAACACGACGAGCAAAACAAAATCACCCGAATGAAAACAAATAAACAAAAACCTGTCATCATCGAACGCTACCGGTTTGTTTGACAGTCGGTCGACTGGAGGTTGGCGCCGTCTGGTGGGCGACGGTTACAACAACTGATAATTAAAACGATTCTCTTGTCTCTTATTCTATGACTGACATGTATTCAATTGAAGATTTCTCCCTTAATATTGCTCGGATCGTTAAAATGTTGACAAAAGCACGCACACGGAAGCAATACGGACATTTCTGTACCAAGTTTTCTTCGATCCGTGCCACCGTTTACCCTGTAGGACTTTCCGATTAATTGCTCTGAAATGCTTCTGAAAAGGAACAACCGTCAAGTTTTTTGACGATTTCTCCGAGCACTGAAGTCGGATTGGTCTCAAAATTGAAAGCAACTTACACTAGAACATTACAAATCTAATGGTACCAAGTTTTAATGATTTGGAGCAATGGTTCTCTCGCAATCGTCCGTGTAAAATTCATGGTGACCAAACGTGCAGTTTTAGAGGCTTAAATTAGCTGTTTTTTCTTAATATCTTTCTTAAAAATTGTCCGATTGATTTGAAATTTTAGAATCATCATCTCGAGCGCGTGGCAAATCGATCGATATGGGGTGATATGGGGTTTTGATTAGCGGCTTAACTGGAATCGATGATTAACGATCCCAAAACGCCGAAATCGCGAAATTTGCTCTGTTGCGTGTATATAAGTGTCGGTGCCCCGACCGCGTCTCTTGGCATCTGTGTTCTGTTCTTGTTCTTACTTTTTTTTTCTTTCTTTTTTTTTTTTACTTGGCCGGGGGCTACCGCCCCTTATGATGTAAGACCTAAGTGGGCTTGGTGCGCGGCTACAGTAGCTAACATATATGGACACATTTTTACTAAAGGGTTGCCATTTTCATTTGACTTTACTATTACTACAAAATTAGACCTATTGCAAAGAATTTTTCGTAACTTCCAGGAACTTTCCTTCCTTACATTATAAGTATCTCGTTTCTGAAAATTACAATTTTATCTATCACGTTATTTTTAAGGGAATTAAAATAAGTCGAGATTAAATGGCAATGTTGGATACTAGTTTGGTCTGTTTAGTATAAATATGTCGGTATAGCTTCCTCTTCTTCCTTCAAACTTTCAAGGGAATTCTTTCAGCGAAGCCGCGTGACTTATCAAGAAACACAGTAGGTAACTTTTATGCACTTTGCGTAGGTTGCAGTTCCAAAAGTTTGGCGCATCTCTGTGAAACTTAAATAAAATGCAACATGAGAAGGAGAAAAAAAAAACTCGGTGATTATGAGTGAAAAATGCGTTGACTATCTACTAGACCTAGTCCACAGATTATCGTTCGGCGTTTGCCCTCGAATATCTCAAATACAAATTACGTTGTCAGTTTTCAAGGTTGGTTCGAAATCCACGATCGTTGACTTTTTTTTTTTCTCATCCTAGCCTATAGTCTGGAGCTTAGTCCTGCATAATTTTAAACACTCGTCTGTTGGATCTCGGGCTCGCACGCACAAACCTTCCTAGGACAACAAACGACTAAGATTATATAACCGCGGCGTCCGACTTAATGTCGACCGTATATAATATCCTGAGCTATCCGCGTGCAATCTGACAGTATAGGTTTATGATATTGAGGTCAATGTCTCATGAGGATTCATGATTATCGGCCATTAACGTCCTTTTATAATCATATCATAATTCCTGCTTTTTGATGCGATATGCACTGGGTATACACAATTATTATTACTTTGTAGCTACATATGTAGGTTCGTCAGAGGAAAAACGCGGGATTTGTCATTACATAAATTACTATTAAGCCTCATGAAAGCTCCCTGTAATCAGCCCTTTCTTATACCATTTCAGTGGCGTAGCCAAGGGGGGGGGGGGGGTCCAGGGGGTCCGGACCCCCCCCCCCTTGACACCAAAATTTGTCCTAAAAAAAAGGGTCATTTTTTGCGTTTTCAGACTAATTTTACGAAATTAGTATCTTTGGACCCCCCCCCCCAGAAAAATTCCTGGCTGCGCCACTGTACCGATTTTGTACACTCACATATCTCCTCGAAAGTTCGTTACAGCTAGTTTTTGGAAAGAGTGAAGGGTGAAGGCGGAGCACAATCGATATTCTTTGGCGAATTTTCAATTTCTTTTCCAAAAAAAAAAAAAAATTATACAAACTAGCCTGAGACTTGACGGTATGATGTCCAGAAAATTTTGTTGAAGCGTAATGAGTATATTTGAAGGCTCGTAGAATCCAATGGTGTAATAAGATCTGAGAGAATTGGTTGCTTATTAGCATGAGTTTGCATTTAAAAAGGATCCGATTTCTCACAAGAAAGCGTGTGAGTGCGAGTGAGACAGGATATTTGGTTGGATCCAATTATTTCTGTGACGTCGTCACGTCGCGTCGCGTCGCACTAAATCGGACTATTAGCATCATTGTGACCCCGCATCAGCCTACGGTTCGCGTAATGTAAATTAAAGAAGTGTCATAGGTCACCGATAATTTTATCAAAAATCTGTCAGTCATTCAATTCAATTCTACTAATTGTAATTGAGCCAAGTAGGAAGTATACACTTAATATTACTTTGAATTAATTAAGAATGGGTAATTGCCTTGTGTCAGAATATTGACGTTTGTCTAATCCATGCTTGGTTCATCGATCAATATTAGACGCTGTGTCGCAGTATTCTGCAGAAGAGAGCCATATTTTCTTTGTCTGCTAAAGCTATAACCGACTGCAGCAGGTTTCCCATGTTCGAGTATATACCTACAAAGGAACCATTTCTACATTGTAGGCAGGGCCGTCACGTGGGGGGGGGGGGCGCTGAACTCACGGGTTCGGGGCCCGGCGAGCCGACTTTTTTTTTCATCTACGGAATATAAAGATACTTTCAGAACATTTTTATTTTTCTCGTATTGAAATTAAATTGCTCTTTGTCTTTAATGCCTTAAAATTTACCCTTGGATCGGTAGCAATAATTTTAATTTAGATTAGTTTAATTTGAAAGAGTTCGACTCTGAATTGCTGGAAGTGATAGTTCGGAAGAGAAATGTTAAAAAATTTCTTGGGGAAAGTGGGAGGAGGCCCTCCCGCCTACCTCCCATTATCAAGGGGGAAAGAGGGCCCCCCTCCTAAGAGGGGGAGAGAGAGAGAGAGAGAGAGAGAGAGAGAGAGTGAGAGAGAGAGAGAGAGGGGGGGGGGAGGAGAGAGAGAACCGGGCCCGGTAGTAAGATGTGACGGGCCTGATTGTAGGTATGTATATGTATACTCTGTTCACAATTTAAAGACAGTTGCAACATCAGTTGAAAACGCACAATGTGACAACGGTACATCAGTTTTATTTTCAAAAACACCGCAATTCTATGATGATTTCATCGCAGTTACGTCGTTTTTGCATTGAAATGCAGTGCGCCCCGTAGGCAGTACGCAGTCCCCTCTTCTACTCGGCGACTTAAAGCAAAACAATGGTTAGCCGAGACTCGGCCCTTTCAAGGGAACTCACTTCGTCAATCGATTGTCAATATTTCGAGAAACATTTGTCTCTTAAGTGTCACCTTCGGCGTTGCGGCTGTACTCTTTTTACTATCCTAAAGAATAATGGTGAAGCATTTCTAACTATAATAACTTTGAAACCAGCTCATCAATACAAATAATTTGGTACTGGTCTTCAGTCAATTCCGATAATTTTAGATTACTTAAGAACGTAACTCTAATGGGAGCATTAACACGCCAAATTCATCAGAAACTATACAACCTGTCTTAAGTTTAAGTTTTATGGGTGTGCCTTCATTTTTTAAGATGGACTAAAACGGCGCAGTCACGCACGAATTGTTAGCTACTGTCCAACCCGCAACGCTACCCGATTCAAATACTTTTCCCAAAACTCCCGCAGTTCGACCGATGGAACTTCATTCATCATAGGCAACAAAGGGTCCAGTTGGACGTTGTTTTGATGCGAACCCTAAAAATAAAAAATTGCCACCCGATTTTATCATGGGATAGCTATACTTCTACTGCTTTAGTGCGTGATCTCTAGTATACGTATGTTATACAGAGTCCCAGTTTCTTCGAAATTTTTAAAGTTGATTGAGAATCTGCATAGCTGCGCTCATCCGCTACGCTACCGTTGGATCCATTTGATCTAAACTGCAGTCTTTTCAATTCTATTGGATGATATGTAAGAGTCTAGAAAAAGAAAGAACGTTCAATCCCGAGAAAATGAAAAATTAAGGAAACGTATGCTACAAACCGAGATATGTTGTGTATCACCTACCCAGGTGTGTTTTCTGACTGGGCCTGTGCGGCTACCGCTGCTTATGATTTACACAGTCTGGCCAAAAGTTCTGCCCCATGCGCTAAAATCAATATGGTGGCTAAACGGTTGAAACTAAGTGTTTATAGTTCGCTGTGTATTTTCTGAGAATACATGGAAAGATGTATAAAACCATGTTAAGTCAATTTTCATTGCATCACTCAGGCCTCAGGCGCTCACACCTCGACCTCGACAGCGACCACATGCGAAATAACGATGCTTCGTATAGATAAGCACAGCGATCATTCCGCGTGACATATTATCCGACCCAAACTCCAGAATCAAATGATAAGACCATATCAGCGCACTCTGCTCTGTATGCTGATCCCAAAACTTAAAGGGGTGTCTCCACCTGCGAATTTAAAAGCGCGAATAAACTGACTGAGCCAATGAGCTGCCTTGAAGTCGATAGGTCGAGTTCGATGTATCGACAACAAAGAAGCTCATCGGCTCAATCAGTTTATTCGCGCTTTTAAATTCGCAGGTGGAAACACCCCTTAACCAATTTAGTGACACTTTGATGCAATTATGGAGTGGTCATCTTTTCACGATAGCGTTGCCGTAGTCGTTCTTTTTGAGGCAAACCGAAGTGCTAAGGAGCTTTTTAACTTGTTAAAACCTTTAGATATTACAAAAAAAAAAAAAAAAATTATTTGCCGTACTATTCAGCGCTTTTAAGAAACGGGTGATGTGATAGATCGCGATGGATCTAGGTACCCGCGTTTTTGCTCACGAGTTCCGCCCCGTGAGATTGAAGCAATGCATTGACAAGCGCGATGATCACTTTGAATGACCTTGTGGATTAACAAATGAACGGGTTTTCTTGTAAGAGATTATTAATAACATTTTACTTAAAAAATTACGCTTTTCTTGTTTTTCCCTCCTCTTTTCTGCGTTCAAAAATGAGTCATAAACATTCTCAGTAGCTCTATACTAATTGTAAGCATCGTTATTTTGCATGTCGAGGTTTATCTCTTTTCGGCTCTCGTGTGAGCTGCTGAGTGATGCAATGGAAATCAACTAAATATGGTTTTATAGCTCTTTCTATTTATGTACTTTCAAAATACGTAGTTACAAATATTTGTTTTTAATCTTTTACCCGCCATTTTGATTTTAGCAAAGGACAGAGCTTTTTGCCAGACTATATACGTATATACTTATTATCGACTATACACTATAATACAGTCCAAAAAAGGCAAAAACAGCTTTTAAAGCCACAAACTTTACCTTTATCTGTTGTTCACGGCAAATCGAATAATTTTATATAGGTTCCAAAATTATTCGAATTTTCATTTGTTTCTCATGGACGGTGACAGTACATTCAACGCGTTTATTCATATTTTCTGATCACTTGCTCTTACAGTATATTATGTGAAATAGTGAAACTTGGCAATTTCTTGAACGTTTGAGTAATTGCTTCTTCCTTTTCGCCTCCACGCGTCCACTCTTGTCATCAAACCAAAAATTAATCTAATCATGTGAAAAAATGACTGATGAAATTTATCATATTACCATACCATATTCTTGTTGGTTTTGCCCTCAACCACAAGGCATTGATGGTGAATTTTACGAGAAGTTTTGTTAAACTTTTCAAAGATCAGGTCAAACTTATTTAGTCGTTTCATGACCTGTATCAGATGTCTATTAAAGGTTACCGTACCGTTGGGTGGAGGTCAAAATCAACCACAAGTTTAGTGTGGTAAATTTAAGTAACATAATTTATTTTTTCTGGAAAGAAGAAAAATACTTATTTACGAATCGATCGGCAAGTATGCAATGCATACTGGGTATTTGCTGCATATTCACCTTGAATGGTACAACATGTCTTAAAATGGAACGAATACTTGATCGATCGATTTGCCTCATGCTGCAAGTATTAAATATCGAATAAGTCCAGTTTATTCCATGGAAGTTCATAGATGGCGGTAGATGCTCATGAAATGAAAAAGGCTATCCGCGTCCTATCAACGATAAGGAAAAAATTCGATTTATCAATTAAATAACAATTGGGGATATCCAAAAAATCATAAAAATGTAACCGGCAATGAGATGTCAGAAGCGGAGCCTTTAAAACCAATTTATGTTCATTTGACGACGGTGTGGAAGTCTTGATTTTGCAAATCTGTCCCAAATTTTTGAATCAAACGACTGTAATCTGTACTTACGCCGCGATGCGGATACTAAGTTTAGAGTGTTTGAATTTATGACAGTACAGCTGATTTCACACATTTTTTTTTATACGGTGATCAATCGGGTGTCGATTTCCTTGACCGGATTCGATGTCGCTTCAGAGGCAGGCGCCAAAAATTTCTGGCCCCACCGAAAAAACAAAAATCATCGTACAGACTGATTGATGCGAATGTTACTGTCAGTGTTGTCAAGTATATGTATTAAAGATAACCAATCGCATCTTTTTAGAACAGCGCGGTGCTATCCAGGTCTTGTTTGAGATTCCACATTGGTACAAAAGAAAAAAGAGCCGCTGGGGCATCTTGTCTGCTCTTTGAGTACCGATTAATTAGAGGCAGTGGCGGATCCAGACAATTTTTCTGGGGGGCAGTGGGGCACGCCTGTGAAATTTTGAAATTTGAAGCGTCGGTGGAAGCAACTTCGGGCTATTTTCTCTTGAAAGAAGGCAAAATTTGTGGATTCGGGTCCCCCCTTCCCCCATGGATCTGCCACTGATTATTTAGGGGAGATCATCAATGATTTGCGGACCCCCCCCCCCCGTCTTTTTCCCGGCCGTGTTAGAACGCCGCTGCAAATGCGCGTGTAAAAAATGAAAAGCCAAATTGAATTTGTTCTATATCTAAGGTTATGTTCTTTGGTTTGGGATGCGAAACGCACGTCATGTTTACAATCGTACACAAGCACGTTTAGCCCATCTGAACTTCAAGCTAAAATTTTTTTCTGCGAGGGGTCAGTTTTAAGACAAATTTTATTTACAGACCGGGTGCGGTCACTTTATTACTGTACAATCATCTGGGTGTCCACTTTAAAATTTCGTAACCGGGTTCCAGTTTTTGAAACCTACCCAGCAAGATAGGTTTCGCATTCGTGACCCGGCTACGAAAATCTGTGACCAGAAAAGTGTATTTTCTTTAATATTATATATTTCTCTACCAGTGGCGGCTCGTGACTGAAAAAATAGGTGTAGTTGTGGGAGGACGCTCCCAATAGGGAGGGGGGTTTGGAGGTCCTCCCGCGGAGAGTTTTCGAAAATTTGACCTGCCTCAGATTTAATTTTAAGCTAGTTTTAATTATTTCGTGACACGAAAGTTCTCCTGCGAATCAAAACCACTCTTATTTCACCTCTAAATCGCAATCATTTTTAATCAAGAACGACCATTATCTTTGAAAATTTGAAAAGCAAGCCAAAAAAAAAAAAAAAAAAAAAAAAAAAAAAAAAAACTCGAAAAAGTAGGTGTAGTGCCACTACACTAACTAACTACACCTGACGAGCCGCCACTGTTCTCTACAGTTAACAAATAGTATATGCACTGATGTGAAATTAGGTTAAAATTACCTGCAAAACGTAATCGTAAAAAAATACACAAATAAACGAGCGAGCTTATTTTACTGTCTCCCAGTGACCAAACTGTAACCAAACGCGGTCACTAAATGAAATTTATTTAAAGACTTATTTAATGGTCCCGTCGTTATTTCCGCTGCAATTTACATCAGAATCGGTAGTCCATTTGCCAACTGCAAAACCTTGCAAGTTCTTCGATCGGCAACATTGCCCCGCAGTCAACATCAAGTAGCTAAAGCTCTGACAATGAGTTAAATATTGTTCTGCCCGGAAATTATTTTACTCCGCTGTTACAGCGCTTGCGCGAAGGAAGCATTGAGTAGTAGCAGACGAACTGGACACTGGACTGCACAGTGCACCTCCTCTCGCGCCTCCCCCTCAACCGCTCCCGCTTCCACTTCAGGGACTTTTTGCCACTGGCGCGGCCAGCGCCAATCGCCATGACGCGGGAAAGAAATTCGGATAACAATATTTTTATTGGATACATAAAAAAAAAAATAAAAAATAAAAAATAAAACTCTCTCTCTCTCTCTCTAATCTTTAGCCTCCCACTTAAATAAGTAATTTCGTCTCTTTGAAATATTTTTTTCTAAACTTCCTACATATGAATCGAAAGCTCTAAAGACGCACTTTCGAGACATGCTTACAGATATTTGTCAATATCTAAAGCAAAAGTGCAAAAATCAAAAAATCAAACATAAAAAAATGCCTGAAATTTGGTATTTTCAGATAAGCTGAGTTCGGAGCTTATTTTCTCCTTTCTGAATTTTTTTTTTTGGGTAAAACTGTGTTTGGATATCAACCTACATACCCTGGACTAAAGTTCTACCGAATGGTTTTATCTCCCCTGCATACTTCATTTTAGGGATTTTTTCCTCAATCGGCCCCAGTGTGCGTCGCGTCGTCGGCCACCTTTGCCGCTCGTGGTGCATGCGCATGCAAGGTTAATTCGCACGTTCGACCGCTATCTATGGCTTTCCTTTAAACGCTTTTTGTGGGTTTACGAGTGGATTTTGAGACTATGTGATGTTCTCGCGATTTTACACCAGATGATTCAATCCTCCGTGGCGCTGTAGCAAAAGTATGCAACAGATCCATTAAAAAACAAAACAAAAACAAAAACAAAAAAAAAACAATAAATAAACGACAGCAATATTAACAACAATAACATCAATATTTTGATACACGCACAATCAACAATTTTGCTGTTATTAATTTCGAGAGTATAAAATCATACCGATTTTCTTAGTCTTATGTCGACTATCGATATCATTTGTATAGAAATCGCGAATCGGCAACAGGCAGCATGGAGTGGAGGAGCCGAGGAAAAACTAAAACTGTCTCCATAAATATTCGAGAGCGATTAGAATATTGATCAGCAAAACATAAATATGAATCGGTGCGGTGTGGTTGTGCGGTATTTATGAACGGCTGTCGGCCTGTCAAGTGTCAACTAGCTGTAAATCGACTGCATGCGCCATGCGCATCGCATACGTCTCAATCGACCTTTCGCGCAGGATCATCATGCAGTATGAATACACCGAGTGTTGATTAAAATAGTTTTCACTCAATTTTTCTTCGCTTCGTTGCAGACTTTCTAAAAACACCCCCGAGATTACACTTTGTTCAATGTTATTAAGGGGTTGATCTTTTCAGGGGGTCTCTCATTTCCGGATGCCCCGGGGGGGATGTCGGGTATGTCAAGAATGAGGTTCACTACCCGCATCAAATCAAATATTTTAAATGGTCTCCCGTGTTTTATCACGTCCGTTGAAAAGAAAACAGAATTCTAGAACGATTCGGTTTTCGTGTTTGAGGTATCGAAAATCAAAGTTCAACATCAACCTCTTTTTTAAAAAAATTGGCTTTCCCCTTCTTTTTGGACTATAAATAAAAGTGGTTGCAAAACAGTGCATCTAATACTTTCGAAAAGAAAATATACAGTGACACTCAAATTACTCACAATCGTACATTTTTATACTTCCACATTTTTTCGATTTTTGGAACATAAAGGTGGAAGGAAATATTTGTAGTTTAACATCGTTCTGATTGTATTGCAGTTTAGGTACATAGTTGTTATATATACCTCTATAAACTCTCTAATTTAACTTCGATTCGATTTGAGCAAATCACGGCAATTCCCGTAATCTGGTTAATCGTACTGATTTTTTTTTTTTTTTTTTTTTTTTTAAATCGTAACCCTACACTCTGATTAGGATCACCGCCCGATCAATGTATTCGTTCTCTTTTGATTGATGCGCACCTGAAATCCCTAGACAAGTGTCTTCAAAAGTTGAGATTTGTAGGTCATAAAAATATTAATTTGGTGAGTTACTCAGCTATAAAACTTGAAAAATAACTCAAAACAATAATAATTTTACCGAATATTATAATTTCCCAGAAATTATTTATCAGTGAATCTTCGATTATGGATGCACGATGGGGATTGACCCTTTCTGCTTTAATCTCGCGCTTTTTCTAGATCTATTTTTAGCTGACACTATATTCGAAATAGGTTATTCTTTAAACCGATTTCTGAGTTCTGACATGACGGTTCGATTTTTCAAAAGACTCATAAAAACATTTGCTCTTCCCCGATTTTTGCTGCGATTCGATTGACATTGACTGAATGCCCAATCGAGGAGTGCGCTGTAGATTTTCTGTTTTTAAGCTTGTCTTAAACTAAGAAATTAAAATCTAAAAACTACATGAGCGCATTTTCAAGGTAGGTATCATTAATTCGTTCTAATCGATGATTTTTCGAAAAGAAAAAAAAGAAGACGAAAATTATGTTAGTAATTACAGTCTCACAATCCATCCAGCTGACCTCATAGTCATACGACGCGCAAAAAATATTGATCCACTGCCTCATGATCTGCGTCCATTGATTATTATAGGTATAATTTTTAGTATGCGTGATATCATTCATGCGTTTCCGTAAAATTGGATACCTGCATGCCTCATATGCAGAATATATACTAACTACACATTTGCCATTTCCCATCATAAACAGACTATATTCTTTCTCACGAAACTGTTTTCATGGCTGCCCAGGAATTCAAGCTTATGTAATTAACTCTTGGCTCTCATAAGAACCATTAGTTTTAATGTATCTGTAGCATAGTACTATTTCATCGGGAGCGTAAACTGCGCGTTGGTAATACACGCAAGATCCATCAAAAATGAATTCGGATTTTTTGTTTGTTTTTCTTTCTTTCTTTCTTTCTTTCTTTCTTTCTTTCTTTCTTTCTTTCTTTCTTTCTTTCTTTCTTTCTTTCTTTCTTTCTTTCTTTCTTTCTTTCTTTCTTTCTTTCTTTCTTTCTTTCTTTCTTTCTTTCTTTCTTTCTTTCTTTCTTTCTTTTTTATAACAATGTAGGATTTGCATCGTCACATACTAGAGTCCCTCTGTAGAGAGTTAAGACAAGAGGGTAGTCAACTTCTGATTGGTGGATGTAGCCGCCATTGTATGCGACTTTGCACTTTTGTTTACAATCGCAGTTGTTTACCAACGGTGTTTTACGGATAAAGAGTTAATTTTCGATGAACCTGTTAATTTTAATCATGATACACCTCAAGAATATCTATAAATCCCAAAAGGATCTTTCAAAGTGTAAATAGATGTCGATCAACAAAAGCAGTGAAAGATTACATCGATAGAAAGTAGAAACTCAGCGGCACAGTAATCTTTGCAGTGGACCATAACACAACAACGGGCGGCCCTCAGAATGTAAACAAATGTGCAAAATCGCATCCAATATGGCGGCGCCCATGGTTTCACTTGTTTTAACTCTCTACATGTGTATAGGGACTCTAGTCACACTATTTCGTATAATAAAATTATGATGTCTCGCGCACAGCGCTTGAACGTCCTTAAAAAAATAAAATGTCAAAATCTGCCTCCATTTTAGCTTGTAGAAGAGGAATTTCTTACGAAAGCCTTTCCGAATTAGTCAAAAAAATGCGTTTTAGATTAATGATATGAATTGGTAATTATTGATAACTTCGGTCCATCTCGGATTTTTTAAAATTTATCAATTCAAAGACCTTCATGTTTTTTATTTTTGAACATTTAGTTCTTTTTTGTCGTCGATAAGAGTAAATATTTTTAGAGACGCTGTAATGTAATCTGCCTCAAAATTACTGATTGATTTACTTATTATTTGTATCTATCAATTTATTCTATCTTTTATCCGCGGCTCAAAAGTTATAAAGGTGTTGTCGGACTTTTGATACACCTTGTATTTGAAGCAAGTGAATGAACTCGGCTGCCGATTTTGTCTGCCTTTTTCTTCCTTTCTTTTCACCCACCTTTTACAACCCGTTTTTTTCAGGCATGATGGACCACTGGACCACAGCATGATGGGCGTGGCCCATCATGTTTTTTTCATTCTATTTCCGAACCTGAATTTTGCTTTCCACCGAAGTGGACAAGAATCCAAATAAAAAATAGTTACTTGTCTTCAAACTAAATTGTCTAGTTTTTTGTTCGTTTTAAAATGTTTTAATAAGCGGTCAAGGGCGTATCTATAGGTCTGCAAGGGGTGCAGGGGAGAGGAGGGGAGAGCAAGGTGGAGCAGAAGTTGAGTAGGAGGGGGGCAGGGGGCAAGTGCCCCCCGAGCTTTGACCGGCTGGTTTATTTTTAAAAAAATTAAAATTTTAAAGCCAACGTTGCCTTTGTTTTTCTGTTGTTTTTATTGTTGTTGTTGTTGTTGTTGTTGGTGTTGTTTTTTTTGTTTTTTTTTTTTAAATAATTACTTTTCAACATATTTTTTACTTTTGACAAACTGATTGATCAATTTATCCTTGTAACAATCTCTCGGCATATGTGTCTATTAATTTATCCACCAAACCACCCGCCATGCATCTATTAAAAATTATCCATCGTTTTATTTTCTGTCTATTAATAACCGATCTACCTACCTACTTTCTACTTATTCATTTCCGACATCCTCTCTAAGTCAACTGCTCACATTCGAAAGACTGTAAACTTGAAGAAAACCTCAGAGCCATTTAAATCAGGCTTACCATGATGTTTGCAAAACATAATTTGAAATACTCCGTAGTCACAAAAACGTCGACCGGAATAAGGTATTATTTGAATAAGGCGCCGCCGATGCCAGATGCGATTGGTCGACTGTCTGTGAAAAACACAATACTTACTGTACGTCAGTCGTCTATCATGCCTGTTGAAAGTTAATATGACATGATATGATTTAGTCTTGGTAACAGGTTATTGGATTCATAGTGCAAGTTTCTTTTAAGTTATAATATGTACGAGGGGCGTTCAATAAGTAAGTATCCCCCCCTCTAAAATCCACGAAAATTGACCAAATTTAAAGAACTTTAGATGAAAATCTTCCTTAGGATATACTGAATCCAGCTATTCAAGAATCTACGCAATCGGATAAAATGCGGCCGCACACGGGCCGCGGATGCGCGTTGCGGCGTGAGCCGCTCCCGCCGGCTCGGCCGAATTTTTAGTAGCGCGCGGCTAGAGAGGCTTCTCTTCAAACATTCATACATTTAATCAACAACCGGGGAGGGAAAAAAATCATCGGTTAAAAACATGAGTTGGGCTTACCTTATTTCTCCACATATTAACCTTTTCGGTCCAATGTTTCCATATCTCAAGGCGGAACTTGGTGGTGTGCATTTTGAATCTGTGGAGGAGGTCAAAAATGCTTGCAGCACTTTTTTCAAGACTCAGCCCAAGGATTTCTACGCGCGAGGCATCAAAAAGTTGGAGTCTCTATATCAGACCTGTTTGGACCGAAAAGGTGGATATGTGGAGAAATAAGGTAAGCCCAACTCATGTTTTTGACCGATGATTTTTTTCCCTCCCCGGTTGTTGATTAAATGTATGAACGTTTGAAGAGAAGCCTCTCTAGCCGCGCGATACTAAAAATTTGGCCGAGCCGGCGGGAGCGGCTCACACCGCAACGCGCATCCGCGGCCCGTGTGCGGCCGCATTTTATCCGATTGCGTTGATTCTTGAATAGCTGGATTCAGTATATCCTAAGGAAGATTTTCATCTAAAGTTCTTTAAATTTGGTCCATTTTCGTGGATTTTAGAGGGGGGGATACTTACTTATTGAACGCCCCTCGTATGTATAATTATATGTGTATAATGGGGCTCTTGCGAACTTTTGCTACAGGGATTGAAGAGTTGATTCTTGCATAAAAACCTGTAAAAATTACGATTGGCACACTGAAAAATCACGAAATTCACTCTCAGAATCGGGCATAATGGCATGGCAGTTCGACGCAGGTATCATGGGAGATTCCTATCTAATTTGAGACGTATCTCCGTGTTTCCGTAGAAAAAATCATAAATTAGACAGAAATCTCCCATGATACCTGCGTCGAACTGTCATTACGATCTTGCCAATTAAGCAGTTTTGTGAGTTTCTTACCGAATTATAGACTTTCTTAGTTTGATTTTTGCTGGTTTTTACATCAGAATGGTCTATTCATTTCCTTACAGCAAAAGTTTGCAAGAGCCCAATTATAATAACTTAAAGGAGGTTGTGCAAGATCAATAAGCAGAATTACCGAGAAAGTTGGCTTTAAATTTAATCGAAGAATTTTTCCTTACACGGAAAAAAAAGATTAGTGAAAATAACCATACGGATACCTGATTTTGGCACCTGCTAGGCGTTATGGTAAACTTGACCAGAAGTATGGTACATTTACCGATACTTTGAGTAAATTCGACAAGCAATCAGGTAACATCACCTAGTACCTAGTCAAAACATAGTATACTTCTGGTTAATATCACCATAACATCTAGCAGGTGCCAAAATCAGGTATCCGTATGGTTATTTTCACCGTAGTTTTTTTCCGTGTATTTATGTTTTTATTTTAATCGAAATGAATGCTAACTCTTCCTCACTTTTCTGTTTGATTTTCATTTTCATTTGATCTCTTTCTACAACTTTTTTCCTGGAAAAAAGGGTCAAACCGATCGCATGCATAGGTTTAAATGAAGGAAAACCACCGTTGTCAAACTATACTTATAGTTTCGCCACTGGACTTTTTAAATCGTTGGCGCAATGAAGCTGGTTACAGTGTAAATGATTACTTACTAAGTATAAAGAGGCTTTAGAGTTGTACTTACTTTAGAGTTGTATCGTTTAGTGGCGGCTCGTGCAATTCGGCAACAATGTTCTTCCTCCATTTGACTCACAATCAATGTGACAAACAAATCAAATGCTGGTACTGCTTCACTATCGAATCGCTTGTTATAAGTATACTTAGAATCAAATGGAGAAATACCATTGTTGCCAAATTTTACGAGCCGTTACTGGAATCGTTATACTCCTTACTTACGTACAGCTACGTACTACAAGCAGCGGAATCCCCCAGCGGCGGGTGAGGGGAAAATTGAAATTTTTAACGCTGAAGGTTACCTTTACATGGGGCATTGTCGAGTATAGTCTAGGAAAAATTGTGTACAGCTATGACGACACGGGACTACAATGAATTTACCAGATAACCGGCATGCGGTTTAACCTTGACTTTCTAATATGTTTGTATGCATTTATTGCGATTAAATCGCAATTGATGGGTTTGGCTTGAGGTATCAACACTTGATGGTTGATGCGTGATCGGTGTGTTTAGTTTGCGCGAAGAAACCGATGTCTCGTGTTTTTCTCCACGTATCATTCAATTAAAAATGATGAATTCTGATTTTCAAGGAACAATTTTCTCCGAGTCATTATATTTAATTCTCAAAAACAGCTCAACCTTAAGCCATGCAGAGATATAGGTGGCTCTTGGCTCATTGTTAGCTTTTGGCTTATCGTTAGCTTTTGACCTGCGTTTACTGAGGTAGGTGTCCCAATTACCGCCCCTGTCCCAATTACCGCCCCCCTTTTCATTTATTCTTTAAAATAAGCCTACTTTAGCAGACAAATTTAAGCGTATATGGGATAAGTGTTTTTCATAGGTTGGTTGAACTGGTGAAAAAAGTTTGAAGTTGATATTTAGCAGCGTTGTGCCCTTAAAAAATCATAGAAGTTGACACTGGACACCTGCCCCCGTATTACCTGTTTTTGCCGATTTCTCTCAGCAGTTACTTATTAAAAATCTGTTCTCTTTACTTTCTGCTTTTTAAATTATTATAATGTCATTATTTCCTGACAATAAACATGATGATTTGAATGAAAAGCCAGCGCAAATATGTATGGCTATAATTAGGGCACCTGATATGACAATAGTTGGGACAAAGCCACTTTTGGTGTGGCGGTAATTGGGACATGGGTCATTTTTTCGAGTTTTATTAAGAATTTTTTTTCCTGATTGATTACGCCAACTTTATATTTTTTTCATAAAACTAGATAGTATTTGAGAGGCCCTAGTGAAAACCGATCATAGATTTGATAAAAATTAACATTTTTACAGGCATTTTACGGCAATTTTTTCTTAAGGGGGGCGGTAATTGGGACATCTACCTTATATAGTTTTGACCTAAAACACAATCCAACCGAAAATGAAATCCCTCTGTATACCACAGCTGATAGCCTGCATGATCTGATTCCTATCCCAGAGAAAATCATCTCGCATTCCTAAGACTAGAATTGTTTTTCTTGTATCTGCTATGCGTCGACAGTTTTTTTTTTAATCGTGTGAATCCTTCCAAAAAAAAATGGTAGTTTTGATTTCTGTGTCCAGATAGCCACTCCGAAATACTTTCACCTTCATTTTATGGCGACTTCAAATGGATTTGCCACAACTTTTAATTTAAGGTTATTAAATAAGAGGCAAACAAACCCAGCCTGTGTTTAATATCCATAAGATATCTTTATTTGGGCTGCCTATACGAGGTGTCTTCAAAACTTAGTTCCAACAGGCCCATTGGCCCATCTATGGTTATACAGTTTGTTGATTGGCCCTTGAAACCTGGCCTTAAGTTAACGATATGACTACACTAAATTTTACGTGAGTTTAGATGACTATTCCGTGAGATTCAATCACAAATAGGAAGGTTTATCTTTTACTTTAAAGCTTAAACTATATTGTCATGATTGGTGTGGTTGAGACCATCTTGACATTTGACCACTACTTATTTGCAGGATTACCCTGATTTGGGTCTCTACATGACGTGCACTATGATTGTCCTTAGATTTTTTTAAGTCTGATGCTCATCCCCCCTCCCCAATGTAGAATGGAATAAGTGTAACTTGTAAGTCAAGCAAAATGCGGATTCATCACGATAAATGATCACAAATTTCAAAGCTCGAATAAGCATATGAAGCGGAATCGTTTCTTGAGTATAACGAGCGTTTTTTTTTTTTTTTTTTTTTTTTTTTTTTTTTTTTTTTTAACTTTTCGTTCACCTTGACTTACTTTGTTAGTAATACAGCACCAAAGCAGCTACGCTTAGCGTGAATTATCGCGGTTAGGTCTGCAAAGGATCGATCCGATCGCAGTCAGACATCGAAATCGGAATTGCCCGGGGGAAGGGTCAAATTGTAAATTAGCTTCAGCTTGGAAGCCGGGAAGCTCTCATTTGTAAAATCCTCTACTTCCTTCGCTCGATGTGAATCTGTGAGGTTCCTACCTAAACAAAACAAACGAGACAGTCACCGTCTACATATTATACTGACAATGAAAGGCATTGGAGCAAATGACGCGACTACATCTCAGTTTTATGTAGGTTTCAGTATAGTTTCACCCTTCAAATGAACGGCGAAGTTTTAACCGTCATTTAATCGGCAGAATTTTAATGCGTCTTGCGAAGATAAATGGGAGGGCTTCTTGTGGCGTCATCCGAAAATTTATCTTATGGGTTTGCCTTGAGAACGATTTGAGTGAATATTTTTAAGACCAAACCATCATTTGAAGCTCATTTGTGAACGAAGAAAGTAAAAGACTTGTCTCATTAAGGGCCATTTTATGCCCCCCTTTCGGTCAAAAATTCAAAGTCTGAAAAAAAAGAGAAAAAAAAAAAACCCTGTGGATTATATGTGCGCTATTTATAATCGGTTTTTACATACCCCATTCGTGTATGTACAGTCAACGAATTAAATAATGTCAGTTGGCGTGGATTTTGTTATAGGTAGGCAACCTGCAGTACTTAACACAATGACTTGAAGCATTTCTTATGGCCTACCTTGCAAACAATTCAGGAGTCGACTGATATTTTTTAATTCGTCAACTGTACTTACATGGCCAGTGTTCTGATTTTTCGGGGAAAACGGCTATTTTTCACCATGAAAGTGGAAATTTAGGTATGAACTGGAGAGAGTGACAGTTTCTGCTTTAAATATGTTGTTACCTGCATCAAGATAAGTATCTTATATCCCGGAGAAGCTTTCACTCGCTTGTGCTCAGACCTAAAACTTAACTTAATAGCCGTATTAGCGACTTTTGCCGTTTTTTCCAAACCCTCAAAACGAGCCGTATTCTTCACCGAATCAGGTGAGCAAACCAATTCTTAATACCCCTTTCATTGATACTTTCTGTTAGATGAGACGTCCGCAAGCACTTGTAATTTACAGGTTTTTTTCTCTTTACTTTCTTTAGATTTTTAATTTTTAACCAAAAAGGGGGCAGAAATGGCCCTTAATGGAGCAGGTCCTTTCTCATCAATTCATCATTTATAAACTTTCAAAACTAATTTTAATCATTAAGACCATGCTTTTGATAAGCAATTTAAACCCAGAAATGTCACCGAGAAGTTTTAAATTAAGCTTAAAAGGTCGAAAATTATGATTTTTCATGTCTTTTTTTCACGGACTTGTTGCCACTTTTTTCCGTTTTTTGACTATTCTGCGATACGATGGAAGAACAAATGGCGCAAAATACCCCCAGGCCACCGACTATAAAAGGGTCATGCGGGTCATGCCGCGCCGCGCCATATCCTCGCTAAATCGAAGGCCTTTATTCCCGAAATGCGTTACTTTCTCACTTATTTTTTTGTCAGTTAAAGAGGAATAGAATCAACCCCTAGCTTACTTTCATAAAAATACTTTTAGACCATTTCCTTAATGCTCATGTCCCTTCGAAGCAGAGCTGCCGTTTTGCGTAAAATTAACGGCGTTTTTCAATTCACCGATGGCTCCACCGGTTGAGAAAAGATTACACTGTTCAGTTCAGTGTATGACTGTAATGCTCGAAAATACGCGCATCTGTAATCTTTTCTCATCCGGTGGAGTCGTCGACAACTTTAAAAAACTTGTGATCGGAAAAAAAGTGGCGAAAAACAAGTGACAAAAGTCATCAAAAATAATTATTTTTTTACCTGTTTAACCCAGTTTAAAACTTTCCAGTGACGCTTAGGTTCAAACCACTTGATAAAAGTGGTTTCTGTTATTGAAATTGGTCGTGAAAGTTTATAAATGAGAATGGGTCTGTTGCAAACTTTTGCTTCAACGATTTTGAGTGTTTAATCGAATGTAAAATCGCCTTAAAAGTCCATTGGTGGCATCAGAAAGTTATAAAATACAATAATAAACTCACAAGAGGCGTTTAATGAAATCCAAGATGGCGGAGAAATATCGAGCAATCTGTATGCATGCACCGTGAACATCCAAGGATAGCCAACCTCACAATATTGATCACAACCAACCACAACGCAAACAAACACATAACCTCTGCCTTCAGTGAGGTTGTCAAAGTTGACAACAAGTTGACAAGTTGGATGTTGACGGTGCATGCATACAGATGCTCGATATTTATCCACCATTTGGATTTGATTAACCCTTTATGGACCAAGCCCGAGTATACTCGTTTTTCTCCTCTATAGTCTATTTCACATTGATTCCGTCTTCATTTTGGATAAATGCAAATATAGATGAAAACACTCCAAGATAAGGTCTCTTCGGGCGCCTTCAATTCGTAGAATAGGCAATTCCAACTCCACCGAGTACGAACAGTTAACTACCTTCCCTGAATAAACGGAGTAGTGGTGTTTCCTTGAATTAAAGTGGTCATTGAAGGGTTAAACGCCTCTTATGAGTTTATTATTGCATTTTATAAATTTCTGATGCCACCATTGGACTTTTCAGGCGATTTTACATTCGATGAAATACTCTTAATCGTTGTGTAGCAAAAGTTTGCAACAGACCCATTTTATAATTTGTGTTGTTGTTTTTTGACGAGAAACTTACTTTCTGATTTTTGCCACTTTTTGACGATCTCGGACCATCGTGCGCCCGCCGTGAATATTCGCTCGTGAATGATATCTAACGTTTGCCGGTCCGTCCGGCCGGGTGTCGAACTTGTCAGTTACAATTACGATTTGCATCTAATTCGTATGATTAGCCGATGAGTCGCAGTACTTATGTAGTTTACTATGTAGGGAGTGGGTGATGGATGGAGGGGGCATGAAACTGGAAAGGCGATCTGCGTCTGCGCACTTTAAGCAGAGGGGAGAAGCGGGGGCAGTGAAACACATTTTTCTCGCCGCGCCGAACGCACTGTGAATCGATGTGGGTATTTTAGGTGGACGAAGTTACATTAAAACTATGTTGATTTGTGCCTGGGACTCAATAAATGTTTCGGTACAGACGGTCCCCAAAAGACGTTGGATGGTAAGCGTTTACATGTGGTTTTAAATCAATACTTATACCCGGCTGCTCATCCGTTTGAGATTTGGGAGGTTATGTTCGTCTTGGTATGTGTAAGCTTATGGACCGCTAATGGTGTTATCGCGTATTTGGTTGGTTTTTTGAAGTTCATTCAAAATTGGGAAAGTTCACCAGTAATGAAAGTTTTGGGTTTATAGTTACTTGCACAAAGCAGTAAGAGTTGGAAAACGGATTTAGAGAATATAAATCACAATTCTGCATTTCACCGAAATGTCACTCACCGTAAGCGTACGTATACCAAGACGACCCTAACTTCAAAAAACAGCCATTTATGCTTAAAGACAGTATTGTTTAAAAAATATAGCCATACGTGCTCACCAATCATCTGTGAGCTTGGCGGTCGGTACCGAACATTTATTGGGGTCCCTGCGGACTGCAGCGATTTGCCTCTTATAATAACGGATGCTTGGGATAAGCCCGATTAGGTTAAAATCTGCGACTTAATACGTACAATACAGCTTCAAAGTTCATTTCAAACCAACTGTTTGCTTCGTCGTCTTATCACTGTGCTCCCATATTTTTGATCGGAGTATTTTTGACACCCCCTCCCTCCCGCTTTCTTCCACCATTGCTCCAGGGACTTCTTGCATCAAAGTCGAATTTGGAAGTATTTTTCCCTTCGCCTTAAAAATTCTCGTCAATTTTTATGCTTTTTCAACTTTGACGTTGTTTTACCGGTGTCGTGATGTACCCACGCACGCTATGTATCCCCGCTCTCGTTTTGGCCTTAAGAGTTGCAAATTGGATGCGCAACCTAACCTAACCTATCTTTGCCACAGACTCTTCTCGAGTCTTCAACATATTTGTACTGCCCATAAAGTTTTAGTCAGAATTTTTCTCACATGTTTTCAAATGAAGAACATTTCTCAAACAAAAATACGATCAAAAATCCGTTCTCCCCCCCCCCCTCTCGTTTCTTTTTGATCGTATATAAAGTTTCAATTGAAAGAACTTGCCTATACCCCCGCGTGAGAGTACCGCGAGAGCAGTTTTAGCCTTGACCATAAGGTTGTATAGTTTCAGAGATGCAATTTTGGCTTAAAACACAATATTTCATTGTTTTAAATGGGCATTTCGTGTTGTGACGTCACAACCGCCCGATTTTTCGTAATTTTACGCGAGCTCGTTTCACCGAAACAGCGATATTTAGGAAAAATCGGCGACACCTTTGTTCTCAACTCACCAAGAATTCTTTCACTTTCTTCATAAGAAAAAAACATCAAATTCGGACAAGCGAAACTAACTATGCGAACATTCCAGTTTATAAGGGAACGTACGTGGACCGGTCCAACTACAAGTTTGTTCGACTTTTTTTGTTCGAGCAATAGTGACATTTTTTTGTCCAAGACGAGTTCTGTCAGAATATATAGTTACCTAGATTTTTTCTTCATAGGCAAACTTTTAGATATTCGGGAGATGAACATAGTTGTTTCTTTTGCGCCACTCGCTAGTTAGGTCCGTCCGCCGTCCGGTTCCAGATGATTAATAAAAAGCGTGCCATTATTTTGGATGCAAATGATATCCCAATCTTACTGAATTTGCAATTTGAGTGTTCCACGTGGTGCGCGTCTTGTCAGCTCAATGTAAACCGTTATCGTCTCAACTTGTTCAAATAACAAAACATTTATCACAACTTTACGGGCCACGGTTTGTTATTTTTTTCTTTGACTGCAAAAGAAAGACGTATAAAAGCTGGATCTGCAAAAAATGGGGGGAAAATAATAATAAAAATCATAATAATAGTATAGTAGTATGTAGAAAACAATAATAATATATGAGCTGTTCAGCCAAAATAAAAACAAATAAAAGGGGAAAATTAAAGTGGGGGGGGGAGTAGTAAGTAGATAGATATGGATCGATAGATAAATAGATTGATTTTTTTTTTGTTGTTCCCGGATATCACATTAAATTGGTCCATTTTTTATGAAGTTTTTCTCGTCGGTGATATTGAATGGCCCATATTTGTACCACAGTGAGGGTTACTAGTTATCAGAGTTAAGTTATGGGAAAATAGGGGTGGTAATCGATTTACACGGTTACCGAGTAATCGCGCAATCGTCGTTTTTTAGGGGGATTATTTTATACGGTAATCAGGGCTGATACAAGTCACCCAATCTTATTAATTGCAGAAGAATTAGATCTAATCTAAACGACCTCATTGTTTATTTTAAATCGATGAAGACTACATTTTATTTTCGTCCAATCCAAAGGTTTGACGAGTACCGAGTACCCAGTAATAGTGCGGTAATCGATTACTTTCCAATTTGCCAAACTCTGCTTTGCATTGCGGTCACCATTTATGGAATCAAAACTAGTTCTAGAAAATTCGCCTGAAGGATTTCTTGGTTTCAGTAGACACTAGTAGCTAGCTATAACAGTACCACCTAAAGGTAGTGACTAATATTCTAAAAGTTGGCGGGAAATATTTCGAGGTGGTTCCGGAAAATTGCCTTCCGTGTGCTCAGATTTACTTGAATTCATGTGCCAAAACAGCACTCATGCGTATTTTATACTTAGAGTATAGAGCGTAAAACATTGGTTCGTTGGTTTCTTTCTTTATGTAGGTACCGGGAAGAAAAAAATAAAGAAAAAAATGGGAGCCTTCTTTCCCGAACGACCCTCCTACAAAGCATGTAATTTTTCTTGCCTTGTTTTTGATAATTAATTGATATCTTGTTTTTATCTTTGTTGCAGGTAAGCATTTCTGCCAACGTTTTCCGCTGACAAGCAGCGCAGTTTTCAATATTCAGTCGTTGACCCATAGTATCGTAAGCTTTTTACCTACTGATTTTTAGCTAGTTTATTTGAGTTTTTCGTTAAATTCTGTTTGAGTGCGTGCATTCACTATATCAGCACTTTTTTTTTTAAAAACAAATTTTTAAAATTTTACCGGAAGTGGTTGGAAAAGAAATAACTAAGGAAAAAAGGCAACACAGAACATTATGTGAAGGGATTAACTCAGAAGATTTGATTTGATGTTCTCTCGCAGCGCTGGACTTATACCTCATCTTGATGCAGCGCTACTTTTACGCCAAACGTGCTCATGATTCATTGCTACGGTGGGCAAAAACTCAGAAATGCTAGACTCGGCGAAAACGAGATGTTTGGAGTATGGTAAAGGTCCACAGACGCCACTTTTCTTTACAGAGTGTTTTTGGATTTGGCGGCTACCGTTAAGGGGTCGTATTTCCACCGGCGAATTTAAAAGCGCGAATTGACTGCTTGAACCTTTGGGCTTCTTTGTTGTCGATACATCAGACTCGACGTATCGACTGCAAGGCAGCTGATTGGCTCAATCAGTTTATTCGCGCTTTTAAATTCGCTGTTGGAGAGACCCCATTAGTTATGATGCTATCTTAATGGGGCTCTTGCAAACTTTTGCTATAAGCAAATAAATGTATAGTCCAACCTGTTGTAAAGACCTGCGGAAATCACGAAAATCACACTAAGAAAGTCTAAAATTAAGTAATAAACTCATCATAACTGCTGTAACGGCAAGTTTGTAATGGCGGTTCAACGCAGGTATCATGAGAGATTCTTGTCAACACAGAGATATGTCGCAATTTAGATAGGAATCTCCCATGATAACTGCGTCTCCCCGCCATTAAGCCCGATTCTGAGAGTGAATTTCGTGATATTTTAGTGCACATATACTCATCGTCATTTTTACAGGTTTTTATGCCTGGAATCGACTGTTCAATCTTCAATCCCCTATAGCAAAAGTTTGCAAGACCCCCTTTGACGGTAGCTAATTTTTCCAAGAGACAGCATGTAAACAACAAACAATTTAAATCCTGCTGATTACCACCGAGAATAACCAAACTAATATACCAGGCTTGTTAAAAGGCGCTTATCGTTATATGTAGAGTATGCTTCAAACGCTGAAGTGTTGGCAGTTGAGAATTCGAGATAATTAAGTGGCGAATCCGCGTGGTAATCAAAGCAGCCTTCTGCGCTCCGCGTGCATTTTTGACTGTCAAAACTTTTGCGTTTACTAAAGTACTTGCTTATTCGCCGACGCGTAAGCGAGCATTGGTTTAAATATGTTTTCGAAACTTTTCGCTGAAATTTTGAAATAAGCACGCGCGTCGATACAAACCTACCGCAGTGCCACATTCTAATTTATTTTTTTAATATTTTAATCCGTCTTTAAGCGCAAGCTCAAGTTGTTCACATTTTTTCTTCAGCGAAATTGTTTCTTGTGCGAATCTTTTATGAATGAGATTTGTCTCATTTATGTGAGTATCTCTTGATTGTGAGTGGAGAAGGGGCAAAATGAGTCGGGATAAGCTTAAAAAGTGGTTACAGGTGAGTCACAGGATTGATCGACTTGATAACATTGGTATTATCAAAGCAATATGTCTCCAATCCTGATTACCTACCCGATGTTTCGGGGTCATCACTTAAACTGTGAAAGATTTCTCAATCGATGTAATTTCTTAACTATAAATTGGTGATTATTAGAGCAGACATATGTTTCCCCAAAATCGATGCAAAAAAGTCTTATTTGCATACTTATTATAATTAAGTATAATTACACGAATGTTTGGTCGTTTGAATCTCATTTTCTCACTGAGTCGTTAACGGAACACCTATTTAATTCCGACATTTTTACGCCAGGCTCAAAAACGTTCGGTAAGGACGATCCTTGTTCTCGACCTCAAGTCAAGTTGCGAAACATCCATGGGCGCCCGCAGAAAATTTTCCAAGGGGGGGGCAAAATTGTCGGAGGGGGGAAACCCCCCCCCCCCGAGGAAAAAGGGAAACTTTTTCTTCTTCCCCCCCCCCCCTCCCCCCAATCTAAATAGTGAACAATTATTAAGCCATTGTCAGTGTTTCCAAATAATAATAATAATAATAATAACTTTGACGTGTTTGATATTATGAATAAAGGGACAAAAGATGGTAATAATAGTAAGAAGAATGTATAATTCTAAATGTATTTCCCTTTCAAAAACTGAGTTAAAATTACAAAATGAACTAATATTTAAGTTCGTCAACTATTCTTCCTTTGATTTACATTTCAATTTCTTTTAGTCCTTTCAATTTTCTTCTGAAATTTTGACTGTTTTGAATTCCAGGGGGGGGGGGGGGGGGGGCAAGTGCCCCCCCCCCCCCCTGCGGGCGCCCATGGAAACATCGCCTTTGATTGGTTGATTCCACCCACGACCACGTTGAAGAACATGAGCCTTCCGACCGTCCGGCTTGAACATATTTTGGACCCAATTTCCCAGGGGGAGGGACTTTTTAAAACAAATTCTTTAACCCTTCATATTTCTGGTCGCTGGAAGAGAAATGCGTTCACCCATTTTTCGCTGAACCCTGGTATGGATAGGTGTTTTTCCGTCGTAAAAAAACACCTCAAAATGTTAAACGCTTTGTGCATCATAAGCGGGTATAAGGAGCTGAGCAGCGTATCACTAAAAATTTGGCAGCGTTGCATTTCATCGACATTTAAACCCATAAAAGAGATTGAATTATTTGATATGCGGTAAAACCCCTCGAACTCGACCTATTACTCGGGTTCGAATGGACAAATACATCGTTGCCAAATTTTACGCCTCGACCGTGAGTGTCAGTAAAAAATTCGGTACCGAACAGGCAAACCGTTTCACTTTACCGCCATCTTGGAATTTTGTTCAAACATATTTATTAAGTTTGTGAGTTAGTTAGTTTTAGAACCTTCTGATGTTAACGCGACGTTATTTTCAAAGGATTTTACATCAGAGTAGACCCTCTCTAGAACTTCAGCAAAAGTTTGGACCGACCCATTTCGACGGCGTCTGAAGGCAGAAAATATAATAAACATCACCAGAGTATGATAAGCTGTACCATATATTAGTTAGAATAAAACATTCGAGTTACCTAATTTTACCTTAAGTTAATTTACGTTACCATGCTCTGGTGAAGTTTACTGTAATTTCTAGCAGGTGCCGAAATTTCCTATGCGTGTGATGTCCCGTATTTGACATATTAGGTCCGGGCTGGTCGAATTCATGACAGTAGCAGCGTAGAAACGTTGTCAGATATAAACGGGAAAAAATTTGCGTAGGTGAATTTGTTTAGCACAATGTAAAACAGGAGGATTTTACTTCTTCGGCATCTGAATTTTTCCGTCACACTTGGCAATCATGTAAGATTGTAAGAGCAGCAGATGTTATATCTCTGACCAAGGTGAATGTTTTATTGCATCAATGTTTCGTTCTTTCTACAAATCTTGTTCATTGCATTAGCATTTTTAGTTTGTCTACTTTTTTATCATACTTGTGCAATATTCGATCCGCCGCGCCGCGCCGTTGCATGGTTAATCACCAACCGGCTGAGAAATTCCACGCATGTTGCGCACTTTTTAAAATTTTAAATACCTATCGGTCAATTTTTTTCTTGCTTTGTCTATAAAGTAATGCACGTTGGATTTCTTGAATTCTTCTTTAGGCGTTTGCTTAAGAGTGCTTAGGAGAAGCGGGGTAGGTGGAATGATACACTTTTCTTTCCAAAGTGCTTCGGTAGGCCGGCCGGCCGCGCCGCGGCGAGCCGCGTTTTTAGACGACACGAGATGAGATAGCGGGGGTCGAATAATCCCTTCGGTTTAAACGGCGCACAGTGGATCGAGTCAATGGGAGAGGTCGGACATGAAGTTGCAACTTTAAATGCGTATATATTTGTTAATACGCAACATACAAATTTGAAAGTTGTTTCACTGAATTCACCGTTAAATTTTCTACAAAAACCACCCTAAATAGTTTATTTTCTGATGGTAAAAACATTCAAATTTTCATTTTTAGTCATACATTCCATGTCCGACCCTTCCCATAGACTCGTTCCATTGTGCGGCGTCTCGTTATTAACTGTTGATCCATCATACTACCTCAAAGTCAAATTCGTCAAATGATGTCATATCATCTCGATGGTGCGGGATAGTTTGCATGATATAGTTTGCATTCTTCGGATCAGAGGAAAACATTTAAAAATTGTCAATCGTGTTTCTATGATCAAAAAGAACAAGTTTTAAGATTTTGCAAAACTTTTGAAATCAGCTGTAGTTATCAGTTTTCCTCTTTCTTCTCTCCACTGAAAAAACAAAGTTTAAGTGTAGCCGAGCAGCTTTTTAGAATAGCCTCGGGCTTTGCAAAGAAAAAGTTCTAGCTTTACCGGAGAAAGTTGCAGCTGTACCAAAGCACTACTCCGGTAGAGTAACAACCTTTCTTAGTGCTTTTGCCCTACCGAAGTAGTGCTTTGGTACAACCGCAACTTGCTCCTATATAGAGCTAGAACTTTTGCTCTGAGAAGCTATTTTAAAAGACTGCTGGGTCATTCCATAGTAAGTACATGTGACACCCGTAACACTGTTGATCGACATCTTTTGGTTTGAAGAAAAATAATGTCATTCAATCAAAATTATTCTACTAAAGCTCATTTCTTTCTTAGCCTCAAAAATGCATCAAATTTTATTGGTACCTGAGAAATATTACTTTAAAGTGTTACGGGTGTCACATTTTCAGTGGAATGACCCTGTTTCGGCTACACTTGAACTTTGTTTTTTCAGTGTCAATCCACTTTTGATGATGGCCCTAAGTTTCGAAAAGCCTCAGGTATGTTATTTTAATAACACATTCCTCTACAAAGACGCAGCATATTGGATAATTTATTGATAATTGATCTTTAACGATGCAAAGTATCGAGGCAATGAAGTATACATCATACGTAAAACGTCTTTCGGAAGCAGTCTATTTTTACGTGTATTCTTTTTGGCAGACTGCGAATAAACAACGAGGAAAACTGAATAAGGTCACTCAGTCATGGGGGATAAAATGGCCTTAGTCTTCCTTTTGTGTGGAACCAATGCTTATTTCATATGGTCATCTGTATTCAAGAAGCAAGATTATCTTATTAATAATTCCGATAAATAAAAGTAATAAAAATACTTAGCATGTCATAGTCAGGTCATCGTGAATAATTGTCGTCGCGTTTCTGTCGCCTTTGGGATGGACGCCTGATTATCGATCTCGGTCCATGTACTATATACACTCACAATTTACAGGTGTATGTATAATGTATATACTTATGGTATATATAATCGCGTTACTGCAAGGTTGTCACTTTGTCAGATTTGTGCGGGAGTCCCCGTTTGTTTGCGTTGAAGTATTTGAGTAAATGAAGGAGTTTCTCGGACGATTTGAATCTGACAACCTTGCGTTGGGCCTTCACTCTTCAGATAGGTAAAGTGTCGCGTCGTCGGGCAGACGGATGGATGACCGATGACCCCGTCCTTGAACTTCTGTACCCACTGCCACCGTCCTTATATCTGTCGCTTCCAGCGAAATTTTATAACGTCGCAATTTCTCATTATATTTAGTTGCGTTCTGCTTGCTCTTCCTCTCATTAGACGCACTTGATTCTTGATGTTACGTCTTTAAGTTAATGTAACCGAATTTCCACCAGACATCCATTTCCCGAACATCACCAGAGACAGTATACGCATTCTAGAAACCACGTGCTGAAGCTATGAAGCTATCTCGCACTTATGTGTACATATGTTTGAATCGTGTGACAACCTTTTTTCGGGGTTGGAACAAAACAACTCCTTGTTAAATGAAGAGCAAGGATGTTGGTTGATGTCAATTGTCAGTAGCCAGTAGGCCTCTCCAGACGATCAAATTGGCTCCTCAAAGTTTAAGCGCTTTATTGTACACGATCAAACGAGGATCGTCGAACAAGCAATCGATGAGCCGAAATCCACCACAGACGGCAGGTGAGCCAACCGTTGCATGTTTGGTTGATGTTCCAAGTTGACAGCCTCAAACTGCAGAGTTATTTGACGATGGATGGTGTGTCTGTCCTTTGTTCACCAATTTCAGTCAACAAAACCAATTAAACCCGTTTTTGAGATGTTTTGTTCAAGTTTATGTTTGAATTTTGGAAGTGTCAGGTTGGCAATCCTGTAGTTTGATTAAATCCGTTTGAGCGTGAACGAAGCGCTGTAGCCGCCCGTGAACATAACGGGCCCACAAAACTTTCGGGCAAACAGTCCCCCCGAAAGACGTTGGATGATGAGCACTTAAACATAGGGTTTTAAATGGCCGTAAGTGATCACCAATCATCTGCGTGAGTGAGGGACCGTCCGTCCCGAACATTCTTTGGGTCCTGGTGATTGCATTAATTGGTGCGCACCATCCTTCATCATAGTTTGGCTGCCCGCAAATCATTGAAGATCATCAATCATGATACAGATCCTTTTCTTGTTAAGTTGTACTACATTTTGAAAGTGTTGACGTCAAAATATCTGTTTATGTGCGAATGTATAAAAATGATTAACATGGAAATAAAAGTTGGGTGCCGTTTCTCCAAAGTTTATGTCCTGTTAACTGCAACAGCAGTAATGGGGCTCTTACAAAATTTTGCTGTGAGCAAATGAATAGTCCAATGTGATATAGAAACCAGCGAAAATCACAAAAATCACACCGAGAAAGTCTAAAATTCAGTAATAAACTCACATAACTGCTATAACGGTAAGTTTGTATTGGTGGCTCAACGCTGGTATCATAGGAGATCACTGTCTATTATGTCATACTTTCTTTCCAGAAACACATATAGATATTGTACGTCTCAATTTAGATGGGCCGCCGATTCTCCCATGACACCAGCGACACCAGCGTCTCTCCGCAGCCCGATTCTGATAGTGAATCTCGTGATTTTTCAGTCTACTCATTGTCATTTTTACAGAGGTTTTTATGCAAGAATCATCTCTTCAATCCCCTATAGCAAAATTTTGCACGAGTCCCATTAGGGGAACATATCTTCAACTTTGACATACAATTTAGACCGAAAGTTGTGGGAATATTCCACGACTTCATATAGAGTCTTCTCCAAGGTTCAGCCAGAATTTTTCACCATGGTCATTTGCTGGGTTATTTTTCTACCAAAAGTTTTGTCAGCGCTACCAAAGTTTTTTTTTCGTTTTTTTCCGGGTTGGTCATTTAGTCAACTCTGGGTCCAGTTGAATTTTTTTTTTTTTTTTTTTTTTTTTTTTAAATTTATGTGTGCATTGCACTCACTCAACCCTGCATCTATTCACTAAAGGAGCGAATATTTGACAGTATTCTGTCTATTAATTTAAATAACTTAACATAGTTGACAACGTATAGTTGCCAATTGCTTAATTCTAATTTATGTTGAAAGGTCCAGTTGGTGCGTATTTCTCCCTATGTTATTGTTGACCGTTGAGTTCACGAAAGAAAATTAATAAATACATCGGGATCAGCTCGTGCGGTGGTCTCAGTAGTATATTTTTTGACTCTATGATCATCACTATGGGCTGGGTTTTTTACTCTCTTTTAACACAAGAGAACTTAAAGAGCTAGTTCCTCAAAAAAATAAATGTGAAGGCGCGTGCTTGAACAATTTAAATAATCCGACTAAAAATCGATTCTATAATCCTTTCCGGAATTGGATGCAAATTAGAGAAAAAATGAGGGGTATTTGCTCTTGTAAATATGATAATGGTTTGCACGATCACTGTATCACAATACAAAGCTGGTACACTTTGTGTGGATCATTTGGCACCGTGCACTGACCTAAATTCATGGGATATTTTTCAATGTTACGCTGTCGAACTGGTTTTCGACGATCGATTTGAATTGTCACATTATTTCCGCGAATCGATGCGCAATTTTTCATAGTTGCCGGTTTGAAATCGTGAAATTATTTGAAATAATTCGAAATCGTTTCGCTTCCGCTGAATAAATTAGTATTGTAAATTTTACCTTTGGATGGTTCCTATACATTGTGCAGTGATAAGGATGGTTCAAAAATAACCATCTATACTCTGTCAAGGATAAGAAGAAACTTGGCGAATCAGGTAGACACACACTACTTTGCAACGCGGCTTTTTGGCCACGGATCGGGGTCCAATACCCCATAGTGCGGTTGTGGCTTAGATGGCTCTCGAGAGTGGAGTGGGCGCTATTGATCGATGTTTCGCGTTTCAGCAAAAATGTGAATAACTGCATCTATAGATACATATAAATGGAAGGATGCACGCAGAAAATAATATTTTTACGGCAAGCGGACGGGCATTTACTTACTTCGTAAAAGTACTTTCTGGCATTTAGAAACATAATTCTTGTTTTGAGTAATCATAATAATGATTTAAGCTTTACCAGAATTCTGATTGAAGATTCTAGAAACTACTTACCTATATGAAATACTTAATTGTCCATCTGATTGCCGTTAAAATATTATTTTCTCCGCATGTATGAATTCTTTTCATATGCCTTAAAAGCACTGAAAAAATTTAGCCCTAGATTGCGTTATTAAAAATATGTGAAGAACATATAGATTTCTAACTGCCGCCGTAGTTGGTTCCGACTTTCTAAAAATGTATTCAATATTACCTCTATTGTTGCAAGTACTCTATATATTTTCTTGCCGTTTTGTTTTAGCTCCACCCGCTTTGGTAAGTAGTCATCTCAGGATTACTGAGTAATGCGCAGTGGCGGCTCGTGCAATCTGGCAACCGTGCACTTTTGCCATTTAAACGTAAATCGATTTATTTTACACAGTTTTAAATGGAGGAAATCCATTGTTGCCACATTGCACGAGCCGCCGCTGGTAATGTGTTGACTTAAAAAATAGAGAAAAAGAGCTGCACAAAAAATCATTTTGGAAAGTGACATAATGCGTTCTTTAACAGCGACGAGCGCATTCATTATTATCTAAGTTTACAAAAAAAAAAAAAAAAAAAAAAAAAAAAAAAAAAACTGTTTTCCTCCGTTTTTTTTCTTCATCGGATCCTCGAACTTTTTCCCGTGTTTCAGAGCCTTTGAGTGGAAAAGAGAATAGAGAGAAGTAAATAAAAAAACGTGCATATTCTTAAAATAAAATTGAAAAGATGGATTCGAAGAGTCCCAATTTGTAATCTGGCTCCACGCCCGCTTTGCTCGATTGTGAGTCTAACTACTGTCATTGACTTGTGAAAGTATTATTACTCGAAATGTATTGTCTTAAAATCTATTGAGAAACGGGAAAACAATCATTCATTTTTTTTTTTTTTTTTTTTTTTTTTTTTTTTTTTTTTTTTTTTTATCGTGTATCTTTCTAAACAAAATCAGCCTCTGAAAAAATAATCGTTTTAACTTTCCTCCTATAATGAATTTTTAGGGGCATAAAAAAATTAATGATTATTGAACTGCTGATTCATAAAAATGGCCTTCGTCACTCTAGTATTATCGAAGAATACTCCACACCCAAAAAATGTAATCCAACTATTTTTTTGAAACTCGCACCGGTTACGTAATATTTTATGAGTCAATAAATGATAAGTATCCAAAATCCAGTCGCAAAGCATGCAATCTGGCAACGTTGCATTTGGATCATTAAAATTCAAGAAAAATATCGAACTATCTAGGGGTCGGTGGCTATCGAATTTGACGTTTTATATGGGTTCAGGTGGACAAAATGCTTTGTTGCCAGATAGCTCGCTTCGCCAAAAATCCCAAAATGAGGCGTCTGAAGTCGATGCTTAACATCAGTTTTTTTTTTTTTAATTTTCCAATCCCCCTCTCCCCTTTATAATACAAATGATTGCACAAACTGTCTTGATGTTTTTATCTTCAATGCACGTTCTTCAGGGTTTAAAATTTGTCCACTAACGGGACTAGATACATATGATGAAGCCGTTAGCCGTTCTTGTGATAGATAGAACTGTACTAGCAGCAAACTTGGAAAATGGAAACTTTAACGCAGGGGTAGGAAAGAAAAATATGTATATATTTGTATGATGACGTAAAAATACTGCACTTGAAAGGGTATAAGTTGATATTCTCCCACATTATGATTTTAATGGGCTTCTTCAAGAAGGACAAGAATGAAAGGGGTTGTATAGGATCACACTGCAAGAACAATGTTCTGTTGCCGTTACAAAATTCTCCTTAATTCTTACCTATAACCGGAATTCCGATTAGGTAAATATTAAACAGAATTCTTGATACAGCAACAGGAAATTTTTTTCTGTGAAAAGTGTTAACCGTACCTCTTAATCTTCAGCGTTTACTGTAATAATTATACATATAAACTTATCAGAAACGCTGAACTCCCGTCTACATAGTACTTACGGTCTGAAGTCTTATATAACTTTGGACCGGACTCGGTATTATTTGCGTTTTTTTGAGACTGAATACGCTTTCTGTAGCAGGTTCGAAACTTCAATGGCTTTTGAGAACATAGCGAGTTATAACTTAAAAATCTAGGGTCTGGGACACCTGAAATAGCCTTAATACTACTTACTACTAAAAAAAAAATAACTTACTTAAAGTAAACTCCTTGTCCTCTTATGTATGTAGAGAGTGAAGACAAATGAAACCAAGGATGGGTGCAGGGTGCTGTCTTTAGATGCGTTTTTGCACATTTGTTAACATTAAGAGAGCCGTTGTGATATTTTGGTCCAATGCAAAGATTACAGTTCCGTAGAGTTTCTAACGATGCATCTTTCACCTACCTTTACTCATCGACACCCTCATACATTTTTAAATATTATTTTGGACCTGAGAGACTTTCTTGAATCTTGAGGTGTACCATGACTACAATGAACAGGTTCATCGATAGTTAACTTTTTTAATAGTAAAACACCGTGGGATTCTTCGTTTGTAAACAAAATGTGTTTGACATTTAATGTATGCAATCGAAAGTGCAAAAACGCATCCAATGGCGGCTCCCGTAGAGCCTAAAACTAATTACCAATCAGAGGTTGACAACCCTCTTCTTTCAACTCTCTACATACAGGGATTCCTTAACGAACCCTCGGAGAACATTATTCCTCTTAACTTTTGTTTAAATCACTGCCAGAAACATCTTCTCCCTCCAGTTCCTCCCCCTCACTTTTCCACTCGGGTGAGGAATATCACTCGTAATGGTTATTGTAGGCTCTTTTAATAGTCATAAATCAATAAAACTGACATCTAGACAAGAAACGGACGTGGAACAAGTTAATTAGTACAATCGCTGTGCACTGAGCTGAGTCCGAGTCGTTGCCTGAGTTCGAGTTGGGCTACCGGGTTCATATTTTACGTCATTGTTCTTCTACTTTGCGTCAGCCGGCGCGCGATAGTGAGTGATAGTTGATAGTAATACGCGACATGAGTTTTAGAGGTGACTGATGAGAGTACCGAGCACCGAGCTGGTAACTTTCCTTTCATCAAAACAATCATTCATCATTCATCGCACTCATCCAACGGAATTCCTTGTGCCCGAGGAAGGATCAATTTTGCATTATCATCGCGCCAACCTACGACGAAAATGAGGAGTGCGCCGAATCGAGGAGAAGAATTCTCGCAATGTGTTGTTGACTTTGTCACACGCATTTTGTAATTTGGCGCGCATAAACCTTTTTTTTTATTATTTATTTATTTATTTATTTATTTATTTATTTATTTATTTATCTATTTTTTTTTTAACGTCAGTTGATTCTTGTTCAGTAGAATCCCAATTTACTATGAGAATTGCGTCACGTCATGTTCTTCTTAAGAAAAGTGGAATAAGGAGAAGTGGATCATGGAGCGCTTCGTAGGCATGAAAATACAAATGGCGGATGTGGATGACGCTGTTGACGCTATTTCAAAAAGATTAGGTTCCGATTCAAAACAATTTTCCTATGATCGTTGTTTTAAGAGACAACGTCTTCCCTTCCACACTACATGGAGTGACTTGGTCTCTCAACAATCAGTAGCAGTACGCATCAAGGTGCGTGCAAGCTGCATTTATAGCATATTTTACTGTCAGGTTTCGGTTCGGGTGCGAATCATGAGGTTCAGAACTTTCTATAGGCACCATAATAGACACCAAACATTTCTGATTTTCTGACCAATCAGAATGCATTGGTATGTTTTTGCTTCTATCGTTAAGATTTTAAGAACTCCGATAAGAAGTTTTTGGTGCTTGCTGTTCCCATGGAAAGTTTTGAACTCGGATTGGGCCTTTGTACATGCTCAAACAGTTTTATCAAGCATGCAGGCAAAGCAACATGAAACTTTCAGAATCCAAAAATAAACACCTCGACTAAGTCTAAAGGCGTTATTCTTTGACTATTGAAGATGGAACTGATGTTTGATGAAATTATTTGAAGGATTCGTTTGATGGACCGTCAAACAACAGTTTTTGTTCTTAAACACAGTTAGAGTTTTTTTCGGCTTCAATTGCGCAACAGTTGGTTAGCTGTTAATTCTTTTTGGCGAATTTCGACTCAAAAATTACTCTATTTGATCAAGCTGTGCGTGTGTAGAAGCCTATATTTGCTCCCAAACCTGTTATTATTAAACCAGGAAAAAATTAGCGGAAAACTGGTTGAAAATTCAAAATAGAAAACTGGGTGACCCCCGGGCACTTTACGGGGCACTTATTGCACTGCCCATGCAAAATCCCGACGGTCACCACTCATGACCTAACCTCCGAGTCACTTGGGCTCCGGTATGTTTTCAGATGGTTATTGAACTAGGCCAAAACTGAACAAAATCAATGAACAGCTGCGGGTTATCTTCTCTGATATAAAAGCTGGGTCGTTAAAAAAAAGGTTTGCTTACCACGTCTTTTACGAACACAATGCTTTATTAAGGAGGTATACCACCCAAATTAAAAAAAAAATCGTTCCTGATGACTTAGAGCCCTCAATTTTTTTTTGGTAACACATACTGATGTAAATTAGAGATCCTGAAATTTTTGTGAAGCTGGTTGCATACCTGCCCCTTAAAAAAAAATAATTCCTGAAAAAACGTTGACAACTTTCAAACAGCTTTTTTAGAGTTAGAATTGCTCAATCACCTTGGTCTTGGTCTCAAATGAAAGGTATCAGTGTCCTCTAGGGTCTCTTGTATGGATTTTTTTTTTTGTCGAGAGGAAGTATTTTTTTCTTGATGTTTCTTCGATGTGACATTTTTTTCATGGTTTTTTTTTTTAAAAACATTAATAGATATTTGAGATGTTAGGTTGAGGGCAAATCCATACAAGAGTACCTAGAGCATGAAATTCTGCACATTTTAAAAAAAAACTGAAGTCTCTAGCTATCATAGTACTCGAGAAAAGCTGTTTTGAAGTTGAAAAAACAAGCGAAAAATTGATTTTTCAGTACAAGCAAATTAACAAATAGTACATGAGAAAAAAATAAGAAACAGATGGTTATCAAATGGTTCTCAATTTCGCAATGTTGACTCATAAACTTTAAAATTAATTTAAAAATACTTTCCGACCTCCTAAAAATTAAAAAAAAATATCCTCGTATTCCCTGAATTGTCCTCTACAAAATTGGTGAAAAAAAAAAATGAAAAAAATAAAAAAAATCGAAAAATTAGGGTGGTATACCCCCTTAAGTACCTATTATTATAATGATCACAAATTCTAAAACAGCTATCCAGACTTTGATTAAGTATATATATCTTTCGTTATTTTAAATGTGCTGCACTGCTGCTTGATCAAATACCAGAGTGTTATACCTGTGCCTTTATAATGCCTTCTCAAAAGTACAGTTTATGACTAGTTCGGCCATCATCAAAGACCTTCAAAAATTCCATTGCTCGTTATCCTTAGTCGACTTTTGACTCAAATAGATAGTAAAACTACCAACGTTGTCAATCAAGACCCCGATGAGTCCAGTAGCCCTCGCATAATTCAGCGATCGGTTTTAGCAAAGGAAATAAAGATAGAGACCTTTATATGTTTGTCATTTATTATTTCATTCGCATGTTTGATTTATTACCTGTTAAAATTCCAATGTTTATTTAACGACGTATGTACGTAATTTTTAAGCCACTCAAACGGTCATACCTAATTGAATCATGAAAGAATCATAAAGTCAGTTTATCCCCCTGTAATTGGCTTTTGTTTTTATTTTCGTTTCAGAAAGCATTAGATAAAAAATAATTACAGAGCTGGGGAATGTTTGGACCCAGAATTAAAATGATGTACTGTCGCTGTTGTCTAAATGCATATTACGATATTTAGAAAAAAAGAAGAATTGAAAATTAAGAGATCATGCTTGAGAAATAGCATTATTTTATTATCCCCCCCCCCCCAAATATACGCACAGTCTTGCATTATTCATTTACATTTTTCGCACACGTGCTTGGATTTTTTCCCCCATTCTTTTAACCGGTTATACTGCAATAACTTTTCAATCATATAATTGACCCATGGCTTTGTCCCCCCTCCCTTTTACACCTCATATACTGAAAGGTGGAAAGTAGAAGTAATTAATGAATGAATTAATTTACTTACCATCAGCCGTGATCAATGACTCGTTCCATTCACCTTCTGATCCACTTTGTAATTTCCAACTCGAAAATTCCGCAAAATGTGGTGGTTCCTGAAACGAAACGAAACGCAGTGTATGACTGTATCCGGGAGGGGGGGGGGTGGCGTCGTTGACATTGTTGTGCTCATCATTAGCTCAAACTTTTTTTAAATTTTTGCAAAAGGAAGAAAGGAAGGTAGGAAGAAAGGAAGAAAGGAGTGAGAGAAAGAAAGAAACCCATTTATAAATGTATCAAAAACGGGGGGATCCATTTATCGTTTGCCCAAAGAGTATGATGGGAGCAGTGTGTGGACTCACGTTGAAGGACCAGAAGGCTGGGTTCTGCTCTTTTAGACGAGACGAGATAGTGGGAATCGATCATTCCCATCAGTTTAAACCAAAGAGTAAACAAGAGTCGCAATTGAATGGAAGGCCTGCGTGGTCAACGTAGATAAGGGATCCGAACGCGGGCTGGCCTCTGATTGGCTGCAACGGGTGGAGCAAAAATGACTCGGGGTATAGGGAAAATAACACGGGATTTTCGTTCCGGGGCGTTTATCTCGAAACCTAAGCAAAATAGCATCTAACCAATTTGTTCGAGTCGTTGCAGCAGATTTTTCCGAACAATTTGATAGGTCATAAGTGCCACTTTATTGCGAATTCGAAAAGACTGTTTCAGTTTAAAAGTACGCACAATAGTGAGTTACTCAAACACTGCTCGAACACACGCCAAGCATGTAATCACACTATTGTGCGTACTTTTAAACTGAAACAGTCTTTTCGAATTTGCAATAAAGTGGCACTTATGACCTATCAAATTGTTCGGAAAAATCTGCTGAATCGACTCGTATAAATTGTTTAGATACTATTTTGCTTAGGTTTCGAGATAAACGCCCCGGAACGAAAATCCCGTGTTATTTTCCCTATACCCCGAGTCATTTTTGCTCCACCCGTTGCAGCCAATCAGAGGCCAGCCCGCGTTCGGATCCCTTATCTACGTTGACCACACAGGCATTCCATTCAATTGCGACTCTTGTTTACTCTTTGGTTTAAACGGTGTCACGTGACAGATTTGAAGTAGTTTGAGTCGTTCATTTCAGAAAAATGACTCCTCCGTTCATCGAATGACTCGAAAACTGTGACATGACGCCTTTTAAACCAATGGGATTGGTCGATTCCCGCTATCTCGTCTTGTCTCGTACAAAAGAGCACAATCAGCTCTCAGGCCCCTGGGACCAAATATAGAGTACGGGACGGATACGGTCCTCGTCGCCAGTGGCGTACGCAGGATTTTTCTTGGGAGGGGCTCGCACTGATGAGCGTTTGACTGAAAATTGTTCCCCCCCCTTCCCCTCCACCCCCAAAAATCGGAGGTCTGGGGGGGGCTTTAGCCCCCTTACCCCCCCCCCCCCCCTGCGTACGCCACTGCTCGTCGCCATCATTAAGTCAGGTATTCTCCCTGTCATGGGCGCACCCAGGATTTCTGTATGGGGGGAGCAAGTTGTCATTTCATGAGGGGGGTATGGGGTCTAACGGGGGAAAATAGTGACGCGGAAATTCGCGATCAAACGTACAAAAGAAAGTACAACGAATCATAAAAAACCCCAAAACAAAATGGGTTTACAAAACATTCAAATTACATAAATTAACATTCCAACAGTATCAAAACGTATGTTAACAACTCAAAATAAAAGTTCCATAATCTCAAAAAATCGATCAACCAAATCAAAGGCTACAAAAATGCATCCAAAGGTCTAAATAACAATGCAAACAAAAGTATCAAATTTCTAACAAGTCCCAGTTCGGGCGCCAAATTTCTAACGGGGGAAAATAGTGACGTAACTATAATAACTTCCAACCGAAAAGAAAATGTGCCGGGTAACTGCAGTGGTGATTCCTGGATTCGGGCGCCAGTCTTCCATTGAAGACAAAAAAAAAGGTTCCAAAGGATGTCGAAGTATATACAATCAAGCTATTAGTCAAAACGCAACTTTAATATTACCCAGAATGCGACTCAGCGCGTGCACCCACCTGGCAATACGAAAGTTGGGGACCGTAGTAAATACTTCCCGACAACCAGGCATGAAACAACTAAGTAAATTGTCTCCACGAGACAAAAAGTTCAAACTCAAAGTTTCAGGGTATCAAACACAAAAAAATCTATGTATTTAAACAAAATCAAAATACTATAAAACTGGGCTACAACCCGAATACAAAATATCGTCTGACACAAAAGGCGCAATTCAAAAAAGCAGGTACAAAATCGCATCACAATGGCGAACAACGAGCTGTCCAACAAATGGGACAATTCACAAAGTCCAATCAATTGATTCGATACTAACAATGAAATGTATCGAACTTTCTCAGTAAGTGCAATAAGTAATCAAAACTCGCCCTTTAAGACCCATTTAAAGGGGGGGGGGGCAACCTGAAAAGAAAGGAAAGAGTATTCATCAGGAGATGCGACTCAACGCGTGCACCTAAACCGATGATAACTCATGCGATTATCGTTAAACGAAACGCCCAAAAATATTCGAGGCGGCAAGTCAAAGAACCAACTTCGGATCATTCGTCCTCGGGGGCGATCAACGCTGCTCCCGCTCGGACGATATCCAATGGCTCCGTGACTTACCCCGGCGTCAAGCAATTTTAAAAATGTACACGGTAAAGGGGCATAAAAACGGAAAATTTTAAAAAACAACGAGATTTCAGTTTTCAACAATGAAAAAACAATAGCTATATACAATTAAAAGGACGAAAACCCACATCACTAAAAAAGGGGGTAAATTCTCCAGATGGTGAGCATAATCAAAAACTATAACAAAAATTTAAATTACAATAATATTCAAAATGGGGAACTTTCGGGAGCAATAAATAAGAATAGACGGTGGAGCGATCTAACAGGAAAAGGGGGAACCTCTATGCGTCGCTGAGCTTGCGCGCCAAGGAGGAAGCAGAAAGTCGGCCTGGCCAGCGCCGACTCCGTGCGCTCCCCGCACACACACTCTCAACTCAATTTACTTATCTTTCTCATTTAACAAAATAAACAAACAAAATGAAACTTCCCATCGGTCTAAACTACGGCTACATGTGTGATTTAAATCGATTACAATCAATTAAGTAATTTGTACTTTATATGGGGGGGGGATTAAATGAACAAAAGAGATCTAAAACTACAGATTAAGATGCGTTATTTACAACTAGGATAACTTAAAACGGAGATTTTTGTTCACCAAAAATCTTCGTTACATGGGGGTCCTCCCCCGTAAAATTTTGAAAATTTAGCTCTTCTTAGACGGAAAATCAGGCTACTTCTATTTTCAAAAACTTTTTTGAATTAACTCTCGAGAAATATGAGATTTTCCGAGACTATGCTGATATTACAGAAATATATCTTCATCATGCTGATAGAAAGAAGGAGTCTTCAGGAAATCTAGATTTCAGAAGAAGATCGAGCGAAATTAACAATTAAGGACATTGCTGTCGGCAACGATGTGTTCCTCCAAGGAAAACGATGTTTCATGACATTGATACTTTTTTGAACTCATTTCCTTTCCCATCTTTTCTTTTTCTCTCTTCCTCTTTTCCTTTTCTCTCTTTCTCTTTTCCGCTTTTTTTCCTTCCCTTTTCTCCTATTTTCCTTTACTCTCCTCCTTCTTTCCTTTCCTTTCCTCTTTTCTTTTCTTCCTATGGGGGGGGGGGGGGCGTGGCCCCCTTGCCCCCCCGGATGCGCCCATGCTCGCTGTTATGATTGGTGGAGATACAACTTACGCCTGATTTTACGTTAATTGGAGGACCGTCCCACTGTGTGTTCGTTCGGCAGTGAAACAGCAAAAAAAAACGTAGAATCTCAACTACATATACATCCGATTGAAGCGAATTTTGACAAAAATACTATTATGACCACCTACTATGCCCTGACGAGGTCAAACATTTTGCGCACCCTTTAGGGGCACCCTTCTTTACCCCCTTGTGACCCAATTTTTTCGAAAAATTAGGGTAGCTCAAAATTCCCAATTGTTTATTGCATAAGCGGAAAAAACCCAAAATTCTAAGACTTTCAGCAATATCCGCATGTCAATATCGATTTTCGTCTTCGAACCTCAAAGTTCGATATCTGCCAATAATTTTCAAAAAAACCATAACTCCGCCAAAAACGGTCCGAATTGAAAAAACAAAGTGCCTAAAGTACTCTACAAAACGATTGCTTTTCCGATTAAAAGACATTTTTTAACTAAATTTACACTGTTGCCATTGGACCCCTATTTTGTTTTTGTTTTTGTTTTTTGTTTTTGTTTTTTTTTTTTTCAAAATTATCTCAAATTTTTATCAAACAATGTTCTTGAAAAACGATCCAAAGCCACAACTGCGGCTCAAAAACTATCTGATGATGGTGAGGAAGTGCTAAATTGTGCTCCAAAGCCCACAAAAGTCTCACATTTTTCTTAAGAGCCACAAATGGCCCAAATAATAGTAGATTTCAGAATTTAATTATATCAATTTTTTAGGATTTATTACGACTTTTGGGGGATTCTGAGTGTGTTTCAGCACTTCCTCATCCTCAGCGGACAGTGAGCCAAAATTGCGGATTTGAACGATTTAATGCGAAATTGGCGAGGCAGTTCTCCGATCGGTACCGGTCCGCTCGATCGAAGAAATGGCACAGCAGCCAAACGTCTTCTCAGTGCTATTACCTATCCAAAATTGGCATTCCGAGCGCGGAGCCTCGTGGAGCTTTTTTTTGTAGGCCTTTCCAAAAATTGAAATTCATCATTCTGAAGAGCTATTAGGCCCTATTATGGCCCCCCAAAATTTTTTTGCAAAAAACGTTTGTATATACCTCAAATTCAAGCAAACAGTATGAAAAGTGACTTAGAATAAACACATCATCTTATATTTTACCATGTACCGCAAAAAATGGCCAACTTTCAAACTTTAAAGGAAGGTCGATTTTCGCCATTTTTGAAGAGTCGAACTACCTGCATGTATATTCTGACGGAAATATGACACCATAGGAATTTTACGGCTTGTAAAGGATGCTCCGGTCCTTAAGGACTGTGAAAACCCTAAAAAAGTTCGAGGGGGCAGAGACTTCGGTTTTAGGTATGTGCGTCCGTCCATCCCGTACTCTATTTGGTCCCAGGGCCCAAACGTGACGTCCTTTGATACGTCCATATAATGTTGCGGCTTGACGATGACGGTCCCCCGGAAAACGTTGAATGATGCTGAAGGCAGTGGCGTCGCGTGTCATCTGGCAACAATACAACTGCTCCATTTAAACTCATTAAATATATCAAATTTTCCTTGTGCACTGTGCACCCCCTGAATTCGATATTTTACATGAGATTAAATGGCTAGACTACATTGTTGCCAAATTGCACGCGACGCCACTGGCTGAAGGTGATTCCAGGCGAAACTTTTCCAGAATTTAACCCCATGTACAGCGCCACTTAGTCGCTGCTTGAGAATGTCGAGTTTTTGGCATTTTAAACTGGAACCAAAGAAAAAACGCACATCCAAGTACATCGTCACCAGTGAGTTTTTTTTATTTCATTTTTTTTTTATTTTTTGACCCCTATACATGCACGGAGGAAAAAAAAATCGATCATGAGAACTGAACTTCGGTTCATATGGAACACCGAGGTGTTCGGTTACAGGAACCAAAGTTTTCGGTTATGAGTACCGAACTTCAGTTAGGAGTACCGAAGGTTTCGGTAAGTGTGACTAATACTATGACCCAAATTATGTTCCTACTGAACCACTTCGGTACTCCTAACTGAAGTTTGGTTCTCACAACTGAAAACTTCGGTTACTGGAACCAAACACCCTCGGTGTTCCATATGAACCGAAGTTTTTTTCTCCGTGTGAACAAGATATGTTGAGAATTAAAGCCGCAATATCGGAAATTCATTTCGCCATGTACGCTTAATGAGTGCGAGTGAGTTAGGTAGAGTAGACTAAGGTCTCAGAATGAAAAGTATCAAGCTTTTCATTCAAATTAACTGTGGATATCCCAAAGAATTAATGTCGGCATCTGTGATGCAACTCACTATCAGACACAATAATGAGATTAGATACACGCGCAACATTCATTACATTTCGCTTCGAGCTATCAAACTTTTACAACTACATATACATGGTGCATAGACCGATCCTTTTGATCCAAGAGACAAGCAAGTTAAGTTCATGAGCCGAGTGTATGTAATAATTATTCGCGGAAGGCACGGTGGAAGACGGAAGATCAAATTTGAATGAGCTAGTCAATGTTGCCAGACTTGACGTAAAAAGTAGCACACAACTTGCATTCTTTGAGAGGATGAACGGTTTTCGGCCCAATTGATTTATTATGGCAACGGTGGAATCTATATAATTGTCAACAGCTTCAAACCAGTTAACTCAAAGATAACAGCACAGGTGTCTCTTATATTGATAGACACAAAAGTTTCGGACCTAAATTTTGATTGGCTTATTGTTAGGCGGTTGCTCTGCTGCGTGTGCCCTAAGATATGTTTGTGGATTACCCGAAAACTCAAGGTGCCGGGATTTTTCCCGGGAACATTCCCTCATGATTAATACAAGAGAGAGCAGCGAGGACTCACGCATTTTGTGTGTATTTAAAAAAAATAAGTGTACGTATAGATAAACCCAGTGGTGAGGCGTGCGATTTGGCAACGTTCTTTTTTTGCCATTTAAACACATTCGAAAGGTCGAAATGCCTGGTCATCGCCGATGACTCCAACTTTCGACTTTTTTGGTGAATTTAAATGAAGAAAACACGTTGTTTCCAAATTCCACGCTTCGCCACTGGATAAACCCCCTCAAACCTATAAATAAAATGTTTATCACTTCACGTTTTTGGAAAGAAGTGCGGCTTGCATTTATTCATTGTAACCGTGTCATTGCTTGTCGACTCATGATAAGTATAGTAAAATGACTTTTTATCATTTTGGCACAGGTAACTTGTAACTTCCCGTTGCTTTAAGAATTCGGGATGACTTTCATATTCCATTTGTTGCAAATCAAATTTTTTGACCACGCTCGCCTTTTATCTGTAGGAGACTTTACCGGAACTATACCGCATCGTATAGATAAATCAAACTCCCATCCCAAGTCTCTTTTCGAAGACGGATTGCATCACCGGTATTTAAATAACCATCAATCAATCGAATAACGTCATTGCCAGCAATTTTTCAGATAATTGAGCAATTTCCTTCACCTATTGCAAACTGCAATCTTCGTAATTTCCCTTAATTTTTTAGTTTATCACGAGGTGTCTTTTTGTCATTGAATGAATCAGACGTATAAGATGAGTGGTGATCTCTGGTGTGATCGGTCAATAATATCCTTTTTCAATACTGGTTTTTTGTATAAAGAAGAAAAAAAAAATCGCAAATTTTACTACAAGCTCATTGGCCATAATTTTGACAGAAGTTTTCTTTTATTTGGGACCATGGATGGTTTTTTAGGCGCATTTCATGGATGGCTCCTGCGGAATAAGAACACAATTCCTACTTTACAGATCGATCAATTCAATGGATCTTCGATATGCTTCCCGTCATCATACTTTTATCTTAAGTTTATAATTAATGAGGGGGGGGGGAGTAACATAGCGTGTGTCTTAAATCTCATCTGGAATTTCTTAATTGCCATACTTTCGGTGAACAAAAGTGGGTTGTTTATACATCTTAGGGGCAATATCACCCGCAGTTTCGTAGCGTGCAATTTGGCAACGTTGTACTGTGTCCATTCAAACCCACCACGCGTTGTGAAAGGTTGAATGCGAAGGACCGAAGGTGCTCACCAAACACCCAAAATCTCGATTTTTTTTTCATGGGTTTGATTGGATGAACTGTGACGTCGCTCGCGGTTGCACGCTATACGCCACTGATCACCCGCGTCCTCTTACGAGCAGAGTAAATATAGTCTCACGAGGTAAATTATAATCTGATCGTCGGTTCGTTTGTTTACACGTCTTGTGTCGCAATCATAAATTGAACACAAAAGAAGGAAAAATATTTTCATTTTAAAGGTGAGGTCACCATTTTTTTTTTTTTTTTTTTTTTTTTTTCTGTACACGTGTTGCTCTCCAACAATTTAATACTTTCTTGACTTTTATCAATTACGTCATATCGTCTCCGTGACGATGGAGGAGTCAATTATTTGTACTTACTTTGATTTTTTCCTCCTAGCTCGTGCGGCGCCTTTTTATTTTAAAGTATTCTCTTCTTTTCCTTAGAGTACCAGCATATCGCGCATGCATTCAAACTTTGTCTTTCATGACGAAAAATAATAAATAAATAATTACAATATTACTCAATTTTTCCTGCTCTTACTTTCAGAGATGAAATAATTGACTACGTCATGAGGATGAGAAGCGAAGAAATTGAGAGGAAAACAAGGATGAATTGAGAGAAATTCTCAACTCCAAACCCACACATGACTTATTACCTATACCACACCCGCTTAGAATGCTTTAAATAGTGCAGTCTTTGCCGCGCAGCATCATAAACTCGTTATAAAAAATTGAAACAGTTATCCGTCTTAAAATGAGTATGACGTTACTGATTATGACGAAAACCGATTTATAATCTGGTGGAAACAGTTAAATTTTAACCGCAGCCCGTTTTCGGCTGAGGAACAGCTGATGTTTACGTCATAAAAATAATCGCATTTTTCCCCGATTTATTGCGCAATGGGTCTGTTGCATACTTTTGCTTTAACAATGTAGAACCTTGATTCTTATGTAAAATTCGGCGAAAATAACGATGCGCACATTAAAAACGTTCAAAATCAACTCATAAACTCAGGAAATCACTTGAATTTCAAACAGCCCGCGCTACACTAGACACTATTTGCACCGGTATACTACAACATAGACGGAACCACCGTGCATAAGTAAACAACATCGTCACAACAAAATGATGGACTTTCTTTTTTAATACGTGAAATATAAGCTGGATTTACCGTCATGGTCTTTTCGGTTTATCAAAGATTACAAAATAATATAAGAAATGTAAGCACCTAAACAAAACATTCCAATGTTTGTAAGTTCTGTTCATGTTTACATAAACGAGATGGTTCCATATATGTAGTTATAAGTCGGTGATATAGTGTCTAATGTAGCGCGGGTTGTTTTAAATGAAAGGTATTTTCTGAGTTAGTGAGTGGATTTTGAAAGTTTTTAATGTACGCATCGTTATTTTCGCCGATTTTCACGTTAGAAACAATGAGTTATATTGATGCAGCAAAAGTACGCAACAGACCCATTTCGGCAATTTTCGCTTCACCTTTCAATCCCTTCTTCATCAGTTCACCAACCTTAGACCTCCTCTTTTGAAAATGTGTTGGTTACGACACTGACGGAGCCGGCTTTGAAAGTGAACGCCTCAACTATCGAAACGCAATGAAGCATTCTCTTTGCTGTCTTTACAATGCATCATGAGGCGTAACTTAATTTATCGTTTCAAAATATTCCATCCCAGTTTCTTTACCTCTATGAGGCAAACCATAAGCAGCCAATGCTTATGACATTTTTGGATTTGACGTATTTAGAATTAGGGCGAAAATTCAGACATTTTCGACTTTCCTTTGGGGGGGGGGGGGGTGCAGTATCGCGAGATTTTTGAATGTAGTATAGGGTCATTTAATGATGATTATCCCATCCGCAACATTTTTAAACGCAACATTTTCCACGCTAAAACTATAGACTTTTTTAAATTTTTCATTGATAAGAAGTTTGAACATCCCATACACCCCTAGGGGTGTCGTACAACCCTTACTCACTTTATCCCTAAGAAGGTAATAATTCCAAATTTGACTTTGTAAAATGTTGTTTTAAAATTTTGCGGGTGGGACGATTAAGATTAAATGACCATGTATTTGGGTCACACTTATTAGAAACACCGACGTTATGACATCACCCAAAATTATAGTCCAATGATGTAAAACTTACAATGAGGCTTGGTTATCGCGCTTGAAAACATCAATAAATGACTAGGTCAAGCCTATTGCCTAAAATTTAGGTTTACATTTTTAAGCATTTTTGACTTTACAACGCGTGCGGAAGGCAATAACTTTGCTGAACCGAATAGTTTTCTTCAGCAGTGTTGTCAGGAATCGTCCGAATTTCCCATTTAACTCAATGGAAAATTCGGATATTTTCTGCCATAAATGGTAACACTGATCTTTCGAAACGAACGAGATGAGTCGCAATTAAATATATAGCGCATGCGCAATAAAACGTTTTTCATAGTTCGTGTTAGAATGCACGCTCTTCATTCTCACGACATCTTTTGAGTGCCCTTCATACTGGAAGCGCGACGTCATAATGCGAGGTAACAGGAGTAGGAGGGTAAGTAAATGAAAAGTCATTTCGAGGAAACGGAAACTATATCTTCGCTGTGCGTGACGCAAATTGGGACTACATATAACCGTCGACTAAGATTAATTTTCTTGTAATCCTTTTACAATTAATTGGGAGGAAGAGGGAGGGCTCGGGGAATATAGTTTGCTTTTCTGAGAAAAATGTTTTTCGCAAGGATGTTTTCCTCCACTGAACTGAAGCGCCCCTTTTCAGGAGCCGTTTTTAATTCATTATTGTATTATTATTTGCAGATGACGTAACGAGTTGAAAGATTTGGATGGAATAGATGACTACAGTCTTAATCCTGAATTATCTATACGCTCAATCGCACTTTATCTTTCAAATGATTACATCGCATCGCATTACATCATTGTTCTGCATTTATAAAGCGATAGTAATGAATAAAATGTTTCATCTACCTGGATAAACGTTTTGATCTCGCTTTCTTTCTCAGAGCTTCGCTATTATACCTACCCACGCTCTCTTTAAAGTTGGGATCAAAATCCATCAGTCATATATATATAGGATGATCAAAATGGCTAAATCTGTTTTTTACTCCAAAAGAATGGTCATATTATTGTGTATTTACTCACTTTTGTAGAAAGAAAAAAAATTCTCTTCTTTTTCTGTTTTGTTCTTTTAGGTAAAACATTTTAGATCTAGGTATAATTATTTTGTTAGTAGCTTTTACCCTGGTAAAAATGGTCTTCAGAGGTCCACAACCAATTAATTTCCCATCCCGTGTGGATATCGTATGGATCTTTTTGGATACAAATGTGGATATATCTATACAGATCCATAAGATATCTATACATGTCGGTATGGATCCATTCACATCTATACTCTGTATGGGCAACGAATTGGTTATGGATCTGTATGGACCATTTTTACCTTACTGATTAGAAGAAGAAGAAAAAGAGAAAAAAATGGGTTCGCCTGGCTAACTATTCGTGAATTTTGCGCAATCTAAACTATTGATTGTACAAGACTTACCCTACAAATTAGGTACTCAAACCAATTATAGGTAACTATACGGTACCAATTACGACTATTTTGAGTGTAATGGATTAAGTGTAAATCGTGGTAATTTGTTGGTACCTTGTACCAATATATTGGCTGCAGTATAGCAAAATTGGTAAGTACGACGAATAAATCATATTGCACAAATTTCTCTTATAATTAGTCAGACAAATCAATTTTTTTTTTCAATGGAAGGTATTTGAGCCATGGCCATGAAATTAAGAAACCACAATTTCTTCGCGTTTTTCTGAAAATTTGAAAAAGAGGATTTAGCGACTTTTGATCCTACATGCTTGGATGTTTGTATGAACTAGGATCTGAAAGAGCAAAACTCCAGCGTTCTTCGGACTTTTTTTCCCGCACTATATAGGAAGTTTATTTATTAATTCAATAGCTAAATCGGAAGTGACAGCGAGCGAGTGTGGGGGGGGGGGGAGAGGTCAGAAAAAATTGTTAGAACACGCATAGTTCGTCGACTTAAGTCGCCGAATTAATTTTAAATTTAAATTAATTAATTCGGCAGTCTTCCATTCAAAAAAATTCAGGGTCAGCGTCGTCCTAGTTTTGATTCCGCTATTCTCATGTTCCTGTGTAGGTTTCCTCTTACTGCTCACCATAGCCATCAGTAGCCGCTCACTCCACCCAATAACCTGCGTTTGTCACTAGACTCCTCGCGCCGATCATGCAAAATAGGTGAAGTAATTACTCCGGAAAAGCCAAGGTCAATCTTGACCTATATCTGACCCGGCCAATCTGCCATGCAATCGTCATCGTCTTCAGTCTTGGTCTCGAGCGAAGACGCGTCGTGTTTATTAATCGCGTGCGATGATTGTTGTGCATCGCGGCTGGTGAGTGGTGAATAATCGTCTCGGATTTACGCTGCCGCGCGTGCGTGGGCCGTGGGGCCGCCGCTTCAGCCAGCGCCAGCGCAGCGTGCAGCAAACAGCAGCAACACCACTCATCAGCTAGCAAGCCGATTAACAAAATTGATCGTGCACTGAAAATAAAAATGGGAGAATATACGATTATATTCAAGGCAATAGTTCCTGAAAAGAAACAAAAAAAAACAAAAACAAAAACGAAGAAACAATTATTTGTGAGATATATTTTTACCAGAATATTCAATTTATCAACCAGAATCTGGTAAATGTCTGAAAAAGTAGTTGATGACTCCATGGCAGTATCATAATCGGTGGTGCGGTGGGTAGTGTACAGTCCGTTCAGAGTTGCCACTTTATTTAAATTTATTATAATGCCATTTTTTTAATTCACCGAGGATTACTCCCGTTGACCATATCTAATATGAGGGTGGATTTTAAAGTAAGTTTCCCTATTTTTTTTCTCAGAAACCGTTATTGCTAGAAAAAAAAAACCCAGCGTTGAAACGTACGTACTTTCAGCTTTCTAACGAGCTTTAGTTTTTCAAATTTGGCTTACGCGTTGCGGAGATATCGTGGATTTTCCTCACCCGACTCTCCTTCAAACGTGCCCACTGCCCACCTTTTCACGCAGCATAGAAAACTGCGAGTTTCGGCAGGCGATGCGCATATCTCCAGATCAGACATCTCAATAACACCTAAATGCATGTTGTTTACTAAATAGACTACTCTTTTACTCATAAAATGATCCAATTTGTATCGACCTTCAAAATTTCGGTCATTACTATGAAAGTGCAATCATCATGAATTGGAAATGGATTAACATCTTGCGCCAAAACCTGGTTCAGGAGTGTGGGGAAAGGGCAAAGAATTTTACAACGGCTGTATACAGAAATTCTTCTTCTTTCGTGTCCGAATCACCAATAAAGTTAAAAACTACAAGATTAAAATAGGTTAAATTTTAAAATTCCAAAATTTAGCCGCATGTATTGCTTTGTCATTTGCTGAAATTAGATCGTTCATGGTACAAGAAAATTCCATCGCATTCCAACAGAAATTGTTGCACCGATATAACAAACAGTGACGTAGCGTACTGTGGCAACGTTGTAGTTTGTCCTTTTAAACCTATGAAATAAATCGAAGTATTACGTGTTCGGTGAACACCCTACCTTTCGACCTTTTACATGGGCTTAAATGGACAAAATACGACGTTGCCAAATTACATGCGCGCTATGCCACTGATACAAATTCAAGAATCTAGCGGGTGACTATGTCAAAAAATGAGGTGAGATGCCTGACCACAATGTTATAACTTGTTTCAATAAATAATTGCTCTATTTCACTTTTTCAAAGTCTAAAACTCATGTTTTCTAAAAAGGTGGGCACGATTGAAAGAGAGACGGTTGAGGAAAATCCACGATATCTCCGCAACGCGTAAGCCAAATTTGAAAAACTGTAGCTCGTAAAAAAGCTGAGAGTGCGTACTTTCCAACTCCGGGTTTGTTTTTTTCCAACATTATTAGTTCCTGAGAAAAAGAACCGGTAAACTTACTTTAAAATCCACCCTCGTATTACTCAGATCAGTTTAGTTTATGGCTGGAGTATGCTATGCGGTGGTGCGGTGGCTGGTGTACAGTCTGTTCAAAGTTGCCGCTTTATTTACATTTAATGCAATTTTTTTAATTCACCGATGATTACTCCTGTTGACCATAATATTACACGGGTCAGTTTAGTTTATGACTGGAGGATGCTAGAATACTCGCATCTGTAATCTTCTCACAATCTGTGGAAATCACCGTTAAATTATCGTTTTTTTGTTTTTTGTTGTTTTTATTTTGGTTTTATTTTTTTCAAAGTCAGTGCCGACTCTACAGATCAGAGTATTTTCGTGCGCTGCAGTCATACAATGAACTGAACTGTGTATTATTTTGGTCAACCGGTGGATCTATCAGCGATGAATCGAAAAATGTCATTGCATGTATACTATACACAGAGGCAGTTCTGAGCCAATTATCATTTTTCTCCAATTTCAATTTGCGCCAAAGAATTGAGCATTTGAAAAATCGAAAATTGAAGCCTCAAAGGATCGATTCGTTTCCTTAGGCCCTTACTGAGGAGATATCAATGCATCGCAAGTCATGCACAATTCATTCACTGACAATAAAAAAAAAAAAAAAAAAAAATCAGAAGCACAATGATTTGTCATCTGAAAACAGATTCAAACGGAAGGGAAAGCACTTTTGCCAAATTGCACGAGCTATCATTGCGTTATGCCCTCTATTTGCTCTCTTTTTCACGTCTTAGAGCCGTTCTATCGTAGATGGTTTCTTGCAGACAGAAACTCATTTCAAATATTATAAGAAAGCAATAGCAGATGGTTTTGGTTCCTTTCTACGTAAAACGGTCCGCATAGTTTCTATAAGGGCAAAAACGGAGACTTTTTCTAACCACCGCAAAACTCCTACTGCCGTGTTACGGGAGAGAGCAGGGACCAAATAATGTTCGGTCCCGAGCGTAACTTACGCACGGTCACATGACCGGCGTAAGCTCTCTGATTGGTCGAAACCGCACGCAAGATGCACGCAATTCAATGCTCGGGACCTAACATTATTTGGTCCCAGTAAGAGCACATTTTGGGAAAACTGACTATGAAGTTTCAAACCTAAAATTAATGAGTTCAAAATCCTCCGTTTTTCATGGAACTTTCAGGAAACATCACTCAGGATGTTTGAAATCGTTGAGATGATCAAAAACCGACAGATTTTGTCTTCGTCTACAAAAAAATTACGTTTTTCCTTTCATGTTACGCAAGACAGCAGTACAAGTCCTATAAAACCAATGGAAAAATTAGATGAAAAAGTAGATGACGCTGCGTTCGCGCTCTTACTGCTCTATCTCTTCCGTGGCAGTGAAATACCCCGAAATACATGGCAGGAGCAAACTGAAGCGCGACTTACTGCTCTCTTGCTTAACTGAACAGCAATTTCCACGGACTTACTGATTTTCGACAGCTCTCGTTTATTGCGAAAAAGGCGTATTTTCCATCTTTAGGTTCAATAGATTCTACAGATTTAAATACATTAAATTTTGAAGAAAACTCAATTTCGAAAATTTGTGACTTACTGCTCTTTTCGGTAACACGGCAGCCTAGTTATGCTTTATTAGGTACTAAGCAATAGTTTTCAGTCACTTATCGATTTATTCGGAGTCTGAGTTCTTTCGAGCTGATTGTTGTGGAAAACAACCCCCGCGCGCGCGCGCGACCTACATCTTGTCTGAGGCATTCTCGTGTACATAAATGGAACTGAGGCCAGTTTAAAAATTACAGAATGCCTCTTGTTAGTTCCGCGGTGGGAATAGTGCATCAGACACAAATGAATGGAATCTCAAGCTCACAAGTTCTCATCATTCATTAAATGCATTCGGTGCGAGTGAATGATTTTTTTTCCCCCCATCCTCGTACAACATCAGACACATATAGTTATCCAGTTTTCTCGTGATCTCATTGTGACGTTGAAATCATATACGATTATGGATTGACAAATGCTGACACAAGTGCAGAGGAAGAGCTCAATGGATTTGGAGCAGAATTTGATACTAAATTATAAATGGTTTTAGTAATGACGCGTCTGAAAGTGAAAAAGTTCGTTGCAAGCGTTTCAAACTGTCTCTCTCACGACCATGTGACCCTCGTATATCGCTATCTATTTTTAGTATTGAATTTCGAATTTGGGGACTTGTTTCGCCACATTTACTTCTCAAAGTCGCATTCAAGTGACACGAGAAATTCATTTCTGCCCAAAAAAAAAAAAAAAAAAAAAAAAAAAAATACACAAAACATGTCTCTGTATAGATGCGATTTTAGCAATGTGAGTAAGATAGCAGTAATAAGTAAGCTCAAAATTAAGATTCGCAACTAATCCGCTGCAGAGACTCTCTTTTTCATAAAAATATATCAATTTATTATTATATATGTATTGTTATGAATATGCATTGTTGTATTGTTATAAATATGTATATATCTTTTTCCTGTTACCTTCAACTGTTGAGAACTGCGATTTGCGCATTTTATTTGGGAGTGGTCTAAGCTCTAAGCCTTACAGCATCATTTCAAATATCTGTGTTTTTTTTTCTCTCTCTTTCCTTTTCTTTTTCTTTTTTCCATGAACCTCCAATTTTCCTGCTCTCTAAAATTTTTTGTCCTCTCTTTTGTGTTGCAGGTTTTAACCGCTTGCATTGGTACAATCACACTCAGTTGCTCGTGAGCGCGGAGTCTAGCAACATCACCTTCTTAAGGAATCTCCCCTTTCTCTGATTTTCGCGCTCATAAAAAGGAGTACCCCCGGTGTTTAAAAATTTGTTCTGCTACAGAATAGTTTTTCAGTTTTGTTACTCTCAGTTTTATTTCTCACGTTAGTTCGAGAAAATCGCGTTCAGTATACACCGTTGAGTAGCCTTTGAATAATCTGAATAATCTTTTTTTTTCTCTGATTCAAAAATCACGTTTCTTTTTTGGGGGTTTGTATTGAATACTGGATAGGAAAGTAAGTTTTAGTGAAGTGGAGTGAGATTTTTTTTGAGTGATTTCATCCTCGGTTTGGTTCACTGGAAGACGGTGATCGCTTCAGAAAATATGTGCGGTTGTTCTCGCGCGTCAAAAGTTTTGTGAACTCGTCCGTTCTTGTTCTCTTCGATTAAAATCAAGTGTGGTGGCTGCTGAATGTTGGAATCGAATTGTTCGCGGTGAATGCATCTGTGCGCGGAACCATGGCCGATTGTAGTTTTTGGTGACGCGCGGGAAAGTATCGATGAATGATTATTTGCGGTAATTTTTGAGTTGGTGATTTTTCCCCCCTTTGTTTTCTTAAATCTGTTGACGGAATCTCGTTATCACAATGTCGGGCTCCACTGCCATTAAAATGTCTCAAAATCAGACGCGAGCTATTTTTATGCACATGCCCCAGGCTGTTCCGATCGACATATCTTTTAAAGAAGTCACATTCGCAGTTAAAGATGGCTTTGGAAAAGGTAAGATTTTTGTTTTTGTTTCTGTTTTTGTTTTTGTTTTTTTTTACGTATCATTGCCACACGCAATTTTCCATAGGGATCGACCTTCCCGCTGCGCTGCATACGCGCAATAAGTATGCAACGGACCCATTGGTACATTAAGAGAGTTGCATAGTTTTGAAACAGTGGAAATTTGAAGGTTATGATTTTTACAAATTTAGCCGCGAAAAACACGGTGATATCAAGAACAGTGAAACAAACAAATCATTTCTTTAATTGGGCCGCTAATTGCATCAGAAAACAAAGTAAGCCCTTAAAAATGAATTGCAGAGGAGGGGAAAAAAGAAGAAAAAAAATTATTTTAAAGCCAAATAGAGTGTATTAAAAACCAACAACGCCCCCCCCCCCTTCCCCATTGTGTAAGACCACAGAAAAATAGAAAACATACTTTTAGAAATTTAAAAAAAAAAAGTTTTTGGTTCTTCCTGATGTTGAATTCAGTTTTGTGGATTACTTTCGTTTCTACAATGGGGCTCTTGCAAACTTTTGCTTCAGGGGATTGAATTGTTGATTCTTGCAAAAAAACCTGTAAAAATGACCATGAGTTCACTAAAAATTACGAAAAAATCGAGCTTAATGGCGGAGAGACGCAGGTATCATGGCAGATTCCAGATCTATACACTAGGCCGTATCTCTGAGCTTCTGTAGAGAAAGTGACATAATAGTCAGGAATCTCCCATGATACCTGCGTTGAACCGCCATTACGAATTTGCCGTTATAGCGCAGTTATGTAAGTTTGTTACTGAATTTTAGGCTTTTGTAGTGTCATTTTCGTGATTTTCGCTGGTCATTACATCAGATTATTGGACTATTCATTTGCTCACAGCAAAAGTTTGCAAGAGCCCCATTAGCGGTTCAATTATGAAAGCTGGACAAACACAGTCATCTTTATGAAGGCATGACTTACGAGAGGTGTTACATTATGTCACAAGTCTTCTTTGATGAAGAAAAACAACTCAATTTCATTCATCCATTAATTATCCTCGTCTCTCGCATTTTAACCTCGGAGACAGTAATTTTCGTTTTGCTCCGCCAGAATAGAGTCAATCCCAGGATATCCTCTAAACATTTTCCCATGGTTATTTTACTTCTTATTATTCTTCTTTTTCGTATCCTTTACTTTTTCTAATCGGTATCTAATGTTTCAACGTTTTCTCGATGACAATTCTTCGCGAAGCGCATCATTATATTTGCGCCTTATCGTACTCTTGGCACGGATCCCTCTCATCCTTGAATTAGTCGTATAGACTTGACAGGAACTGGCAAGGTGCAGTTCCACTAAAATGTATACCTACACTGTGTGTATTCCTGTTAAATACGGATAGTTAATTGTGATCATTTTCTGATTAACGCTGAACACTCGACAGTCAAGCGAGCTTCTAGCAATAATCATGGAATGTGTCTCTCTCCTCTGATACTAGCACGCGAGGCCGCGCTTCAAAAGGACGCGTTTCCTGGAACTGAACTCGGATTATAATTGTATCTACCGAACTGTAGAACATGATATGAGAAAGATTAAGGTAGTGTCTCATCATTCTGCAGTGAGATTTCAATCAGCTAGGTAGTGCCACCGGTCTTTTTTTTACTGTAAGTTGACTTTGATGGCATGCCATTTCTTACTGAGACCAAAAATCCATGATGGGACACAATGCGTTAGTTTTTGCTCGATTTTTTTTAAGCTCAGTTCCAGCAACATCAACTATACAACTACAACTTTATCTAAACGCAACCAACTTTAGAAGGATTCCTGAAAAAGTAATTGAGCAACTAATTGCGCGAGTCCTGTATAGTGTATTTATGCTTTTTTCTGGTTTCAGAAAAAAATTGTACCTAAGCCATGAAAGTCAAAATCTGTAACCGATACTTGTTGCACTATCTAGTGATCCTCTGCTGATCCGGATGCATTGGCGGATACAGGGGGGCGAAGGGGGCGATCGCCCTCCCCGTTCGATCCAAAAAGGGGGAAAAGAGGGGGAAGAAGGGGGTAAAAAACAGCGAAAAAGGAAAAAGGGTCGACACTGAACGCACAGAAATTAAAAACAGAAAGGTCGATCAAACGATTCTCACTAAGACGATACAAATCTTTAGTCACAGAGACACCGAAATTCCTTACGTTGCGTTGACACAGAAAATGAAAAATAATTCTTTTAAATACTGATTGTTTGCGAAAGTAAATGAGAGAGACGACAATCGGCATGCAACTTGTGTAGCTCTGAATTCGAGGTTAGGCTGTCGAAAAACGTTGACGTACGTTGCTAAAAATCTTGCTGGCTAGTATGACCACTAGTGCCGCTAGATTATTTGCGAGAAAATCGTTTACTAAAACACTTTGCAAATTAGTCACAAAGTAAAGAAATAATCAGTTTGGCAAGCAAGTAGTTAGTTTTTTTTTTTTTTTTTTTTTTTTTTTTTTTTTTTTTTTTTTTTAAATTTATTATGTATTACGTTAATCTATAGAAACTGGACAGTCTGGCCCATCAGAGGAGGGAGGGGGTTTCCTGTCCAAATTCATCTTATAATAATCTTAAGGGAGATTCATATTCCGATTCTATCAGCAAGGTCAAGCGATTCCGATAGGATTTGGCTCATGGGTCATATAGCAACTCACAGCCCTTTGCATCTATCGACCCCTCGTCGTAGAGTTTCAAGATTTGTTATTATAGGTGACCTTTGGTACAATGTGCGGTGATGTCTACTTGTGACTCATCTTCTCATGATAATAAAAAACACGCTGGAGTTCTCAGCATTGCATGTCGTAAAAGCGTGCTTTGCATTTCGTATCTCTGTTACATTTTTATTGATCCCAAAAAATCGAAGGAATTTCCAAGAAATTCAACGAAGGTTGTAAAGATCCTAGTGGAATAATGGGGCAGTTGCAAGGGTCTGAAATGGTATGCATTTTATAAAGAAAATGAAAATACTCGATGAGCTGAGAACAAAAATGCCTTTGGTTTCTAAGTAAGCTCCGAAGATGAGATTTCGGCCCAAAACACGAATTGTTTTAAATGAGAATTTTGCCTATACTCTGTTCACGATAAGAAGGCGGGTGAGAATTCAGGTAGTAATGCACTATTTAGCAACAGTGCGGCTATGCTGGCTACTCCAACCCTTCGCAGTGGCCCTTGTTCTCCCGAACTCTCTCTTGGCACGGAGGATTTCCAAGAACCGACAGACTCAAACATTTACACACGTCTAGTAAAAATTGCGAACGGTCAAAAATACGAAAAAACGGACGAAATTTTCGCCCTAAAGGGCCAAAACTCGACAAAAATAGTCGACTTTGAATATTGATGCCTCTCAGAAATTCGTATTTTTCAGTCCGAATTAAATTCAGGATATTTCGTCTAATATCGAATTTATGAGCGTCATCAATATTTAAAGTCGACTATTTTTGCCGAGTTTTGGCCCTTTAGGGCGAAAAAATCGTCCGTTTTTTCGTATTTTTGACCGTTCGCAATTTTTACTGGACGTGTGTAAATGTTTGAGTCTGTCAGTTCTTGGAAATCCTCCGTGCCAAGAGAGAAGTCGGAAGAACAAGGGCCACTGCGAAGGGTTGGAGTAGCCGGTATAGCCGCACTGTTGCTAAATAGTGCATTACTACCTGAATTCTCACCCGCCTTCTTATCGTGAACAGAGTATAGTGATGTCACTACGCACACTATTTTTCAAAACTCGTGTATCTCCAAAACCGGGAAATTTAGGAAAAAACCAAAGGCACCAAATGTTCTTGGCTCATCAAGTGCTCTAATTTTCTTCATAAAAATCACAACATTTCAGACCCTTGCAACTGCCCCATTATTGACCTGATGGCTGCCGCCATGCACTTTTATGATTCGCGGAGGTAGAGACAGACTATGCCTTCTATGAGATCTAAATCCTAATGCGAGCTGTTAGGTGTGGCAATCTTTAACTTATTTTAAACAAAGTTATTTTCCATTAATAATTACTTTAAGCACTCTATTGGGGGTACAAAAGTACCACACCTTTCCCCCCTAACTTTTTCCCTAGTCGATATTTTGAGAATCGACTTTCACCATTCTTCCTCAAATCGAAGGGACACTCTGTTGTTTTGGTCGGCCTCCTAGTTTGGAGGGGAGGGGGGGAGGGGGGGGGTAAATTTAATATTTCAAAGGAGGCCCCCTTTTTAAATTTTTTTTATTGAATATTCAAAAAGAGCATACAATTTTAGTACAGATTTGCGCAAACAAAAGTTCGATATCTTCTTACGTGTTCGATAGATTGAAGGTCGAAGTTCAAAGTTCGATATCCGCCCCAATAAGAAAAAAAAAAGGTATGGTGCAAAAATATTCTACTTAGAAGTATTTTAAGGAAAAATACACTCTGATTCTCAAAACGTTTTCAAAAATTAGTTCTTGGACTATCGACATTTTGTAAATTTTTAAAAAAAAATTGAATAACTGACTTATCTGACAAACGCCGGTCTAAGCGTGAAATATGGACTGAAAAACTGTGTCTTGTCGCAATGTTTCTTAACGAGTTTGGCCCATTTATTTTAGGGAGGGAGGAGGAGGGCTCACCAACCACTTTCGTAAAAAATATAAAATAAAAATAAAACAATTGTGCATGCTTTTCGTGTCTGTCTCAGATCATTTGAATAAAAAATCGTTCGCGTTCTTTATTCTTTACTTATTTCGTATGCGCGTGTGATTTCTGTTAGTTATGTTCTGAACATGACATCAGTAGACTCCTTCTGCACATCTCTTATTATGTTGCACAGACAAACTCGTGCGCGGATTTAATCTCCAATCACAATCGTGTTTTCATTCCTTCTTCCCGTGTGCGCCGCATATTCATGCAAGCGCAAAAGGTCATTTTTTTAACCCGCAACAATTTCGAAAACCTCATAAACTCCTCTTTTTTTGTATTTTCCATTTTTTACCTTCTTTTTATTCTACGAGCAAGTTTTGTTTATGAATGGCAAAGTGCCTGTTTCAAGCTTGCATGATATCAACCAAGGTCGCCACTCATGTACACGTGCTGGAAAATCGCATAAATTCTCAGCATTTTCGCACAAAAACTATAATAGATCCCTCAGATATTACGGAACCCTGAAAAAGTGTAGGATTTTTTTTTTTTTTTTTTTTTTTTTTTTTTTTTTTTTTTAGGATGGTTGCACAACAATAATTAATTGGTGCTACCACCCTAACCAGTTGGCCATAGTTATTTTGTTTTGTTTTGTTTTGTTTTTTTTTACTTACAATAGTTATTACACGCATATTGCATGTCCTGCGCCGTAGGTAGTTGGAGAGATTATGAAACTAGTGTGCGCTACCCCAATACAATTGTACCTACATCTCGTAACGTATTAGTGCCGTACACATCATAAACCTAACATTTGTTGGGGAAGCGGCCCAACTTATTTAAGTAGGTAGTATTATTACGCTCCTCTGTTTGTTTATTTGGGAAACACCACAACCCACAACATTTATATGGGTAAGCGCCCGCGCCCTAACATTTGCTATTTGTAGATTCCTACCCTTCTAAGTAGGTCTGCTAAATGCTACACCAGAAAATGTTAGAAGTTTATTATGTGTACGACGCTATAGACAGTTTGTGCACTACCACACTTTTATTGGGGTATATATGATGTCTGTTTTTACCCAAGAAGATCCGAACTTCGGATGTGTACGCTCGAGTCTATGATGATAAAATCTGCTTTAGGAGTCCTTGATTGTAGTCAATATCAGTCAAAATCGTGCCACATTATTTGTCAGTTTAGAGCTATGCAATTGTGTGAGCAATGCGCTTTCTTCCTTGAGCAATGTGCTTTCTCTATTAGGCAATGTATACTTACTACATGCGCCGAAATGTCTGGGCTTCAATTCAATCTCTAACAGATCTATGTGTTGCTGACGGATACTTTCCTATTCGTCCGTTCGGAAAAGAAAAAAAAAAGTTCAGATAATAACTCAAAGGTTCTTTGTATTTATCATCTCCACCTGTTTTTTATTCGCACAAAGATAAAAAGTAAAAAAGTAAAAAGTAAAAAAAAAAAGTAAAAAAGTAAAGATAAAAAGTAAAAAGTAATCGCCCGCTTCCCTTTTTATTTAAATTTCAGGTGGTAGTAATACTATCGATAAACTTATTCTGAGGTTGATTACTTGCTACACGTAATAAATGATTGCTAATCCATTTCTTCAATCATAGTGGGATATAATCACCTCATTAGAACCATGCCAAAGAGTTAATCGCAGCAATTAGCACGCGCACGGCGGGTATCTTTAAGTGAGGCACGCAACTTTTTTTCTCTCTCTCCTTGACAAAACGAGGAAAAAGCTGCGCGTTAAAAGTGGATTTCATTCTAATGTGTTTTACGATGTTGCGAAATCCATCTGAAAATGTTATCCACAAATATGACCGTATTGCGAGGGTTTAAGATCATTGTTCCCGTTTAATTCTCAGCGTAAGCAGCATAAGTCACCAAAAACTGGCAACTACCAGTAGCAATGAACTGATCGTAGTATCCATTCATGTGTTGCAGAATCGTTTTGGTGTCAAAGTTTCTTAACTGGGAGGTGATCCATTATTTATAGGTTTAATTCTGATTATTCTTTCATCTGACAATGAGCTTCATGTAATGATCATTATTTTCATCCGCGGAAATAAAATCACATTTTTTTTTTTATTTTTTTATTTTTTTTGCGCTGGATAGGTTAATCTCATCAGAACGATGACAAAGATTTAAGCTTTTGTAATCTTAGAAACTGCCTCCATCCGAATGCGCCATGTAAGGTAATGAATGCATAGCGTTTGAATTTATTGGTTGTTTGCCGCCATCATGAAAACTAATAAGATTTTCCTTAGCCTTTATTCTGGCGACAAATTTTATAGGCGTCCAATCGCAAACCAGCAAAGCATGTAATTCAACAAAATGTTGGTTAGTGGCGAAAAACTGGTTGTCTTCGAGCATGCGCTCCCAGTGGTCGGATGGGGGGGGGGAGCTATGCCGACATTTCGAAGGGGGTTCTGGACACACCCAGTTCCCCAGTTGCATGGAGACGGAGAGGGTCCGGGAGCTCTCCTTGGAGAATATTTGATAGTTTAGCTTTTATTAGTCGCAAACTCAAGTTACACTTCTTTATTCAGATACTTTCAAGCTTTAGGTAATTGCTGGAAATTTTAGATATTTCGCAATTAAATGATAGCCTTTAAAGTACGGAGTGTTCATAAGACCCGGATTTTTCCAATTTTTCTCCCTGCTTTGTCACTGAAAGTTGTAAAACTTACTTAAAAACTGATCGAATAAGGTATATGTTGGAGGGCTGAATACTGCTTTCTTCAAAGAAGCTTTTTGGTAAAAGCTTAAATATGTTATTTCAACACACTTTTCCTCTCGTGTGTTTTTTCCCCGGTGAGCGCGCATAATCATATATGCAAAAGCAATAGAAATCATTAAATCAAAGATCGCAGTCTTACCTTCAAGTAAAACGAACTTATCAGATATTCTCTTCCTTTTCTTTTCTCCTCTTTTCTGTCTTTCCAACTTTTCCCTCTTTTACTCCTTTTTCCTCGAGTGGTGGGGGGGGGGGGTGTCAGCCCATTTAGCCCTTCTTTCCTGGGTGCATCCATCTTATCAAGTCCCTCAGTTGTACATATTCATGGCTTGTGCAATTAGTAGACTCCTAAAACTTGCAACTTATTTCCATTTAAGCAGAAATATCCGCGTAAAAATGTCTGCAACTGTATGTATAGTTACGTTTCCTAAAGATGATAATTTCATTAGGAAGTATGTAAACATGTCGCCACTAGAGTCTGCAATCAATGCTGAATATTTTAGAATTATAGTCAAGCAGGAGTTGCAGCAATTAATCGCAACGCGCATTGTGTACGGAAGGAGCCTAACTTATAGAATGAGGAACTCTCGAAGGTGGAATTTTTCGATTTTGAACAGCGAGAGAGGGATTTAAGTTGGAGGAAAACTTGTGGTGATCGCAATCGCACAATAATTAGTTAAAGAAAATTGTCGTAAAAATGGTGGAAAATTTTAATTGTGGGAAAAACGATTGCAAAAGTTGATTAATGTAAATTGAACAGAGAATCAGGAAACTTACCACAAATATTGGCGTATAAGTCAATTTAAAGTGGAAGATGAGTGGCTTACATTTAAAAGCACGCAAGCCGCAGTTTCTCACGCGAACTGTAACCAAGCAATTTAAGTATAACGCGTCTTGCGCAGTGTTTGGCGTCATTTCAGTTTTTGGTATAACCCTAGACTAGATAAATCCTGGACACAGTAGATCATTAGGTCGGAGTGGTTTTTGAGTAACTACTCACCAAGAAAGGGGGAGGGAGGACCGATGTTCATTTTTATGTGCATTTATTGAGCCATCCCAATCATCAAAATTGGACGAGAAATAGATGCGTAATTTTAAGAACGGCTCTCGGCTATCTCGCCAAAATAGGTGCGAGAGTCAAATTCGTATGTCATAGCTTAAACGGACCAGTGGCGGCTCGTGAAATTTGGCAACAGCGTCCTCTTCTCATTTAACCTACGTAAAAGAATCGATTATCCCGGAGGCTGTCAGCCTCCTCAAGAATCGATTCTTTTGCCTAAGTTTAAATGGAAAAATTGCATGGTTGCCAAATCGCACGAGCCGCCACTGAAACGGACCCTTTGTTTCCCACTCTTTGTAATAGCCCGCGATGACGTGAGACGTGACCTTAGTGTCACATAGGTGGATACAGCAATCTGAAAACTGCGCATTCTAACCATTCAACCGATTCTTGAAGGGGCGACAGTCCCGTTGCTAATCGATTCAAAACAACAGCCAATATAGTCGCCAACGCTTCCATTGTGATCGAGCATTGCTCCACTCGAAGTCTATACATGAAATTTCGCTTTCGGGTCAAAATCTCCTTTAACTACGGTGATGTTTATAGCTTTCAAATAACTAATAAAAAAAAAAATTCACCTTAACCCTTTAACGAAAACCTAACCTATGTCCATCATTCAATATTTGTGTTTTTTGTTTTTTTGTTTTTTGTTTTTAGTTTTTTGTTTTTGTTTTTTTCATAAAACATTTTATTAGCACGGTTTTACTTTCTTGTACAAAAATTGCTTAGTCAGCCAAAATTATGCGATGATTGACTATTAGTTTTGTTTTGACGAGTTCCGACCAATTTGACCTGGAAAAATGGACTCTAGTCGCAAGCTTTGCTCTGGGTGTCTCTGTTTGTCTCTGCTTATTGCTTCCGTCATTTCAAGAGCGCGCTCATCTGTGTTTTTGCATCGTTTTATCCTAAGTACAGAATCAATACTGAAATTCGCTGTAAAGCAATATTGTTCTCGACGGAGCCATTATTGCTTCTATTATGACTCCGATTTTCGTTTTTCTTTCTATTTTTTTGTGCACCTCTTTGTCGACCTCAATATGTAATTCTGGTGGATTTAGCTGATTGAACACAACTCTTTCGTTCTACTTATTTTATTGTCGATGCAAAAGAATCCAACATTCAACTGCATAGTGTATTTAACGGTGGTAGAGCATAAAGTATATCCTGTAGCGGTTGGTGAATAATGGTACCGTACCGTGTCGTTTCGACTCATCGCCCATTTTCTATTTCCTCTATGTCTGTCTTTGTGTCTTGGTGACTTTCACTTTAAGCAGTGAACCGTCATCGTAACCGTCATTAGACGATGAATACGATCATCATCGTCATTGTCTTCATCATCGTCATCGCCATCGCCATCGTCAATCGTCAATCGTCAATCGTCAATCGTCAGTATTATCCTTTATAAATAAACGTCCGTCGTCAGACAGAGGAGGCGTGCCGTCGTTCATTCATGGATTTCATGGCACGCTCCTTCCTTGCACCCTCACATCATCTCGTTTATCGTTAACACATAACAACCCCCCCCCCCCCCCCCCCACTCACGACCATTCCCATTCGATCCTCACAACTACTCTCATACCTTCGCTCGATGATGCTCGCAAGCGTGCTGCGAGTGCGATGTCTGATTTTTTCAGTCAAGGTAAAATATTATATCGCTGACTCACCTCACACTATTTTTTCACACCTTCTCCTCTCCCCCCCCCCCCCTCTATCACATACGGCTCCCTCACTTCCCCCACCCTTTGGCTCTCACCTACAGTCAAGGTCACCGAGACTATGCCTGCCGTGGGTATGTTGCAAACTTTTGCTGCACCGTTATGGAGGGTTGATTCCTATACGGAAAATCATTCGAAAATAACGTTGAGACCCTCAGAAAGTGCCAAAACCCACTCATAAACTCAATTAATACGTTGAACTTAAAATGAAATTTGTCTCCCTCCCTCACATTTTATTTTTGATGTAAAACACTCTGAAGAAAGGCCTTGCCGAATGAAAAAGAAAGCGTTTCGGCGTACACGGGAAGAGTCGAAAACAGTATGAAAGAGAGGTAACTGATGTATTTATATGTATTTTTGATTGAAATACTGGAGGCAACCATGGTCAAGATCTCTTATGGACGTTTTTCACACGATTTTTACGCCTTAATGGCCGTTTATGGACGTTTTTCACACGATTTTTACGCCTCAATGGCTTAGTTTGTCCGGCTGTTATGAACATAAAACCAGGTTTTCTCATCATAACCTCTTTCTCACTCCTCCCGCCAAATCCCATGCAGTTTGACCCGCTGATTTCAAATTTGGCCATATATTATAGTAGGAAGAGAAGTGAACTTTCCTTCCTCGAGAATTATGAATAGGCGTATGTTGGTAGTACTTTAACTTCTGCGAATCTGCGAGCTTCAACATGCCAAAAATAACAACAACACACATTTCCGAAAAGATGTATGTACTCGACACTCGGGACACCACACCATTATTGTTTGTTCCGCTCATTGAAGCTGAAATATAGGTTTCTTGGTCTCTTCGTTCTTCTCATGTGTAGGAGACTAAACTTCGGGGACCTCTGAGTCTGTTTTGAGCTCGTCTCTTCAAGTTCAATGACCTCATTATGTACGCGAGCGCTGCGTTTAAAGTTGATAATGAAAGTTCGTCAGTTCGTATGTTGTTGTTATCACTGTTATAGGTTATGCTATCTTGCAAATAATTAAGCTAGGATCAAGAGCTGATTGTGAGAATGCAACCGTACTCGTTTGTATAAAAAACACGCAAGTTGCAGGTTGCCTATACGTAGCGCTTCTTATTGTTAGTTAATTACAATTAAAGCTTATAAGATCAAAATCAGCAATATCCACTTTTTAGTGAAATTGAATTATACTTAGGGTGAATCTTTGCCCCACTTTTCCTAGTCTTTCCTATCCTAACTTTTCCTATCCTAACTTTAGATACGCAAAAATGTGAGGGTATCCTAATCCCAAAAGTTCAAAAAAAGAAGAAGAAAAAATAATGATAATTTGATAATGTTTAGGTTTCATTCATAGGAATTTTATTTCGCGACATTTTCTTCTCAAAACCGTATTAAAATGACTCTTTTAAGCGATTTGGTTTTGCCAATAAATTTCGCAGAGAATGTCTTTGCATTCACACAGTGAAAGAGATAGTTTGAACCGCTCAACGAACTTTTTTTAATCAGATGACGTCATCACTAAAACCGTTTATGGCTGCATGAATTTTGGTCATTCTGTGCAAAACTCTCTATTTACGATCTTTTGGCCGAAAATTTTGGCTGTTTCGTTGTGTATTTGATCGTTTCTCTAGATAAAAAATCGCCCAAATTGCAAATTTTGGGTTTATTAATGATCATATAATTCTTGGAAATCAAGTAATTGCTTGCAAACAAGTATAAAGCGCAACTAAAGAATTTCTCTCTCTCTCTCTCTCTCTCTCTCTCCCTCTCTCTCTCTCTCTCTCTCTCTCTCTCTCTCTCTCTCTCTCTCTCTCTCTCTCTCTCTCTCTCTCTTTTCTCCACCCATTAAAACATACTTGTTAGAAAAGGCTACAGAAGGGCCGAGGGTTCGGTATATACGGAGATGAAATCCCCCCCCCCTCGTTGTATTTTTCCAACTTACAAAGTCGTAGGGGGGAAGACAGAGAAATGAAAAGATGCTTTGATTCCTGACCTGACTGGGCCATTGCATAAACAGCCATGTAAGTTGAAATAAGATGTCTCTTATTTAGGACGGTTTGGGAAGTACCTTAAACTGCTCCTCAAAATACATCTTGGGCTTAGCTTTACAAAGGTTTCCCCAAACTTCTCATAATGCCACTTAAATTTGAAGATTTTGTGGAACTACTTTGATTATGATCAGATACTTTCGCGGATTGTTTTTCATGTAAATGGCACGAGAGATTTTTACCGTATTGTGCATTATCCTCCATGTTTTTACTATCAATACTCTGTGTGTATTTGTGTCTTAATTCGAGTGTAATTATTTTCTATCTGTAAAATAAGTTATGTAACTACACTCTCCAAAAAACACCTCTTATCAGCGAAGACAGCAAAGTCGGTATTTAGAACTGAGGATTAGGTATTCAGACAGATCGCAAGCATGATTCAAAACACTATTACTGCAAAGGCTAATTCGTCTAATTCGTTTTTTTGGAATTTATTGCCCTCTGCAAAAACATAACTGTTCTTAAGATGCTGTATATCGCTTGCCTTTATACATATATTCGGGACTTACTGCGAATAGAAAGTCGTTATTATCAGTCGCTAAACCAGATACCTTCGTCTTCCTCGTTCTTTAAACGTATCATGTCAGTCTAATGCTTCATTCATATATGAACTCATTCAGAATTCAACTATTATATCCTCCGTCCAAAATATTCATTATTCAAATCCTCGCGTTTTTAGAGCACGGTTGAATTTGTTATAAGCTCACAATCAGTCACACGTGCGTGTGGAGACAGTAGCATAGTGGCGGCTTATGAATGGGTCATTTGCTTTGGATCTTCATTAAATGAGTTTGAGCGTTGAATCATGCAGATTTTGTGGCGGGGAAAACAGTTATGCCAATAGATAAATTCTAAATGCGTTGTGCGCAAAGACTGAGGAAGTAGCATCTAGATTGGAAATTTATCTCGAAAATTCTGTATTCAAGCACAGTTCATTTTCAGTATTTTCAGATTTTCTTCTCTCATCGCACAATTTACGTAAACCCTTGTACGATTTAAATGTTAAATCGATCGGTGCACATCTCTTGGCTCTTAATCTCACCTAGGTCTGTCACATTGAATATATTGACACCTGGCAGGAAAAGTATCACATGCATGCGCCAGTTTTTTAACTTTACATAAAAAACTGATTTACAGCAGCTGTAACTGTAAGTGTCGCATTGACTCGAAACTTTATGTGTGAGCTTAGAACATAGCCGGCCATGACATTAATTCAAAGAAAATGAGAAAATATTGAATTAACGGTATAGTTTGGCGCTTGCGACCCAACCGTTTCGGACATCTTGTGCGGTTCGTGTTTTATATACTCATGAATTTCTCATTAACCGACGATAAGTACCTATCCTCATGGTCATGGTGAAAGCAGTGTATACTATAAGAATATGGCTTAAAATTGAGTTTTCAAACCTTTACGTGGGAGCACTCCTCAGGTCCTCAAGCTACTTCAACGTTCTAATTTAGAGCCCCCCCCCCGGGCCCCCAATGAAATTTTGAGATTTTACGTAAGATCTATTTGACTCGACTCGGAAAATTCTCAAGATTCAATTTGCGATTCAGGAACATTGCATGTAGCATTTGTGGAAGTTTGAACTAACTTCTATATAAAAGCTGATTTTTAGTACTTAAAAAAGAGGTGTGTGTGTGTGTTTTTTTTTTTTTTTTTTTTTTTTTTTTTTATAGCAGTTTCAAAGTAAAATAAGGGTTTTTAAATAACAATATAAAAAATCACTTAAAAACAAATAAAATAGCAAAAACAACACTAATAATTTATAGCTTATTGATAGAACTGGAAAAAAATTATGAGACAACAAAAAACTACTTAACTTTTACTTTTAAATATCTATAAATAGACTCTCAAAACCTTCTGTAAAACTTTGACTTTTTATTATGAAACATCAGTTTTATAGGTATAGTTTAGATCCAAACCAATTCTATTTTTTGTTGAAAGAAACCCATGTTGAAAAATTTAAACAACCATAAAATTTCCTTTCTCAGGAGGATTTCGAGTTCTTTGAGAACTTTTGAAGGGCTTAAAAATAATTATTTTTTTAACTACTAAAAAATGTACTTTGGCAGCAATATTTTTCCTCCATTTAAATCTTTGGGCAACAATCGATTGCTGGTGAAGCGCTGCTTTACTGTCAAATCGATTGTTTTTCACAGAACCAAATGGAGGAAAAATGTTGTTGCCAAAAAGCACGAGCCGCCATGCCACAGAAGTCAAGTCAAGTCAAGTAGCATCACAAGTGAAGTCCATGCACTCCAAGAGCCCGAGAACAATTTTGAGGACACCTGTAGCAATCCGTGGAAGCCACAGGAAAGTCGTTGTTTACAATTTTGACAACACGCTTGACTATAGTCCCTATATGTAGAGAGTTAAGACAAGAGGGTAGTCAACTTCTGATTGGTCGATGAATTTTAGGCTCTACGGACGCCGCCATTGGATGCGATTTTGCACTTTTGTTTTGTTTACCATCGGTCTTTTACAGATAAAAGAGTTAATTTGCGATGAATCTGTTAATTTTAATCATGATTCACCACAAGAATGTCTTTAAATCTCAAGAGAATCATTAAAAGCGTTAATACATGTCGATCAACAAAAGCAGGGAAAGATTACATCGTTACAAACTTAGCGGAACTGTAATCTTTGCAGTGGAGCAAAACACAACAACGGCCTCAGAATGTAAACAAATGTGCAAAATAGCATCCAATGGCGGCGCCCATGATTTCACTTGTCTTAACTTTCTACATATAGGGACTCTACGCTTGACCAACGTTATTATAATCTTTGCCACTCGATGACTCCACTCCAGTGCAGTTGCGCAGTCCTAGTTGTAACTGCGCATCTCAACCAATCCTATCTTTTAATCTGTGGAGTTTCTCATACTGCTTGATGGATATAAATTTAAGCTTGGGATTTTCATTGAAGAACGCTTTCCGCAAAGTCTCGGGCAAGTTTAGTTTCGATTTTTAGCTATTTTCGCAAAAATTCGCCGAAGGTTATCAGTGTATTTTGCCTCCACTACTAAATCGAACTCTATAGTCTACGATGTCTTTGAATTTGCAGCTCGCCACTTTTACCCAATGGCCAACACAAGGAACGGCTGTAAAAGGCCTTCAGTAATTTTTGATACATCGTAATTTTTCCTCCTGACACGCAGAGATGATCAGGAAAATCCCAATGAGGCGTCCCATGAAGAATTTGCAGGGTCGAAATGGACTCCAAAGGATGTTATCGAGGCTCGTGTGTATTTCAATTTAGACCCAACCGTTTCATATTTGTTTATTTCTAACTTGGATTTCCCACTTCATAGTTTTCCTTGTGTTTTATTGATGTAAGGGTTTCGCAATAAACAGGTGCGCATTGTGTGCAATGCTGGCCTTTCACCCGAGTGGTGGCTGTATAAAAAATACATACTTTACATGTAAATTTACAATTTTACTTTATGATGTAAATTAGGTATTTATTTCTATTTCGTGAAATATTATACGTTTCAAATTACTGCTCAGTACTGGCTATCTCCTCCCCCCCCCCCTTCCCAGACGTGCCGAGGAAATTGAATCGTATAGTTCGAAAACACGCCATCGTCATTTTTAAGGAAACTACAAAAACTGTGCAGCTCGGGCGGAAAAGTCATTGCAGAAAAAATCTTTTTGGTGATAAGCAAGGTATTTTAGTACTTCTTCCTTAACACCGAAAAGATTTTTTCTGCATTGACTTTTCCGTCAGCGCTGCACAGTTTTTGTACACGGAAAAAAACTACGGTGAAAATAACCATACGGATACCTGATTTTGGCACCTGCTAGATGTTATGGTAATGTTAACCAGAAGTATACTATGTTTTGACTAGATACTAGGTGATGTTACCTAATTGCCTGTCGAATTTACTCAAAGTTTCGGTAAATGTACCATACTTCTGGTCAAGTTTACCATAACATCTAGCAGGTGCCAAAATCAGGTATCCGTATGGTTATTTTCACTAATCTTTTTTTTCCGTGTAGTTTCCTTAAAAATGACGATGGCGTGTTTTCGAACTATACGATTCAATTATGATTGATGGACTTTTGCAAACTGCCGTATAGTGCGTTTATAAAGCTAAAAACTACTAAACCCATATCTCATACTTACAAGTATAGCATTAATATTCACCCTGCTGTCAATTGAAGCAGTTTGAAACACATTTTTGGTGCAAAGAATTTTCTCAAATCTTTTTGATCATTGACACGATGTTGCCCTAAGCAAGACAAGATTATTATTTTTATTATAATTTTTTTTATTTTTTATTTTTATTTTAAATAATTGAATTTTGAAGTATCAGAGTGAAATGAAAAACACTAAGAGCACAGAGCATGGTTCTTGATGGCCATTCCACCAATCCAAAGTGATCGTCAAACTTCTATCGGAGAATACGTATGATCCCGATCGATGATCAGGATTCCTTGATTCAGGATCCTTGATTTTGACCCAAATATAACCCCTGCCTGGGACAGCGATTTTTCCGTAATGAGCTATTGAATGCCGACTCTTGAAAATAAAAGTTTGAGTTTTCATAGATCATAAAAACCGCGTCATGGAAAAATATCCAAGTCTGCAACGAAATACAGTGAGCGATTTTAGACCGCTTGACTAGGCACTTATCTTTTCAGCGAGAAAGGTCTAAGATACGATGTGTAGTGTGTATAGCTGCAGATAACACCTTTGTCGCTGAAGCGATCTATATTACTGGATTGACCCATCATGTTACATGCTATATTTTATCGTCTTTCTTATGTTCTTGAAGGCTCACAGTATAATAACAAGCTGTAAAAGTCGAATGTCAATTCGAAGCCATTTCTCATTGAAGCCGAAGCCACATAGATGAAGCTGTTAACCGGTTTTAATTATCTATGCATCATCTATCAATATGCCTCTTATTCTCTGGCATAAATCAAAATGGTTCATTCATGTGTAGGTTTATCGAGCTTACCGGCTTGTAAGCAAAGCCATCTTCTTCATTCGGTGTACGCTCGCAAAATTACTGAAAGAAATGACACTGAAAAAAATTGTATATATATACGCTGTAAAACTATATGATTTATTGCGGAGACAAATTTAACCTCTCATAATATATCTGTTTATCGGAAGTTTTGACGGAAATAATTTCGAATCCCATGGAAACCAGAGCTGCCGCTTTGTGCACGGAGAAAAAAAAATCGGTTATGAGAACTGAACTTCGGCTCATATGGAACACCGAGGTGTTCGGTTACAGAAACCAAAGTATTCGGTTGTGAGTACCGAACTTCAGTTAGGAGTACCGAAGATTTCGGTAATTGTGACTAATACTATGACTCACATTTCGTTCCTACTGAACCACTTCGGTACTCCTAACTGAAGTTCGGTACTCACAACTGAAAACTTCGGTTACTGGAACCAAACACCCTCAGTGTTCCATATGAACCGAAGTTTTTTTCTCCGTGTGAATTTTTAATGACATTTTTCAATTCATCGATGATTCCACCGATTGACCAAAATGTTAGACAGTTTAGTTGTGTAATATCACTTTTAAATTATCAAAAAATATCCACCAATTTTCGAAAGTCAGCAACTATACTCCACCGGTTGAGAAAATGATTACAGATCAAAGTATTTTCGTGCATTGCAGCTGCGCACACTGAACTGAACTTCGCAATCTTTTGATCACCCAGTGGAATCGTCGGAGAATTGAAAAATGCCATTGAATGTATACCTTCATAGCGGCAGTCTCATGTAAACCCTTGGGAAAGATCGAACCGTTTGTGGCGTGCCGATAAACGCCCGCGAGTTCGACCTTTTGCATTGCGGTTTAAATGTATAAAATGTCAACGTTGCCATAGATTGCACAATGCACGCTTCGTCAATTGTCTAGACAAAAGCAAAACAGGCAAATTTATGTTGCTGAATGAAAAGGCATGCCATAGTACGTCAGTAATAATTAACAACTCTATCACGCTCTTAGATGAATGTATGCATATATTTATAATAAATAAAGCCTCAGAGGCTTCTAAATTATCGGTAATTTGAGTTGTTCGAATGGTGATGAGAATCGACGAGGATGTAATCGCTTTTTACTGGTATTGCAACCGAGTTGCATTTTTTTTTTTACTCTTTTTTTTTCTTTTTCAACTTCGACGGTGATGGTAATGATGTAATGATAAATCAATCTACCTATCAAATAAGTCAAGCCTAGGCGCGTGGGTGACGATCAAACCGTCATGGTTGATTGGGCACTACCGTAAACCAGTGTCACCGGTGCTGTTGATTGATGAGATGATTGGATGAAAGAACGATTACATTTATCTATTTACGCGTATCGGCAACAACAAATATCGAAGTATTGTTGATTAGGTCTGTAACACATGCATAGGTACTTACTTATACTTACCCACCGGCAAGGCAGTTGTACGTACAATAGGATTACTTGAGAAAGAGTGACTTCTCCTTTGCTTAGAAGTGATGTGATGTTATACGTTGAAAGAAGTGTTTACCGCTTTTCTGTCTTATTGTTAGTGGACGTATAAGCGTCTCTGTTTGTGCTGTCATTCTGTTTGGCGTTATGTTTTCATTGACAATCACTATAGGATTCTTATTTCATATTACGGCACATAAGCTTCAAAAATCTATCAATTTTTTTTTTGTTTTTTTTTGTTTTTGTTTTTTTTTTAACATGCAGTGTAACTGCGTAGTTTATTATTATCAGTTTGCTCCATTTAAGTTCGTGTAAAGTATCGAATAATATTGATTTGAAACACACGGTGTTACGTGTTTTGTGTGATTTTTAACGTCGTTGTTGAATTTTTCATTTTCTAGTTTTTACAGATTTTTTGTCCCTCGAGGGTTTTCTTCCTTTTTTTGTTGTGGTTTTTTTTCCTTTTCCCCGTTTATTTATTTTTTTTTTACTTGTTAGAATTTTTATGTTTTTTATTTTTTTTTTTGTTTTCGTGAGTAGTTTTTGGCAATTTTGGCAACCTTGTTTCGATATTTTTTTCTGCCATGTAACTGCCCTATAGAAAAGCCCGAGGTTCTCAAAGTTTGGGATTTTTGAGGTCAATTATTGGGTGCATTTGTGAGAGGATGAGGCTGAGGCATGTTATTGCTTAATGGTGTGGTTAGTTCTTTGCTGTTTAGATTTTTACCCGAACCATGCAACGGCTGTGCATTTCATAATCTCACCCGAGCTGTTTCTTCGACTACGATGGTTGACCACCGATGCTGTACCCGAACCTCGGAAATTGTACCCGATCCGCGAGGTGCGAGTGAAAAGAGTAACTCGACGGTGAGAGACGTCAGGAAACAAAGCTCCCTGATTGTCTAGAAATAGTTTTGTCGACTCGGTGTCCCCCGAAAAGTTCCAAACCTCAAATCTTCGTCCGAACCTGATGGTGAAATTAGCTTTTTTCAGAGTATACATCATAGTATGCAGGGACTCTATAGCGTCGTCGAGTGGATTGAAGGATTGGATGTTCAATGGTCATTGTTGACACGGAGCAGCAGCTGATCCTTGTTGCGTTGCTCACGCTCGGTCAGCTCGGTCTGGTCGTTTGGGATTGGTTTGGCCGATTGGACGCCGCGAAATGGCCTCGCAGCTCACGCTCCAGTTCAGTGCGGCTTCGGCGTGAAGCGGTGTGTGCGGCGTGAGCGGCCGGCCGCGGAGATGCGTGCGTCGCCGAATTTGAGACAAGAATGGTGCTGGTGCAGTAGAGTGGTGAGGAGTGTCAGAGTGGAAGAGAGCGGGTGGAGTTTGAGTCACACACAGCTCCTCAACGGCAGCCGTGGTCACTGGTCAGTGGCCGGCCACCGCACAGTGGATCCAAGCGGATGACGCTTATTCGCAGACTCAAATCGCTACTTGGAAGTTGGAAGCAAAATTTTATCGTCGTCTATTATATTATATTTTCTTCTCATCCTCATCCACATCCTTGCCTTGCCATTATCCTTATACTTATACTTATCCTTATCCCTATCATTATTAGTATAATTATCGGCATCCGCTTCCCTATCCTTATCATTGGCCTTATCCATCATTACCCTCAACATGGTCCTCATGCTTATCTCTACCCTTATCCTTATCCCTGTTCTCATCCTCATTCTTATTGATCCCTCTCCATATCATTATCCTTATCATTATCACTAGTGAAGTGACGTAGACGGGGGGGGGGGGGTTCAGGGGGTCTGGACCTTCCCCCTTGACACAAAACTTTGCCCTGTAAAAAGGTAATTTTTTGCGTTTTCAGACACATTTGATTTAACTATATAATATCTTTGGAACCGCCCACCCCTTGACAATTTTCGGACCCCCCCCCCCTCGAAAAATTCCTGGCTACACCACTGCACTACTGTCATCGTTATCCTACTCACAATCGCAATCATTGTCCTTTTCCTTTTCCCTATCCATATCATTATCCTTTTATGATTCTCACCTTATCCTTATCTTTATTCTTATCGTTATCCTTGTCCTTATCCATATCATTACCCTCGTCCTCATTCTTATCCTTATCCCTAGCTTTATTATTATCCATATCCCTATCATGGTTTTTATCCCTACCTGTAGCATATTTATTATTTACCTTGTTCTCGCATTCTAGTCAAGGTCCTAATATGTATCCTCATCCTTATTCTTATCCTCATCCTCCTTTTCATCATTATCTTCGTCCTCATAATTATCCTCCTTCTGATCACTATCTTCATCCTCATCCACATATCCTGGAATTTCCTCATTCTTATTTCAACACTTAAAACGTTTAAAAACATCCTATGTATTTATTGTAAAGTACAATCAAGATATTTTGGACTAATAAATTGCGGCAGCTAAAGGAACTGATTTCAATCTGTCTTCTGGTTTACCTCTGTAGTACAAATACATTATAAAGGTAATTTATGCATTAGTATAATTTTCCGACGTAAGAAACCAAACTTCGTTTTGGGCGCAAAATCTGCTTCGTTCCAATGTGCGGCGATTTGGCGAGTTGCGGTTAACCTACACCGTGTTGCCAGATCGAGGGTAAAAAGCCGTATCGTCCCCATTTAAATCATTGTTAAACGCACGGCTTTTTCACCCCAATCAGGCAACACTGAACCTACATTTTCTCTCGTAGCAAAACCTCCGCAACGTCGCGTCGACCCGTCCGCATTCGTTCTCAGTTCTCAGTAGTCATTTGACAACACCGCGCTGGGTTGGCGCCGCGCCGCCGCACAATGGAGCGAGTCAATGGGAAAGACCGGACCTGGCGTCGCAACTTTAAATACGTTTATCTTTGTGAATATGCAACGTAGAAGTTTGAAAGTGTTTTCAATGGTTTCATTGTAAAATTTACATATAGAATCACCCATTATAGTTTGTTTTTTTTTTTACCTTAAAAACATTCAAATTTGAATTTGTAGCCACAAATTCCATGTCCAACCCTTCCTCTTGACTCGTTCCATCACAGAATAATACAATCAGAAGGGAAACTCCCATAAGAGCCAATGGAAACAAGATTTGGAATTTACCAGCACAAACTGGCAACTGTGCCAACTCACTTCTCAAGATGGCGGACATGCTTTTTCAGGCTATACAACCAATCACAACTCGGCCAGTTGCCGAAGATCTGCCGAAGATTGCCGAAGATACTCACTTTCGAACATGGCGGCCCGAAGTAAAGAATGTATCAAAATGAATTAGAGTTTCTGTTCTGATTGTATTATTCTGTGGTTCCATTGTGCGCCGCGCCGGGCGGCTCGATGGAGCTGTTAAAACTCGATTCTAGTGGCGCCCGCGGCCCGCGATGAGCACTCACACGCTCACGTCTGCGATCGCTCGCTCGCGTTTACCTACCATTGAAATAACTAACCTCTCTCAACTTTGTCGACTCTCGAACATCAGTGTTTGGCATCGAAGTGTAATGTGTTTACATTAACTGTAACAAAATAAAAAGTTTGGTACAGTGCAGTGGCGTCGCGATCAGTTCGGCAACATTGTTTTCGTCCATTTAAACCCGTGTAAAAGGTCGAACTATTTAGGGGTGCGCCGTGCACTTCCTCGAATCGATATTAGAAAAACGAGTTTGACTGGACGAAATGCAGCGTTGCCAGATTGCACGTGACACCAATGTTACAATATACTTGTGGTCCCCTGATGGTCGGATTAAAGTGAACGGTCCGTAGTGCGTGCTTTCGGAATATTGATGATAGATCGTCAAGTAAAATGATGGACCATAATGGCATAAAGCCAAGTTACATGATACATCAAACCCTCGTGAACAAAAAACGTTAATGCTTATATAATATGAGGTTTACCCCCCCCCCCCCCCCCCCCCGTCCGAAATAAGTATCTAAATGAGTATCCGAAAATGTCCGTTCTGATCCGGTAGAGCTTCCTAATTAGGTTGTACTTTGCTATGATATAAATGTTGTATTCGCGATAGGAACGTTCTATTCGCGAGATGTAATCGATCGGAAAATTACTCTTTGGTAACTGGGCGGGAGCGAGATGGAATTCTCACCCGGGGACCTCGGGGTAGGAGCCACCACCCCCCCCCCCCCACCCCAGGACGTAAGCGAAGAAAAGGTGAGAACTTCATTCAAAAACTTTTGACTCGAGCGAAATGTTATACGCTTAATTCCACTTTCATTCTTCTCTTTCTCATTCAAGGGGGAAATAATTTTAGCGTTCTTTTGTTTTGTGTCCCCCCCCCCCCCCCAACCAAGGTTTCACTGAAATGGCGCCCGTTGTCTCGCCATACAGGCTGGGTTATCTAGAATTTTCGTAGTTGTTCTTGGACTTTTTCATTCCGGAAAATGTACAATCACATTGGAAAATTTTCAGCATCTTAATTGGTACTTGCAGACAAATAACAACGGAAATAGATTCAGAATCAATGGAATGATAAACTCCCCCTTTTCTAGAAGCAATTTTTTTTCTTTCTTTCTTTTTCCAATAAAAGGAATGAGCCTATAAATGTATAGAATATAGATGCATGCCTTACATTGCACATATTTCGCTACCGTTCAAACTGTTCACTTATATGAATAGGTTACGCCCAAAACTTCAAGATAGGTAGCTATCGAAGTTTAAGTTCAAGGTCGCGCGCGGAACTTGAACCGGATAATCTGCCATACCGAAGAAGAGGTGTGAGGTGTGAAGATCAATCAAACAAGCGTCTTTGATGCCCGGACATGAACTCTCGCGCTTGCTCTGCGTCGGATGAAAACATCGAGGAACAAAAAACACGGAATTGATCGCTTGATCGTCCGTCCGTTTGCTTGCCCACCTGAGCCCACGGGCCGCGCGCCGAGAGTATTTTAGCGGTGGCCGAGTTTTAGGATGTGGAATATGGATACATAAGACTTGTTAACAATGAGATAACACTCCAGGCCATTGCGTCAAATCCTGCGAGGAGCCCTAACTGTTGCCAGATCGAACTTGTCGCTACACAGATAAAATAGAAAATACACTTTGGTCGCGCTGACAAAAAACTTTGGTAGAAAAATGATCCATCTGCAAAATACTTTAATAGAGCTAACCAAAAGTGGTGTCTACTACAGAGATTTTGCTGGGTGAACTAAAGACTTGGTTGGCTTAGAGTCCCTAAATTACTATGAGAGTTGTGACAAGACTCTCAAAATGAAGATGAAGAAGCGGATCAATGGAGCCCCCAAGAGGCAAATTGCAAATGGCGGATGGCCATTTGCCTCTGCGCTGTTGCCACTATTTCGCTATCTCTTATAGGTTAGGTTCAGATTCTCGACAATAACGGTCGTTATTGAAAGAGATAATGTTCTCTGTAATAAAATTCAAGCAGAGGAAAAATTCACAAAAATTACCGCGGCCACTGTTACTTCAAATGTGTAATGAAAGCGAGTTCGCGAAAAGTAAACAAACCCTCCGCCATTTGCATTATGCCTCTTGGAGCTTTTTTGGCAGCCTAAATCTGAGAGCCAATCAGAAATGGATTCAGCAATGGCGCAACTCTCATAGTATATAGGGACTCTAGGTTGGCTCAACTAAAGTCTTTAGCTGGGTTATTTTTCTGCCGAAAATCAAAGAGCAAACAAGAGTCCCAACAAAACAGTAGGAGAGCGTGGCAGGTTAGATTAGGTTGGCGATATCGAAAAGTTAGCTTCTGATTGGCTGGCAAAAGCTTGGGCCCTGTGAGATTCTTCTTATGGAGATTTAACGTGGGTTTTTCGACTTTGCCTCATTTAAAGTCTAATTCCAAGAAAACTATTGCTCCTTACCTTCGGGAAATTCAAATTATATTTTTTTGAGGATATATAACGAAGATATTGATGGGTCATACGTATCACTTCATCGAAAAATTAACAGAACAATATGAATTTGAAAATAAAATTATGGGCAATTTTTTCCGCCGTTACGTCCGATAGTGAGCCGCTAAACTTCGTATTGTCTTGTGTGTCTGTGGTTAAATCTTCGGTTTTCTTCGTGAAATCGGCGTATTCCCTTCTAAGAATGAATTTTACATGCATTTAAAACTATCTGCACTAAACTAAAACAAGAAAACTGGAAAAAACAACTGCTACACCACACACTCGGCCCGACCTGTGCGAAGAGAGGAAAACACGGCAAAAAATTGCCCGTAATTTTAATTTCAAATTCATATCGTTCTGATAATTTTTCGATGAAGTGATATGTATGACCCATCATCAATATCCTTCGTTACATCCTCAAAAAAATATAATTTGTATTTCCCGAAGGTAAAGGAGCAATGATTCTCTTGGAATTTAACTTTAAATGAGGCAAAGTCGAAAACCCCATGTAAATTTCCATAAGAGCGCTTTCACCGGGCCCAGGCTTTCGTCGCAGCCAATCAGAGGCCGTACAATCGATAGTGACATTCGATAGTAATTCGACTATGCAACGCTCTCCTGCCGTTTTGTTGGGATTCCTGTTTACTCTTTGCCAAACATTTTGTCAGCGCTACTTGAGTGTTTTTTCTGTTTTTTTCTGAGTAGGAATGTCGATTTGTATCAGTTTTTTTTTGTGTGTTTTTTGTTGTTTTTTGTTTTTTGTTTGTCTAGCATATCGACCTCTGGCGACGCACATGTCGAATTGATTTTTCGTTGCATCAATTTTTTCCTTTCGTTGATGTTTACAGGAGGAGAATTGATCTCTAAAGAGGAGTCATCACGAACTATTGTCAGTTATTTCGTCCTCTCTTTTCTAATATTTTTTTTTCAAGGTTCGAAAATTTCACATACAAGAATACTAATTCTTTCCTAGAATAAAAACTAATAAAAAACATAAACAAACAGTTCTTAATAGAATGAGGCTCTTGCTAACTTTTCATTCATAGACTCACAAAATGACTTTAAAGTTTAAGGCGTAATGACGGAGCTACAGAGGTATACCAATTGTTCGCAGTTTTTAAATACCTTGCGCCTCGGGCGAAAAATGTAAAGTCTAAGAGTCTGCTCTTGAAGATAATCATGGAGGTTTCCGTAAAAGCTTAGCCCATCAATTTTTAAAAACTCGTTGGACGCTGGGAAAAAATGCATCAACCTAGCTGGAAATTATATGGTAACAAATTGTAGAGAAGGAATAATCCAAGAATCAAGGGTATGTTTCGTATTAAGTTTTGCATTCTTTACTCCGAATAGGTACTTAAATTTTAATAAAGTTCAAAAGTTGGGAGGAAATGTTTAGACACGAGTGCAGAAAAACAGCTCTTTCTCCTCGAAAAAATGTCTTGAAATTTAAAGCATAATATGCTGTTAGGAAGCTGAGAAAATGGCAAACTTAAGTTTACAAACAAGATTTTTCTTGCACCAATAGATAGAGACTTAGATAAAGCATAGAGAAGCTTACTTTTTGCACGACCCTTGCATTAAAATATTCTCTATCTTGTGAAATATTCGGTTGGATGCTTCTGAAAGGAATCAAAAATCTTCAGCATAAATCGCTCAAAATGAAATTTTAGATTATTCGCAGGTATACCATCGTGTTCACGCGAAATAATCGTCCACTATCAGGGAATTTTACATTAGATCTGGCAACATGCCTGGAGGAAGCCTTGCGCAACACGTTCCGCGTTCATACTAAATATACTATACCGCGACCATATCTAAAGGAGTACTAAAACTACTCAGCGTCCAATTTTTTTTGTTTTTTTTTTGTTTTTTTGTTTTTTTTTTAAACAATAAGCGCAAGCTGCAGATGCGAACTATACTTACCTCTCAATGTAGAATTCAATACGTTTATTCACTGCTGGCACCAGTGGCGCACGCGGGGGGGGGGGGGCTAAGGGGGCTGAAGCCCCCCCCCCCCCAGACCTCCGATTTTTGTGGGTGGGGGAAGGGGAGAATCATTTTCAGTCAAACGCTTAACAGTGCGACCCCCCCCCCCCCAAGAAAAATCCGGCACTGTCCAAAAATATGGTCTGATTCTCGACAATAACTGTCGTTTTATCGAAGGAGATAATGTTCTCCAGAATAACATTCGAGCAGAGAAAAAATTAACACAAATTACCGCGGTCACTGCTACTTCAAATGTTTAATGAAAGCTATAGTTCGCGAAAAGTAAACAAACCCTCCGCCATTTGCATTTGCCTCTTGGAGCTTTCTTCACAGCCTAAATATGAGAGCCAATTAGAAATGGATTTAGCAATGAAGCAACTCATAGTATACATACTATATAGGGACTCTACTACATTCCAATCCTAATGCATCTATCATTGCACTATGAGCATACTAGAGCTGAAAATTGACGTCTGTTATCGTAATGGCCGATCGATTATACAGTCCCGACTCCCTATAATATGCGAAACAACTAACTTTAAAAAGTTGCTGCGTATATTCAGTGGGCTGATTAAGAATTACATCTACTTATGCCCCTAATATGTATATAGAGAGTTCAGACAGTAGGGTAGTCAAACTCTGATTGGTCAACGTATTTTCAGTTTTACTGGCGCCGCGATTGCGGATGCACGAGCGGCGGCTCGTGCAATCTGGCAACCGTGCACTTTTGCCATTTAAACGTTTGCAAAAAGATCGATTCTTTTACACAGTTTTAAATGGAGGAAATCCACTGTTGCCACATTGCACGAGCCGCCGCTGGGATGCACTCTTGCACATGTTGTTGGCAAATATCTGTTCACAAACAAAGTGGTCCCACGGTGTTAAAAGATTTAACTGTCGATAAAGGTGTTCATTTTAATCATGACACGCCTCAAAAATGTCTGTAATGCGGTTCCACGGTATTTTACGATTGAAAGATTTAACTGTCGATAAAGCTGTTAATTTTACTCTTGATGCACCTTAAGAATGTCTGTAATGCCCAAACGAATCTTCAAAAGCGTAAATAGATGTTGCACGTGTGGCGTTTCCAAGGGGGGAGGGGGAGATAGGGCCAGGCCTTGACACCGATCTTTACCACGTATAAGGTAATTGCTTGCGTTTTCAAAGAAATTTTACCAAGTTTTGACCCTCGGACCCTCCTCCCCCCCCTGGACAATTTTCAGACCCCCCCCCCTTCCTCGAAAAATTCCTGGTTACGCCACTGAATGACGCTCAGGAAAGGCATAGTAAAATATTACACCTTTAGAAACAAACTCTGCGGCACTGTAATCTTTGTTGAGCCAAAACACAACAACGGCATCACTCAGGTGACAGCCCTCTGAATTTAAACAAATGTGCAAAATCACATTTAATACTAGTTTTACTTAATATAGTCCATAGTCCGTAGTCTTAACTCTCTAAGATGAGGACGGAATAGATAATGAACCAACTTAAATATAAATATAAAGATATAATAATTAACTTAAATATGAATAAGATATAAAACTATTTCAAAATGATGCAAATTACTTTTAGTTTTCAAAAGTTGATTATTTTGATATGAAGCTTAAATTTTGTAGTTAAAATTGACGAGCATGAATGACGAGATACTCAGATACCTGCAAGCGCCATGCCATATCTGGAGTCTCGATTATGTGTGATGGGGGAGACTGATTGTGATCATTTTAAAAACAGGGCTTTCGCCAACGTGAGGCAGCGACCGCGACCGGCCGAGGCGACTCATCAGCCGCATATTTTATTCGGGTATCATAACTAAACTAATCCGATTTTTTGTCTCGCAATTGGGCGATTTGAACGTTGTTGTGTTTTTGCACTGGATATAATCCGGATTAACTGCATTCCTGTTGCGTTCCGAGCCGTTGCACCTCAGTTCAAGGTCGGGTCAGATCTAATGAAGTACCTGCCATTAGTTGGTCGTTCCGTATTTTATATGACCATTAATTTGTATCAGTGGCGGTGCGTGCAACTTGCAAGCAACGTTGCATTTTGTCTCTTTCAACCATGAGAAAGAGCAGGGCTGCCTTTTTGTGGATCTTAGGAGGATGATCCACCACGTGACCGCGCCGGCTGACTATTAAATACGCAGTCCAGTTCAGTATTATGAAGCCGTCTCTTTTGATGTGTTTGTAGTCGTTCGTTCACATATAGAAGCTTATGGAGTTTTGCAAATGGTGCGAACCACTGCGAGCGATGTTAACGATTATCGTCAACATACGCAGAGGCTTAGTCCTAGTTGTTGTAAGGTGTGGCATTGGCTGATCCAGCAATCTGGCAACAGTGTATTCTTCCCATTTGATTGCATGAGAAATAATCGATTAGTCACAAAGCTAAAATCCATCTAAAAATCGATTGTTAATCATACATTCAAATGGGAAGAATGCGCAGTTGCTAGGTTGCAGAATCCGCCCATGAGGTGTGGCTCGATTTCACTGAAAATTTTATCTTGTCAAATTGTGCTCTTAAACAATTTCTCGACAAATTGTGCCCGAAAACCCCGAAAAGCCATTTTTGTTTTTGGTTTTTTGTTGTTTATTAATCATCTTGTCCTCAGCCGTCTCCAGTCGTTCCTACATTACATTCCTGGGCGGTATCTGTATACCAGAGTTATATGTAGGTAGAGTTCTGCTGAATATAAATGAAAAGGAAAAACTTCTTTTGTATATCAGCCAATTTAAAGATATCAAAAGCATTTTCTTTTCCCCTCCATTCTCATCTCTAGACTCTGTATATGTATACTCTCTGGAGTCCAGAGGGTTTTTTTTATGTTTTATTATTCTACTGGACAAGTTTAGTGACATTCTCTTAAGAGTCGTCCTTCAATCTACCAGATTTAGTTTGTATATTTAGACATTCAATGGAGCGTCCAAGGTTTCAAGGTCCCTGGTCTCCTGCTGGATTTTCCTTTTGAGAGGTCAAAAGAGGTGGTGTGCAAATCAGGTTTTCTATCGATAAGAGTAATGGGTGTATCGAAGATGGGGTGATGGAGATTTAATAAATCCTATCCTGTCGAGAGAGTTACTTTTAAGAAGAAGAGGTGGAAAACATGTGTTTTCTCCTTTGACGACGGGTTCATATCAAAGCTAAAATGAACCCGGATCTTAAATTTGCAAATTGAACGTCTTTTAAATTCCAAACAAATCAAATGGACAAGTCCTTTGTTGAAGGTTGGTTGAAAGAGCGCACGTGCTGAGCTGTAGCGTCATCGTCACTAGACTTTTGCATTTGGGGGGGGGGGCAAGATGTGAGATACCCTGTGGAAAGTCTGCCCCCCTCGCCCCCCCCCATTTGCGGGGTTCCGTTTGTCCACCCCTAGAAAATGTTGATAAATTGAGGTTTATTAAGCAAAATTTCACTCTTTTCTGAATTTTACTCCAAATCACTGACGAAAATGATCAAATTATCTCCTTGTTTTGACGGCGAAGTATCTGCGGTTAATGTTGTGGTTTAATTATAGAGAGCGGTCAAGATTAAACTTTGATTGGATGTAAAATCTTTTACTCTGAGATTATAAAAACAAAAAGAAACAAAAAAACGGAGAGTCCAGTCGAAAAATGACCTGTTTATGCGTTTGTTTTGTTTACAGCTACCGCTAAAATCAAATCTTGACACTAGCGAGGAAAACTGCGGGTAAGCGAAAAAACGTTGCACATAATGCAACTCCTCCTCGAAAGAATCTCACACGCGTGATATACCTACTTATGTATGTTTTACGTATGTATTGTTACGCATTATGTTGACTTTTTATTCCTCCACAGTTTTTCTTTCCTTCAACTCCCCCTCCCCATTTTTTGCTTATACGCTTTCTCCATGAATGATAAATTCACGGTGCCCTCCAGGTTACGTTTTCTGACTTGGCCTGGGCGGCTACCGCCACTTATGATGTACAAACAATTTGTACGCAAGTCACTCGCTCTTTCTGGACTGGGACTGGAAGTATTCTCATTCTACGTGGATTTTTCCCTCGCGTTTTGATTTGCATTGTCTGAAAAAGAGTGTCGACGCGACGAGACGGTGGCCATCTCTGTGCTGAGACGCTGCCCATGTCTTTCGCTGATTTTTCTTGATTTTCTCGCTTATTCTTGGATCCATTCTGCGGCTATTCCCGTAAAATGTCTTGTATTTTAATCGGTTCATGCGGCTGAAATATCTGCGGAACCACGTTCGTTCAAAAAAAAATCAATCGTTTCTCAAAAAAATTGATACGGCTGATTTTCTATTATGTTTCTGATGCCTCTTAAACCATATAGTCTCACGTCTTTCCGTCGGTTTTTCGAGCACTAACTCATCAGATACTGAAAAGCCAGGCTGGAATCGACGACTTTAGTAATGGGAACGTCGTCTGGTGAGAAAGTTCGTTGAGCATTTAAAACCAGTGACGGATCCAGCCCTCGCGAATGGGCGGGGGGGACTTGAGATTTTTTCCTCTAGTGGCCCCCTTTTCTTTATTTCGCTATTGTTTTCCCCCCTTCCTCTCCACTGAGAGAAATAACTTCTTTAAAAACAAGCTAGTAAACACGTTTACTTGTGACAGTTTTCCTGGTTACGTTCGAACTTGGTTTTACTTCCATAAGTCATAAGCGAGTGGATTTTATAAACTTTATCCCTGTTTCCATACGTGGAGTTCAGTAATCAGAAGAGAGAGAAAAATAAGAAAGAGAAGGGAAAAAATACTATAATTTGTTGCTCCCTTTTGGCCTCACTTAGCTGTCGTGCCGTGTCCTACCTGCCATTTACATTTCTCCAGTTTTCCTGGCTAGATAGTTATTTTTTTATTTTGGTTTTCCCCGGACATGTACCCGTACCCTACCTGGAGGGTGTCCATGTGGAAAATAATATCTCATCTGTCAAAAAAAAAATATCAACAAACCCATAAATTGAGTTTACTGCTCTATAATCATATCAAAGATCTGCCAAAAACTACAAAAGATACCTAATGAAAAACTTTTGGAGTACCAACACATCTTTAATTTATAAAGCCCCTCCATTCATTTCCAGTTTATATTAAAGAATACTTATACAAATCAAGGTCAAATGTCTTAAAAATAAATCATACAACGTTACAAGGTGATTATTAAGAATAACAATCACTCAAATCAAAATAGGTTTAAGCTTATTGGGACTGACCATAGGTGAAGCAATGCCCGTAACTGTCGGAAATTTTCTATTGGTGATGCATTTTGACATTCGCAATTTACTCCTCCCCTGTAATTCGACGTTAATTGACAGTAAAAAAGGCTCTATAAACGTCGAAGATTCACCTCAAAAAGTAGAAAAAGAGAGGAGGGGGAACAAAAAAACAAACAAAACGAGACTAACTAAATATGCAAAAATGGATGTCTCATAACTTTTATCTACACGGCCATCCATCCAGAGATATACCTAGGCATTAGTTTTCTAAACACGTACTATTATACGTAAAAAAAATTCCGAGAAGTTTTGTATTTTTATCAAAATCAGGATCATACATCGAGCCGGAATGTGTCCTGCAGATGCCATATGCCATCAATTATACTTGAATAGATTAAAGTTAGAGTAGTTGTAGGGTAGTTGTAGTTTTTTTAATCGGATTTTATGATGGAACACGATGGAACTATATTTTTTTTTAATATTATTTTTTACTGTGGTTGTAGACTGTTTGATTCGAGGGTTTCATCGAAACGGAAAAGGACACACTAACAAATCTGACGAGTTGATCGGCCCGATCGTGGATACTTGTGGTTCACTGAGATATAACCTCAAATCTGCAAGACCATCTCCACAAAAAATTATTATATACCAGTAACAAATACATACAGCGCAGTTTATAAAAGTGAAGGAAAACAGAACGCGAGAACTTTGATGTAACCCTTTTTGTAAATCGCTGCGTGAAACGAACCACATTCAGCCAAGAGTAACCTGCTCATCTTGTTCCATCTTGTTCCATGCGGAACACGATAAAAAATTAGCTCAATGGATAATAGATCAGATATATATGTATATTCTTATCCCTCTTCGCTTTTATAGAGGATATTTGTTTGGGGAGGAAAACTTTGACCAATTCTACGACTCATCAGAGACAAATAATTTGGTTTTGTTTCCCTCTCTGACTTTTTCATGAATTTTCCTCTCTCTGTGTAGTATATATTGCTTATTACTTCATTGATTACACCTACAGCCATAGTGATATTAATCGCTCATTTTTTACTAATTCTTTTACTTTGTTTTTTTCCAGAAAAGAAAAGGATATTGAAAGGTGTGTCGGGTCGTTTCCAATCTGGAGAACTCACAGCAATTATGGGCCCGTCTGGTGCGGGCAAATCTTCTCTTCTTAACGTTCTCACTGGCTTCAAGTAAGTTGAAAGTCAATCACTATGCATTTTGTGACCATTAGCTGTCCAATCAAAACGCGAGGTCTTTGAGCCGAAGAGACTTTTTTCCTTTAGTCCTATATTCACACAAAGCAAAGTTCAGGCACATACCTAAATTCCAAGGAGGATTCGATGCATGTACATTGTACGTTCAGATTATCCTGCGGGCCGGTTGCAAACTGTTGCTACAGCGTTGTGGAGGGTCGATTCCTTTGTCAAATCGCGCAAAAGTGGCATTGAAAGCATCGAAAAGTCTTAAATTTCACTCACAAGTTCAATAAATTCAATAATTAACAAATTTCAAAGATGGCGGTCGAATGAGTGGGTCAAAATTGTGGAAGGGGGGGGGGGGGCGCCACCTAATCGCAATTTTCTATGCTGTGAAAAGCGGGATTCATCAAAGAATACGAATGTAACAAAACGACTTAGAGATTACTACTAGATTAGATTATCTACTTTATGTCCTGTAATTTGATATTCTAACGGTGAACGCTCTGGTGATAGAAATCGACTTTAAACTTTTGAAGTTTGATCTCAAATGGGCAACGCTGCCACATTTAACGATATGCAGTGCCACTGATCTTATAATCTGTCTGGCATTTAGAGTGCGCTTGCTTCTTAAAAATTATAACATATTTTAAAAGTAATTTTTATATGTATACAAGCTGCACGGTAGAATAAATAGCTGAAAAAATTACGCAGTATAGGCATCATTACGTTTCATGTCCATAGGCACATAAATCATGGCCACAGGAACTCCTCTCTGAAAGCTATATGCCTATGTAAGGGTTTATATTCCAATTAATTAGTGATCTGTTCCTCAACATTTAACAAAGATTATTTATAATTCAAATACGGTATATATACCGGCAGGAGAATCTGAACGTATATATGCATCATCCTTGGAATTCAGGTATGGGCCTGAACTTTGCTTTGTGCAAATAGGACTAAAGGGAAAAAGTCTCTTCGGCTCAAAGACCTCGCGTTTTAATTGGACGAACGACTTTTTGTCTTCTGAGTCTAGTCGCGCGTCACGCGGAAAGGTCTTTTTATATTCAACGGCAAATAGTTGTCAGCGGCCTTGCACTCTTCCATGTTTCAAGGTAATTTTTAGCCTCCAATGGGTCGGTTGCACGGACGTTTAAAACCGTTGTGCTGCTTGAATCTAATCAAAGGCGGGTCCAGCAATCCGGCAACTGTGTATTACTCCAATTTTACATTTAAATGCATGAGAAACAATCGATTAGTTAAAAGGCCATGGCTCTCCCTTTTGAATGCATGAAAAGCAATCGATAATTTAGAGGGCCATGGCTCCCACAAGAATAGATTGTTTCGCCTGCGTTCAAATGGGATGAATTCATGGTTGCCAAATTGCTCGATACGTCCATGAACCTATTAGAGTGTTTTGTTGCGAAGAACGCGGTGATACTCGACGCTCTAGTAGCAAGAAGCATTTATGTATAAATGTAATAGCTTTTGTCGCTGTTGAACTTTACAATCTAAATTACTGTCCCAGAAATAATTTTATTTGCATTTAACATTTATAAGTATTCGTTGTTTCATGCAATTAAATAATAACGGGGTTATTCAGGTGCGTAAAGTTGTGTTTCTTTCTGCAACTGTACAAAGTGTTCCTTACACCACCTTCTCACTGTATTTTTTGCGAGAACGGCTTAAGCTGGACTTTTGACCAAAGATCGTTTTGTAAAATTGACACCAACAAATATGAAAATATTTCCCATAAACTCCTAAAATTTCCCTGCCTGCATGAAAACCACCCGAGTTAAGAGGGGTTTTTAGGTAGGTATTTGAGACCGCTGTGGCTAGATTGCTAATTATTAATCTACTTAAAGAGCAAAAAACCAAAGAGATTTTAAAGTTGAAGATCAAAAGCAATCTGTCACTTATAATTGATGCTTGATACTGTTCCTCACAAATATTAAGGGGAGTCTCCAGTCCCAAAGCCCAAAGTTATGGACTCTATAGTTGGTTATAAAATAAGTAAGTATTTACAAATGCAAAGGTAAAACCTGCAAAGTCATGAAAAAGGTCGAAATACTAGGAGCGCACAGTGACCTCCCTCTAATCGATATCTCATATACGAGTTTAAATGGGTGTAATGCAACGTTGCCAGATTTCACGCGCCATCACTGCTTGGGGGAGAAATAGTATGTTTTGATAAAACCGGCAACCTAACGCACTAGATGCTCATTTATCCCGATACTGCATACATACCCTCATCCTCCATTTCTTGCTGTAATAACCAACAATTAAACCTACACCATTCGAAATGGAATATGCAGAGACTATCGCAATATCGAGCAAAGATCCTATTTACGTAGCGGCGCGTATTTTGAAATCGTGAAAGAATAATCAATGGTTTACATCTTTAAGGTGGTCGGTGCCCCGGTGCCGATGTCAGTGCACGGATAATATGGCAAACCGGTTTATAACATTGCGGTGGTCGGTGATTATTTCGAACTTATAAAGTCCGTATGCGGGAGAAGGAGCGCCGCGCCACGGCCGCTGCGCGCGCGCGCGCACGCGGCGGGATTTGAAAGGTATAAGGTTCGGGACGCAAGACACACGACACGACCATGTCACAATATAGTGTCGTAGTGTTTTTATACAAAGTCAACGTATAGCAGGTTCTCACGACTAAAAATCGGGTCGGCATAGAGCACTCATTCCTATATGTGACATCAATTAAAATCCTGCGTATACCACGCAGATCAAGCCAGGAGCCAGGTTTAGAGCATAGGTCGTGTCGCCCTTTTATCTCTCGCCAGCATGGGCGCCGGTTTTTCAATCAATTTTTGTGAAGTCGCCCCTACGATTGAATTGTAAAGAAAAGTTTTTGAAAATGACCATGACAAAGATGATTTTAATTTTTTCCCCGAATAATTGACCACCCAGAGAATGGGTTTGTTTCGCCTCTTTTTTTTTCATTTTCTTAAAGGAAGTAATAAATGAAAGGAACTTACTGTATTTTTTATGCTTCTTGTTGACCAGGGGATCGTTAAATAAGACGATTTCAAAGTTGCACGGATTTAGAGCGATCTAAAAAGGTTCGCTTTTGGTGGGAAAATAATTTGTCCTACGCTACTTGCGTAATAGTATATGACATATTCGAGAACGTCATTCGGAAGTAGTCTATTTGCGTGTCCATTGAAAAGTCTCATGTTTTAAGGAAACCATTTCACTTACGGTGCGTATATAGTTAGTCAACATTCTGATAACGAAGACTAATTAATCTACTGTCGGAAATACAAGTGCAGGGACCTACGATTGCGTAATCTACAGCAGGGCTTTGGACCCGAGCATTTGAACAAAGGGTCCGGGTCCGGGTCCTAGAGAAAATGAATCCTCAGGGTCCGGGTTTGGGTCCGGTCCAAAAAGAAGTGAGTCGTCAGGGTCCGTGTCCAGGTCCGGGTCCACTAAAATTCTTTGGACCCGGTCCAGGGTCCGAAACCGGTTCTGGACCGGTTCTTGAAGGGTCCAAGTAATTAGTCGATAAATTTGGGCTTCATAGTTGAACTTTTTTATGCAGAAAGGGACACATTTTTCTGTTTGCGCAAAAGTGAACTAATGAACAAGACAAGAAACTCATAGCAGTTTTGGTTACCTTCTGCATAAAGTCATCCAAATAATGATCTGGCAAATAGCAAAGGACAACTCATGAAATGATAAAATAGCAACGGGTTTTTGTTTCCTTTTCTTCCTTTTTTCTTTTCTTTTCATTTCTTTTCCTCTCTTATTTCTTGCTTTCTTTTTTCCTATTTTTTCCTCTTTATCCTTCTTTTTTACCTCTATCCCTCTAATTTATCCTTTTTTTCATATACACACTGGACCTGCTAAGGACCGGTTCTGGCGGGTTCTGAATGAACCCGTCCGAAGGGTCCGGGTCCGCTTCAGTGTCCAGAAGTGAAGACATTTTCGGTCTAGGTCCGGGTCCCGGTCCAGAAGAGATAAAAAAAATTCGGTCCGGATCTGGGTCCAGGTCCAAGCAAAAAAGGGGGTCCGGACCGGTTCCGGGTCCAGGACCGGTCCAGGGTCGGTCCAGGGTCCGAAGCCCTGATCGACAGTTTCGCGGGCATTATACTGACATTTTCGAATTCGTTTCACAGTGACCCTCAATTTTTTGTTACGTTCCGCTACTTGAAGAGGCATTTGTAAGAGTTTTCGTTGTTTCCATCGGTTTTCTTGTGACGTCTTACCGTAGGCAGAATCAATTATTTCTGCCTTCATGGTATAAAAGAGCGCAACAGACTTATTCAGTCAATATGGCAACTATGTTTATCTTTCCTGAGCAGACAAGAGGTTTATACTGCATACGCTTGAGTGGGGCATAAGAGAGAGAATCGATGCGATAAAATTACAAAATTTTCAACCGTCAAGAGAAGGTACCACGTATAATGTACTGGTATACTCACTTACTAGTTACTGGCCTGTCGAAGTTGAGGTGCACCGTTCGGCGATCGGCGCGCAGGTGCAAATTGAGCAAGGAGAAAATGGAGACTATTGCAGCAGCAAGGGAAGACTGGGTTACTACAGTTGAGAAATAGAGGCCTTTGACCTGAAACGTAGAGCTTTAAGCTCGAGAATATGTGTTAAGCTGCCCAAGTGGTCAACTGATCAAGTGCTCAGCCCACAGGGCTCCCATTCCATCATTGGGCAATTTCTTATATGTACGAATCTCTCCCACGGTCTTTGATTTCTGCGTTCTTTCGTTGGTTTTGTCCATCATGTAAGAGCTTTTCTCTGCTCTCGTGCACTTTGGCAGTTATAAGTTTGTTGTTGTTGTTTTTTTTATTTATTTATTTTCACCAGAAGCTCGAGGATTTTTATAACTGATCGTAGTGAACGATCGATCGATCACTCACGGCCAATGGCGTCGCGTGCGATTTGGCAACAATGTAATATAGCCATTTAAACTCATGAAAAGATCGAATTCAGGGGGTGCACACTGCACAAGGAAAATTCGATTTATTTAATGAGTTTAAATGGAGCAGTTGCATTGTTGCCAGATGGCACGCGACGCCACTGCTCACGGCTGTTCGAGGGAGGGGTGAATTTAAAATTGTGTTCGATCGATCATTGGATCATTGCATGCAATCAGTGACATTGAGCTTTTGTTGGAGAAAACCGCATATAGATACAAATATAATGAAAAGAAACAAGAAAAATAAAAAACCGATGGTTTTTGAGGAAAATCTAACTTCCTATTCGAGATATGACTGATGATGGCACAGAATAATACAATCAGAACGGAAACTCCCATAAGAGCCAATGGAAGCAAGTTTGGAATTTAACGGCACCAATAGGCAACGCTGTGGTCCTACATCCCAACATGGCGGACGTGTGTGATTTGTGTTGAAACTCATTTATTTCTGTAAATTCTGGAAGGAAATCTTAAGTTTCCGGCCTCACTTTTATTCTATTGGCATTTCAGAATGAAAATTTCGCGGATCATGTCCTATATATTTTTTTTTTTTTTTTTTTTCGCGCTCGAATCCAGATGTAAACATCCTATATCCCAACATGGCGGACGCGAAATAAATTTGCTTCAAAATCCGACAGAGTTTCCGTTCTGGTTGTATTATTTTGTGTTGATGGAATACAGATAAATTCAGAAAACTTTTCCAGTTTTGCTCATACCTGTTCCAAAGAACCCATCAATAAAAACTCTTTTTGCAGTATTCACGTAAAATGGGTCAAAAAATCTATGAAACGGACGCGACGCGACGGCCCGAGTTGCGAATCCGCATTGGCGGATACGGGGGGGGGGGCGATCGCCCTCCCGTTCGACCAAAAAAGGTGGGAAAGAGGGGGAGGAAGGAGAATGAAGAGGAAAAGGAGTGGAGTAAAGTTTGTATTCTCATAGGTGATGTCTTTCCAATAGAAACCCTTCAATCTCTACGATCTACGATGTGTGCACGATAGCTCAGGAGTCATCGGTGAATTTCCGCAGGGATGGAAGGAGTTCTATCGGAATGGTACGACCCATAAGAATGACACGCACTCGATCATCGAGTGGACGGCATTACGATACCATCGTCCATAATCAGCCTGCAGTCTTGGCAGTCATATTTCGATTTATTTGGGAGAGAACGATTGATGTTTTGTGCGGGCATTTTTTTTTTTTTTGTGCTGCGTCTACTCATCTCATTTTACGCTCCCGAAGACTCACCCCTCACGGTCATACACTACTATCGATGCACACGGCAAGTCAGAGACCTCTCACGTCTTTTAGGAAGGTTCTCTATCTCAAGCGCGAGGGACGAGGGACTTACGAGGTCACTGTGTCAAACACTGACTCGAACACGAGTGTTACATCACAAAAATACCTCACCGACAGATACCAATATTGTACGCAGTGTGTACTAGTGTAGTGTGTACTGCGAACTGCAAACTGGTTTGTTTATCAATTGTGTATCACGTCCTGCGTTTGTTTGTATCCGACAAATCGTTGGCGAGACCATCCAGTTCCCGGTGTAATGTGCTGCTCGCGAGGAATGAAGAGACTTCGCCGGGATGGATAGGTCGGTTAGGACACTTAGGACGGATCTCCATTCCTCACTTGTATTACTAGATCTGGATAGGGGAATTTCAAAGCTTCGACTGATTGTGGACAGAGTGAGGTAGTACGCATCATTCCTAGCCTGTGTTTGTAAAGATCGCACTGTTTGGAATTGATTAACCCCAGACCTGAGTACCCGAGTAGACGATTCCTAAAAAGATGTGCTTTTTTCTTCTGTTGACCCTAAAAACTTGTGCTTCACAAATAGCTCTACAAAAACTTTCAGAAACTACAATGTTCGTTGTATCATAAAAAAATTGTCTGAGGAAGTTTTTTTTCATTACTATACTCCTAAAAAAGTTTAAACACATTTTTTTTTTTTTTTTTTTTTTTTTTTTTTAAATACATTATGAAGTTTTTTCTTACCTCTTAAAATTGATTTTTCCTTGAAAGAAACTAAAGTTCATAGCTAATTGTAAATCTACCTTTTTTGGAAGGTTGCCTTTAACCTACAGCACTATAACTTGTCTGATGAATCTGTTTCAAAACCCAAGTCATGCAACCAACAACAATAGGTAAAAGCTGTGGTGGTTGCATACCCGCAGACTTTTATAGGAACTTAATCTGGGGTGAAGGCATATACATGGTGGGTTACCAATTTACCACAGGTCAGCAGAGCAAGTATACCCCGAGTTAACATTAAAAACATTAAAATATGATCAAAAGTACGGTGATGCACACTATAGTTCTAAAAGCGGGTCTAAACTCTAAAAAACCCGGTATTGCGGCGAACTCGAACATAGGCGCGACCAAAAAAAGTGGGGTGGCTAAAAAGTGATGAATTTTTTTTTTTTTTTTTTTTTTTTTTTTTTTTTTTTTTTTGCTTCTCTAGTCTCAAGTGATGACTTTTCCCCGATTTTTAGCCCCTTCGTCCAAAAAAAGTGGGGGGAGCTATAGCCCCTCCTAGCCCCTGATACGGTCCACCTATGAACTCGGATAAAAAAATGTGTCTGGCAGACTAGGGTTAATCAGATTTTACAGTTGTGCCAGTAGTTCGCTGTGTCGCAATGATTTATCAAATGAATACATCACACCACCACTATCCTTACGAATCGCTAAAGAACAGTCCATTTTCTATTTACAATCCTTATACATATTATGACGCGTGTTTCTTTTCAGTAATCGGTTTGAGGTTTTTTCCATCGATTGCATCACCATCTGACTTATTTTCTTGAACTGAAGCTTATCCAGAAGATGTTAATGATAATTCCAACTAGACTGGTTTCAACAAAAAAAAGTATACGTGACAGTCAGCTAAAGACACTTCTCGCCGAAGGCTCTCGTTAATTTTATCTGTCCATCTTGTTTGAATAATGCTTCATTTATTCGAAAACAATTCTGGTGTGTGCAAAAAACTCATTATTTCGGAAGCTAATCTCATTAAATATGCAACTTGCATTTACGACCTTCGTCTAAACGGCTGCCGTTTTTTTGGTTCCAAAAATCAGATTAAATGTGAATACCTTATTTTGCCTGTCAGCCGACAGGACGGTCCTGCGCCTGCTTTTTTTTTTAGTCCTTTATTCTAATTATACCGAGCTGATATTTTTTGTTGAAGAAAGTCTTCTCCATAACCCTCCTCTAACAAGATTTTTACGCCTATGCGATGCACGCGCGACGTAGGTGTCCGCCCTGACTGAGCACTAAACTAGGGTTCCTACACACAAAACCAGTGTTGCCAGATTGGGGTGAAAAAGCCGTACGCTTTACATTGATTTAAACGGGGACGATACGGCTTTTTACCCTCCATCTGGCAACACTGCACAATACTGGAGGTTTTTTCCAGAGCTGCCGTTTTGCGTATAATTAATCTCACGGGTGTTTTCTGACCGCGGGCCTAAGCTCGGTGTATGCAGTGGCGGACTGGGGCAAAAAGGCCCGGGGTGCTGGGGCCCGGGATTTGGGGAAATAAGGGGCCCGAACTATGTACTGTTCCAGAGAGGAGGGGAGCGGACATGGAGGGGCCCGTGGTGCTGCAGCATCCCGGCACCCCGGCCCAGTCCGCCCCTGGGTGTATGACTGTACTGCACGAAAATACTCTGATCTCAGATCTGTAATCTTTTCTCAATCGGTAGAATCGTCGTTAAATTAATAAAATATCCGCAGCAAGTTTTTAAAGTCATCCACAACTCTACCGGTTGAGGAAATATTACAGAGCATAGTGTTTTCGAGCAGTACAGTCATACCGTGAACTGAACTGTGTAATCTTTTCTCAACCGGTGGAATCATCGGCGACTTGATATATGTCATTAATTATACGCAAAACAGCAGCACTGGTTTTTTCCAACATTATTCGACATCTACTTGCGTAACAAGCAAGTTTTCCGATGTTTTACCTGCCAAGTTCGAATTTAGCCTGATAAGTTGTTATTGTTTATAGTTGTGATCAAAATATCCTAGTTTTTCACGTTTTGAATTTTATCGCAATAAAGTAGAATATGCCTAAAATCAGGACGAATTAAGCAGAAATTGCTGTTATTTTTCAAATCAGTGACCCATAAATTCTACTGATTAGCATAATTTCTGTAAAATATAAGCGAAAAATTATGAAATGCTAAATAATTTATCTATAAACAGATTGCTAATTTAGTATTATTTTTTGCTAAACTAGCAATGTTTTTGATAGACTAGCAATATTTTCGCTGTAAATTTTCTTTTTAAAAAATGTAATTTTCGCAATGTTAAGGTGTATTATCGGTTTTTAGCAATTTCTTGCAGTTTTAACATAAAATTTGTTCCTGGTCATAAAATGTTCAAATTAAGTAAATATTTCAACACAGGGGAACACCTTCTCAAGCCAAAAGTCGAGTCAAGTTTAGATCTCAAGAAAAGTCTCTAAATTGCACCCACTTAGGACTTGTAGAAGTAACAACAGGTGCCAAGCGAGAAATCCGATTCGTCATCGATGCTTCGGTTTGGAAAGCTCCCTATCAGTTTGTACGTTTGACCATATCACCATCACGCGTCGGTTCCCATAAATAGATCAATCAAACGATAGGTGATGAGTTCGGTGCGGTGGTATAGCGGTATAATCAATGGATTTTGTGGTGATGAGAGGGAGCGGAAGGAGGAGGGGGCAACAAAGCTCATTGACTGGATCTCGGAGAATAGCCTGAGAGTAAAATACAGTGAAAGTGGTTCATTGAGCTGCAGACGCTCTTCATCTTTGCGGCGCACAGTGGGCTTAGATGGCCAATTTGGCAGTCAAAAATCAGAGCGTTAGAATATTGCCTGAACTTATTGTTCAAAAGCTTCCAGGATCGACTTTTACTTGCAGTTGAACTATTTTAAACACGCGTGGCTCTAGCTGAGAAAAGTGTACAGAGAGTCTAAAATTAATTCAGATTCAAAATGATAAAATGATATATTTTTGGTGATTTTAAATTTTTGAGTTTTGGCTGCCCAAATGTCAAATTCTGCTCATACTGCGATGCGGCATCGTGGCAGCGTGTACGTAGAGCCGTAATTTGTTATGACATCAGTGATGCCGATGTTTATTGCCATTTTGTTTGAAAAACAAAATATCGATGTAAGTGGTGTTTCATCGATGGAAATTACGGTTTTTTGGTGATTCCGAGGTTATAAGATGGCTTTCATAACTACTTATTTTATTGCAGATTTCCATATTTTTCCGCTGTCACCAAAAGTAGTTAGTGTCGCTTTTGGACACCACGATGCAACCTGGTATAGCTGTCTACATCTTACTTTATGTATAACCCGTCAATTCGCCGTTCCATAAATAATAAAACTTTTTTTCTGCTTATTTCTTTCATTATGGCAACGCCGTCGATACAATAGAGATGCCGTGGTAAGTGTCTCTGTAGAAACTGCTTTTTGGAGTACTCCAGAGTTGTCAGATCGCAGGAAAAATGTGCCCTTTTCCTTTTTCAATCTATTTGCGCCTAGAACTCCGTTTGGTATTTTCTGGTTATTATTCGAAACGAAATCATTTAGATTCAATTTCTAAAGGTGGAAAATGACACAAAACTCAGAATTGCTTTTCTAGGAAGACAAGAGGTGCAAAAATATCCCGAAATGATTTTTTGACAGTCTGCTGAGTATGTTTAAATTAAGCTCGTATAAAATGCGAATGGTGATGTGAATACGCGCCTGTTGAACTTAACCTTCGAATTCGTTCGGGCGGTCGACTCCTTTCGGATACATAAAGTGTTCGTTGTGTCGATACTCTCTAGCAAAACTTCCATCAAGATTCGCTAGGTGAGTAAGTGGGAAGAAAATTTGAATTAATTATTCAATGCAGCGTACAGACGCTGTGAGATAACTCTTCCTACGCGGCTGATGTGGAATTGCGTCTGAGCTAATTGAAGGCGCTTCGTAGTAGACTATTTCAGGCAAGTACACCCTTTTCCAGCGAGAAGGTGCGTTGAACAAACCAATCAGGATACTCGTATGACTTTTTTTGTTGGCTTCTCTCAGCTTTGACTCCTGTCCTGAAAACTCTGACCATCGAGGTCCTTGATGGCCCTAATGTACCTACTCTTTTACTGTAAAGCTGAAAAAGTTTGGGCAAAAACTCACTTTGTACACATCTTTCCCTGATTGAAAGCTTTCTGAATCTGTATACACGCTGAATTAGAAACCTTTTTATTTTTGCCTCTCGAGTTTTCCTTACATTTCGAGGTGCGTCTAATCATTGGTGGTGGGGGAGGAGGGCAGTGGTATGTGGGCTGTTTGTTTACGGGGATTAATTAAAATTACTGGGAGAAATTGACAAATATTCCATTCCCTTTATTCGAGAAAGGGCAAAATAATTTTTGGGCAGGCTGTACCTACATTAGATAAATCATATAATTATATAAGGGACGATTTAAATTGGGACAAACCTCCACGACGACCTACGATTGGACGATTTTCATTTGGACAAAATGTGTGTTGGGTGAATCATAGGGTTGGGCAGAATCTCTTGGAACCGTGGGTTATTATTTGTTGCGCTACGATGCTCGACATTGAAACTGACTCTCAAAAGCTAGGTTAGGTAGGCAACTTGCATTGCGTGTTTTTCTTTCTTTCTTTTTTCTTACCAGTGTAATGTGTGCACATTGCACGGTTGCATGCCCGCAGCTCTTGATTCGATGTATATAGCACCCTGGAGAAATCTAGGGCTTGTGACATCGCAAATGTGGATGTGGGATGTGGATATGGCAACTGTGTAACACCTTCAGTATAGTAATGCCTAATGCTTATTTTAGTATATGGTTGCATCGTAAAGAGTCCTTAAATGATGATGTTGCTCATGCACTAGCTGTGCAGCAGTGCCCGTTATTGCCCGAATAGTACCCAGACCCAGCAAAGTCTCATTGCGGATGGGTCAGTGGGTCAGGTCCAGGATGAAACTATAACTCGAAGCTACTGCGATTGAAGGAATGGCATGACAGTCAGTCAGTTGGTCTCGGTCATACGTTCCATTGGTCAATTACGCAAGGGGTTACACCGCAGTCACCTCTGCCCTCCACATACGCACATAAATGTATACAGCTCCGGTTTATTATGCATTTTTTTTTTTTTTATACTAGCCGTGCGTTGATGCCATCTGGTGGTGAAACATGGAACTATTGATTGTCATTTGATGGATTCTCAGCGGTTTATGTGTTGGTTGTTACTGTGTCTGTTATTAAGAGTTTATTATTTTCATTTTTCCTCTGATCGCCGCCTAAGTGTAGGTTAAAGTCAAATTTTAATTCCTTTTTTTATTTTTATTTTATCACTAAAGATGGTCAGTGTTAGCGGCCGAAACGTCTGATTAATCAATTATTTCACCTTTTCAGCCTTGTTCCCTTGCTGTCCTGTTTTTGATTTTATCCGTGTCTTTGGGCTGCCTTTGTTCTCTTTGTCATCATGTCATCATATATACATATGTATAGCCGTATCGCCTTTAGCATGACCCACTCTTTGTTCAGCTTCCCGCATTCTTCATCGGATTGTGCAGATTTGAGAAGCAGATTAATTGGAGAAAGAGCTCTGATATTCAGAAAAAGTGGGAGAACGAAGAAAAAAGGATGGATAAAGAGTCGGAAAAGACGCAGTAGCGTATCGTGCAGTATGGCAACGTTGTATTTTGTCCATTTAAACCCATATGAAAGGTCGAATGCGAAGGTTTTCACCGAACACCCAAGACTTCGATCTTTTTCATGGGCTTAAATGTACGAATTGCGACGTTGTCAAATTGCACGCTACGCCATCGAAAAGAAGGGGGGGGGGGAGATCTGCAGCCACCACCGAAAAAAAATCCTGGCCACGGCCATGCATGATCTAAAGTGCTCTTTTTGCAAGATCAATAATGACGGGCCGTAAATTTAATGATGCGTTGAAATAATATCATATTCACATAGATTTCGAATAGTTGAAAGGTCATTCTACCACACGGAAAAAAAAGGTTGAGCACTAGCTGTTTCCCCAAAGTTTAGGTCCTATTGCACCAACAATAAATGCGGGGAAAATATCGGTATAACTTCGGGGAAATTTATACTATAAGTTGGGGGTAGATTCGACAACTTGGGATTCTTCTCCATCGCTAAATCTTTTCCTCAAAGTTATCGATATTTTCCCAAAAGTTAACAACATTTCCCCAATGATTGTCGGTTTAATATAGGACGTGAACTGATGTGGGGAAATAGTATGTATAGTCCCAACTTTGCGTTTGTTCCTTTTAAACGTTCCAATGATGCACTTTGTCTACAACACTTTTCGGCGTCAGCGAAAAGTTCTGATAGAGGCGGATCTAAGAATTTTTCGGGAGGGGGGGGGAGGCTTAAACCTAAATTTTCAACAAAAAGCCCAAAAGTTTCCCCAAAACCCCTTTTTAGATAGCCAGTGTATCATTTTGGCTCGAGGGCCTTCAGCCCTCCCCCCCCCCCCCCGGATCCACCACTAACGCCTTTTATGGTGGAATCACCCTTATATACGCAAAACGGGAGCCTTGAGTGGCAAAGTTTTACCACCTGTCGATGCGTATAGACACTTTAACATAGATGAACGGGGATTGTTGCGAAAATATTGACCTGTCGTGCGACCAAGCGTGGATTATAGACGTGTCTAAAAACACGAACGCCATGACTCGGTAGCCCGGCCCCGTCCGTCCGTCCGAGGCTTGAAGAGTTGAGTCGCTTCGCGGCGCGGTTTTTAGTGTTCGAGTGTCGAGTCGAGTCCAACCGAACCACAAACATCTCGAGAGGAGGAGAGCGAGCGCTGCCATCAATGTTGCCAGATTTTCCTGAAAAATTATCAATTTTTACTCGAAGCCAAATGGAAAAAAATTCGATACTTATCCGAGAAATGGCATCACTGGCTGCCGTAGTGCCATGCCGCTGTCATATCATGCTGCAGTGCGCACGCGCGCACATGGCATGGCGGAGTGCGCTATGACGAAATCCAGGAGCCCGCTCATTAAAAACCGCACGCCGCACATTGAGACGAGTTGTGCCTTTTTACGGAAGGACACAAACACAGTGGCGGCTTGCGCACTTCGGCAACCTTGCTTATTTGTAATGACAGTTCGTGCAATGTAGCAGCAACGGATTATCTACATTTGAACGTAGACGTATAATAATCGATCTTCAGAGGATTCTCAGAATCCCTGAGAAATCGATACTTTTATATAGGTTTAAACGGAAAAAAAACATGGATGCCGAATAGCAGGAGCCGCCACTGCTTTTTTGCAATTTAAACCTAGGCAAAAGTATCGATAACTTGGGGTGCTATTGCACCTCCTGAAGATCGATTGTTTTTACATAGGTTTAAATGGAGAGAATTCCTTATTACCACATTGCACGAGCCGCCACTGTATAAACAGCAGTGGCGAGGGGTGCTATTTGGCAACGTTCTTTTTTTCCACTTAAACTCTTTAAAAAAGTCGAAATGCCTCGTCATCGCCGATGACTGAAGCGTTCGACCTTTTTGGTCAATTTAAATGGGGGAAAATACATGGTTGCCAAATTTCACGCCTCGCCACTGGTAAACAGTTTGTTTGATGAATATATCGCTGCAATGTTTCCGTGAAGACCCGTCGAATAGACTCTCAATACTGCAATAATTTTAACCCGCGAAAATAACGACTAGACCGTTGAAAAAGTCTAAGGGCCGAATTTTTAACTCGCTCATCCATTTTTCCCCCGAAACTTTCACTACTTTGAAAGTGTCCAGTGGCGTCGCGTGCTATCTGGCAACAATGCAACTGCTCCATTTAAACTCATTAAATATATCGAATTTTCCTTGTGCACTGTGAACCCCCCTGAATTCGATCTTTTACATGAGTTTAAATAGATAGAATACAGTGTTGCCAAATTGCACGCGACGCCACTGAAAGTGTCATTTGAAATACATACATATAGATGATGAAAAAAGGTTGAGGACCAACTGAAGGAAGATTTGGGGGAGGATGGGCTGGATGGGGTAAATGGGGATTGTAAAATATTGGATTATACGGGTGTGACGGAATACCTGCATTGAGAAAAGGTTAAATTGATGGAAGTGGAATGAGTATTTATCGAGGAAATTAAATATTGAGGTTGGAAAATGTTGAGATTTTGAGGAAATTTCAAAATAGGCCCAGACTATAGCCTAGTGGATGCAACCCTTTAAAGTTTCAAACACCCAAACAAAAGAACATATGCATAACCTTTAAATTTGAGGAATGAGTAGACAATCGCGTTATAGGATTGTAAACAAGAAAGTTGAAGGTTGGCTCCTTTCAGATTTTTTTTCTCGCGAAAAACATGATGAGTTAATTTTTTTTTTTTTTTCCCCCCGTCCAGTAAACCGTAATTTTTGTCCCACTATGCGGCCGCTCCCGCCTTCGAAATCCATGCGAAATGGATGCTTGGCTGTGAGTCGTGACCCGTAAATTTTCACAACATTATCTGTTCAGTGTTTAATTCTTGCATCAATGCCAGTTTTGAAAGCCCCCCGTTTAGACCATTGGCGTCTATTATCATTATTGACGTGATTATAGGTAGGTTTCATCGCGCTGAACTCGCAAAAGCCTGAATTTTAATCCTTTAAATGTATAGAGATAATTTAGTTTGTAAATAATTGTGATGTCTTCCAGCATTCTTTCCAGAATTTTCTTCAGCATTTACTCATACGTGTTTGTCTGTACTGGGCAAAGGGGATAAAGGAGAATATATTGCTTATTTTTAAATGTTTAAATGTTTCTTGTGTGTAGGAAAAACACCGAAAACAAGGATTCTGAAATAAGAAAATGATTTTAACCCTTGCGCCTCGTGTAGTGTCTAATCTAAAATTTGAATTTTTGCTGGGAGTTTCATAGATCAATGATGTATAAATTTTCCATTTTGTAGTCTAGAAGGTCAACTATTTGGTCCGTTTTTCATAACTCTCCATTGCCCACTCGTATCTAAGGTCATTTTTGAACGCCGAAATAAAATGTTTTCGCCCTCATGTTTTCTGGCGCTCCAACATCGCATATTATTATTATTATTTTTTTTTTTTTTTTTTTTTTTTGAAGTGAATGACTAAAAATTATGCCAACCGGACGAATTTTTTTTTCAAGACCACTGCTCGGCAATTTTTCACATTATTGTAATGTATGAGACTCGCAGTTTGCAATTTGGCAACATCGAGTTTTGTGCATTGAAATTCGAAAGAAAGGTCGAGCTACTAAATGTGCACAGTGCACTCCCTCGAATCTGTATCTTACAAGGCATTAAACAGACAAAACGCAGCGTTGCCAGAGTGCTGCATGCGACGCCAATGCCTTCATATACCCAATAGCATCATTTACCTTCAAATATGTGGGCACAGGGGAGTTTAAAATTAACTTTTTTCCTTGAAACAATTTTTATGGTAGATCCGAGTGCTACGCAGTCTCTGAGACATTTGTTGATATAGTATCAAGCTTTCTTCAAAATTTATTCACTCGTAATACAGAATTAACAAAGATGGATTAAGCCATAATCATTAAGTTGGAACATGTGCTATGAACAAATGAACGTAATAATAATCGCGAATCATAAAATGTAATCATGAAACGTCGCACGTATTGCGCCTATGGCGGAAATAGTGTAGTGTATGTGTTCAAATTCGGCTAGACAACCACAAGCGCAGTTGTTTTCATAATGCGAAAAACTGCCAATTATATTCCATCGCTCGTATCTCTGGATCTGATTGTGAGTATTTTGATTAATTTTTCTTTGGTAAAGTTGAATCGATCTTTTTCTCACGATTTGGAGAAGGAGGGCGTGCGTTGTGACCCGTGTCCCATGCCGGAAAATCTTAATTTTAAACTCACCTTTTCCTTTTTTACTTTTTTCTTTTCTTTTCATATTAATATGTTCCCCTCCCTCCCCTCAATCTCCATATTTTCTATCATTCCTCGGATACGAAGCAAGATTTCGGCAAAATGTTAAAAATATGTGTGGTCCAAGATCTTGCCAAAAAATGCCCGATTAAAAAGTCCTTAAACATTTTTTTTCAATATTTAATTTTTTTTTTTTCAATACTTAAAAAAAGTATTTTTTTAAAAAAGGTTAAAAAATAAATTTGTTAAAAAAGGTTTAAAACTATTAAACATTTTTTTTCTAATATTTAAAAAAAAAAAAAATTTAAAAAAGGTTAAAAAATTAATTTGTTAAAAAAGGTTCAAAACAACTTCAAACCAAACTGATTGATTTGGTTCAAACTTTTTAGACAAAATTTCGGAAACATTTTCAAAATATAGATTTTTTAAAAGAAAAGTTTGGGGGGGGGGCAATGACGGAAACGGAAACATTTTGAAAATATTAATTTGGCAAACATTTTTCCTATGAGCATTCTCATATTTCAAAAATATTTTTGATTTATTTTTGGCAAGACTCTGACAGGATTTTAAAAATATTTTTGAAATATTCCTTCCATATCTATGGGTCCCCCTCTTTTTCTTCCATAGGGCTGCACCCACGGGAAGGCTGCCATCTTTCTGGATGTCCGCACTGCCCGTGATAAACGTGGGAACCAACCAGTGTGCTTACTTACAGCAAACTAGTTTGCACGTGGGGTAGGGACTTATCCGATTATTAGTCAAATGTTCTAAACAATATATGTAGCCCTGCTGGAAAAAAAATCGATTGTTATTTGATGTATCGAATTATATTCGATTCCACTGTGCGGAGACGAGATGGTTCGCGTAACTGGTAGGTAGGCCGGACGAGGAGCTGAGATTTGGTTCAAGGTGGAGTCATGGTGCAGGTATCAGGAGCAATAGCAGCACCAGCAACAGACGTCACTCAACAGTAAACATTGGACATTACAACAAGTCATCATCAGTTCCTCTCTCGGTAAATAACTGAACCACCGGGACGGCCGGTAGCCAGAATTGTCAGACAGAGCTGCCACTTTGTAAATATTTAATGGCTTATTTTTCAATGCATCGATGGTTCCGCCGATTGACCTAAAGATTAAGCAGTTCAGTTCAGAGTTTATGTTTGTTGTGCACGAAAATACTCGATTTCTGTAACATTTCCGTAATCGGTGAAATCAATGTTAAAGTATCAAAATATTGTCAAATTTAGTTAATGACGACTGAACCGGTTGAGAAATTATTACTGATCAGAGTATATCGTGCATTACATAGTCACTGAATTGTTTAATCCTTAAATCGACCTTTGAAATAGCCGTGGTGAATAGAAAAATGTCACTAAATATACAAAAAGCGGTAGCTCTGTTGTCAGGTGAAACCACCGAGGGAACAAATCCTTCCATACCCGGCGTAACAACGCAGTGGCGGCTCATGCAATTCGGCAACAATGTTTTGTCTCCATTTGAATCTATGCAAAACGATCGATTGCCTGTAAAGAGCTGCTTCACTATCGAATCAATTTTTACTTTCTCATTTTTGCATACTGAATCAAAAAGAAGGAAAACATTTTTGCCTAATTGGACGAGCCGCCGCGTCGCGCATAGGGCGCCGCTGTTGCAATGGTATATGAGTGACTGCAAGCGGAGCAAAATTCAAATTAAATGGGTAGTTAAGTAATTATTCCTACTCCGCGGTGTTGATTTTGCCTATTATTCCGATTGAAGGCTCTTGATGAAACACTTTTTTGCAAATGCCAACAGTTTGGAGTAGCTTCTGCCAATAATAAATCTAAATAAGTTGTGAGACAGATCTAGCTAAGAAACTGAGTGTACTCTTACTTACATCGGACGTGGTATTGGAAGGGTTAACTCCATAAAATGGCCTGTTTTTTTTTTTTTTTTTTTTTTAAATTTAATTTTTTTTATTATTATTATTATCAAGCTAAACTATACAATAAAACTTCTGAATTCATAACATAATCAGTCTTCACATCAAGATTTACGTCGCTCGACTCTTATCACATGTTTCAATCTGAGCTCGAATCCGGAGCCTCTCTGTTAAATCATTTCTTCTCGAGCGTATAATTCGCTTGCACGCCTATCGCGCGGCGGCGCACTATGGATCCAAATCGAGTCTTAAGCGGTCAAAAATACACGGACATAAAATACCACGGGAATTAAGGTTCCATCCAATATTTTTCTGCGATGAATATATGACATTCCAGGGGTGATTACTGATTATCTTGCTAAATAAATCCTCTAAAATAATCTGCAGTAGCTAGAAGAGGTTCTTTTCCGACTTTGAACAGACCGCTTTTTGACCGTCTAGGATTTGAGTTGGGACCAATAGTGCGGCGTCCTGTCACTCTTGGCCCACGTAACAAAGATGGATCCGTAAAAATATGGTCAACTTTTCCTTTTCCTAATAATAATATCCAAGCCTCGATCTGGGTTACGCTAGGTTCTTTACTATATTATTCCGTAACCGGCAAGGGGCCCCTCCTCCCCCCCCCTGTTTTCCCATCTGCCCCAACCCCCAACTTATACCTACTCGACCTTCCACCGGCACGGTGTCGGCAGACTGTTGTCTGAGATCGTCAAAAAGTTGTCAGAAATCAGAATGTAAATTTTCTTATCAGTTTATCATTCATGAATGGGGCTCTTGCAAACTTTTGCTAAAGGGGATCGAAGAGTTGATTCTTGCATAAAAACCTGTAAAAATGAGGATGATTACAAAAAAAAATCACGAAATTCACTCTCAGAATCAGGCTTAATGGCGGAGAGACGCATGTATCACGAGAGATTTCCTATCTAAATTGAAACATATCTCTGTGTTTCCGTAGAGAAAGTGACACATTAGACAGGAATCTCCCATGATACTTGCGGTGAACCGTCATTATACGATCTTGCCGTTGTAGCAGTTATGTGAGTTTATTACTGAATTTAGACTTTCTTAGTGAGATTTTCGTGATTTTTGCCGGTTGTTACATCAGATTGGACTATTAATTTGCCAACAGCAAAAGTTTGCAGTCAGCAGTTTCAAACTAATTGTAATTTGTAAAGGTCGAAACCTATGTTTTTTCTATTATTTTTTTCACTCATTTTTTGCAATTTTTCTGCGATCTCAGACCATGGTGCGTCGTGTCGCGGCACCGCGTGTTTATAATCTTTTCATACATCTTACATCTATCCTAATGGATGAATCCCAGGATGGCTCCGAGGATGGCTCAAACCAGTTAAACCTCATAGAGGTTTTGAATTTGTTTGTATAGCATTCAATTTTTGGCAACTCCTGTTTTGACCATACCCGACCCCCGTCTCTCGTGTTCATGATGTATTCTTATATCCAGTGACTTTTTGCTACATGTTGAATTTGTTTTGATCCGATTGATAAGATATCAAGAGACGACTCGACTCATTTTTTTATGTGTATATGGAACCATGTATGCCCGAAATGTATATAGTGGATATCTGATATCTCATGATAGCAGCGTGGTACCCAACTTTCTCGCGACTTGCTTTCTATTCAGAGCTAATGCACTCCTCATAAAATTTAGTCTAATTAGTCTGCCTCATCGTAATTATGATGAGAATTGAAGAATCAAGTCATCACGCTAGTTTATATAAAGACACCATCAAGGTGGAATAAAAAAAAATTCTTGATATCAACTTCACTAATAGACCGTTTTAGTGTGACGTCACAAAATTAATTGGACTCAAACACATGTTCTGTCACACATATCGCTCTCTCTCTTTCTCTCTCTCTCTCTCTCTCTCTCTCTCTCTCTCTCACTCTCTCTCTCTCTCTCTCTCTCTCTCTCTCTCTCTCTCTCTCTCTCTCTCTCTCTCTCTCTCTCTCTCTCTCTCTCTCTCTCTCTCTTTGGTCAAAGAAATAACGGATTGAAATTTCCAAGTGCAAATTCATGCTATAGTAAACAACGAGCTCTCTCAAATGTTATTTTATATTCCCTACAGATATTAAGCATCAGGGCCAGATTAACCACTAGGGTAACTAGGATATAGCCTAGGGTGCAAGATTTTTAGGAGCGCTGCTGGGCGCTTGGTGGGGTTCTTCCGGCTCTGATATTATGTCTTTATTTATAATATATTTTCACCTCAATTTAATTCTTAAAAGACCACAAATTAAATTTACCATCATAATTTGAGGCCGTCGCCTGAAAAAGGGCCCACTAGATGATACGCTCGTCCCAGTAAATTCTATTAAGATCGTAAGGCTTATTTTGTCGGATTGGTACGTACATACATCTGGTGTTTTATAGGTCCTTCTTCCGGAAACCAGTGGCGAAGCTTGCATTTGGCAACGTTGGACTTGGAGCATTTGAACCCATGAAAACTATCGAACTAAAAGGAATTGGCGATGACCATCGAATTCGATCTGTCGAATGCGATCAAATGGAGGAAATGCTATGTTGCCAAGTAGCACGCTTTGCCTCTGCTGGAGACAGATTCAATTACGTCGAAGGAGGCAGAGTTGGGCAAATGGGAATCGTAATCGTTCACACGATTACCGAGTAATCGTAATCGTCAAATCTTTGGATGGTAATTAAATACATTTTTCACAGATAAGTAGTAAAATCAAGGGTATTTTTGATTAGATCTAATACTTCTGCAACTAATGTGATGGGTGGCTTGTAAAAAATCAGCCTTGATTATCATAGAATCATCCTCCGAAAAAACGACGATTACGATTACTTGGTAATCGTGTAATCGATTACCACCCCCATTTGCCCAACTCTGGAAGGAGGTCATATGTTTTGTCCGCTTGTCTCACTCACAGTTTCTTGTGGGCATAGAATTCTAGAATTTGGGCTCCCCGCCACCACCGCCGCCCTGACATCACCCCGAAAAAAGTTTGGAGACCGTCACCTGTTTCGGAAAAGTTTCGAGAGGATAGTGAGGACGGTTGAGTATTTCGAGTGTCATTTTGAGGACGTGCCCATAAGAAACCGTGAGTGAAATATAACTATCTTGTGATGCATCGACGTCATAAAGAGCGTAAGATTTTATGACTTTTGACGAAAACCGGAAGTCATCGTTTTCCGTTTTCGGTCTATGGAAGGTCAAAGTTCGATTTGGACTCTTTCTCAAAAACTCAAAACTCCTGTTTAGTAAGTGCCTATAAAAACGCACCACCTTTATTTTAGGACACGCTTTGTGTTATATTTTTCGATCGAGTTATTGGACTATTGGAGACGCTTAGGTTGCAATTCAGAGACTACGAAAAAACCTTCTTGAGATGGCCTTGGCAATGAAAGTACCTTGCGATTTCCCCTATAGTTACCCTATGTATAAGTAGTAAAGGAGCAGGGAGTAGAAGAGGGATGAGTCTTGCACTTAATGGAGCCACTTTTCCAACTACCAAGGTAGAACGTCAGCTATTTTGGAAAAGTTGCTCCAAAGTTCAAGTCTCGTCCCTCTTTGGCTCTCTGCCCCTCTTTCCTTATGGACACGCAGGTTAAATGGGGGAATCCTTAATGAATTCTCATTTTCAAGGCCATCTGAGGTTTTTTCGTAAAGTCTCTGAATGGGGCTATTGCACACTTTTGCTATAAGCGATTTAATAGTCGATTATGGCGTAAAAACCTCAAAAAATAAAGATGGCGGCACTAGAAACTTCCAAAATCCACTCCTAAACTCAATAAACGCAGTTATTTGCGGGAGCGTAATGGTGGCCGAAGGCACTAACAATGGGAGATTCCCATCTAACAATTCTAAAACTCCATCAAGAAGTGACCAATAAGAGACTACTTTCATTTGACACCGGTGTCACTTGGTGTTGCGGTACCATTCATCGGATGTGGATCATCACTCTGATGACTAATTACTCTGTGAATCATCCTTGTCAGCATAGAAAGAGTGACGAAATTAAGATAGGAATCTCCCATTGTTAGTGCCTTCGGCCACCATTACGCTCGCGCAAATAACTGCGTTTATTGAGTTTAGGAGTGGATTTTGGAAGTTTTTAGTGCCGCCATCGTTATTTCTTGAGGTTTTTACGCCATTATCGACTATTCAATCGCTTATAGCAAAAGTGTGCTATAGCTTTATTGCACCCTTACTCTTTATGTTTCCGGTCTCCGAACTCCAGTAAATATCACTATGCATTTTGCATTTTGAATTACGGCATTTTGCAGGCGCATCTTGCGGAGGAGCGGAGGTGCAAGATACGTCAACCTATCTACGTCACCAGTTGTGCACGCTTTAAGGAAAAGACCGTAAGTCTCATAGAGTATGAAAATGGGAGTGTCAATAAACGACTGTGAAATTGCATCGTAGAGAATGCGTTCATAAATTATTGGCAGCCGATTAATTAGTTTTTTCTCCTATGCTCGCAATTCTCTGCGATTCTATTTGTATATAAGTAGCATTTTCCCTCTCGAGTAGCCTATACTGTATAGTGCATAGCGTATAACTTGCATGCCCCGAGGTCAAAAGGCCAGTACACCTGGTCTTGAAAAGGACTTGAAATAGAATCTCGGCCAAGGTATATGTGCCTCATCAATGCAGCACTTCGAGATCTAAAAGGTGTATACGCACTATACTTCCTCTTCCTCGCAGACTTGAAAATTTTATGAGGGGGTAGGGAATAAAAGAAAAGAAGATAATATACTTATCCCCAAAAAATACTATCTGAATAAACAATAGTGTGATATTGGGACTTGCGGCAACTGTGTTTATTCCATAGCGAACAAAGTTGCCAGTAGCGATGAGGCGTGAAATTCGGCAACAATGTATTTTCTCCATTTAAATACACCAAAAAAGTCGAACGCTTCAGTCATCGGCGATGACTGGCATTTCGACCTTTCTAAATGTGTTTTAAGTGGAAGAAGGAACGTTGCCAAATCGCACGCCTCGCCACTGAAAGTTGCGCACTGTGTGATTATTTTCTAAAAAAAAAATAAGTTTTAGTTTTTGTATTAAAAAAAATAAAAAAAAAAAAAAAAAAAAAAAAAAAAAAAAAAAAAACGTAAATACCTACCTATAAATTTAAAAATAATTAAATGGATAAATAGATCAATAAATAAATAAATTTATCAACCAATGAATAAATCTCTCATGACCATTCCTCTTGACACTCAAATAAAAATAATTCTCAATGATTTTTCGCATTTTCTGCTTTTTTATATGTGTTCGTAGATAGTATATCCTCCCGTATTCAACACAAATCTCTTTCACTTAATTAAATGATTAAAGTAAATAACTAAAAAACACAAATAAACATCGGAAGAATGAGTATAATATCGCATACTTTCAACCATCATGCATAAATAGCAAGAAATGGCCATTTGTATGTACAGCTTTTAGCATCCTAATAAACTACCACCCATTGGTTTTTTTTCTTTTTTTTTTCTGTAGGTTGGAAACAGTGCGAACTTTTCAGTACTTCGCCCCCTCTTATTCAATTTAAATGAAATTGGAATAGAATAGATTCTAAAGATTTAGATTAAACCTTCAAGCATCGATACTTCTGCATAGGTTCAAATGGAGAGGGTCGATAGATTGTTCACGAGCCACCACCGAAAAAACTACACGTCGGATCGACCAAACATCAAGAAGGCGACCTTGTCTCGATGAATTTTTTCTTCTTCTACTTCTCCCTCTTTTTCTTTTTAGAGCAATGAAAAGGGTGAAAAAAATCTATATTATACCAGTTCGTATAGAGAAAATTTTGTAATCTTACCTAGAGCGACCGCAACGTAGGGCTCTTATCAAAACCCCGAGGGACTATATTAGGTAATTTTACTTCTCAGCCTATACCCACGTAACATATTAGCGCACCATCATAAATGCGCTGAGTGTCTATCTATCTATCTATTCATCTATCTATACATTTATCTATTTATTCATCTATTTATATATCTACTTGAACTTAAATACCGATTGATATTATTATTACAATGATTTTTTTTTTTTTAATTTACCGCCATTTTTATTATTATTATTTATTAAGTATTCTCATTTCTTTGCTTATTGCATGCGTTGAAAAAAATAATCAAGGATTGATCTTGATCTGCGGTTTGATTATGGAATTATGAACTGCATTTTATGCGTTTGTGGAACGTCTAGCAGTCGTATAATATATAGGTGATTCGTAACTGATTGAAGGCCATGCGGGTTTTTACAGGAACAAAGCATCATCAACAACGGTTTCTGAAACTTACTGTTGCAAACTCGGCTTTTATTTCTGTACGAAAGGGCCCTCAAATTTTATAGTTCGAAAATATTAACGATTTTTCTGAGTAGACTGCTCGCGCGGCAATGACGGGCTCTCGTGTGATTCGGCAACAATTTTTCCCTCCGCTTTATTCCATGTAAATCATTCGATTAATCGATTCGCTGCTTCTCTGTCGAATCGATTGTTTAGTGTAGAATCAAATGAAGGGTAGCCTTTGTTGCCAAATTGCATGAGGCAGTAGGCACCACTGCACTGATGCCACTGCCCGACATTACCTGCAGCTTCGTAGGGAGGGAGCAGGCATCAGGGAATGGTCGTAAAATAGACAGCTGTCTGTGCGATACTTCAGCAGTTTTCCACTTCCTTGTTTTTGTTGTTGTTGTTTTTTTGTTTTTTTTCCCCATACAAAGGAGCCCATTCAAGAAAGTCTACCACTATCTAACATAAGTGATTATTGAAGTCACCCAGAACGCAGGTTCGCGTGACCTCCATACTTGATAAAGTTGTGCAGTTTTCAGTGGAGAGTGTATCGCACATTGCATGCGCTGCAATTACTCGGTTTAATTTTTTCTTTCTGAATTCTAAAACAGTCCTTTGTTTTGCGGCCCAAATATCCACGATCTCGCGAAAATGATTAATTCGATCGTTATTCTGAAATTTAGAACAATCTATTGTTTCTCACTTATCAAAGTAACAAAGTTCTATTTGTTAGAGTAGTTTAATTTGTACTGAGTCACTACCATCGCACAGGGAACTCAAGATGAAATACACGAAAAGTCAAGAGAAATAAAACCAGAGAAAAAATATCAATTTTACCACTGGAAATATCTTTCAAACCCATTTCAACCCAAAACCTTTTTCGATGAGAGTCATGTGTACAAAATCTTGTCACTCTTTCGATGGGTGTGAAGGAAGGAAATTGCCGACAGCACCTGTTGCTGTAAAGAGTTGGTTACTAGTCTTCCAGAGAACGCTTTTATAATCCATAGTTGATCCATTTAACGATAGAACACGCTCTCACAACAGTAATAAAACATGTGAGTGGGCCAAAAACGGCTCGTTGGGATCAAATGGGCTAAATACTTGTTTCTTATCACTAATCAGGGACAGTCAACTTTGAAACTTTGACTAACATAAGGAAAAAGTAAAACTTTTCTTTGTCCGGGAAAGCTTTCAATCTTCAACCCAGTGTGCGCCGCGCCTCCTCCAGTCTCCCCGGAAACGCCTCCTCTTGACCTCGCGGAGTCAATATTTGTTTAAGCACAAAAGTCTCCGGCAAACTAACTCTATAAGCGATGATGTCAGTTCATTGAGCGAACAATTGCAATTTATTTTTCAGTCATCACGTGATGGCGGAAGCTGCGTTTTCCGTCACACTGCGTACACTATAGTTGTGCTTACTTGACCGCATGTCTCTATTCATTCATCGTCGTTGCTGTAAGAATGAATAACTTTCAATTCTATCGTGCGGATTACGCGTTTATGCGGTCCCACGACTGCAGGGTTCAAATGGAAAATGACTATCTACAGTCAGGATGCGCGCGCCGTTTGATGGGTCCAAACACCTCGTCGCAAGTGGAAACAAGGTAAAATCTAACCGTGCAATGCAATGGTGTTTTCTTAGCGTGGAATCTATCGGGCTAATGCGTTTGATGAAAAGGGAAAAAGTGCTCAAGGCAGTCAAGGCATAGAGCTACGTGTATATTTATAATTAAGTGTTTATTTAATCCACCGCGCGATGATTCCACCGACGGATTACTCAGCTGTGGTGGCTCGAGCTGTTAGGCAACAATGTCTTCGCTCCATTTGAATCTATGTTCAACAATCGATTTCTAGTGAAGCGCTGCTTAATCCACGAAAACATTCGCATCTGTAATATTTTCTCAATCAGTGGAGTCATCGTTGAACCATCAAAATATCTGCAAAGTTTTTCAAATCATTGACGGAGACTCCACCGCGCGGTTGAAATAATATTAGTGGTACGATTTTTTTTCGTGCATTATAAGTCATACTCTAAACTGAGCCGTGTAATTTTCTGGTCAACCGGTGGAATTCAGTGGCGTAGCGTGCAATTTGGCAACGTTGTAATGTATCAATTTAAACTCATTAAACAGACCGAACTATAGGGTGTTCGGTGAACACCTTTGCATTCGACCTTTTACATGGGTTTAAATAGACACAGTGCAACGTTGTCAAATTACACGCTACGCCACTGGTGGAATTATTGGTGAATTAAAAAAAAAAATTGTCAAATATAATCCGCAGCTGCAGCTTTGTCTCAAGATGACTTTCGTCCCTTTCGACCTTTCCTCGTCAAAACGTACAATTATTTTATTTACATTATGTCTTGGAATGTTGTCATATTTTATGAATTAACTACCTTTATAAAGATAATAAGGAGATGATGTTTATGATGTTCTTTGTTTATGTTGACAGCACGGATGGAATGATCGGATCAATTTACACGAGCAGCCGTAATGCTGATCAATGTCGGCGGCTGAACAAAAAGGAGTCATGCTACATTATGCAAGACGATCAACTTTGCCCCCTATTCACGGTCTGGGAAATCATGAAGGTGGCCACCGATCTCAAACTCGGAACTTCCCTCTCCGATAAAGCCAAAGTGCTTGTGGTAAGTTCCGAACCTTTAAACGATCGTTATATAGTATAATAAATGCCTCGGAAGCCTTATCCTAAAAAAAAAAAAAAAAAGTCGAAGATACGGACATCAGAGTAGGGCAAATAGGGGTGTAATCGATTACACGATTACTTAATTAGATCTAATACTTCTGTAACTAATGTGATGGGTGATTTGTCAAAAATCAGCCTTAATTACCGTCAAAATAATGACCCTCCGGAAAAACGACGATGATTCGTGTAAACGATTTCTACCCCCCCCCTCCCATTTACCCAACTTAAACTTCTATGTCGAATTCCCTATGGTGGATGGATGACTTTTTGCAAACAATCGCGTTTGTAGTACTCAACAGTTTATCGGTCAGTCCTATATGTTTTAATCATTAAGTATACCTAATCATCTCTCATCAATACGTAATGCGAGTCGGAAATCGCTTTTGAATCGGAAAACATCGCGCGGAAATAAGAGTAATTAGATAGACTGATAATGACTGAATACAGTTAGAGCCAAATCTTGCAAGCAAGTGTGTGAGGTTGGCTGTGTGCGGAGGAGAATTCGCGAGAAGGGGTGGGAGGCGTCATAACATAACCTCTATGTTGCACGCTGCACGCTGCTCGTCGCGTCGCTCGAAGCCCCGCGCAAACCGCTCGCGCTCGCTCGCTCAATCCGAACCCGCCGCTTTATCATCGGTTCGCGCAGAGAGTTCATTGCCCCTCGAATCAGAATTTGCCGCATGTCCATAGGTATAGAAAAAAAAGGCCGTCGATCAGCTGATTTGACATTCACTCTCGTCGCTCACTCGCTTGGTGTAGTCGACGCGACGCGACGGTTGACTCGCATGCAATGTTGCCGAATCTTGAAACTAAAAAAATAAATATGTTACGAGCAGTGGCGCCAACCATAAATAAAGAAACTGAAGCAAATACTAAAATGAGACATGTCTTCTAAACCAACTTTCACAGGAGAGACGAAAAACTGTGTAACTTTTTTTTAAATTGTTTCATAAATGTCTGTCATTTTAATGCACTTTTTTTTGCAGGATGCCGTACACTGTTTTTTTGTTTGTTTTTGTTGTTTTTTTGTTGTTTTTTTGTTGTTGTTTTATTTTTTGTTTTGTTTTGTTTTTTTTAAAATTACAGACATTTTTCAAATAGTTTTATGAAATAATACCAAGTTTTTTGTTTCTCCTGTAAGATTTGGTTTTGTGGACTTATCCCATTAGTATTTATAGTAATTCAACTAACAATGACAGAAACAAGCAACATTTTCTGTTTTGGATATTTGTATTAAACGTCCATGTTCACGTAACCGCTTTTATATACACTTACACTTTCGTTTAAAACCAGTTTCCACCTCATACATTACAATTTTTGATTTTAGGTTAAAAAATAAGTGGCAAGCAAACCGGTTCATGCTGCTTCAGTTTGGGATAGGGCTTTATCATGTTGTCGTAGTAACGTATTTAGAAAATTAATAAGTATTGGAGAGAAAAATGAGTTTTTTGCCACAGTTTTAATGTTGAAAGCATCAGAAAGTTCCAAAATCCACTCACAAACTCAATAATTGCGTTTAACTAAATTACAAGATGGCGGTTGAATGAGCGGAAGACATTGGGGGAGTCCCATCTAATTTCAGCTTTCTCTATGATGAATCACTCCTCTCAGCATAGAAAAGTTGCAATTAGATGAGACTCTCCAATTTTAACCCACTCATGCGACCGCCATTTAGCAATTTTGAAAAACGCATATTTTATGTTTGTGAGTAGATTTTGGAACTTTCTGATATTTTCATCGTTGTTTCCAATTGATTATTTTATATCGAAATCAACCCTCCACAACACTGTATTTGCCACATGCCCATTTCGGCAGCACGTTTTTACGGAGCTGGGAAGACCGCTGCCTTGTCTCAGATTTTTCAGTGGGCTCAAAATAAGGGAGGGGACATGAAGGGGTCTTTTTTTGGCGCCACTTTTTGCGAGTTAAGTGGAAAAGATTGGAATAAATTTCACCATTTTGGCAACAATGCTATCAAGACTGATGGTTGACGTTAATGATCACCTTGACGACAACTTGGCAATCCTGCCTCTTTCACCGGTCGCAATGTCCTACAAAATCGGTATTGCCACATGTCCATCGTTGAATGAGTGAGGAATTAATCAGCGGCTACTTTAATTTGACATTCAATCTGACTGAGGCGTCAAATGGTTTGGGGACTTTTATAGTAGAGCTACAGTCGAAACGCAGTCCGTGCCTACTTCGTCCGATAACCCTGACTTTTTTCCTCCCTAATCAGTATTGGCCAGTGATGACGATTCGTCTCGTCGCGTCGTCGTCCCCGCTCGATGTCTAGATTCTGACCAAATAATATACCTACCGATTTAGTGTGACGTCACAAAAATACTTGCATCCAAACAAATGTTCTGTCTCAGTAAGACCGCGTGAGAGCTAGTAAGACACGGTTTTCCGCGGTTGTCGCGGTTTTCCTGCGTGAGAAATCGGATCCTATTTTTCCTAATGTACGGTACACACGGTTCTCTGTCCCAAGTCCGCCCTAAGTACTTCAACAAGCATCGGCCACCAGCCAACGGACCGCATCGGACCGTTTTAAAATGGCGCAACCGCAAAACTAACCTCAATATAGCACTTAGGGTGAGTTAGAGAGGCTCTAGACCCGCCCCAAGTAACGTAAAGTTGGGAGCGCACCCAACATTCCGATGTGCCGTTAAAGAAATGTGAGGTTAGAATGGACATTTTTAGGTACGACCTAAAGCCCGTTTGTACCGTACATTTATTGGCCCCAGTTCTTTCAGATTTTATCTCACCATTTGATGCCACGTACCTTAACCCTTTACGGACCAGGTTAGTTCAAGAGAACACCACTCCTCCATTCATACAAGGAGGGTAGTTAACTGTTCGTACTCGGTGGAGTTGGAATTGCCTATGCGACAAATTGAAGGCGCCCGACGAGATCTTATCTTGGTTACAAGACTTTTCGTCCTGTTTATTTTTGTCCCCTTTTTTTATCGTCTTTTCTTTTTTGTCCATGACATTTAGTCCTTGATAATTTGTCCTTTCAATTTTCGTCCCGTAGCACAGTTGGTCCACTCATTATTTTCGTCCTCGACTGTAACGTCCATGAGTTTTTAGTCCAATTAATTTTAGGTCCGGAGTATGTCTTTTGTCCTGTAATTTTAGTCCAATGTTTTTTGTCCTAAAAAAAAAGTTTGGTTCGCGTCCAATACACATTTATGATCGTTTTCGTTGGTTTACAGGTAAAATTTGTGAGTCTTTATTTCAATACTAGAGAACGTATTCAATTGGATTTTACCATAAAAATAAAATGGAGTTTACACGAGTTAAAATTTACATGAGTTTAAATGCAACTGTTGCCAGATGCCAGATGGCACACACCGCCACGAAAGAATTTAAATCAAGTTAACCGCGTGGGTTTACCTTAAAAGTCTATTAAACTTCTAAGAAACCTCTTCTGAAGAAAAGATTCCATCGAAAGTAAATCCTTTATGTTGCTATCGCGATGAGGCTCAATAAAAACCTTTCTTTTCATTTTTTTTCTGGGAATTGCATTTTCTCAAAAGATAAATTAATAAAACACCTAGTAGTAATACAATATTAATTTGCTTTTGGTGAAATTCTACTTTTTCATCTATTTCACCTGTATACTAACTAAAAGGAGCGTTGGACGAAACCAACTTTTTTAAGGACATGAAAAAATTGGACTAAAATTACAGGACAAAAGACATACTTTGGACATAAAAATAATTGGACTAAAAATTAAAAAAAGGACCAAATAATAAAAGGACCAATTGTTCTTGTAGTGTTTTCATCTATGTTTGCGTTTATCTAGAATGAAGACTGAATCAATATGTAAAACAGACTAGAGGAGAAAAATGAGTTGACTCAGGCGTGGCCCGTAAGGGGTTAAAGTACAAGTATACAATTCAACAACTTTTTTGAAACATCACGCATTAATGAACAATCACAGTTAAATCAAGAAAGTCATAAGTCCTTTTCTTGGCTCACCTGCAGTTTCTTATGGGCACACGCAATTCTAAGATACGGTGTCATTGGCACCATCATACCACGTGTTATACCTCGTGCAAGCTTCGATATGAAGAGAGGTTAGGATGATTGAAAGTCATGACGGTGACATGGCTGTGAAACAAAAATATTTTCATGAAATATGTTGCGGAGTGAAAAGATACTTTAAGGTACGCGAAATCAAATTTAAGAGAACTGGTTGTTTACTAGCATGAATTTACCTTCGAAAATGTGGATCTAATTTTTTAGGGGTAGGTACCTCGACGCGAGAGTGAGGGAGATAGAACATTTGTTTGGGTCCAATTTTGATCTTGTCATCATTGCTAAATCGGTCCATTACAATATTCAGTAGATACCGTTTGAAGCACCCTAGCTCTTTTGGATGATTTCTGTTGATCAAAAACGCCCTTATGAAAAACCGGAAGGAAAATCTTGCTAAATTATGTAAAATACATAATGCAGCAAATTCGCTTCATAATTCACTTCTATAATCATTGGGCCAATGATGCGAAGGTCATGGCTTTTTGTTTGGTCTCAATCGAGAGAGCATGCATTAAACAGCATAAAACATTATTTTTTATGTAGTATTAACCCCTTATGGGCCTAGCCCGAGTATTCTCGTTTTTCTTCTCAAGTCTATTTCATATTATTCGGGTCTTCATTCCGGATAAAAGCGATTATATCGATGAAAACACTTACAATATAAGGTCTTGTCGGGTGCCTTCAATTTGTCGTATAGGCAATTTCATCTCCCCCGAGTACGAACAGTTAACTACCTTCCGTAAATAAACGGATCAGTGCGGCGTTATTTTGAACTAACCTGGTCGTTGAAGGGTTAAAACGCTTGCATCTATAGACTATTTTGCGCCTTTGGAATTTTTTAATGGCCTCAGCGTTATTTTCGCAGCATTTCACATCTTAATTGATACAGCTGGCGTAAAGCAGTCAGCAAGATTTTGCAAGAGCTCATTTTACAAATGATATTGGACTGATTTATTTAGAAAATGAAAAAAGAAGGCTATAATCACCGCAGGTTTTGACTCTATCATCTTAAGTTGACTAATTTGATCGACAGGATGATGCGGCAACGTCGCTTTTAATGCCACCGGTTTTAATGTTACTAACTCGAACCAAGTCGGGCACCATGATTTGCGATTTATATCAATATACTGGACTGTTGAAACCGCGCGGTTGTTGCCGTTTTGCGTGAATTACTTGCAATTCTCAAATTCAAACAGCTAAAAACGAGCAATTATTTGCAAAAATCAAGAGTTTACCTTTCCCCTCCCCCAGAAGTTGGTTTTAACGTTTAGCCCACTCTCCAAAGAGGGACTGGCCCACCAGGAAACCCGGGACATTTTCCAGTGGGCTGCGGCCTAATTTGGGTCGGCCAAGCCTTGATAGGAATAAAATGGGAAAAAAGGGAGAAAGGTGAAAGAAAAAAATATATGAGAAAGACAGTAAAGAAATGGAGAAATAAAGAGAAAGATCGGCGACCTCGTGGAACAGACTGTAGTACCTACTTTGTGGTCCGATCTGAAAGGAGAAACAAGCGGTGCTAGGGGGTCGTACGTCGACCACGTATTGTCGAAACACAGCTCCAGGTATCATACGCCTTCATTTATCAAGGTAGACTAAAACGGTACAGTGATGTATGAATAGTTAACTCCTTGTCAATAGCTAACGGTATTCGATTTAAATACTATTCGACTGATGGAATCCGTGTCCTATTTTTATGGATACGCCTTCATTTTCTTGGGTAGACTAAAATGGTACAGTTCTGTGCGAACAGTTAACAATTTTTCAACACACTAACGCTATAGGATTCAATAACTCCTCCCAAAAAATTCCCGCAGTTTGACTGATGGACACCGTGTCTCACTGTCATCATAAACTAAACAAACAAAATGTATTAAAAAAACAAAAATCCACAATAAAGCTGATAATCATTAATAATGCCTTTTGCACCAATAATGACAAAAATGCTGAAGGCCAAGGCATTAACTATTAAAGTTTATCTTTAAAATACGGTTTAGAACGACAACTTGTAACTCTATTTGTGGAGTTATCATTATATGAATGAAGTGGGTGGGGGTAGGGGATATATGTCTTCACACACCCTTCATTCGCTGCCAGTTCGAAGTGTGTGCGTCCGAATTTTGGAATCGTTCGCCTCTGCCCCTTCCCCTTCCCTCCCTCCTGGACAATTGCCTGCCAATTGATTGCCTGAGGCCGTGGCTGGTTATATTCGTTGACGGAGAATTCAATCAAACCCCTAAGACTATAAACAGAAAAAAACTGACCAACTATCCCGTTGTTTTTCTCTTTACCTTAAATTGAGTTCTTAGTTTTCAATGTAAAATTATTAAAAGAGGGCTGTCGAACAATGCTATGAATAATGCATGACAAACTTTTTCGTCTTATTCGTTTCGTTCGCACTGGCTTAGCTTACCTCAGATCCGTAGTTGGTTTGGTTAAACATTAGTTTCATTTATTGAAAACAAAATAAATAAAAAAATAAATAAATAACCTTGTTGCCTTGTTTCAGATAGAAGATATTTTAGAAACCATAGGATTACTCATGTGCAGGCACACACGGTGTGGCAGGCTGTCAGGTGGTCAAAAAAAGAGGTTGTCGATAGCGTTAGAATTGATTGACAATCCTCCGGTCATGTTTCTAGACGAACCAACGACGTAAGTATTAAGAAGCTCTGATCACAGATAATAGATCCGGGTCATTCCAGATTAACTGTCCCACCCGTCACATTTGAAAATGACTTCTTTTATTCCCAAAATTTGGTTTTTTGTAGGTTTAAACAATGGAAAGGGTAATATTTCAGACAATTATCAATATTTTCTTCGCCCAAAAGTTGAAACTTTCAAGTTTTAAAACGGGGGGGGGGGGGGGGGGCAGTTTTAAAATGTGACGGGTGAGACACTTAGCCTAAACCGACCCACCCGTCACAACTAGGCAGATGCGGATCTAAGAATATGTCCTTTTCTCTTCCCTTTTGTCCATTGGAATCGGAATACACGTATTAGAAGAGAATGTATGCGACAGAGAGGGATCATCAATTGATTTTGGAATGAGACTATGATGGAAACATCTGGACAAAATTTAGGCACGCAATGCGGACGAGTTGAGTGGGAACCTGATGGAGGAGGATGCTGACAGCCCCCTGCTAACGGGTGGTTCGTGTAGAGGGGCTTCATTGGAAGATTTTAAAATAGTAACACCCTTCATTGAAAAAGTTGGGTGGAAAATGGGATCAACGCACGAAGTGGATTTACCCTTATATGTACACATATTTGACGCCCTCAAAATTGTGGTTTATACGTTTGTACTACTTGGATTGTAGAAGTAATCATTTTTCATTCTCGCCCAGTAACTTTTCAGTTTTCGTTATTCGTAAGTATTTGAAATAACACCAAAATATAATGAAGGCAGCTGCTGCAAAGCGTAAACCGCAAGAAGAATATTTTATATTTGCAGGACCGTGCCGAATCGTCCGGGGGGGGGGGGGGGGGGTTCACCTTCTATTTTGCCAATCTCTGCTTGTCCCGAGCCCCTACCCCTTCGGCACCGCCCTGTACATATATTTAAGGCTACCAGAATTAGGTATACTTTTACGTAATAGCAAAATACAATTATTGTAACCTCAATGAGAATTATTCTGGTTGTATTCAAAATACATATTTCGTTGAAACAAGAATCTTTACAGTTGCCAGAAATAACATTTACGTAATAAGTGAAATGTAATTCTGGTAGCCTTAAGAATAATTTTTTTCTAGGGAGATCTTATGCGAATGACACTCACCAATTGTGTACCATCTTATCATGATTGATCTTCCGTTTCCGCCGTTCATTTAATGATGGGTTTATATGCATCTTTGCCGCAGGGGTTTGGACAGCATCAGTGCCCATCAATGTATAGATATGTTAAGGAGTTTGGCTCGAGGAGGTCGAACTATCGTGTGTACAATTCATCAACCAAGTGCCAGTATTTTCGAGATGTTTGATCATGTTTACGTCATATCAGATGGCTTATGCGTCTATCAAGGCTCGGCGCTCAACACTGTACCTTACCTTAGAAATATTGGCCTCCAATGCCCTCAGTATCACAATCCTGCTGATTTTCGTAAGTATAACTTGCCTCAATACCAAATATAGTTCTACGTTTGCCAATTCTAATTCGTGGACTCAAACTCGCTTTAGGTGCTTGCAGAACAGCCCATTATTAAACATCATGAGTAAAAGTAAAATAAAGTGATGAATTATATGTATTTGTATTTCAAAAACCGCCGAGGCAAATCATCGATCACACGTGTGCTTTTATTGCAAACAGGGGGTTGCCGTGGTTTGCAGAGAGGGGGGAGGGGGCAAGAATGCAATCTTGCCGCCCTTCGCAAATTGGCACCCCTCAAAATTATATTTGATGATTTTTTTTTTTTTTTTTTTTTTTTTTTTTTTTTTTTGCGTGTTACACACTGATTTTGCCGCCCTCTGAAATTCATTTTGAAAGTTGATAACCTTTTCTTTTTCACCCTGATTTTGAGAGTGCCGCGAGGGTACCCACATCCCCCCGGCACGCCCCGATTGCAAGTTAAACAACAACTTATTGTGACGATGAGGATTTAAGATATGATATTTTTTTCTTGTGTGGCAGTTGTTTTAAGGGGCAGAAGTAAATTTAAGAGGCATTTTTTTTGCTTCATACGCATCTCCTCAATAGTGGCCTTTCAAAGTCCCTCAAAGTGGGGGGGGGGGGGGGGGGTTTCTGGGTAACCTCCGAACTTTTCCTAATCGAATTTGCTAGATGTAAATCTTTCTCATATACGGTCGTTTAAGTCTCCAGGCATTGGCGGATCCAGCAATCCTGGCGATTGCGTATTTTTCCCATCTAAATTTGTGATTAACAATTAATTCTTGAAAGGGTCCCCTTGACTATTCGATTGTTCCTCATGCAACGGAATGGGAAGAATACACTGGTGTCAGATTGCTAGATCCACCAATGGAGGTTTGTACCCTCGCTTTGCCATCCACTGAAAACGTATATCAATATGCAGTATGAGTTCTCATCAATTTTAACTCAAAATTGTGATAACTTTCAAAATCTATACCTACACATACCCACCGACAGTCGTAAATGCCCTTTTCAGATCCGTTAGTGCAAACAGCCTGAGTTCGCGGTATATTTCTATTCCATCAAACAAGCAACTAGGTATGCTGGTCACCAGGTACAGTCACTAACCCGAAACGCAACTTTTTGAGTCTAGAGGAAGACCAAAAATACTCGTACCTTAAAAGTTAAAATTATAAGTGCATAGAATATTAAATGTTAAAATTACAAGTTCATAGAAGAAGTGGATAATGTGAATCTATGATACCAAATAATGTTGCGTCTTGCGTCCTCGCGGTACCCTTCGTAGATGGATCCAAGTCTTTTGGGAACCGGTCAATACGCAACATTATTTATTGGTTCCTAGAAGACATGAATAAAAACTCTTTCTTAGTTCTTATAGCAGTGTTGCTTTTATTATGCGCAATTGTACATATTTATATTGAAATTATGAGCGCGCGTTGTTTGAATTTACAGATTTTAAAAATGCATTTCACGACTTCAACTAACGATGAAGAGCTTGGAATGCGTCAGTCTCTTGAATAATTTTACACAAGCAAGTCTCCGCGTTTTAATTGTTTTTCCTTTTTATTTTATTTACATTTATACTTTGTAGTCGTTGAATAATATTTACAAGCGGGAAATTCCCTCCTAGGAACTAATATAATAATAAACCCGAATCTTCGATTTTTTAAATGCCTCGTTTCAATTGAAAGTAGACTCGTGTGTCCGATCGGAATGTCGATAGTTACGATCGTTCGATCAAAACAAAATGTTTTGAAAATAACGAAATGTCGAATTTTTCATCGTAATTTTGATCATTGACAACATTTGAGGAAGTTACCAAAGTGTTAAGTCAATGCGGTTTCCATCGATCCAAATTCTCTAGAAATTTCGTTTTAATCGATTGTTGTATCGGTTGGTCGCACAAGGTCTAATGGGACTGTTGCAAACTTTTGCTGCAGCGCGGCGCACTATGGATCCAAATCGAATCCTAAGCGGTCAAAGATACACAGACATGAAATACCGCGGGAATTAAGGTTCCATCTGATATTTTTCTGCGATGGATATATGACAATCCAGGGGTGATTACCTTGCTAAATGAACCCTCTAAAATCATCTACAGTGGCTAGAATAGTTTTTTCCCCGACTTTTGAACAGATCAATTTTTGACCGTCTAGGATTTGCTTTGGGACCATAGTGCGGCGTTATGGAAAGTCGATTCCAATGTAAAATCCCGTGAAAATCACATCGCAAGCATCGCGGAAAGTCTTACAACCCATTCACACGAACTCCACAAATGCGTTAAACCAATTCAAAGATGACGGTTGAATGAGCGTGTCACTATGGGGAACTTTCTATATGCTGGGAAAAGCAATTCATCATAGGTTTAGAGAAAGCTGCCAGCAGATAGGACTCCTCAAATGTGACGCGTTCATTCGAACGCCATCTTTGAATGAATTTTGATAAACGAAGTAATTGAGTTTGTAAGTCAACTTCTAAAGTTTCTGGTGCTCCCGCTATACGTTATTTTCAAGCGCTTTAATGCCGGATTAGACCTTCTTTATAGCTGTAGCAAACGTTTATGCAGCAGACCCATTGAAATCATGTGGACCGACTCGACTGTACATCTAATAAAGTTGAGATTCCGGGGAATTTTTGAGTTCACGATTAGACGCTTTGTTTATTGTTCGAGGTGTTTCTTTTCTAGAGATAAAGTAGCCGGAATCATTCGCACAAACTAGTTTGAAGTTGGTAGGTAAGCGAGCGCTAATAGGTTCCCGCTACTCACGTGCGATCCCCAGATATTGTTGAAAGTTTTGCAGCTTGGCCACCGAAGTTTGAAATAAACTTTAACCACTCAGCGCCTGCTCTCACTTACTTCAAACTAGTTTGTGCACGTGACTTCAGCTTATAAACTTGGTACCTACATGCCAAATTTTTGATTGCAGTGCTGGAGGTTGTCACCGGAGAATACGGACAGTTTCAATCAGAGCTGGTTCTCGCGGCGAAGGATCCGTCTTGGAGGAGTTCACCACCTGTCATAGATTATAACAGCAATGACAGCAACGGAAATGGAATTAAAGAAGGTATACCTACATCCACCACCCCGTTCACCCCCCTCAAATATGATGGGAACTACTTTTGGACCCCCCCCCCCTCCTTCAATACTCAGGGATCTCAAAATATCGCCACCATTCAAGGTCGAAATCGAGATGTGCGAGTACGTTATATAGTTGCCCTAACTGTGGCAAAAGAGATCCAGTGGCGTCACGTGGGGGGGGGGGGGGGCTTACAGAGTGCCCCCCCCCCCCCTATTACATCGAAGTTTTTCACATTCTATAGGGAACTTAAACATATGTTGGACCTTTAAGGGTCCCCCCCAACTACTTTCAGACCCTGGACCCCCCTCCCCCCAGTCAAAAGATGTCTGCCTATATTACAGAAGTGAATCTTCACGAATCAACCGCTAGATCTGGATAGGTCATAAGTGTCTAACATTGACCTATACTGCTTACCTGTACTGAACTTTATTGAAACCTTGAATTTTCCTCTAACCTTGAAACTTTTCTTGACTTTAAGAAAACCTATAAGTAGAAATCTACAACTGAACAGCAGAGCATTATACAGGGTGAGCCAGAGCACCCGTACCAGGCATTTTTCTCGAAACCTACTGAGCTAAATGATTTGAAACAAAAAAGTCAGATAGGGAATCGACCTCAAATTTTTCATTTTTGATATTTTCAAAAGCCCCCGACAGCCCCTTGGAGCGTATTTGGGGGGGGGGGGGGTTCAAACACATTTTTCAAGTTTTCTCGAAGAAACCTATCCAAAAAACTTGGGGTTTTTTGGAAAATATTGAGGTGAGCAAAAACGTCGGCAATTGCCTCTGCTTTAAGATTATAAACTAATTTTTCTACTTTTATATAGGTTTCTTCGAGAAAACTTGAAAAATGTGTTTGAACCCCCCCCCCCCCCAAATACGCTCCAAGGGGCTGTTGGGGGCTTTTGGAAATATCAAAAATGAAAAATTTGGGGTCGATTCCCTATCTGACTTTTTTGTTTCAAATCATTTGGCTCAGTAGTTTTCGAGAAAAATGCCTAGTACGGGTGCTCTGGCTCACCCTATATACATATATCTCTGGACAGACATTTTAGACAGTCGCTCAGTCGGTTTATTTGCACTGTCGCTTTTGTCAGAGTTTATTTTTGCTGTCAAAATTTTGCCAAGGTGGTTGTTGGTGTCTACCCTAACCACGGAAATGTAAAGTAGGTCTGGACGCGATTGAGAAAAATTAAGGACAGAGGCAAGAAACCACCCTGTTTGCGCAAAGAAGCAAAGTTGGGAAGTTTTCAGACCAATATTTTCATTTTGTGAAGCATGACTTTATGAGGACAATAATTTTATATCATGTAAATGATATGCGTTGCCATGAAACACCTTCAAACAGGAAAGTATGCAACCCACCCCTGATCAGCGGTAAGTACCTTAATTACATCCAGTGGCGTACGCAGGGGTTTTTTTTTGGAGGGGCTTGCACTGATGAGCATTTGACTGAAAATTATTCCCCCCTTCCCCTCCACCCCTAAAAATCGGAGGTCTGGGGGGATTTTGCCTCCTTAGCCCCCCCCCCCCCCCCGGCGTACACCTCTGATTATATCGGGCGGCGAAAGACTTAGATACCTTCTCCAGGTTTCAAAATTTCAACTCCACTTGGGGCGAGTTTTAGCTCTGTCTAAATGGTTTTAAAATCAACAAATTATAAGAGGAAATCTGTGTACCGTGTAAGCTCTATTCAGGCACAAAAAGAATGTCAGATGATTCCTGGAGGTAGGCGATACTTGCATCAATGAATTTATAAGCATATCACAAAACCTGCCAAGCCTGCCAACCTAAACCAAAATTTAAAGAGCCTTCTGAAACTCTTTTTGTCCCCAACTGTAAGTATACATTGTGCCTCTGTACCTACATATGTACAGACCAACCTATTAAGAAAGTTTACATTTTCCAAGTTGTGAGCACCCATACCTATGTACTCAGGTATTTTTTTTTTTTTTTTTTGCAACAAAAGTTTTTAGTCTGAATGAATCCCAGTTTTAAGACAAGTCCCAGCATATCTACTCCTGAAATCTGATATGTTGTAAAATACTTGTGCTCTACTGTTGGCGTTTTGCCTATGACAGTAATTGAAGGAGCTTGATATTTGACTTATTTGAGTCAAATTATGAAACATTGAGAAGGTGGTAAAGAAGATAGATGTTTTAATGAGCAAGGCTTGCTTGTCTATTAATTTACGTGGTGATCACAAAACAACAAACTAGGTACCTAACAAAAAATTGGATAAATCGTTGTGCCTGGAACTGAAATCGGCAGTAATTGTTAAATCCTTTGAGCTTTATTTTCTTGCCAACACTAACTTAATTATTTACTCATCTGTGATGGAAATTGTTTTTTCTTCCAGCAGAGAAATCATTCAACAAAACGATGGTTCTAATCAATCCACCCAATGAGTGGGCTAGATTTAACATTTTACTATCACGATCATTCCTTCAACTTTATCGAGATTGGGTAAGTATGAGAGTGTTTTTTAAAGATCCCATTTTAACTTAGTGCTTACTCAACTTTGAGTAAGTACCAATAATTGTTGGATTTTATCAAAATCAATCTCTCATTTTGACTTTTATTCACTTTGCTTATGAAGGCTTACTGTACAAGAGTCAGTTATGAAAAAGTTTTCTGCACTCTAGAAGGGTGGTGATTAATTAAAAATGATCCTCTTCACTCAAATTCATCACCTTTTTGTTCGAACTGAGCAAATTTAATATTTTCAAACCTTATAATGGTGAGAGGGGGGGGGGGCACCCGTTGCTTCGTTGGAATCAGGTGATACCGAGCCAAACACTCACAGATTTCAATTAGATACATAGCCCCTTTTTGCCATCTTATTCTCTAAAATTGTTTTATTCTCTTCTTATTCTCTGTCTAAAAAGATTCAAGATATTCATAACTGTAAAAAAAATTCACAAAAGTGTCTCTAGATCTATGATTTTAACGATGAAAGCAAGATAGCATACCTAGGGGTTATGTTAGTGCCAAAGAGATTGTTGCATTCGAATGCTCAACAAACTGATATCATCACTGAAACCAACTATTGGTTAGTTTGGCCTTCAGAAAACAGTTTGGTAGGAACCAAATTTGTGTGAAGGTAGTCGATAAATTAAGTCTCTTTTGATTTCAAATTAGAATTGAGAAGGAGCTTTAATTATTATGGATGTTATTCTAGCGTTATTGCACCAACTTCAGGATTGCTTTTTATTATTAAATTTTTATGTTTTTTTTTTTCAGACCTCAACTCACATAAAAATCGCACTTCATACTCTTGTAGGAATTTTGCTCGGACTCCTTTACACAAATGCAGGAATCGATGGTAGCAAAACAATCAGTAATATTGGTTTTTGCATAGTGTCTTTGGTTTATTTATCCTACACTTCTATCATGCCTGCAATATTGAAGTGTAAGTTTTACTTCCTTTTTAATGTGAATTGCAGTATTAGCTTCTGTTGTGGCACAACTTACAGCTGAACGCATAGAGAAATGAAACAATATAGACAGTTATAAGGAATTATAAGGAATTAATGAGGGAAGCATACCTAGGTACTCAGAGCTAGGTAGGTGAGTTTTAGATGCTGGTCAATGAACAATTGAGGTAACAGCTCCCTTGCTCAGACTTGATCAAAATGATAGTCACAGCATCTTTTTGTGATTTTGTTTGATTAATGGGTGATCACGGAGGAACGGATCGTTTTGGTATCGTTATCGTTTACATATAACCTTATGGGTGGCTCAACTGATTGAATCGTTTTGAGCCTCTCGTAAGGATTGAAACGGACGGAAGGAAGTGATGAGTCGGGGGCTGTAGTAATCTCGATCGTTTGAAGTAGGAAGAGGTGAGGAGGGGATCACCTGAGCGATCGAGTTGCGTAGAGGCAAGCCCATTTGATTTAATGCAAACGTTAACAATAACGATACCCAAAACGATCCGATCCTCCGTGATCACCTCCCTGGTATTGACAACTTAAGGCAGGATACGTCTCACTGGTGCTAGAAATTAGTGAATAGACTGCAGAGTGAAAAACTCATTGGTTGAAAGGCTCGACTTTGCCATCAAAAATTATGAATTCAATTGAACCAATTTAGATGCTTGATGGCTCAAAAAACCCTTGAAAAAATTACAAAGGTACTAATGTTTTGATGAACAATGTAAATCCTTGTTATTTCATTCAAACCACTATCTGATAAAGATGACTTTTGAATATCGCTTTGTGGAGCTATTGATCGAATTAATTTCGGTGAGAATTTTTCCTAGAATCAAGATAAATAGATCTGGTTCTCAAAAGAATAGAAACCTTTTTATGAAATTTCAAATTGATTACCGTTCTATTGACTAATTAACTCTTTCTCATTGAATGTCTAATCCTGATTTGACCAACCCTTCTTTTCCAGTTCCACAAGAACTTCATATTTTGAAGAAAGAACAATTCAATAATTGGTACCAATTAAGAACGTATTACATTGCCTTCCTGGTGACTAATATACCATTACAGGTAAATTTGAAACTTGATTTAAGACACCTGTAATTCTTCATACTAATTTCTTGCGTTTAATATTGATGATGAACAGATCAAAAGTAGATATGCTTATTACAGCTGCTGGTAAAGACACTGCATCCAATTTTGATAAGTTGCTATCCCGACCTCTTAAACCATCATTATTGATTCAATTCAAGGATTGTTATATTCCATTTTATTCATCAAATCCTTGTACATTAAAGAGTCCCGTCATACATAGTGGAACTCTAGATTGGCTGCTGGATTGTAGGTTCATAGAGCTAAGGAAGCATCTCCTGTGCTTTTTCTCCATGAGTTGACCGTTACAATGCCTCCCTCGCGGAGGCGTATTTCAAGGTTTTTGAACCTGTAAGACTTTAATTGGATTTAAAAAACGTCATCAAACTGTTTCAAACTCGCTTTCTCTACTTTTTGCAACAAAATTTTGTTTTCTCAGAGAAACAGTAAACAGCCTTGCCATAAGCGTCGTATATGAGTCATAATTTCGAAACGAGAGCATGCATCATCAGAAAGAAATTGAAGTCAAAATTTGAAGCTATAGCGTGGTTTTTTACCTTCAATACTATCAGGAATGACTTTTTTTACTCTAGGATTTACTTAGCAGAATATTTGAAATTCTTCTTTTTATCACATCAGAGAGAAACTTTACTTAGTATTCACATACATTCACAAAAATAAAAGAAAACGAATAAAATAAGAAGGTTGTGATACTGTGTTTCTAATCCTTTACAATGATTGTTTCCAGATGGCGTTCTGTTTTATATATGTCTCAATATCATATTACATGTCATCCCAGCTAATGGTTTGGTCAAGGTTCCTTATGTATCTGGCAATTTGTGAACTTATCACTTTACTGTCCGAAGGATTCGGATTGCTTTTGGGCACTCTGCTGTCACCAGTGGTGAGTAAATTCTATAGTTAATGTAAAGGCTACGTGCAAAACCGCAAGTTTTTGCAAATTACCACAGATTTTCAGGAAATCAGAAAAATATCTTCAATTTTACTTGGGTCGAATTAGAAATGAAAGCTATATTTGTTCACCTTTCTTTGATGCTATGGGGTCTAGACGCTAGAGCTACCTACTGACGGAAATTACTAAAAATTGAGAGGACCAAGAAAATTTTCACAGTGCATAGTTAAAAATTGTTATCATGATTCATAACTAATGAAAATAATTTAATAAAAGAAGCTGTAATCATTATTTCAACTAGGTATTAAGCAAAGTCTCTCCAAGAATCAAAGTTAATGATCTGTTTCAATGTAAGAAGTTTGGTGAAAAAATTTTGCAAGTTTCAGTTGGGACTGCGAGAAGAAAAAAACTTTGGTTCATATGGAACGTGAAAGTGTTAGGTAGTCCGAAAACTTCAGTTACTGTTACCAAAAACTTTAGCGTTCTGTATGAACTGAAGGGTAGTTCTCAAAACCAATATTTTTTTCAAAGTTTGTTCGTAGGTACTTCTCACAACTCCAACTTTTTGAAGTAGACTTGTTTTACTCTATTCTCGTTTATGTACCTATTCTCTCTCCTACATTAAGGTGGCTCTCCATGAGAGGCTATCCATAGATTAATAATTAAATCTCGGAAATCACAGTAGATTATAAATGATGACAGTGATGGAGTGATTTTGGAGATAAAAGGTTTACTTTTATGTAAATGTATGTATGTATGTATGTATGTATGTATGTATGTAGTGGGTTGGAATTTGGAAAAAAAAGTTGTTTTACTTACTGAAGTTTTTTCAATTATTTTTATTACAGAATGGTGTGTTCATTGGTTCTATTATGACTTGCATAGCCATTCTATTCGCTGGATTCTTGGTGCTATTTTCTCACATGCCAAAATTGCTTTACTATGCATCATTCATTAGTTACATGCGATATGGACTGGAGGGTCTTGTCAACTCGGTTTACGGTTTTGGTAGGGCTCCACTGGAATGTCCTGAGATGTACTGCCATTACAGACTACCAGAAACCACCTTTGATGAGATCGGAATGGTCGATGGTAGATATTGGCCAAACGTACTTGCATTGTGTATATTTTTGTTATTGGTTACCATTTGCAGTTTCTTCTCTTTGAAGAAGAGTCTTAAATCACATTGATTTACCGAGAGCTACTCTCTCTATTACCTCTTGTTCAAATTTACCTGGTGCAATGTGTATTAGTGAATAAGTAATTTAAAATTAACATTTACATTCTTGTGTCTCCTCTGCCTCTCTTTAAATTCCATTGTTTATATTATATTTATTTTGTAGACATTTTTCTAATTGTAGCGTTGTTTAAAAAAACAAAATAAAACAAAACAAAAATACCATGATACATACAAGGGGGTTATCTACTTCACTCGCTGGTTTTTCTCCTGCCCTGCCGTAATTACTTCCATTCAAGCTCAACGCACTATTAAATACTTACTAAAAGGAGGACAGTTTATAGTCCCTTTCCATAGAAATTTTAAACTTTTTCTTTGTCCTTGTCATTTTTTAATAGAGACCATTCATGCAAGAACTGGCTTTCCGGGAAGCCCTGTTTCTGTCTTTCATATTCTGTCTCTCGAAACAGAGTGGGACTTATTTAAAAGTGATTTTCTTAAAACAGTGTTTTGGCAGAGAGCCGGTTTTTGCACTTCTTTCATCAATTAAGGCCACTTCCAGAAAAAGGGCCCATATATTAACAGATGTGCTCTTTCTGAAAAATCAGGATTATGATGGAATAGGGATTTCTATCTGAACAGTGCACCTGTGGTTTTATGGGCCCCTTTTCCGGAAATGGCCTCGATTTAATAAATTTATAAAATGAGGCTTTTTATGTTCAATTACTTCAATTATGAAATGGCAACCTCTGTCAGCGATCACAATCTATAGTAAAGCAAATTTCATCCCCCCTTCCTTCTTCTTGACGCAAACATTTATTTATTTTAGGCTCAAACATGAGAAGATTGAAAAGTAATGTTGCTTGTTTTCTTCAGAAAAGTTCCTTTAAAAATTGCACCTTGAAGCATGGAGAGTGACTACTTTGTACAGTTTGCTCCAAATTATGCATTGGGTAGAGAAAGAAAGCTTGAAAATACTATTTAAAGCGGGTTTGTTGCTCTCTCTTGCATAGTTAGTCCATTGATCAGATGTATCCTATAATTTTAGGTGTAGAGTTTATGCGCATGACAATGAAAAATCAAGAAACCTACATTTAGCGTAACATAACTTCCAGTAATTTAAGTTTTACCCTCTTTCTGTAAGCTGTGAATCAACAAAAATCTATACTAATACATTTTAAATAAATCTGCATTGTTTATTGAAAGGGGACCTCTCAAGGCTCAATCTCAGGATTGCTGTGGAGTCCAAAAAGAGGAAGATAATTTACGATTCGTTTGACGCGACCTTTGTCACAGAAGTATTAGTTTAAAGTTGGGAGTTAATTTTATGAAGTCACATTGGCTGTAGTGTGTTATTGTTTCAATTAACATTTCTGTGTTTTAACCTTTTTTGGAAAAATAATGTCTTTCTTCCACAGGGATGTCTAGAACTACGCTTAAGAATATTTTATTACTGTGGAGCCAGTCAAATTTATTCAACCATGAGTTTTGATGATCATTTGAAAATTTTTCTTGCCATTTTTAAATCATGTTTATCATTTCATAATAACTATTTAATTTATGACCTGTGTTTTAATCCATGTTGAAGAATGTCTAACTGTCTGTTTATTTTAATTGCATCACATTTGTTTCCCATTATAAAATTGTATTCAACAAAGTATTTTTTGAGGTTGATAATATGCATTAAAAGTGATCTGTGCCCAAGGTACAAATAAATTTGCCTTTCAGGTACTTACAGTTTTTATATATGTACAAAAGAAATTCTGTGTGTAAGTACTTTTAAAACAAATTCTAAGATTAATTTTTTTAAGTATAATTCTCAATTGTAAATAAATTCTCTCATGAAGTCTCACATTTGTCTCATTTTTGTAAAAGAAAAGAAGTGTTGATAATCACTTCAAAAATAATAAATGCTTCACTATGATGATGAGTTCTTTGTTCCTTTTTCTAAGTTTTCAGGCACTGCAGCAGTAAAGGAGAGGCTGCTTATTGAATTTGCCTCTCATTTTTTTGCAGCTCTTCCAAACCTGCTTTTTTCTTTCCTTTGTGACTTTAAAGGCGTTCAATCTTTACAATGAGTAAAATCCGATATCAGAGTATAATATTAAATATGAGTATTCTACAGATTCTATTTGTGGGGCTGGCTTAGCTTGCTGGTCAAACGGAGGATTGATAGAAGAAGAGTTTGGTAGAAAGTAGCAGGGTGCAACACTCCTCCAACCTCTTCACCTGTAACCACCATTTGGACAGACTTGCCAAACGAAAACAAAAGTAGAATATTTATGTCTTAAGATATACTGCAGTGCTATACTACCTGGAGGGATCATGAGGAAAATTTTTTAGAATTTCCCCCTTAAGTAAAATTTGAGAGAAAAAAAAGAAAATAAAAAAGAGGGTAGAAATGTTTATATGGGGGATAGGCTTACAACTAACAACCTCTAATCAAGGTTTGCAAGTCTACAAAACAGAACAAAATTCGGTCTTCAAGCTTTGAAAGATGATTGCATTACTGTTTTTATTGATGAAGTAAATTACATCGAGAGTGTAACAGAATAAAATAGTATTCGACAAATTTCAACATAGATTCTTCTGTGATGTAGATAGCACAGATAACAAAAATAAAAAAATAGAAACTTAAAATAACTCAGAGGTACATAGATTCTAGAAAGCTATGCTTGGTGAAATAAACTTGGAATTTTGAAGAAAAATTAAAGTAAATACAAAAAAATAAAATTCAGACAAGATAAATTACTTTAACATTGCGAAGTCTAGTGTTCACTCAAATGATTTGATCAAAATGCATAACACCGTTAAAAGGGAACTTTGGATTGAAATTATATTTTGAAATAAGGATTATCGATATTTAGCGCAGCGCAGTGATGATTTGACCTTACCTATAAAAACAATAAAGTGAAATACCTAAATTTGAGATTCGTCCAGAAGCCAATATCCTCTGCCAAATTAAATTGAGACTGAATAAAATTGTACGTTAAAATATCCTGGAGTGGAAAAAGGGAAATCAATTTTAGGTTCTGGAATACATGATGTGAAAACTGATAGAGTATAAGATGCAGGAGGAGATGTGGCGAAGCACGCAAGCTTCGTTTTGGGGGAAGAAATGAACCAGAAGATTGGATGGCTTAAGAAAAACGAACATTTGTGAACGAGACTTATTTGATTAAACATTTCATAGAAATTCTTTGCAAAATAGAAGTATGATATGCTTAAAATATCTTGATAAAAAGGAAGTATGTACTAAAATAAATATAAAACTGCCATGGAATGATTGTGCTGTTGCAAACAAACTGAGTTGCCACCCGGTCAAAAAATCAAAATGAAGAGTATTCACAAGGATGTTCTCATCACCTAATCACCATCATTTTGGTTACTGGATGCTAACTCAGTTGGACACAGCTCATAAAAATAAATCTAAAAAATAAAGCAAATTAAAAATAGGTTGAATGCGCGGTATTGAAGTAAAATGTTGTAAAAGTTGACAGTAAAATATAGAGAAGTTGAATTTCTTGAAGATGATGACCATGAGCAAGTCAGTCTGAGAAATTAAAGAAATCAAGATTCAATGACAGAAGGCCAACTTGATTGAATACTAGGCACAGCATTTTAATTGATAAAGTTAAAATTGATGAGGGATGAGTTCAGAGAGCAAGAAAACCTGGAATCAAGATCTATTTATCCCACATCAGTCCTGTCCAATATTTCCCCGATTTGAATTTTCCCAATGAACAACGGGACACGCGCGCCATAAGATTGGAAGATCATCAAATTGGTGGCACGCGAATGGATCAGATTGCCTCACCTACTTGTCACCAGACTGACCAGGTACATAGTAAAAAAGATTAGTGTCACTGCCGTCAACAGAGTCATCTCATGTATTTCACAACTTTAGAGAATGATGTGGCCAATTTTGAATATCGCCAATAGTTAGGGAAAATACTCTAATCAGCGAATTTTTCCTTAACTTTTGGAGAAATAACCACTATTGTAGGCAAAGCTGCCCCCAAAAGTTGCCAAAATAATGCAGAAAGTTGGGGAGATCAGCAAACATGCCGTCTCCAGGTTCTGTATTTTTGAATCCTCAGAAAGCAAAATTGGATAGATGCTGAAATCTAAAAAGTGAAACTAAATCCATTCCATCGCATCCCAATGCGCCAAAGAATAAATTTAAAGATTAAAAATAAAGCACACAGTATATCAAACATATCACAAATCATTTTTAAATTTCTTTCCCTGAAAATAAAGTGATTCTTAAATGGAAATTTGATTCTGAAGCCTACATCAAATAAATTCAGCTCTTTAAAAGGCAATAGTGTAGTGTAGAGTTAGAAAAATAAAAAGCTTGCTTGCAAAGCAATTTATAAGTAAAGAAGAAGAGTCATCTTAGAGACACTGTGGAGTGAAGTTTGGAGCAAAATTTTCTACTTTGAAACTTGGTGTACAGCGTGAGCAAGATAGCCAACATTCTTGGATGTCACACCAGCCATTGATATTCTGCCATCTTTAGTTAGGAAAACACTGAATTCTTTAGTTAGACGTTCAACCTGCAACAGAACAAATGCACAAGTCAGGCAATTTTGATCAAAAGGAAAATAAAACAATAATGTTACTTTAATTGCTAATAAAGCATTTTACTATGCTTAAAAAGTCTGCAGTTTTTGCCTAAAATTGATGAATATACACAAAAAGCACACAGTTTTGAGTCAGTACTTGCGAGCATACAATAGGAATATTCCCTGAAATCTAGCTAAAACACACAAAAATAAAGCAGGTACATATATTGGAAATAAGAAAACTTCTATAAGCCTGAATGAGTTCGAGTGAGGCAGATGGATATTGCCTGAGGCAGATGGATATTGCCTAACTTCCACTCACTAAGTTTACGGCAAAATTACCTTCCAATATTACGGCATTCATTTTCAACTAATTAGTTCATATGCAAGAGTTACATAAGTGCCAACAGTCTTGGATTTTGTGTTTTTTCTTTACTTCTAATTTAAATTGCCAAAGAGGCAACTTTCCTGAAAAAAACTTGTGACCCTGTCCATCAGATTAAAATCTGTAAAAGTTTTGCCAGTAATCACCTTAATACAGGCATAATCACATTTTACGCAAACATAAGAAATTCATGAAAAAGGTAAGGGAAGAGATTGATATAATGATAAGTGTTTTTGGAGAGACTAGTGGAAAACAGAGATTTGGTTAGCAACTCCAGTTTATAAAATTATAACTCTCTAACGATAGTATACTAAAGTATTGCTTCAGCACAAGAGCACCAACTCTCAGCTCCGGTTCTCAGATCTGAGCACTGCTGCTGCCAGCGCCGGATTTAGGCACGGGCAACATGGGCCGTGGCCCAGAGCGGCAGATTTCTGGGGGCGGCAAATTTTTCACGGCAATTTTTTTTTTTTTTTTTTTTAAATGGGTGCTGTCGCAAGTGCAGCTTCGAAAGTGGAACAGCTGACACGATGGTAGACGAGTAAAGAATATGCAAAGACTCAGAATTTTAAATTGCAGTGGCCACTTGAGGGCGCAGGGCGGGCGGCTCGGTGACGGTGCCATCCAAGCAGCAGAATTTTGCAATTAATTGTACACTTTATAGCAATTTCATTGCAAGCAAATTGCTATTAAATTGGCAATTAAATCAACAATTAATTGCCAATTTTCCTTCAATATCCTGGCAATTTGTGGCAATTAATTGAAGCAAAATTGAAGCGAAATTGCAATTAAATTGCAATTAATTGCAATTAATTAAATTGCAATTTATGGGGTTGAAATTGGAGAGAAAGTGAAAGGGGCGGTGGAGTAGGGATGGAGGGAGGGATGGGGGGGGGGGGTTGGGAAGAATAAAATCGATAAAAATTATGATCATACTTTTCGGTGTTTTCCATACATCTGACACTCTCAAATTCGAGACAAGGTTTAACGCCACGTCCGGGAATCGAACCCGCGACCTATCAATTCCTAGCCTAGCATCCTAACCAGTACACTGCCCTAACAGTTGAGGGTTGGCGACGAATTTCAAGTATATAAGTTTGCGAACGTTCATTTTGGAAAATACGGTCGGATGTAGTCCGATTAGCGTGAAAATTGTTGGTCCCGGGTAAAATTGGTCGAGGAGTCCGATTCTGCTATCCATTTTTCAAATTTCGAAAATCCAAGATGGCGGCGATATGCTTATCATGACTAACTTGCCTACTTTTCAACGGATTTGCACGAAATTTGAGACTGGGAGATATTTCCACACGAGGAAGCCAAATCTGCCATCTGTTATTTAAATTTAGAAAATCTAAGATGGTGGCGATATGCATATCATGTCTAATATGCCTAGTTATCAACGGATTTTCATGATATTTAGTATCCGAGGGCATATTTACGTAAGGAAACTGAATCTGCTACCTTTTTTTCAAATGCCAAAAATCCAAAATGGCGGTGATATCCTCATCATGACTAACTTGCTTAGTTTTCAACGGATTTACAAACAATTTAGCATCCAGTGGTATTTTCACCCGAGGAAGTCGAAAATGTCATCTACTATTTAAATTTTGAAAATTAAAGATGGCGGCGATGTGCTTATCACGTCTAACTTGCCTAGATTTCAACGGATTTACATGAAATTTGGTTTCCGGAGGTGTTTTCACGCGAGAAACCCGAATCTGCAACCATTTCTCAAAATTCAAAATCCAATATGGCGATGATATGCATATAATCGCAGCGTCACTTAATATTGTCAAAATTGAACGAACTTGGGGTAAAAAATAATCTACACAGCAAGCACTTTACGATGGGCTTGGCGCCGATACCCGAAACTGGGGTTCAAAATCATCCAAAATTTTCGAATTTTTTATTAGGCCTAAAAGTCAAATTTAAATCAAATTTTGGGTATCAGCGCCAAGCCCATCGCAGAGTGCTTGCTGTGTAGATTATTTTCTACCCAAAGTTCGTTCGTTCAATTTGGACAATTTTAAGTGACGCTGCGACTATATGTATATCGCCGCCATAATGGATTTTGAATTTTGACAAATGGACGCAGATTCAGGTTTCTCGCGTAAAAATACCCCCGGCAACCAAATTTCATGTAAATCTGTTGAAAACTAAGCAAGTTGATAATGATAAGGTTATCACCGCCATTTTGGATTTTTGACACTTTAGAAAAAGGTAGCAGATTCAGTTATCTTACGTAAATATACCCTCTGAAACCAAATATCATGAAAATCTGTTGATAACAAGGCATAGTAAACATGATATGCATACAGCCGCCATCTTGGATTTTTTATAAATTTAAATAAAATATGGCAGATTCGGCCTCCTCGCGTGAAAATATCTCCCAGTATCAAATTTCGTGCGAATCCGTCGAATAGTAGGCAAGTTAGTTCTTGATAAGAATATCGCCGTCATCTTGGATTTTCGAAATTTGAAAAATAAATGCAGATTTGGTTTTCTCGCGTGAATACACCTCTGATAACCAAATTTTATGTAAATCCGTTGAAAACTTGGCAAGTTGGACGTGATGTGCACATCGCCGCCATCTTTGATTTTCAAAATTTAAATAAATAGTAGATGACAGATTCGGCTTCCTCGAATGAAAATATCTCTGAGTATCAAGTTTGGTGTAAATCCGTTGAAAACTAGGATAAGCATATCGCCGCCATCTTGGACTTTCGAAATTTGAAGTACTTCTCTCGTACGATACGGCATCATTTTATGGTGGTACGATGTACAGTACAAAAATTATTCAGTGTTTTGAATTTGTGGCGCGGATAGTAGCTTTATGACTCGGATCATAGTCATTCTGGTATTAAAGTTAGCTTTTTGGTAATATCATTACATGCAGTTTGTTAACTGAATATGTGATAATATTATTATCCTAGGCTTGTTATTGAATCACTCATCTAATTATTTAACCAAACTGAGGAGCTACCATCCATTCTGGTAAATGACTATCAGAACTTCTGGTAATATGACAGGAGCTACAGCAATATTACTACGCCTTAACACTGTAACACGATAATTCTGGTTATATTACCAGAAATCGGTCCATTACGCTGGATGGTAATATTACATTCGGTTTTTTTTTCAGTGACCCATAAAAAAATGACTAATCTCACATGATTATAATTTTTAAATGCTCAATTATTACAGGATTTTTGTGGATTAACACCTTTAAAATTTAGATTCCGCGATTTCGCGTTTTTTTAATGATGAGTGCCAAAAATATTGATATTATTTATTGAAAATCTTTCAAAAAATTATTAATATTTTTTTTTTCACAATTGTTTAAAAATTCGTCCAAAATTGTCAATAACTTTTTAACAGTTGTTAGACAATTTTTAAAAGTTGTTGCCACATCATGGCAGTGGCGGTTCGTGAATTGTGGCAACAATTTATTTTCTCCATTTGAGCCTATGTAAAACAATTGATCCTCGATCCTCATGAGGGACACATTGCACTCCCAAGAAATCTATACTTTTGCGTAGGTTTAAATGGCAAAAATGCACGGTTGCCAAATTGCACGAGCCGCTCCTGCAACATGGTGTCGACAAACTGGAAACACTTTTTTTTTTTTTTTTTTTTTTTTTTTTTTTTTTTTTTTGCTTCGGTGACCAAATTTAATTGCCATTTCATTGAAATTACATTGCAATTTCATCCGCAAAAACTGAGTGGACACTATCCAAATCTGATCCAGATTCCATTGCAATTTAATGGCAATAGAATTGCATCTCTCTTGTAATGAAGTTGCGATTTTATTGCAATTTCATTCATGTCAATTTAATCGCGATTTAATTGCGATTTTTAGTCAGATTTATTTCAATAAAATTGCAATTTTACCTTCTTCAATTTAATTGCAATAAATTGTTGATTAATCGTCGATTTTTTTACAATTAATTGCAATTTCTGCTGCTTGAGCGGCCGGCGCATCATTTCGTAGCCTTGCGTTTCATCTGAATTTAGGCTTGTTGCTGATTTTCTTGCCGAAAACAACTGCATTGTTATCACCACTAAAATCCAAGTCATTTCGGGTAAAAAATATAGGGAAATCTCTCTAAAAATCACGTAATTTTGCACCTTAAGAAGGTAAAAATCACGAAAATTTCCAGTAGGCTGATTCTCCCTGTCTATCTCGTGCGAGAGGACACGAGATGGACGAGATAAACAACTCTATCTCATGCAAAGAGATAGGGCGAGACGACTCGGAGCAATACCATGTAAACATACCGTAGCTCGGGGGTTTGAGGTTATGTGATTAGGTTGCCAACTTTTACACAGGCTCTTAAGGGGGAAAGAGGAATTTTAGCGGTTTTTTCTAGTTTTTACTAATTTTTCGGCTGTAATAACCAGATTTACTTGGTCAGGGCACTTCCCTGGATGTTCCAGAGCGTTTCCGCGAAAAAACACTTTTTTCACAAAATTACGCGAAACACCAAAGGGTCCCCCTTTTTACATCGACCCAAAGTAAGCAAGGGTCCCCCCTTTGGTGTTACATATTTTGGTGTGTAATTTTGCGGAAAAAGTGGTTTTTCATAGAACCGCTCTAGATCATCCAAGGAAGTGCCCTGACCAAGTATATGTATATGGTTTTTACAGCCGAAAAATTATAGTAATAACTAGAAAAAACCGCAAAAATTCCTCTTTCCCCCATAAGAGCCTGGGTAAAAGTTGGCAACCTTATCACATAGGGCTACGGTATGTTTAGATAGTATTGCTCGGAGTCATCTCTTCTCGTCTCGTAAAATGAGCAGAATCAACCCTCAGACCCCCTCTTAGCTGGGCAGGGTTGCAAAATTTCCCGATTGAGCAATCCGTGGATCGCGTGAAAATATAGGGAAATTTCTCTAAAAATCACGAAATTTTGCACCTTTAAGCGGTAAAAATCACAAAAATTTCCGGTGGTGGACCTCCAGACCCTCCTCAGCTGGGCAGGGTTGCAAAATTGCTCGATCGAGCAATACGTGGATCGCGTAATGAGGAAATTTGTCAATTTTTTTTCTTTTATGGCTACCTACAAGTTTTTTTCCCCAGAAAATGTCTCAAATTTTCTAAAATATCGGTAAATTTGCGTGCCCACAGTGTTTAAAAATGTTAAAATAAGAAAACAAAAAAAAAGTTATCACTTTCCCAATTTTTGTGAGGAAATTTTTCTAAAATCCTGTGAGGAAAAAGTCCCGAATGGCGTGAAACCCCCGGCGTTTTGGAAAATTTTGCACCCCTGTAGCTGGGGGCGACCCCGACCTTCTTTCGGGCGTGGGCTTGGATGGGGGCGGCAAATAGTCAAATGGCCCATGGGCGGCAAATGTGTAAATCCGGCGCTGGCTGCTGCTCCGATGAATTGCACAAATATTTCCGCAAAAGATTGATGAAATTCATCACTTCATACCCAACTTTCCCTAAACATGGTACTACCATTTTTAAGGTTAAGGGTACAAAGCTGCAAAAGAAAGCTGAGGTGTACGTTCAAAAGTATTTGATTCAAAAACAACAAAACAGCTGTTTCCTCTTACAGTGGGATGCAAGAAACAGGGATCTCAATTTTAAGTCTTTCACTATATTATGTAGTCTATTCGCTCTAACTTGAGACCTGGAGATTCAGGTAGATTTGCCTTCGGTGGCAACGTAGGAGTGCTCACCCTCGTAAGTCGGCCAAGGTGATAGGACTGCTGCTCGACTCTTGGACTAAGACAACCTATTGAAGTGTTGCCATTCTCCATTTTCTGAAATTCATTTATTGCCCGGTTGAGCTCGAATTAGAGCGAACAGACTATAGAGACCATACCATCAATTTTCCACAAGTCAATTTGGAAAATGATTCTTATGCTGTCTCATTTTTTGGATGCAGCGAATGTGCAATACGCAACTAGTATTGCCAAACCCAATTTTACCACAGAAAGTTGAGCGTAGAACCTCAGCTATGGATTGGAAGAGCTCAATATTACACAAAATAAGCACATAACTCAAAATGTATAAATTTCATTATTGCCTCTCCATATGGGCGTAGACAAATTAAGAGAGATTCAAAGGAGCTACAATATACCTGAGGAGCTTGAAGCCCTGTGAAACAGAACATTCCAATTTGATCTGTGATGTGATTCCAGTCTTTTGTGGAACCTTCCTTCTCTAAATTAGATTTCAATTGAGTACGAACAGAAATAATTCGATCGGCCATTCCTTTCACTTCTTGTAACCTGGACAAAACAACAGATTGAGTAACAGATTGCAAAAAAAATTACACAAAATTTCCATAACCCATTTCAAAAACAAAACCAAGTGAAATCCGCTGACATTCAAAGGAAAGAAATAAAGCTTGGAAAGAGATAAGAAGTTGATGGAAACCAATTGAAGACTACGTGGAAAGAAAGTGGTTAGTAACTTCAGGCTTTATCGAAATTTGGCAACCAACTTCATTTTTTTAAATACATGGTTCACTCAAAAAAAGAGATTAAAGGTAAAAAATATTAAGAGATTTTTAATAAAGTACAAACAAAGAATTAAAATGGGAACTAGACCAACAACGAATTAAAACTTCCGAGACATTTCGGTGCACTCACAGCACAATTATCAATCGCACAGACACGTCTCAGAAGTTTTAATTCGTTGCTGGTATAGTTCCTATTTAAATCCTTTAGTTGAGATGTTTTTGGCCATTTAGTTTGTGATTGTTTTAATATGGAGAATAAAGTGAAGAATTGTTTGCCAAGTTTGGACAACGCCTGAAGTGACTAACCAAGTTCTTTCTTTGTAGTCTTCAATTTGATAGCTATTTTTCAAGCTGATGGGTATTTTAAAAAGAGAAAATCCATCTCTTCTCAATGTTGACAATTTTTCTAAAGAAAAATTACAAAAATTCTTGATTTCCCTGCTGGATAACCTGTATGATTCACTGCTTTACAAAACTTTTATACGGATGGCATGACAAGCAGTTCTTAAGAAAAATCATTACATAATTCCAGATTCACCAATAGAGTGCTCCCTATGGTTTAATTGATAATGAAAAGCGTCTTTAAAGGAACATATTTCATTCAATTTAGGTGTAAATTTCTGGATAAAAAAAGATCCGAAAATTGCAGCGAAAAAAAGTAAGGAGGTGATGATTACCTTGAAAAACGCATGTCAAAAAATAACAACAAAATTAGCATAATATAACTTCTAAATTAGTACAAAGTAATACAGAAACTTGAAAAAATTACATCAAAATCTTCCAATATGTGATCATTACATTGAACTTTTTGCTCTCATGAGCCAGAGAACAAAGATTGAAGAGGATGGCACTCAATTAAGAATAAATTGAATCACGGAAAGCCCGTTCCTTGGATGCATTACTCACCATTGAGTTTTCAACTCTGGAGTGCCAAGAATCTCTGTAACAATTCGAGCACCATTGATGGGTGGGTTGGAGTACATGGGGCGGATTAAAATTTTCAACTGAGATAGGACTTTGGCTGCTTCGTCTTTGGATTGCGCAACAATACTAAAGGCACCAACTCTTTCACCTAAATTTAACAAAAGTTTATAGAATAGAAAAGATAGTTACTATTTGTTGTGACTTTGTTTTGATTTGTTGTGATTATAATCTTGAAAAATCGTGAACTCATGCTTCATCTCCAACTTTCACGTGAATGCATCAATATCAACCACGCAAGACCAATGAACTATACATTTTAACATAGATCAGCAGATTAATGGCAGCTCTTTACCTATCTGAGAGGTAAGAAATCAACTCTAAAAATTTGGACTTTCCTACTGAGCTGATTTCTATGGTTTTTGGCTCATAAAATCACACAAAAAATTGGCTACAAATTCCGCAGGCCTTAATATCACAATTTGCAATTGTTTCCACGGTATATGTACTTTGTTGAAAATTGTCTTTAAGAATTCCAAATCTATGGTGTAATCTCTTATCCTAAATGTGCATGCAGTGGAATACAGTAAGCTCAAGAGAAGGAAGAGTGCCTGGAACAGCCTTTGATCCTTAGCAACACAGAGAAACAATACGCTTCGGATTTTTGCGCCGTTACAACAGATATGATAATTCCCAACGATCGTAAAACTAGGTTCCCCCCCCCCCCAATAATTTGATGTTTCTCTTTCCGACTTTCGGCAGCTGGATATTCAATGAGCATTTGAAAACCTAATTCTTAAATTGCAAGTGCTTAGTCCATTACACTGTAAAACTCTTACCGTAAAGACCCATATTTTTTGCGTATGACTGGGCTAGAGCAATTTGATGTCCTTGATCGAGGAAATATCTTACAGCAAAAGCATCACCATCGACATTACCTACAATCGAAGAACATAAACAAGTGAATTAAACGAATGATAACTTGACAGTCAAACGGGAGAAGAGTTACACCTTCAGTGGAAAAAAAAGGGGATTGTTGAATCGTAAAAATAAAGCAGATTGTCAATTTTACATCAAAAAGGATTGGGGAGAAAATATTTAAAAATGATTTTAAGAGGAGACAAATGCCTCCCATGTCAAAGAGACTGAAGATGCAGAGGCTAAAAGGTTGTGTGATTTCGTTGCAAAAATTGTGATGAAAGAAGGACCTGGCATTGGCCTTACAGAAAATGGATCCTGGAGGATTTTTGATTCTTTGGTCTCAAATTAAAGCTTAGGTGATGCTGTGTAAAAGTTTTCACAGCACCAACTTCATCGTATGATAAGTTTCAGAAATATCCTCAGAGAAGACGCAGTCAATATGGGCCACAATCGGAGCCTGATTGCCTACGAACGCCGAGAAAATTACTCAAAAGCTGGCCACCTGCCATGACTGACAGCAACTCGCGCTCTACAGGTGTGCAAAATGTGCCTGATCTGATGACTACGTGAAAAATGCGGAACGCTCCTCAAAATTTGGAAACATGAAGATTCAGATGGGTACATTACAGGATTTCAATATCATATTCTCAGCTTATTTGAAATTTTGCACCATGCGAAAGCGCATCTTACGCGGGCAGTAGCACAAGGCATTGTGCAGAGAGAGCGATCACCTTAAAATGGCAAAAAAAAAAGTAGTAGTAGTAGCTGTAGTAGTAAAGTCCAGCCGCCCAAACACATGGTTCGTTATGCTGATATTTCACTGGACTGCATAAGAAAAGAAGGGGTAGGAAAGACAATCAAAGTATTCTCAAAACAAAGGATAGGAAAGAGGAGAGTAACAGCGACCTGCCAGGGACTTTCAAATTGGGAGGGAAGTACTTAGAGCACTCAAGGAGGTAAAGTGCTCTAAATAGAAGAAAAAAAAAGCTATCCCTAACGAGAAATTCTTGTGTGGGAGACCAGTTACCTGGTTGTAAGAAAATGAGGAAGGCAGGACACAATTTGCACTCCTGAGTCCTGGCGCTCTATCGTTCAACTTCTAAAAAAATGTTTACTTCCTGACGGATATCCGTTTTGGATTCATTCATTAACATTTACATGATAACATTAATCCTTATTATTATGAAGATCGTTTTTATTTTTACTGACAATTTACCATTATTATATAAAAAATTGGGAACTCGCTCAGCAGGGAATATTCCTGATTCTTAAAACACTAGCTCTTTATTCTTCTAATTTTAGGTTTTTTGTTTGTTTTACCTCTCTAACTTAGAACAATGCAGTACCTGAGGCAAATCCTTGATAAGCCATATCGAAGAATGGGAACAATTTCTTCTTCTTGACAACTTCCGATAATTCTTTCCATTGTTCCGGTCGAGGATCAACTCCTGTTGGATTGTGAGCACAGGCGTGTAGTAGAATTATTGAATTTTCAGGAATTTTCTACAAACAAAATGGAGACACAAAATACGTCAATTAATTAATTGATTGTGAATCAAAAATAATGAGGCATAGATTGAGGATGCCATGTGATCTCAATAGAACAATCAAGCAGAAAGGGATCAACACAATCATATTTCATGCAGACTTGCAAAAATAAAAAATAAGTATTTTTAGGTATTTACAAGCACATTTTTTAAAGCTTTTTTTGCATCTAATCATTTTTCACAGAGACAGTGCACCACTTTTTTCCACTCAAAAGTGACAAAAATCAACACCCCCCCCCCCCCCCCAAACATAGATGACTCCTATGAATTATGAAACAGTGAAGGGCATTCTGGAAAAATTGCACTTTGTCAGGTCAAACCCATGAAAAAAATCAAAGTACTGCGTACAGGGTAGGGAACATTATTGCCCGATTGCAAGAGATATACTGCTGCTGTATGCAATTCAAAAAAGGTAGTACAAATTGCCCATTCTAAAGTCACAACTTTCTTTTTTTCAGAAACACAGTCTTTTTACCTCTTCTTCCTCTACTGAATTATATCAAATGGAGATTGAAAGTAACAAAGGTCTCCAGTAATACTTACATTGATATCCTCTAGAGCACCATTGAAATCAAAGCCACAATTACTTGGATCATAGTATCGATAGCTTTTGACATTCAAACCAGAGTGTTTGAAGATTGGAGTATGGTTCCCCCATGATGGAGTAGGTAGCCAAATATCTTTCACTCCGGGGAAAAATTTTTCCAGGAAAGCAGCTCCGATTCTGAGAGAGCCAGTTCCAGATATTCCTTGAACAGTGGCATTCTGGGAAAATAAAATTGTAACATTGGGTTGCTAAAATAAACAGTGGCATTCTGGGAAAATAAAATTGTAACATTGGGTTGCTAAAATAAGCTAACAGAAAAAGAGAGGATGCAATAAGAAAACCATCCAGATTTTTCAGCGTCATTGGTCAGTGGATTTCCATTGGTCAATTGGCAATTTTTCATTGGTCACAGGACCCCCTGCAGCCACATTCCCCCCTTCAGCTAAAAAAAGGGATCCTCCCCTGAAAATTTTTGAAAATTGAGTGCCCTCAAAACGTTTCCTCAAGCTGTTTTAGCTTTAAAATTCTGTTTCTTTCCCACGAAAGAAAATAGCTGAATTTCTTTCTGTGACCGCTTTTTAAAATTCATTTATTACCACGGAAAACACATGGTCAATTTACCACATCTAAAGAAGTAATAAACCAGCTCTTTTGACTTTAAGACTACACTGATTTTTACTTTTTTTCTCTTCCTTCTATGTATTTTCTTTAAAATGTTATATTTTGTCATATACACGAATCAGATGTAAATGGAGGGCCCTAATTGAGGGCCTCTGCGAGGCTCCTTAGGTCTGGAGCCCACGGAATGCCACTGTGTTGGTGACATTTTTAAAATCTAAAGAAAAATCGCAAGGGATTCCCAACCAATGATGTAGGTCTTCTCAGAACGTTGTTTTGAAAATTTTGCTTGGTATTTTCGAATGATAGGGGGGTAGAGAACATTCAAGACAGTTGTTCATTCAGAGAGATTGTCAAAATGTGTCTAATTAGTTGAATTATTGTTTGCAGCTATACGTGAAACATTCATTGCACCGTGAGCCTCCTATGGCCAAGGAATGGCCATGGGTGAAAAGTGACAGTTCATTGAGGGCAGCCACCTCTAATTTGTGAAAAATGTTGAGTTTTTAAATGAGTAAGTTATTGCCAAGCCTCCAAGCAGAAGCAGACAAGTAATCCAACTTCAGTAGCTTTCTTAGGGCAATTGAGGCTGTCTCCAGAAGTAGGACCCAAAAAAAACCAGGAGTTCTCTTCCGAGAAAATAAGTCTCGCAATCTCATTAGAATTCGCTCAGAAGAGCACACCCAGACAGCCTCAATTCCAAATTCCCTCAGTCGTATTCATTGTCATAAGGATCACTATAAAGCTGAGAACAAGTCTTTGAATAGTTTTGAAAAATTGAAACGCCAATTCAAAGAAACACACTTAAGTACGATCCATACCAAAATTAATAGGACAAAACCTGATAAGGATTAATGATGAAACTGCAGTCAAAAGGCTTACCGCAGAACGTTTCAACGTACCACCAAGATACCACCATTCCACTATATTTGTACCACCAATTTTAACCACAAAAAATCAAGATTTACCAACTTACCTTCTACCAGCAGACTAATGTATGACTAGTTTAGAAAACTTTTAGTCTACTAAATTGGGTTTCATTAATTTTAATTATCTTTACGAGAAATTGTCAAGATTTAAGGTCCTTCAAAAACCATAGACCTTTGATCCAATTGAAACCAAGGTAAGTTACGGATGAAAACGAGTTTAAGAGATGAAATGATAGCAATTTGTAATGTGTACAAGGAAAACAGGAGACTGATAAAATTACTAAGCATAACAGGACACTGGAAGTTGATTTGACTGTTCATAACTTTAATGTTTTCAAGTTTTGGTTAACTAATATAGAGCTAGATAATTTAAAGACTTACACGTCCATCTTTAATGACAGCACTGTTATCACCAAGCGCTAGTTTAATTGATAGGTCACAGAAATCAGCAGTCCCTGAAATTGGACAGTATTCTTTGTCGGCTTTTTTTTGCAGAATAATTTCTTCACCCTGAGAATGAAACAAAAGAGATAAAAATTGAAAAAGCCTTCTTTAAGACCAATGGGTATTTATAAAACTGTCTAGACAAAAAACAAAATGACAAAACCGCAGACGAGACTTGTGGACGAATGAAGTGTTTCTTCTCTCCGAGCCTCGATCAAATCGGACAATTTTGTACATAAACCTCAAGCAAGATCTAAGTACATGTTTTAAACAATGAGTCCTTAGCAGAAAGTTTAATACAACGTTTAGTCAAAGTTCCAAGATATTTTTCTTCTTTTTTTAGCTGGCATATGCTGGTCATGTATCTCCCCTAAAGTGTTAATTTAGTCAATATTTGGCCCAACAGAAAAATTTCCCTTTAAAATTCTAACATTCAGATTGTTTCAAACGAATGTTGGTTTTACAACATTTCAGTTTTCTACAAATGAATCAAAACCTTTCCAGAGGCATTGAGCACTCTACAACCACAAATTTTGACTAGATGGAAAGATTATCCAGATGTAACTCTCAAATTTTTCAAACTAACCAAATAATTCAGGCATTTCACCCAAGTTCATCAAAACTGATGAATTTCCTTGGAATAGGTTACGGCTTCACCTAAGGCTTTTTTAGATTCTTTACAATCTCCAGCATTAGCAGAGCAGTGTAATTAAACGATAACACAAGTAAAAAGGTATAATAGCTGTTACTTCATTCTGGTTTAATCTACCTCTGAAATCAAGGTTCAGACATTTATTTTATCAGCACAGTTATCTCTTCAACACTTTTAAAAGTGAAAAAGTTCAATGTCACTCTTAATGAATGTAATTCTGATTTAATTCTGCGATATGGGGCAAAGAATTCTATGAGTTGATCAAACGGAAAAAGTTACACCCTATATTTTTTAGATTAGGCATTTTTGGCCCCTTGCGAAACTACCATTGAAGCAGATTTCCACACTTTTGAATAGTTTTCTCACACAGCCACTTTCTTACAATTTTCTTGCATGAAACTTTTTGTGGCTGCGCTAAAGATGCAAATTAAATAGCATAGAGAGGCTTAAGAAGCTTTGAGAAAATGTTTCAAATAAGTCCCCAGTTTCTTAATTTTCCTACTTGATATAAGTCTTTGAGGAAATTATGACAAGTTGGAGACAAAAAAATGTGCAAAAATCGAGAGGTGATTTGGGTCTAACAGAGAGAATACTCCATATTCTGAAACTACAGAGGTAGTTTAAAAAATGGCTGAGCGTGCTTTTGAAATTAAATGCATGGGTGCAGAAAATTCCAAAATAGCAATCTGCGGATCGCGAGAAAGTGAGAAAGTTTTTGAGAGTTTGAGGAAATAATTAGGAATTTGAGGAAATTTGCCCGGTTCAGAGATATCCGTCATTTTGAGGGCAAATGGTGCTGAAACTAGCAAAAGAAAAAAAAATTAACTTTTTAGATTTTTGTGAGAAAAGAGGTTGATCCAGCTCCCATAAGGAATGGGCTATCGGCAAAAAAATTTCATATTTACAGAGTCGATAGAACTCGTCAAGATGCGTTCAACGATGGCCAGTTTTTTAATTTTGGTCAACTGGTAAGGGGGGGAGGGGGGTCCAAAGTCAAAACCTTCAAAGTCCCATAACTTTCGCCCAAATAAATATTTTCACATGTACTTTGCGCCAAAAAATTTGTCTTTGAAAGAGCTTTCGATTGATGTGTATGAAAATTAAATTATACAAATTTTAAACCATTTTTTTTCAATTTTTACAATTTTTCCAACTTGAAATTTTTGGTTTTTTGAGCCTGAAAAATACGCGCAACGGGTTGAGGAGAATAAAAAACTGTAAGAATAAAAGTCAAGGCTATGTTCTTTTGAATAGCACAAACCGCGATCCGGGGAAATGCTCCGTTCAAAAGTTATAAGCGCCTAAAGTTGCGCACCTCCGAAATCACGGTGCGTTCAGTGCATGGTTTCAGTGGCGCGTACCGATCTCGGGTGAGCAAGGGTGACGCGCGCCATTGAAAACATGCACTGAACGCACCGTGATTTCGGAGGTGCGCAACTTTAGGCGCTTATAACTTTTGAACGGAGCATTTCCCCGGATCGCGGTTTGTGCCATTCAAAAGAACATAGCCTTGACTTTTATTCTTACAGTTTTTTATTCTCCTCAACCCGTTGCGCGTATTTTTCAGGCTCAAAAAACCAAAAATTTCAAGTTGGAAAAATTGTAAAAATTGAAAAAAATTGATTTAAAATTTGTATAATTTAATTTTCATACACATCAATCGAAAGCTCTTTTAAAGACAAATCTTTTGGCGCAAAGTACATGTGAAAATATCTATGTGGGCGAAAGTTATGGGACTTTGAAGGTTTTGACTTTGGACCCCCCTCCCCCCCTTACCAGTTGACCAAAATTAAAAAACTGGCCATCGTTGAACGCATCTTGACGAGTTCTATCGACTCTGAAAATATGAAATTTTTTTGCCGATAGCCCATTCCTTATGGGAGCTGGATCAACCTCTTTGTTGAGAATCCTGCGAGGGAAAAATCCCGGTTCGCATAAAACTTCTATCGCCCTAACACCCCTGATTGCATGTAGGGACCATATGGGATGATTATGATAAAATGGACCCATCTATCATAATCATCCCACCTGAAACATTAAAAATTTTTAATTTTTAGACTAAAATTTGGTTTTTTCAATTTTGAAGTAATGGGTAGGGTATGAGGTATCAAACCTTTTTCATCTTCCTACCTCACCCACCTCAATACTAAAAAGTCTAAACTTCTAAATTTGAGTTCAAAAACTGTAGACTAAAAAAGTTTGCAGAAGGGTTAGTTATGAACTTATGATGGAATGATCCTGTAGGCAGATCCTGTAGGCAATCAAATAAACAAAATAGCCTCGTTTATGCGAGCATCTCAACCCGGGTTCTAGAACCCGAGTTCAGCTGAACCCGAGTTGAGATGCTCGCATAAACACTTCGGATCTCGCTGAACTCGGGTTCGACTCGACCCCGATTCAAACCCGAGTCAAGTCGGTGAACTCGGGTTGAGATTTCACGCATAAACACCTCGGAGTTCAGAACCCGGGTTCACGCGGCATCGATGTCACCAATCCGAGCGAGGTTAAACACGCGTCTTATGCGGTCGCACTTGTCCGTACCGCACCAAGCATCGCCGCCATTTTCGTCAAAAATGTAAACAAACACAGTGAAGAAGAAGAAAGGAATCCTTTTAACTCGAGTTCAAATACACGGGTGTTTATGCGCAAATCCAAGTTGGACCCAGGTTGAAACTCAACTCGGGTTGACTCAACCCAGGTTCAGATCTCTCGCATAAACGAGGCTAATTACAATGAACACAGGTCGATCCTTGAAATCATTGGTCAAGACTGGTTTATTGGCTAAATGGAGGATTACCATTGATCCCTCTAAAGTGTTTATCGTAAAATAGGCTCTGTAACCAAGTATCCCTTCGCTACAGTCGATAAGCTATTGGCTGCTTGAAACAAGCAGATAGCTCATTATCCAATGTAGCGGAGGGATACTTGGTTACAGAGCCTATTTTACGATAAACACTTTAGAAGGACCAATAGCAGCCCTTCATTCATCTAGTCTACTAGCCTTATCCAATGATTTCAAAAATCAGTCTACAGTAATGTAAAATGAAAGACAAATGAAGAATAATGTTTTATCTTAAGTTGGGAGGGAGGGTGAGAGAAAATACTGAAAATTCCAAAAGTGAATCAGAGGAAAGATAATAAATTACAAGAAGGGGCAATATTTTATCAGAAGTAAACATCTATTTCCGGTGAGGAAAATGATGATAGGCTTATCTTTAGTTTATTTAAGGAGGTAAGGAAGAAAATGTTAGATTAGCGGAAAATTACCGAAAGATTGGGAAGTTTCCATACTGGTGATGGAAGAAAAATTTCTAGAATTACGAGTACCTAATAATAATAATAATTTTTATTTGAAAACAAGCTCAGTATAGTACAGGCAAGACGAACCTTGTCAGAAAACAAAATACAAAAAAAAAAAAAAAAAAAAAAAAAAAAAAGGCGAAATGTTGAACTCTACCGAATTGTAACAATCATTTACATTTATTACAGTAGAGGGGAGGGGGTAGAATATGATAGGTTAAGATGAAGCTGTTACAAACTTTTCTTACAGGATTATTAATGGTTGTTTCAGAGATAAGACCTTGCAAAAATGGCGATAGGTGCACTAAAAAATCACGAAATCTAATGCCCGTATAGCTATCTGAATCGAATGTACGTGCAACAGGACGTTCTGCGTTGCGCCATTTTAAATCCAGTAACCACTGCGCTTTTGATAAAGTTTTCTTGTTTTTGTCTCTGCATCTGGCCAACAGGACATTTCTATTAGAATATCACGCCACATGGTCTCCAACTGTTTCAGATGGTCCCAGATCTTCCAGTGGCCCGGAGAGACGCCATGTCCTAGACCTCCGCCAGTCTTCTTTTTTTTGTTCCACTATCATATGAAACAGATAGATCTCGATCTTTGGGACAAACTGACCAGTGACTCTCTCCGACACACACGCAATCAACGTACCTTTCTTGTTGCACAAAATCGAAATATTGGTGGAGATTGTAGAAGTACTGTGTGAACTCTCTGCATATCCCTCTCTCACTGCGCATGAACTGGGGTGGGGTGAACTGAGTGGTCGCAGCATTGCCGCGCAGGTGGGCCACAATCACGATTCAGAGCTTAGACCTAATTATTAAAGAATCAAAATAAATTTACTTTTTCAGGGATAGGAAACTTTTAGATCCATTGATTAACGACTAATATTTGAAGTTTCTGCTCAAAACTCAAAAATAGAGTCTGCATCTCTTGAATGCCGCGCTGCAACTCAATATAACTGTCGCTGACACTCATCTGTTGGTGTTGAGAAGATGCTGGCTTTATTTTTGAACTGAAACTTCAAATGTGAGTAGTTGAATCATGGACCTAGAGGTTTCCAAGCCCTACACAAGTAAACATGTTATTATTATTTCGTAATTAGGTCTGATCTCTGAATTGTGGTCATGACCCACCTGTTTGGCAACGGTGATGTAATCTCTGATTTTTACAACTATCCTGAGCGTAGGTATTGAACCACCTTAAGATTTGCAGTGAACTAAGTGACTTAATTACCTTGCGAACACTGGGTAAAACATAAGGTTTTCCATTATCGTCTCTGTAAGCACCAACACCCAAATTGATTTTGTTTGGATTAGTGTCCTTCTTGAAAGCTTCTGTCACTCCCAAAATGGCATCGGGGGGGCCCATTTCAACATTGCTCCACCAAGCACTGGAAATTAAAGCAAAACATAAGAAACCTAAATTAACTTCAACATAATGGTGCAAAGAAAAGAAAAGGAGGCTACAATCATGAGAGTGAAGTTGATACCGCAAAAATATTTTTAAATTAAAAAATAAAAAAGCTCCAGTTAGAGCCGCTAACTGACTATTTTAGTGACTATGCACAGAACACTTATAAATGATGTTTTCATGAAAGTACGTAAGTTATTGAATATTTGTTTAATAAACCGCCATCTATTAGCACACTCAAGAGAGTAGATGAGATCATGTTAGGAGTAAACAAGAGTCGCAGCAACATTATACTCAAGGCGTGGAAACTCCAGAGGCTTGGACACAGTAGTGGCGGCTCGTGCAATGTGGCAACAACGTAATTTCTCCATTTAAACCCATGTAAAACAATCAATCTTCAGGAGGTGCAACTGCACCCCCATGCTATCGATACTTTTGCATATGTTTAAATGACAAATAAGCATAGTTGCCAGATTGCACGAGCTGCTACTGGGACACAGCCATTTTTATCCAACTAAAAGTACATCAATTTTGAATCTAATTGTACTTGTAAATTCATCAATTTTATTCCTGAAAATCAGAATAACTGGTTTAAAGAATTTTGAACAGCAAAATAACCCAGGAGAATTATAATGCATATATTAACTCATACATGCCCAGCATTATTCAAAATTTTTAAGGTGTTTGTCTCAAAAAACAAAAATTTAAGGGCAAAAATAGTCAGGACACAGCCTTCCATTCGATCAAAGGCCACTTCCTGTTTTAATTTTGATTGAAAATCACACTTCACACATTACGAGCACAATATCATTTTATTCGAAAAAATTCTGTGGAGTCAAGAATTTAAGACATTAAAATTTTGCACAATTCGTGAGGAAAGCAGCTCAGAACAAAAACTCCATGATGGTTTCTGTAAGGTCAAAAAAGTTTGGACATGGGCTCATCAGCCAATCAAAGGCCGTCTTTTTCCTTTGATCTCAACGGCACTAACCACACGACTACCCTTTACTCTCTTGTGACCCTCACAAAAGTTAGCCCAATAAAAGTTGGGCCCTGAGCCGGAGATTGGTTCATACCTAGAAAATAGAGAATAGCGACGGCATACAGCCACATTGCTTGCGAGTTTCCTTATTGTTCTTGGTGGTTGTCAGAACAGTGCACACGGACGGTCAAACTACCGTATGGAAACATTGAAAGACTCTACCAGGTTTTTGAGGGCTCAACTTATAATGCACCGACTATACTTTGACCTGTCACTCTCTAAGAACTTAGAAACTTTTCTAACGTTAAAATTAGAAATATCAGGTCACGCTTTGAGACAGAAATAGGTGCTACCGGTCTTAGCGGGGCTAAGTTATCACAAAATCGAGGAGCAATCTGCTGATAACGATAAACATAACTGTAAGTTTGAAGAGAAACAGCACTATCAAGGAGTCACATGTCACATGATATTGAGTTGCTAGGTTACTAGGGTACATAAGGTGGATGAATTGGTAATCGATATGGAATCGACGCAAAAATAACAAAAATGCCTATTAATTAAAGTTAATAATTAGGAGAAACTTGTTCTGCCTTAAATAAATTGAAGAGAAATGATAGAGGCGTGGCAGACCTAAAACGTAAAATTCCGGAGAAAACATCCTGCAGTAGTCCTTGCAGTGTTCCTAATTCGCTACAAGAAGAAATGGGGGATCTAAACTTGAGATGCCTTCGCAATTCTGCGATCAATCCATCCATCACCCAGGAATGGAATAAAAGCTAGAAAGTTCAGCAAGTCGTTCAGAGGCTCTTGCTTATGGTGTGCATGAGAACATAAAGTTGACGGGGTTTGATACAGGGAAATTGTTGTGAAAACTTAAACCTGCAGCTACATCACAGGCTAGGAGGAATGGTGGAATTTAGAGAGTAAAGCTTATAGATAAGTATTGGCCTTACCCCCTGAGTAGTCCAGGGTACTCAAATTAGTACCTACTGACTCAAACCCAAGCCTTCTGATTCGCCTTTCAAAATTCCTTCAGCTTGGGTTCAACATCAAAAGGACACAAGTATATAGGTGTTATCAATCATCCATAGAAGATGAAAAACATTCAGTGCATGGATAAGAGAACTTACTTTGTTCTTTGAATAGAGACAGATACCGGTTGTTTCGAAAGCAGCTTAAAACACGAGGAGGGTAAAGAAGCCATGACAACGACGACGATGAAACACTACACTTTAGGAAAATCCGAATGAAGTTGGAGGAGACGCAAACTGATTTAACAATACTGCAGGGTTCACTTTATGCACAAAAGCGAAAGTGATCTGAAACAAAATCCGAGAGTGTTACCTCAACTTTCCCTGAACTTATCAGTACCTTCGACTGATAAATTGACACTTGATGGGTCAACGTTCACCGTTTTGTTGATTGGCGCGATGTTTTTGATCACTGTTGTTGTTCGAATGATCGACGTGAGTTGCGTCGAGATCGAGCCGGTTTTCTAAATAATTGCTTTGAATTTACAATTTGTAGGTATGGTGTATGGTAATGCGCAAGTCTGCCGCAAGCCCGCAACGCAAGTAAAAGCCGCAAGCAAGACAGGACAAGGGGCTGAGGGGCGGGAGGGGGCAGGCAGGAGTGGGGCGCTTCCCCTCTAGTTCTAGGAAAATGCCAATCTAGGGTGTTTTTTATACACTCCCCCCTTTTCACTGGTTTTTTTTTTTAAAATAGTTGCGGTTTAGACCATTCTTCAACATTTCGTATGAATTTTCTTAATAGAGGTCCAACCCCCTTCCCCCTTGCAGCGCCATGGGGGGGGGGGGAGGGGGCTGTCTCAAAAATTTCAAATTGCAACCCCTATCTTGTGATACATCGTTTGAAAGGGGCAAGGGCGTAAAATGTCGAGACTTTTGGCGCAAACCGGAAGATGATATCGTTTATTTTCGTTTTCGATTTATCGAAGGTCAAAGTTCGATTTGGACCTATTTTCAAAAACCATTAAAAAGTCCGAATTAAAAAAACTAAGGATCACAAATACTCTAAAGAGCGAGTACTTTTTGGATGAATAAGAGGTTTCATCCCGTTGCGCGACCCCTTTTGAGTGTCGAGCTTGCTAGTTACGACTAGTAAAATGTATTTTAAGTACTTGCGAGTAGATTTTGAAAGCAGTGGGTATATCATACCCCCCCCCCCCCCCCCAACCGAGAAATAAGGACCAAGCAAGCCTGCAAAGTTTTGTGCTATGGTTTTCCACTAGTTGTGAAGGGGAATCAATTGATAAAGAATAGAAGCAACTGGAATGCTGATTGAACCGAGTTTGCAAGCCGTGACATAATACCATGCGATAATTCATGAGGGTCGCACTAATAACCGGAATAGGTGAGTTCACTGCCATATGCATTACTAGAATGGATGAAAACGGCAGTAATTATTATTAGAGTAAGTATGTACTTCTGTGTATATCAAGTCAGTTACGTTAAGCAAGGTCATTTCTATTTGATATTCTGTTCACATAATGTGAATGTGGGCTAGGTTTCGATTTGTTAGTGACGGGACTGCTGAGCCCTGCAGTTCTGCAAAATGGGATAAAATTATATTTTCTTAATTTGATTATATAACGAGGGATTTTTTCATATTAGACTGACTTTAGGCGCAATTTAAGGGTAAATCATAGCTATATCTGGTCATTTATTTCCTCTTTATTCTTTTCTCTCTGTATTTTTTTCCGTTTTCCCTTCTTATCCCATTTATATTCTTTTTATTTTCTAACTCCTTCTTTTTCGTTCCTTTTCCTCGTTAAAGTTTGGGGAGGGAGACAATACTCCCCCCTTCTCGAATATTAGAAGGGACAAAAATCCCCCCCCCCCCGAAGATTACGTACTCTACTTGATTCTAACTTGGCCCTTAATTGGAGGTATCAGGGGTCAGGGGTCTTAAAGAGTATAGGGACAACCAGTGGCGTAGTAAGGGTGGGGCGGAGGGGGCGGTCCGCCCCGGGTGACACCATCGGAGGGGTGACACCCTGAGTAAAAAGGAAGAAAAGAGAGAAGAAAGAGAAGGAAAACGAAAAGAGAAGAAGAAAGGGGGAAACGAAAAAAAGGGGGGAAAGAAGGAAAAAGGGGAAAAAATAAGGAAAAGGGGGAAAACGAAGAAAAGAAGGGGGAACATAGGAGGGGAAAAGGGGAACAAGAAGAGAAAAGAGGAAAAACGGGAAGTAAGGAGGGACAAGTGGGAGAAAAGGAGGCTGAGAAGAGAGCCTACGCAAAATAGAGTTAGAAAAAATTATCACCTTGACTAAATAATGGTGTCACCCTGAAGCAATAGGGTGCAAATTTGGACGAAAAGTTTCACCAAACAACAGGACGTGCCACTTTGAATGGAGATTGGCACCCTAAAATAAGAGGGTGCCATTCTGAACGGAAAAAGGGCTCCCTAAAGTAGGAGGGTGCCACTCTGAACCAAGAGTGTCGCCCTGAAGCATAATAGAGTGCCAGTTTGAACTAACAATAAGAATGGCACCCTGCAGCAGGGTAATTCAGGAAAAAGAAGATCTGGAGGGGGTGTCCAAAAGAGCTTAAAAGCAACTCCAGAAAAATTCAGAGAGGCTGAATTTGTCAAAATGTTCGAAATACAGCTTTCCGCGGAAAAAAGACCACAGAGGTCCTAAGGTACCTAAAAGTATAGCTCCAGAGATGCTTCAATTTTAAAAAAAATTTGCGCAAAAAATTAAAAACAAACAAGGGATCTGGATGATTAAAAGGAGGCCAGTAACAGTTCCTGAGTCGCTCAAAGTTTCAAAATTTTTCAACGAAGGCATAACATAAATGGGGTTCGGTAGATTCAAAGGAACTAGAAAAAACAGCCTTAGATAGGCTGGGATCGTTAACACTTAATGGGCATGACATTTGATAAAATGGAGGCTCTGGAACAAGGAGAGAAAAAAAACCTAAAAATTAGCTTTTTAAGAAATCTTAATTCTCAAAATTTTCTGGGGGAGGACCCCCAGACCCCCTCTATCGATTGGGGTTAGTTCGGCCCTTACACCCCTCTCGCATTTCAAAATGGCTGCCCTTAGAGCGTTCTTGAATTCACCCCTGGCAAGATGTGGTCGGGATTTACAACCTTGAAAGTTTACGTGCTATACATATAAGAAGCAACTTTAAAATTTGAACCATCCGCATGTGCAAATTACATATACACCTTTCAGTAAACTTGTTTGTAAGCAAGTGCCGAGGTAAAAGTCCGAGAATTTATGTTAGTTAATCTGACCGAATTTCAGCGCGGAAATGGCAAAAATATGGGCTCTCGGGATCGTAATTTTTCACACAAAAATTTCCGGGGGAGGACCCCCGGACCCCCTCCCTATACTAGGGGGTGTACCCCCCAGACCCCCATAGGGGGTGACACCAAAATGTTTCGCCCCGGGTGCCACTGACCCTTACTACGCCACTGGGGACAACGGCGGAAATGCAACGAATGCAAAGCAGCCGGTCCTCTATCCCGGGACTGGCGAAGGGCCTATGTTCGACTCTTTTTTGCCATCCACCTTAAAAGCCTAAAACCAACGACCAATCAGAATTCATTGAGCTAAAGTGTCGGTACTCCCTTACTCCCTATGAAGAACTTCCATCAAGGGACTTTGATTTTTACCGGGGCATCGTCAGACCATCAGAGTTTGAAGTTTGCGCTCAGGCTCTTAAGGATCTGATCGCCACTGCCCTGTAAGCGGAACATGGTCGAAAATTATCGAGGTTTCAAGAACGCAGTCATTCAAAATCATGGGCGCTGAAAAATTGTAGTGGTGGTGGTGGGGGGGGGGGAGGGGGCTCTGAACCTCCATGGGAGATGACACCACCTAGTTATAGGCAGATCTGGGGTAGGCCCCCCCACCCTCTTCCCGAAAAAAGATAAAACATTGACTTGTTTTTCCAAATGGTGCAACGTTAAGCTAATATAGGTGAATCAATTTATAGTAATATTTAATTTTTAAATTGACAGCAGATTCTAATGATAGTTGTGAGAAAAATGTTCACTACAACTATTTCTCACAAAATGAATTTGAATTATAGAGTAAAATAATAATAATAAAGTTCATCAACTCTTATACGCCTTCCATTTTTTATTGTGAAGTTTTGATTTTCTGAATTTCAGTGGGGGAGTAACCCCCCCCCCCCTCTTCTGCGGCCGTCCAAAACAAAAATTATTGGGCGGAGCGATGTCCAAAATCCATTTCGTGGGGGGGGGGGGGGCACAAGCACGTGTAAGATGATGTGTGTCAGGGAATATTCGATGTCCCAATGTATTGGGCAAGGGGGGAGGCATATTGTCGAACCTCAAGTGAAGTGTGCTGCCCAAATTCTTGGGGGGGGGGGGGGCTCATTTTCTGTTGCCCACTTGAAATGTTTGGAGTCAGCAGTCCGAGTTCTAAATCCAGTTCTTGATATACGGCGCTTGTACGGCGCATTAGGTATGTAACTGTTCCTACGTGGCGGAGCTGGGGTTGTATCATTTTTATTTGAAGGAGATCTATACAATTTTGCAAAAATAATCCGCGGCTTAGTAATGCTGGCTATTTTCTTTTCAGTCTTGTTGAGCACGCGTGCCGTGAATCTTTCCCACCACCACCCTTCCACCCATTTGAAATTGGAAAATGATCCGCATTCCATCAAACTTAAAGTTTTACTTGTGTTCACAAATTTGCAACTTTAATAATAAGCAGTTGCAAAGTCGAAACTAAATGATTATACGCGTCCGCCGCGCGTGACGTAGTTTTTCGGAAGTAAGTCATCGAATTGATGAGGGAGCTTGTTTTATTGTTTTGCACGATGGGGCTCTTTCAAACTTTTACAACAGGTGATTGATGAGTTGATTCTTGCATTAAAACCTTTAGACAGGAATCTCCCACGATACCTGCGTAGCTTCGCCATTGCGATCTTGCCGTTACGTCTGTTTTTGTAGTTTATTACGAAATTTTAGATTTTCATAGCGTGATTTTCGCGATTTTCGCTGGTTTTCACATCAGATTTAACGATTCACTTGATTAGAGCAACAATTTTGCATTATGGTCTCTAAGCACGGAAATTACACTCACTTCGCACGACTCATCTAGACTTGAAAGAGGTTTGTTCTCGTTCTTAAGTACGTACCGCCTGCCATTTGAATTTTGCCTCCTGTGGCTTACATGAGAGCCTGGATCAAATGTGAGATATAACAGAAATGGATTCCGATAATGCGCAACTTCCATGTACATACAGGGTGTCTATTAAAAAAGGAGCCAGGCCGGATATCTCGAGAACGGCTCCGAATTTTGAAAAACGCTGAAACACGTGTTCGATTATTTTGAGGGGGACATCTTTGAAGGGGGTCACCGATTTAGGGACCCTCTCTGGGGGGCCCCCAGGGGAAGGGGGTACGACCTCCCTAAATTCAATACTTCAAATGGGGACCCCAATTTTTTATTTAACATTCGAAAAAAAGGTAAATTTCTAAGACTTTTGGTGCAACCGAAGGTCGATATCGTTTTTCGTTTTCGATATATCGAAGGTCAAAGTTCGAATTGGGCCCATTTTCAAAAAATCATTACTCCTCTTTGAAAAGTCGGAATTTAAAAAACAGGGAAACCAAAATACTCTAAAGAGCAAGCCTTTTTCAGAAAAAAATTCAATTTTAACAAAAGTTTAGTCAACATTTGGTTTTAAAGCCCCCAAACATTTTTAACGTTTTTGGCCCCCACGGGGGGCTATCAGAAAAATTCTAAGAGACGACCCCTATCGAGTGATACATCAATCGAAAATGCGTAACAAACTGAGCATTTTGGCGCAAACCAGAGGTCCATATCGTTTTTCATATTCGAGATATCGCGTTCCGTAAATCGACATTTGACATTCGATTTCTCGAATATGAAAAACGATATGGACCTCCGGTTTGCGCCAAAATGCTCAGTTTGTTACGTCTTTTCGATTGATGTATCACTCGATAGGGATCGTCTCTCAGAATTTTTCTGATAGCCCCCCGTGGAGGCCAAAAACGTTAAAAATGTTTGGGGGCTTTAAAACCAAATTTTGACTAAACTTTAGTTAAAATTGAATTTTTTTCTGAAAAAGGCTTGCTCTTTAGAGTAGTTTGGTTTCCCTGTTTTTTAAATTCCGACTTTTCAAAGAGGAGTAATGATTTTTTGAAAATGGGCCCAATTCGAACTTTGACCTTCGATATATCGAAAATGAAAAACGATATCGACCTTCGGTTTGCACCAAAAGTCTTAGAAATTTACCTTCTTTTCGAATGTCAAATAAAAAATTGGGGTCCCCATTTGAAGTATTGAATTTAAGGAGGTCGTACCCCCTCCCCCTGGAGGCCCCACAGAGAGGGCCCCTAAATCGGTGACCCCCTTCAAAGATGCCCCCCTCAAAATAATCGAACACGTGTTGCAGCGTTTTTCAAAATTCGGAGCCGTTCTCGAGATATTCGGCCTGGCTTTTTTTTTAATAGACACCCTGTATATTCAGACTGCGTATAATACAGTATGAACTCTACTCTTAGGTACTTTCATGTGACATTAATATGACGCGCAAAAAGTGCTTAATATGCATGTACCACGGTGTATCCGAGTTATTAAGTAGTTATAATTCTAGAATTTTTTGTGGTATTCTTAACGCAATGAGAAGAAAACCAGCGCGCTTACGTCAATACCTACTTTTTCCATAAGATTACGCCACATACTGGATACTAACCCAGGACCAGGTTGGTTCTTAAGAAGAAGAACGTCACTTTTCCGCTCATATGTATAGGGAAGGCAGCCAACTGTTCGTACTCCGGGGAGTTGGAATTGCATATAAAACGAATTGAAGGCACCAGACGAAATCTCATCTTGTTACACTACATTGAGATTTGTGTTTATTCGAAATCATGAGACTGGAACAATCTGAAATACACTAGAAGAGGAAAACGAGTATACTCGGGCTTGGCCCAAAAGAGGATAAGCAAGCCATACCAAGCATTAACAAGCATTTACTTGCCGTGCGAACAAGCTTCAATAGCAAGCAAGGACTTGAAGTCGAAGCTCTCAGAGGCCAGAGCAACGGCTGAAAACAAATTTTGGGTTTCTCTCGGCAGAAAATCGTGGAACTCTGACACCTATTAAATAACCCTGACACCCATTATTTATCATTCAAGCACCGAATCCAAGTGTTCTCGCACGAACAGTTTGTTTATAATGATTGTGAAGCTCTTTAGGAAGCTCATTTTGGGAGCTGATCCGACTTAGAGCTCCGATTGCAATATTTCAAACTGTATTTGTATTCCATCGATGAAATCAAGATATGGCTGAGCGAGAAAACTTGAAATCAGTTTTGGAACAATTAATTATTGATCTTCAAGCATGTCTTGGTTATCCGCCACGAAAGACGCAGAATTTGATTTTAACTGTGGTTCCGGCTCAGATCCTGCTAGCAAAGTTCCACAAAAACAAAAACACACCAAACATTCAAAACTTTTAGCATATATGCTGCATTCTTTAATCTTTACCCATTGCATACGAAAATACTTTACATGTAAAGAGTAATAAGTGCCTCCAATTGTACGTCCAATGCAATCTTCAATGCTGGAGTAGTGATCGGCCTGAGTTGTTGCTGCATATGCCGTGCGTTGAAAGGCTTTTCAAAAAGCTCTCTAATTTTCATACCACGCCTGAGTTATTGCTTTTTCGTATCACGATCTCTGATTGATAGTAAAAGCTACTCCAAATTGTTAACAATTAAAAAATTATGTTTCGTCAAGCGCCATCAATTGACCCTTTAAGGGCCAAGCCGAGTATAGGTACTCGTTTTTATTGTCTAGGCTCCTTCACATTGTTTCAGCCTTCATTCCGGATAAACGCGACTATTGATGAAAACATGTACAAAATAAGATGTCTTCGGGCGCCTTCAATGTATTGTATAGGCAATTTTAACCCCCCCGAGTTGGAATAGTTAACTACCTTCCCTTTATAAAAGGAAGAGTGGTGTCCTTTTGAAATAACCTGGCCTTTAGAGGGTTAATGGGGAAGACAAAATGAACACAGCTAGTGGAGTCGGAATAGTTAACTACCCACTTTTGAGCGAGTTATACGTTTGATCGCTTTCTAGTAACCTGAACCTGCGCTGCGGATCGATCTTTGAAATCATTCGATAAGACTGGTCGACGGGCTAAATGGAGGATTTCCACTATAAAGTGATTATCTTTTAAACCAAGTACCCTTCCGCTTCATTCGATAAGCTATCGGCTGCTTGGAACAAGCCGATAGCTTAGCCGTCTTTTGTTATGTTCACAATCGTCCACTGTGCTTCACAGTTCGTCCATTTAAAACCATGACAAAGATCGAACTCCAGGGTGTTCGGTGAACACCTTCGCATTCGACCTTTTACATGGGTTTAAATGGACAACATACCAAGCAGCCAAATTGCACGCTACGCCACAAAGTCCGAGTCAAATGTCCATAAGAGATCTCCACCATGGCTATACCTCTGAAGTGTCTTCAAAATATACGTTCTAGAGGGTCCATCTATGATTATTGGTTAGAGCTCGTTGTGGCTTGCATTTTGAGGGTGAAGAATGGTGATTTTAATCTCTCCTGCTCTTTTCCTCTTTCTTATCTGTTTTCGCTGAATGAAGGCTGCTCGTGAAATGTGACAACAATGGATTATCTCAATCTAAACCGACGGAAAGTAATCGATGGTCTTCAGGAAATGCACTGAATCCCTCAGAAATTGATACTTTCGCATAGATTAAAATGGCAAAAAATAACCCTAGTCTGCCAAACATATGGGTTGTTTAGACCCGAAGCTTCCTAAAAAGTTGTGCTATTTTTTCTCTGTTGACCCTAAAAACTTGTGCTTCTCAAATAGCTCTACAAAATATCTTTTAGAACCCCAATTTTCGCGTTATCAAAAGAAAAAAACAAAAACCCCCCAAAAAAAAAACAAAAAAACAAAAAAACAAATAAAATTCTAAGTCACAGGAAGTTTTTTTTAATACCGGATCTTTTAGAGTACCCCCTATTTAGGCCCTCAAACTCAAAATTTTTAAATAGCAACCTCTATGTTGTGACTCATCATCAAAAAGGGCATACAAAATCAAGAATTTTAGCGTAAACCAAATGTCGATATTGCGTTTTCCACTTTCGAGATATCGAGGGTACAAGCTAATTTTCAAAAAAATATTGTTCATATATGTATAAAAAGTCGGCATTTTTAAAACTGCTAATGAAAAGTACTCAATAAGCAAGTGCTTTTTAGAAGAAAAAAAAATAAGGCCTTGACTCAAATTTGGTCAAAACTTGATTTTAGAACTTCCTCCAAATTTTTTGAACGTTTTCACCCCTCCACGCTCGGGGGAGGGGGGGAGGCTTTCTCAAAAATTCCGGTGGAAATCCCCCTATCAAATGATGCATCTATCAAAAGGGCAATAATGAACTGAGAATTTTGGCGCAAACCGGAGGTCGATATATTTTTTTCGCATTCGAGATATCGAATGTCAAAGGTCGATCTACAAACGACGAAAACGGATGAAAATTAGTATCGTCCTCCGGCTTATCTGGGCGAGGGAGGGACTGTAGATGGTGGTATACCTACCGACTTTAGATGGTGGGTTCCCATGTGCTAACAAACGAATCGTTACACTCTAATTTACAATAAATAAATAAATAAATAATAATAAAAAAACAAAAAACAAAAAACAAAACAAAACATTACAAAATGATCATGAAAGCGGTAAATACATATATTTTAAATGTGGGTCTAAAAAATCCGGTATTGGCAAACTCGTATAAAAAACTTCTTCGGCAGACTAGGGACAATGGATAATGGTGCATGGCCAAATAGCACGAGCCACCAATTGCAATGTCGGCATAGGAGGCTAAAATCACATCCTTTCCTTGACAAGACGTTTAGAAATAATCTAATTCTTATTTTACTATATTGATGTGCTGATTATTTTTCCGATAGTTAAATACGGTTGTTGACATTTTTTAATTAATTATAATTCCGATTGATCGTTTCTTTCGCCTGTCTTTCATTTTGGTCCTCTCTAACAGTTTCCTGTCTGTGGGTGGAGTTTGGGTTCTTGGCTAAAGTGCGTAAAAAGTGCCTTCAATTAAATCGAAAGCAACATTCAGCACCTGAGCGAGGATTCTGTGGGTTGGTATTGCATACTTCGTATTATGAAGGCGTTTTAGTTATTTCTAGCTTCTGACCTGTTTCCTGTTTCCTGTTCCCCGTCGTTATTTTAAATCAGATAATTTTAAGCCATGACGCTAGATCGATTGATGGCTGGGAACTCTTTCAAAGATAAGACGATTACATTCAATTTTTCGAAATAGCATTTTTACTTTCTCGGAGAAATGTTTGCATTTTAATGAAAATATCAATGGCTACTTTCAGCTTATACGCTTTGATATTGGCGCTTCTTCCCACTAACGCAACCAAGGGCACGCTATTTTAAAGAAGAGACAGATGAGGGGAAAAATAAACGAACGGAAAATCAGAAAAGAGTGAGAGAGAAAAAAATGAGAAATAAGAAATAAAGTGATTGGATTCTGCATCCATAAATGATCTAACATGGTTCTGATCACCAGTTTCGTTCGTGATCAAGAGTTCGTTTCAGAATGTTGCTGGAGCTTATCGATAATCTTTGTCATAATTTTCAGTTTTCATTCCTTCAAATCAAAACAAAACTGGCGTCCGACTTTGAATTTTTTTTTATTTGAAAGTGTTTTTTTTTTTTTTAAATGAAAATCCAATGCTCGAATTCATTTTCATTCATTTTCATCATACAATAATATGAGAAATAACGTTGGAAAAATTTCTATAATGACTATCGATCTGGGCCCGCCTAAATTTCTAAAACGACCTCTTGTAATAATCACATCCTGATCTTATTCTTGATTTGCTGCTGAGACTGTACTTTTAACATTTCCCTGGTGACTTTTGTTGTTTTTTTTTTGTTTTTTGTTTTTCGTTCTTTTTGTTTTTTGGGCGCAATGTTTGAGTTGAGGGCATGACCGTTGACCACCCTCACCGACGCCATTAATGCATGAACTCATCAGCGGAAGTAACTTGAAAGTCCAAAACAATATGCAACCTCGCCGATCGCAAGTTCAGGGGGGGGGGGGGGGTCCAGGGGGTCTGGACCCCCTTGACACCAAAATTTGTCCAAAAAAGGTCATTTTTTCTGTTTTCAGACAAATGTTACCAAATTAGTATTCATGGATCCCCCCCCCTTGACAATTTTCGGACCTCGGACCCCCCCCTCCCCCCTAGAAAAATTCCTGGCTACGCCACTGCAGGACACACCCTCACGAGGGAATCATTGCTTGCTAAAGTTAAAAATGACATCATAATCGATAACCGAATGAACTTTTTATGAAATAATAATGTATATGAAAGTGTGCAGTGAACCTTGTCACCGTAAATTGGGAACACTTATTTAAACTTAAAAGTTAAAGCCATTTGGTTAGAGATATATTCCGCGGAATATTCGCTAAAGGGTAGGGGTAGGGATCCGGCGACTCTCGAAATCTTCGCTAGTAGGCTCTCTTCGCTCCATAGGCTTTTCTCGCAAAGCTTCAAAGCTGCGGAAAAGTCGGTTTCTGGCGCTGGCGCTGCGTGCCTTGATGCGAGGGTGGAGGAAGAGCTTTTTCGTTGCGTATGCACGTGTCGTACTTGCGCCCGCGCTTAAGGGTCATCGAACCAAATCCGTTTCCGATGCCATGGAAATGGCGGTGACCTCCTCCACGTGGAATGGGATAGACCAATCCGGAACGCGTTCGCGCGCTTCATAACGAAATCCGACCTTGCACCAGGCTCACTCCAAGTTCGTTGACCCAATATGAACTGCATAAAGGGTCTTCCTGCGCTTCGCCTACACGTGGAGGTTTCGACTCGATTTGACTCCACGTGGCGCCAAAAAAACAAAAACAAAACAAAAAAAACTCGGTTACGACGCACAGTGCTGCCAGGTTCATCAGGAGAATGCTGCCCATTACTCAGTATTATTTTCCGAGATTTTAAAGTTCCCAAATAACCAACCATTCCCCTACATTTGAGAACTATCGCCGGATACAGCCAGGGCTTTTCCCTTCGAGGGGCCAGGGTTTTTCTGCTCCAGGGACCAGACAGTAAATTTGCATATTTTGCTCCACGACTGAGAACTGCTCGTTAAGTTCATGCTCGTGAAAAAGTTGAGCTTTGGCGAAAGAACAAATGTTTTTTTTTCTCTTTTTTGTGGTTATATGTTTACACAAGGATAACATGAACTTAATTCGTATTCACACCAACTCTACGTGCACCCGGAACAAGTCCTCCCCCCCCTCCCCCGCAGACGTACGTTTCATCGAGTTGACTATCAACATTTCCAGAAATTGCGCTCCACTAATATAATTTTCAAAGTGAATATATCCTGGTTGCAAGTTCCCTTGGGATGACGGCAGAAACTTCCTTAAATACCTTGACCTATTGAGAGAAGTATGGGAGGAGAGCCCTGACATAATTTAGAGTCTCTTTTCCATTCAAGTTTTTCGCAACTATGGACTCTCCGCGAAAAATTCCCTAAGATCTCAGGAATGCTTCAATATTTTCCCCTCAGTTGGCAACCTTGTTCTGCGCGATGTTCGAGCAGAGGCAAGCGCTTCGCTGCCCGGCTGAACTTTTTACTCTTCTTATGCGCACGGGTCGAGGCTGCGATTGAAAGTTCAACGATCGCGCGGTCATCTCAAATTTTTCTTCTCTCTCTAAATCTCCCTCCCTCCCTCCTTTTCCTTTTTTTTCGATTTTCGAGTGCGTAGAGGTAATCTTCTTACTTAATAGGCCCAAGTGCTTAATTGTTCGCCTATATCGGGTATATCAAGCAAGCTTCTAGTCGCAACCCGGCAGTCAGCCCCTCCCCCTTTTCCCCACCAGTCGATGGCACGACACTTTTTAGGAGATAGCCCAAGCATGCATTTTTGTGACAACACTGTCGCCGTTTGAGGCGCGGGCGATGCGAAGCGACGGTCGCTCGTGATTAAGCTCTCATTTTTGTTCGAACGCTCCGTTCACTACTGAGAATTTGAATACTTTGTTCATAATTGAGAACGTTGGAATTTTTGAGGAATTATTTCAAATGCGTTTTAATCAATACAACATTCCGACAGTAATTATATGCATGCGTTTTACAGGACATTCTGGACACTTCATCTTGATATGAACCGAATGTTCTAAACATTATTCTTGACGCGGCTGAAAAAGCGAATAAACCTATTTATGCGTACATTTGCTACTTTCAATCATTGAATTACAATTTTTGCGTTTAACGCTAATATCAGTAACATCAAGCATGTATGTAAGAGTACAGTCGAGGTCAAATAATATAATTTCAAACGACTCCTGGAGGTAGGCTACCCGCATTACCCATCTGAATGAATTTAAGCATTGCAGGTGGGGTGGCCTTCCGAAGCCAACATCTGATATTAGTCTCGTCAACGGTAGAACATTGCTTTGCTTGCTCGATTGTAACATTTGTAACCAAACGAAAGAGAAAAATATATAACCTCAAAAATTGGCTCATGGCAAATGATGCAAAAAAGTTTTTATTCAAATTTTATTCAAATTTTTGACGCATGTAAAAGGTTGAACAATAGAAGGTATGCACAGAACTTTCCCTTAAATCGACATTTTGCATGGATGGGTTAAAATGGACAAAACTCAGCGTTGCCAGATTACACGCGACACCGCACTACTCATCAAGGGTGAATCCAGAGCACACTTTTGGGAGGAACTATTTGCCTTGTGGGGGGGGGGGATTTCTAAGAATCGTATTGTCTTCGCACACCTGTATCTGATAGGTATTCTGTACCTACGTGGTGTCATTTTTTTGGATTTTCGGAGGGGGAATGACCTCTACGGCCCCTCTGTATCGACCCCTGCTATACTCCTCAGAAATTTGTAAAACCGTCTCTATTGCAGGTTTCACGGGTCACTTTTGCCGGGAATTTCCCCCCGCGCGAAGGGCCAGGGAAATTATTTCAAATAGGTAATTTTGAAAACCTCCATTCTAATTGGGTCAGCTTGCGGTTGCGGGATGATTTGAAAATGATTGAAGTTGGAAGTTTACGGAAAGCAAACGAGAACTGGGATCCATTAAAAGCTCAGAGCACGTTTCAGGGACGAGAGAGTTGGCTGTTTCTGTTTTTTCTGCTAAAAAGGGGGATCGCGGAAGGAAGTAGAACGAGAACGAGAGGGCAACAGCCCCTAGCGCCCTCAAATGTAATCAGAATTGGGGCTGAACGAGCGTGCGAGAGTGAGAGTGAGTATGGTGATTGGTGATTGGTGAGTTGGTGAGCAAAGCAGAGCACAATAAGGGGCAAGCCTTGAGCCTTGAGCGCTGCGCTGAACTACCCCTCCTCCACACGACCCTTGTTTTGAACACCCTCCCACGCACACACACACACAATCATACAGACTGACGCATAGACGCATCGGCGCACCCTCACACAAACAGGTTCGAAAAACTTCAGCCATTGCGCGTGGAACTCTTGGTTCCATCCGTATCCGGAACCCAGTTTTGAAGCTTCTCTGCACAACGCTGAGCAAATTATACCACCGCCTGACAAAAAGATTACACTGTTCAGTTCAGCAGTACCCTGGTAAAACTGTTCCGTGGAGTTTCATTCACAAAATTCCGCGGGCCTATATTTCCGGGGGCGATAATTATTTTTCCATAAAATTTCATGGAATACCGGGGGTCGTCTATGCATGGGATTCCGCATAAGATTTTCCACGTAATTTTAGGAGAAAATAATAATTACCTACCCCCAGAATTTCGGTCATAGAAATTCGTGGAACACTTTTACGTGGGTATGACTGACGGCCGAACTTTAAAACGTTCTTCGACTTGAAAAGTGCCATCTAAAATACATGGAGGATGAAAAGAGAATGAGGGTTGAGGGAGGGGGTGAGAAATGTGTAGAATCACGGTAAGCTGATTCAAGTTTAGTCAATTATTATTGTCAAACAGAGTGAATGTGTCTCGCCATTTTTCTCCTCAAACTTTCTGTAATCACCGTCTTGACGAATCTCGCCTCGGTAACCTCCCTTTACTATTTCTCTCTTTCTCTTTCCCAATTCTTTCCTCTTCTTTTCCCAATCTTTTGAGCGAACGGGAGGCAGAGCGGTCACCTTCTTCGCTCCCTCCACTGTAATCCGGTAACGAACACCCTTGGTCACCAAATATCACCTAAAATTGCTTTAATCGTCACCTAAACAAGGTGATATCACCAACAATGAGGCAGTTGCAAAGTCTGACATGTTGTGTTTTTTACAAAGAAAATGAAAATACTTCATGATGCTGAGGATAAAGATGCCTTTGGTTTCAAATTATGTTCCATTGTTTCGGAGATGAGATTTTGGCCAGTAATACATTGTTTCAAATAGAAATTCCGCATAAAGACGTCAATACGCACAGATTTTTTTTTTTTTTTTTTTTTTTTTTTTTTTTTTTTTTTTTTTTTTTTTTTTTTTTTTACAACTTTTCATGTGCGTATCTCCAAAGCCGGGACACTTGGGAAAAACCAAAGGCACCATTGTTCTCAGCTCAACAAATATCATTTTTTTTATAAAAACACAGAACTTCAGACCCTTGCAACTGCCCCATTTTTGGTGATATTACCTAATATAGGTGACGATTTAGAACAGTTTCAGATGATCTTTGGTGCTCAGTTTTACCAGAGATAGGCGATAGCCGGATACATGGCCCATTCAACATCGGGTCTGCTCTCCTCAATAAGACTCAATGCACTATTCTAACGTTCACTTCTCAAAAAGGAATTCACCTGCTGTATCATGGGCTGTTTCTCTAGCAGCAGTTTTATTTAATACCTTTCAGTCTTGAATCGATGGTGATGTAGGCAGCGAAAACTGAGTTTACTCTCCAGTAAGAGCCTCTCGAACTTTAAATCCAGCCCCCCGCCCACCGGGGGGGGGGGAGAAAAAAAACCGAACAAAATCCGCCTTAATCATGATCTCCATGTTCGTGTATGATGCGCACGCATGCGTAAGCACGGAGAATACGTCTTTTCGGCAAGCGTTCATAGTGGGCGCAGTGCTGCCACATTTGGTGGGAAATTCAACAAACTTACATTGAGTCAAATGGGAAATGCGCATAATTTATACGCCAAACATCAGCTCTGCGTGCGCGTGCATTGCTCTCTTGACTCATAAGATGGAACATTCCATTGGTCCGGGCGGCCTGTCCAGTGTGTCCGACGTCCGTGTTCGCGGACTGCTTTATGTCTTGGTTCACGCGGACTCGAACGCAGTGCATGCAGTCACTCTGCCTCTCCACATGTCGCTTGACTCTATGTTCGGCGCAACTCGGCAAGATAAGCTGGGTGGAGGTAAGCGTTAAGGTAACCATGGGCGGATACAGGGAATCGTCTTTCTCTCTCTCCTTCCATTTGAACATATGTGTTAGAAAAGGACAGCAGAGGGGGCCATCACGTGACTTTGGCCCTCTCTTCTGTCCTTTTCTAACGCACGTTTTCAAATGGGAGGAGAGAGAGAAAGACAATTCCCTGTATCCGCCCATGAAGCTAACCGCGGAAACCAAGAGGGGAAGCAGAAAGCGTCAAGACGCGGGCGGCCGCGGCGCGGCGCGCGGAGAGAGACAAGACAAGTCAAGTTCGAAGATTGCGCAATCGAGTTTTTTGAGAACTCCGACCGCAGGCAGGTTCATCACCGATCATTCCTCCGTCATCCAAATAGGTACCTATGGCAGGGCACATGTATGAGGATTGTAGATGCAGTCAGAAGTTTGTTGGTTGGCGGGCTTGGTGTGGTGCAACAGTTCTCAGCCTGAGGTCCGTGGCAGGCCATCGGAGAAAATAGAAGACGTGAAAATCACAATGAAAGCATGGAAAGTCTCAAAATCCACTCACAAATTCAATACGGACGTGTTTAACAAAATTCAAAAATGTTGGTCGAATGAGTGTATGTTACAATGGAGGCAGTGGCGTCGCGTGCTATCTGGCAACAATTCGACCTTTTACATGAGTTTAAATGGGTAGAATACAGTGTTGCCAGATTGCACGCGATGCCACTGAATGGAGGAGAGGAGTCCGATCAAATTGCAGCCTCCTCTTTCGCGAATCACTTTTCTCAGCATGAAACGTTGCGATTAGATGGGACTCCCCTTTTGTCATCTGCTCATTTGACCGCGATCATGGGATTTTGTCAAACGCATTTATAGAGTTTTTGAGTAGATATTGCGTGACATTTTGACGCTCCCAATGTGATTTTCACGCGATTCGACATAGGAATCGACCTTTCATAACGCTGTAGCAAAAGTTTGTAGCAGACCCATTATGAAAAGAGAAAAATTGTGGTAAAGTAAGCCTACATGCTTAGTAAAGAGAAAGAAAAGGGCGGGAAATTTGATGATAAATTTTAAAAACTTGGCGAAACAACAGATCAAAAGTATGAATGGCTACCTTTCACCCATTTGTCAAAAGTCCTTTGTGATACCCTAAATTTAAAATTCTTGTCAGATTTAATCCAAGTGGGTCATGATGAATCTGAAAACATCGGAGGGCGAAGATACAAGATTGGCTTTTGAGATTTAGACATTCCAAGATGTACATAAAATGACCGTCACTTGTGACTGAGACGCCACTCACACGAATAACTTATTAGTTTTTTTTCCTTGAGTCCGATGCGCAAAATAAAGAAGAAGAAAAAAATGGGTTGTCTCCGCTGAGGATCCGTGGTTCAGAAAGGTTTGAGGACCCGCTGTGCGCTAGTGAGTGAGTATAGTGACTTCAACGCCGCGCCGGACATATGAGATAAGCAGGGCAGGCGGTACCCGGCCAGAATGCGCCGTGCTACTCTACCACCCGACGTGCATTTGTGTACAACGGGGCCACTGCACGGCGCTTGGCAATCAAGCCCCGCTGAGAAACATAACTGGCAGAAAAAAAGCTATAATAAATCTGGCGCAATCCTCAGCTTTTTAGTCCTTTTTTTAGTTTTACAAATGGCGGTCATCTTACCGCTACCATCTATACAGTCACCGCGTGCCCAAAATTTTACCCAATGGGTCTGTTGCATACTTTTGCTACAGCAATACAGAACCTTGATTATTATGTAAAATTCGGCGAAAATAACGATGCGCGCATTAAAAACGTTCAAAATCCACTCATTAAGTCAGGAAATCACTTCAATTTCAAACAGCCCGCGCTACACTAGACACTATTTGCACCGGTATACTATACTACATAGACGGAAACATCTCGTTTATGTAAACATGAAAAGAACTGCATAAGTAAACAACATCGTAACTACAAAATGATGGAATCTCTTTTTTAATACGTGAAATATAAGCTGCATTTGCTGTTTGGTCTTTTCGGTTTATCAAAGATTACAAAATAATATAAGAAATGTACGCATCTAAATGAAACATTCCAATGTTTGTAAGTTCTGTTCATGTTTACATAAATGAGATGGTTCCATCTATGTAGTTATAAGTCGGTGATATAGTGTCTATTGTAGCGCGGGTTGTTTGAAATGGAATAAGGTATTTTCTGAGTTAATGAGTGGATTTTGAAAGTTTTTAATATGCACATCGTTATTTTCGCAGAATTTTACGTTAGAAACAGTGAGTTATATTGATGTAGCAACAGTACGCAACAGACCCATGGGAGTAATCGTTTTTCAGACATAAACAATGAATACAGTTTATAGGAGAACAAAGGCCAACGAGAACATACAAATAATGCAATTACTGCGCTAAAATGGCGCGCCGTCTCACCTAAGCATTTTCGGTACCACGATAAGAATTTTCTTGTTCCTGAGGCGAAGTACTCTTGATCCTGATTTTGGATCCAGTTTTGACCGCAGTTTCGACTTCCGCATTATATTACTCGAAAAACGTTTACCACCGAGACCGACCTTTAGACAGGGAAAAGTATGGAAATCATACTCAACCTTCAAAATGTTGATCTCGATGGTAAAAGATTTGTGAGTTATGCGGAAGTCAGAATTGCGGCGAACACCTGAATTCAAAATCAGAATACCTAACAAGTTTTTTTTTGCAGGAACAAAAGAGTTGCATTTGCACCATCGCGGAACCAAAAATGCTTAGCGAAAGTAGGAGACTAGGTTGAAAATGAGATGAGATGACCTTAGAGATTTTGCATTATTTTTATGCTCTCTTTGTTCTAGATGATATTCATTGTTTATGCCTGAAAAACGGTTACTCCGATTGCGCGTAAAATGTTGGGCAAGCGGTGAGCGGTGACGGTAGGTGATGGCTGGAAAATCGCCGCCTTTTAGTTTGAAATCTGCAAAAATGGCTTAAGCTTGACTCATCAAATTCTACAGATTTTCTCTAGCGTTTATTCGAAGTCCTCCCCCCCTTTTTTTTCATACATATAAAAACCAATGAGCTATAACTTTAGAATGGCACATCAAGAAACGTTCCGCTGGTTCATTGTTGTCACCTAGGGCGCCGCCATCTTGCCGTAAAAATCGATTTTGAGGTTAAATTTTGTAGGTTTGTTTCCGGTCGTTTCGTAAACAAACTCAGGCATCGCCGGAAACGACCTATGAATCTGCCGTCCAAATTCCCGCCAAATTCCGAACGACCTACAAAATTTAACCTCAAAACTCGGAATCTGCCGTCCAAATTCCGCTTTTTCCCGGGATTCCTTCTACCCTGTGTGGCACAAGGTGGACCAGCCCGCTGCCACTCTAAAGTTATACCTCATTGATAAAAACATGATACTTTTGGAGCGACCCTCGTACAACCAAGCTTTGCCCGAAACACTCCTGTATCTGGAAACTCTCCTTTCACTCACAATCAGTTCCCTTTGGTTCTCGGCTCCTTGAGCGCGTCTTTATTCTCTTCGTTCATTTCGCCATCCAAGGACTCTGCCACCACCACCAGCGAGCACCGCGCTTCAAGATCTTTTGGTCATGGTGCGTGGCAAACGGAGCGCAACGTATCGAGCCGCTCGGGCCTGGCGCATGCGTCAAGTTGAAAAAAAAAGAAGAAAGTGTGAAGACATAATCTCAAGGTTACAGGAATGTTTCTTCCCAGCTGCAGAGCGGGCGGCAATGAAGTCGGATGACACTGCACCGCCGCGCCGCGCCGTAGCCAAGAACTTTCCTTTCTCCCTCTTTGCCTAGTTGAAGGTGTGTGTTAGAAAAGGACAGAGACATGGACTGAAGTCACGTGACAGCCCATGTCTCCATCTTTTCCTAACTCGTGTGTTTAAATGGGTGAGGAGAGAGAAAGATAAAAGTCTTGGTTATATGGTTGCGTATGAATGACAGTGACACTGTGCTGCGCCTGCGCACGGCACAACGAAGCGACGACGCAACACGCTCATCACATCGCACTGACAGTGAGAGAGATGAGAGTGTCCTCGAGGACGGAAGAAGATGGTCGGTAAACAGATTTGTTACGTCCCCCGATTATCCTGGGAGGGGGAGGGTGTCCTCGCCTAAATGCCTATTGTTGCCTAAAATCGGTTTCACTTTTACTTATCCAAGGAAACTGTCGCCCCTCCGCGCCGCGCCGGGCGGCGTCGCACAGTGTGTCCGCCTGTGGAAAAAACCCCCCAACTTGACATTCGCCCTTTTAAGGAAACAAATACATAAAAATACTCCTCAGAGTACGTGGAATGTCACTCTGAAACTGTTTTTTTAAAAAAAAAATATTTTAGGCCAAATAAGGGCTCTTAAAATTTCTCATTATGAAAGGTTTGAAAAAAGAGCGTTTTCAACTGTCAACTCTACACAAAATTTGAAGTGTGTAGAAGGAATCTTTTTTAACAGAATTTTCAGTGATTAAACTACGTACTCTGAGCTATCTTTTGATGCCTAGTTTTTTCAAAAATAACGAAGGACACCTATTTTACATAACTTTAAAAGCGAGAGGTCTAAATGTCAAAATTTTGAGTTTCCCTGAGACTTTTGGAAGTTAGCTCCGCTTGCCTCCGGTTTGAAACTTCAAGTAAATGGAAGCTCATACTATGTAGAACATCTCCTGAAAAAATCTCTTGCACATATTTGCACCTTTTTGAGATACACGCATTTTAAGTTGAAAAGTGAGCGCATGAAAACGCATGAAACTGACTCCGGCCGCGGCTGGGCCGAGCGGTATTTTACCCAAAAAGTTGGCAGAGACGGTTTTTACCGTCTGAATGACTTGAAATTTGGTATCCGGGGGTATTTCTTAGCGTTGAATTCAAATTTTGCACCAGTTTTTCAAAATTCGGAAATCCAAGATGGCTGCAGACAATTTTTTCCACTACTTGGTCGGCGGCCATCTTGGATTTTAGAATTTTGAAAAACTGATGCAAAATTGGAATTCAACGTTAACAAATACCCCCAGACACCAAATTTCAAGTCATTTGGACAGTGTTGCCATGAAGAACTCGACTAAATGAAAATTGACCCCCCCTCCCACCGCCCTTGAAAGCGACTTACAACAATACCATTCACCTGATAGGTGTATTACTATGAGAAATACGATTCCTGAAAGTTTCAACGTTTAATTTGCTCTCCTGAAAAAGTTACGGGGTTTTTTCCAAAATGAGCGTAAAACGCAACACCGTGCGTCGTGGCTCGACCGCTCATCAGCGGTCGTCCGCGGCGCGGCAGATGGAAAACAGATATGGAAAATGCTGGCTCCTGCAGAGGCTCATGGGAAAAATATTCCCGTCCTGTGACGTCAGCGTGCTTCTGAGCAAGCTGAACTCCGAAAATTGACTTGAGACTTCGATTCTTTTTTATTTTTAACTAACTACATGTACTTCTACTTCAACTTAATAATGTCATTTTGCAAATTTCCCGTTAAATTCGGCAACACTGCTCTTGGCGCGTTCGTATATGTATACTCACTCTGAAAAAAAATTTCTCAGGATTAGATCACCAAAAAAGAGTAAACTAAGCCATGTTTCGTCTCGGATTTCGCTGGCCCAATGAGGGGCTAAGGCCTGTTTTTAGGCTCTCAGGTCTTTACATTATAATTGCGGCGAGTGATGTAGGAGATTGAGAGTCCGCATTCTGTACAACGACGATCAACTTTACTCTCTAATTGGTATGCCAATTGCAATATCATCCGATTATTGATTTCGAAGAAAGAGCTCAGCTCTCTGCAGATTAAGTTCCAAGAACCTTTTTTTTAAAAACAGCTTCAGTTATTTTCGAAGAAGTATGAATAATGAAGAAAGAGGATACTTGTCTTTACATAGGTATACATACTCGTATTTAAGTGATACCCGCTTTCAGTCCTAGAAAGGAATTCAATTTGTTTATCTTTCTCTGCTTTGATCTTTCACTGTCCCCTTTCCAATTCCACGAATTTAGCGAGTTTGTTAGCGATGCATCCCTTTCATCGTTCCCTCTCGCAATAATTAGTCCATTTCAATTCAACATGAATTTGGAAAGCTCTTTGAAGATGTGTCCCTTTCTTGTTGTTGGTCGAAGCGCGGGTTTAATTCTGTATGTTACATTCCAGTTACTGTAGTGCAAGGTTGCGTTATTCCTCTACAAGGTTGCGTTATTCCTCTGCAAGGCACTTTTTCACCAAAGAAATGGAGCCACGATACTGACTTCTCGATAAAGTAAAACACAATTGAAAATGCTGCGGAAGCCGGGAGGCCGTCAAAAATGACTCGCTGATTTCCTATTTTCCATTGAATCTTCTCAAAACTTCAACGCATATCTAAACCAATAGGCGTACTCATCCAGAATTTCAGGAGTGTGGGGGGCAAAATCATCCGGGGGGGAGTTTAAGTTTTGCCAATCCATTTCTTTACTATGTTTTCCAGGGAGCTGACCGCATTTATCCCAGCTTACTTTGGTGTCTTCGAGGACTAACCCCCCCCCCCCCCCCCCCATCGCATACGCTCTTCATCCATCAGCTTTAGTGCTATTGACAAAATTGAGCGTATACATATCGACGGAGTTTAGAATAAATGTAATAAAGTCCACTTTGCACAAAACTGAGTTAGCCCTAGTAAAAATGACGACTTAAACGACTTTTCGAAAAACGGCTGTATCCATAGGTGGCAATGGCAATGGCAAACTGTAATCGGTTGACTATGTTTATAATAGTTTTTGGGACAGTCGCCTAGTCGATATAGTCGTCATTTTTACAAAGGAGCTTACTTTTTGAATCCTACCCTGGTAAAAATGACGACTATACGACTATTCCAAAAACGACTATAAACATAGTTGCCGACTATAATCTATAGTTGGCCAACTATAATCCATAGTTGGCCAACTATGTTTATAGTCGTTTTTGGAACAGTTATAGTCGTCATTTTTACCAGGGTATACGTATTTGTAGGTATATAGCACGCTAAATTCCAAAAACATTTTGAGGAAATGAACAGATAGAAAGGAAATAATAATAATGCAAGTACATGAGTGAGGTTCTAATGCGGAGTTATATAAGAAAACAATACAGTTTTAACTGCCTCCTGTAAAGTTATCAAAGTGAGCTTTAGCCGCCAGCTAATTCCACGTCGAGATCCACGAAAGTCGCAAATAATTCAGGAAGTGGGATTTTTGCGTAGAAAGTTTGTTTAAACTCCATACAGCAAATTTGTTCATCGAGATAGAGTAGTAAGTCTACGTTCCGTCCCTCAGAAGTAGGCAGTAGAGAAGTTTCACGCAGGAAAAATTATTCTCTCCTCTTTCGATTCTGTTTGGCTCTATCCCCTCCTTCCCGTCGAATTCTTCAAATCTGTGAGCTAACTTCGGGGAGTTTCCTCAAGGACTATCATCCATCGATGGCATCCAAATGGCCTTGCCATGCGTTTTGGGTCTTTCACCGCTAACCAATGAGATGGCGATGGTACACTGTGATGGTTGAGGTGCGGGTGGAGGGGCTCCGGGCTCCGCTTTCCGAGTTCATTCGGCGTTAGAGCGGTCGGTCATTGCATCGTGGGTATTACGAAATCTTGTCAAGAAAGGACAGGGCACGAGGCCCCCCCTAGCTCCTGTCCTCTGTCCCCACTTCGCCTCGTCTGCATCAACGAGAAGGGCATGTGCATATAGTGTGCACCAGGCGACCAGGCGCGGCGCATGCAAGCAAGAGTGCAATGCACGCGGCGGCTTGTAGGTATACAAAAATGTACGCTGCATAGGACAATGCAACCATCAACCATTCGACCAATCGGAAAGCCTCCTCCTCCACTCTTCTCTTATACTCAGTCGGTTTCGGTCTTTGAGCTAGCCTTCGATGTTTGAATGGAATGGTTTGATGGCGGGGGGGGGGGGGGGTTGGGAGAGAAGAGGGGACAACTTTCCCTTTCCTCGGCTACGCTTAGGGCCTACTAAAGGTATAAAATATAGTATCGCTCCCTCGAGTTCGCGTCCTCGAGAAATCCTTGAACTTGCTTTGCCCTACGCTCGCTCTCCACAGTCTCCACTGCGCTCTTTGAGTGACCCCCTCCCCTCCCCCCTCCCTTCAATTCTTGTTCGTATATGCTGGTGGGTCTCTCGAACACCGAATTTTACCGGTAGTCCGGTAAGGCGGATCATGGGATATGCGATTGTCACTCTGCGCCATTTGAGGTCTGAATCAGAGGCGGTTCGTGCAATGTGGTCGTAATGTTTTTCCTCCATTTGATTAAATGTGAAACTCGACTCGATAGAGAAACAGCGGAGCACTTCACCAGCAATCGATTATTAGTGCAGATAGATTTAAAAGGTGGAAAAACATTATTGCCGAATTTGACCACGTCGCGCACCACTCGTTCGAATGTCAGTGTTATCAGTGACGCGACGTGACGTAGCGAGCATATGGCAACGTTGCATGGAGTCCAATTTCACCGAAAAGGTTAAATACGAGTGAATTTGCTGCTCAACGAACTGACCGAATAATATACGATCACAGAAAACTACGATTTTAAATCGGAAACCTATTTGTTGAAACATTTTTTACCCCGGGTATCTTAATTCGGGTCCGCTATGTTGATGGAATTGGAAAGTGAGCACTTCCGACAATCTTCAGCAAGAGCGGCCAGGTTCCGATTGGTTGTGCTTCATCTTTGATCGAAAATATAATCTCGAAAAAGAAAGAAAGAAAAAAAGAAAAACGTCCGCCTTCTAGTGAGGAATTAGCCAATGTGGATTACACAGCTTAGCGATATCTCCTTCTAATTATAATGAACGTATACGGTGACTCCTTAGATTTGGCTTAGGTTGGCCACTTGCCATAGATTCATTGAGATAAGTGGGGCGGCCAGTGGCGGATCGCCGGGTCAGGCAAGTGAGGCACTGCCTCACCTGATTCAGGAAAGGGAATGGAAGGAAAAGTAAACCATTCCTAAAATCATATGGAAAGCAGTTAACTATTTGTACACACCTGCACCGTTTTAGTCTATCTTTACAAATGAAGGCGCACCTTAAAAATAAGCCGAAGGGCACTTGACTGATCCTGGGATTCGCGATTCCGTATATTTCCCGGTGATTTTTCCACGAAAAAAACGGTGGAGCCCATAAAACAGCTCACCAGTAAATTTTTCGCGGAGAAAAAGTTCGAGGATGAAATAAACGTTTTTCATTGGCTAACGTAGATATTGCATCATTCAGCCCCCGTGCAGCCGCGCGCTCTGCGCAGGGGATCGGCGCAACATGGCTGTAAACAACCCAGCCACCATTCGTTTCGATCCGTGTTAAGATTTTAGGGTTAAAAACCGGTTCCTGGGTTCGCTACATGCTTACATATACATATGAGTTGCGCGTTGCGCCAAAGACTTCTAATCAAAGACTTCTAATATTTAGGTAGTATTCGACATCTTTGCGTTGCGCAGTAGACTAGAGCGTACGGGGGCTGTCTGATGCAATAATTGAAGCCTCGCCATGGTTTCCCGCCACGGGCCGTTTCATATGGTTTTAATTTTTTGCATTTTCAAACCAATTTTTCTCGGTGTTCCCGTTGAATTTGAGGAAAAAGAAAAAATAAGGGTCTCCTAATTTTATACCTCTACTTTCATATTCTGAATTAAAAAAAAAAAAATAGTCAAGTACCCTATTTTGGATTATGGGAATCAGATAGTAGCGTTAGCTGTGAGTTGTGAAATAGTTAACTATTCGTACGTGCCTGTATCGTTTTAGTCTACCTGAATAAATGAAGGCACACCCATACAAGTAAGACACGATTACCCGATCAAATTGCGGGATTTTCTGGTGAGAGTATTTGAATCGTATACCTGCAGCTGCTCGTTGACATTAAGTGGTCTATGTATGACCCCTCTCCACCTTTTTTCCCTTTTTCAGACACGGTCGGTCCGGTCTCTAATGAAGCTGGTCTGATCTATGATGGCGTCCATTTTTTTCTCTATTTCTGAGTTTTCTCCTCTTTTTCTTTCTACCCTTCTTTTCCGCCCTTTTATTCCTTTTACGGCCGGTTGACCCGAAACGGACAGCAGCCCACCGGGAAATTTCCCAGTTTTCCGGTAGGTCAAGGCATCCTCCCCCCGAGGAGGGGTGGGGGTACCCGGCGCCCATAGGTCTTCGTTTTTGTTGCCTCACCAATTGTGATGTTTACAAGCCTCTCCTGATAGTGGGTAGCCTACCGCCATGGTCAGGATACATCCGACATTCTTAAAGTCCCCGACTGTACCTACAATACCTACATGCGAACTTTTAGAAGAGAATAGGTCATGAAAGAGTTCAACTGAAGTAGGGACAGATTCAGGAACACATTGAGGGGAGGACATTTGGGTAACGCAATTGGAGTGGGGGTCCAGTTTTTTGTTCAAATTTCCAGAGAGACCCAATCTTTTTCCATAATTCTCTTGAGGACCTTTCGGAATTCCGATCCCCTATACTCCAAGGAAATTCTAATCAGTTTTTTTTTCCGACAGAGGATCCAAATTTTTGTTGAACGTTTCGAAACGGGTTTAAATAATTCTGATGGTGTTCATTCATAATGGTGCCTGAATCATTTAGTCCCAGCCGCAAAAAAGCTTCAAACGTTAAGATTGTCTAGCTGTGGACGATGCTATTTAGAGCATAGGGATGCAATTCGGAGACTTTACTTGAAATCTATACCTGACTGAAATACTCGACCGAGACGCTCACCGTAAAGTACCGTAAAGTAGCTATCCGCGCGGCGCTAATAATTACGACTTTTACGGGTACTAGCCGTAAAAATGGCAGAAATTATCCGCGTTTTATACCTTGAGTTCAATAGGGAATTCGGACAAATTCTGTCATGAATGGCAACACTGCTGGTCATAGTCCATCAAATCGGAAGTAGAATCATTGCAAATGACGACCCGGACCAGAGACAAATTCATTCAGAAAAAAGAGTTCATTTTTTGTTCGAGGACTCAACAAAACAATAACACACAGTCGCCTACAAATTCAGTGATACACATTGCTCCAATCGAAAACTACCCGAAACGCTTTGAAGACAAAATTTCAATTAGCTAAGGCAAACAATTTTGGAATAACTAATTTAAAATCGTCATTCTGTCAAAAAAACGTCAGTTTAAGCCACGAGGTCCGAACCATTGGCGTCTCTTCAACTTTTTCATAGGGGCGAGGTAAAAATACGGCGAAGCCCGAGTTTGTTTTACGAAACTACCTACAAAATTTAACCTCAAAATCGATTTTTACGGCAAGATGGCGGCGCCCTAGGTGACAACAGTGAACCAGCGGAACGTTCCTTGATTTGCCACTCTAAAGTTATAGTTCGTTGGGGCTGTCCTAAAATTAGCGCGTATATAGGTTCAGGAAGCTTTCAATTTTAGGGAAGTGATGGTACAAAATGTGCTTTTGCTCCAAATTTTCCTAAATTGTAAGTGAAAATGGACATTAAAGTCACCAAGGACTTCGATGATTAGAGTTTACAGGGGTCAAACGCATGAGAAACAAAAGAAAAAGAAAAAAAACCAAGTTCATCAGTATTTTTGAAGTAAGCATCAAAAACGACATCATGGGTCCGTGACATTCACCATGCATCAGTGTTAATTTTACTAATGTTTAGTGTTTTAGAATAATTCTACGCCTACAATTTCACTTCATCGCTATCTGATGTATTTTGAGACGCTGATTTCAAAAATGCTATATGAGTTCTATAAACTGACCTAGATTTTACGTAAATTCGGAATTCGTAGCAAAACATTCGAAATTCTGGAAAAAGTATGAGTTTTGAGTAAAAACTAAAGCCGAATTTGAAATCAGCGTTTAGAAATATTATTATTATTATTTGAAATCACCCGTTAGAAGGGTGATAAAGAGGTATCTTATGATGAGAAAATCTGGTTTTACGTTCATTACAGCTGGACACACTATGTCGTTAAGGCGTAAAAATCCGCCGGAAACGACCTACAAAATTTAACCTCAAACCTTGGAATCTGCCGTCCAAATTCCGTTTTTTCCCGGGATTCCTTCTACCCTGTGAGGCACAAGGTGGACCAATCCGCTGCCACTCTAAAGTTATAGCTCGTCGGACAGCCCTTGTTTCTTGCTTCTCAAAGTTTTCTTGAATTTGGAGGTGTGTCAAATTCTTGAGGAGCCTGTTCCCTCCCTTAATGACGACCATAAGAACCTAACCTTCGTCCATCACTCTATAGCAAGCCACTGTTGTTGGCTATTGTTTTGATGAGTCTCGAGGAAAATTGAGCAGGGAAAACAGTCAAATGTCGCAAGTTTTGCGCTATGGGTCTCTATTTTTCGCTGCAATGGCCACAATCCACCAAAGCCGAAGCAAAATAATGGCAAATGAAGACCCGAACGTCCCGAACCCAATCGAAGCCCCGACCATCACGACCAATACTTCACGACCCGCGCGGCGCGCAGTAAAGCCGTGGTACAGAGACTCTTTGGCGCAGTGCGGTAGACTGTTTAGAGGAACAGCGAGTTGAAGTGGGTGCCGCAAGCCATGCCATACCCTTTGACGAATTGATACAGTATGGGAAATAAACAAAATGAAAACGAAGTAAAGAAAAAAAAAAAGAAAAAAGACAAAAACACACACGCAACAAAGCAACAACTAAAAGATTAGGGGGAGCCGCAAAATGTGGGTCATGTGGTGGGACAAATACGAAGGGCTTTGACCCAGTCCACGTGGAGAGATTCACTCCACGTGCAAAGAGAGTGCGAGAGAGAGAGAGAGAGAGAGAGAGAGAGAGAGAGAGAGGAGGGAGGAGGAGGAGGAACCTCTCGCAGGAACCTCTGCTCTTCTCTGTTCTCTCGCGGCGACAAGTTAGGCCGGGTTCAGCGTTCAGCAGCCGAACCAAGCAGCAACGCAACCCGCACTGCAGAGTGCACGGTTGCCTATTCTTGTCGCAAAATTTCCATTCATTTCGAAGAGTTCTCTGGCATAAGGGCTTTTTAATCAGAAGGTATGATACATTTTTAACGTTTTTGCCTCACACGAGGGGGAGGGGGGCTATCTGAAAAATTCCGTGGGACGAGTCCTATCGAATGATACATCCATCGAAAGGGTATAGCGAACTCAAGATTTTGGCGCAAACCGTAAGTCGATATCATTTTTCGCATTCGAGGTATCAAGTGTCAAAGGTCGATATAAAAAATTCGACACCTCGTCTGCGAAAAACGATATCAACCTTCAGTTTGCGCCAAAATGCTCAGTTTTTTATGCCCTTTCGATGGATGTATCCGTATCATTCCATAGGGGTCGTCTTTTGGAATTTTTCAGATGACCCCTCCCCCCCGCCTTTGGTGGGGGGGGGGGGGGCGAAAACGTTAAAAATGTTTAGAGAAACTGAAAAAGGTGGAAAGGTGGTGGTTGGAGGTGTTTTAGAGGTTTTTGTTATTATTGTGTTTTTATCTGAAAAGGAATTGCTTTCTGCAGTATTTTAAACTCCTAGTTATTCACATTCTGATTTTTGAAAGAGAATTACTTAATGGTTTTTTGAAGATGGGTCGAAATCGAACTTTGACTTCTGACGTATCGAAAACGAAAAACAATATCGATCTTCGGTTCATTCAAAGAATCTTCGAATTTTATGCATTTTTAAACGATGTATCCTAAGATAGGGATTGATATTTGGAATTATCAAGTTACCGGGGTGAGCCCCCTTGAGGGGAGGGGAGGTCGCGACCCCCTTATAAAGTCAGCCCCTCTAAGGGATGGAGAATGGCACAAACAGTTTTTTTAGAAAAAAAAAAAATTATGAGGGGTGCGCCTGCGTGTTGTGACTTTCTGGACACCCGAAACATAAATCGATATTTTGGGGGACTTCAGGTACTGAGGTGGAGTTTTTACCACCCTCCAATATTATGTCCGCCCCCAGCACCCTGGTAAAAAAGAAAAAAAAAAGAAATCAACTAATTGTTTCAAATCTCATACAGTGGCGTAGATAAGGCCCCCGCGGACCCCGCCAGGCGGGAGGGCCCCCAGGCTCTGAGGGCCCCTGAAGACCGACGATGTTGGGGCCCCGGGCCTGATGAAAGGAAAAACTTTTCAAAGTAAAGAAAGGCAAGTTTTTTCATTATTGAAATAGCATTTCTCCTTCGTTTTTTGTTTGTAAGTATCTTCCGTCTTCCAACACTGTTTTAGCGTTTTCTTACGGAAATACTTTTCCATAAAAAAAGTCGCGAGTTTTAAGTACTTCGATAGGAAAACAAGAAGAAGGAAGGAAATAAAAAACGATAACTATAAGCATGAATTGTGCGAGAATTTTTAGATGAACTATAATCTCCAAAATTTTTCGGGGAAACACCCCAGATCCCAGGTCCTACGCGGGGGGGGGGGGGGGGGGGGGCTGAACCCCCTATCTTGGAGTGAGAGTAGAGGGCCCCTAAAAATAATTGGCGGGAGGGCCCCGGAATCCTTGTCTACGCCACTGATCTCATACCATGATATCTTTTGTCATGACTGTTGACCGTTAATATGAGTTTTGGAACATTTCGTTTTTGTTTTTGTTTTTGTTTGTGTTTTTATTTTACCAGGGCGAGTTTAATTTTTGTCGAATTTTTTGTTAATTTTTAGAAACGCTTGTCGAGCGGTCCAGAGAGTAGAAAAAATGATGAAAAAAAAAAAAAACAAAAACAAAAATTACCTTGAGCCTGCGAGTATGAAAAAAGCGAAGGGTCAAAAGTGACCCGTAAGACACATCTCCAACCTTTGTTTCAAATTCAAAGGAATTTTATTACAGTTTTGTTTTTTGTTTTTTGGTTGTTTTTTTGTTGTTTTTTGTTTGTTTTTTGTTGTTTTTTTTTTGTTGTTGTTTTTGGTCGTTTCCAACGATGTCATTCTAGTTCGTTGGTCGTTTCCGATCCGTCAGGCATACATGGGATCGCTCTTACATGGAACAACAGATTTGCGCCTCTCATCCCAAATTCAAAACTCGACTCGGTATGGATTCACCTGGAATCTCTGTACGTAGAGACTGTAGAGAGTTAAAACAAGAGGGGAGTCAACCTCTCTGATTGATCATGAGTTTTAGGCTCTACGGGCATCTACGGGCGCCACCATTGGATGTTTTTTTGCACATTTGTTCACAAACGAAGACATCTCGCAGTGTTTTCCGAATGAAGGAGGACATTGTCGTTGAACCTGTTAATTTTAATCATGATGTGCACCCCAATAATGTCTATGATGCCCAATAGAATCTTTAAAGACGTAAGAAGGTGTCGATCCACAAAGGCATACTGAAAGAGTACACCGTTTGTAACTCTACGGCACTAATAATCTTTGCATTTGACCAAGAACACAACAAACGGCCTTCAGAATGCAAACAAATGAGCAAAAACGCATGCAATGGCGGCACTCGTGGTTTCACTTGTCTCAACTCTCTACACACAGTGACTCTGGATTCTCCTTAAAAGATGAATTCAGGTGATTTCCGTGCATTCTGGCAACTCTGGAACGGAGAATGAGACGCGCAACAAAACGCAGCTACCCCCAGGCAGAGGCTGCGCGGGCGGTGCGGTGGCGCGCGTATACTCATACGCACACTATACGCACTCACTTCACACATCTCTCAAAGCTTGTCGCTCGACGCTCGCACGCCCACAAGCTCAAGGAAATGCGCGTTTTTGAGGGCATAGGGCTATGCCCTGAGCATACACGCGCGTGTAAAATGTTGTTGTGTATCGATGCGACCGACGCGTACGGCCGACCAGCTCGTCTCGTCGCGCGCATCATCCAGGGAGCATTGACAGAGGCTTCTGTTAAAGCTCGACTGCGGTGGTGTTGCCAAGTTGAGAGATCCCCCCCCCCCCCCTTCCGGGATGTGTATAAAATCAATGCCTCGAGTGGCAAAGCTGGCCAATGTAACGTTGTTACAAACAGGAAAAGTAGAGTGTTTTGCATCATTGAACAGAAAGTGAACCCTGATTGCAGGTTCCCGCGGACCCATCATATGATCTGAGTTATTTGCTGTCAATATTTGCTTTGCTGACCAATTACCGCCCACCTCTATCAAACTGAACAACATTGTTTGTGTGACAGGGGTTTTTCAGATTCCGAACTAAAGCGTTAAAGCAATTCCAAGTCTTCAATCCATTTTCACCCTGCAATATGAGAAATAAAGTAGAAAAATTCCAAAGATTATCAGTTAAGCTCCGCCTCCACCTCTGATACGAACTCTTATCTTGGTCCTGAACCAAATATTAAATGCACTCGTCATAGTTGGTGTCAATCATTACTTTCACAACTCCTTCCCTTTTTCTGTTTTATCCCTATCCCTGGTTTCCGTTGGGGAGGGGGGGGGGAGAGGTTGGTCGGTGCCGTTGAACATTTCAGAACTTTCTGCCGAGCGGCAACACAGCACTTATTGAGGAGTGGAAGCATACGGTCATTGCCTCTTTCTTATACTCTTGGTGATATTGATAATAACTAATTACACAATATCATTATCATAATGATATCATTTGTAAGGCTCACAATTATCGATTGTCTTTGTCATCATCATGTTGGGCTCATTACCCACTCATAGCTCCAAAGCACGCGTGCGGGTGTTTACGTGCGTCTCAGAGTCTCTGACCTCCTTAAATTCCTAATTTGTTTGCGAGGGGGAAACCAAGAGAATCGCGGAAGTGGACAGCTCCGGCAGCTGTAGCGATGAATATGGAGCTAGAGGAGGGGCAGTAGATGCGCCCTGCTGCTTCCTAAGCAGTAAATAGTACACACGTCAATACAATTTCGTGCAATTAATTATTTTCAATGACAAAAATTTTCAATTTGAAGATGAGGGGAGGGGGAAGAGGAGGATGCACCTGTCGCTGGGGCCAGGGGGCGAAAAGAAGGACTTAGCTTGAACTGGCATAACCTCATAGTTTTCACGAATGCTTGCTTCTGATTGGTTGGCGGTGCAGATTCGAGGCATCAGTTGATCTTAAAACCAAAACCTCGAGTCTCTCAACTGCACCCTATAAGAGACAACAAGTAAACATCCTTGAATAAATCTTCCTATTCCATGCTCTGAACTTCAGGTTATCAATCAATAAGGAATTAAGTAAAGCAGTATAGATACATCAATTGCTGTCAAGGATTTAAACAAAATACTTCTTTCTTTTGTATAAATTTGGCAACTACGCTGAAGTCAAAGAACTCCGATCTCTTACCACCAGCAACCCTCTGGGCTGCTACCGCGTGCTTCCAAAGTGCGAATTTAGGTCATCAGAAGTGAAAGGGTAGGAGAGTCGAGAGCCGAGGACTGTGACTTTACGAAGGTAGGGGGCTCGTGAGCGGGGGAAGAAAGAGGGATGATATCAGGGGACTAGGAAAAGCAGGAGAGCTGTGAGCCGCGACTCAGTAAGTTGAGAGCGACCAAGCCCGATTGTGCCCGGGGGGGGGGGGGGGGGCGGGTGGAGACTCATCAAGTTCCGTGAAGCTGTCCCGGCAGTATGAAGCATTAAAGCAATCCACATCACAATGGGTCTGTTGCGTACTTTTGATACAGCATTATGACACATTGATTCTGTCGTGAAATACCGCGAAAATTCAAAACATTCAAAATCCACTCATTTACTCAGGAAATCACTTCCATTTCAAATAACCCGCACGCTATACATAAAAGCTATACGCTAGACACTATCATCACCGACATACAAGTACATAGGGGGAACCATCGCGTTTATGTACCTAAACATCAACAGAACTTACATATTTTGTTTAGATGCGTACATTTTTCGTATATTATTTTCGTACATATTATTTTATAAAAGTTGTTCAGACAGAAGAGACCAGACAGCAAATGCAGCAAATAATATTTAATGTACAAATATTTAGAAGGAAATTCCACCATTTTGTAGTAACGCTGTCGTTTAAATATACAAGGTAGTTCCGTATATGTAGTAGCATATGCCCGTGCAACTAGTGTCTAGTGTAGCGCGAGCTGTTTGAAATTGAAGTGATTTTCTGAGTTAATGAGTGGTTTTTGAACTTGAACTTTCACGATTAATTAAGGGTCAGAAGAGACATCCATACAGCCAGAACCCTTACTTAATATTTTTAGATGAACCTCGTTAACTTTTTTTTTTAATTATTATTATTATCAGTAAATATACAGGGTGTTTCAGACCACCCGTCCACTATCTTTTTAGCAAAAACGGCGCAAGATAATGAAATTCTGACGAAACTTTTCCAATGTATATCGACCCCAAATAATTCAGGGAAAATATTGCCAACCCCGAAAAACGGCCCCTAAGGGCCTAATTGGGCCCCTAAAAAGGGCCAAATTGCTGTTTCTCAATGTTTTCTTATGGGGCGGGTGTTTTTTTATTTCAGAAATGAATTGTACGCCTAAAAATAAGCATGTTTTAATCAGGGCATAATTTTCAAAAAATGGCCCTTTCTCAAGTTAGGGGCCGTTAAAAAAAAAAATAGGGGCCATTTTGAATCGCTCGCTGTGACCTTGAAAATTGACCGATTTCAAAAAACTAAAAATATTCTGAATCAGCAGATCAAGGGCTTTCATTTGATGTATCACAACCTTATTTTCTGCTAAAAAATATTGGGGGCCCCCTCCCCCCTAAATTTTGGGGCTTTGGGGGCCTCTACGAAAAAAATTTCAAATGGCAAGGTATAGATTGTGATACATCATTGAAAAGCTCTTGAAAAGACGAAAAAAAATGGTCCAAACCGGAAGTCAATCCGATCATTTTAACGAGAGTTACGGCCTGGCCTCTCCCCCTCAATTTTGGGGCTTTGGGGGCGGGGCCCCTTTGAGTAAAATTGGAAATGGCAGGGTAAAACTTTTTAAAATCATTCGAAAGTCCTTGAAATGACAAAGAAAATAGTCCAAACCGGGTCTCAATCCGATAATTTCAACGGGAGTTACAGCCATTCAAAGATTTGAAGTATTTTTCTCGTATTCGCGGGATTTTGTGTTTTCTATGGCCTCCTCCAAGGTATATGGAAGAACAGGTATGGACAGGAGGCGGAGCCTATCTCAGTAGGTGACGGCTACGTCACAGATGTTCTAGACGGTCGCGATAAAATTCGCCTAGCGTTCCAAACTATCTCACTCACTCTCCCGTGATCCCCATCTCTCGCTACTGTAGTAGGTGACGGCTACGTCATCGCCAAAGCAATCGTGTCGTCATCATTTGGCGGGAAAACTCGAAAGCCCCTTAAACCCCGCCTCCTGTCCATACCTGTTCTTCCATATACCTTGGGCCTCCTCGATGAATCATCCGCAATACGAGAAAAATACTTCAAATCTTTGAATGGCTGTAACTCCCGTTGAAATTATCGGATTGAGACCCGGTTTGGACTATTTTCTTTGTCATTTCAAGGACTTTCGAATGATTTTAAAAAGTTTTACCCTGCCATTTCCAATTTTACTCAAAGGGGCCCCGCCCCCAAAGCCCCAAAATTGAGGGGGAGAGGCCAGGCCGTAACTCTCGTTAAAATGATCGGATTGACTTCCGGTTTGGACCATTTTTTTCGTCTTTTCAAGAGCTTTTCAATGATGTATCACAACCTATACCTTGCCATTTGAAATTTTTTTCGTAGAGGCCCCCAAAGCCCCAAAATTTAGGGGGGAGGGGGCCCCCATTATTTTTTAGCAGAAAATAAGGTTGTGATACATCAAATGAAAGCCCTTGATCTGCTGATTCAGAATATTTTTAGTTTTTTGAAATCAGTCAATTTTCAAGGTCACAGCGAGCGATTCAAAATGGCCCCTATTTTTTTTTTTAACGGCCCCTAACTTGAGAAAGGGCCATTTTTTGAAAATTATGCCCTGATTAAAACATGCTTATTTTTAGGCGTACAATTCATTTCTGAAATAAAAAAACACCCGCCCCATAAGAAAACATTGAGAAACAGCAATTTGGCCCTTTTTAGGGGCCCAATTAGGCCCTTAGGGGCCGTTTTTCGGGGTTGGCAATATTTTCCCTGAATTATTTGGGGTCGATATACATTGGAAAAGTTTCGTCAGAATTTCATTATCTTGCGCCGTTTTCGCTAAAAAGATAGTGGACGGGTGGTCTGAAACACCCTGTATATGAAACTTTAAGCAAATAATTCTTGCGGTCAATAGAGAAAAAAAAATTGGTTGATAAAATATCGAGTTAATGGAGGAAATCGCGTAGCAAACTCGTGTACGATGAGTTGCGCCACAATTCAATGAAGGCGCTCGCAAAAGAAAATTAGCGAGGTCTGGGGCTGCCTGGAGGATTCCGCGAATTCATGTGAAGCTTTCTGCAGCATAAATAATTGAAGGCACTTGTAAAATAGAGATTCGCGCGCGGCTGGTGCACACTTCCGCGAATTCGTGCAAAGCTTTTTACAACACAAATAATTGAAGGCGTTCCCGAGGTAAAGTTGAGTGAGGTCACGAATTTTTGTTTGTCGTTTAGCGGCACGAATAATTGAAGGCGCTTGCAGAGTAGAGCAGCCGCAGCGCGCAGCAGACAGGTTCGCGAATCCTTTCGATCGCCATTTTGCAGCTTGATTGATCGAAGGCTCTCGAGCGCAAAACGAAGCCGGCAAGCCTAGGCTAAGAAGAGAAGTATTGGGCTAGCGCTGGCCTCACCTCATCGCCCTCAGCACAGGTTTTTGCACCGCGTTTTGCATCACTTGAGACTGAAGGCACCCGCAGATCTACATTAGCAAATGTATTTTCATCGCGAATTCGCGTGGAACATTCTACAGTATTTCTGAATGTGGGCGTGTGTGACGTTTAAACGGCTGAATGAGGAATCGCGTGAACGGTTTCGCAATAGATGATTGCGCGCCAATCGTTTTATAAAAAAGAGGAACTATTCTACTTTTTTCCTTTCAAAGAGATAACATTTTTCTTTTTTCTTAAGTTTTATGATAAAGCGAATAAAGAAATATCGTGGCCAAGCGCAAACTTGGTAAACTATTGTTCATTTCTGATGAAAGCATTATCTCTATTTCGATAGGAATTTTCTTCTAGCTTGTTAGTCTATAATACGACTTGAATAGTACTTCTGGGATTGGGCCCAATTTTCACGCAAAAAATGAGAACAAATACCACTGATGACTCGTTCAACTCAACAAACTCAATGCAATCGACGCAGAAATTACAATGGGCATTTTAGATAAAAAAACTTCTTTACTGAAAATCTGGATCGATATCTCGAACCGCCTTTAGGTTATACAAAGGAGGACGTTTTGGAAAATGGCCGTATACTTGGAGGACGGATCGAGCGAATCCCCGTGGATTCGGATTCTATGATCAGAAATATAAAAATCCACCAAATATAATAATAGTGGCCAGTTTTGCAGTTTTTACTTCCTCTTTTTATCTTTAAGAGAATAAACGAAAGAACAAATGGCGCTAATGATAAAATCTGACGTATGAGGTGGTCGACTTTAGACTCCGTGGTTCAGATTTGTGAAGATATTTGTTGATTTCACAATGTAGCAAGGCTGTTAATATTTATGAAGCCAGTATTTAGGTTCATTTTTGTGTTCTATGTGGATGAAAATACAGGGTGTCTCAGACCACCTGACCACCCATTTCGAGAACAGTTAGAAAATTTTGGGATGAGGAAGTCGAATAGGGTATTGACCACAAATAATCTACTTTTGTTATTTTCATAAAGCTTCCTCGCGAGAAAAATTGAATGGCCGGGTGGTCCAAGACGCCTAGTACTTATATGCTAGGAATCGCTGTAGACCTAGCTGTGAACTAACTTGATCAGTTTTTGAAGAAGCTACAGGAAAAGTCAGACTGCTGATTTAAGCATTTGGTAGCCTGCAGTAACGATGCACCTGCAATAAGACACGTCGTGGATCAGAAAAATAAATAAATAAATAAATAACGTGAGAACAACCTTCTTTCAGTTTTCTTGCCTTATTTCATCAAGTCAGCAAGACTCAGTGTGTAAAATAATCCAGTCCACCTCGCCCTATTCCACCCCCCCCCCCCCCCCCCCGGAGAACAGCTCAAGATATGATAACTTTGACCAAACTTTCATGGTATCAATCGATCCTGCAGAATTCAACGATAATATTTACAATCCTCCAAAACCACGCCTCGGTCTCCGAAGGTTTTTTTTTTTTTTTAAAGGGGTGGGTCTCCGTTTTTCGGAAAAATAAAATGAGGAATTGATGAGTATACCTATATTTCAAAATGGAAAATTAGGGGTAAATAACACTTTTTAGTCTTTGAAAGTTTCCTCCACGATACAACCTCTCAGTAAGTTTAGGCGTTACTTATTGAAATTTTTGGGACGATTTTCTATCGACAGCTATGATCTACAGATAATGTTGATTGTTAAGCAAATAAAGAAAAACATTCTAAATTATTTTTTCTGGATTTTGTTTTAAGTGTCACACGACTAATTTTACTACCAACTCCTAAAGTTTGGGCGATGACGGAAGGGGAAGGAAGGTTGTTCCGAACGTCCTAGAGAAACATTTGCCAACACAAACGTAAAATTTGGGATGCATTGTTCAAAGGTTCTTGAAAGAGAAAAAACACCGCTGTCACGCAAGTTTTGCCACCCAAAGTTCGCCAATTAAATCCCCAACTTAACCTATTCACCAATTTTTAATCGAGAGCAACAACCTTACGGCCACTGAAAGCTCTTGCGTTTGTGATACGAGTGGCGAAGACATGCGCGGAGGATCGCAAGAATTAACAAGCCGCATAATGCATATCTCACGGGACACGGAGCGTTTACTTTGATCGAACAAGTGGGTGTTAACGTATGTGAGCTTGCAGTGCAGTGGTGGGGACTCGAGTCAAGTGGGGGCGGAGGAAATGCTACGAGAGAATCAGGATAGCAAAGGATGCAAGCAGGGCTCCTGAGACTTCGCCTCGGTCGCATTGCGCTTAGGAGGGAATCGGGAAGTGGGAGAGGTTTTCAGTATAGGGTAGGGTGAGACCAGAATGCTAACAGGAGGAGGTGGTTTGAAGGGGTCCCAGGGGGCAGGAGGGACCCCTTCGAGAAGAGCGATCCTCCGGGACTTGGGATGTGTAGTTGATGCGGGGCGCGCGGGGCTGGCAACCGGGTGAGGGTTGGTCGACGGTTTCCCGGTCCGGTCTCGTCCTTGCCACGTGCAGTCGCGGGAATAGGTCAATGCCTTCCTGGCTGCGACTGCGTTTCAGGAGAGGAAGATAGAGAAAGGGAAAGAAGGAAAAAACCATCGAATGCGCGATTGCAATATCATATTCAGATTATGATACGTGAGTTCCAGCACCATTTACGCAGACACGCACATGAATGCGCGATTGCAATATCATATTCAGATTATGATACGTGTGTTCCAGCACCATATTCGCAGACACGCACATGAACAAAACGAAAAAGTCCGGATAATTGCGAGAAGAGCGGGGGTGAACCGGACAAAACTGAGGTAGGTTTGAAAAAAGATTTTTCCCGTAGCATCCGAAAGGGCTCAGCTCGTCAAAAGCTCCTTTATAACTACTCCCGACTATAACTGGAATTCACAGTGATTTTTACTGTTTTTTCTTTTGTTGTTCTTTTTTTTCAAACCTTTTGCAATGTTGTAATATTCCATTGCGTCACAACATTAATATTAGGGCGGAAAAAGATGGACGTCATCATTTTTAGACATAGTAAATGTTAACCATTTCTGACCTCGCTCACATTTTTTTTTTTTTTTTTTTTTTTTCCCATGCTGAAAGGACTGGATAGAGTGATGGATATCCCCGGATGGAGGGAGGAAAATTTATGGAGGCCGGCCCCCAGGAAAATTTTGAAGATCTAGTTTTTCTAAGATGCAAAAAGGGGGTGTCCGGACATTCCCCCCCGCAATTTCCCCCGGACACTTCCCCCCGGACACTTCCCCCCGGACACTTCCCCCGGACACTTCCCCCGGACACTTCCCCCGGACACTTCCCCCGGTCATTTCCCCGCGGGGACATCTCCTCCCTGCCAATCCCTCCCCGGACACTTCCCCTCCGAGGACATCCCCCCCCGGATATCCCTCCGTCTGTTCCCCCTAGTTATTATTAATTAATTACTGTTAAAAATTAATACTATTAAAATTATTTTGTAAAATAATTTTTCATAATTAAAATTAAATTAATAAATAAATATTATTTATGATAATAATAATAAAAAAATAAGCTGTAGGGCATACCCAACGAAAACTTTCTCTCACAATTTTTTCGAGGGGATACCCCCAGACCCCCTTTAAAAATCTGGGGGGACCCTTGGACCCCCTGTGGAATTCTAGGGGGGACCCCTAGATCCCCTCAAATTTCGAATATTTTCACCTCTAGACATAATGCAGCCTTCAATCCGAAGTGTTTGCAATTTTGAAGAGAAGGTGTAGGAATAGTTGCCAATATTATCTTTTAAAGGCCACTTGAGATCCCTAATTTAAATTCTGACGTTGCTTTCAACAAGTTATCAAGTAATTCCAGGACATATTATGTTTTTATTCTTTGAGTTGAATGCAATATTTGTTTTTCTCTTTCAGACTGTCGATCTCCAAAAGATTTTTTTAGTTTAGTAGATTGATCATACCCCTTTTTGAAGAATTTTGATGATACATCATCAATGAAAAAATCTTTAAAAAAAAAAAAAAAAAAAAACAAATAATGCAACTAGTGTGAGGGAAAAGTTGATGGATTATTTGATTAGCTATAAATAACCTCGGGGGGAAGTAACTGGGGGGGATGACCGGGGGGAAGTGTCCTCGGGGGGGGGAGGGTGTCCGGGGGGATTGACAGGGGGGGGATGTCCTCGGGGGGAAATAACCGTGGGGAAGTGTCCGGGGGGAATATTGCGGGGGGAAATGTGAGGGGGAAGACTGAGCATTTTGGCGCAAACCGCAGGTCGATATCGTTTTTGGTTTTCGATATATCAAATGACAAAGTTGGATTTTTACTTATTGGCAAATTTCGATATATCGAAAACCAAAAACGATATCAACCTGCGCAAAAATGCTCAGTTTTGTGTGCCCTTTCAAGCGATGTATCACTCGATAGGGGTTGTGGCTCGGACTTTTTGAGATAGCCCCCCTGAGGGGTCATTTTTATAAATAATTTTGAGGGCCCTAAGACTAGACAAATATCAAAACCGTATTTTATTCTGAAAAGAGCTTGCTTTTTAGAGTATTTTTGACTCCTAGTTTTTTAAATTCCGACTTTTCAAATGGGAGTTCTGATTTTTTGAAAATGGATCGAAATCTAACTTTGACTATCGATATATCAATGACGAAAAACGATATCGACCTCCAATTTGAGCCAAAAGTCTTAAAATTTTATGCCCTTTAAAACGAGGTATCACAAGATGGGAGTTGCCATTTGAAAATTTTGAGTTGGGGGGCGAAACCCCCCTTTACGGGTGCCCCCCGGAATTTTCGGGTACGCCACAAAGTAGTTCCTAATAAGTTATAAACATCCCCCAAGTTTGATGTTTTCATCTGCAGCCCTTCAAAAGTTATGAAGCCGTCCCGGGACGTTCGGACCACCCTGTATTAATGGTTCGTGGGGGGATTTAGACCCCTTAGTCCCCCACCCCCCTCCGACCACCCGCCACGGGTACGCCCCAGGGAGGGCCCAGAGACAATATATGTATGTATGTATAATACATAGAGACCACGCACTACCTACCTTGCCCATGTTTGCGCGCGGTGGCAACTTTTTGTTTCGGGGTCCCAACAGAACACCGCAAACATGGACCATACGTTGACTGATGAGAAACGTCGTTGAGATTTTTGTCTAGTGAATCCGTAGTACCGAAATTGCATCAGTCAAGGTATGGTCCATGTTGGATGGTGCTCATTCATGCTCCCTCCCTATGTTAATTATTTCTGTTGAGCTCCAAAAATAAAGTCGGTCACCGCGCGCACAGTTTAGTGCGTGGTCTTTATTATACAGGGTGTATCAGAAACATAAGTCGTTCTTGTATCTACGTATTTTAGAGGTCAAAAGAAGAATTTTTCCCCCTATAAACATGTGTCCGAAAATGACCCTATTTTGAGCTACAGCTTCCCTAAGTTTTAAGAAATTGATGGTTGTTTTGGAGTAGCGACCACCTATGTGAACCAAATGTCATAGTAATTGGTGTCCTATTGTAATTTTAAGGGTGGAACCCATTGATGACCTCGAAAAATTCAGAAATTACGTTTGGTTGTACTTTTCAGGCAATCGTGTAGCTTCAACGGCACAAATTTTATATTACGGATTAAACATTTGAAAAATATTTACTGCGATCAGATGGGAAAATCTATTAGAAAGAATTTTGGTCCTCTTTATTTTATTTATTTATTTATTTATTTATTTATTTATTTATTTATTTATTTATTTATTTATTTATTTATTTATTTATTTATTTATTTATTTATTTATTTATTTATTTTTCGATACGACGCGTTTTAAGCGAGATAATCGCTCTATACAGGGTGGAAAAGTCAGCGCTTTTCCCATGAAGAGTGGCAGTAAGTATGCAACCCGCCATGCCCACTCCGCTGCTACTTCGGGCCGCCCTCTATAGTAAAAGCGCTGACTTTTCCACCTTGTGGAGCGATTATCTCGCTTATAACGCGTCGTGTCGGAAAAAAATACAAGGACGAAAATTCTTTCCAATAGTTTTTCCCATCTAATCACAGTAAATATTTTTCAAATTTTTAATCCGCAACATAAAATTTGTGCCGTTGAAGCTACACAATTTCCTGAAAAGTACAACCAGACCTAGTTTCTGAATTTTTCGAGGTCATGGTCTTTAATGGGTTCTACATTTAAAATTACATTAGGACACCGATTTCCATGACATTTGGTTCACATAGGTGGTCGCTACTTCAGAAAAAACCATAAATTTAAAACTTAGGGGAGCTGTAGCTCAAAAGGGGGTCATTTATGGACACATTTTTGCAGGGGAAAAAATTCTTATTTTAAACTCTAGAATACGAAGTTACAAGGACGCCGTATGTTTCTGATACACCCTGTATATTGTCTCTGGTGCGCCCATGAAATCTAACATTTTGGAAGTTTAGCCAGACGTGTATCTCGTCTAGTAGTTTACCGCACCGGTCACCTGTAGTAAATGTCATCATCAATTTTGTCTGAGTACACTGTACATTGAACTATTATAGCTATATTGTTTGGAACCATGTAAGCAGCCCTCGGATTCGGACGCGAATCGCTACGTATAAACAGCGCACCCACTTAGATAGACGTTATGACTGTGTGCAGAGGCCTTCGCGGGGGAGGGGGGGCTAAGGTAGCTAAAGCCCCTGCAGACCTCCAATTTTGAGAGACGGAGGGGGAGAGGGGGATAATTTTCAGTCAAACTCTTACCAGAGCAAGCTCCTAACAACAAAAATCCTGCGAACGCCATGCCACCGGGCACGGGGTTAACCTATTTCCATAATAACCCTCGAGTTTTTAAGTATCCAACTATAACCTGTATGTAATTGCCAAATCTAAATCAATAATTAAGTAATGGTAAACAACAATTAACAAAATGCAATGAAATATATATCGTTAGGCTATCACCTCCGTAAAGATACGGTTCCATGCGAGATCATGATCTAAGTAAACAGTTCAGTCCGTCCTGACCGGAAACGGAGTTGAGCGTGCCGCCACGCATACTGCAACCATGAGTATAGCTCTGCCGCGGCCGCCTCGCCCAAGACGATGATTTCTTATTACCATTGTGGCTTATGGATAAACACCGTGGGATTGCCGTTTAAACTGAATATTTCAACTACAGCTGATTAGAAAGTTCCATAAGTCACACGAAATTCTCCCTTAAACCCTGGTGAATAAGTTTTAGCCACTTTTCGGACATTTTTATCACCTACATTAAAAAGAAATTAGGTGTAACGATAGCTAGTCGGCATTTCTTCTTAAGCCCCCATTATAGAAAATTCTCATTTGGGGCAAAGTTACGTATTGTGTATTATGTCTCAACCTCAAGTGCAGTAACATTCTTATGTGGCATGAAAATCTTCCTAAAACCCTAGTGAACAAGTTTCATTCACTTAATGGACATTTTGATCAATTTTAAGAGAGAAATTCGGATTGACCCCTTATGGACCAAGCCCGAGTACACTCGTTTTTCTCCTATAATCTGTTTCACGTTGATTCAGTCATCATTCTAGATAAACTCAAATATAGATGAGAACCAGAGCTGCCGATTTGTGTAGATTTAATGACATTCTTAAATTCACCGATGATTCCACCGGCTGAGAAAAGATTACATGGTTCAATTCAGTGTATGCGACTGTAATGCAAGAAAATACTCTGATCTGTAATCTTTTCTCAATCGGTGGGGACGCCGTTAATTCATTAAAATATCCGCAAGTTTTCAAAGTTATCGACGACTTTACCGGTTGAGAAAAGATAAAAGACACTAGTATTTTTGTGCATTACAGATCATACACTGAACTAACCTCTGTAATCTTTTCTCAACCGGTGGAATCTTCGGTGATTTTCAAAATGCCATTAAATCTACGCAAATCGGCAGCTCTGTGAGAACACTACAAGATAAGGTCTCGTTGGGCGCCTTCAATTCGTCGGATAGACAATTCCAACTCCACCGAGTACGAACAGTTAACTACCTTCCCTTTATAAACGGAGGAGTGGTGTTCTTTTGAACTAACCTGCTCTGTAAAGGGTTAAACGGCAGCTAGACGGCATTTCTCCATAAGCTTCAATGTTAAAAAATCGCCTCCTGTTTAAAGCCGCCTTTGTGTAAAATAGGGGTCGCCGATTCCGGTGAACCGCTTTCGGACTGACCTGTTTAGTTGGATCACGTGTGAGATCAAAAAGAAGGGATCAAGTCAAAGGGAGGAGAGGAAACACTTGAAACAATGTCCCGCCTCGCGCCACATCTCCACTTGCCGCACTATGGTCTGCAATCGTCAAAAAGAGGGCCAAAAATGAGGTGGTTTGATTTGTGTTTGTGTAAGTGAGCCGGTGAGCGTCGTAGTTCAATTTGATTTACACTTACAATGGGGCTGTTGCACAATTTAGCTAGAAGCGATTTAACTGTCGAATCTGATGTAAAAACCTCCAAAAATAACGATGGCAGCACCAAAAACTTCCGAAATCCACTCTTAAACTTAATAAACGCTTTTATTTGCGCGAGTGTAATGGTGGCATAGGGCAGTAATAATGGGAGATTCATATCTCACTATCCTCATGCACTCTCTCTATGCTGACAATGAGGACGATTCACAGAGTAATTAGTCATCAGAGTAGTGATCCACATCCGATGAATGGTACCGTGACATTTAGTGACACCGGTGTCAAATGAAAGTCGTCTCTTGTAGGTCAATTCTTGATGGAGTTACAGTATTGTTCGATGGGAATCTCCCATTATATTACTGCCCTAAGTCGCACTATTACGCTCGCGCAAATAAAATCATTTTTGAGTTTAGGAGTAGATTTTGGAAGTTTTTAGTGCTGTCATCGTCATTTCTGGAGGTTTTTACACCAGAATCCACTATTAAAACGCTAGTAGTAAAAGTTTGCATCAGCCCCATTATAGTTGAAAATGGAAACGGAAGGCAAAACGCGCTGCATTTTTCCGGGAGGGGTGAGGAGGAGGTCCCGCTCTGTTATATTGGCGCTGTAGCGTAGTATGTTATGCGTGTGCCCGAACGCGACTTTCTCGCTCCAAGTTACCTTACCTTATTGCATATAGATATACAGGGTGTTTCACGTAACCTGCTCACTATGGTTTTCTTGAACGGGTGGTCATAAAAAAATCGGGAAAAATCGGTTTTATATTAAAAATCGATTGATTACACTTACAATTTCATAAATTGATAATTAATAAATCCAAATTCTACTGTTGTTAAATTATGCTTCTGCTATATTAGATGACCAATGTGGGACGTGGGTGTATATGTTTCGACCAAGACTAATTACAGCAGTGGTGAACTCGGAATCAGAACTTTTAACCTTTTTAACTTCACCCCCTTCTCCCAGAAGTACCTTTGTTAAATGTGTGTTTTTTATTAACTCGTTAGAGCAACCAATTGGTCTGTCCTTCTAGGATATGTTCGCCAATTTTCATCACAATCATCCCGATAGTGCTGCCGTAAATATACATTTCATCAGTGTAACAAACCCCCCCCCCCCCCCCCCCCCATCCATCAGAGCTATCCTCATGAGCGTGTTCTGGAAAATATTATTGAGAGTATTCAATTTTTCTGCCTTTACAGAGCATATCTTCAACAATTTTCAAGAAAATCACGACAGCCATTTTTATAACTTACAATTACCCTATACTGGTTACTTTAGTGGTAAAACTCTTCTCACAGCCCTCAAATTTATTTTAAGATAGAAACGAAAAAAAAAAAAAACAAAAAACAAAACAAACAAAACAAACAAAACTCCTCTAGATCTATTAAAAAGTACGCTTCTTGCCTTTGGATGCATAAGGACAATAATAATTGGGGTTGTTCAGTATTCAAGTTCTTCTGCAGTGTTTTACTTTAAGTTATTTTTCATGGTTTTATTCTTATTTATTCTAAGTTCATTTTGATAACCCATTTCCAATCAGTCTCGCTTACACTTTCTCTTTCTCTCTAGAAACTCGCTTCTTCCCTCGCCACCTCTCTCTTATCTCTCTTTCTCTTTTATTTTTCTCTCTATTTCTCTCTCTCACTGCCAAGGTCTGCGACTGAGCAGTCCGAGTGGGGGTTGATCTGACCAAAGCATGTGCGCACTGCGCATGCGCGGGCAGAGCAACCCCTGCGACGGCTGCGGGCCGATCTTTGAAATGATTAGATAAGGCTGGTAGACTGGATAAATGAAGGGCTGCTATTGGTCCCTTAAAAGAGTTTATCAAAAAGAAGAGCACTTTAACCAAGTATCCCTCTGTTACATTCGATAAGCTATCGGGTTTTATCGGTTTGTTTCAAGCAGCCGATAGCTTATCGAATGTAGCGGAGGGATACTTGGTTAAAGTGCTCTACTTTTTGATAAACACGTTAAAGGGACCAATAGCATAGAGTCCCTTGATGGAAATATTGTATAGGGAGTACCGACACAACGCTTCATGAAGCTCCGAGGAGTCGAAAAATTAACATTGGCAAAATAGCAAATCGACTCCTCTGGATTCCAGGAGTCGCCACTAGATGGCGTCGCACGGTGGATCGTGTCAATGGGGAGCAGCGGACATAGGTATGCTGTACGCTTAAAACATCAACAAAAGACATTCAGTACATGTATCCTGACTGAAATTTGACGTAGATTTCATTTTTTTACTGATACATAAGCTAGGAATTGAATTAATTAATTTAAGAGCCCAATAACCTTGTTTTGTTAATTGTAAAATCTTGCGCGATTAATGATTTAATTATTATGCACCATAGTAGCGATTCTTGAAATGTAATGCTGATTGAATTCGTTGATACACAGTAAATTGCCGTCCCCCATTCACTCAACACCCCCACCCCCTTCTATCCCATCATTATACTTTTTCCTTTCACAATATCCTTTTTGTACCTGAAGTATTGAGGATAGTTAAAAAAGGAAAGAAAAATGTGAACTTGGAATTTTTTATAATATATAGATACTAAAAAAAGAAGAGAGCAGCTATAATTTGAACAAACCTTTGCTAGAAAATTATTACAAAGAGAGGAGAGATAGAGATTCAGGAAAAATTTGCGATTTTTTTTTCTCGTACAATTTCGGTGTAAGATGTGAAATCAGGGGATCAGAGGAAATGAGAAGAAAATGTAGGATGTCTTCATTCGTTGCAACTCGCGAAAATTTTCGAGCATGATGTTCCCGGGCTGCTCGAAATTCCTTGTTTCTAGCTTCTCCAGCCTCCTCTGAAAGATGTCCGACAGGAACAGAAAAAGATGAGATAATTTGTACACCATGTATAAGTATGCGATGAACGGAGCTAGGCATGTAGTACCATTTGTAAAGTTGCACGCAGAGTTTAGCTGTTTCAAAACAAAATTGTGTTTTTTTTTTTCAAAACAAAAAATGAATGAATGTGACATTGACAGGGTTCCATCAGAAATATGGCAACGCTGTAAATCGGCGTGAAAACTACAATAGTTGGTGCAGCCGAAGATAACGTAGTTTAACTTTAGTTCTTAGTAGCCAGATTTCAACTGGAACCTCAAAATATTATCATGAGCTGAGAGGGAAAGATTATTACGCATTCGAAAATTTGGCAACATCGCATACTTTGACACTCCCTCCCCCCTCAATCGAAAAAATTACATTTTTTTGAAATTGTATGAATTAAAAAATATAATCCCGTCTGGGTAAGAAGTGTTTATCAGCTCTACGCGTGATTGCGAAGGTAGAACTTAACCGTGGCTGGATTCAGAGAATTTCGCGCGCGCAAAATTACGAGTTTCATCGTAACATTTATTTTTCCCACGAGCGACCGGGCAACATCGGGCATTTACTGTCGATTGATATAGGACCCCTAGGGTATAAGGAACACTTTGATGGATCTGTGAACTGGAAATTCTCCCGAATTCATGTTCAAAACTCCAATTATATCCGTAAAAAGCGAAATTTTAGGCCATTTTTTAGAATCAACATTTCATGGTCAAAATTTGAGAAAAAAAATACAATAACAGCATTTTTGTAACCTTGAACATCCCTAAAACATGAGGAAATAGCATTGATTTGAAATTGATGCGAGGTTTACACGTGGAGCTACGGTAAATGTGCGAAATTCACTTTGAAATTTCACACAAAAAATAATGAAGTGACAAACTTTTGCATTAACCTGTTTCCTGAGCCTCCAAAATCATTTCCTAGACCATTTCATGGCATTTTGCTATTGTATGTACCCTAAATGAAAGAAAAATGCCCCAAAATATGCTATAGCAACACTCTGATTTTCGGCCCTATGTCCGCTGCTTACTATGGGGACAATCCACAGTGCGTCGTCTTATGGAACTGTCCGTGTTAAATCAACAGCCAATCAGCACTCGTTGAGCTCGTGTCGGTACTCCCTATACAATATTTCCATCAAGGGACTCTACAATAGCAGCCCTTTATTTATCCAGTCTATCAGCCTTATCTAATGATTTCAAAGATAGGCCCGCTGGGCTCAACTCGCAGCCCTTGAACAGTGAGAATCAGTTCCCCAGACAAACTCCCTGAGAAAAGTCGAGCGTGACCTCTCTTGTAAAATCACTTCGCAGTCTCTGCTAGGCGTCAAGTCTAAATCCTTACTTCACCTTAATAGAAGTGCGTCGAGCACCTTTATTATTACGCACTCAATTACTTTGTTAATTACTCTGTAGAGTAGGTACGTCAAGTTATCTAGTTCTACATTGTTATTATTATTTTATTCATCGTTTTGTTTTTTCTCACTTTTAATCGTCAATCCAAATTATACAGTCCACTTCATCAAATCAAATATCTATTTAATCACCACGTGTTTATCTACGAATTTTAAGCTCCACCACAGTCGGTACCCCCAGTGCTTAGGTGCAATGAGCCGACTGAGAGCATCTCCTGTTTGTCACCTTCAAAGCTCCACCCCAGTCGAAGCCCCCAGTGCTTAAGTGCCACTGAGTGACTGAGCCGACTGAGAGTTTTGAAGTCTGATCAAACTTCATCTACATTATTTTACGATCCATACTCAAATCTCAAACCAAGCTACCGAGGTCAAACAGGGGTAGAAGTTATGATGTGTTACAGAGAGACAGACGGACGGACGGACGGATAAGAAGACATTTTTTGGGAATGTGATATTAAGTTATAACATTTTTGAGTTTTTTTGGGGATAAGAAATGCCAAGAAATGGAAATACTACCAACTTCTAAATATTTCATGATGGACTATTCTCTCCTTTGGGGGAGGGGGTTGGGGCGGTGGGAAAGTAAAAATCGAAGACAGCTAGTGTTATTATTTGTTTATTTGTTTATTTATTTATTTATTTATTTATTTATTTATTTATTTATTTATTTATTTATTTATTTATTTATTTATTTATTTATTTATTTATTTATTTATTTATTTATTTATCTGTTTATTTTTTAATTACTTGCCTATTATTTTTCTGTTTTTTTGTTTGGTTTTTTGTTTTTTACGGGACGAACTCCGGTTTTCTCAGCTTTGGACTAAATTATTTAGTTCTTGTAAGTTGGAAGTTTCGAGAAAAGTTTTCGTGAAGTGTTCATTTGCCTTGAAGGGGGCTCTTCTAATTAATACCAACAATAAGTTATTGCAAGTCTCGAATCAATGCATCTTAAGAGTATAATAAATCATGCATTTTTCCAAGCTGGTTATAAAGTTTAAGGACATATATTTAAACTACCTGAAAGCTACTTCGTAACTGCTATGAATCGTTACATAGTGCGACTAGTGAAACTCACTTGAACTACTCGTAGAACAAGATACTTACCTATAAACTTTAAAGTCAACAATGTAGCAGCAGCAGCTTGCATGTTGCGTCATAAAACATAATATACCTACTCACTAATCGAACTAATTTTCCTCATTGTCTCAAGATTTTCCTTTATGCATTCAATATTCATAAAATTTAACACGAATCAATTTTATTGGAGGAAGGCTTCCTCCCCCCTCACTCTTCGTTATCAAACCGCATAGGTCAGGTCTTATGTTATACTTGAGGGACACGTGCGAATTTTTATCAATCAACCGACCAATCAATTTCCCTCTCCACGATAGCAGCGATTAGTAGTGCGATTCTGCAATATCCGAGTTGAATCTCGCCACTTCAGATGTTCTTGTCTAGGGCAAGAAATTCTGCGATTAAAGCAGTGAGCAAGTTTTGGATTTGTGAGTGGGTACACTAGCTGCCACTGAAGAGGCCAAGAGAGGGTATAGTCAACCTCAGGGGCACCATTTCAGACTCTCTTTGAGGGGAGGGGGGGCAAGGCCTTCAATAAATTTGGATGACCTTTTTTTGGCCGTGCATGCATCTTAAAAAAATCTCTCTATCTCTGACTTGATGAGGGGGGAAGGTCCTCCAAAAATTTGGACTTTTTTTTTTTTTTTTTTTTTTTTTTTTTTTTTTTGCCGTGCATCTTTAAAAAAATCTTTCTGACTTGATTTTTCGGCCACATTGAAAATCCTTGGGGGGGGATCCCCCCTCCCCCAAATGGCGCCACTGGTCAACCTCTGATTGGTCGTGAGTTTTAAGTTCCATTCCATGGGCGCCCGTCATTGGATGCGTTTTTGCACATTTGCTTACATACATTCGTTTACAAACGAAGAAGTCCCACTGTGTTTACGGATAACAGAACTAATAGTCCATACATTTGTTAATTTTAATCATGGTGCACCTCAAGAATGTCTTTATTGTCCGAAAGAATCTTGAAAAGCGTTGATCAACAAATTCAGAGGAAGATTACTCTGTCTTTGCTTTGAACCAAAACACAACAACGGCCCTCAGAATGTAAATAAAGTGCAAAAATGCATACAATGGCGGCGCGGCGGGCGGCCATGATTTCACTTGCCTCAACTCTCTACAAACAGGGACTCTTGAGTCTAGGCTCACAATCAGCCTCTCAACTAAACGTTAAATTTTACTCGAGACGAGTTAATTGTGCCGCGCCGCGGCTGGATCTATAAGTGTGCCCTGCTGCACGTTGATAAACTTCGCTGGGTTAATCAGCTCAGCACTCCAATGGATTAGATAGATCCATGACATTAGAGATTAGACAAAATTATATTCAGTGGCGGCCAGTGCAATCTGGCAACCATGCAATGTTTCCATTAAAACTAAAGGAAATCAATTTATTTTCCAAGGGGCCGACGCGTGTGTTTAAATGGGGGGGGGGGGGGGCTTTGTTTTCAAATTGCCAAAGTTGCCTTTAGTAACACAAAATGAAGTAATAGTGATGGGTGTATATAGAGTGCAGACACATCATGCTATGTATCTAACGTTTTCATATCGTATCAATTGAATTGAATACCATTGTATCTTAAAGATTTTCGCAGTGTTCTGTATCCACTGAATTAAATGAGCAGCATGCTGGCAGGAATGCGGTCCGGGCGGCGCGGCACCACCTCACCGACCTGCGCCAGTTCATGCTTGTAATTTTGGAGCGAATTAAATGCTTTTATATAAAATAGATGGCTCAATGGTTCTATGCAATAATAGTGCATAGAGAAACCAACCTATCCATTTGCATTGAAGGAAGCCAACCCCCAACCGCTTACGGGTTTCCAATGTAGAATGTAGTCGAGGCTCTCTTCTGCACATAGCCGTTCAATCTATTTGCTGATTTCCTAGGAGTTGATATAGTTCCTAATGTTTCTTATGTTAAAGTTGTCGCGATGCGAAGCTAACTGACCTAGGCGATCGCACCTAGTGGCGCGGACTCGGAAATTCAGTGACATCATCCTCCTCCGACTGACTTTAATTCGACGGCAAATTTTAAGAACGTCGTAGAGGACATAAAAGGACGCGTTTCGATATCGCTCTTTAAAGAGCTTTTAAAATCAGAGTGTGGTGCAAAAGGGATGCATCGGCGTAAAGAGGCACGAACAATACAAGCATGGAACACGATATCCTCTCGGAAGCTGGGGGGTCGAGGAAAAAGCAGATCCACCGTGCCGGGAGCAGCCGCGCGCGCTGGGTCCGGACCAAACGCAATCCTCCTTCCCTCCTCGCTTTACAGCACCGACGCGGCCGCGGCGCGGCGCGCCGAGCGCGACTCGGCTGTCGCGACGCTTCTTGACGAGGCGTAGGCCGCGCCGAACGCCGGGAAACCGTCGGCATAGCCCTCCACGTGGTACGAGTGATAGTATTTGTAAGGTCTTCAATTCATGTGGATGAACTCTGGCACGGAGGGGGAGGCTCGGGTAACTTCGGCTTTGTTCGGCCGGCTCCGCAGGACGCGAGAACGAATAGGATTCGTTGCTTATCGAAATGGGTGCCCTCGCGTTTTGAAATTGCTTCACGATTTCTCCACGATTCGAACCTAATCGGACCATTGTTGAGGCATCAAGCTGGACGTGGTCCTACCGAATTTATCACGAGATTTTCGGTAACAGAATAGATTTATATTTTTGTTTGTGACGCTGTTTAGTTCGATTTTATATTTTCTTTGTGCATAGTAATTTTGTTATTAGTTTCAGTGCCTAGAACAAATAAGACTGTTATCAGTTTATTTAGGAAATTAAACAAAGTTAGTGTTTACACGGTGGCCCAACATTTTGTCTTGGTGTAGGTCAAGTGTCGTGGACATCGCCTCATACTTTAACCCATGCCAGATGAAAATTTTGAATAAGGTAATCATACAATTTTCGCCTTAATACTTTGTATTCCTTATTATCTTAAAATTAATTTCATTTTCACTATTTGAATTTTTTTTCCTTATTTTTTTCTCCCGCTGTGAAGATTCACTGTCATTTCACCAAATAACTGCGACCATTAATTCTGACGCGCTCCAAAGTTTTTGACAAACTCATCAAAATTTGCGAGCTTTTTTACCTACTTTCATCCGCTTTTCCAGAAAATGTTCCCATCGTGGGTCATTCAACTTCCCCTCCTCCCCTCTCTTCTGTTTTGCGTACAATGGATTTGTTCAAATATCTCGCCCACCTTCAATATTTACACTCAGTTTTTGCTTGTTACAATCATTGCATGAAACTTTATTTCATATTTTTCAAATATTTCTCGTTTTTCTTGACTTAATTTACAATTTTTCCTGCGTATTTTACGCCGTTTGCCTCTCTATTCACGCATCAACTCAAGGAATTCGGCACTCGCCGCCATATTGGAAAGAATAAGTAGAACGTCACATGAATGAACGCAAAACTTAAAACAATTAGATAGTATCAGTCTCCATGGAAATAATCCGCGTTCCACGAAATTTTCACTTCAAATCTGTCTTTTTTCTTTCTTTCATTTCATTGACAGCCCCTCTCTTTCTCAGCACTCGGAATTTCGGTGCGAAAGGTACAACAACCTCGGCACCAAAGCGGCAGAATACTCCGTCTGAAATTCGGCAAGCCTGAAAAAATGACGTTATATTTCGGCGAGATTCGATCTCGGAGTAAGATAGAGAGAAAGCTTTGAGACCGAGAGAATCCAAGGCCTTTTCTGAATGACACAGCACACAGGGGTGAGACGTGTTTATGTATGAAGTGTAGTTTTTCGGGGGTTGTTTCACTGTGTGCGAGTCTGATTTTGGCACCACCCTTACCCTATCCTGTAGCCCCGGTCCTTGAACTCTCTACGCATCTGTTTTTCGTGGTTGCTTGCCCTGCCACAGCAGCTCTGGTGGTGGCGTCGCTTTGCCTTGCTTCCACTGCTATGGGTCCTCCTTCGTCCGAGGGCAATGAACTCTCCATGCTAAGGATGTTTCGTTTCGGCCGAGTCGACAAAGGGCAGCGGCATGGCAGAGCCTACCTCCCCTAAAATCACCGGAGTCATTTTTAGGAAACCTCTCATTCTTGTGCCTTCTCCAATATTCTTAATAGTTCTTACACTCGGCCCTCTCTCTCCGCTCTTTCTCTGCCATCCTCAATCCCACCACCACCACTACCCGTTCCTGATTTTTATTAGCGTTCCCCGACCAACCCGATGCAAGATGCGAGGAATGAGGATACTCGACCTCTCATACTATCCTCCGTTGTTGTACTCGACGCGCAATTACTTTTTATTCGGCAGCCTTGATTTTTTTTTTTTTTTTCGGCAGCGTCGAAATCTACTGAAGGACAATGGCCTCCTCCGTTCGCGTTCCTTGGGCCAATCGTATTCATTCTTGCGCATTCGCCCAATCTTCCATTGATTAGCACTTGCTGCTGGCTGACTGCTGAGAACTGAACATTGAGAACGCTCTCTTCGTTCTTGCGCGCGGCCACTCCCTTGCATAAAAAAAAAGAGAGCTCGTTTCAAATATTCATGCCGGGCGTTACTGTAATCTTTGATTCTAGATAGAATTCGAAAGTTATCCCACCCCATTCCAAATTGAAGCGGCTCGTGATGTATGGCAACCGTGCTATTTTGCCATTTAACATATGTGAAAGTATCGATTCTTGGTGAGGCACGGCGCGGCGCCGATCTCAAAATTCGATTTTTTTACATAGTTTTGAATAGAGGGAATCCACTTTCGTCACAATGCACGAGCCCCTACTGTTCTAATTATAAAATAGAAATAATACTTACGTGTCAAATTGAGATTCCGCTTTGGAACAAAAAGGCGTATTTTTGCATACTTAAACCCGTATGTAATGTCGTATTAGTGGGTGAGTGAACTGTCGATCGATATTTTTCACGGGTATTCAGGGTGTCCCAAATCCATAGTAAATATTTTTATTGCGTATTTTTGGGGTCAAAATAATACTTTTTTTTCCTATAAACATGGGTCCGAAAGTGTAGTCTTTTCGAGTTACAGTGTTGCCAAGTTTCCGAAAAACAAATTGAAAAATTGTCATAACTCCCTTGTGAATTGTTTTAAATGCTCGTAAATAGGTACTCTGATGTAATTGTAGGCGCTCTTGCCGACATTGGCTGTGAAAATGCTGTATGCAAAAATTTGAGGGGGTTTTGGGGGTTTTTCTCGATTTTTCTCACTTTTTTTGGCCGAATTATGTGATAACGTGCTTTCGGTTTCATTGAACCCAAAAACGATTAGCATTATTCAAAAGTTCGTAAAAAAATATGCATTTTTGGTCCTTACAAATTTTTCCATTTCTCTAACCGTTTTTCCGAGAAAATCGTCCCTGAAGTTGGAGAAGTCGGCCAAGAATTGACAAAATCAAAGAAAAGGTGATTATCGGTCGACTTCTCCAACTTCAGGGACGATTTTCTCGGAAATGGTTTGAGAAATGGAAATACTTGTAAGGACCAAAAATGCATATTTTTTTACGAACTTTTGAATAATGCTAATCGTTTTCGGGTTCAATGAAACCGAAAGCATGTTTTCACATAATTTGGCCAAAAAAAGTGAGAAAAATCAAGAAAAACCCCCAAAACCCCCATCAAATTTTTGCATTTCACAGCCAAAATCGGCAAGAGCACCTACAATTAAATCAGAGTACCTATTTACGAGCATTTAAAACAATTCACGAGGGAGTTATGACAATTTTTCAATTTGTTTTTCGGAAACTTTGCTACACTGTAACTCGAAAAGACTACACTTTCGGACCCATGTTTATAGGAAAAAAAAGTATTATTTTGACCCCGAAAATACGTAAAAAAAATATTTTCTATGAATTTTGGGACACCCTGTATACCGGGTGTACCAGACCACCCGGATCAGGCATTTTTCTCAAAAACTACTGAACCAAATGATTTGAAATAAAAAAGTCAGATAGGGAATCAACCCCAAATTTTTCATTTTTGCTATATTCAAAAGCTCTCGACTGCCCTTTGAGGCCCATTGGGGGGGGGGGGGGGGTCAAACACATTTTTCAAGTTTTCTAGTAAAAGTCTCCAATAATGATATGAATATTAGTGTATATTCTTCAAGTAGAGGCAATTGCCGACATTTTTTCTCTCATAAACTTTTTCCAAAAACTCCAAATTTTTGAGCTATGGGAGCTTTTTGGAATTTTTTTGAATAGGCCTTTGTGACCACCCTGTTGTGAAATTCTCAAAAATATTGACAGATTCTATAAGAGTAGATCAAGACCTTTCGATTGTTGTGCCACATGTTAACTTTAAATGAAAAAACAAGGTGTTTTTCGCCGAAATCAACATTTTGGTGCTTAAATGGCAGAATTGGCTCAATTCCATGGTTTGTTTTTGAAAATGTCAAAAATGAAAAATTTGGGGTTGATTCCCTTGGTCTGGTACACCCTGTATATGGACAAAATGCAAAGTTATCAGATTGTACGATTTAGACACAGATTTGTTTTTTAAGGATGGTATTTTGATTGCGTTTTTCTGGCTAGAGAGTCATGGACGAACATTTTCGAGGTTTTTTTTCTTGAATTGAACTGAGCGATACAATTACCTTCAGCGGAGTAACGATCTTCTTAAACATAAATTTATGACCGCCAGAGGCGTGCCGTGGTTTCCAGAGGGGGGGGGGGCAAGAATGCAATCTTGCCGCCCTCCGCGAACAAAATTACATTTTTTTTTTTTTTTTTTTATGCTTGCTTGTTGCACACTGATTTTGCCGCCCTCTGTGATTCATTTTGAAATTTGATAACCCCCCTTTTTTTTCCTTTTTTCTTTTTGGGTTGTTCACCCTGATTTCGCCGCCCTCAGAGAGTGCCGCCCGGAGCAAGGGTACCCACAAAGCCCCCCCCCCCCCCAAAGTGCCCCCAAATGCCAAAACTTGGAATGTTCCATCCATTGATCGTAACCTTCCTCCCCCACTCCCAAGATTCATTTGGTTCTACCAGCGACGTGAAAATAACTATTTTGTGCTGATCTAACGCACTACAAGCCACCAGTGAACTATTGTTTTGATCGAAACGCAAGTTTTGCGAAGACAATCGTCTGTAGAACTTTCCCAATGAGTTCATGGGAATAGCTAGGAAAGGAAGGCAACGGTCGATGACGTTAGGTTTTCCTTTGTTTCTTTTTTTCTCTCCTTCCCTATCCAAGGTTTTTTTTTGTTTCTTTTGCGATTTTCTGGGAGGGCCAGGGTCCTCAGCCCCCTGTCTCCCGGCCCTCATAGTAACGGCCATGAACGTACGTCTTTTTTGAAATTTAAAGGTTGTTGTCAGCTTTCCTCTCTCCCTTGACGATCGTGTAATCTAAAAGCCTTGTTTTTTTCAAGATTGCATGCAACGAAAATCTCATACAAAGTAAACATGATTAGAGTGTAGAAATGCACGTATAGTCGCACACAATCGATAATTCTCATTGGTCAAGCTTTTTTAAACGCATTGTTTGCGTTTCTAATCACTTCGTTCGTGAGATCGGTTCCGCTCGAATTAATCAAATATTTGTCTAATGAATGATCCTAAATGCGTATTACGCAATGAATGGCATACCTATCGGAACGGGCAAAGCACATACGTATTATTACCACGGCTGAAAAACAGAGCGCGGTGAATAATTTTGGCGAAACTCGCTGACGACGCTGACACACTTGTCAGTCTGAATTTTGCGTGTTTTATGTTTACAAACATGGCGGCAGCTCAGTACTCGTTAGCATAGGTAAGTGCCATTAGGTAGGTACTAATCAGTACTATCAGTATAGTCATCGTCGGAGTTTTCAGAGTGGAGGGGGTGGGATTTGATGGGTGGACGCATTAAAATCATGAACCACTCAAATAATCTTGAGGGACGTTCCGCAGGACTCTCAGTGCGATTTCGATCCTAATTAGACAGCACCATCAGTCTCTTTCTCATACTTCTTTGGACTAAAAATAAGATTTGGGTTGCCATTTTTTTCCTAGGCCACAAATTGAAAAAATCGAGTTCTGCGGGACACGTGTAATCATTAGATCAGTTTTGTTTTGTTTTTTAAAATCTTAATCCTAACATAATTCGTTCTGGATCGATAAAGTTGAGGTTGTTCCATAGGCTGTCCCAAGAATGATTGGACTCGACAATTAATTGTAGATTGAATGGAAACTTCAGCTTCTTTATGCTGCTCCTAACCAATCAGGTTGCTCTATGCTCTATGTGAGGTTTGAAGCTGATGTTTTCATGAAAGCCGTAGACTTTTCAAATCCAATCATTTCTAGGACAAGCTATAAAAGTCGACCAAATTATAGGTAAGGACATAGTTCACGCGCACTCAAATCCTAAAATTAAGAGACATTTTCATTCAACCACAACTTCTTCAAATTGCAACCTGTTTTCTTGTGATTACCTATGTTGAAAAAAATCGAGCAGATTATGAGCTCGATTTTTCCGTTTATAGTCAAACAATAAGTAGATAATAATTATAAGTAATCAAAGTCAAACTCTCTTCGACGGATACAGGGGGAGGGGGGTCGCTCCCTTCGTTCGGTCGAAAGCGGGGGAAGTGCGGGAAAGAAAACTAAATGGGGTCACCGGGGGCGAAAATCCCAAGTCCCCCTCCCGTTTTTGTGGGACGGATCCGCCAATGCAAACTCTGTCCAAGAGACTGGTGGCGCTAGCTGTAGCCAATAATTCGACTATCGCTATAGTTAGAGTGGTGAGGTGAGGAATCACCCTCAAATACATCTCATAAATGTTTTAACGCTTCATAAATTTTATGGACCGCCGCACGACACTTTCAGTGACCTGTAATGCATCTACTTACATTTCCTTGTACAGTGCACTTACACTTACATTGTAGCATAAACTCCAAACGTGCCGTAACTGCGCGCGATGTTGCCTCTCCGTCACTCACCACCATTCACCACTGATCATTCCCCAAATTGAATGGATTTAATCTAGCAGAGGTGATGAAAAATCAGGCCGGATCAGACATTACATATCTTTTCACTAGCGAAATTTTTATTTTCTGTTGACGCGCTTGCAGTTTTTTAAAAGAGCATAATTAATTGAACAATTACTTATTAGTACTAATAGTTAAAATGGCTTCATAATTAAAGAGCTTAACTTTAATTCATACATGCGGATGCGTTTACTTTTGCAACGATAGAGCAAATGCTCTTTTACATATTTAAATGCGGGTTATATCTATCGACGATCGGTAAACATTTCAACTAACAGTTAGGTGCAATCCAAGGCAGCCAGCAAGCCATAGCGATAGAGGGGGCCATACATATTATAAATTAAGTTCTATCTCAAAGTGTGACATCATGGGCTATCTGAATCTGGTTTCTTTGCCTCACTCTTTTTAACCTTAAATCAAAAATTGTAATTAATCCAGTGGAAATTGGTTGTACCTAAACGAGAGTGCAAGTGTTACAGAATGGCTATCTGGATACAGAATTCTAATACAACTATCCAGGCAAGAAAAGTTTGCTTTTTTCTGTCATGTGCCAGTTTCTTTTTTGTGCAAATCCTTCCAGAAGAATCAATTACATCGATTTCTGTGCCCATAGATAGCCACTCTAGAACACTTGCACTTTCGTTATAACCAATTTAAAATGTACTTGTCACGCATTTTTTTTTTTTTTTTTTTTTTTTTTTTTTTTTTTTTTTTTTTAAATTTGAAGGTTATAAAAAAGTGAAGCAAACAAACCGAGCCTGCGTGTGAAAATTTCCATTAGAGATTTCCATCAGTGGCGTAGCGTGCAACTTGGCAACGTGGTAGTTCGTTCATTTGAATCCATGAAAAAGATCGAAGTATGGGTATTCGGTGAACACCTTCGCATTCGATCTTTTACATGGGTTTAAATGGACACAATACAGCGTTGCCAAATTGCACGCTACGCCACTGATTTCCATCATGGCTACCTTTTTAAAGTTTCAATATCACGTCCCACAAATCCTTTCTATCGCAATAGCTCGCTGGAGCCCGCACATGCTATCACTATCACGTAAATGGCTGCACAAAACGGAAGTTTTTAAAATGAGTGGCCTGTTTTCAAAAAGCCGTACTGTATGTAGATTTAAAGAACGAGGAGAAACTGTTTAGTACCTGTACATTAACGAAACGCAAGAAACATGCAAATATGATAGTAGCTTTGCGCAGGTTAAAGATCGGGGGTCTTGAACCTTGTTTTCCCACATTTCTGTAGCCCCTTCTTCCAATCCAAACATCACTGCCCTACCCTACCCCTCTTCCCTCAAAAATAATTTAAAATTTTGCCGTTTTTATGATTATCGCTTACACACTTAAGTTAAGCAAAGTGGATGAAAAAATATCGGAATTTCTATTAAAATTTTGTTTTCGGCAATTGATGAGATTTCTGGGAAAAGGGCCCTTGAAACAACGGGTGTGCTCTTCCTGAAAAATCGAAATCAAGACAAATCAAATGAATGACTTATTTTGGGAAGGGCCCGATTATTACCATCAAGTTTTAAGAAAAACAAGACAATCTGAATCAATGTTTAATTTTGATGGACGAAAAAATGCGTTCATTCAGAGGCGTCGTGACGTAACAGTGATGCATGCTTTTCATAGCTTTTTAATTGCTTTTTAATTTTTTTTGTTTTGTTTTTTATTTTTTTTTGTTTTTTTTTGTTTTGTTATTTTTTTGTGTGTGTTAGTTGGCATATCTATGCAAATTTCATGTTTGTCGCAAAACGTGAGTTAGATCTCATTCGTATTTTCCGAAATAGTGATTCAAAGAAGAGTTGAGAGGGAAGGCCGCTAACGCATATGAACTGGCAACATAGACCCAGAGCTACAAGGATTACCCGTAATTAATAAAACGAGTGGATCCCGCGTCACAGTTTATTTTATCACCGGCAAATATCTGAGATTAATTGATTGTGCACCTCCTCTTAAATTGCCGCGAGATATGAACTGATTTGATTTAGGTACAAAGCTATGACAAGAAATTGTAACAAGAGAATGATGAATGAAGGATTTGCTTGGATCACGCAACAAGTTTGATGCAGATGCATGCACATTGCACAATGCAAAATGTACATTGCAAATTACCCCAGTGCCCCTTGTTCCGCATTGAAAATCCATAGTACAGAGTAGCATGCACAATGCACAAGTAAAATGGCTCAGTGTGTGGCGGAAAATAATTATAATCAAGGTAATTTCCTCAATGAAGGAAACATAACCTTTATGATGCTACTGCTTTTGAGTCCCACCCCACCAACAGGGAGACACAAGCAGTGGCGCGGCGCGGCGGCTCGTGCCAATTTGGCAACCATGTTTTCCCTCCATTTGAATCTCTAATAAACAATCGATTGCTGATGAAGCGCAGTTTCACAGCCGAATCGATTGCTTTACGTAGAATTGAATGGAGAGAAATCACTGTTTCCAAATTGCACAAATTGCTACCACGCACAAGTTTTCCTCGGGAAATTTGTTGGCGTGATCTCACAATTCTCATTTTTTGAACGGTCGATACCAATCGATTCACGGCTGTAAACCTACAAATCGGCATGGGTACTCTAATTAGCCCACCATTAGGTCAATCGGAACCATAATGCCGGAGAGTATAATATAATACAATCAGAATGGAAACTCCCATAACATCCAAGGAAATATTTTTTCGGTCACTTTCGGTGTCTCTTCTAAAAGGCGGATTTGTCTCTGTATTTCGTGTTGCTTTGTATTGGGACAGTCAGGAACTTTTCTAAATGGCGGATCAGAAAATAATGCTTAAAAGTAAACTAAAGCTTCCATTCTGAATCTGATAGTAGGTTTCTGTGATGATGCCGTGCGCATTTGCCGAAATCAATAGTCAGTCGATCTGTATATCGATCGTTCGAGGAGTGATTTGTGTATTATTATCAAAAACCAAGTTGTAGATTTTCATTTACTTCAAAGTTTAAGTACCTATCATTTTACATATTTAAAAGATATTTAAAACGTATTCAACTTTTATATTTTTAGAATATTTTGAAAATGTTCTAAAAGTCTGAAGTTTTTCGAATGAATGCAGCAATGATCTAGTTTTGTATAATTTTAAAAAAAAAACTGCACCTGACATCCCCCGAAAAAAAAAATAAAGCAAGCAGAATCTTTAATTTTACATCTAACAATTTTCAATCGGTAAACGGTCGAGCATGTGAATCATCGTTGATTTGTATGACCAGTAAAGTTGATGTTTATCGCAGTATGTAGTTGACTCAAACAAGCGCGTATTGTGGCCGAGTCATTGGAAATCAGAGGCAAAGAGATCAACTTACAGCAAAGTAAGTCGTATACTCTATCTTGATTTCTTTATCGTGCTTGTTAGTGATAATTACTAGCCTCGTTTCTGTAACTTTCTTTATCGAGAGTTTGCGCAGCTAGATTGCGTTGAAGAAGAAAAAAAAAACAAAAATCCTCCCCCCTTTGAGCAAATCCGCGGCCGCTCTAAGGATTTACGAGTTCCCAGACAAATAAGTGGTCTGGGACCAAATAATGTTAGGTCCCGAGAGTAACTTACGCACGGTCACATATGACCGTGCGTAAGCTCTCTGATTGGTCGAAACCGCACGCAAGATGCACGCAATTCAATGCTCGGGACCTAACATTATTTGGTCCCTGGGGCCGAAAAATCTTGAGACGAAATGGTACCCCTCTTACATTAGATGTATGTATGATAACGCCGTAAAGCTGTCTACTAGCATGCTCGAGCACCGTGACCATCCGAATGGCCATTTCGTCCCAAAACTTTTCGGTCACTGGCCTGAGCCCCCTATGAGAGATTCTGCTCGAGATTTATGAATACGCAGCCCTCCACCCCCTGAGCATGTCCCCTTGAAACTCACAACTTGAGTTCAGATGTTCCCACGCCACGGGCTAAAATTTAAAATGATAGTGTGAAATGCAACTTTATTGTTTTACGATACGCTCGACCCCCTTCAAAAGATTAAAGTTGTTGTTTTGAGGATACGTTTGAATCAAAATTGATAAAAATCGTAGAAACGAAGAAATTCCCCACCCATAATTCTATCTAACATGCATACGTTTTAAGGCAACCAGGTTTTGGTTATTATTTATCAAAGCGACCAATACATTTGCAGTAAGCTATAGGTACTAGCTGAGAAAAGTCTCCGGTTTCCGCGACTTGAATAATTTCGGTTTGGAAAGTAATAAACAATGTTCTCGTTACGATAACTAGACATTTTTCTTACAATCAGAGTAAGGTAAGCGCTACCATAGGTCCGTAGCCCATAAACTTCAAATCCCCCCCCCCCCCCAAGGTCCGTAGCCCATAAACTTCAAATCCCCCCCCCCCCCCCCCAAAGAAATGATACGCGATGAGATTGCAAACTGAGGTCGCACCGTTTCAAAATTTTCAAAAGTACTTTCACTAGTTTCTTTTATGTATGACTTTTCTCTATGCATTTTTCTCCTTTCACTTTGCTTGCAATCAAAGAGTGAGATCTGTGGTGACATGCAACCGTACATTCTTAACAACGATGAAAGATTCGGCTGCATCGTTTATTGAACTTTGACTCCCACCACCCAACCGACCGCCGTCAACAGCATAGTCCCGCCCCGCCCCGCCCGACCTGTAAAAAAATTATTGGCCGGCGAAAACTGTCGCTGGATACGATTTGTCGATCGTCGATTGTCAAAATTATATCCGCTGTTATCGGTCGAGTTGGGTTTTTTAACTAACCTTTTCACTTTGACCTTTTCTCGCGACGTTTTTGATTGCACCGAGCGCCCCTCGCCCCCGTACCCCCCGTTTGGAACTCCACGGTCCGCATGCATATGCAGTCAATGTGTCAAGAATGCAGAATGTGCAGCCTTTAGCGACTCGAAGAGTCCGCTTCACCTTTCAGAAGAGAAAGAAAATAAAGGCTTTCGGGTGCCAATTATGCGCTGAAATAATTGGGCCGGGTCTCTTTATCGCTCTGTCTCTCTCTATCAGTCTCCTCACTCCACCCTCTCTGAGTTTTAATAGATCCTCTTCAAATTCGTATGTCTCTTTGTGACAAGTCGTTTAAAAGGGGAAAGGAGGGCGGGGGGGAAGGGAAGGGAGGAAGAGGAGAGATATTTAACACTCCTCTCTTGCGCCGACAAATGAAATATGCTGGTCACTTAATCTTATTTCTCCGGCATCGTTGCGGGAAATGAAAAAAGGTCCATTGGACACTATTTTTACACGAGGGAGCGGTGGTCTGGTGCAGGGGAATGCAATCGCGGGTAAAGTCTCTATGCGTTGCGAAAGAATTAAAATTGATATTTGAATGGTCTAGTATGCTAGTATGCTATTAGAGTATGCAGCTATCTCTGCTTCGGTGCATCTACTTAATATGTCATGTCCACAGCAGCGTTGTCCGTGGTTCGATCTTGGCGATCAGATCGATTCCAAAGCGCAATGACTCTTTTTGAGGGCAATCGCGGCCGAAATGAGATTCGGCGAAAAGTGACCGGGGCTTTTTCGCTCTCGTCTCTCTTGTCAGCATCCTCGCGATGTTTGAGATGCAACGCGAATTCGCTGAATCCAGCCTGCATTCACCGATCAATTTATCGTTGGATACGCGGTAGAATAAGGGGGCATTCTAGATTCCATCGGACTGTGGCGGGGAGCTGGCGAAACCGAGATTATACGACATGAGCCGCCCATGGGTACCTATTTAGTAAACTTTTGCTTCAGCAATTGAGAGGATCAATCCTCGCGTAAAACCACTTTAGACGGTAAATAGACGGTATTTGAACCCGCATGGAAGATCGAATTTGATGCTGTTCTCCTGACTCCCTATGGTGCGATCTTTTTCATAATTTAAAAAAAAAAAAAAATGGTAATCGTTCGACGCACTTTGGTATGGTACAGCAGAAGCATTTTGAGTACCTATCGGATTTTGTTAAAGTAGCGGTATGCGCCTGCTTCCAAAATGCATCAAAACCCATCGATAAATCAATACCGCCTCTACTCATACCCGGCTTCTCTGTTTTGAGATCGGGGAGGTTATGTTCGTCTTGGTGTACGTAAGCTTATGGCCCGCTTATAGAGTTATCGAGTATTTTGTTGGTTTTTTGAAGTTCAATCAAAATTGGAAAAGCACGTCAGTAATGAAAGTTTTGGGCTTAGTTACTTACATAAAGTATTAAAAGACTTAAAAATCATATTTAGAGAGGATAAATCACGATTTTGAATTTCATCAACATTGCACTCTCCATAAGCTCTGTATACCAAGATGACCCTAACCTCAAAGAAGCAGCTTGGTATGTGTAGAGGCGGTATTGGATAAATGGTTGGTTAGCGCAGAGTTGAGTTTGGTACAACTCCTTGATAACCAACTGCTCACCGATGCGTTTCGATAAATTTCGGATGCAAGCGCATTGCGCACTCCGCTACTTGTCAAAATCCGATACTCAGCATGCTTCTCTATGAGATCGTCAAAAAGTGGCCAAAAGTAAAAACTTAAAAATCTCATCAATCCATCTTTGATCAACTTTCAAAACTAATTTTAACCACAGCAAACACTTATATCATGTAATTAAAATTTGAAAATGTATCTAAAAAGTTTAAAATCAAGCTTAATTCATAGGTCGAAAACGATGATTTTTGATAAATTTTATTTACGGATTTTTTGCTAATTTTTTCGACCTCAGACTATATTGCGATGTAACGACGGTGATTGCTCCCAGCGTCTGTGTTCGGTTGCACACTGCTTAAAATATAAAATTCTGTGGGGAGGGGGGGGGGACGATCCTCGGTAACCTGCAGTGGTAGTGATATTTCCATCCGCTTGAAAGACGCGACAAACTGCACCGTCCCGCGCGCTCTGAAACCATATAGCTTCTCCGCCGTTGGCCGCTAGTTAAAATGTGGTCAACTTTTCGACGATCTATGATCGTTGCGTTTAAGATTAAATCCTGAAGATCATTTCATGTATCCGACCGACCATTCCCAGCTTTCTACAATCAATATTTCGGGTCGTAACTGTGGGATAACTTTGGCCATACAAGTGAAAAAAAATCAAGAAAAACCCCCAAAACTCCCCTCAAATTTTTGCATACAGCATTTTTACGGTCATAATCGGCAAGAGCGCCTCAAATTACTACAGAGTAACTATTTACGAGCATTAAGAAAAATTCACGAGGGAGTTATGACAATTTTTCAATTTGTTTTTCGGAAACTTTGCAACACTGTAACTCGAAAAGGCTAGGCAATTTCGGACCCATGTTTGGAAAAGAAAGGTCTTATTTTGGCCTCAAATATTTGCTTCAGAAGTTTGGCACATACGTTTTATTACACCCTTTATTCTTTGTATTGCATGCGATGACTATATCAGCTGTACTCAGTTGGTGCGCGAGTGCAATGGTGGACCGCTCCGAACTTAAAGTTAAGTTTTCTCCGGCGCGGGAGGGAATATCAGTTTTTCTGACAATATCATGGTTTTTATCGGAGGGTACAATTCTCCATAAATTGTTGGCTTGAGCAATGCGGCAACAACGGGCTCTCTCCATTTAAACTCATGTTAAAAACCTGAGTAAAATCGATCCTTAGGGGGGCAATGGAATCTTCAAGAAATCGATACATTTGCGTAGGCTCAAATGGCTAAAATCATGTTTGCCAATTTGCATGAGCCACCTTTGGTTCCAGGATTGTCAATTTGCCTTAAGCCCCATCTTAAATCACGAAGAATCTTCCCAGTTTTCAAATGTGAGTAGAAGGTGTTTCTACTCTGAAATGAATGTAAAGAAAAACAAATTTCAGGGAGGGGGTGGGCTAGTTGGGGTTGGATACACAGGAAGTATAGGAAGCTACAGCAAAAGGGAAAAAATTGGGGATCTCATTTGAGGGGGTCGCGCCCACCCGCGTTGACACCTCATGAGACGTGAAACAAATGCGAGTTAATGTGCTTCGGGGTTCTCGCGCAGTGACATGCTAACGAATGATAAAACCGACTAGTCAAGTCGGCTTCTATGGCAAACGATTAACATGAGTTGAATCACCTTTTCGCCTTGAAAAGATCATGAATTCATCGAGAACCCTGCGCGGCGGCTGACGGCCGTCTTCTGTCTCGCCGTCTCTACTCTCCTCGGCCGACCGATACGACGCGACGCGACGCGGGACTCGCGGCCGCTCGCGCCCGCTCAACGTTACGAATTTGGCGATTTTTCAACCGACGCAAGTTTTCCTCATCTCGCGAGCATAGCAACACACAGAAGGATAACAATTTTTCGACGAAGAGAGGAAAAGGAAGTTTTAACTATTCGAGAGTAACTCACGCTTAGGCCTCTAGCGTTCGATTTACAGTTCAACCGTTTCGTCTGTCTGGACGGAGGACACAATCAGACAGAGAGAGGGAGAGGGAGAGTGAGAGGAAGGGAATGGGAATGGGAGAGGGAGCAGAGTGTCTGGCATTGGTAGTTTGCTCTATTTGGCAACCATGGTTTTTGCCATTTGGAGCTATGCTAAAGAATCGATTTCCCAGGGATTCAGTGAATTTCCTGAAGATTGTATTTTACTTAGGTTTAAATGAGGGTGAATCCTTTGATTGCCACATTGCACGAGCCGCTACTGGCACTGGCACTGGTGTCTAGCAATTTTAAACTTTCGAAGTCCGTAATTGTTCCCTGATCATCTGTGATAACGTTCGAGCTTTCCATGATGTGAAATCATCTCGCTCTAGAAATTAAAACAATTGAAAACTCAGCTTCATCAAATTGGACCTCTTGAAGCACATTAATACACCGATTTGATTCCCAAACTGGCGAATGAGCCAAACCTGGTAATTTTATGCATTCCCTGTCATGGAATCTTCCCTGACAATCCCAGGGTTTTCAGGGTTTCTAATGTTGGACACCATGGATAGGGATAGAATTGGCTCGACGAATTTACACAGGACTTAATTTTTTTTTAGGCGTGGAAAATGAGACCCTGAAAATTTGAGGGGTCTCCTCGTTCGTTTTATTTTTGAAATCTTCTATCTTTTTATCGGTCGAAAAATCGAAATCGGTCAAGTGCTCCAATTTATTGTGATACTTCAAAGGCAGACGCGTAAAAACTCCGTCTAAGGTCTACTTTACTTTCCATCTATCGATGAGCAATGTAGAGTGCTTGTAATAAGAGAGCACTTTCACAGACTTGTCTGTTAACATTAACCAGCCAGGCCGGCCGTTATCAGCGAAAACGGCGCCCTTGCTCTAAAGAGTGGAAAGTTGAGCGACTCGAGTCAAAATTGTTCTCATAAGATTTTCTTTGAGTGTTTCTACATAGGTACTTAAGCTTTCAATTTATATATATATATATATATATATATATATATATATATATATATATATATATATATATATATATATATATATATATATATATATATATATATATATATATATATATATATATATATATATATATATATATATATATATATATATATATTTTTTTTTTTTTTTATCTAAACAAATGCGTCCTATGAGAGAAATCTACCATTGTTTATTACCTCCTGTTCGAACCCATGCAAAAGGATCGACTATTTTTGAGTATCATGTGAGCCCCCTTAGAATTGGTATCGACATATAGTTTTATGATTGTTTTATTTAGAAGAGAAATCGATACTTTTGTAGTATCGCAATTTCCGATACCCTTCTTGATGGCTTATTTTTCCACGAAAATTGTTAAATCGAACCTAATAAAAGACGACATTGGAGACGTGTTAGTTATCGTTTTTCTTGCCCCGTTTATGGATTTAGGATCGAAGCTTTTTAGGAGTCAATGTCTTGAAAGAGGAACTGAAGCCTGAAAACGTGCAAAAATTGGTGAAAATTCAAAGAGTTTGTCCCTCCTTGGAATTTTGCGTGGTGGCCATTTGACCCTTTGATCTTTCTCGGAAATGTCTTTGCCGGTCTGCAGAGCCGGATTAATCTTACAGGCTAAATGTTCATTTGCGCCCCTGGACGATCCGTGGGTTCGAAAGCGAGGGGCCTTGAAAAATTGGAAATACTTTTTTCGTTTCGTCTTTTGCTTCTCTACCATTTTTGAGGCCTTTCCCATATTATGGTGTTTTTTCCGCTTCAATAAGGAAGGTCCCCGAAAATTTTGCGCCCCTTAAAATATTGCGCTCTAGGCTACAGCCTAATCAGCCTTATGGTTAATCCAGCCCTGCCGGTCTGGCTTCCATGGTACAGTGATTCTCCGAAGCAGTTGTTCAGGTAGAATCAGTGTTTTTTTTCTAAATTTCTGAGGAGTCAAAGTTCGTAGCTCAGCTTTAATGTGATATATCTTGCCCAAGACGTGGAGGTCTTAATCACGTTTCAGTCTATTAAAGAGCCTATTTTTTTCGGCTTGATCAGAGGTACGCTATCACCTCTTTTTGAACTACCTATCTTTTCAAAGGGCAAAAGCCAGCTCTAAATGTTCCTCGCCGGCTAGCGTACGAATCACGCTTGTCCAGTGACGGATCGTGCATTTTGGCAATAATATTTCCCTTTATTTGAATCTATGAGCAGCGATTGATTGTCTGTGAAGCGATGCTATCGATTCGATTGTTTTACAATTTTTTTTTTTTTTTTTTTTTTAGGTTTAAACAAAGTACCTACGTCGGTACCCATGGAGTTGCCAGGTTTAGCCGATATACTCAACAGATTTCTTACAAGACTTCAGACTTAGAATCAAATCTAAAGCTAGTGGTTTTGGGGCACCTTAAACTCGCGCTGTCTCGCCATTGATCACAGCAGAATACTTGAGCTATCGAATAGTTCATGTAACATAAAAAAAGTTGGGGTAGCCGGGTACGCGTCTTTGATTATGTTAAATCCGATTTTATGTATGGATACCAACGTTGAGACGTCACTCGAATCAGTCAAGTTGTAAGTTGCCTTTGGAAGAGAACACTAAGAGCAAGAGAGTGACCTTAGGAAGTTCTTCGTTGGCGGAAAAATTGTAACCTCTGCGTTTCGTTATGTCGGCATCAAACTTCCAGACGCTGTAAATGAAATCGGGAAGGTGGCTTTTTTTGGGCAGGACCGGAGAACCGAGCTCGCGAGAACAGTGTCCGAGCTCCAACCGAAGTCTCCGAAACCGTGGAACACGCGCTGAGCCACGGAGCGAGTCAAGTCCCCACTGCTCATTCTGTTGAACGAGGTCGGTGATCGGCTCAGTTTCAACCACCACGTGGAGGAGTATGCCCGCGGTTTCCCAGACCGGCAAACCGTTGACCTGACCCTCTCAACAGAGCTACGTCATCGACTCCCTTTCTCCCCCCATCCGTGGCTCCCAATCCGGATCCCCCTCTGAAGCCATCTCGCGCACTCGAATGAATCAAGATGAGACATAAAAGAAGCATCGCCCCCCTCCCTTCCTCCCCAACGAACGCCGAATGCCTCGCTTATTATCTACTCAACTGAGTATTTACCTTCCTACGACGACGCCGCGCTCCGTAGCGGCGCGGCGCGGGACTCACGCCACGCGCCGCCATCGAGTCCGCATCGTTGCCCATAAATTCTTGGATATTCCCTTTTAATAAGATGATCTAGGCCCAAATTTGCTTTCTTTGTAGACGTTCTAGAAATAACCTCACTTTTTCACCAAACTTCGGATCATAGATTACACTACGCTCAAGTTGAGCTATATTGACGCGCGCCTGTACCTACTAAGACTTTGGTCTGGTGTAGAGTGTAGGTTCTTAAATCAATTCCTTTTTGAACAGGTCAGTCCGACAGCGCCGTGTTGTAATATTATATTCTGTTCCTAAAGTCGCAAAGGGATTTCGTCAAATCGGGAAATCAACTCCCAATTTCATAACACGGTTTCCTGATACGGTTACAAAGACTTCTGCGCTATCGGACTGACCAGTTTATATGGGATTTTAATCATACTCCAACAAACTGATTATTGAAAGTGCTGTTCAGTGGCGTACGCGGGAGGGGGTAGGGGTGGTTTTAAAGGGGCCAAAGCCGCCCCAGACCTCCGATTTTTAGGGGTGAACGGAAAGAGGGAAATAATTTTTAGTCAAACGCTCATCAGTGCAAGCCCCTACAAAAAAAAATCCTGCGTACGCCACTAGTGCTGTTACAATTTTAGCGATGTTATCACCGGACCGCTCGCGCCCGCCCCCTGCAAAACAAGTTGTGGACCCTGGGGCCGTAAAGAGTTGGGAATAGTTTGAAATAAGTCCAATTTTACTCAGTAGAAACTTTTATTACCCCTAGGTCATCACAATTCGAGTCGCATCCAAAAGCGTTCGTTCACACGACATGGCAAAAGTTCGGATCTATTTTGGGATTGGGCCAGGTTTGGACCAATTAGGACTTGCACCAACTGTGTTGTTTTTTTTCTCAGCCCTTAGATAATATGAATTTAATCCAAGAGCTTTGTCTTGCTCGTCATACTCTCTAGATTTATCCTACTTTTGTGGAAATTTTCCGGATGATACCGGGCGGCCTCGTGGGGTCGAAATGTTGGGGCCTTAAAAAGTTGATAAATTCCCCCTTTTTTTAAAAGAAATGAAGCCCCTATTCTACAATAAAGTGGAGGGAGGCTATCCGGCATAGCTTTAACAGCCCCATACACTCGCCGCCTATGACGCGGCCCTCGTACTTTTATGTCATGCTATGGACTAAGACGACGACGTCGACGTGACAATCGGGGTCCTGAACGACCGATACACACGGACAAAGGAAGGGAAATTTCTCGCCAACCCGAACCTAAAAATCCTCCACGCAGGTTATGCAGGTTAATCACTATACATATATCTTACTGTCTTTGTATCGATAATTCCAGGGCCTTTGGTTGAAAATTGACGTTCAAAAGCCTCCAATGCCTCACACTTTTCAGTCAAGCTTTCCTGCATCTGTACTAACGAACTGAGAACTGTATTTGTGCTCGGTTCGACACAGCATTGTCGAATGTCACTTGGCAGTTGCGTAAGAATCTAGCCGCCGAAGCGCGCCGCCGCGAGCGGCGTTGTGGGGCGTTGAGTTGAAGCATCCACAAGAGCTTTATTGTTCAGAGCATTGAACTTTGGGCCGAACTGAACCGAGCTGAGTCGGGCCGGGCCAGTCCGGGCTGGGCCAAGCCAATTGGCTGGGTTCGAAGGCGCGAAGCGAGGGTTGAAAGAGAGTGAAAAAGGACCCCGAACGTAATGTATTAGCCGCGAGAGCGACAGAGATAGAAAACCGACATCCCCCCCCCCCCCCATCGCGAATAGAAGCGTACGCGGGTACGCCTCGCTTCCAGAGAACAGGCGAAGCTTTTTCCACGTGCGGCTTTCATAAGGTTCCGATGGGCCAACCCAACCAAGAGAGCAACGCCAAGTGTTCCGAGTTGGCTAGGCACACGCCGCGCGCTTTTCGAAGGGGGTGCCTGCCGAATGCATTTTGTAGTGACGCAATCGAGTCATTCCTCCTCGCGCGGTGCGAGTACTTCCGAATGACGGACGAGGGCTTGGCCAAGAAATAAAGGGCGGGGAGGAGGAGCTATGAGCGCAGCTCAGCTCATTACGAACGCTCTTGTCCCCTCCTCGTAACTTTGGGCCTACGCGCAGCCAAGCGCGGCGCAGCTTAGAAGCGCGTGAAGAATCCCCAAACTATACGCGCATTTCAGCTCTGTAGCCCTAGCTTGCCCCCCCCCCCCTTGTGGGCTCCTGGCTGCACGTGGAGTCGAAAAACTTTCTAACTCCAATCCCGATCTCCTCAGAGCCTCACTCGCACCCGCTGCCTCACTCTTGCACTAACGTTCGGTTCCTCCTCCGCGACAGAAGTGTTGGTCAGATTTCCAGGAGTTCCGATCGTTTGCTTCCTGATTATTTGTTGTTGTTGGCAATTTATCACCGACGTGTTCATTAGTATATAGTGAAGAGTTTTCTCAAATTCGTGTTCCTAATCCGTGTCTCTTTTCGTTAAGAAAATTAGAAAGAAGAAAAAAAAAAGGTAAAAAGAAGCAAGGAAGCGCTTTTTAAATGTGTTCGGCGTGTTTCTCGGCTTGTGTTCCCCAGTTTTACCCGGTGCGCGCCAACCATGGCTGAGATTTGGGATCAGAAACAGAAAAAATGGATTAAACATTTGTGGAGTAATTTTAAACCAAATACAGTTAGCGGTAAGATAGCTTTTCCTCAGTTTTGAAAAAAATACTTCAATTTTAAAAAAAGTTAAAAAAAAAAAAAAAAAAAGTATTAAAACATGTGTTAAAATTACGTAAAAATTTTAAGGCTCCTCATCTTTGATTTACAAGAGTGAGGATTTCAAAATCAGCATGCGTTGAAAAAATAGACAAGAATGTTTTACTCAAATTGATGATAGAATTTGAATACCGAAAATTTACTGGGATAAAAAATATTCTTCAACTCGAAAATTTCTCACGCTGTCTCATCAACTTCAATAGAAATCTTTCATCATCATGATTTAAATATGGGTTACTGGCAAAATTTTCATCTTGCTCATGCATTTGTTTGAAGATTTTGAAAACTAAGCAATCAAGAACGCATTTTAAAGCCAATGCATGGTCTTACAACCCCTCAAAAATAACTTTAATTTACCTAATAATGTAGGTTTGAAGAATTTTATTCTTAGAGGGTCTCCCTTGCCCCTCTTAATGGACTCCCGTACCGGTTCATTTGATGCAAAATTATCTATTAATTGGTAGTTCAATTAACGCCGCCGCCCCCCCCCCCCAAGAATAAATTCTCAAGCGAAGGTTTACTTAAATGGAATGGAATCCGATACATCTTAATTAATTCACGAGCGGACACGAGTGAATAACGAAAAGAGTCGTCTAAGTTTTCGATCGAAACGAAGGGTTTCGTAAATTACGTCGTGTTTCGGTCGATTCATCGTTCGAAACTTCAAAAAAACTTCGAACGATCGAAAAATGTCGAATTTTGTATTGCAAGGTTGATATAGGATATTGGAATCAATACTTGAGAAAGTTAGCAAATTTCGACAGATCGAAGTTTCAAAAATTTCGATCGATCGCAACTTCGATGGTTCAAAATTTGCTGTAACTGTCGTTCTGATAGATCGATCGTTGTTTCTGTCGATCGCACACGCCTTCAATCTTCAGATCGATCGATTGTTGTTGTGGTCGATCACAAAGGTCTATAATCTTCATGCCGGCAAGCCCCATCAGAGGAGTATCAATAGCAGCCGTATTTTGTGAATTTCGATCGATTCATGTTGCCTCTTTCAAATATATTCTATGGAAACAGATCGATCTTGAGGGCAGGGTTCAATTGAAGCTTCAAATTATCAATAATCACACTTTTGCATATGAGCTGCAATTTGCATGTCAAGCAAAGTGGGGTTCAATTGGGAGAATGATGGCGATATGAACGACACTTGTCAAGAAAACTAGAAAAGTAGGTATCTACACCCGCTTTGGACATCCTTTGGGCCCTTGGCGCTTGTGATACTCTTGAAGCTCCCATTATCCGGCAACTAGCGATAAGCATCGCCAAAATATCGGTATAGAGGAACTGGCTCGGCAAAACTGGTCAAGTACACTCAGTACTCCACGATCTGTCAGTTTTAATCAAGGAACACATTTCGATAGCTGACAATGAGTCGAAAAGGTTGAGGTTTGCTGCCTCAGACAACAGAGCTTGCAATAAATTTTTTCCTGTGGTGATAAAAACCGTACACTTTTCCTACGTAAGAGGATATGGAAATCGTGCCGCTCACACCAACTGCTAAGCAACTACTATGCTATAAAATATTTTTTTTTTTTTTTTTTTTTGTTCCTTCCTTTCCCGCCAATAAATATTAATACTACTCAAGTCTCAAGGAGCTCTCTGAACTGCAAGAATCTGCGCTTGAGCTCATCTTTCGGCAAAAATGGCTCTTGTGATTTTTTTTCTCTCCTGTCAAGTACCGTTTCGTTGACGAGCTGCCGCTGACCAAGAAGGTCATGAGGACTTACTCGGTTCACTTCGTAAAGAGAAAAAATATAGAATACGGATCAAGCAAGGAACTGTAACCGCTTAGACTCCAAAGAAATATGAGGTATCGAAATCCGATTTTCATTAAACATCGAATGTCAAGTGCTCAAGGTACATACTTACCTATGTGAAATCAATTATGGTATCGGAATCAGGATAACTGAGCAGGAGAGTTTCTATAACCCGTGGGGGGAGGGGGGGGGGGGGTTGTCAAAAAGGACGAGTTGATATCGAAGCTTGCCAGAAATACCGAAGGTTTTACCACAGTATACTTATCTTTCACAGTAGCGAAACTCAATGTTAGAAAATCGGCAAATGCACCCTGGTGGTCGGAGGATAACACTAACATCTTCCATTTGATTTGCATTAGACGCGACGGTGGCGCCCCCAAATAGTCGGAGGATAAAAACTCAATTTTCCCATTGGATTACATTGAGCAACGACATTTGCCAAACCGCTCATATAGAGTTTCGCTACTGTATAGGATGAGTATACTGTGGTTATACTTTGAGCTGTTCACCGCGAGTGTCACAGTAATATTATTGCGAAAACGCAATTTATGGTAAGACGCGACGGACGGTCGCGGCCGGTGAGAAACCCCAAAGCATGGAAAATAGAGACAGTGCAAACTCTGAAAGAGTCTGAAGCCATGAAAGAAGCCAGAAATTATTGCAAAAATGTCAAAATTTGATGCCAAATATGATTGACGTATCAAATCAATCGATTTCCGACCAAAAACGATTAAACGGGCCTAGATCCATGAATAACAGGTCAGTTAGCTAGATAGGTACTGTAAATAATCTTTGAGCGCCTCTCGGGAAAAAGAGACTTGTAAATCAATTGGGGGATTGGACCAAACTAGAAAACGATGTGCCACTCTTACATTGGGCCAATGGAACTAAGCTCAAAGATTACAGCGCTATACCGGATTGACTTATTATTAATGGATCTTGTAAAGGGGTGGGTAATCAAAATGTCAAGTAATAAACTATTGAGTATTGAATGATTCTTTTATTCGCTTTAATCCCGGAGTTGTATCAACGCTAGCTCGCCCAAAATTTAGAGGGTAGTTAAGTATTCGTATTCCATGGAGTCTATTTTGCCTATCCCTCTAATTGAAGGCGTTCGCTGGCCGAAACACTAGGCCTGTGCGATGTCTCGTTCGGTCCATCGAAGTCGCTTCGATGTCGATTTCCAAAATCGGAGCGATGTATCGAAACATCGAAAAATCGACAAATATCGAAACATCGATCCACATCGAAACATCGATCTACATCGAAACATCGCAACATCGATCGTTATCGAATCGTTCATTTACATAGAAACATCGATCTGCATAAAAGCATACATTTACACAAAAATACCGTGACGTCAACAAAATGATTAAAAAAAAAAATGTCAAGCATTGGATTTTTTAATGCCGTATTTCTTTATTTTTATTTTAAAAATAGTCGGAACAGTGACCAACATGACCCTTTGGTCGGAAAATTGAAACCTTATTCGATAATCCCACCCTCCGCATTAATCGCGTTCTGGATTGATCTGCGTCGATAGTGATTGATACTTCACTGTCGATCGAAAGGAATCGATGTTTCGATATGGATCGAAATTGCAATGTTTCGATGTGTATCGATGTATCGATGTTTCGATGCATCTCATGAGACATCGAACCGCGGTCGATGTCCCTTAAACATCGAACATCTCACAATCCTACGAAACACTTGCTTTCGTCAACAATTTGCGATTATGTTTTTGCATTTTGCTGTCTTTGAGAAATTGTGTGAGCTTGGTCGAGTTAAGAAAACGAATATATTCGGGCGTGCATCGGAAGGGTTAAGCAAACGCAACAACGTTTACGGTGACTTTTTAATACAGCGAGAAAATTGCTCCTCCGATGAATTTAAACGCGTTCTCCTATCAACACGCTATCTTGTTTTATAGAAGTATGCAAAATTGTATAGTTACGTATTGAAGGCGGAAGTGAGAATAATCGATTCCTGGGTTCTGCTTTTCGCTACTAAGTTATGCTTTCTTTCTTAAAGCCTCAAAACGTCGTAACTGAAGTCAGCGGCTATAGCCAACAATACACACTCATCCATTGCAACTGTGTTGAAACTCGTTCCAAACGCAAACTCTTCTCTCTCTCTCTCTCTCTCTCTCTCTCTCTCTCTCTCTCTCTCTCTCTCTCTCTCTCTCTCTCTCTCTCCCTCATAATTAACTATCTCATGCTAGTGTCGAATTTCGTATGCGGGGCCTTGTTTCACGACATTTTCTGCTGCAAATCGCAATGGAAAGACTCGAGAAGTTCATTTCTGCAAAATGAGAGTGCATAAAAAATGTTTCGTAGACAATTTTAGCGATGAGAAGGGATGAAGAGGTCTCGTGAGAATGAGAGAGATGGAACTCTCAACGAACTTTCATACCGGATGATGAAATCACTAAAACCGCCTTTTGATTCAAATTTCATGCGCTCTGTTTCTGAAATATATTTTCCATATTTTTCTGACGCGTGTGACACATTATTACTTCCTAGAGGTCTGGGTTTGGGTGATAATCTCTTGGCTGCATTTTATTAACGCGGGAAATTGGAAACAATAACGGTCTACGCGCCGTCTGTCTGGGGGAGAGGAATGACGAGGGGGATGTCATTAACGTGGCCGTGGAGGGGGGGGGGGTTGGTTGTTAATTCTGAATCCTTAAATTGCGATGGTACATACTTCTCTCTGACACATAGGTACAGGTATTGGTGTTTTCCAAAGGGAACGTAATTGCATACCTTGCTCATTGAAGGCGTTGTTTATGAATTTAATATCATTAGGTCTGAACGCTTAATTTCAGGGGTAAAGGGGGTGTCTCTGCGTGGAGAACCCATTTCCCCCTCTTGTCTCTTTCAGTTTCCGAATTTTAACGTTCATATTACTCTTTCATTTTCTTCTCTCAGCCTCTCGTTCTGCTATCATGCCGGCCTCATCAAATTCAAGCGTCATGTAATTATATATATATTTTTTTTAGATGTCAAAAATATGCTTTTTTGCTCTTCATTTTTACTAATTAAAATTTTTTCGTTTCTCATCTGTTTCAGAAAGTCTGTGGGGTCGAGTTTCCGAGATGGTAGGACTTTTCGGAGAGGAAATCACTCCAACCCCAGAGGAAAGGAGAGAGGCTGTTCCTGTGGGCACCGACTGTACCCTTAGCCCTGTCAAACGACTGGTATGTTCGCCAGATTTACCCGTCTTCTCTCTTCCAACCAACAACATTGAGGAGGCAGCCGTAGATTCCAGCACTCCAACAACGACTGAAAGACAATTCACTTGTTCATTCTGTAATAAGACTTTTGCGCAAAAGAACACTTACCAAAATCACCTTCGCTCGCACGGTAAGGAAGGTGAAGACCCATACCAGTGTAACTACTGTGGTAAGACTTTTGCCGTCCCTGCAAGACTGACTAGACATTATAGAACTCATACGGGTGAAAAACCATACCAATGTGAATATTGTAACAAATCGTTCTCTGTCAAGGAGAATCTAAGCGTTCACCGTCGCATTCACACCAAGGAGCGTCCTTACAAATGCGATATCTGTGAGCGAGCTTTCGAGCACAGTGGTAAATTGCACAGGCATATGCGGATTCATACCGGTGAACGACCGCACAAGTGTAGCATTTGCAATAAAACTTTTATCCAGAGTGGTCAGCTTGTCATCCACATGCGAACGCACACAGGTGAAAAACCTTACGTGTGCAAGTCATGCGGCAAAGGTTTCACTTGCTCAAAGCAACTTAAAGTCCACACACGGACGCACACTGGAGAAAAACCCTACTCATGCGACATTTGTGGAAAATCCTTTGGGTATAACCACGTTCTCAAGCTCCACCAAGTGGCGCATTATGGTGAAAAAGTTTATAAGTGTACTATTTGTCATGAGACTTTCACATCTAAGAAAACTATGGAAGGGCACATAAAGAGCCATTCAGAGCCTGCGACAAGTGTTGTTGTCCGGTCAGGAGCAGAGGCTGAACTTTCATCAAGCAGTGACAAAGAGAACAAAATTGAGAACGAGCCAGGAGTTCAAAGTGTTACAGAGCTGACTCCTGTTCAAATCGGTCAGACTCCTCATCCGATCCAAGCTGCCCGCACTCCTGACCACCTTCATACGGTCCAAACCACCATCCACCATTCATCTACCCCTTCATCTTCCCCTATTCAATTTTCACCTCCGGCTCCAAGTTCATCGCAACCTCTTTTTAAAGATTTTTGTCACTATATGAAGCAATCAGCTCCAATATCCGGTTTAAACCCGGCACTCCTAGCTGCAGCTGCGGTTGCCTCCGCTTCAGAGAACCGTACCTCTGAATCTGAAGAGGAGAGCAAAAAATTCTGGCTAAATTACTATCAACAAGAACCAGTGTCCTCTAGTCGTAATTCAAGTCCGGTCATGGCGGTTCAATCGTTGCCAGTGACAGAGCCGTCCGTCTACCTTATTCCAGATTCTTTGATGTCACTAACTAAACCAAACTTTGGCAACAATCTCAGACTACCTCCGGCACCTGTTTCGTTTCGGGAATCATCTCCGATTCTGATAAATCTGCACTCGGGTGATGTTCCTCCGTTGTCGAATAATGCCCTAACAATTGTGCCATCGCCACTTCAGGATCCAGTAGACCTACGCTCATGTAAGGAGGAACTCAGTTTACCACCCAGAAAGCGATCCAAAATGATTTTAAAATCGATGGAAAGCGCTGAAGTTGAAGTATCATCAGTGCGCTACAATTCAGTCATTCACTACGCCAAAGCGTCTTAGTGTCTTCAAGGCGCAGTTTAACGAGTTAACTGTGATAATTTTGGATTTTTTTTTTTAAATTTTTTTTTATTAAATTATTCATTCTCCAAGAAAATCTAGATGAATATAAAGACTCTGTAGAAGTGTTATAGCTTCTACAATGGGTGTCCTTTTTTCCCCCCCCTAAAAAATTGAAGAAAGGCGCTAGAGAATAGCGCGTTTTCAAATGACCCATTGTGGGTGTTGATTCGACTGAGAGATTTAAGTGCAATAATTCCTATTACTTTAAACTACCTGTAAATAGTTTATCTAGAATATTCCCTTTCTTTCTTTTTCCTGTGAAAAGAAAATTTTTTTTTACTAAAAATTTTGTCTAAATGAGATTATTTTAATTAGGCATATTCTGTTACTCTTCACCAGCAATAGGCTTTTAGTGTTAATCTATTGGCAAAGTTGGGCTCAGAAAAAAAAGTCGAAATTTTCCTGCCTGAGTGCAATAAAAAATTTAACTTCTTTTCGTCCTTTTTCAATTTCTTAGGACATAATTTATTCTAAAACTTTAGGGGCAAAATATTTAAATGGACAATATTTGTGAAAGGTCAACAACCGTTAGGACATTTCGGTTGTGGTCTATAAAATTTGGACGAACTGTCCTGAAACTGTTTTAGCACAAATGAGGCTTCTTAGAAGACCACACAAAAAATGTGAACTAAGAGCAATCAAGAGTAAGTCTTCGTAAAATAACTACAAACCATGAAATACTCAAGTTTTTGTAATTAATTCTGTCTTCTGTAATGACCACAATTTCCGCTTTTGGAACTTGAATCAACTGTTTCAGTTTTTATTTGTTTATTTCAGTTCGTTGTTATTGAGAAGTTTTTTTTTTTTAATTTTTGCTTCATTATTTTACTGCAAGTATCCAATGGCTGAGTTTTTTTTTCTCAATTTGTGTAAAAACGATTATTATGATTAATAGAAAAGCTACCTACTGTATTTGAAAATGTCATTTTTTTAACTCTCAAATCTGAGAGTTTACTTCTGTTACTCAACTTAAACACAACCCTTCAAGAAAGTTCTTTATGCTTGAGAAAAATTTTGTCTTGGACTTTTAAAAGAGATTTATTACTTATCTTTAAAGTTGAGGCAGTATGGAATTTCGATAGATGTTTTTCACTCCCCAAAATTAGATTTCCCAAAAATGGAATGTCAAGACAAGTCATGAAACTAGCCATATTTTAACATCCAAATTGATGCCAAAACCAATTCTTATTTTCTGTCCGACAATTGAACCCTTGCAGAATAGATGTGATAGAAAAAGCTTTCCCCATATTCCATAGTGGAATTTCAATATTTAACTTTCACATCTATTTGCCTCCAGGCAGAAATTGGTCCTAAATGGGAGAGACAGGTCCATTAATGCCCAGTACCAAATGACAATCAATTTAATGCACTGAAGTATTGAACTTAAATTTACCTCTTTTATCTGTCATTAGCAAATTTAGTCAATTGCAATGCTGAAACATGACATTTTTTCTAGACCAACAGTAGTAACATCGATGCAGGTTTCAAGCCATTTTTTTTTTTTTTTTTTTTTTACAGCTCACTTTTGCCTTTAGTCCCAGGAAAATTCCCAGATTAGAAAAACATATCCATTAGACAGATGCATATTGGATACTTAAAGAGGTTAAATTTTTTCAAACATAAACAAGTTTAGCAATTTTCTGAAAACCCAATATTTTTAAGATTAAGCATCAAAATTCTCATGTATCTTTAAAGCCCCTCGTGAACTAATTGACTGATAGCTCAATATTGTAAAAGCACTGTCCTAATTTGAGTTTAATTCATAAGAAAGCAAAGATTTTTGCATTTATTAATTATTGCTCACAATTTATAACTTTTAAGATAATTATTTTCTTTCATCTCTTTTCCTTTTCTAAATAATGATACATACTAATTTAACATTAGTAATAAATCAATATTGCAGCCAAGTTCCTTAATTCATCTCATTAGTTCAAAATTGTTTTCCTTTTGATAATAAAATTGATCTCATGATAGTTTGAAAATTGATAAAACCTCCTTCAATCTTATTATTTAACTCAGGGGTCAAATGAAACTAGACAAAAAGAAAAACAAAAGAATGTTAAATTCAGCATGAACTTCCATAGTCTTTGAATAAAACAAAAAACAAAAAATGCACATAGCTAATTCAGGACTTTTACCAGTCAACTTCGATGCCCTGTTCAAATGCTTCTAAAACTTAAAGTTCCCAGACCACTGTACCAGTTTTATTAGAGCTACAATATTGCAAAAGAGGTAAACCACAGATTATTTCAAAGATCAACTTTAAATATTTTATATTCTAAATTTCTGAAAAATACATTTAATGAATTAGATGTTTTCACTCAAAATGTCAACCTCTTCCAATATCAGACAGTCAGACTCGAGTCTTCATAAAATTGAAGGTCTCGCCCCTTACGAGACCAATTTTCCTCTCTCAATCTGTAGTTTTTATCTTGAAGAGGTATTTACAGCATTTTACTCTTCTGACTCACTCAATTGTTTTATTTTTTTGCTTGTAACTTTTCTAAAAAGTAAATTCATTGTCAAACTTTAAGACTCTAAAATGTGTTTTAAGTCAAAATGAAGAATAATCAAAAATGGTTTCTCTTTTAAATAAATCAACTGTCATCTCTTTTACAGAGAAAATGTTTTGAATTCATCAATGAAAAAATATTCTAAAAATAAATAATTTTCAATTTCGTGAATCATGACCAGTAGCGAAAGCTAAAATGTAAACACCACCTTTAAGCAAAAAGTCAATAGTAAAAAAGAAATATTAAATATTTTCTATAGCTCTGAAATAATGAAAACAAAAAATCTTCAAAGCTAAATATTAACAGGTATCGAAAAATACCATAGTCATATACTTATTTGCCTAGTTTTTAAGATTGTTCTCAGGAAAATGTGAAAATTGTACAAAATAATTACCTAAATATCGATTTATGGAAAATATAAAAATATAATTTTATTTAATATATTATAATTAGATATTTTTCTTCTTCTTCTTAATCCTCCAGGTAGAGAATAATTGGAGAGTAATTTTTTTAGAGTTGATCCGACTTTGAATATTTTTACTGAATGTGTAATAATGATTGTAAATATGTTTGCTTCTTTCAAAATAGTGGTTGACAACCGCAATATTCTGTTTGTTGTAGGTATCGATAGGTTAGAGATAATTTGGAACTTGAATGATTATTAGTCGCTAATTTATGAGAGGGGAGACAGTCCAAACTTCTAAGCCTCTAAGAAATTAGACGGACCATCTTTAACCGTTCGCTCGGCAGAACTTGCATACCAGAGAGCAAAATTGTCAAAAAAGTTTAAACTTCCTTAATTCAAGATTGAACGATCTTCTATTTTCAATTTTTGGCCCACAGAGTGCAGCTTTAAGGGTGCAATCATTAACAATAGTAAGAATGAGCTTTAACTTGTAATTATTGGTCCAGTCTCCAAATACAAACAAAGTTATGCCATGTGGGCAGCATTTTCTGGTATGCTCTTCCAGTCAGAGTTCAATAGGGCTCCAGGGGGTAAATAAAAATAGCAGATGGCACTGTTTAACATTAAAGATAGCAAAATTTATTATTGAAGTCCAGAGACTAACATTTGATTTATAAGTTGAAATACTGAAATGAAGTTCTTTTAATTGCCTCCTAAATATTTGGAACAGAAAAACAGAATGGAAAATTGTCCTGATTTTCTTTACAAGTAGGAGCTCTGAATAGCAGTAATGATGTCCAGATGCTCAATTTCTGAGGCTCACAACGGTTTTCCAGTTAGTGGTGGGGGACAAAAAACCAGCTAGGTAGGCCCAAATTGTTTAGGAGAGTTGATGAAATTTTGCTCTGAAAGGTTTCAAGTTACTTGAGAGACAATAATTGACGAGTTGATATTCCTCGTTGCCTCTGAAATTAGAGGACATCGTTTCACACAAGTTCCAAATTACAAAAGGCAAAGGCAGCCGTAAGCCTGAAAGCACCTCAGTACACAAAAAAAATAGCTCCTTTATTTTTCTATGTTATTGTTACTTCCTATGGAAATTACAAATTTATTGCCGAAACATTGCTAACATCGAATCATCATTCAGTGTGATGATGTTAGCACATGACAGTATTTTAGTATTTTCTTTTCTGTTACGGACAGAATTAATTATTTAAGAGAGAAAAAAATCACAACTTTTTAACCTTTTCATGAGTAGACAAGAAAGCACTCTGCTTGAATGTTGTTCCTAACAAATTTGTCTAATTTAAGCGAGACATTTACCAAGATTTTAGTTCTTTGAGAAGCCTTACGGGAAGAAAAAAATGCACAATCTTTGCAACGTCTGATGGCTCGTGTGACATTATGAATTGTTACGCCTTAATTTTTAAAGAGCACTCAAGATTAGTTGTGATGAGCAGTCAATACAAAAGCTGGCGACATTTGCCCCTAAGACACCTTAGTAATAATGTGTATGGTCTTGGAAGTATTAGCACTCATATTATTTCACTAAATTTCATGATAAGCAGTTAAAATGATGACATTAAAGCAGTCTCTCCAGTAATAAGAAGCCAGTTCAACTATAATCCAGCCAACCAGATTTGATGGTGGTTCAGTTAAATCACACTAAAGCAGTCGTACCCTTTCTTTGGATTATTAACACTTACAGATTCTCCCACAGAGAAACTGTGAAAGAATAATGAAGATCATGAAAAAATTGTTTAGAAATGTCAAAAAAACAGAAAACATTTTGGGATCAGTTACCAAAATTACATCTTCTTCTTAGTGATAGTCATTTTGGCCAAAGAGGAGTTTTAAAAAAGTTAATTTGATGACAGCAAAGAAAAGCTACAGAACATAAATACCAAAAATTAAAGAAAAATAATAAATAAATGAAGTATTTCACGAAAGGTTGAGCTCATTTCAGAAAGGACAGGGTAGAGCACAATCGCTTATCTTTGGTAAATTTTCAATTTTCATTCCTTTAAATTAAAAAAAAAAAAACTTATTTGAGACTTGACGTTGTGATTTTAAAGCACTGTAATGAAAAACCACAGCTCTCAAATTTATTTTCATTCAATTTCATCTGGATTCAAGATTACCGGTTGAGCTCTGCCTCCATTTCTGAAACAGATTCTATGGGCTGAAGTTGAACTTCATTATCTTCTAAATCGTATGTCGTTTTGATTCTTAAAGTGTTGAGTACCCAGAAAATCAGGCAGAATGGAAATTGGAATGATGGCTCCAAAACTGAAATCCTTTTTACAAAACCATAAGTTGAGTTTTTTTCTTCCCGAACATCACATAAAAAAATTGATGTTTTAAATTGTTTTCTAGCAATCAGGTTGAAAGATAAAGTGTATTTGATTCTGTTCCGCAAAATTGTGTTTCCCTTTTTTAAGCGAGACTATTTCATGTATTTTAAGACTCATTTGAAAAACTTAAAATAAACTATGACTTTCATAAAGAAAAATGTATTTTCTTTCCATTGTTTTCCTCACAACTGATACAAACTGTCAGAGCATCATCTACTTGATGACAAAAATGATCTAAAAGAGCGAAGGTTTGACAGCTAGGCTAGGAAAAATAGTAGCACACCTATTTTAGAGAGTAAATAGATAAATTGTACTAGACTTTTTTGCGACTAATTGCTTGCTTGAATGATGAAGTTAGTTAATAATTTTGAGAAAAGAGTTTACCAAAGTAAAAAGAAACAAAAAAATTATCAAAAATTCACTTTATTTTACAGATGATGTGACATCAGTTTGAATGTACAAGGAAGAAAAAAAAAAAAAAGAAGAAGATTGAAAGCTCTCTAAAAGGAAGAGCATTTAGAACCTACTCACAGAAAGTACAGACACAGAACAGCTGGATCAATTTAGATTAAATTCAACCAATTATTTTTCTTTTTAAAAGTACTTAACCAGAAGGAAGAATTGAGGTAGCATCAAAAATGAGGACCTATACATTAAGGTGAATCCATGCTGAGTTTAGTTGTGAGTTAGAGATAAGAGATGGCTCCACAGGTCAAAATTTCAAACGACTATTAACAAGATATATCACGCAAATTATGATAAAAAAGCATCCATATTGCATAGCTTATTTTCTTTGTGCTTTAATGAGTCAAAAACCATAGAAATTGGTTCAAAAAGGAAGTAAAAATTACTAAAACCGATTTCTTCCATTTCAGGCTGGTTGAGAGCCGCCATTGTCCCTCAGCTGTGCTTACCTTTTACATTCAAATCGTTTTGAGTAAATTTTACTTCTCTTCTGAGCCGATTTTTACGGTTTTGGGCCCATAGAATCAGGAGTAGTAGTCGTAGTAGTAAAGTCCAGCCACAAAAAATTAGCCACACATTATGACTGCCTTTTCATCATAATTTGCGATCGTTTCCGCAGTATACACAGTTGAAAGATGTCTCTGAGATATGGACTGGTGGCGCCATCTCTAACCCCAAATATGAAACTCAGCTTGGCATGGATTTACCTTCAGTTAATGTGTGCATGGTGTATCAGTATCAAAAAGTTAAAAACATAAAATCATTCTAAGATAATTTACATTAAGTAAGTGCACATTAGTCAGCTTTTTGAACAATCCGCTCATCATTACAGGAAGCAAAAATCACAAAATGAAAGACAAAAGAAGGAACTTCATCATGGAAAATTAGGCCAGAACCAAGTCGTAAAATCTAAAAATAAAAAAAAGAGCTGTCAAGTTAGTCACGAACGGTGGCGCATTAAGATATTCTCTGTCTTTCAACATGTATGTTAGACAAGGATGGGCAACAGACCTCTCCTTTTATCATTTTTTAATGTTTACATTCAAATAGAAAATGAGAGAGATAGAAGATATCCTTGTTGCGCCACTGGATACAGAGACACAGCTTGCCTGGCATCTACCTTGGTGAATAACTTTACTGGTATTATTTATATTTTGGTCCTTCAGTTTTATACTATACAGCTTGGTGTTGGCTTTGTTTTGTATCAAGTATTTGCTCAAATTTGAGTTAATATTGTAATTTTTATTTACCCTGATGATGGATAGAATAAGCGAGCAGATGTCCAAAAAAAGACAGTATCTTAGCCTGATTTAGTGCTTTTTTGCTTACAAAACATTAAGTTTGCTCCATACCAGAAAGTAAGATTAGGAAACCCATGAGACGTTTGGTAAGGAGCAAACCTGATTGTTCATGGGACTTTACTCCAGATAATATCTGAGGGGTGGAGCTGATAGATAGACAAATAGACCAAATATGGAGACCCGATAATTGAATTTTTGTTCCTCTCCTTGACAGCAACTGATGTGAAAACATCTTCATCTCTCAAGGTATGCAAACCTGTACGGTCCATTGCACACTCAAAAATTAAAGAGTATCCGTTCCTAGCAATCATTCATTGGCTAGAGAAAGAATTTGAAAACGCAAAATTATCCAATCTTGGCTGATAAGTGACAGACAATCAAACAAAAATTGTAACCACTGATTTCGGAGAGTTAAGTTTTAAAAAGGAATAATCTCAATATTTGTTTTTGGCTTCTACTGATAGAATTTCTTTAAAGGGGGCGTACACCCTAAAAATCGTTGTTGAGTTAAGCACGGGAATCGATAGAGGAAAGTGAGACACGAATGATGGTGAAATCCATTTCTCGAAATTCGAATTTGTTGCGGAGATACAGCCGCTGAAAGATCCGGCGCTGACGCCATCTGCTCCAACCGCACAATGCAGTACCGTTGCGCTTAGTGGGAAATGCAGCACCCACACCGTTCCCCCTCAGTTTGTGAGACTATTGGCACTCCCACATAAAAATTGCTCAGGACCAAAATTGAAGAACAGAAATTTTCTTGCCAATTATTATGTGTTATTATTTTTTCTTCAGGATTTTTTTTAACCGAGTTATGAACAAAAATGGCAAAACTGCGGACTTAATTCAAGCTTCTGACTTACCATCTTGAAATTCTCAATTCCCCGAGAATGAGAGGTTCTCAGCCAGAAAACTCATATTTGAAATTTTTATGTAATGAATCGATAGCAAATTTCACGTTCTTTAACTTTACCACTTGTACTTTTCCACCAAAAATTGACTGGTATCAAGGAAATAGGAAAAAACTACTCATGAAAGCGTGTTGGAATCCAAAAATGGTCATTATATTGTTTTCATTTGCATTTTCCAGGCTAACGGCTTACCGTAAGCAAAAAACTTAAAGAACTAAATTTGAAGAGCGTAAAATTTTCTACATGAATGGTCCATCAACAGTTTTAATAGATAAACTTTGGTTGGCTAGAGAGACGGATCTTTGTGAACGCAGAAAGTCAGAAACTCGAACAAAGTCCGCAATATTGCCGTTTTCGTTCATATCTCAGGTTAAAAAAATCCTGAAGAAAAAATAAAAACAAAGGAAATTTTCTGTTCTTCAATTTTGGTCCTTAGGAATTTTCACGTGGGAGAGCCGATAACCTAACAAACTGAGGGGGAACGGTGCGGGCGCTGTGTTTCCCATTAAGCGCAATGGTACCGCATCGTGCAGTTGGAGCAGATGACGCCAGCGCCGGATCTTTCGGCGGCTGTATCTTCGCAACGAAGTCGAATTTTGAGAAACGGATTTCACCATTGTTCACGTCTCATTTTCCTCCATCGATTAAGCTAATGTTATTTTTAGGGCGTACATCTCCTTTAACTAGTTTTAAAATATTTGACTTTGGACATGAAGCTATTACAACAGTTAAGTGATGATCAAAATTTAAAGTTGATGAAGAGTGAAACAAAACAAGTCCTTTTACATGAAAACACAGTTTGCAAAATGCTTAGTCATAATAAATCAAACCATCTGAATTCTCATCGAGACAGACAAAGGTGAAAAAGTAAACAAATTCAGTTCGATCCAAATCCAAGCAAGACTTCCTGCTTACGAAATGCAAATTTAAAAAAAACAGGGAGAGGGAGGCTTTACAGTGAAGGCTAATCCATATTTACTTTGGATTTCTGAAAAATCTTCTAACTGTAGAGAGCAAATATGCCGACAGACAATTTTTTTTCAGTTGTATCAAGAGATAGTTGAATGGTAAGGTCCTCTATAAACAAAACAGACTGTTTGGAGTGAAATTTTAAAGTAGGTACGGACAGTCTTGACAATACTTTGCAGAAATATGAATCAAACCTGGAAGTGCGAAGAAGAGGAATCCCTAAAAATCACTTATCTTTTAATAATTTTTACATGTACGGAGGGCGTGGAGGCATGCCAGGGGGTGGTGGTCCGCGCATGCCTGGGGGTCCACCCATAGGAGGAGCTCCTCTTCCCATCATAGCTGGACCAGGTGGCATTCCTGAAACAAGAGAGCAACACAGTTTTAGGATGGTAGTCTGGTTATAGGAGAAAGTAGGACCTACAGCCACAAAATATTCTGATCAGAACGGAAACTCCAATTAATTTTGAAACATTTTTTACCCTTCAGTACCTTCGGGTCCGCCATTTTGGAAAGTGAGCATTTCTGGCAATCTTTGGCAACCAGCCGTGTTGTGATTGGTTGAGCGTCAACCCTGATTGTAAATATGACCTCAGAAAGCATGTCTGCCATCTTGAGAAGTAAGCAGGCCTGGATGTCAGTTTGTGCTGATAAATTCCAAATCTTGTTTCCATTGGTTCTCATGGATGTTCCCATTCTGATTGTGTAGCATACTGTGCTACAGATAGGGTTATTAACTCGTTCCCATTCTGATTGTGTAGCATACTGTGCTACAGATAGGGTTACTAACTCCTAGTTTTCAAAAAGCTGGACTTTCTGCCAAAAAGCCAGACATTCAGGAAAATGTAATTTTGATTAAATTTCTGCTCTTAAATAACAATATTAACCGGTTTCGGTGAAAATAATTACATGGTTTGCTTCAATAAACGGAGATTCTGTTCAGCAAAAATCTAACCGGATATTCTGACGGTAGTTAACTTAAAAGTTCAACTTTTTCAGATTACCAAGAAAATTTTAAGCATAATTCGTCAATTTTACACACAGAAAGAATGAAAGAGAACACCCCGTTCTTTGTGCAGTTTAATATACCTGCAGACAGAATATGTGAGATTTCAAAATACTCATTTTCAGATTTTAGGAGTGTCAAGAGTGTGGAATTTTGACCTTAAACTCACGGCAACCTTATAAACAACTTTCAGAATTTGAGGTGAGAGCTGCCTGAAATTGGAATTATGGAAAAAAGGTGAAAACTGAGGTGAATATTCCGAAAATTTCTAAAAAAGGACCCTGCACACTCCTTCGGGGAAACAGTTTTTGACTCAATTTTGATTTTATTGCAAAATACGATTCTCTAATTGATGTTGAACTAGAGCACCAACTCAACTGCATAGGTTTTCAAAATGTTCGCGTTTCAGTTGTTCAATGGGGCTGAGTATAGAGATTGATCGCCTGCCGAAGAAGAAGGTTTGATTTGTGAATCCACAGCACTTGCTCTCAGCTTACCCTCCTTTTCCCAGCTCACCCATCATCCTGTTCATCTTTTTGGTGCCACATAGTTTACAAGTGAGTCTATGAAATTTGTAAGTAATCTTTTCCATCAAGGACAAATTGAGTAGTAACATCATTTCAGCGTAAGAATTGGGACTGTATGGCACCAACAAAGAGAATAGGGTGACAAGAGGGCTGGAGAAATGGAAGGTAAGCTGAGAGTGGGTTATGTGGATTTCGAGCCAAACCCTCTACATCAGCAGATGATCACACTCTATACTCAGCCCCATTTAATCGCTAAAATGTGAACTTCAATCATGAATACCTCAAAAACTTAAAAAATTGAGTTAGTCATGAGAAATTTTGCTCAGCATCAATTAGAGAATTACATTAAGCCCGTGCCACATCTAAACGAATGAGAAACATGAACGCTGCAAAAAAAATCTGCACCATGTATTTCAATGGAAGTGGCCACACCAGAGCGAACATGAACGTTTTGGCATTTCACAAGGGATTCAAGGACTCAAGGTGTTTCGTCATTGATATGTGACTTCCAATGATGTGATAAGTAGATTTTGACTGATGAATGTCCATGCATTGTTTAGGCTGTAAAAAACTTTATATTTCCCTGTAATAATTCAGAACCATAAATATCACAATAAACCAAGGGACGTCCCACTTCTTTTTATTGAGGAATTCAATGACATTAGAAACATCAGAAAAAATAAGAGGAGAGGTTTCAAATAGCACTCACTATAAAATGCTCACGTTTTCTGGAAAAAAACAACAAAAACTACACGGATTACAAATGGACAAAAGCGCAAAGATGTACCGTGCAGGATAATTAGTGTCGCAAGGTATGCCACACCAAAGCGAACGGTGTGGCACCGGCTTTACTTGAAAAAATTAAAAAGTGTACATCAGGAACCATTTCCCATAGGGAGTGTGCAGGGTTCTTTGTCTGACTTTCGATCGATATATTTTAATTTTTATTCAGAACACATGAGTTGCCTCTGGTTGCATACCCTCTGAAAAAATCACAGTTTTTGAGTATTTTATAAACCTGTGATCATGCAGTTCCGGCAATTGTTTCATACTGTGATAGAGCATTTTTCGCAGGCCTCAAATAGATTTCCTAAATGAGGTGATACCTATTCTTTATTTGAACTTCATTGGTCATGAGCCCCGACTTGAGGAATATTGAATTCAATAAATGCCTCTGGTTTGCTTCCAGATTAGAAAATGTGACTACAATGGTGGTAAATTTAAAATTAGTTCTTTCAAATAAAATACATACCCATCATTCCCGGTGGAGGTCCTGCCATCATAGGTGGTCGTGGCGGTCCGCCAGGCGTCATTACTTGTTGTGAGGGGCCGCCAATACCACGAACTGGACCTTGCAATCCTGTTACAATAATTGAAAATCATCAGCAAATTAAACACTAATGACTTGAACATATTTTACTTCCTCCCTCCCCCTCAAGGAGAAAAAGTAGTGACATCACGAAAAATTTGGAAGTTGGGATTTTTCCACTTCTTGGCATTGAATGTCCTGCTGAGCTCAAAAATCATAATCCCAAAAAATGTCTGACCGTCTATCTGTCTGTCTGTCTGTGACACATCATAACTTGTAACCTATTTGAGTTCATTTGCGTTCAAATTTTTCATGTCAGTGCAGGCAATACATATACCGCTTTGTCAGAGAAATGCTCGACTCACTCCATTCCAATATTGCAATTTTCAAGGGATATTTCAATTTCTCTGAGGGGTACAGCCAATAAACGCGTCCCACCACTCGCAAATCACCAGCTCTTGATGATTGGACTGTTTCTGTCTTCTTAAAAACACTGCGAATGGAGGACTACTTGGTCAGCTTGGACAGTGTGTTCTGTTCCCTTTCAGTGAAACACTCAAACTGTGCTGGCTAACCACAGTAAAAAAAAGTGGTGTTCCATTGTGCTCTGTCATGTTCAGACTAACCTTTCTAGACCTGGTGTACATTTCATTGTACACCCTGAATAACATAGAAGCTTAAAGAGAAAATAAAAAATATGATATGCATATCGTTTTATATGAGAAAATTGTGCTCAGATCAGCAATGACGGCCAAAATTCTGTCCCCGCACAAAAAGAATTTTCAGGTTTAAAAAGATTAGCCTAATGCCAATCCTACATACCAGTGATTGTAACTCAGGTCTAAGTCTAAGGAGCCATTTTGGCCAGCCAAGTCATTTTTTAGGAGCCATCAAGTATTAACAGGGGCCATTTTTTTTTTTTTTTTTTGACACAGCGCGCATAAGAAACTAGTCATATTTTTTGCGCGCGATCAACATATCAGCAAAAAACCAAACGTGCAGGAGCGTGGACTTTAATCGACGGGAGGAAAAAACCATTTTTCGGCGAAAATTTTCTTAGGCGCCAATCTTGACTGTCAACTCAATTTCTTAGGCGCCATCAACTAATTCTTAGGCGCGAATGGCACATATGAGTTACAATCACTGCTACATACTTATGAGCATCATATATTTTTGAACATACGTTGGAGAACATGAGCACTCAAGAATTAAAGTGATAACTGGAAAAGGCATTAGTATAGATAGATGGATACATAGAAGGTCTACCGCCCTTGCTGTTGGGTTAGCTCTTATACAGGTATTCCATCAAGAACGATAGACCTGTTTAACTGGAAAAGGCATAGGTATGCAATTAAATAACTTTTTCAACAATCACAGTTACAATGCTTTTACTGCCTCACCAGTAAACAAGGAAAAAAATGGATACCAAGGAATAAATGAATCTGTCGAGACAAAGAACAGCAGACGACAGTGAAAACAATACATACCGACAGGGACTGAAGTTCCAGCTGCAGGTACGCCTCTACCGGCCGCTCGGCTAATTCCTGGACCAGGAGTGGCACCTGGAATTGGTACACGAGGGATCCCTTCTTCGGGCGGGGGAGGTCCTTCAACTGTCATTGAAACTATGTTTTCACCTCGGACGAGAACGAATCCTAACACTCTTTTCTCTTCCCTTTCTGCCTGTTTTGATGATTTTGGTTTTACTCTTCTGAATTCTTCACAGTCTCCTAGGATGATATTCATGTGTTTGTCAAATGCTGTGGACAAAATAAAACAAATGAATGAAAACAAAGTTTGAAAGTTTTACACTATTTTCATCCAATGAACAGGAGTTCCGTAGTTCTTATTTTCTTTCATTTTTTAGCTGGTACGTTGGCTTAAAGGCTCTAGATCATAGCAGGCCTCTCTCGATCCTCTTGAAAACCGCCCAAATGATAAAAAGGGACCTGCTGGGCTCAGGCCTTTAGTCCAGCTAGAAATTATTTCTGGGGGGGAGGGTGGTTCCAGTGACGCCACCACTTTTCACAAATCTCATTTAACGGGTAATCTAGGGGGTATTGAATATTCCCGGGCTGAAGGGGAGTTTAGGGGTACTCCCCCGTAAAATGATGAAAATTTGATCCTCGAAAACCCAATTTCAATGGATCTTTTGGGAACATTTGAGAGAGACCCGAGTAATTATTATTGGGGTGGAGGTAAAATTTTAGCAGGTTTTGAATTTGAAAAGAAGGAAAAAAGAAAAGTTTGCAACTTAGAAATACAATTTGATGAATTTCAGAGGAAATGCACCATCTAATTTAGTACAACTGATTCAGTTTCTTTGAAGACATTAATTGAGGGAAAGCTCCAATTGGGGGGAGGAGGGGACTAGTCTAAAAAACATCCTCTAGCAAGGAGGTTGCGGGGGTCCTCCCTCAGAATTATTTTGAATTTAACCCTTATATGATAGTGGAAGGTGCACACTGATCAATACATATGCTCACATTGGAGCTACTATAGGAAACCAGTTCAAGTATTAGCAGAGGCCTATAGCTCAACGCTACTTGTCAAATCCCTATACTCAAAATACATGACTTGTCCGTTGCTATGGTGACCATCATTAAGTTTCCCATTAGCTATGGCTTTTATAAAGGCTACTTATAGACACCTTAAAAACAGGCAAGTCAACGACAGTTACTACGGCCACAGTCAAGTCTTGTGATTACAGATCTATTGCGTCACTCATAGACAGTCTAAAAGCTTGGTTTAACGCAAAAGGTAAATGATCAGCCTGGAAGCTTTCTTTACAAGTAAATCAATAGAAATTAAGGAGAAAGAAATCATGAGACAAATTATAACATAGAAGTGGCAGTGAAAGAGCCTGGAAAAATGAACTACCTTTAAAAGTTCCTATGAAAGTACGAGCATCCTGAAGAATCACTCGAATCCTATAGTTAACATGCTGCATCATTTTATTATTCTTGCTGATCGTCTGTAAAAATACAAAAATTAATAATTAGGATAAGCAAAGAGATCTGGTACTTACATTGAAACTCAGAATTGAAGAAGCAGCAGATTTAAGAAGCTTCCACGGACAGCAGAAGGCAGGAAAACGCTGACATTTGACAAGAGATAATTTGGCAAACAGACAAAAATCTAACAATTCTCAGATTTCCTGAGACTTAGTGAAAGCTTGTTCCACAAAATATGACAGATGATTGCTCGCCTGGTTTCCTGCACCGTAGCTTAACTCGCATCTCTGCACATCAAAGTCAGTGCATTCAGTTGAGATGCAAGCTTGCCCGCTGCTCCGTAAACAAGTCAATCAGTAGTCATCTGCTGACTCTCAATTCAGTTACATTAAGTAATTCATTTAAATGTAGAATGTAAGCACAGAGCTGCAGAACAATGGCCTGAGAGATCTGGAACTGAATTTAACGATCATCGTAAGAACAGCGCTCGGAGTGTACCTACCGTACATAATATAGCTTGTTGATCAGAAAAATTGCTGCTTATAGTTCTTGGTTTACTGGTGCAAATGGCCGTTTGTTAGTTAGTCTTCAGCGTCAATCAACATGAACACTACTGGAGGTTGTTTCAAGAAAGTTGGCTGCTGACAGAATAGATGGGATTGTTTACTGCACAGAGACGAGTTTGCGCAGTGAGCCGCATGATCTGTCATCAGTCTTCTTTCGAGAAACGAGCTCTACTTACACGAGAACTAAGCTCAGCATACAGCACCACCTCGACTACGCAAGAACTTTCAGAACAGTCAGAAGCCAACTAATTATAAATGACACTTCTTCTTCAACAGATTCTTGACTAATCCTACTGACAAGCATGGGGCTTGACTCATGGAGTCCTTGCTATCGTCTCTTGTAAGAGCTCAGTGAGCTTAAAGATTGAGTTCAATGATGTAGTGTGGTCGGATTATCTTCAGAGTGGCATATTATTGCAAATATAATGGAAGACTAATGAATAAGAAGAAAGTGACAGATAAATGTTGAGGAGTTGATGGCTCTAATAATCAGCATGGTTGCAGGGTTACCCGGTTACAGCGGCATCCTGGTTGTCCTTTACAAACACGGTTAATTTTGTTGCGAGAATGACATGAAAGTATGAGAGATAGAGGGTTGAATACTTACCATTTTGAAGGCTTCTTTCCTACACTCTTATCACGGAAAAACTTGACAAATTAAAACGGTAATAAACGTTCGCGGTACAAGAGCGTCAGGAGCCCGATATTTATGATTTTTACGTTTGGTCGAGATCAAAGATTACAAAGCCTTAGTAATCTCTGTTTTTTTCATATGTTTTTCTTCTTCGCAGTCTTCACATCGGTGTCACCGTTGATCGGAGCCCGAACAACACCAAAAGCTCCGTTGAGACACATATGGCGGTAAATTCGAACATAAAAGTTGTATGACGATTGTGCGTTCTACATTATAGTCGCGTTTAGATAATGATTCGTGTTTTTTTTGTGGTTATTATTGAAAATTGGAACTGTGAGACTTTAAGGGCTCGAGATGTAAGTTCTACCAACGATAAGGAGATTATCACAATACTAAGTGCCAAGATAAATCTACCAATGATAATTAATGCCAATTGGTTATTCTGGGGGGGGGGGGGAGAGACGCATTTGTATCACAATGGAAGCCTCGAAATTAGTTTTTAATTGAAGCTTCTCTAAAACTGTTTTTAGGTTAGTACCTTTGAACCTCTTGGGCCAGTTACTTCTTAAAAAGTTTTCAAGAGAAAATTTTGAGAATTTAAACCTGTCAGAAGTTGGTTTGCAGTTCTTCCAAACCTTCCAGATCCCTTATTTCTGGATTGCCTTGCTTAGAAAGAGTTGAAGATTCAAGCTTCTCATCAGGAGAGCTATTATTCTGTTTCTTTGGACCTAAGTATAATGCAGTTGTGCTTTTCTTACAAAGAGCACATCTGGTGTTGAGAGATTTTCTTTCACAATACCGCTTCAAAGGGTTTTAGTTGGAATATCACTGAAATCCACAACCAACGCGAGAGGAGGCTAGGTTTCTAGGAAAGGGGGAAGATAAAGATTTGGCCACCTTTTAAAGAAATATTCTGTTTTGTCGCCCTCTGGTGGAAATTAGAATTATGAACTTTATTTTTCTTTTTGTTTTTCCACCATCATTTAGCCACCCTAGAAAAGAGCCCCCCCCTCAAATCCACTCCTGATTGAGCCAAACATCTGGATTTTTCTTTAAGATATACTATGATACCACAGTGTCCATAGTACTGTTAGAACCGTGTTTCCCATTAATTTCCTGTTGCCTCTAATGCCCCTCTCACGGACTAATATCGCATAGTAGGCATGTAAATTTAGACTTGCCTATAAATTTAGGCTGGAGACCTCCAGATCTTCAGTCTTAATTTCGGAAATTCAGATTTTCAAGGCCCTATACCTACTGACCGTGCGTCTCTATTTTTAAAACCATTAATCTAATTCAATTTTTCATCAAATTGAATGATTTTTTTTTTTTTTTTAATTATTTTTTTATTAAAACAGTACATATGGATACAGTATCGAGGAGTTTTCAACCCCCCACTTGCAATCATAATTGCAAGTAGGTATAGTACGGTGTACATTACAATTTAATAGCGGCGGCTCGTGCAATGTGGCAACACCGTATTCTCTCCATTTAAACATATGTAAAACAATCGACCTTGAGGAGGAGCAATTGCATCCAGGGCCGTAGCTACACCTCTGGGGGCCCCGGGGCAAGATGCATTTTGGGGGCCCCCCAAAAATTGGGTAAGGTGACTGCGGATGTGGGTGGGGGGAGCCCGGAGCTCCCTCTAAAGTAGGGTCTGGGGGTCCTCCCGTCAGAAAATGTTGCAAATTTAATCACTCAAAGGTGCACTTTGGAGCAATTTTTGGACACGAAAAACGAATATATATTAAACTTATTTATACCGTAAGTTGAGCGAAAATTTAGGCTACCAGCATGAAGCCGACATTCCCTTTCTATTATAACCATAATAAGAAAACTTCAGCTCTTTTTAACTTTTAAAATTATAAATATATACATGTATGTGCTGTCTTGTGGATATTATTATTTTTCTTTTTTTTCACTGCTTGCTCCTAAAAAAAAACAGCCTACCCAGTACCCAAGGATCGTGGCAAGGAAGCATTTAAAAAGTGGTGCAGCTTGAGATTATTTTGGGAGGGGGGTGGTTAAGTGATGCTTTCTCTTTTTTCACTCCCATGTACCGGGGGGTCTGGGGCGTATGGAATACCCCTCAGACTTACGGGGGCTTCGGGGGTCCTCCCCCGAAAAAATTTGAAATTTGACATCTTGAAAGCGAAGATTTAATGGGTTTTCTGTGTTTAATTTGAGAGTGAACCGAGAAAACATTTTTTGGGTGGAAATAAACTTTTAGCCAAATTTTATTTAGAAAGAGGTTTTCCAGATAGAAGTTTCCAAAAAATTCTTACACAGGCTAACATGGGGACTGGGGCCCCCGTGCCCTATATGCCAATGCCAGTTATGTAGATATAAGGTCCCTGCAGATCTCACATTGCGGTGGGCCCCCAAACCCTCTGAGGCCCCTGCTCCAAAAAAAAAAAGATTCTACTTAGGCAAATACGAGAGGCATTATTAACTTAACTGTTATTAAAGAGAGGGGCCCTGAAATTATCAAGCACGTAGCTGAATTGAATTGCAACAGAAACCGATGTAAACAGTGGGCTTTTTTAAGGATCGGAACGACAGTATATTTACTGACACAGCACAAAAAAAAAAAAAAAAATCCGTTGGGGGCCCCGGGGCAATGCCCCGCTTGCCCTATGGTAGCTACGGCCCTGATTGCATCCCCAAGATATTGATACTTTTGCATAGGTTTAAACGACAAACAAGCATGATTGTCAAATTGCATGAGCCGCCACTGCAATTTAAGTAGACTGCAATTCTGTTTCCTTACGTACGTACACTTAGGGGCAAAACAAACGTCAGACAACTTCTTAAATTTTGGGTTGGATAGGCCACCTGGGGGTTAATTCTGCTCTTTTGGACCAGCCAATTTTGGGCCGATCATTTAATTCATCGTTAAACCGATCGTTAAGACTGTGTATAAGTGATTCTATTCGTCGAATACTGTAAAACTTAGCTGTTGCTATGGTAACCATTGTTAGAGTGTCCGTTTTTTAAAGTTTACTCGTGAATAGCCTTTATAAAACGTGACTCTTAACGATGGTTACCATAGCAACAGCCAAGTTTTACAATTTTCGACCAATAGCATCACTCGTAGACAGTTTTAACGATCGGTTTAACGATATAGTAAATGATCGGTCTGCAGACAAGACAAGATAGCAAGAATCGACCAATCCCATTGGTTTAAACGGCATCACATGACAGATTTTGAAACATTTAATAGACGGAGGCGTACATTTTTTTGAAATGAATGACTCGAACGACTTCAAATCTATTACGTGACGCTGTTTAAACCAATGGGAATGATCGATCCCCGCTATGTCATCTCGTTTTGTCAAATAGAGCAGAATCAGCTCCTTGCAATCCTTAAATTCACTAAGACAAGTACATATGGTAGACTACCTTCAGGAGACAACTGACATTCTTTTTGTCCTTATCTGAATCGTAGAATTCGGCTCTGATTAGTAGCGTAGCATGCAATTTGGCAACGTTGCAATTCTTCCATTTAAACCCATAAAAAAGATTGGACTATTGAGTGTTCGGTGGACACCTTCGCATTCGAACCTTTACATTGGTTTCAATGGTCACAGTACATTGTTGCCACACTGCACGCTACGTCACTGGCTCTGAAGTGTAATATTAATGAATAAATAAATAAATAAATAAATAAATATATTAATAAATAAATTTCATTCACATTTTGAAGGCTTCCTCCTAAGCTGTCCCCAAAAGCGAATCATGGAATTTATCTTCCTCTCTCCTCCCATGTGGACACATATGTCAGAAAAGGATAGAGATAGGGGCTAAAGTCACCTAAATCGTGAGGACATCTTCAATCCTTTTTTAAAAAGAATTCCATTGGTCAGTGAAGGAGTAAGACAAATTCCTGGATCCGTCTGTCTCCCCTTTTTAACTAATCATAGGCTCAAACATGCGATTTCTAATTTCTTTGCACCAAGAATGAAGAAATGGGAAATCCTTCTTAATTTATTAACGTCCATATAATTATCCTCCGTTCCATAACATTTTAAGAAAATGAAGTTGGAGAGGGTGATAAGGAAATTGGGGAGATTCGAGCACGAATGATCAGAAAACAAAGTTAAATGTAAGGCTGCATTATTATTCAATACCATTAACCAAACAAAATTAACTTAAAAAGTAAAAGAACAACAACTGGTAACAGAGTTGTGGTTCACAACTGCGGCAGGTACTTGAACGTGGTTCCATTCCTTAAATAACTGACTTTGACAATTTGTTCCTTTCAATTTTAATTTTCTCTTTCAAACATTCTCTGGAGATAAAGAATAATTAGTTAATTAGTTTGATATAACTGTTTTCATTGAATCTAGTTTGTAACATGCAACAAAAACAATTTTTTTAGGTACCTAAACATTTTTAATTTGACAAAATATTTTGTGGAAATACTTCACTACAGAAACTTTTGGGTGAAGAATTTGTCAAATTTCATATTTTATGTCTACAAGGGATATTTTTCCTTGTGACCAGAATATTCTGATAATAATTATAACTTTACTCTCTTAATTTCTAGGATTCAATTCAAAATTTATAAAATTTAATCTCAGTTATTTATGTACAAGCAGAGCCATTAGTCCTGCGTCGACGATTCGACGCAACCTGCACTACACGTAGCCCGAACCTCGCTCAGTCTTGAGAGAACAAAAGAAAAGAAAGATAAGAGAGCATTTACTGTACATGTAATGCGGGTTGCGTCCAATCTTCGACGCAGGACTTATGGCTCTGCTTGTACATAGATGGTCAAGCAAAATAATGCTTTTAGAGCACAAAAATTATTGCTGACGATGCAAAGCTTTTTTTTTTTCTTTACTTGCTTTAAAAAAAAATTTATTTAGGATTTTTAGGTTTGGAACTCAATAATCCATTTGTGATCCATTTATTTTTGTGATGAGAATAGACGATGCCCGTAATTTTCTGGACAGAAAAATGTACCTGGGGTTTCAGAATATCTTGAATATCTATAGGCCTCTTCTGACAATCAAATTGGATCCTCAAAGAAGCCTTCAAGTAAAGATCAGCATCAACCATAACACAAATTCATTTTACGGCAAGATAAGGAACATTTTGAAAGTTTTGATATGAAGTGTCCGTTGATTCGAAAATGTTTGAAAACTATGCTTATTACGCACAGATCATTAATTGCCCACTGACAGCTAATTTGAGAATCTAATTCAATCTGAAGAAACCTTTTAAAATAGGAAAACGGCAAAACTGTTGAGAAATTCCAGTCCACATTTCCATTTCAGACACCTCTTGAAATACTACTGAAAATTTCTGAAAATTTCCTTTTCTTGGGACTTACTGTTCTCATTGTTCTCAAAAAGTGGTTCAAGATTATTTTCTGAATCTTCATTCTGCTTAGACTTTGAGAGTACATGGGGGGGGGGCATCTGTGTTATGCAGTTTACGTAAACTCTGTGAACACCAACTTAGGAACAAAGATTGATAACTAAAGACAAATTTGTGATCCATTGGAGGTGAAAAGGGACAACGTCGATGTATAGCATCAAATTTCACATTTCAAAAGCAAAATTGATGCTGTAATAAATTGTTTTAGTGACTTCCTAGTTTACATGAAAACCTAGAATTTGGTTCCTAACCGTTATCTTTTGGCGCCTAACCGTCAATTTCTAGCTCTCTCAGTCTCACATGACCTCTCGATAAGGCCGAATCTCTCACAAACTTTAACTCATGCTATAAGACTGTCAGAAGTGGAACCCTCCCCAATTTTTGAATAGAACAGCCATTAAAACACCAATAGAATTCATTTCTGGCTATTTTCTAGTCAGAAATTTAGAAAGAAATAACACCAGTGCATGTCATGTCAGAGTGAGAGAGCTATGAAAGATGGTGGTTAGGAACCAAACTCCCGTAATTTCATGGAAAAATCTTGTAAACTAGATAAGTCACTACAGGCTGTACGCTATAAATTGAGATCTGAGCAGGTGATAAATGAATTTTGAAAAATGGAGAGTGGCAACGCTTCAATAGGTTGTCATAGCCCGAGAGTCGGATAGCAGTCTTGTCACCTTGGCCGACTGACGAGGGTGAGCACTCCTACGTTGCCACAGTAAGCAAATCTACCTAAATCCCCAGGTCTCAAGATGGAGCGTACAGACTATAAAAATAGTCTATCACAAAAACAGGAAGTATCACCTAACATTAAAGGAATCTGCAATATTTACCAATTTTGAGATGAAAAAGTCACCATTGCTTCTAAAACATAGCAATGAATTCCACGCATTGATTAGATCGCTTTCTACACATTACAGGACACTTATCTTATTTAATAGCAACTCATGCTCAAAATTTTGAGTTCAAAGAACCTTTTGAAACTGATTGTGAGCACCATGGGATTTCACCTTGAATGTTACAATATATCAATTTACATGATGAACCACAAAAAAAAGATCATAGAGTCCCACTTTTCATGGTCACAATCAATAAACACACTAATAACTCATCGACTGAATCTGAAAGAAGAGAAAAATTAAGGAAAATGTTCCATTCGTTCAAGAATATTTATGTACATTCACGGATAAACAAAATATTATTTGTCCGACTAGTGGAGACCAGAAAAGAATTGCTTTGGTAATTTCCATTTCCATGACTTTGATGCTTCTTTATTTGCAGAGGAACTTCATTAGATCACGGCCAGACTATTTTTTCAATCCAAGGAACATACGCCGATACTCGAGTGTAGACGCCGGGAGACCCAGCTGTTCCGCAAAGTCTCCCAAAAGACACAATTCCAACTTGACTGAACATACAGTCACCGAGAGGAACTTGAAGAGGACCTCCAGAATCACCCTGATGAATAAAAAAAAATGAGTTAGGAGAAGAAGCATTGATACACTAGGCTGTACTAGCAAAAAGCAGGTTATTGAAATTAAACAATAACAGGAGTAGGTTCAGCGAGAAAGTGATTCAACGTGATTCCATGGCAGTGACGGGACTAGATCGATCAATAAGTAGAATGATTTGCGGTTAATTACTTATTTCATCTACCCTTCACTGAATTATAGTACCCTTGAGGCATTTCATTTTTTGTTTCCATCTTTCCACACTTTTGAAATTTGAACATTAAATTAACATAAAAAAAAAAAAAAATTATTCTCTGTGTTGTAACGTGTCACCCCTCTGGCACATGCTGAGAAAAAAGTTAGACCTTTCACCCAAGTTTGCAAGAGCGCGACACCATCATGAACGCTATGCTAACGTAAAAAAACATGTTTTGCAGGTTTCTTAAACACCAAAAACCATGCTTCTTTGTTCACTAAACTTAACCCTATCATTTTGAATCAAAATTAATTGAAAAATCATGTTTTGGAAAAAAAAAATCATGCAGTAAAGGTTTCACGATATTTGTTTTAAAAAATTGGACTGACAGGACTTTGGGATGTGTTGTAGGACAATTTCTGTAAAACTAAGAAACTTAAATTTGTAAAATAAGAGCGTGAATATTATTCGAGTCAAAACCCAAGTTCTTGAGTTGGAGCCACTTACAATACTGCATTCCAACAAACAAATTCACACCAATATTTTACAGATTTAAAATTCCGTATTTTGCTGAAACTATTTGACGGCACACTCCAAGGTCCTGACAACCCAACTTTTTTCAAATCAAAGTTATTGAACCAAACCATAAACCGTAAATTGCAATTTTTTTTTTTTTTTTTTTTTTTTTTTTTTAGCAAAAAAAATAATGAGAGTTTTTTTTTTCAAATATTCAGTCATTTTTTCAAGTTTTGATGGTTAACACATCTTATTTTTTAAATATTAAATTTTAAATATTTTCATATTTTCTCTTTAGCACACCATTAAACATTGCTTAATCCATTGATAAGGCTAGGTGATGGGACAATGGATTTGCAATCTTAGATAAATTCGTTTTGAACATATTGCCCAGATGTTTAACTTTGATCTTTCTTAGATTACTTTTGGTTCGTTTGGGTAACAGGTTGATTTGATGGCCTTCCTACCAAAAACGAGATACTAGTGTAGATCTTTCTGGTTCGAAACTTTTAAAACACTTTTGATGTTCCTGACTTTGGCATTTGATCAATCTGCTTGCTTGGCAAGTTTGACAATTTATCTTTAAAAATGCGTCTGATTGTTACTATTTATTTATTTTACTTAAGTGAGTCAGATTTTGCTTTTTATATTACCTGCATAGTTGCCTCTTGCAGACAGGAGGATAGATTGAAACCAGCGATTCAATTTTTATAGGTATCAGATTAGTGGAGTTAATTATAAAAGTAAAGTACAAAATATAATACTCACAGAACAGGAGTCTCTATCCTTCTCAGCTCCAGCACACAACTGCGTGTCATCAACAATACCGAATCTGAGCTTCTCTGAACCAGCATGTGCTCTGAAGGAATCGTTACATTTCTTGCCAGAAACGAATGGAATTTCAATCTTCTGAAGAATCGGACTGGATGGACCAACTGTTTCCGGAAAAAGCGGTCCTAGTTTCATTAGTGCAATTACGTTGATACAAAAGATTGCAATAAATTATAATAAAACTGAAATACCAAGGGAAGGAAAGCTCCTAATGAAAAGGCTTGTGAGACAACTTGACTTTACAGACCAGGGATCAAAAAATGTATGGTCCCGGCAGTGTGCGCAAGTTGAATTGCGTGCAGTTTTGACTAATCAGAGAGCCTACGCACAATACGCGACAGTGCGTAAATTACAGGGACCAAATATTTAGTGGTCAATGATGCACAGTTAACAAATAAAGATAATTTTGTAAGTGGTTAGAAAATAAACTTTTCTCGAAACATACTTGTAAGGGAAATAAAGGAAAAATGAGTTGGTATTTTTGCTTGGTTACCGATTAACAAAGAGTGACTTTTATTGTCTTTTAAAACTGAGATTCTACAATGATTCTGAGGAGATTTCATAGCATAATCTTTGTATGTTTTTGTATTGATCCAAATTTTATCTGGGATAATGGGTCTGTTGCAAACTTTTGCTACAATGTTGTGGAGGGTAGATTCCTACTTAAAATTGCATAAAAATCACACGAAACGCATCAAAATTTAACCGACTGTATGAGAAAGCTAAAATTTAGCCTATTTTCAAGCAAAAGGGTGATGAAAATCAGAATCTCTATAGTATGAAACAAAACGGAGCTATTCAAACCATTGAAATTGAATAAAAATTGATAATGAAAAATTACGACACTCGATCAAGGGGCTAATTGCAAACCATTGTATTGTAATTGTACCGAGTCAATGTAAGACTTGAGAGCAATTTCAATTCAATCGAAGTCACACAAATGCATTGAAAACAAACCAGTAGAATTCAACCAATTAATCAATTCATTTTGTCAGAATTACAATGATTTTGTACACAATCTTACTCTGTCATAATGGCATCAGTCAGAAGGTTATAGTGATTTTTGCTTATCAATTAGAGATATGATGGTTAGCAAAAGCCCTGCAGAGGATTTCAGGGAAGAATATTTCACTTACTGTATTATGACCAACCAATGTTATAAATTTTTCTTACCTGCTTCAGTACGGCCCCAGCCAGTGACAATTGCTTGTGATTGAGGGATATTCTTAGTGATTTGAAGGCATAAAGGTCGTATGTACAGGCTAAAAGTCACCCGCCTATCCAACTCCAAGAGCATTATATCATTGTAATTTGATTCTGGCCTATATTGACTGTGGACAATTCTACGAGCAACGTTGAAAGTTCTAGGAGTAGCGTCATCTGTGTTTGAGTTAAGATCCAGGTCACCAAGAAGAACTGACAGCACAAAACCACTGAAAAAGTGTCAGAAAAAATAATACACAGTTGAAGATAGGTAGATGAAGACGCACTTTGTATCTATGGAGTTCAGGACTTTTTGTTATTTTTTTTGACAGAATTTCTAAGTTTCTAAAGTTTTGAAAAAACCGTTAGGTTTTTAAGACAAAAATACTCACAGCCTGGAATGTTTTTCACAATGAGCCGCGGATAGCACAAATTTATCGCTGATTAAAGAACCACCGCACTGGTACTGAGGCGGAGAGTTGTAGCCGAGTAGAGCCTAGAACACAAAATGATAAGAAGAATTAGAAAAAAGAGAGATAAACAACTATATTTTTGCACCAATAGTAGTCACTTATGTTTAATTTTTCATGAGTAATTATCTCAGTGCAAGATTTGTACGAGTCAAGTAAAAAATAGTGAAATTTAAGTAAACTTACAAGGAGCAATTGGATATGAAATTGGTTCTCTTTCAAAATTGAATCACAAACACAGATTTCTAAGTAGTTTGCAACATTTACATAGGAAATAATGAAAACACAATCATGTGCAGCATTAAAAAAAAAAAAAAAAAAAAACCTACAAGAATAAATCAATAGATACACATAGAGGCAAACAAACAAAAAGCTGGGGGAAAAAAAAGGAGATTGAAATACATTGCAAGGTATGCAAGTTACAAAAAAGTAAACGAAGGCAAAATCACCAGCTTAGTCTATGCATGAGACTTCCATAAAGGAATTTAACCCTTCTGCCTTCCATCTTTTTAAGATCAGTGGTTTAACCCTTCATGTATAATAGCAAAAAACAAAAAAAAAGTTAAAACTAAATACTTTTCCAATTTGCTGCATTTTTTTGAATCTGTCTCTCTTCATGAAATAGCCCCGAACATCCACAAATAGGTAACATAAGATAAAAGAGGTCTTAAAACACTCAGTAAGATGACTACACGACTACAGTCACTTAAAATACTTGTTGAAAAAAAAAAAAAAAACCAAGCTTTTACAGGGAAAAACCAAATGGGTCTGATTTGACGCCCTGCCGGTACCATATACACGTTGGACAAATACCTTGGGCTCACATGAGTTGAAAAATATGTGGAGCCTGGACGAATAACTGAAGAATGATTGTTAATACAGTTCAACGAATGAAACTTTATTATTAACTCAAACCAAGATTCCCGCTCAATTTTGGGACGTCAAGAAATTAGCCACTAAAACTTTCAAGGTTTGGATTCCAACGCAGTGCACATGGAAGTAAATTGAGGGGGGGGGGGGATTGTTGCTATTAAATAATGGACAGAGTAAAAATTAAATAAAATATTTTGCTGATGTGATTACCATGTGAGGGAACTCTTTTGCTTTTGCATCCTCACCACCAACAACTAGAGGCTCAAAATTTTCGCAGTCTTTAACTTGGCTGTTGTCAGTTGGGCCGCTGATTAGCGATATGATGGTATTGTTCTGGTAAATTAGCTTTGAGTACTCCTTGCACTCTGAAATAAATATCAATAAAACAGTATAAATTTTATTTGGAATAGAGTAAAATTTATGACAAAATTTGCAGAATAGATAGGTAATTGATGAAAAATCATGGGAAGTCCTTCAAATAATAAATAAAACAGAAACGGGTAAAATGCTGGAATACAACCTAGATTGGCAAGGATATTTCGCCTCAAATCGCAGCCATTTTCAACTCAAAAATAATGAAATAAAATTAAAAAACAAATTTCAAAAGGCGAAGGGAGCCACCACTCACAAACCGTCAACCGGAAAAAAAAGAAATAGATCTCTAAGAATTGAGGCGGCCCCTGCATTCTCAGCCCATGTGCGTGTGTGCTGTTTTTGCGCCCAACAGCGCAATTGAAAATTATACTCAAGAAGTATCACCCCTGTGACTTTGGCGACATGACGATGATTCTATGCGGAGATATCGGGTCGATGGAAGCAAAAATAGCACATACGCATCGAGCAATCTGGCAACTGTGTATTACTCCATTTGAATGCATGAGAAACAATCGATTGCTAAAAAAGCCATGTTCTCCTCAAGTGTTGATTGTTTCTCATGCGTTCAAATTGGAAGAATTCATGGTTGCCAAATTGCTGGCTATGCTCATGTACTTTGAGAGGTCATTTTCCTTTACATTTAATTGCGAGCCAAATATAGCTGAATTATTATTTAGTTTTTACTTTTTTGTTTCGGTTTGCGTTGTTACTTTACTTTAAATTTTTATGTTTCCATAAATTATGGCAAAAAAATTATTATTCTTTCATTTAACAGTCAAATCCTATTAAATTTGCATTCATTTAATTGTTGGGTGCAAAAACCGCACATAACTCACTTTTTTAAATTGGCCGCAAATGAACTCAAACCATTTTTTTTTTAAATGTGTCTTTGGATTCTCTTCAAGGAAGGTTCAAAGCATAAAACCACGAAAAATTGTACCCATTTCCGAATCATATCAACGCGTTATTAGCAAATGAAAACTTTAAATATATGCGTTTTCTGGAAATCAGGTTTTTCCGTATGTGCTGTTTTTGCAGCCACCGCCTCAATTGCTCTGGCTAGCTGAAGTAATGCCCGATGACGATGCAAGCTAGCTAGGAATATACCGGTTTGGTGCAATGGTGCGACTGACTGAAGACCACCAAAACAGGAGCTTTATTGGTAGTGTTTTCCTACGGAGGTAAAGACAATTCACGGAACTCTTCTTCACAGGAAAAAAGGATCTACTTGATCTCAAAATACAACTTAATTTTAAACGCCCCCCCCTCTCTATCTCTCTCTATCCCTCCTCCCAAACGTAGATAAAATACTCACTGATAGCGGCTTTAGAAGATCCCTTTACTTGTGGCTCTTTAGAAACTGGCGGTCTGCGTGTCGTGGTCGACGTTACAGGCATAAGAGGCACTGTGCTCGACCAATCTGCAATATTGTAGGGAGGACAGCATACCACAGGCGCCGATCCTTGGAATTCACATCTTCTGTTTACGGGCGGTAACTTCTTTTGTTCTTTGAGCAGCTTGATTGCGGGTTCGCACGTTGATAGAACTTTGCAATACCAGGCAGGATTGCCTCCGGAGGCAGCCAAACATAAGTCACCTACGATCAATTACAAATTTTGAAATGTATAAATTGTACGATTGTAAGGATAAACAGTAAACACACATTGGACGATAACACATCGAAGGCATTACTTAATGAAGTTCCAAGAGAAAATCTAAGCAAGACTTTCGTCAGATGAAGAAAAAAAGGAAAATGTTCAGGTATAGGGATATAATTTTGTCTCCCCTTTGAAAATTGCCTCCTAAGTCTAAACAGTTACTTCATTCCCAGAATATTGGTTATTTTATTGCCTTCCTCCTCTACTTTACTAATTTCCTTCCACTTGTCTCCTTTTATTTTCCTTTCTTTTTTAGTTAATTTTTCCCTGATTTTTTCTCTTTGACTTTCAAGGAATGCCCCCGCCCCCCCCCCCCCCCCCAACTGATTATGCAGAAGACAGGGAAGAGGGCTAATTAGTTGTAGAACATGCAAAAAGAAGTTGCCTTTAGTACAAATTATTTCAAAACTGGAGTTATTAAAAAGCACCTTCGAATAGATATGATACCACTCCAGCACAAGCATGTCGGAATAGTTAACTACCTACAAATCCATTTTGGCTATTCCCCAGGAAAAGTGCCTGACAAAGAGGTGTGCTTTTTACAATTGAGGCCATTTCTGGAAAAATGGCCCGTAAAACAACGGTTGCGCTATTACAGAGAGATCAGCATTGTGATTGAATAAAGACTTTGGCCTGAGGTGAAGAGCGCACCTTTTGTTTTATGGGACCAGCGTTGCCATTTTTGAGAAAAATTAGTCTACGTTTCCGGTTTGAGGGCCAATAGAGCCCGGCTTTAACGAACCGGAAACATAGACTAATTTTTCTTGAAAATGGCAACACTTTATGAGCCCTTTTTCCGGAAATGGCCTCAACTGGTATGTATTTACCATGATCGAACCACAAAATCCGATGGACGAAATAGCGAATTTTATGTATCGCTATAACCTCAGCGCGGCGTAATTGCGTAGCCCCGATTGTGGCGTAAAATAGGCGCAACTTCTGGCCTTTTGATTGATCAATTAGTTACGCCAGTTGAAGGTATGTCGTCGACGTAATGACCGAACTATGTAGTTTGATCATGGCAGTGGCGAAGCGTGCTATTTGGCAACGTTGTGTTTTGTCCATTAAAACCCATGTAAAAGGTCGAATATGAAGGTGTTCACCGAACACCCAATACTTCGATCTTTTTCATGTGTTTAAAATTACAACGTTGCCAAAATGCACGCTACACCACTGGATCATGATATTTACTTAGTATTTACACCTACCTAACTGATGACTAATGAGGAATTCAACTCGAGTTTTTCGGCCCCCCCTATTTTTTTTTTTTTTTTTTTTTTTATATATATATGATCTAGGGCTTTTATTCCAGTCTCGTAAGTTGCAACTCCGCGCTCCCATCAATAATTGCTGGTCGGGAAACCATGGAGTAGTAAGTTTTTCAATCATGCAAGAAACTGACATGATTGACACCTCTCTGGCTGCTCCTAAAAGTTTGAATACTTAAATGAGATTTGAAAAAAAAAAAAAAAAACCCAAAAAAAAGTATATGAACGTGACAGGGAGACGGTAGCTGAAGTGGTCACATTTATACTAAAGTAACGTCAGAGGGGGGGGGGGCATTTCTGGAGTTTATATTTTACATAAATTGGATTAAAAAAACCCAATATTTTTCTCATTCATAGACATGAAGGTTTCAATCCGTTATTTAGAGACAGGGTTTAACAAGGTGAGTACCCGCACGTGGCGGTGACTTTAGTCAGACCCTCATTTCACTGGGCCAAAGATTAGTTTGCCCCCCCCCCGCCATTGATAACACGAGAAAAAAAATACTGCAATTATATTGGTCACAGTGTTGCCACTATTGGAACGATTTCCAGGGCTACCGTTTTGCAGATCTTAAGGTGATTCCAGTACCTTGATTCCAGGTGAAACTTTTCCAAATTTCAAACCGAAACGAGCAAAATTGGTTTAGAATTAAAGCTGTAAATTATGAAATTCGTTTCGCCGTAAGCTTAGTGAGTGTGAGTGAGTGAGTGCGAGTAATAATAAGTCTATTTGCCTCACTCGCACTCACTGAGGCTTATAGGAATTTTCGTATTTCATAATTTCCGGCTTTAATTTTGAGTGTTTCAGCTTGAAACTTTCAGGGTATCTTCCTGAAGTATGTCGCAGGTGCTGACGTTCCTCAAATTTGTGTTTTCAGCGTAAATTCGCAAATTTTAGCCAAAAACAGTTGACTTTTTGAGCAGCACGACGCGACGTGGTGTCTACGGTTGGCAGAGGCGTAGCCAGGAATTTTTCTAAGGGGGGTCGGAGGTCCAAAAATTGTCAAAGAGGGGTCCAAAGATACTAATTTGGTCAAATTTGTCTGATAACGCAAAAAATGACCTTTTTTTAAGGACAAATTTTGTGTCCGGGGGGGGGGGTTCAAAACCCTCAAACCCTCTGGACACCCCCCCCCCCCCCCCCCCCCCCCCCCACGCCACTGACGGTTGGAACTAATCGACCCTGGAATATCATCTCAAGTGGAAAGTTTTCAATTCACCGATGATTCCACAGGTTGACGCAAAGATGTGTGACTAACCCAAGAAAATACTCTGACCTGAAATCTTTCTAGCCACCAACGTGAACACTATCGACATTAAAATGCGATGGAAGTTTGATAATCACCGATTATTCCATTGGTTGAAAAAAGATAACAGATCAGAGTACTTTCGTGGGTTACAGTCATACTGTCTGCATTTTGCACGATTTTTGTCTACCGGTGGAATCATCAGTGAACTAAAATAAATTCCTCTAACGATCCGCAAAACGGTAGCCCTGACATTTCCACCGACATTTCTGATTTTTCCGTCATAAGAGCCTGGATTTAAGAAGACAGAAACGTTTAAGTGACAAAAAAGGCATGCTCCATGAATAGAAACGCTGCATGATGTAAGCAAGTAATTCGTGTTTGAGAGTCGACAGAGGGATCAAATCTTGGGAGCGGAGTGGAGCGAACTAAACATAATAAAACCGACAAATATCATTCCAAAATTTCTTATGGATTCTTGATTTTTTTTTTTTCTTTATCCATAAAGTCGCTTTCCGCAGAATGTTCGTTTACATTCAAGATAGGACTAGAAACTCGTGATAGTTATAACCACCGGAAGAAAATGAATACCTAACCGGTATTCATGAACACCGGTAAACTATGGAGACGGATTTAGAGGGGGGTGCAGCGGAGTTGGCCCGTCTCAATAAACTCGAAAATCCCTGACTTGATGATTCAGCCAGATTGCCGCCCCTCTTACGGACAGTTAGAAAGGAAGATAATATTTTTGCCCTGCAATGGCCCCAATGTCTATCAAACAATCCAACATAGGTAAGTGCATTCCTATACCTACACATACAGGGTGGGTGGAAAGTCCCGGGACGGCTGCGTCATTTTTTTACTTCAGCAGATAAAAAAAACAAAAAGGGAAGTTCATAATCCAGGCAAACCTCTTTTTCGAGGAGGTTAAAATTTCGAGTGGGATCCCTGGGAAGGAGACGTTTTTTTCAAATTGCAAGCCCCATTTGTACTACATCGTTTAAAAAGTGAAAAACTGGGCATTTCGGCGCAAACCGCAGGTCGATATCAAAAATCCGTTTCGAGATATCGAATGTCAAAGTTCGATTACGGCCCATTTTCAAAAATGCATAACTCCAATTTCTAAAAGTAGCGATTTAAAAACTAGGTGTCTAAGACTCTCTAAACAACAAGTTTTTGTTTTGTTTTTTTGTTTTTTTCTTTTGAGAAAAACATCAGTGCCTACGAAAATTCACTAAAAGTTGATTTTCTGACCCCGATATTTTTTGAAAGTTTTCTATAATTTTGGACCAATTTTTTCCTGTGTAAGATACCCAAAATATCAAACTTCGGAGACTGATAACCATTCTGAGATCCGCATTAAGAACCAAAGCGCTGCGAATTTTAGCAGATCTCAATTTACACGAAATTTACTTCACCATGTACCGTCAGAGAGATGAATGAACCCGGAGTTTTACAATGAAGAAAGATTCGTGTGAAATGGGGGTTATTTTTCTTAAATTTTTAGCGCTTTTCATGAATTAATGAGGATCAAGGAATGATTTACATACCAGTCCGAACTTTGACTTAGCCCAAAGTTCAATTTTTATAACTGCAAAATGCAGGCATTTGTATAGCCGTTCTGGGACTTTCCACCCACCCTGTACACAACTACCAATCATATTATTGCCTTGAAATTGGTGAACAACGCTCTCTGGATAGTAAACATGCGAAGCAAGAGCGGCAAAACAAGTCTAATTTTGTCTCTTATACTCGACTCAATGTCTCTTTAGTTCCGCCAGTTTCCTGTTCAAATATTACATTTGACCATAATAAAGAACATATTTCCTCAACTAACTAGGCACACATTCAACAGAGCTACGATAGCAAAAGATATATACCTATAATAATAAATACAGACCAAAACGTTATTGACTAATTGTAAGTACGAGACGGCCGCGGCAAAGTCGGAAAAATAGAAATGATATTCTTTATCACGCGAATAACCAATACGTGTCTAAAACGTGAATATTTATTAATAAACAAAACCATTTTCATTGATAGGTATGAGTGACAGAGTGATAAAAGATTGGTAGTGCCCTGGCAAAAAATTTACAAAAAAAAAAAAAAATATTGAGCAGATATCGCTTATCAAAAGGTGTAATGCATGAGATAACATACACACATGATATTCAAAGCAAATGGAAGATAAAATACTTACGACGGCAAAAAAAACTAACCCCTCTCCTTTTTAAATGAATTTAAAAACCAAAGTCAGTGCTGCCAGTCGGAAATTGAACTGATTGGAAGAGACATTCTTTCAAAAAAATTGCAAGTGAGATAAAGGACAAAAACATTTAGTATTATTAAGTACCTAATGAATTTATTAAAAAGGTCGGTGTAGGTGCATCTAAATTGCCAGATTAACTCAACTACTTGCTAATAACGAACGCTTTTGACATGAACTTTAAAGTCATAAACAAAGAAGAAAACAAGACAAAAATATCATCAACATCGGCGCGCTGTGAGCAAGCAAAACTCAAATGAAAAACACAATGCGTAGTGTTATAGCCATAAAGATTAAAATCCAGAGAAAAGCCGAGTCAGTGATTCAAATATATTTTCAAAATCCGTCTACTTGATCTAAGATTTAAGACATGAATTTGAGAGGGGGGGGGAAGTTCTATTATTATTATTATTATTATTTTTTTCAATGAAAATGGATGCCCACTTGATCAAACGCAATTACTTAATTGATACAACTTCATTAATGAGCGGACTTGGCGCGAGAAAATTAAAAAAGCTCACCTTCATAATATTGCGCCGTAGAGAGTGCAGTCGCACAAAGGAGGAAAAACACAGATTGAAGCACTGATGGCGGTGGCAGCGGCATGCTTGGGCACGGAAGAACGCACCTTCAACGGGCGAGGGTCTTCACTTGCTGTTGCTGGTAGCTCGTCAATCGTCACCAATCGTCACGTTGCGATGGTCGGGACGGGTTGTGCCTGAAGCTCTCGCGAGGACTCACAAAGTCGCAACACAATCCGACGTCATGTCAATGCGGCAGCAGAGGCGAGGATTCGGCTACGAGTCTCGAAGTCAAGGTGAGCTTTGGTGTCCGTCCGATCAAACGTCTTTCTCGACTCAACGCACTGCTCACTTGCTCGTTCAGAAGTTGAAAGTCGATTTTTATTGGCCTAAGATTGAATTCTTCTGCTCAAGGAATTGTGATCAAATGAGAGACAACGAATACCACCATTGCGTCCGGATATTCACCAGAGCGTGGCACCGGCACAACACAGATTACAGAACTCAGTGTTTCAGAACATCTGAATGCACAGAAAATATTGCTGGCTATAATCTTTGCTTCAGCGGTGAGATGCCCCGGTGAATATCAGAACAGACCCACCATGACTTGATCGAGCGGTAAATGGTGAGTGGGAGGTATGCGAAAAGAGCCGTTGCCGATGTAATTCATAAGATAGATAACTTTAATAAGGTATACAATGTAGGAACGGCTGATCCTCACGAAAACACCCGCCCGCGACTCGTGCGTATGGATGGCGCATGGCGGTGGGGCGGTGACGAACAATCAAGAGTAAAAACTAATCATTGCTCCGCTCCACACTTTTCCTCATAAAGGCACTGTTGCCTAATCTGATTGATGTTTTTACGAAATTGTAGGTTTATTTGTTTGTTTATTCACTGATTTGTTTATTTATTTATCTTTGTATTCATTTACTTGTCTATTTACCTATTCGTCTATATATTATTATTTTTTCCTTTGATAATCGAGATATTTTTATGTTTCTACAGGACTTGGAGTTGAAAGAAAGGCAAGGCCACTCACAGGGTAGAAAAGGGGAGCAACTGGCCAAGTTTGCTCCAAGCTACCGACTAACACTATCAACGAAATAAAAAAAAAAAAAAAAAAGTTGACTTTTTTCGAACATTCGTGCGTTCGGATAAAATGATAAAAACTTGAAATCAGTTGGCTCCACTACCACGCCACCGCACAGCAATCTCAAGCGTCCATTGAAAGGGGAAAAATTTGGCAACCCCTGATTTTTGTTACACTATTAGAGAGAAGGTGAAACTCTGAGCAAAATGGCGCGAACCAAAGACCTAGGTAAATCGCTTTCCGCGCTTGATGTATCAAACGTCAAAGTTCGACTTCTGTGGCTCATCTCTATCGCATCGCCCGCCAAAGCGATGATACAGCCAGAGGAGGGAATAATAACTTCCCGCCTCACATCATCGTGATGAGTGGTGGGTGTCTCAACGCGTATAAACGCAAAGATTACTGAAAATCCAGCATACGGCGCTGGATCCATTCTCGGCCGCGTTACTTATTAGCCTATTTTGTTATGTTCGCAGTCGTTCGCACGGAATATTACTATGGAGCATTGTCAATCGGTGCGAGCCATTGATGTGAGCGTTTTTACATGCGCGATTATATCGTTCACAAGCGTAGAAGCTCGTGGCCCTGTGGCTCGAACTTAACCGAAACTTATCTTGGTCAAATAAGTGTGCTATAAGGTAATCACCTCAGTAGCCGGCACCCCTAAAATTTGCACCAGTACCTACCTACCCGGCACCCCTTTTTTACGAAGTGAAAAGTATTAGTTTGGTGGAAAAAAAATACTGGTGTTTTGTGTGGTTTTTTTCTGAGACCTCAAGTGTGAAACATTCGAAAAAAATACGCAAAACACCATGTCTCTAAACTAATATTTTTCACATTGTAAAAACTATGTGCCGGCTACTGGGTTATGTACCTTAAAACAATTTTTTCGATGAATTGAGAGCGAAAAAATCCAAAGAGCGCTTTTTTTTGCTTGTTTACGACCGTCCATAAAACTCCATGTAAAAATTCTGTTAACCAAGTAAGAACCTGAAATTATTGTCGACGCAACGCGCGCGCGTTCACATAACTTTGCTCTGATTGGCTGTTTAATTTCAGCAGCAGTTCATTTGAACAATTGATGAAAGTAGTTGATTTTTATTCATGAATAGTATTCTTACATAAGTGAAAATTAGTTGCCAAAAAGTGATAATTTGACAATTCATGGATGATTTCAAGACATAGTTCAGTTATTACTTTTTTAATTTCCTTTTATCTGTTCAAGAGTAACATTAGAACATATCAGGGCTGGCTCATTTCCGACGAGGTTGACGTCAACACCCGGTTGATCACCGTTTCAAAATTATATATACAGGGTGTCCCAAAATTCATAGTAAATATTTTTACCACATATTTTTGGGGTCAAAATAAGACTTTTTTTTCCTATAAACATGGGTCCGAAATTGTAGTCTTTTCGAGTTACAGTGTTGCAAAGTTTCCGAAAAACAAATTGAAAAATTGTCATAACTCCCTCGTGAATTGTTCTGAATGCTCGTAAATAGGTATTCTGATGTAATTTTAGGCGCTCTTGCCAATTTTGGCCGTGAAAATGCTGTATGCAAATATTTGAGGGGGGTTTCGGGGATTTTTCTTGATTTTTCTCACTTTTTTTGGCCAAATTATGTGAAAACATGCTTTCGGTTTCATTAAACCCAAAAACGATTAGCATTATTCAAAAGTTCGTAAAAAAAATGCATTTTTGGTCCTTACAAGTTTTTCCACATCGCTAACCATTTCCGAGAAAATCGTCCCTGAAGTTAGAGAAGTCGGCCAATAAACGCCTTTTCTTTGATTTTGTCAATTCTTGGCTGACTTCTCCAACTTCAGGGACGATTTTCTCGGAAATGGTTAGCGAAATGGATAAACTTGTAGGACCAACAATGCAAATTTTTTTACGAACTTTTGAATAATGCTAATCGTTTTCGGGTTTAATGAAACCGAAAGCATGTTTTCACATAATGTGGCCAAAAAAAGTGAGAAAAATCAAGAAAAACCCCCGAAACCCCCCTCAAATTTTTGCATACAGCATTTTCATGGCCAAATCGGCAAGAGCGCCTAAAATTACATCAGAGTACCTATTTACGAGCATTCAGAACAATGGAGCTGTTGCAAACTTTTGCTACAGGCTTATTAACAGTTGATTTTAGGGTAATACCCTGTAAAAATAACGATTAGCGCAATAAAAAATCACGAAATCCACTCCTAAACTCACATAATACTTTTAAACGCAAGACCGTAATGGCGGTCGCGGGCCGCGGTTTGCATTGGGTTTCCCTATCTTCAATCAGCGCCATCTACAGGAGGTAGTCTCGCAACACCACACAAGAAGAAGAAGAAGCACACAATTTCCATAAGAAAACCGCGGCCCGCGACCGCCATTACGGTCTCGCATTTAAAAGCATTTTGTGAGTTTAGGAGTGGATTTCGTGATTTTTTAGTGCGCTAATCGTTATTTTTACAGGGTATTACCCCATAATCAACTATTTATAAGCCTGTAGCAAAAGTTTGCAACAGCTCCATTCACGAGAGAGTTATGACAATTTTTCAATTTGTTTTTCAGAAACTTTGCAACACTGTAACTCGAAAAGACTACAATTTCGGACCCATGTTTATAGGAAAAAAAAAGTCTTATTTTGACCCCAAAAATACGTGGTAAAAATATTTACTATCAATTTTGGGACACCCTGTATAAAGCTGACGTCCCTCCAAAATGTTTTTTCTATTTCCCGAAAATTGGCCGAAGCGATTTCCCTCAAATTTGACATGATGATTCCTTAGGATATTTAGAAAAAATCTGTCGGATTAGATTTCTAAAAAGTTGTCTGTGAGCGCCGCAAATTGAATTTTAAAATAAGAGTGAAAACTCATTTTCGCACGACGCACGGACAGCGAGGTGACGCGATGCTACGCGCCATCGCCTGAGCTGGATTCTCTGATCTGCCCCTCCCCTCCACTCTACGCTCGGCAGAGTCTCACCTTATCAGTTGACGAGTCAGTGCTTGGAGTCAGTGCAGCGAGAGCGGTGAAGGGGGGAGGTTCGTTCGTCGCTCATCTCTTGCGCACTGATTACTTCGCTCTTTCTCCAAAATTTTTCTGTCGCTCGTCCGTACCCGCAACCTTCTCTCTCATTCCTTACGGACGCTCGCGCTCATCTCTCTCGACTAACGCACTCCCATTCTTCGTATTAACCATTCGTTTGCCTTTCTTCTTCTTTCCTCTCTTTTCATTTTATTCTTTAAATTTTTATCATTTCGACTTATATCACTCGGGATCGTTGAATAACGTTCCCAATATTCTGCAGTATGCTCTTGATTTAATTTTTTTTTTTTTTTTTTTTTTTTAAGAAAACATTCTTAGCGCATTGTGCATTTATTTTTTCCGTGGATTGTCACCGTTATATGTAACCTTTAAGCACTCGCTTCTCTTTTATAATTCCTCTTCGATTTTCAACGCTTTTATTTTGGTATCCTCCGCGTCTTATTAGTTCTTTCTACGCATTGCCCGGCAATATCTTTTTTTTTTTCATTTATTTAATACAAGAAAGTGGAAGCGCTTTGTGCTCACATTCCTACATTTTCATCTCTTTAATTCTCAGCACCAATACTCCGTTTCATTTTATCATTTTTTACCAACTACCAACCAGCCCGTAACCCTAGAATGCTGGCCGTGGAGGGCGCCCGTAGGGTGCTTGGAACGGCTAGTTATATAAATAAAGCTGACGTCCCTCCAAAATGTTTTTTCTATTTCCCGAAAATTGGCCGAAGCGATTTCCCTCAAATTTGACACGATGATTCCTTAGGGTATTTAGAAAAAATCTGTCGAATTAGTTTTCAAAAAAGTTGTCTATGAGCGCCGCAAATTAAATTTTAAAATAAGAGTGAAAACTCATTTTCGCACGACGCACGGACAGCGAGGTGACGTGATGCTCCGCGCCATCGCCCTGAGCTGGATTCTCTGATCTGCCCCTCCCCTCCACTCTACGCTCGGCAGAGTCTCACCTTATCAGTTGACGAGTCAGTACAGCGAGAGCGGTGAAGGGGGGAGGTTCGTTCGTCGGTCATCTCTTGCGCACTGATTACTTCGTTCTTTCTCCAAAATTTTTCTGTCGCTCGCCCGTACCCGCAACCTTCTCTCTCACTCCTTACGGACTCATCTCTCTCGACTAACGCACTCCCATTCTTCGTATTAACCATTCGTTTGCTTTTCTTCTTCTTTCCTCTCTTTTCATTTTATTCTTTGAATTTTTATCATTTCGACTTATATCACTCGGGATCGTTGAATAACGTTCCTAATATTTTGCAGTATGGTCTTGATTTAATTTTTTTTTTTTTTTTTTTTTTTTTAAAGAAAACATTCTTAGCGCATTGTGCATTTATTTTTTCCGTGGATTGTCACCGTTATATGTAACCTTCAAGCGTTTCAAAATATTCAAATAAACCGCTCTGAACGTGCGATTCGACAGACATTCAGAGCCACGAAGCAAAGTCACGTAGTTTGCTCTCTGTATAGCTTTATGCGTCGATACTGATGGAAGGCAGTTTACAGTTTTCTCCTAACTTTAGTTTGTACCGATGTTTGTGACGAACGTTTCTGGCGGATTTCATACGTACGTCTACGTGACTTTCAAACCGCGTTCGTCAATAAGTACCTAGCACGGGAAGCAATACAAATAAAAACAAAATATTGCTCTTAAAAATGTAAAAAATAAGCAATTTCACCGTTTGGCCGGAGGAATATTCATGGCTGGTTACTACAGAGTAAATGGGAAGTTATCAAGGTATATGGAGAACAGGTATGGACAACTCGACTCAGGGGGCGTGGCCACTAGGGAAAAAGCGACTTCGCCGCCATCTTGTCTCCTATTTACACTGTGTATCTTGCATTGTTGTTTGTGGTTAGGTTTGAAGGGGAAGTTTATCTGAAGCAATTCTTTATTTATTTGAACAATGCAATGTAATTTTTATATTTAAATGTTAATGTTATGACTATAGAGGGTTTTAGTAATGGCGACTGCCGGCGATGAGCGTTCCAAACAAAGCCAGTTTGTCTCTCTCGCTCTCACGTGACCCCTATGTACTGCCATCTCACTCTAATTTCAAAAATCATAATTAGAGACTTGTTTTGTGAAATTTTATGGCAGGAATGAATTTCTCGAGGCATTTTAATGCGATTTTGATAATAATATGTCGTAAAACAAGGCCCTGTATACGAATTTCGATACTAGAAAGAGATGGATGTACATGGGGGTCACGAGAGAGTGAGTGAGATAGTTTAGAACGCTACGCGAGTTTTATCACAACCGATTGCGACCAATGAGTGCATTGTTGTGGTTGTTGTCTAACCGTTGACTTCGCACTAAAACCGTCTATAGAATGGATTAACATCATTAATTACGTTGTTCACTTTCCTTTTCAAGATGTGAATTCTAAATTTGAATCGCGCGGTCAGAAAAATGGCGGCGGAGTCGTTTTTTTGGAGGGATAGCATTGATAGCGACCCATGTTACTCAACAATTCCAAAGGCGATTTCGGTTTGTATCTTGCGACAGTTATGTCATTCAAAGGGGCAGAAAGAGTGAAGTATCTTAAGGCGCCATCCTCGTGATATTGTTGAGTCCCAGGATCGAGTAATTTGGCTGAAAACTGAGGGTCCAACTGACTTTTTACATTCCAAATATCCAAAGTAAGTTTGATTTCGATCAAAATTTCTGAAACTTCCTGCCGGTAATCCTCAATGTACTTGTTGGAAAGGACATAAAATCCAAACATTTCAGCGCTAAACATAGGTCCAGTTTATTTCATGTTTTCCAGAAATCACAGGTTAGAGTTTGATAAGGTGCACACCAGGGACCAAATAATGTTAGGTCCCGAGCATTGAATTGCGTGCATCTTGCGTGCGGTTTCGACCAATCAGAGAGCTTACGCACGGTCACATGACCGTGATAAGTTACGTTCAGGACCTATCATTATTTGGTCCCTGGGGACTGATTCTGCTCTTTTGGGCGAGACGAGACGAGATAGCGGGAATCGATCATTTTCATTGGTTTAAACGGCATCATGAGACAATTTCAAAGTCGTTCATTTCAGACTAGATGACTCGAAATCTCACGTGACGCCGTTTAAATCAATGAGATTGGTCGATCTCCTCTAACTCGCCTCGCCTCGTCCAAAAGAGCAGAATCAGCTCCCAGATATTCAATTTTAACCAGCGATATCTCGAAGACAAAAAATGATATCCACCTCCAATTACAAATACTTCATTTTGGAAACTTTTGGGTAGAAAATTGGGAAATTTAAATAAATTAATTATACAAGAGAGAAATTTTGTCGTAACCACAGACTATTCTGATAGTAATGATGACAGATTACTCTCTTCTTTTCTAGGGTTTATTTTGTATTTTTTAGAATTTAATCTCAGTCTATTAAGTAGATGATCATGCAACATAGTGCAATAAGACCACAAAAATCACGAACAAAACAAATTTTCTTCCTTCTTTCCAAATGGAAAAAGTTTATATACTAAACAACTTTCAGTTTTGAATTCTTCAATCCATTATTTTTTGTAATGAGGATAAAGTTTTCCGGACATTCTGTTGCAACAAGGTTTCAGGAATGTAAGAACTTATAGTCGGGGACAAAAAGAATGTCAGACGACTCTTGGAGGTAGGCTACCCGCAATACTAATCTCAATGATTTCAGGTGGCCTATCTAACCCAAAATCTAAGAAGTCATCTGACATTCCTCTTATCCACGAATGTATCTTGAACATGTTGGGAATGTTAATTTGGCGACAGTGCTCACCAATCTACTTGTCGCGTGAAGCAGTCAATCAATCTATTGTATTTTCCCTCACTCTTATATGTATCAGTGTTAAGCTACGAACCGATTCCCGCTTAACGCATTACCTGTGTGTTCTATACCTGAATAAATACGCTATTATATATAAAGTAATTATCAAGTTAATTAATTACATGTTTACTTAATCGATCCACAACAGATCTCAATTATGATAGATCTTAACAGAACACCTATCTAAAAAAAGCTGACGACAGCCACCTTTTTGAATTACCAGCCTATTGCATTTAGCAATACACCAACTGAACGTGAATTAGGAAAAATATTGAGGGAAAATTTTCCATTTGTTCTGAGTCAATTAAATTCACAGATAAACAGAAGATTATTTATCCGACTGATAGAGACCAGAAAAGCATTTCTCCAGTATTTTGAGTTTCTGTGACTGTAATGCTTTTATCTCCCGCATTGAGATATCAATATGTCATGGCCAGACGATTTTTTCGATCCAAGGAACAAATGCTGACACTCGAGTGTAGACGCCCGGAAATCCAGCTGTTCCACAAAGAGTTCCGAAAGACACGATTCCAACTTGACTGAACAGACAGTCACCAAAAGGAACTTGCAGGGGACCTCCAGAATCACCCTGAGGATTATTAAAAAACGAATAGAGAGAAGGAGGGATAACTAATAGACTGTATTGGTAAGGAGCGGGTGATTGAAATTAAACAATATCTTATGTAGGCTAAACAAGGACGTGATTTAAACTGGCCAGTCAAGATCAGGTTCAAACATATGTCACTACTTATAAATCGGTTAGTACCAAAGTAACAGGTCCATGCTTGACTCTTACGAGGTGTGTTGATGGAGGTACAGCTGTTTGAGAAAAGATCAGTTCTATTGATCGACTTGTGACTAGATTTCTTGTGAGGAAAAATAGGACATTTTGGGTATGGTTAATGGGAGTTTGTGGGAAGGGCACCCCTAAAATATTTGAATAGCAGAACAATACGGTGCAATTTTGTGCAAAATCAGATAGAGTATTAAGGAGAGGAGAAAATTACGTCCAAAATAATTATTATTCCAACTTTCAACTAAAATTTGTACTTCCCAGGCTGGAGGATCAAAGAAGTTTCCAAGACAGCGACAATCAGACAGTTAAAAGGCAATGCAGTACAGCAGACTGTCTGATACAGTAGATTTTTGGTAATATTTAGTTTCTATTGATTTGCAATGAAATTAGCGCTTAAGATTCTCATTTCCTTTTTTGTCTCCTATCTCCCAGAATTTTCCATGACGAATTTGATCTAAACAAGGGCCATTTGAGTGTCCTGGAGGTTCTGGATGGGAAACTGGACAGGGAATATGGAAAAAAGAATGGTCCTGTTCCAAACGGGATGGCTGGTCACCTTATTTGCGTCTAAAATACATATTCAACAAGAGTTGTCTTTAACAGAGGGAGGGATAATTCTTCCAACTGTAGGAGATAACGAGCTAAAACTTGCAACTCAATGTTTGTAGTTAGCAGATTGGTAGAGCTGTTTCTTTAAGTACCAAACATAAAATATAAAACAAAATACTCACGGCACAAGAGTCCCTATCTTTCTCAGCTCCAGCACACAGCTGAGTATCATCAAGAATACCAAATCTGAGTTTTTCTGTACCAGCAAAAGAACTGAAGGAATCGTTACATTTTTGACCCGAAACCAATGGAATAACAATCTTCTTGAGGATTGAACTGGATGGACCAACTGTTAAAAAAAAAAAAAAAATCCTTGTTCCATTAGTACAATCGAGTTGATACACAAGATCACAAGAAGTTATAATTAAAAGAGAATTCATGGGCAAGAAAGTTTTAATTGAAGAGCCTTCTGATGAGACTTGAGTTTTCAAAGCAAAACAAATACATACTAAGCAGTAAATCAGGATAACCAATAGATGATATATAAGTCACACAAACGCATTGCAGACAAACCAATAGCCTTCAACCAATTGATCAATTCAATTTGTCAGAATCACAATAGTTTTGTACCTACACAATCTTACTTTATCATACTGACATCAGTCATAAGGTTAACATTGTTTGGCTCATTAATTAGATATGATGATAAGCAATTGCCCTGCAGATGATCCAGGAGAATACTTCTCTACTAAATTTTTGATGACCAATTGATGTAGGTATATTCTTACCTGATTCAGTGCGGCCCCATCCGGTGACGAATGCTTGTGATTGAGGGATATTCTTTGACATATGGAGGCACAAAGGTCGTATGTACAGGCTAAAAGTCACCCGCCTATCTAACTCCAAGAGCATTATATCATTGTAATTTGATTCTGGCCTGTATTCACTGTGGACAATTCTACGAGCAACGTTGAAAGTTCTAGGAGTAGCATCATCTGTGTTTGAGTTAAGGTCCAGGTCACCCAGAAGAACTGACAGCACAAAACCACTGAAAAAGTGTCAGAAAAAACAATACACAGTTGAAGATAGGTAGATGAAGACGCACTTTGTATTTATGGAGTTCAGGACTTTTTGTTATTTTTTTTCAACACAACTTCAAAGATTCTAAAGTTTTGAAAAAACCGTTAGGTTCTTAGATAGATAGAAAAAAATACTCACAGCCTTGAATATTTTTCACAATGAGAAGCGGAGCACAAAACCACTGGAAAAGTGTAGGAAAAATCAATGCTTATTTACTGATAGATAAATATCGACTTTACAACTAGAGTTTACTGAATTTGTTGAGTCAGTTTCATCAATCAGTTTCATCAATTTCGATGAAATAATTTGTTTTTAAGACAAAAATACTCACTTTCTAGAATGTTTTTCACAATGAGCTGCGGAGAGCACAAATTTATCACTGATTAAAGAACCACCGCACTGATATTGAGGCGGCGAACCATAGCCAAGAAGAGCCTGGAACATAAAACAATTGGTAAAGTTAGATGAAAAAGGGATAGACAAATATATTTTCTGTATACATGTGCAGGGTGCATCAAAAGTTTGGTAACTCCTGTACAACTTCCTAACCACTGCTGATAGAAAAATGAAGATTAAAGGGTATTCGTAACTCATGAAGAGTTATTTTCGGAAGGGGTCAACATTTTGGGGGCGTTCCCCCAAGGTGGGAAGAGGCTCCATAACTTAACATTTTCGAATGGTAACCCCTACGTTGTGACACACTCTTAAGAAGAAGGGCATACAAAATTGAGCATTTTGGCACTAATCAGAGTAAATTTTTGTGGACAACTGCGTATCTGTTTTGAGCAGAACTTGATTTTTTTACACTAAAAAATACGCGACTGTACGGTTTTAACCTACTCAAAAAAAAAAGAAAAAAAAATGAAGGCGAATTTATAAAATTAAGACACGGTTTCCATCGGTCGTACTGCGGCTGCTACTCGGGAAGAGTGTTCGAATAGGATAGCGGCACGGATGTGTTGAGAAGTAGTTAACTATTCGTACGCAATTGTACGGTTTTAACCTACCCAAAAAAATGAAGGCGCATCTGTATAAGTAAGGCGCTGTTTCTTTCGGTCGAACTACGAGAGTTGGGATTTTTGGGAAGTGTTCGAATCGGATAGCGGCACCTATGTGTTGAGAAGTAGTTAACTATTCGTACGCGACCGTACGGTTTTCACCTACCCAAAAAAATGAAGGCGCATCTATAAAAGTAAGGCGCTGTTTCCTTCGGCCGAACTACGAGAGTTGGGATTTTCGGGAAGAGTGTTCGAATCGGATAGCGGCACGGATGTGTTGAGAAGTAGTTAACTATTCGTACGCGATTGTACGGTTTTAACCTACCCAAAAAAATGAAGGCGCATCTGTATAAGTAAGGCGCTGTTTCTTTCGGTCGAACTACGAGAGTCGGGATTTTTGGGAAGTGTTCGAATCGGATAGCGGCACCTATGTGTTGAGAAGTAGTTAACGATTCGTACGCGACCGTACGGTTTTCACCTACCCAAAAAAATGAAGGCGCATCTATAAAAGTAAGGCGCTGTTTCCTTCGGCCTAACTACGAGAGTTAGGATTTTCGGGAAGAGTGTTCGAATCGGATAGCGGCACGCATGTGTTGAGAAGTAGTTAACTATTCGTACGCGATTGTACGGTTTTAACCTACCCAAAAAAATGAAGGCGCATCTGTATAAGTAAGGCGCTGTTTCTTTCGGTCGAACTACGAGAGTTGGGATTTTCGGGAAGTGTTCGAATCGGATAGCGGCACCTATGTGTTGAGAAGTAGTTAACTATTCGTACGCGATTGTACGGTTTTAACCTACCCAAAAAAATGAAGGCGCGTCTGTATAAGTAAGGCGCTGTTTCTTTCGGTCGAACTAGAGTCCCTAATTGTAGAGAATTAAGACAAGAGGAGAGGAGAGGGTAGCCAACCTCTGATTGTTTAACTAGTTTTAGGCTCTACGGACGCCACCATTAGATGCGATTTGGACATTTGTTAACACACTCTTGTTTACAAACGAAGGGGTCCAACGGTATTTCACGGATAAAAGAGTTAATTGTGGAGGAAGTTTTAAATTTTAATCATTATGCACCACAATAATGTCTATAATTCTCAAAAGAACTTGTAAAAGCGTAAAAAAATTTTGACCAACAAAAGCACACAACAACGGCCTTCAGAATGTAAACGTATGTGCAAAATCGAATCCAATGGCGGCGCCCACGCCACGCCACGGTCAGGCCCGTCACATCTTGCCACCGGGCCCCCTGCCCCTTTCTAATGAGAGGTAGGCGGGAAGCCCCCCCCCCCCCCCAATCCGAAAAATTGTTTAACATTTTCCTTCCGAACAATCACTTCCAGCTATTTAGGGCCGAACGCTTTCAAATTAAACTCGGTATCAACTACCAACAAATAATACTATATTGTGTTGATTCGAAGAAAAAATGGAATGAAATAAAAATGAGTTTGCAAAGCCAAGCAAATATTTTCAGTGAGGCTTCCGTGCTCGAGAGAAGAGAGTTATCTCGGCTGATTGGTGCGAGAAAACATGCTTTATTTCGAAGTTTAAAAAAAAAAAAAAAAAAAAAAAAAGAGTTGGCTCGCCGTGCCCTTCTAGAGCCCGGACTCCGGACCCATGGGTCCAGCCCCCCCCCCCCCCCATGTGACGGGCCTGCTCACGGTTTAACTTGTCTTAATTCTCTACTTATAGGGACTCAAGGTCGAACTGCGGGAGCTGGGATTTTCGGGAAGAGTGTTCGAATCGGATAGCGGCACTTATGTGTTCAGAAGTAGTTAACTATTCGTGCGCGACTGTACGCTTTTAACCTACTCAAAAAATGAAGGCGCATCTACAGAAGTAAGAAACGGTTTCCTTCGATCGAACTGCGGGAGTTGGGATTTCCGGGAAGAGTGTTCGAATCGGATAGCGGCACCCATAGTACACTATTCGTACGCGAGTGTACAGTTTTAACCTACCCAAAAAATGAAGGAGCATGCATGAAAGTAAGTAATTCGCCGAATGGATACTGGTTAAAAACCATGGATCATTAAGAAATGCGCTACGCAAGATCAGAAAAAAACCGTTTATAGCGTATTAAAAAAAAAAAAAAATTATAAATGATTGCCTAAATGCAAATAAAACAACAATAATAGTTGTTGTCTTTAATAATAAGGGATAAAGAAAATACTTTGTGAATGGTTACCATATGAGGGAATTCTTTAGCTTTGGCATCCTTACCACCAACAACTAGAGGCTCGGGGTCGGGACTCCCGCAGTTTATAACTTGGCTGCTATCAGTTGGGTCACTGATTGACGGTATGCTGGTATTGTTTTGGTAAATTTGCTTTGAGAACTCCTTGCACTCTGAAAAAAGTATCATAAAAAACACACCGCAAATGTTATCTAAATTCATGGAAGGCTTACAATTGTAACACAAATTTCAGAAAAAAATAGGTAATTTATGAAAAATTAAGAAAAATTGTTATAGGATTTGAACAAGGTTGGGATAACTTGTTGTGCAGTCGAGAGAGGAAAAATGTATTTTCACCCATGTTTCAAGCATGCTGTATGCAGCAAAAGGAATAAATGAGATTAAAAAAAAAAAAAACCTTGATAAAACACTTACTGGTAACAGCCTTTGAAGATCCTTCTACTTGTGGCTCTTTGGAAACTGGCGGTCTGCGGGTTGTATTCGACGTTTCAGACGTAACAGGCGCGGTGCTGGACCAATCTGCAATTTCATAGGGAGGACAGCATATTACAGGCGTCGATCCTTTGAAACCACATCTTCTGTTTAAGGGTGGTAACTTATTTTGCTCTTTAAGCAGTTTTGATGCGGATTGACAGGATGGTTGAACTTTGCAATACCAAGCAGGATTGCCTCCGGAGGCAGCCAAACATAAGTCACCTGTGATTAATCACATATTTTGGAATCAGATAACAAAAATAAATTGTTACCATCGAGAATATTAAAAATACGAAGGCAGCAATTACATTGAACTGCAATGGTTGTAAAAGAGTAAAAGTTCTTACAATTAGAATAAAATTGTTTTCATAGAATAGTAGTATCAATACAAAAAGACAGCGATAAGCGCAGAATCCGGTATTTCCTCTGGAATGCTCTCATCAGCGTAGCTGCCGAAGAAATCGCGCTACGCGTAGTGGTTAAAGGTTATGATGGGAATAGGTATAATAGACACAACAGATTCTTTGGCGTAAATCCTCGTCATCGGTGGAGTTCCAGATTCTCCAATAGATGACGCTGAGTGTTCGCCACTTTTCGATTGGTGATGAGAATTTGAAAATAAAATGGGGGACACCCCCCCCCCCCCCCCCAAATGGATCGTCAGTCAACCCTCGAGATGAAAGTTTCCAGTCAATCCTCGAGATGAAAGTTTCAAGAACACGATTGCGAAAAGGGTCGCAATAATGTTTAAAACTGGATCTAAAACTACCAATCTCTGAAAATAAGTACAAATGATTAAATCATATTGATGCGTGATTTTTGAGCAGTGGCGTCGCGTGCCATCTGGCAACAATGCAACTGCTCCATTTAAACTCATTAAAAATATCGAATTTTCCTTGTGCACTGTGCACCCCTGAATTCGATATTTTACATAAGTTTAAATGGATAGAATACATTGTTGCCGAATTGCACGCGACCCCACTGTTTTTGAGATTGGTGGTTTTAAGTATAGGTACTTACATCCAATTTTCAACAACTCCGCGACCTTTTTGGCGTGCGCATTCTTGAAATCAATGTCGATTGAAGGTTTGACGGTCCGATTTGTTGGTTTTTTCTTTCTGTTGTTGAAAAAAGTAATTTGATTTGCAGATTTTCGTGACGAAGCGAATGAGGAGCTCACAATCAGTAAGAAGGGCGATCACTCCGCGCCATCTACTGCCGAAACAGGAACCGCATCGGTGAGGGATTCGCATTCAGATAAATAATTAAGAAAGTAAATCTGATTGGTTCAAAATCCATTCGCCTTAGTGTACATATAGTTGAATGCATTCATCTCTAAGGGTAAATAATAAAAATGGTAATTATTATTATTATGATGCACGAATTTGAAATTACTTATAATTAAAAAGAAAATGCGCTTTCAACCGTACTTGGAGAAAAAAGTTCGTTTCGTCAATAAATTTGTTTTTAAAGAATGGGATTTGGACGAGGAAACGAAAAAGTAAAAAACCTCACCTTCTTCATATTGCGCCGATGCGAGGGCAGCCGCATAAAACAGGAAAAACACAGACTGAGGTGCTAATGGCGGTGGCAGCGGCATGCTTGGGTCTGGAAGATGGGAACAGAAGCAACACGCCTTCAGCGGCGACTCGGTGAGAAGGGTTTCTTCATTTACTTGTCAACTGGTTGTGCTCGTGCCAGAAGCTTTTGCGAAGACTCGGCGCAGCGACACAAAGCGACGTCAATGTAACAGATGAGGATTTGACTACACAGGGTTAAGAGAAGCGGTCTTGAGGTCAAGGTGAGCCCTGCTTCAGAGCTGCCATTTTTTTTCATATTAATTGGCATTTTTCAACTCACCGATGATTCCACCGGTTGATCAAAAGATTAGGTACACACATTAAGTTCCAGTGTATGACTATGCTGCATAAAAGTACTCTCCCATATGTAATCTCTTCTCAATCGGTGGGATCACCATTGAACTGTCCAAATATCTGCACATTTTTTAAAGTCGGCGACGGAGACTCCATCAGCTGAGAAAATATTACAGATCAGAGTACTTTCGTGCATTAGTCATACACTGAATTGAAGTGTGTAATCTTTTGGTCAACTGATGAAATCATTGGTGAATCGACAAATGATTTTTAATAGACACAACGCGGCAGCACTGCTTTGCTTTGGCGCCTGCCAGTTCGATCGTCTTTCTCGAATCATCGCGCTGCTTACTTGCTCCAATAATGTAGAAAATATATATTTTTTTTGGTTTCAGATTGATTTTTTCTGCTTGAGGAATTATAATACAGGAGTGGCGAGTGGAGGGTGTGCAAAACGAACACATACAGTAGATATGTCCTAGAAGTTTGTACCAGGCCCAAGTAATCAAAACTATATCAGCTCACATTCGTAAAAAAAACAAGCCTACTCGCGTTCTCTTAATGCGATTGGTAGAATGGAGCTGTTGCAAACTTTTGCTACAGGCTTATTAATAGTTGATTATGGGGTAATACCCTGTAAAAATAACTATTAGCGCACTAAAAAATCACGAAATCCACTCCTAAACTCACAAAATGCTTTCAAACGCGAGACCGCGTAATGGCGGCCGGGGCCGCGGTTTTCATTGGGGTTCCCTATCTTCAATCAGCGCCGCATCTACACGAGGTGTTCTCGTAACACCACACAAGAAGAAGAAGAAACATATAATTGTCATAAGAAAACCTCGGCCTCGGCCGCCATTACGGTCTCGCATTTAAAAGCATTTTGTGAGTTTAGGAGTGGATTTCGTGATTTTTTAGTGCGCTAATCGTTATTTTTACAGTGTATTACCGCAATCAACTATTTATAAGCCTGTAGCAAAAGTTTGCAACAGCTCCATTGTTTAATCAATAGAAAATTCTACGAACCTAAGTATAGCTAACTAGGAGACCCGCTGTTCATCAAAGTGATGAACGTATTTTTAGACTTTGGCCTTATAAAGGACTTCTGGGACATAGTGTATGATAGATAGCTCTGATAAGGTAAATACAATGAAAATAATTACGACCTATCCTCGCTGATGGCACGCCTTCATTCGTGAGATAGACCAACAATTACCGTCAAGTGCGAACAGTTAACTACCAACAAAATCCATTGCAAGTAAGACTGAACTCTGTGTCTCCACTCTTTAGTTAAGCTCGTATCGGTTCACAAAAAAGTAAGTAACGAATTGCAAGAAGTTTTCCTTCGATGAGATGGACCAGCAAGCACTACGCTTTTCAAACTTCCAAACGACGCGGGCCGCTTTACCACCAGTTTGATTTTTCAGCGTTTTCCCGCGATCTTTTTTAAAGTCGGTACTACAGACCTCGAACCCTTAGAACTAAACTGAATGGGGCTGTTGCACACTTTTGCCATAAGCAATTAACCAGTCAATTCTAGAGTAAAAACCTCCACAAATAACGATAACAGCACTAAAAACTTCCGAAATCCCCACTCCTAAACTCAATAAATGTTTTTATTTGGGCGAGCGTAAAGGTGGCTGCGGGCAGTAACATGGGGAGATTCCCATCTAACAATACTGTAACTCCATCAAGAGGTGACCAATTAGAGACAACTTTCATGTGACACCAGTGTCACAGTACCATTCATCGGATGTGGATCACTACTCTGGCGACTAATTACTCTGTGAATCATCCTGGTCAGCATAGAGAGAGTGGCAAAATTAAGATAGGACTCAGCCACAATCACGCTCTCGGAAGTCGCAAATAAAAGCGTTTATTGAGTTCAGGAGTGAATTTCGGAAGTTTTTGATGCTGCCATCGACATTTTTCGAGGGTTTTACACCGAAGTCGACAGTTAAATCGCTTATAGAAAAAGTGTGCAACAACCCCATTTCGAGTCTCGAAAAAATAAGAATTGTATGCGATTGCAGTTAATACAAAGAGCTCAAAGGAAACTGGCGGAAATAGTGTTAAGCTTGTTGCCATTATAGGGTATCAAGTCTTTAGAACTTGGTTCTGGATTCAGCAATCTATGTATACAGGGTGTAACAAAACTATACACCATAATTTTCAGGGCGTGTTTTAGAGGTAAAAATAAGACTTTTTTTTCCTATAAACATGGGTCCGAAATTGTAGTCTTTTCGAGTTACAGTGTTGCAAAGTTTCCGAAAAACAAATTGAAAAATTGTCATAACTCCCTCGTGAATTATTCTTAATGCTCGTAAATAGGTACTCTGGTGTAGTTTTAGACGTTCTTGCCGAATTTGCCCCTGAAAATACTATATGCAGAAAGTTGAGGGGGGTTTTGGCGCTTTTTCTTGATTTTCCTCACTTTTTTTGGCCAAATTGTGTGAAAACATTCGTCCGGATTCATTAAACCCAAAAACGATAAGCAAAACTCAAAAATACGTAAAATAAGATGCATTTTTGGTCCTTACAAGTTATTCCAATTTTCGAACCATTTCCGAGAAAATCGCCCCTGAAGTGGCAGAGGTCGGCCAAGAACTGACAAAATCAAAGAAAAGGCGATTATTGGTCGACCTCTGCAACTTCAGGGGCGATTTTCTCGGAAATGGTTCGAAAATTGGAAAAACTTTTACAGACCATAAATGCATATTTTTTTACGTACTTTTGAGTTATGCTAATCGTTTTTGGGTTTAATGAATCCGAACGAATGTTTTCACATAATTTGGCCAAAAAAAGTGAGAAAAATCAAGAAAAAACCCCAAAACCCCCCTCAAATTTCTGCATATAGCATTTTCAGGGGCAAATTCGGCAAGAGCGCCTAAAATTAGATCATAGTACCTATTTACGAGCATTAAGAATAATTCACGAGGGAGTTATGACAATTTTTCAATTTGTTTTTCGGAAACTTTGCAACACTGTAACTCGAAAAGACTACAATTTCGGACTCATGTTTACAGGAAAAAAGAAGTCTTATTTTTACCTCTAAAACACGCCCTGAAAATTATGGTATATAGTTTTGTTACACCCTGTATATCGATCAGTCAATCAACGTAGGTACCTACCTACTTTTCTTCTATCGCTGCGTTCAGCCTTATTATTACGATTTTCGATTGAATTTATCCATAGCTATCCTTATTCTTGAAATGATTAGACTTAAAGCCCGATATTTTTTGTTACACCCTGTATATCGATCAGTCAATCAACGTAGGTACCTACCTACTTTTCTTCTATCGCTGCGTTCAGCCTACTTAAAGCCCGATATTTTTTTTCTTCTCAAAACTAGTGTTACCCGTCCAAATGAAGTTGTACAGTTAATTAATTTACGCGCCTTTACGGAGTGTCCCAGACCTACCGTACCAGGACTTTTTCTCGGCCGCTATTCGACATAAAAATCTGAAAATTGGTATACCTATATATTTTGACAAGACAAATTCAAATTTTGGGGTTTTAAAGCCCCCGACTATTTTTTGGGGGGTTTTGGGGGTCGACCCTTTTACAGTATTGGGGATCCCCGTTTTAAAAGCGAAAGAAGTTCAAAAATCGAGTCAAATGGATACTCCTATTCCTTTCATACAAGATTACCTTTCGTTCGACAACCGAAAATAATTTTCGGGCCCTTTATCCCCCCCCCCCCAAAAGCCCCCAAGCATAAATAACCAGTAGGTGCAAGAATTGTCCTAAAATCTCCGGAAAAATTTATGGACAGAGGTAGTTTAGGTCAAAGAGCTCAAATTTGATGGTTTCAAAGCCCCCCGACTATTTCTTGGGGGGTTTTGGGGGGTCCCCCCTATTCGGTTTTGGGGGACCCCCTCTAGAAGCGAAAAAAGTTCAAAAATTGAGTCAAAAAGGGTACTCCCAATCATACAACACAAAGTTACGCTTGGTTCGACAACTGAAACTCATTTTTGGGTCCCCAATTCCCCTTAAAATAGCTCCCAAGCACAAAAACCCCAATTTATGCAAAAATGGTCGTACAAACTCCGGAAAAATTTCTGAAGAGGGGTACTTAAGGTCCAAAAGCTCAAATTTGACGATTCTAGGAGCCCCCGGTCACTCCAAAAGTGAGAACAGGGCCGGGGAGGAATTTTTTTCGGAGTTTTTACGACCATTTTTGCATAAATTGGGGTTTTTGTGCTTGGGAGCTATTTTAAGGGGGGTTGGGGACCCAAAAATGATTTTCAGTTGTCGAATAACCAAGTGTTACTTTGTGTTGTGAGATAGGGAGTACCCTTCTTGACTCAATTTTTGAACTTTTTTCGCTTCTAGAGGGGGTCCCCCAAAACCGAATGGGGGGACCCCCCAAAACCCCCCAAGAAATAGTCGGGGGGCTTTGAAACCATCAAATTTGAGCTCTTTGACCTAAACTACCTCTGTCCAGCAATTTTTCCGGAGATTTTAGGACAATTCTTGCACCTATTGGTTATTTGTGCTTGGGGGCTTTTTGGGGGGGGATTAGGGGCCCGAAAATGATCTTCGGTTGTCGAACGAGAGGTAATCTTGTATGAAAGGAATAGGAGTATCCATTTGACTCGATTTTTGAACTTCTTTCGCTTTTAAAACGGGGATCCCCAATACTGTAAAAGGGTCGACCCCCATAACCCCCCAAAAAATAGTCGGGGGCTTTAAAACCCCAAAATTTGAATTTGTCCAGTCAAAATATATAAGTAGGTATACCAATTTTCAGATTTTTATGTCGAATAGCGGCCGAGACAAAGGCCTGGTACGGTAGGTCTGGGACACCCTGTATACACATAACTATTACACCGTTCCAAGCACACTATATACGGGTGACCGGACCAGGCCACGTTAAGCATTCTAGGCCTTTAGGGTTATAATTTTAAGTTGGTTGGATTCGGACTTCCGGAGTGCGAGTAGAAGTTGGGAGAGAGAGCCTTAGCGCCGCACTATAGCCTGAGATCGTCAAAAAGTGGCAAAAAATCATAACCTAAATTCCTCATCAATTTATCATTTATGAACTTGATAAATTAAGCTTAAAAGATCGAAAACGCTGATTTTTGATGACTTTAATCCCCCACTGATTATTGGGGGGGGGGGGGCAAACCAACTTTTGATAGATGCACTATGGGGGTCTTGGGGGACACCCCCAGTGAGAGCGGGGTCCAACCCCCGGAAAAAATTGAAAATTCGGGCTCTCTCAGACGTTATTTTAAGCAATGTTATCGCATAAAAATGCCATCAAATTTAAGCAAATTAAAAATAGATTTTACGTTTATTTTCCTCATTGCTCAGGCAAGAAGGGAATTTTTCAGTTTAGAATTTTAGCTTATTGATGAAGCTGATATTTCTAGGCTTTGGGAAACGGTTCTTCGGATAGAAGTCTTCTGGAAATTTAAAACTGCAGTGTAATGTTCCGCTCAGTGGCGTATTTGAGATACTTTTTGAGGGGAGATGGTAGAAAATTTGAACATTTGGGTTCTCTCAGACTAAATTTTAAGCAATTGAATCTTTCAAAAGTGACCAACCGACAGAGCAGAAGTTAGTAAACTCAATGTCTATTTTCTTTATTTCATTGACGACAGAAGAATTTTTCACTTTAGATTTACTAAAGGCGCAGTTTCAGGGTAAAATAGAGCATCTTATTCTTACCATTTTTTGCTTCTCAGTTCCTTTCTTTCTTTATTTTTTTGTATTTTTCCGTATTTTCTTTCCACCTCCCTCTTTTTCCCAGCTCTTCTTCATCAAACTATTGGGGGGGGGGGGGCAAAATGATACTTTGCCCCCTCCCTCCTCAAATATTGGAGGAGCAAAAAGGCCACCCCCCCAGATTACGCCACTGGGTTTGTACCAAGGTCCATAAATGTAAGGTCTGGCTCTGGCCGGTATCGCCAACTCGGGAAATCCAATGTATGGGAACCCATACCCCCATTTACTTTAACATTCTTCCCGAGTTCGCCGCCATCTTGGATCAATGGTTTCAAATGGAGAAGTGGCTCCCAAACTGTGGACCAACGAGGGGAGCCAAAAGCTACCAGCCAGACCTTGTATATATGGACCTTGGTTTGTACGACCTATGACCCTGACATTTCATTTTCATTCTTATTTCATCAAAGTTTAATGCTTCTACATTCATTTTCACTCAGCGACATAGAGTTAAATATCTATATAATTTAAATTAAAAGAGAACAGCAGAAGAGTTACTGTTTCTCTTTTTTCCACCAAACAGCGAGTTTCGATCATGCGGGTACCTATTTTATCAAAATATGTTCATTGTTCACTTTCCTCGTTTGCACGGCGTTTTGCGCGTGATAGTTGCGGCATAAGGTGGCGGGGGAAGGGGGTGGCTTACTGGACCAAGTTCATGAAAAAGTGAGGAAGCATAATAATTATACTGATCGGGAGTTCAACAACCAATAATCGAAGTTACGCTAACACTTCATTACTGGCGCGGCGCAGGCGTCGCGTCGAAGTGATGGACCGACACACAGTGCGTTGTCCAAATGGACGAAAGTGACAAAAATCAATAACTTCTAAACGGGAAGAGATATTAGGATGGAACTTTGTATAGTGTGTCCCCTCGATGGGTACTATTGCACGGCACAATTGAATTTTAAAAGGGCCCTCTTTTGGGGGCAGAAGGGGGGGTCGATTTTTACGTATTTTTTTTTTAAAATTGGAGATATTCAGGTGGTGTACCTCTTGAAATGGTCCATTTACGTAGAAAAAACACCAATTTGAAGGAATTTGAAGAAAATAAATTTTTTCTCATAGCCTAAGAGGCCTAAAGGGAAGAATTAGACAAAAAATGGAAGTTTTTAATGGTCAATTTTGTGAGAATTTGCCGAGCTGTGATCCTTCAAACAGAACACTTCGTCCATTTAACTCAATTCTACACCATCAGCTCATATTTGGGTAATTTTGAAGCTAAACAGCACAATATTTGAGCCATACTGACGCAAAAGGCTCAAAACTTGCCTTTTTCCGAGCAAATGACTCGAACCTTATCAAACAGTGCCAAATTTCAGAAGCCAACAAATTTGTTTTAGAGGAATAGAATACAACACAATAGCGCAGCTGTACTTCTGATATTAATGAGTTAGATTCCAGTGTTAACCCTCTTGTTTAACATTATATTATTGGAAGAAATTAAATCAGGTATTTGGGAAAAATACTGACAAATAAGTGAACAAGTTTTATGAATATTTCCCGTTATCTACTCGATCTCTCCATATTGACCTTGGAATTTTAACAAATAGACCTACATAATGTTTTTAGGGAGGTTTGATAACATAAACGGCTTCAGCATTATGGTACGCATATTGACGCTATCTATTGGGTGTTTGCTACAGTGCAGTAGGCGGGCATCAGGTTCAAATAGTAAAATGGGCCTGTTGCAAACTTTTGCTCCAGCGATAAAAAGTGTTCATTCCAATGTAAAATTGCCTGAAAAGTCCATTGGTGGCATCATAAAGTCATGAAATACAATATTAAACTCACAAGAGGCGTTTATTGAAATCCAAGATGGTGGCAAAATATCGAGGAATCTGAATGTATGCACCGTGATCATCCAAGGATTGCCAACTTTGACAACCCCTCACTGGAGGTAGAGGTTATGTGTTTGTTTATGTTGTGATTGATTGTGATGGATATTGTGAGGTTGGCTATCCTTGAATGTTCGTGGTGCATGCATACAGATTGCTCGATATTTTGCCGCCATCTTGGATTTCATTAAACGACTCTTGTGAGTTTATTATTGCATTTCATGGCTTTCCGATACCACCATTGGACTTTTCAGGCGATTTTACATTAGATTGTACACTCTATAGCGCTGTAGCAAAAGTTTGCAACAGACCCATTGTTGCTTTGCAGAGCGATTTTGCCAATTACAACCAATTCTGCCAAAGCAGTGTCATCTCCGACATCATGGACTATACTCTATAGTAAAGCACTATTTATTTTGATTTTTCTTTAGATAATAAACCATGCCCTTTTTTGTTTTATAAGGCCACATGGTGTAAGTACCTGTCAATTCATCTACATTTTAATGCTTTTTCTCAACTGTGATGGAACGGCATAAAAGAAAGTTCCGGAAAGTTCCGTGAAACTCTATAACCAGGAAAGCTCAGTATTACGTAATGTTTAAGAATCCTCCAACCTATACTGCAGCCACCTGCACTCTGCAGCCGCGCCTGTAATATACGAATTTTCGTGATTTTTTTTCGGACTCGTGAAAATGGCGAAATGAGGTGGCACTCAATTGAAGAGATTTTTTTTTTTTTTTTTTTTTTTTTTTAAACCGTCCTTGATAGTTGGAAGGGGATGTCTGGTATGAAAACAAGTTAAAAGGCCATAAAAGATAGACCACCATAACTTTCGAAAGTTGTGTCCTCACAGAGCCAATCAGCATTGATCACCAGAAGTCTATTCGAGGATCTGTGACTGCCTTTCCATTTTCTCGAAATTTTGCCGGACAAAACTTTCGAAAATTGGGACGATTGTTCTTTCATGGCTTCTGAACTTGTTCTCACACCAAACAACTCCTCTGAACCACAAAGGACGGCCTTATTTTTGGAATTACCTACGATTGTGTGCCATCTCTCAAATACTGTTCTGAATTTATCCAATTCCACGAATCTGAAAGAAATCACAAAAACTCGTACAACAGACGTGGTGGCAGATGGTGGCAGTAACGGTTTCAAGATTCTAAAACATTATGTGATTCTGAACGTTCCTGTATAAATAGTTTTGCGGTATTTTGCAGTACTTTTTTTTGACACTCCATCAAAGTTGAGAAAAAGCATTAAAATGCAGATAGATTGACATGACCACTTTGAGTCCATGAAAAACACATAAGAACATGGTTTAAAAATCTGCAAAAATCAAAATAAATAGTGCTTACCTACCTGTAGGAATGGTTAGTCTAAGAAGTCGGAGATGTCACTACTTCGGTAGGGTTAGGAATGTTATGTTGCGTATCTGACGAAGTTGCGGTGCGAGTCGAAAAATTTCCACTTTGAACCTAATGTCCGCCGACCGCACCGGAAAACATCCAATGGGTAGCGGATAAAATGCGTATCAATGCTGAATCTGTTGTTGTTAAACCTTCCTAAAAACACTGTTTAGGCGCTTTTATTCAAATTCCGAGATCGATTTTTCGATTTTTGTCCATTGGTCAACGCACTGTGCGACAGTAAAACTATGTGGGCATAGAATGAAAACAGCGCTCGCTGAACGGAAATACTTCTAATGTCTGAAATGAACTTAACCAGCAGCTGTGTTTTTGAAGCGCATCTTGGATCTGGGGGGTGATCACGGAGGATCGAATCGTGTTGGTATCGTTATCGTTATCGTTTACATACAGGGTGTTGATTAAAATATGTACCATCTCGAATTTCTCGCGAACGGCTTCAAATTTCGTAAAACGCCGGAACACGTCTAAAATATTTTCGAGGGGGACATCTTTTTAGGGGGTCGCCGATTTTGTGCCCCCCCCCCTGGGGGGCCCCACGACCCTAAATCCCATACTTCAAATGGGGATCCCCAATTTTTATTTCATATTTGGAAAAAAATTAAAATTCTAAGACTTTTGGTGCAAACCAGAGGTCGATATAGTTTTTCGTTTTCGATATATCGAAGGTCAAAGTTCGATATGGACCCATCTTCAAAAATCCGCAACTCCCCTTTGAATGGTCCGAATTGAAAAAACTTTGGGTCTAAATTTTGGGTCTAAAGTTTGATATCGACCAAATGCATGATATGAACGAGGTAGCCGCAATCGACCAATCCCATTGGTTTAAACGGCGTCACGTGATCATTTTGAAATCGTTTGAGTCGTTCATTTTAGACCGAATGACTTGAAATCTGTCATAGAATAAGAAGAGGAACAGAAGCGAAACTGCGACCCGGTTTGGGTCACAGTGTCATGGCTGACCTGGTTAATACACGGTGGTCCACCAGCATGTAAACAAACACGAAGTACAATGCTTTTTCAGGATTCTGGGCGCTCTGGCATCGGTTTCGCGAGCGCGGGCTTTTCAAAATGGTTCCCCCTGTACTAACCAGCTAAGCCAAACTAAGCCTATCCGAGTAACCCATTGTCTCTTATGGGAGTTTCGCTTCTGTTCCCCTTCTTATTCTATGATGTGACGCAATTTAAACCAATGGGAGTGGTAGATTCCTGCAATCTCTTCTCGCCTCGTCCAAATGAGCAGAATCAGCTCCCAGACCCCCCTAGTACTGGGAAACGTCTCCCAGATCCCCCACAGTGCAACTTCCCAGAGGCCATTTTGCCACTCTTTCCCATCAAAAAGAATCTCAACTTAACAACACTGAGCAGATTATTACATTGACTGCAGAAAGTTGGAGTTAAAGTGCCCAATGTAATTTTCCAAGTTACTTCTAACTGTGAGGAATAGTTTCCCCAAGCCTAACTGACCATTACGTGGCAGAAATATCAACTTCATCTGAACCTACTTGAAAGTCTAAAATGAAAATTCTCTTCATGTCTGAGCAATAAAAAATATAAAAGTCAGATCCAATAATAACTTTGGCGCATTTGGTGACATTTTTCATAAAATGAAATTGCTTAAAAATTAAAATATCGTCTAAATTTTTCCAGGGGAGGAACAGTGGAAGGGTTCTTTTAATGCATTGCTGAACTCACCAGATAATCTATCGGATAAAATTTGCCCAACTCTAATTACAATGGGCAAATTGCTGAATGTTCACACAGTCCGTAGAACTGATAATGATTTTTCACTGTGATTCATTAATTTATTACTGATTTCCCATTTAGCCTCAGAGCTTTCCAGAGGTTGGCAAAAATACAACACATTTTATGTAGAAACTAGGTTTATAACAAAGCACCTGGTCATTGAACAGTAAACCCGCATGGTGGCATTTCGCATTTACCAGTTTGCCCGTAAAGAGTACATCCTTATAACGGTGGGTACAAGTAAATAGCAATTAAATATACAAAGAAAATTGGTTCCAATAAAAAAAATAAAAAAACAGTTTCCATAAAATATAAAAAATGACTTGGGGGCAAAACTTTAAAAATATTTTTTTATTCATAAATTTTAAAATTCATTTTTGCATTGTAAACAATAATTAGGTGTATCATGTGTCCATAAAGAGATAAAAAAAGAATTGAACTAATTTTTACAGGGCTCCCTAAGCTTTAACACCGAAAAATACTGAAGAAAAATATACAATTCATGCATAAAAAAGTGATCAGATACTTACAATTTAAATTTCTCTTCTTTTCACGGATTTACTGGAACCCTTTTCAATGTGTAGGTCCCCCCCACCCCCTTTTCTCAAAAATGATGGAATAAAATTAACAATTTGTACAAAATTAACAACTTTTTACACTTTATACATTTCACGGGTTATTTTAATTTATTACTTTCCATACTTTGACTTAGGGCTAAAAATGCCAGATGACCTTTAGGACATTTATTGGCATAGTGACCTTTGGTTCCACACTGGAAAGAAAGAAAAAAATAAATTGATAGGTGAGGAATGGAAAATCTTGGAAATCATTTCAAAAATAGTCAATGACTCATAGCACTTGCTAGCTATCTGGGACCCCCCCCCCCCCCCCCCCGACGAATTCTCGTTATAAAAGTAGGCTATAAAACAACAATAATAAAATGTTGGAGGAGAAGATAGTGTGAGGCAACGCTTAGGATGCAATAAGACAATGATGATGCCACAATAGTTTTAATGTTTTGCTTCTTCACTGCACAGTAAAAAGAGTTGAATTTTTCTTGATGTTATATAGTACTTGTCCTTGGATAATGAGCCTCAGCTTATTACACGCACCTCTTTTCAAGGGTGAGAAAAAAAAAGAAATGGAGACAGCAAATGACAAGTATAGCCGCTATCACACTTAATTAGAGTGAGCGAAAGTACTGCAGAGCACGGCAGGCAGCCTATCTTCCTCTAACACTATCTAATTGACCGGCAGAGCTTGCTTTTCGCTAGCACATGTAAAATTCTGCGCGACAAGTTGTTTCAAAGACAATATAAAAAAAAATTATTCTAGAACGTAATGAAAGGAACATTAAATCATAATTTGTAAACGAACATGATGCCGGGTAAAAAGGTGGTTATTGGAGATGGGTAAACAATGTCATAATTTTTCAGAACACATGATTTGGGATGTAGCCAAGAGCACGAATGACTTAACCTGCCGCTTCCTCTGTCTTTCTCTCCACTCTGTCTCAACCGTCGTGTCAGTGTTGCTAGATTGGGGTGAAAAAGCCGTACGTTTTACATTGATTTAAATGGGAACGATTCAGCTTTTTACCCTCGATCTGGCAACACTGCGTCGTGTCAACCAAACCTCAGATCTTACGGCAGGGCTGAATGACCGTTCTGTGAGCTGCCTCAATCCAATACTGATTACTCAAAAACAAGTTCATACAGAGTTCTGATCTAACTTTCAAACTTTTATAGAGGCTAACCTTGACGAAGAGATTTTTTGGGCTCAGAAGAACTTTTGCTCAGAATAATTTTTAGTTTCAATTTCTGCAAAAAAAAAATGTGCACCTTGACCGTGGTCCACACGTCATAAAAAACCTGCCATGTTCTTTGTTATTTGAAGTGAGTCATGCAGTAAAACACTAGACTCTAAAATAAAAAGTTGCCGGTGTTCCCAAATATCTAGCAGAAATTGAGCAAAGGCCCCAGTTGAAACTGATCAAATGATTATTTTTAATGATCAAATGATTCTTTCTATAGTCTGTTCGTTCTAACTCGAGACCTGAGCAGGCGGTAAATGAATTTCAGAAAATAGAGAATGGCAACACTTCAATAGGTTATCATAGCCCGAGAGTCGGGCAGCTGCCCTGTTACCTCTGCCGACTGAGGAGGATTAGCACTGCAACGTTGCCACAGAAGGCAAATCTACCTGAATCGCCAGGTCTCAAGTTAGAACGAACAGACTATAGATGAGGACATTCTCAGAGCAAATCAGCAGTAAAGTTGATTTTGTAAGAATAGCACTCATGATAATGCGCCTGTCAGATGATGATATTAAGCTCTTGAATGGAATCATGCATTGTAAAACAGGAAAATAAAACAATATCAAAGTTACTGATGGATGTTGCATAGTGAGCTAAAAAGAAATAATTGAATCCTACCTTATAACAAGTTACTTCTTCCAAAGGTTTCATGTTAGCTTTCATCATATTTCTTTCATCCATCTGTAAGAGAAACAATAAAATAACTTTCAGAATTAAGGAAGCTGTGACTCCAAAATTAACACCTATAAATAATTCTACCAATCGGAAAAAAAAAAAATTAAAATGCATTTAAGGTGATTTCAGGGTTGATTCTTTTGAACCGTAGAAACCACATCCCGCAGCTCAAAAGGGCAACAGTTTTTGGCTTAAATCGATGAATTTACTCAAAACGTACAAATTTGAGGAATATTGGCACCTGGAAGCATACTCCAAGAAGATACCCTGAAAATTTCATTTCAAGCTGAAGCAATCAAAAATAAAGCCAGGATATTGTAAATATGAAAATTCCTATACGCCTCGATGAGAGTAAATGAGGCAGATGGACATAGTATTGCTCGCACTCACTCGCACTCACTAATCTTAGACAGAAATGAATTTCCAACAATACGGCTATGATTCATGGCCAATTTTCCTCGTTTAGGGCTAAAAAAATCAAGTATTCAAGTAGTAGTAAAATCTTGAAACCATGAAATGTGCTGAGTATTTTGTGAACGTTTTTAAGAATTTTCAGTTTAGTCTAATGGTTGAATAAAGATAGAGAGTCTGTCACCTCAACTGTTGGGCGGAAAAAGATTGGTCAGTTAAAATCAAATTGGCTCAAAACAATAAAAAGATTTTCCGTTGAAATGAAAAAACATTACTTATCAAAATTTTTTAGACAATAAGTTCTGTGCAATCTAAATCTGAAAAAAAGTTGCTTTTCTCAAAGCTGTGCAAAACAAGAGAATCTCTGTTAATTATGACTGTAATTTACACAATCTATCATATACCAGGGGATGATTCGCAGCGGTGATGATGTGATACTTACATTTGGATCATTCGGATCTGGACCAGGGCCCATTTTGTGACAGTACATAGCTTTGTGACCCGTATCTCCACAAAAATGACAAATTATGACTAACTTCTTGTTATCTTTTTGAGTAGCATCAGATGCAGGTAACTCAAACCGCGGACTAGAAGGGGGGAAAAATTAAGGTAACAATAAATAAACAGCGGTCAAACAGAGTGGAGACTAAAAAAGAGTGATGTGAGAATTCCTTGCAAAATAAGTTTCGATTCGAGTGAAACACTGCTCTTCGTATGATTCAAATCATTCCCCTAAACACACCCATCGACCTATCATTATTGTTTCTTTTTAAACGGGTCAATCATTAACAAAAGTTATCAATTGATCATTTACCTCATCGGAGATCGCTATGCCGTTTGTTTTATAGAGGTTCCTTTTCAGTTACCCTATAAAGTTGTGATTTTTCCATCGAGAGCCTCATTCAAAGTTCTGGATCAAAAGTGTCAATGGCAAGACTATGATTACCCATTAAATGACAATAGATGTCCATCAATAAATATTAATAGTAACGATTGGCCTCAATGGCAAGTCTATGATTACCTGTTAAATGACAATTGATATTCATCAATCGATATCAAATGTAACAATGGGGCTCTTGCAAACTTGTACTATAAGCAAATAAATAGTCCGATCAGATGTGAGGACCAGCAAAAATCACGAAAATCACACTAATAGAGTCTAAAATTCAATAATAAACTCACAAAACTGCAACAGCGACAAGATCTTAATGGCGGTTCAACGCAGGTATCATGGGAGAATCGTGTCTAATTTGTCACTTTCTCTACAGAAATACAGAGACATGTCTCAAATAAGATGGGAAGCTCTCATGATATAGGTATCTCGACCACCATTAAGCCCGATTCTGAGAATGAATTTTGTGATTTTTTAGTGCACTCATCATCATTTTTACAGGCATTTATCCAAGAATCAACTCTTCAGTCCCCTGTATCAAAAGTTTGAAAGAGCCCCATTGGTCCAACGAAAAAATAAATGATTGCTCCCACTGGAAATTTTTTTGTAAAATCTCAACAGACGCATTTTTAGGCTGTTTCTGGATGGAAAAAATTGCTCTTTTGCAGAAATAAAATTTTGATTAATGCTGAAATGGGCAATAAAAAGTTTTTATTTTATACGCAGCGTCTCTGGACACTTTAGTGTCAATACCATTCTCTGTTTCCGTTAAGCTACTGTCCTCCCTTTTCCTACCTACGCATTGCCTATTTTGTTCCTAGAATAATCTGCGGTATTCATTAGAGTCTAAGTCTGCTAGGGGCGCAGCCGTGCGATTTTTAATTTTTTTCCCTCTTTCACAAGCAGGCTGATTGATGAATTTCTCATCGTCCGGTTGGACTAGACTAGATTGGACAAATTACACATCTGGGTTAGAAAACCTCAATTACAACGTGACAGACCTTCGTCAATATAAAAAGAAATCGACACTTACTGCATGAATTTGCACTCCGGTCCATCAGGACAAAAACCAGCTAGATAATTATTACAGAGGACTCTTCTAACATGTCTGTGCCTACAACTTGGCCCATGCCTACAAAAGCCTCTATCATACCAAGGACAGTCTTTGATTTTACTTTCAGGATCTATGTGTAGAAAAGGACACTCTTTGTTGTGACACGCATCTGAAAAATTAAAATTACACAATTGATTACTATTTTCCCAAGAAACATCTTATCTTAACAACATTGTTGCTGGTTAGAGCTAGTGCAAGGCTAGTTTCTAGCAGAAGTGAAGACAGCTCACAGATGGCAGGGTTGGACAATCTTCAATATTTGGATGAAAAAAGTTGAATTTTGCACAAATTTTTGAACTTGGCAATTCTAAGTGAATGAATTCTTCAGCATGCAGAGAGGAAATAGGAAACCTTTTTCAAATTCTAATTCAAATAAAATGAAAAAAGTACTAACTGAAACGGGAGTAAAAATAGCACTCAGGCATTTTCGTCATATCATATTCGTGCAAGAATTCACACTGGTCTCCTTTTTTACAAAGACCTCGTAACCAATGTTTACAGACAACAGTTCTATCATCACGGACATGTCGAAGGGGACACGCTGCACCTTTGTTGCATTCGCCTTTGGTAAAAAATTTGCAAACAGCAGCAATTGATTCTGGAAAAAAAAAATATTTGCAATAATCAGACAACTACATGTGAGGTCTATGATACAAACAGTTTTTTTGTGATTAGGTACCATCGATATTATTTCAAGAGGAGTTAGAGGGTGTGAAATTGCTTTGATTTTACCGAACAAGTTTAGTTAAGGCCTAGAAAAGTGAAACGATTGTCTCCGCCCATGAATAACATTTAAATGTTTGTGATGATTTTTTATTCATGGGAGGAGCACGAGCGCAGCTTAGATGTAAAGTAAATGGAAGTGAGATGAAAAAATGAGAGATAGGTGTAGCTCTAGTGCTGTAGGTACCAGTCTTTTGTCCAATGCTCAAAATTTAGACCGTAGAGCTCCAAACAATAGAAAGGTTACTGGAGCTACCCTTACTTCTTTTTCCAATCTTACATCCATTTGCTTCACATTTAAGCTGTACCAGTGCTCCTCCGGTTAATAAAGAAATGCCTTATTTTCAAAAGACAACTGTCAACAGCCACCTCTTAACTCAAGGATTGAGAAATACATGAAAAAATTAGCAGAGATGATTCACAGAATTTCAATACAAACTTATGATACCTCCGATTGAATGAAAAGATTTACAGGAGCTGTGGCTGCTTTGTCAGCTAGTAGATAAAAAGTAGGAGGTTTCAGAAGAGTATAGTATTCAGTTTTAGAGATAACATTTTTGATACAAAATAAATCTATGGCTGACAAATTTTAAGTGAAAAAATAATTTTTAGCATAAAAACAATACGGCAAACATTCTAGAATGAAGCAACTGATTAATGAAAGTTTTATTTGATTGGAAAAAGGCAATTTAGACAACCTTCCAGCAGCTGAAATCTTGTTAAAAAATGTATGAGTAATCTTTGGTTAGAGACGACGATCTCACAGAAGTCAGTAGACTTTTCTCTCAGTACGAAATTCAGTTAAAATTTTGAGTTTTTTTAAAAGGATGGGTTAACCTTTTTACCTTTATATCTTACAACTATGTGTTACTTCTTTATTGTAGAGCTCGTTTCACGAAAAAAGGCCGATGAGAGTACATGTGGCCCGCTGCGCAAAGACGTGTTTGCGTTCTTGCACATGCACTAAAAAAACTCATCTCTGCGCAGTAAACAAACCCATCTGTCATCTACTAACTTTCATGAAACGACCTCTATTTAGTTTTCTTTTCATTTATGTCAGCCTGAGTTTATAAAATGTATGAATCAATCAAACCAGAAGTATATTACTTACACATTTCATTGAATTTAAATGAGTAAACTCAACTGTCGAGATCTGTACCTGATTATCATTTTGCACTTGCCGGTCAGTAATAGGTGCATTTTTTAAATCATCACGCTATATTTTTTTGCTTGCCTTTGCGATGAGTTGCACCAGAATGCCTTATTAATAGCGGTATGTACAGCGCATATGATGCTGCTCAGGTGCAAGCTCCAATGCATCAGGGTAGAATAGAGTAGACTAAATACATACGAGTATTATTTCTCCATTCTCCTTATGGGCGGTTGAAGTATCTCCCAAGATGGCGGATTTGTAGGGGAATTGTATATCTATATATAGTTTGTTTACATTCTCTGCTCGTATGATCCCGTGGTTCAAGGTATCTCCCAAAATGGCTGCCTCGATAATACTCGTGTTTATCTAGTATACTCTAGGGTAGAATACCAATGCACTGGAGCAATGTACAGGAGCCTCCTGAGCCGCTCTGGTGAAGGGACCAAATAATATTGCAGCTTGACGGTACCCCAAAAGTCGTTGGATAGTGCGTGCTTAAATGTAGTTGCGTGTGGTTTTAACTCCATGCTAGGGCTCATCGATCATCTACATGCAGGACCTTGAGGATGTAACATTATTTGATCCCAGCTCCTTGCAGCCAAGTTGCATTACGCCCGTGCGTATTCTGAGGCATGAAAATAAAAAACGCACCAATTGCTTTCAATTTGAAAAGGCAGTTCATGCATCAAGTTCTTAAGAAAATTTGGAGCCTGAATGGAAGGCAAAAAAACTCATAGATTGCGATTCTTAAACTTGATCTGGCAAGATTTACTTCAATATATTTGCTTGAATAGATAAACAAAAAGAGCCGGTAATGACATAAGTTACCGTGTAGGTTAGGTTTGATAGGTATAATCTGTACTTACTATCCATTCCTGGAAATGGTAATGGTAAAGCTCCATGTTGTTCCTCTAAAGCTACTTCTATATCAAATTTAATATTTTCTACACTTGCTACAAGAACTTCCATTTTAAATGGGAATTTTTTTAAATTTTTCAACCGCACCGTCACAACTGCAGCATTTTATTTACAAATGTAAACACAAAATTGTCGTTGACAAAACAGCCACTTGGAGCGCTTGAGTATTTTGTCACGTGCAGCGCGCGTATTTTAAATTAACGCAGTGACGAATGTGACCGGCAAGGTATAAAAAGAAGTAAAGTGAATGCAAAGTAGGGAAAATGTGTGATGGCAGAGAGGCGAGATCCATTTACAAGACAGGAGCTAACTGGCTGGAAGTTGCTCCTAATGGGTGCCACACTGCAACTTTGAACAACTTAATGCGACGGTTGCAAGGGTCTAAAATGTTATGTTTCTTATTAAGAAAATGAAAGTACTTTGTGAGCTAAGAACAAAGGTGCCTTTGATTTTTAATTAAGTCCCATTGTTCCAGAGATGAGATTTTGGCCAAAAGCACATTGTTTTCAATGGGAACTCCGCTTAGTGACCTACCTACGCACACGTTTTTTTACAACTTTACACATATGTGTATCTCCATAACTGGGCCACTCAGGAAAAAACCGAAGGTACCATTGTTCTCAGCTCATCAAGTCATTTTCTTCATAAGAAACACAAAATTTCAGACCGTTGCAACTGCCTCATTGGCATTTCAAAGGCATACATTGGCAGGAAATATGTGTGAGGCACGTTTCATCTTCCTCTAAGCTACTTTTTCTTGAAATTTGATAGAAAAAAGAGCTTTTGCAAAGTTTTGCTAACGGCAAGTGAACTGTCATTAAAAGTGTAAAATGCTGCGAAAATAACGATAAGACCATTGAAAAAGTTTAAACTAACTCCTCACTGAGAAAACTTAGCTTGAAGTTACGGGTGGCCACCCTTTCATGTACTATGCACCAACCTCGGATTCGCACCCCAAACAAACAGCTGCCATCTGGCTAGTTGAAAATCACGAATCTGAGAATAATTTTTAATTCTTATAATGTTCACACAACACAAACACAACTAGATAAAAAAATTATAGCGACGCACTGTTTTTTTCAGTCAGCCGTTTTCCTTTCGGAAGGTTCTCAGCAGCGATACAACGATAGACGCGAATTGCGGCAATTGTCAACAAGGAAGGTGGCGACTGTTTGGGGTGCGAATCTGAGGTTGGTGTAGCCATGCAATGGTGGCCACCCGAAACTTCAAGTTAAGTTTTCTCTGCGAATAGTGAGTTTTAGACTTTTTTAATGGTCTCATCGTTATTTTCGCAGCATTTTACACTGGTAATGATAGTCCACTTGCCTGCAGCAAAACCTTGCAAGAGCTCCATTAGGAAGCCTCCACTTGTCAAGGAAAAATATCCTGATTTGTAAGGCTGTAACTATGGAGTGGATTAATGCTCTCTCCCAAGGATTAGAGCCTTGTCTAAAATATCTTAAAAATTGGGAGAAGGGGAAGAGAAAATATCTTCCATCATAACGATAGCAATGGCTGCACGCTTCATAAACAACTCCTGAAAAATAATCCTGACAATACAGTCATGTTGACAAGTATCAAATAGTGTATAGAAAACATCCTAGAGTCTCATGTGTGGCACGCTAATAAGCAGAAATGTGTAAAAGTTCTAATCGCGGGAAAAGCAACAAAAACAAAGGTCAAGTTAGGGTTTGCTGGCCATTTTCCTGTTCAAAGGGAAGAAGCTGAAGGAGTTAAGGAAAAAAGTAGAATCACACGCATTGTTTTAGAAATATTGTAATTCAAAGAAATTAACACTAACTTTTTCTTGGAATACAGTAAACAAACTGATATTTCGAAATGATCAAAATACAAAAATTTGTTAACAGTTGTTAACAAGCTAGTGACAATGATAATTGAGATTTCAAGGATTCTGATTAAGCAATAAAATGAGGCGATTTAAGGAGAAAACAATGAAAAATTCATTAGTGCATGGCCTTGCAAGCAATTATTTCTGAAGCATAACTTTTTCCCAGGCTTTTCAATACTTCCAAAATATGGGCAGGGCCGACAGAAGTAGTTGATGTGGTAAACTATGCTTTCACATACGTCATCACATTTTTGGTGACTGTAAAATAAGGGGGAAGAAACCTGATTTTAAAGTTATCTTTCATTTCTCCTGATGACCAATAAGATTTTGGTGGATTGTCACAAAGTTGATCCAAAACTTAATCGAAAGTCTTAAAATTGACTCATAAAGAGGTTCAATTTTATAGATCTCAGACATCAGGGTTTACAGTTGAATAATCGCCACTCTTTTCATACAGCCATGGAGAGCCTCTCCAGTACAACGGCATTCAAAACGAGGAGTAAGGTTTTGGTAGCCCGAAGGTGTCTCACTGTCCAAGTGTCACTGCTGTTTGGCCAAAAGAGGTCAAGTACTTTTTATTTAATTTGTTCAAAAATATATAAATGGGTGTAAAAATTTCAGCTAACCAAAAATACCGTTCAAAAACTTTTTATTCAGTGAGAAAGATATTGTTTGAGGCACACTGAATTGAAGACTAAACAAAATAAGCCACAGACAGTACTGGCAATTTGCCACTGGATTCTTTGAGAGTCCTTATTTTACAAACCAATTTTTCATTCTCAAATAAAATATGAAATACGAACAGATGAGATTTATGACATAAAAACTAGCCTCTCTGCTCAACGCTTTTTTGTTCATCAAGACTATCACTTTTTGGTTCTTCTAGCAACTCAAACCTCTCAAAGTCAATTACATTCATTTTATTATTATCTAGATATGCTTTGACTAAAAGTTCTGAATCGATTAAAAATTCTTGGAAAATCAGAGTTTTCTCTTTGTCTGCATCTTCTTCTGGTTTATCAGTTTCCGGATCTCCTATTCGAGCTGGGTTCATTCCTGGAAAAATTAACAAACAAACAAAAAAATGTGAAAAAGACAAGAAAAGAAAGAAAAGAAAAGGAAAATGAATCATATATAAATTTAAGTAGGTATCCACTATACGGTAGTTCAAAAATAAAATAATTAAAAAAGATTGGAAAAGATAATTAAGACCTATTAAGGTTGGTTGGGGGAACAAAGACCCAAACTGACGGTGTTCAGACTTTAACCCATCTACAAAATTTGTTTCTTTTCAAAATAAAGAATACACTATCGTTATGTATTTTACAGAGAATTTGAGACACCTGTGTTCTACAGTAATCTATCCTTTACCTCTACTTAAATTGAAATTTTTAATCATACAGAGAATACATATGCTGCACTTTAAAATAATTGTTTTAGTATTTTTACCGCTCAATTTCGAGTTTGGTTCGAATTAGGGAAAATTGGACTTTGAAATTTGAAATCGGATTTAAAATGAAAAATTGAATCTGCACAACCTTAAGAATGCAAGTAATATTTTACTTCCAACAGACACTAGAGTAAGGCATTTTAAGCACTTGGATGGACCAAGAACAAAACTTCAAATCATACTTTTCCACATCTTTGCGCTGATGTAATTGGCAGTACTTCATTACATCACACTAAATCAATATGCTTAAGAAACGAAAATGCTTATTATACGAAATGCTTATTATGCTTATTATACGAAAGAGTGATTCTCAAAGGATTCGACAGGATCAGTAAGATCAGTTAATATGATACATCTCACAGAGCACAGAGTGTTTATAAAACCTGATACCAACCTATAATATGCTGACACAATTGTTTTCCAGCTTTTTCAACAGTTTCTTCATCATTCTCAGATTTGAAAACAACGAGAGCGCCATATCTACCAAGGAATGGCTGAGTTGTTTTCTGAGCCGGATGAGCAAAGCCGCTGATTTTTAAATCGCCACCAACAGCTACACATAGAGCACGAGTTAGAACTAGATTCTCGCCAACTGAGCCAATGGTTAAAGCAGAGTGATCTGCAAGGGATTTTCCATCAGGAGTAATTACATCTTTCAACTGCGTACTATCCAAGACCGTCTAAAAAAAAAAAAAAAAAAAAAAAAAAATCAATTTATTATTTGATCCTAAACAGTCTTGTATTCAATGAATATCACAGACCATTGTAGTGTGACATCACCAGTGGGCTGGTTGTTTGCTTTTTCACTAAATCGATAGATAAAAATGTCCATGAATGACGCTATTGGTTGAGCATTGTATGACTTGACCGTTACTATGATAACCATACATAGTTAACAGTCCCAGTGACCCAGTAGTTTCCATTCTCGGTAGTTTTATGACGGCTACCCATGAGTAGCCTTTATAATACTACCAGGACTGGGACTGTTAACTATGGTTATCATAGCAAAAGCCAAGTCCTACAATGCTCGACCAAGAGCGTCACTCATAGAGTCTTAACTATTGGTTTAACGTAAGAGTAAATCAGCCCGCCAAATAATTGGATCCTAACAAATGATGCGCCTCATGGCTTTCACAAGACGCATACCCTTAAGGAATCGGATAAAAATTTTCTGGCACGAATTCATGCTAGTAAATAAACAGTTCTCTCAAATTTTACTGCACCATTAGAATACACAATCCATAAACCTTTAAAATATCCATTCACTTAGGTTTGTTCTTGTCCTACTCATAGTTTCTTGAGGGCACAGAATTCTAGGATATGGGCATTGGCACCAATTCAGTGTTGGCTTGGGGGGGGGGGCAGAGTCCGGGAAATGTGAGACTTTTTTTTTTTTCTCATTGGGTTTTGGATTTGGAACCACAAAGGAACGCAGGCGCACCGGGATTGGCGCCACTGGATATGGGCTCATTGCCGCTATGACACCGTGTGTGATGCTTTGAGGTTTTGAGATGATGAAGGATTAGGATGATTGAGTGTTCTTAAGTGTAATGAGGTGATGGTCTCATAAGAAACTATCACTAATTGTAAGACAAGGACAAAACATGGGACTTCCTTTGATATAGTTGTGATTGTGAATCACCTTGTGATTTTTCAAGAAATGAGTTGAAGTGAAAAGATATTTTAAAGTGACTTCAAGGAAGTCTATAGATTTGTTGAAATGGATAGCAGTTGTTCTTCAGGGATGGACAGCTTTACAAGAATTTAGGATTCTGAGAATTTATATTATCTATTGATTTTTGACCAAGGGCTGGTGGATGGGCGTTCCCGCCTAACTGTACCTGGTCAAAAAGTCAGTAGTAATTTTGTCATACATTTACCTTTTCTTCATAGGTCAGAATCATACCGAAAGTACTATGAAATGGGAAAAATACAGCGGCGGTTTTTGATATCCGATCAATCAATTTTTTTTTATTTAAAACTAAGTAAAATAATCAATTTTAAGGAGAATTAATGTGAACAACAAAGAATTGATACTTTTGCATGGTTTATAATCAATATATAACAATTCACGAGCTGCCACTGGACAAAATAAGACTTCCTAAAGAGACAATGTATTCAAGTTTTTTCAACACATGCCTTGGACCTTCCTTCTGTGGCGTTGGGGGGGCGCACGTCGTGGTAGGGGGCTCCATAACGGGCTTACCTGCCTAGAAAATTTAGATCTAGTCCATCCCTTTTTGACAATTTTTTTGAGCCAAAAACCAGCCTTCAAGGGTCAGCTCAGAGGCTTGTATTTTTGACATATTTTGAGAGTAGAGAAAAGAGCATGGGTGTACCTAGGAAATTATTCTAGGGCAGGCTATCCATCAAGTCCCGAGTACATAATTAGTTTTTCCTTAAAATCTCTGGTTTTCCTTTCCATCTCTATCCCAGTTTTTCTTCTTCAGCAATTTTAAGGGGGGGGGGGTGGCTCCCAATAGTTACGCCCATGAAAAAGAGAGTTAGATAAGGAAAAACTGTGTACTTTCAAAAATATTTATACCTTCAAAATGTCATTTGAAATGTTCGTTTGATTTTTAGAAACTTGCAAACATGAATCGGTGACCAATTCCACAAAAGATTTGAATGTACTGTTTTTTGCAACAAAATCAGTTTCGCAATTGACCTCAACCATGGCCGCATGACCTTTATCTACTGCAACACCAATAAGACCTTGGGAGGCTGCTCTTCCTTGAAGTTTGCCAGCTTTTGCCCAGCCAAGAGCTTGTGCTTGCTCTTGAAGCCATTGCTCTGCCTGAAATGAAAAAATAAAATTCACATCTATGAATGTACTCAAGTAAATTTGATGTATTTTTAATAGCTGCATTAATTTTTTTTATTTCAAAAGCTACAAAACTTTGAGCTACTTTGATAAAAAACTGGATTTTCTACAAATGACCAAACTTTGACTCTTTACTTACATTCGTTTATCGGATGTCATCCAACAAAACAAATTCTCCACTCGTTAGTCAGACGTAGTCCAACAAAAAGTTCCAAGGCTTATGACTTGAGTGTCAGACACTTCCAAAAAATAGAATCTCATTTTTCATTTTACAATTATTTAGGTGAAGATTTCTAGGATACTTAAAAACGAATAGCATTGAAAATCACTGCAACACTCAAATTAATTATGAGTTGGGGGTGGGGGGATGTCAGGTAAATTTTAATCCGCGTGCAAAAGGTTAAACCAGAGGAGTCAACATGATTTCAGGTAGAACTCTTGGAAAGTTCAATGTAAGAGTAAAAAGACGCTGCTCTGAATTTTCTCTTTCTTGGGTAATTTAACCATTGTGAGCTCAAGGTCCTTGATCCTTGGAAAGGACCAACGGGGGCTCAAAAAAGACCCCAAACGGTTTTTTACTGAAAAGGCTTGACTATTCCCCCTCCCTTCCTAATATACTACCAGTGAGTGAGCACATCTTGCTGAAGTTTTTAAGATCATTTTTTGATATACATTAAACATTTTTGGAAATTCACGGCTATTGCTCTAAAAAACTGTAATTTCAAGAAAAAGGTACAGATTCAGAAAATATTCTTCGGTATTTTGGTCTTTCATGTTGTTTGCCATAGAATTATGAAGAATTGAGCTACTGATCCTAAAAGTAAGTACATGAAACATCCTAAAAATTCACGATTTGAACTGGCGTACATCCATAAATTTGAAGCTTAATGAGCCAAACAAAAGCACTGCGAGCCTCTCAAAATCTACAAATTTTGTTCAAAATACATGAAAATTTGCTACTAGTAACTTGATTGTCATGAAAAATCAAAATTTAATGATGCAAATTTAGAGTTTTATTCTAAAAAAAAGAAAAAAAAAAAACCTGGCCAGCAGGCTGATTCCCCTTGGTTGGGCATGACAAGACAAAATAGCCGGAATCGATTAATCCCACTGGTTTAAACAACATCACGTGACCACGTAAACAAGATTTGCTGTCCTTCGTCACTTGAAAATAGCTGAGAGGTCCACCCTAGTGGCATCTCTTTGTTTCTTTCGTAATGAAAGATGAGAGAGAATTAGAAAAAGCTCCAGGACATTTACCGACTAACCTTAGCTAAGTCATCATTATTTTCTTCTAAGGCTTTCTTACAATTAGAAAAAGTGTAGCCTGTCTTTTTCCTCAATGCTGCCAAGTTTGACTTTGAAGCGGCAGATAAATTACAAGTCGCATGAAAGAATCTGGCCAGCTGTGTTCCAAGCATACCTAAAGAGAAAAAATGACATCTTTGAAATCAATGTATAAATCAAGGTGTAAAGATAAATTGAGAAATTCCACGGAGTCCATCTGTTGCGATACAAGATAAGCATTACAGGGAGCTCAGTCAGGGTACTGTGAGAACCTTCATAAAGAATGAAAATTGTCATTGATTAAGAAAAAACAACTAAATAACCTATGAGTCCTTCACTTCTTGTCAATAAAGTAAGGAACAATGAGAGAACTATCCCATCTTGAAATTGAAAAAAGGATAAGTGAAGTAAGGGCTCTGTCAGACAATACTAATCGGTCTTAAAATACTTCATGACTGCAGGTCATTTTACGTGGGTTGGCAGATGATAAGGCGCATCGCTCGACTGCAGAATCATGTTTGCAACTTCTTTGTGGGTAATTAGTATCTCGACCAAGTGGAGACATTTCATCCCTGATCATATAACTAGTGTAATAAAAAAAAAAAAACCATTTTAAGGTGATTCCAGGCGAAACTTTTCCAGATTTCAATCCGATGGATAGCGCCACTAGTCGCTTTTTGGAAAAGTCGTGTTTTCAGCGTTTTAAACTGAAACCATAGATAAAACGCAAAATCCAATAACGTCAGCACTTGCAAAATTTTTTTATGGATTTTTTGAGCCTTAAATGAGCAAAATTGGTTTAAAATTAAAGCCGTAAATTATGAAATTCGTTTCGCCATAAGCTTAATGAGTGAGAGTGAGCGCGAGTGATGATACGTCTATCTGCCTCACTCGCACTCATTGCGGCTTACGGGAAGTTTCGTTTTTCATAATTTCCGGCTTTACTTTTGAGTGTTTCAGTCTAAAACTTACAGGGTATCTTTCTGAAGTATGCTTGCAGGTGCTGACGTTTCTCAAATTTGTGTTTTTAGCGTGAATTCGTCAAATTTAACAAACAACTGTTGAATTTTTGAGCAGCGCGACGTGGTGTCCACGGTCGGAACTAATCGACCCTGGAATCATCTTAAACACCACTATGATGATCTGCAACTCGAAATACAGAGAATAATGCATCTGTTTCTGGGGATCTAATAAGTAGTTCTGAATAACAAGAAAGCTGACAGGGCTAGGAGGAGACAAGGGACCAAAAACTTGTCGGGATGAACAGTCCTTACTTTTCAACGACAGGTGGAGTCTCAACGAATCAGGAGTGAGGATTCGCTACTTACATGGAATCGAGACCAACAGACCCTCCGTCCCGAACATTTGCTAGGTCAAGGCATATTAATACAGGATGACACATTTGCCTATTGGAACTGTTTTGCAAGATAAATTTCTCTTCCAAACTTACTAGTTTGGTTGCATAAGTTGATCCCCAAAATCGACGTTCGTGAACAGAGAAATACCATCCATCCAAGGAGTCCCCATAAGACGACTTTGCAAATTGAACTATGACAGCTCACCTGATGAGTGGCGACAAAAATCAGCCTGAATGAATCATAAAATTGAAAAGCTGTCGGCCTGTATGTATGAATCATAACCTAATTCATTGACTAGAATTGATTCACCTTGACAAGAAGAATAGAGTACTTAGGAGTACTAGGGCCAATTACCAATGGTGCATCCGATTGCATCAGTTGTTTGGATTATCGCATCTTCCAACAGCTTGTGGATATTTATTATTATTTGAGAGTAAGTACACGGAAAGTTGGATGGATCCGCAATAAAGTCACAATACTTTCAGATAAATTAAAAAAATAAAATGACAAATGGTGCGAAAGAAACTTACTGTTAGAGTCCTGGACTTGAGGGGGGCTATTGTTTATTAACAAGCAAACAAGAGTAGAACTGCAAGTAGAAAAGTGGGCTGCGAGGAGTGAAAATAGTCGAGACTCCTTGCTTCTTGACTGTCATGAAGGTGATATTTTACAAACAATTACTTAGCTGTTTTGGTTTCTTTTCGACTGAAACTTGACAAGTTGTGAGGTCTTATCATAAACCCTAGTTTAACCCAAGAGTTTAACCTTACTTTCTTCCTTCTTCCTTTTTTTATCACGCCGCGCCGCTGTCCGAAGACTTCCATTTCTATATAGACTGGACATAAGGCCGATTTTCGGGCGGGGAAAGTGAAGTGGAAGAGTGGGACAAAAATCGCATGTTGCTCCTAGCTACGCCGCAACCACGAATACAGTATGTGCTAAGATTTTCAGAAATACATTGAAGTAAATGGGAAAATGACTTTTTTAAAAAAATTAATTAAAAATACTAAAAAAAATATTTTTCCATAAAACTTGATACCATTTGAAAGCTTATGATATGCAAATTCCAGTTCGGGCCAGTTTTATACGTGATTTTTGAACGAGAAACATTCTACAGGGACTATAGGGGCTTAAAGTTGGGTACCGATTTTCTTCAGAGTGTTTCATAAAATTGTTTTCTTTGTACCCTTTTCGAATGGTTGCAGCTCAAAAAAATAAAATTTATGCGATAAATTATTGAGACGTACAATAATTATAACTTTAATCTTAACATAGGTTACGTAAAATTGAGTATATACAGCTATTTAGGTTGTCTCAGCGGGGTACCGAAACGGTGGAACACCCCGTAGAATCGAGGAAAATTCACCTAACTTTGAGCCTCTGTAGAATGTTTCTAATTCAAAAATCACAAAAAAAACGGCCCGAACCGGAATCTGCATATCGTGAGCTTTCAAATGGTGCCTAGTTTTATGGAAAAATATTTTTTTTTAGTATTTTTAATTAATTTTTAAAAAAATCCATTTTCCCATTTAAATCAATGTATTTCCGAAAATCTTAGCACATACTGTAATCACAGAATAATACAATCAGATCGGAAACTCTGTCGGATTTTGAAGCAAATTCATTATTTCGCGTCCGCCATGTTGGGATATAGGATGTTTACATCTGGATTCGCGCGCGAAAAATAAAATATAGGACATGATCAGCGAAATTTTCATTCTGAAATGCCAATAGAATAAAAGTGAGGCTGGAAACTTAAAATTTCTTTCCAGAATTTACAGAAATAAATGAGTTTCAACACAAATCACACACGTCCGCCATGTTGGGATATAGGACTACAGCGTTGCCTATTGGCACAGAATAATACAATCAGAACGGAAACTCTGTCGGATTTTGAAGCAAATTCATTTCGCGTCCGCCATGTTGGGATATAGGATGTTTACATCTGGATTCGCGCGCGAAAAGAAAATATAGGATATGATCCGCGAAATTTTCATTCTGAAATGCCATTAGAATAAAAGTGAGGCCGGAAACTTAAGATTTCTTTCCAGAATTTACAGAAATAAATGAGTTTCAACACAAATCACTCTCATCCGCCATGTTGGGATATAGGACCACAGCGTTGCCTATTGGTGCCGTTAAATTCCAAACTTGCATCCATTGGCTCTTATGGGAGTTTCCGTTCTGATTGTATTATTCTATGCTATTGGTGCCGTTAAATTCCAAACTTGCTTCCATTGGCTCTTATGGGAGTTTCCGTTCTGATTGTATTATAGAGGGTTTTAGTAATGGCGACTGCCGGTGATGAGCGTTCCAAACAAAGCCAGTTTGTCTCTCTCGCTCTCACGTGACCCCTATGTACTGCCATCTCACTCTAATTTCAAAAATCGTATATAGAGACTTATTTTGTGAAATTTTATGGCAGGAATGAATTTCTCGAGGCATTTTAATGCGATTTTGATAATAATATGTCGTAAAACAAGGCCCTGTATACGAATTTCAATACTAGAAAGAGATGGATATCATGGGGGTCACGGGAGAGTGAGTGAGATAGTTTGGAACGCTACGCGAGTTTTATAACAACCGATTGCGACCGATGAGTGCATTGTTGTGGTTGTTGGCTAACCGTTGACTTCGCACTAAAACCGTCTAAGTATTCTGTGCTGTAATCGTGGTTGCCTACCGATCAGCTTCAATGAGCAGGCGTTATGTCCAGTTTAGATACATAGTATTAGAAGTCTTTGCCGCCGTCCGTCCAGTTATCAACGTTTCCATCGATGTTTGGTGATGGCATGACCAAGGTCCATAAATACAGGGTGTTGAAAAACTGTTCCCGAATATTTCAGGGGCGGGTTCTGCAGGTCAAAATAATACTTTTTCTTCCTATAAACATGAATCCGAAATTGCAGTCTTTTCGAGTTACAATGTTGCAAAGTTTCCGAAAAACAAATTGAAAAATTGGCACAACTCCCTCGTGAATTTTTCTTAATGAGCCTCGTAAATAGGTACTCTGGTGTAGTTTTAGACGTTCTTGCCGATTTTGGCCGTGAAAATGCTGTATCAAAAATTTAAGGGGGGTTGAGGGGGGTTTTCTTGATTTTTCTCACTTTTTTTGGCCAAATTATGTGAAAACATGCTTTCGGATGCATTGAACCCAAAAACGATTAGCATTACTCAAAATTTCGTAAAAAAAAGTTTGTATTTTTAGTCCTCACAAGTTTTTCCAATTCGCAAACCATTTCCTAGAAAATCGACCCTGAAGTTGCAGAGGTCGGCCAATAATCGCCTTTTCTTGGATTCTGTCAATTCTTGGCCGACTTCTCCAACTTCAGGGTCGATTTTCTAGGAAATGGTTCACAAATTGGAAAAACTTGTAAGGACTAAAAATACATACTTTTTTTTTTACGAACTTTTGAGTATAATGCTAATCGTTTTTGGGTTCAATGAATTCGAAAGCATGTTTTCACATAATTTGGCCAAAAAAAGTGAGAAAAATCAAGAAAACCCCCCATAAACCCCCTCAAATTTTTGCATACAGCATTTTTACGGCCAAAATCGGCAAGAACGTCTAAAACTACACCAGAGTACCTATTTACGAGCATTAAGAAAAATTCACGAGGGAGTTATGACAATTTTTCAATTTGTTTTTCGGAAACTTTGCAACACTGTAACTCGAAAAGACTGTAATTTCGGACCCATGTTTATAGAAGAAAAAGTATTATTTTGACCTGCAGAACCCGCCCCTGAAATATTCGGGAACAGTTTTTCAACACCCTGTATAAGGTCTGGCCGGTAGCGCCAACTCGGGAAATCCAATGTTTGGGAACCCATACCCCCATTTACTTTAACATTCTTCCCGAGTTTGCCGCCATCTTGGATCAATGGTTTCAAATGGAGAAGTGACTCCCAAACTGTGGACCAACGAGGGGAGCCAAAAGCTACCGGCCAGACCAAAGAGTAAACAAAAGTCGCAATTGAATGGCAGGCCTGCGTGGTCAACGTAGATAAGGGATCGGAACGCGGGCTGGCCTCTGATTGGCTGCAACGCGTGGAGCAAAAATGACTCGGGGTATAGGGAAAATAACACGGGATTGTCGTTCCGGGGCGTTTATCTCGAAACCTAAGCAAAATCGTATCTAAACACAATTTATACGAGTCGATTTAGCAGATTTTTCCGAACAATTTGATAGGTCATAAGTGCCACTTTATTGCAAATTCGAAAAGACCGTTTCAGTTTAAAAGTACGCACAATAGTGAGTTACTCAAACACTGCTCAAACACACGCCAAGCATGTAATCACACTAATGTCAGACTAGGTTAGTTCAAAAGAACGCTACTCTTCCGTTTTATAAAGGGAAGGTAGTTAACTGTTCGTACTCGGGGGAGTTGGAATTGCCTATACGATACATTGAAGGCGCCCAAAGAAAGCTTATTTTCGAAGTGTCTCCAGCCAGAATCGCGTTTATTTGGAATCTTGATAATGAAACATTGGGAAATAGACTAGAGAAGAAAAACGAGTTTTTTCGGGCTTGGCCCAAAAGGGGTTAAACGGATTGTCATTTTTTTGGTTTTTCTTGCCAGTATTTATTATTTTCTTCCCAGTTTATTCTTTAGATACTTTTCGGGGGACCTGAGGGCCCTTTTGACCAGTTCGGGGGCCTCATTTTGACCCATTCGAAGGCACCGTTTTGATCCAGAGGGGGCCCCAGATTTGCCAAATTTCGGTCCTCATCGTGGATCAGAGCGGACTTGGCCAGTTTTGATGCATTTTCGATTCTTACATTAAGTAAACTGTTTTAATTTTTTTACGACAGTTTTCCTTTAATGTAATCTATTTACTGTCTTCTTTGATACCTTATTCATTTTTTCATTCCTATATTTTTCCATTTTATCCATTTGGGGGCCCCTTTGAAGGTCCCTGCGGAGCCCCTCGGACCTCAAAAAGCGAAACTTTAGGCCGCGATCGCGGCCTAGCGGCCCTGGCCAGTCTGACCCTATCAAATTATGACCCTAAACCTAAGTTATGACCTATTAAATTGTTCGGAAAAATCTGCTGAATCGACTCGTATAAATTGTTTGGATACGATTTTGCTTAGGTTTAGAGATAAACATCCCGGAACGAAAATCCCGTGTTATTTTCCCTACACTCCGCGTCATTTTTGCTCCACGCGTTGCAGCCAATCAGAGGCCAGCCCGCGTTCCGATCCCTTATCTACGTTGACCATGCAGGCCTTCCATTCAAATGCGACTCTTGTTTACTCTTTGGGCCAGACCTTGTATATATGGACCTTGGGCGCGACGGTGGCCCTGTTAGCAGTGTTGCCAATAGTGGACAGATTCGACCACACGTGGACTTTTGATGAGAATATAGCCACAACTGTCCACGCTCCCACTTCCGATCCTCTATCCCTATACATCCACAGTGTGGATAGTTTTTAACCCGAAAACTGTCCACGTGTGGACTATTCTATCCCGTCCAAACTAGAGTCCCTTGATGGAAATATTGTATAGGGAGTACCGACACGACACTTTATGCATTTTGACAGGAGTCAATTTTGTCGACCGCGTGAACGCATTCGAAGGTTAAGTTCGACAGTGGACCAGTGGTGGACTGGCGGATTTGCCGGCATTCCAGTCCGTTCCCATACGTTCCTCTACGAATCGACTCCTTTCGTGTGGAGCCTTCGATGTCGTCGACTCCTGCTCGACTCCGTGAGAGCCTAAAACCAACGACCAATCACAACTCGTTGAGCTCGTGTCGGTACTCCCTATACAATATTTCCATCAAGGGACTCTAGTCCAAACCTGGCAACACTGCCTGTTAGCCTTAGATTAGTGGGACGATTTTCAAAATTGCGCGCATGCGAGCGATGCGGCCGCGGCCTTCTAAAGGGGGGGGGGTGATTTTAGACACCCCCCAAAGAAAGTGTGTCTTATTGATATTAGCCAACATACAAAATTTGATTTTATTACTTATTTTAAACTGTTCTTGAGTTTTGGGAGGTGGTTGCTGACTTTTGGTACACCCTGTATGTATATACATACCTATATATGTGGGGTCGGAGCGAGCGTGCCCCTTTATGTCTTCCCTTGCGGCCCCGGGAAAACCTAAAAACCCGGAAACCGTGACGGGGAAGACGTAGGTACATTTATAGAAGCTCTTGAGCCTGCGGACAAAATTTTCAAAAAAAAAAAAAAAAAAACTTCGGCAAACGTCGAAAATCTCATTTAGTCGCACTCACAAATAGACGCCTATTGACTATGATACCTACTTTGCCTATAATTTTTATTCATGTAAGAATTTTTTTTTCCAAAAAAGTCCTACTGTATCAACGAATTGTCGGCTACATCCGAGTCCAATGTTAGTTTATTTGATTTGTAACTTCCGCCTTATTCCTTGAAACAATAATTAAAATTATGCATTCAATCAATGTTAATGAGTTTAATTTTTCGTTTATGCATTTTGACATTTAAAGTCACCAGCAAAACCATGTTTTTTTAATATTTTAACCTTCATTGACGAAAAATATAGCCTGGAAATGAGGACTACAACAAAACTTGGCGGAAAAAAAGATGTAAAAGGGGTAGTTGTGGCGGCAGTGCTTCTTTAACAAGGCGTCACAATTTAGGGGGGATTGAGGGCCACTGTCTTTTTTTTTTTTTTTTCAAAATGTATTTTATAAAAATTGAATCAGTGAAAAAGTGTCTCAACCATCAAAATGGTGCTCTTACAAACTTTTGCTGTGAGCAAATGAATAGTTCATTCTGATGTAAAAACCAGCAAAAATCACGAAAATCACACTGAGAAAGTTTAAAATTCAGTAATAAACCTGCATAACTACAGTATGGTAATATCGTAATGGCATGGTGGTTCGACGCAGGTATGATGGGAGATTCCTATCTAATATGCGCCACTTTCTCTTTGAAAACATAGAGGTACCTATGTCTCAATTTAGACAGGCATCTGCCATGATACCTGCGTCGAACCGCCATTACGCTCGATTCTGAGAGTGAATTTAGTGATTCTTCAGTGTACTCATCCTAATTTGTACAGGTTTTTATGCAAGAATCAATTCTTCAATCCCCTATATAGCAAAAGTTCGCTTGAGCCCCATTGGTAAAGGTATAGGGCATAGTTTAGATTAAAACGAAACATTTAATACTTGCGACGCGACGCCTGCAAGCGTAGCAAGAGGTTTTTATTTCAAGAACACAACGGACAGTCTACATACACAACTTTCAATTATAGAATAAAGATTATCGTACAGAGAGAAAAGACAAAAGGATTACTTGGGGGGGGGGGGCTTCAGACAGAGCTGATTGGCCTGGCCGCTTGGAGACAGCACCAAAAAATTTAATTATGCCTCACTAGGCAGGCCTTTTCTGGTTTCAACAATTGGTGTACCCTAAAACTTAAATTATATGTATGACTAATCAATCAAATGAATGAATAGATTTTCGAATATATGTTCTCAAAAACTCTTGTTTGCGGCTAAGTTTACAATCCTATGGGGCATGGGCGCCCGCAGAAAAAATTCTAAGGGGGGGGGGCAAAATTGTTAAACCTCAATGAAAGGTCTAGTAGACCCCCCCCCCTCCCCACAGGGAAAAAGGGGAAACTTTTTTTTCATCCAAATGGTGTACAATTATTAAGCCATGGTAGGTGTATCAAAGAATAGTAATAATTTTGACCGGTTTGATATAATGGATAAAGGGACTGCAGACGAAAATGATATCAAGGAAAATGTTTAATTCTAATACTCTTTGCAAAAAATGAGTTAAAATTACAAAATAAACAAATACTGAAGTTTGTTAACCATTAATCTTTAACTTTGATTAAAATTGCATTTTCTTTTTTCCTTTCATTTTTTACCGTGAAATTTTGACTTTTTTGAATTCTAAGGGGGGGTGCCCCCTCTTGCCCCCAACTGCGGCGCCCATGCTATAGGGCAAAAAGGACCGCCCTTGTAAGTGAAATTAACTATTGTGACACATTCTTCCGGACAACCGTATTTTTTGTCCGAAAGTGAGCATAGGACATAGGTAAGTACCTACTGTGTGTAAAACCACATGCCGATTTCCTTAAAGCATCTCTAGCAAATTAAGCTTGCTTCAACCAAAGAGCCAACAAGAGTCCCAAAGAGATGATCGAAAAATGTGCTCAAGTTTGGGCGCAGAAAAATCGCTATCATGGAGATTTCACAAGAGATTTACCACTTTGCTACACTATTACAGTTAACTTTTTGCTTTCAAGAAGTTCAAACATTATTTTTTTGAGGATACATATTTCGAAGTCATACATACATACTGCTTCAATGAAAACGTTAAACAGAAACGTATTCATTTGAAAATAAAATTAAGCTTACAAATTTTTCCGCCTTCATAATCGATAGTGCGAGCCTCTAACCTTCGCATTATTTTATACCTTCGTGGTTAAATCTTTGGTTTTCATTATGAAAATTTTATCAATGAATTTTAAATGCATCTCAAATCATCTGCATTAAACAAAGGAAGAAAACCAGACAGTGCTTACAAAATACTGCATCACACACCCAGCCCGACTTGTGCGAGGAGTGGAACACACGGTAAAAAATTACCCGTGATATTTTACTTTCAAATTATTATTTTTGTGAGAAGTTTCCATTGTTTTCAATGAAGTGTTATGTATGATCCACCAATCTTTCTGTTATAGCCTCAACAAAATATACTTTAAATTTTCCGAGGGCGAAGAAAAAAAAAAAAAAATATTGAAATTTAACTTGAGATGAGGCAAAGCCGAAAATCTCATGTTAAATCTCCGCAATGCATGGTCAAGTCTATTTGGAGGCCGTCTAATCGAAATTGGCATTCGACTTTAGTTCGATTGTTGCCCCATTCTTCTACATATAACATCTTGTTGGGACTCTAGCAGTTTACTCTTTGGCTTCAGAAATCAGCATAGTCCTATTTATTCTATGCAATTTACTTACGGTTGTGACGAGTGACGTGACCTAAATTAGGAATAACTCGAAAATTGATCGATGATTTATTTTGAAGGTTGGTCCGGGATTTGAACATTATTACGGAAAGTATTTCGGAAAACGTGGAGTCAGTTATCGCCAAAACGTATAGTTTTTATGAGCACGAAAAAAAAATTGATTAACGAAATTTACCATATATTTCTGGTTGCGATTTTTGCTCCGACCACAAGGAACATTATAAGCTCAAACCATGTGTGCATCTGACTGAACTTTCCGCAGGTTCGATCGAATTTACGCGACCGTTTGAATCCAATTATATAGATTTCTGGTGGATCAAACCGAATAGTTGCGTCACTAAAATCAACCAGAGTTGAAGAGTTAAGGGCAGTGGCGATCAGTGAGGGCTCTGGGGGCTCACCTTCTCCCTCGTCCCCTACTTTTTTTCTGAGGAGAGCTTACAAGAAAGAAGGGAAATAAGAAAAAAAGGAAAAAGGAAAAAAAAAGGGCTACAGAGAAAGTTCTCCTAAGTTCTGTGGAGGGAGGGGGAAGAAACAGAGTATAAAAAAAGAAAAAATGGGTTACGGGGGGGGGAGGGCGAAAATCCTAAGCCCCCCCCCGTTCGCGAGGGCTGCGCCATTAGCATTCTGCCTTTTGAGTGCTCCATGATCTCTTTCTTCTTCTTCATTTTTAAAGAAGAAGAACATGACAAGGCGCAACTCTCATAGTATGTGGGGACCAAAGAGTAAAGTGGGGACTATAGTCATTCTAGCCCTATGTGTGGAGTGCCCGCACACCATATGGCAGTGTACTTACGTTATGCGTGCGTCATTGAAAATGAAAGTTAATCTAAACCATTGTGTTGCTGCACTTCCTGCAGCCATGAGTTATTTGATGGGCAAACTTTGGAATTGCATTTGTTCTCACTGTACAGCGCCAGAAACCAATTCCGAATAGAACTTATTATATACCTACTATTATAACTATTATATACTATTTTATACTATTATATACTATTATACTATTATAACTTAGCTATAGCAATAGAAAGGAAATGATTATGGGAAATGATTTTGAAACTTCAGGAAAGGCAGCCATGATGGAAATATCTAATGAACATTTTACATGGGCTCGGCTTGTTGGCCCCATTTTTTTTTTTTTTTTTTTTTTTTTTTAACCTTGCGATCATAAAGCTGTGACAAATCCAATCGGAATTGATTTGAAACCATCAAAGTGCAAGTGTTTGTAAGTAGCTGTATGGACGCAGAAATTGACAAAACTGTTTCTTCTGGAAGGATTTAAATGATGAAGAAACTGGCACAGAACAGAACCAAGCCAACTTTTCTCACCTGGTTGTATTTGAATCCCGTGTCCAGACAGCCACTCTAAAACACTTGCATTTTCGTTTAAAACCAGTCTCCACTAGATTAATTGTAATTTTCGATTTAACCCTCTCCACTCCACTTAATTTTAATGTGGACCTTCTTTTTCCTGTAGGGACTCCACTTAAAATTGAAGAAAAATGCTGTTTTAAAGAGCTTTTGAATGATACTACCTTCCACGGATAAATAAAATGCATTTTTTTCACATTTTATGTGTGTGTCGAGCTGCGCTCGATATTGGATCGGGACCCTTAAATCAATTTTGTCGACTACTTGCACTCCAGTTAGCTCGACAATGGAGAGGCACAGCTCGAGCTCGCCCGTGGAGCGGAAAGGGTTAAGGTTAAAAAATATGAGGCGCAAACAAACCAGAATCAGATTGTCCATGCAGTCACACTTTGAGGTAGGACGTATAACATTCATCAGCCTCTCTATTGTTGTACCTCGTTGATTCCCTTTCATCACTCATCAGGTCCGTAGCTAGCACGAGATTCCGGGGGGGGGGGGTTAAGTTAACTTTAAGGGGGGGGGGGTTGGCACCGCACCGGTACAAGATGAGGAGCTTGGAACGTAATGTGATGATTTTTTTTGGCTTCTCACTTTCCCTCCTCTATGTAGTAAAGCCATTGTTTCCCCTTTTTAAGCTGTTTTCCAAAAAAGCTGCTCCCCACGGACTGCCGCGCCAGTGCAGAGGTGAGGCTCTAGAGAATTACCCTCGGATTTTAGAACGTTTTGAAAATGTTGCAATTTTGAATGAAACGTAATTTATGACGCAATCTGTAAAATAAGTATTCCGTTTCAGTAACGTACACGGAAACAAATTCACGAATACGGTTACTATAAAAGGCGGACTCGGGAATCGTGAATCACGGGTAAAAGTTAAAGTTGGACGCCGCGCTGTTTTGACACGGTTATACGACACCCGTACTACGGTTCAGAGCTCAACCTCAGCTTTATGGCACCTGTAAAACACGGCTACTGTAGCTGTCCTTTCACGGTTAGTACATGAACAGCGACGTGTATGGTTGTCACACCCGAACAGGCAGGGATTGGGAGCCGGAGCCGTGGTCAGATCTGAATTTTATGTTCGCCTCGGCAGAAAACTGTGGGAATACTAAAATGAGTTCCAATTTACCATTCAAATACTGAATTCAAAGGATCTTGCACCAACAGAACTTGATTTCAAAGATTCGGTTTCAAGTTAAGCTCTTTGGGAGCACGGCTCCCAAAAAGTGCTCCCTAAGGAGCTCCCAACGCAATAACTTTGGAACCGAATGTTTGAAATAAAGTTCTGTTGGTGCAAAAGCCTTTTGATTCAATATTTGAATGATAATTTGTAACTCATTTTAGTATTCCTACAGTTTTCTGTCGAGGAGAACGTAAAAGTCTTTAGTATTCCTACAGTTTTCTGTCGAGGAGAACGTAAAAGTCAGATCTGACCGCGGCTCCGGCTCCCAATCCGTGCGTTCAAGTTTTTTTTTCCGTGTATAGTGATTTAAAATTTAGGGAGGCTGTGTGGAATCTTCCAACTGAGGGGTTTCGGTGACATGTAAGTACCTTAATGGTAGCCGGGGATCGGGGGGTCATTCTCCAGCAAATGTTGAACATTTTACCAGTTAGAACACATTTTTAAGCACTTCAAACGACGAAAATCTAAAGTATTCAGTTTCTATCATATCAGTATTATTGCTGAATACGGAGAAAAACACTTCGGTTCATATGGAACACCGAGGGTGTTCGATTTCAGTAACCTAAGTTTTCGGTTATGTGAGTACCGACTTTCAGTTAGGAGTACCGAAGGCTTCAATAGGAACGAAATGTGAGTCTTAGTATTAGTCACACTTACGAAATCTTCGGTACTCCTATCTGAAGTTCGGTACTCACAACCGAAAACTTCGGTAACTGTAACGTACCGAACATCTCGGTATTCCATGAGCCGAAGTTAAGTTCTCATAATCGATTTTTTTTTTCTCCGTGGAGGGGAAAAAATTGACGATTGATAAGATCCTACTAGGTCGAAAGAACTAAACAATTAACACAGGTTAAATGTCTAAAAGTTAAACTTAAGCACTAGAAAGCCTGCCGAAGTGCCATCAGGAGGGCAAACTGTGGTTTCAATGGGGGAGGGGCAAAGCCTCCCTAGCCCCCTCTCTAGCTCCGGGCCTGCCTTTCATTCTTCAAGTAATTTATCGTAATCAATGTCATCGACGTAGAGGTCGTGCGCCTCCTCCGGTAGATGCAAAAATTCTTCCATTTCTCGTTTGAGAGTTTGCAGAGCTCGTCTGTAGGAAAAAAACTTTACTTTACTCATTTTACCCCTCGCGACTGTGATACTGTATGGATGCCATTGAAAGTAAGAGGACACCCTTTTCTCCGCTTTCTTGCCGTATTGATACCTCAAAAAATTCATGAGCGTTTCAGTCAGTTGGCAGGAGCAGCAGTACTTATTTGCGGTCCGAAACGTGACAGCCGTTTTTATTTTTCCATCTACATCCCTGAAATAACCGTGAGACTTTATACATTTCCAGAGACATTCGGCTTCGTATTTTGCTTTTTGATTAGGCATAAAATAATCCATGACTGAAACAAAGGAAAAAAAAAAAAATAATAATTAATCATTTACTTAAAACTATATCAAAGAATTTAGTTGCTATATGCATAGCGCTTCATTCACGATCGAACAGGGTCGATCAAACTGGTATCGATGAGCATCGATGAGCAGGTGAGCAAACTGTTGCATGTTAAGTCGTTGCTCTTTTCTTCAAACAACTGTGCAGTCGTTCAACTGCAGAGTTATTCCGTGTCATCTGTTCACTATTTTCACTAATTTCAGTCAATTAAACCTGTCTTTGAGGAGTTCTGGTCAAGTTTAGGTTTGAATTGTGGAATTTTCAAGTTGGCAATCTTGCAGTTTGATCAAACCCCGTTTGACTGTGCACGAAAACCTCACAGTACGGACAAGAGAGTGTTGTTGGCTGTTGAGTGCCTTAAATGCCAACAAACACAACATCTGTAACTTTGGTCTATTGAGGCTAAAGATCCAAAGGCCTCCGTACACGCGCTCAAATGGATTTGACCAAACTTCATAATTGCCAACCTGACACTTTCAAAAATCAAACATAAACTTGATCACAACATCTCAAAAACGGGTTTTTTTGGCTTTGTTGACTGAAATTTGTGAACCGATGACACAATATCCATCGTCAAATAACTCTGCAGTTTGACGGGCCGTCAAACTGCACAGCTATTTGACGAACGGAACATCAACCAAACATGCAAAGGTTGGCTCACCTGCCGTTCAAGGTGGATGGTTATTCGGACGACCCTCTGCGGATTAGCGCGAAAGATGCGAATCCTCGCTTTCTATTGGTCGGTGTGGTGCAGACACAAATTCAGGCAAGTGGCTTACCATGGGCTGTAACTTAATTTAATTTTAGGAACCATCATTATTATTATGTACTTATCTGTTTAGTTTTTTTTTTTTTTTTTTTTTTTTTTTTATATTCTTTTTCCTGACGTGTATTTCAAGCTAATGGCTCTTATGTACAAAGTTAAATAAATAAATAAATAAACTCGGGGCGGAAAATCATTAAGAGCGTTTTTTTTTTTTTTTTTTTTTTTTTTTTTTTTTTTTTTTTTTTAATGAGTGTTGTCGAGAGAACGACTTTAAAATGTAAGGGCTGACTAACGAGATGAGTAATAATTTTAATAAAAGAATAAGTAAGACGCAGAATCATAAAGACTGCAGTAGCGCAGCGTTAGCGGCTCAAACGCGACAAAAGAAGCCGTACGCATCGTCGCGTATTGCGCCGCAAACGTCACAGATTTTTTCCACTCTCTTCTCCCAAGACCCAAAACTCTTGTCAAAAACTCGGACTATTCACGTTCAAAGCTGGGATAGTTATCGCAATAAAATTGGTTGAATTTAACTAGCTGTTCTACCGAATGAAAATCAGAAATATTTCAGAAGTAAAGTAAGAATCGGAAAATTCTCCCTAAAACTCGCAAACTTTTGGATTTTTAGGAAGTAAAAATTAAGAAATGATCCGGAAGAGAAACCTCGGTATCCGGATCACCTCTCTAGGTGTATTTCTGATATCTCCTCCCCTTCATCGGAGCGCGGGCTTGTAGAAGGAGCGGAGAATAGTCAGGTAGCTTACTGGCGAAAAATGAGTAATCCGGCCCTGGATATGGGAATTTTCAGAGAAGCCGTTTTAGGAAGATTTAAATATTTAATGGCATTTTTCTATTCACCGATAGTTCCATAGGTTGATCAAAATATTGCATGATACCGAGTTTAATAGTGTTGCGTGCAATCTGGCAGCATTGTATTTTGCAACTAACATAAAAGAGATCGAATCCAAAGGATTTTGCCATAAACCTAACAGCTCGATCTTTTGTAATGGGTTTCAATGGACGAAATTCCACGTTGTCAAAATTGCACTCAACACGCCTCTGAAAAAGTCGAATAGGGTCACCAGCAATTTTCCTCTAGAGTAAAAAACGGCGAGGAATCCGCTTCAAAAACATGAAATAAAATGAAATAGATAAAAATCAAATCTAAAAATAACTACAAGCAACTTGTAAATAAGTGTAAATAAATATAGGCTACAATAAAATTGTGGAGTCAGCTATTTCTTTGACCCCAGGTGGAGAGACATACCCCCTTGTCTGCGGTTTATGGTGCGTGAACACCATCCCATCAATGCCAATCAATGGAAAATCCGGTTTTTTTTAGTGTGTGTGTGTGTGTCCTTCGCAATTAATTGCGAGATCTGTTTCTCTGAGAAGGGGGGCAGAGAACACGGCCGGTTATGAATCCATCAAATCTCCACACACGGCGTCAGCCCCCCCCCCCCCCCCTCCACCGGTGAGAAACCAAAGAAAAACGAAGATCTGAAAATAAGTCTACAGCTTCAATTCTTTCCACTCTTGAGACTTTTTCAATGATTTAATTTTTAATGATTTCTGTTTTTTTTTTTTTTTTTTTTTTTTTTTTTTTTTTTTTTTTTTTTTTTTTAATATTTAATTTCAATTTTTTTTATTTTTTAATTTTTTTAAAATTTCGTTTTTTTTTTTTTTTTTTTTTTTTTTTTTTTTTTTTTTTAATTTTTTATCTTAATTTTTTTTTCTTTCTTTCTTGCGCTGACTTTGGTCGAATATATCCGACATTTGAATGGAATGCAAGTATTATTTTGTCGAAAACATTTGAGATTGGAGTAGAGAGGGATAAAAACACAAAAAGGGATGTACTTCAGAAAAAAATCACTATACAGGTATTTTGTAGGTGGGTTATAATTTCAAATCGGGCCAATTGAGCATGCTGCTCCGTGAAAATTTCAAGTCAAAATTGAAACCCAATGAGTAATTTTTTACCTTCAGTACTACCAGAAAAGACTTTTTACCGAAGGGTTCCGCTGAATTTTCGATATTTCTCATGTACCGCGGAAACAGCCGGAAACGCATGATGAACTAATGGTAAATAACTTGTCGATTGTCGGTTACGCTGTCGGTTACGTAACCGACTATTTCAAAAGTACTTAGTAAAAATGATGTTACTTGTTACAATAATCTCTGATGTTGATTTTTAAAGCAAATTACGGTAGTTGAATTGAATTAAAAAATACAGGGAGGAACTTTACTGTATTACCAACCTTATTCGTATATTTAAGTGCCACTGACTAGGACCAAAGGCAAATCACGAGATCAGATTTGTTGGTGAAAATCGTTTCCAAATAAAATCCATTTGCACAGATGTTAATAATTCCTGTTTAGAACGTTGAAGCGTGGTTGAGAAAATCGTAAGTTACCCAGTTTCACTTTTAAATAAACTTTTAAGATGTTGTAAAACAGTAAAATCCGTGCGTAACCGACATACATTTTGGAACCGGGGGACAACCATTTTTCACAATTTATGGCATGAAGAAAAGTAATTTCGTAAAAAACGATAAATTACACGTGTTCTACGGAGTTTTTTGAGCATTCCCACTATCTTCAAAATTCATTTCAGCCTCAAAATATGGTCAAAAACTTAAATTAAATACCAAAAACTCGTGTAAGGAACGCGTAACCGACGGACATTTTGAACCATAAAACAAGTAAAATTAGTATTTAAATAACTTTAAAAGCAGTTATTACTATTGCTCCTCATAAAACTAAGTTCCTTCGACTTAAAAATCGGAACATCGAACTTATTTCATCTTTTTTAAAAATATAATTTTATTGGGACACCATTTGGCCCGTTTTGAAATTATAACCCAGGTAATATTTGCAGTTATAGGTACTGACCTGCATTTTCAAAATTCAATGCAAAGCAAAATAGAATGGTGGCCAAAGAAATCAGCTCTATTCTGGCCATTTTTCAATTATTTACGCGAGAATGGTTTAAAGAAAAATATGATAGAAAATATGTAATCTATAATATAAAATATACAATTATCAGTCGATAAATATTTTGAGATAAGCTAACTAAGAGATGACTAACGTTCATGTGGCACCATCGACATCGAACTGAAAGTAATTTTCCTTCCCCAGTTGTAGTTTTCCGAGAAAAATCTAAGCATGCGCTTACGAAATATTATGATACGCTTATTTTTTATATGCTTCTCTATATCATCACATCCTCTACAAATCTGACAAGTTGTGTATTTATACCGGTACACTCATTTTGACAACTGTTATGACACATATGAGCTCGTTGGTGGAAAATGATGCGAATCATATGTATAAGTATATAAAAAATCAAGCTGCTTGTCCTCACACTATCCAAATCAGGGGCGTATAGCAAGGAGGGGTGGGCTTGAAATGAATGACCTTTTTGTTTTTTGTTTTTTACTTATCAAATGTAAATATTCCAAATTAATGTAGTAGCAAGTAGGTAACGTCTCGGGAAAAGCATGTGACACATTCCGAGGATGCCAACTTTCATTTTTTTTTTGGTCTCGCAAAAAAAAAAAAAAAAAAAAAAAAAAAAAAAAAAACAAAAAAAAAGGGTCTCGCCGTTCAAAAAGTGGGCGATATTTTTCAAAAAAAGAATTGTTTTTCTGTTTTTTGTTTGCTTTTTTCTTTAGAGTATTTTAGACTATTACGTTTTGATGTCGAAATTTTTGAACAGAAGTAGTGATTTTTTTTTATAAAAAGTCCAAATAAAATGTTGACCTTGAAATACATTGGAAACGCCTTTGGTTGGCGCCAAAAGTCTTGAGGTAGGTGACCCAAAAGTGGCCATAGGTACCTTATGAGCTTGGAGCCAATTTGCAGTAATTAAGGCATGAGAGAGAGAGAGAGAAAAAAGAAGATACGTCAACTTATTCTTCAGACAGTTGGCCATCATTTGCTATAATTTGATTTTTTTAATTTTTGGGTCATTCCATTTTAAATCAACCAAAATTAATGAAATATGTTGCTGCCTAGTCATGGATTTTGGAAATATTTTGTGGGGTGATTGTAACTACTTTTAGCAGCTCAAAACGTATTTTTTCATATTTTTTTAGCTTACGGCCCCTGAAATATAGGCAACCGGAAATTCAAAAATTGCGACTTTAGGCTTATCTTTGAACGCGTGCCACAGCCTTAATTCTCAACGGAAAGATACGGTTAAGGTCTCCTTTTGATGCATTTTGCGTCCTCTTTTCATTGCTTTGGGTCGTTTTTCATTAATTGAAGGTTTAGCAGGTTGCATACCTATTTGAACTTTGGTGACCCTATTGCAATTTTTCCGATTTTTGATCATTTTTTTTTATAGGATAGCGTAGGTAGAAAAAATTCATACTTTCCAAGCTTTAAGTACACTACTAAGAGTACCTGCTCAAAAAAAATTGGATCTCCTGAGCAATTTTTTCTAGTTGAAAAAATTGCTTAAAGTCGGCTGAAATTAAGAAAGACCCAACTTTGAGGTTAAAAAAGTCGATGTGGGGATTCATGAAAAAATCTTAAAAAATAATTAAAATCACCGCTTTTATGTCTACTTTCAATATCAGAAGTCGAAAGTTTGTGTATTTGATCGCTACAGTCGAAATTTTTTTTTTCAAAATTGGTAAAAATTTAATTTGCTCGAACACACGCGATCGAAGTGAATAGAAGAGCCAACTCTATGAGCTTAAAAAATCTCGCAAAATCTCTAAAATGATCGCTTTTAAGTTCTTTTTCAATGCCTGAAGTCGAAAATTTGATTATTGAAGCGCTTCAGTTTAAATACAAGCTAGTAAAATTGGTAACATTTCACGCGACGCCCCTATGCCCTGAACTGAGCTCAGATTGTGGCCGCGCTAATGGTGTTTTTAACCGATTTTACGAACTTGTTTTTCAACTGAAGCGCTTCAGTAATCAAATGTTCGACTTCAGGCATTGAAAAAGAACTTAAAAGCGATCATTTTAGAGATTTTGCGAGATTTTTTAAGCTCAAAGAGTTGGCTCTTCTATTCACTTCGATCGCGTGTGTTCGAGCAAATTAAATTTTTACCAATTTTGAAAAAAAAAAAAATTCGACTGTAGCGATCAAATACACAAACTTTCGACTTCTGATATTGAAAGTAGACATAAAAGCGGTGATTTTAATTATTTTTGAAGATTTTTTCATGAATCCCCACATCGACTTTTTTTAACCTCAAAGTTGGGTCTTTCTTAATTTCAGCCGACTTTAAGCAATTTTTTCAACTAGAAAAAATTGCTCGGGAGATCCAATTTTTTTTGAGCAGGTACTCTTAGTAGTGTACTTAAAGCTTGGAAAGTATGAATTTTTTCTACCAACGCTATCCTATGAAAAAAATGATCAAAAATCGGAAAAATTGCAATAGGGTCACCAAAGTTCAAATAGGTATGCAACCTGCTAAACCTTCAATTAATGAAAAACGACCCAAAGCAATGAAAAGAGGACGCAAAATGCATCAAAAGGAGACCTTAACCGTATCTTTCCGTTGAGAATTAAGGCTGTGGCACGCGTTCAAAGATAAGCCTAAAGTCGCAATTTTTGAATTTCCGGTTGCCTATATTTCAGGGGCCGTAAGCTAAAAAAATATGAAAAAATACGTTTTGAGCTGCTAAAAGTAGTTACAATCACCCCACAAAATATTTCCAAAATCCATGACTAGGCAGCACAGGTTCTGGTTGATTTAAAATGGAATGACCCTTTTGTTTTTGTTTTTAGCCTTTTTTGTGTTTTGAAAAAAGTAGGGTTTTGACGTCGCGAAAAGGATCCAGCGAACCGGCAACTGCGGATTCTTCCCATTTTATTGTATGACAAACAATCGATTCTTGAATGGGCTACAGCCTTGTGACTAAATCGATTATTTCTCATGCAATAAAATGGGAAGAATGCACAGTTGGCTGTTGGCTAAATGCTGGATCCGCCAAAGGGTCGAATGAGCGGGGGAAAATATGAAAGTCCCATTTAAAAACAACTTTTATATGCTCAGAAAATAGATTCATCATTGAGAAAGCTGCGAATCCTCCGTCACTCGCTCACGTGGCTCATGCGACCGCAATAATAGCATTTTGTCAAAGGTGTTTATTAAGTTTGTGAGTGGATTTTGGAACTTTGTAATATGCTAAATCAATAACAATCATTAATGTTTCATTGTTTTCATTGTTTTCATTGTTAATTTCAAGTGATTTTACGTAGGAATCGACCCACTACAGGGTGTTTCTAAAACTTATGTCATCCTTTCTACCACGTATTTTTGAGGTCAAAATAAGACTTTTTTTAACCTATAAACATGTGTCCGAAAATGCCCCCCTTTTGAGCTACAGCCCCCCAAAGTTTTAAAAAATTGTTGGTTTTTTTGGAATATCGACCATAATTTTGAACCAAATGCCATGAAAATTGGTGTCCCGAAGTAATTTTACGTGTAAAATTCATTAATGACCTCGAGAAATTCATAAATGAGGTGTGACTGTACTTTTCAGGCAATCTTATACCTTCAACGACACAAATTTTATGTTACGGATTAGAAATTTGAAAAATGGAAAATGAAATCCGATGGGAAAAACTCTTAAAAAGAAATTTGGTCCTCTTTGTTTTGGTCGATACGACGCGTATTAAGCGAGATAATCGCTGCACAAGGTGGAAAAGTCAACGCTTTTATCATGAAGAGCGGCTGTAAGTATGCAACCCGCCATGCGCCACTCCGCTGCTACTTCGGTCTTCGGGCCGCCCGCTATAGTAAAAGCGCTGACTTTTCCACCTTGTGCATCGATTATCTCGCTTGATACGCGTAGTATCGACCAAAACAAAGAGGACCAAATATCTTTTTAAGAGTTTTTCCCATCTGATTTCATTTTCCATTTTTCAAATTTCTAATCCGTAACATAAAATTTGTGTCGTTGAAGGTATAAGATTGCCTGAAAAGTACATTCAGACCTCATTTATGAATTTCTCGAGGTCATTAATGAATTTTACACGTAAAATTACCTCGGGACACCAATTTTCATGGCATTTGGTTCATAATTATGGTCGATATTCCAAAAAAACCAACAATTTTTTAAAACTTTAGGGGGCTGTAGCTCAAAAGGGGGGCATCTTCGGACACATGTTTATAGGAGAAAAACGTCTTATTTTGACCTCAAAAATACGTGGTAGAAAGGATGACATAAGTTTTAGAAACACCCTGTATAACGCCGTAGAAAAAGTTTGCAACATACTCATTGTTATAACTTCCTCTGTTACCTACTTAACTATACTCTGTTCACGATAAGAAGACGGGTGAGAATTCAGGTAGTAATGCACTATTTAGCAACAGTGCGGCTATACCGGCTACTCCAACCCTTCGCAGTGGCCGTTGTTCTTCCGACTCCTCTCTTGGCACGGAGGATTTCCAAGAACCGACAGACTCACAAATTTACACTCGTCCAGTAAAAATCTCGAACGGTCAAAAATACGAAAAAACGGTCGAACAAAACACAAAAATAGTCGACTTTGAATATTGATGACTCTCATAAATTCGATATTGGACGAAATATCCTGAATTTAATTCGCACTGAAAAATACGGATTTCTGAGAGTCATTAATATTAAAACTCGACTATTTACGCCGAGTTTTGGGTCCTTAGGACGAAAATTTCGTCCGTTTTTTCGTATTTTTGACCGTTCGCAATTTTTACTGGACGCGTGTAAATTTTAGTGTCAGTCGGTTCTTGGAAATCCTCCGTGCCAAGAGAGAGTTCGGGAGAACAACGGCCACTGCAAAGGGTTGGAGTAGCTAGCATAGCCGCACTGTTGCTAAATAGTGCATTACTACCTGAATTCTCACCCGCCTTCTTATCGTGAACAGAGTATACGTAGGTATTTCCTGCAGTCCTACTGACTACACATGTTAGAAAAGAATGGAGCTATCAAAGGACTTCAGTCTCTACATCATCTGTTTGTTTCTGACAGATGTGATCAAATGGAGAAAGATATAGATTCAAATGGGAATACGAATTCTACTTGGCCCGGCCATGCTGTCGAGGCTCATCCGATTTGACCAAACGATGGGAAAAAGTGTTCGTCTAGAGGCTCAATCTTTTGAAAAGCTTCCAGATTTTCGTTTCGTCACAAAAGTGAATGAATTAGATTATTTTTTTTCCTCTTTTGAATGGGAGGGGGCATATACAGGGTGTCCGGTAAGTCCCGGAACGGCTGCGCCATTTCTTTATTTACGCAGATAAAAAAACCAAACTTTGGGAATGTTCCTAGATAATTAAAAACTCCTTATTGGGGGGGGGTCAAAATTTTGGGCGCCCCTAACTTTTTTTTTTCAAATGGCAACCCCTATTTTGTGATACCCCATTCGAAAGAGGGGAAAAAACTGAGCATTTTGGCATAAACCGCATGTCGATATCTCTTTTAGTATTTGAGATATCGAACTTCAAAAATCTATGGAAATCCATTTAAAAAAAAAATCATAACTCTTATTCAGAAAGTCGCTATTTAAAAAACTAGGGGTCTAAACTACTCTACATAACAAGCTCTTTCCAGGGAAAAACACCTCTGCCCAAAAAAATTAATTTACAGTTGTTTTTCTTCCCGCCAAATTTTTTTAAAAAATTTCAAACATTTTGGATCAGCAATTTCCCTGTAATACGGACCAAATATCCCAATTTGGGTTAGAAGCTTCTCTGAAAAGCTCATTAATTTACTGTGAAGCGCTAAAATTGCGACAGGGCAGTGAAGGAGCAAGCAGATGAATGTGATATAATGTGAATCACTTGAAACTCCGAGTTCACGCATCTCGCTGGCGGTAAATTGAAGTAAATTTCGGGCTAAATGGGGTTTTCTGAAATTTTAGCGCTTCACAGTAATTACTGAGAAAATTTCAGAGAACCCCATTTAGCCCGAAATTTACTTCAATTTACCGCCAGTGAGATGCGTGAACTCGGAGTTTCAAGTGATTCACATTATATCACATTCATCTGCTTGCTCCTTCACTGTCCTGTCGCAATTTTAGCGCTTCACAGTAATTAATGAGCTTTTCATAGAAACTTCTAACCCAAATTGGGATATTTGGTCCGTATTACAGGGAAATTGCTGATCCAAAATGTTTGAAATTTTTTAAAAAAATTTGGCGGGAAGAAAAACAACTGTAAATTAATTTTTTTGGGCAGAGGTGTTTTTCCCTGGAAAGAGCTTGTTATGTAGAGTAGTTTAGACCCCTAGTTTTTTAAATAGCGACTTTCTGAATAAGAGTTATGATTTTTTTTAAATGGATTTCCATAGATTTTTGAAGTTCGATATCTCGAATACTAAAAGAGATATCGACATGCGGTTTATGCCAAAATGCTCAGTTTTTTCCCCTCTTTCGAATGGGGTATTGGGGTATCACAAAATAGGGGTTGCCATTTGAAAAAAAAAGTTAGGGGCGCCCAAAATTTTGACCCCCCCCCCAATAAATAGTTTTTAATTATCTAGGAACATTCCCAAAGTTTTGTTTTTTTATCTGCGTAAATAAAGAAATGGCGCAGCCGTTCCGGGACTTACCGGACACCCTGTATAATTAACTCGTATTATATGCGAATAGGTGGAAACGAGTGCCGTAAAATAAATGGCAAATCAGGCCGTAACCAGGCATGTTGTCCAGGAGGGGCTCGTGTGTTTTCAGGGGGGCTATTGTGGTATAGTTTCTAATACACTATATGATAAAACTTATTTTTCCAGGGGGGCTCACAATTTTCTAGGGGGGCTGAGCCCCCCTGGCCCCCCTCTGGTTACGGGCCTGTGGCAAATTAAGGGGGGAGGGAAGTATCTCGTGCTCAAACATAATGTTGTTTTTACGGTTTTATTTACGTGCGTTTGCCTTACTGTAAAACGACAAGTTTCTAATTTCTATAATAGTCCAAAGGCAGGGCATAGACAGCACGCATGTTTACGAGCACGACAGCTCACGACAGTTCATGTTTAGGAGCCCGATAGTTCATAAACGATCCAAGATATTTTACATACATTTCTGACTGATCGAGTTTGGCGTTCATCTCACGCACAAACGTTTTTTTTTTTTTTTTTTTTTTTTTTTTTTTTTTTTTTTTTTTTTAAAATACATGAGGGACGTGTAATTAATACGGATTGTCTGAATTTTGAGTAATTATGATATTGAGATGACTACATATTTACTAAACTACTCCATCGTTGGTGTTTTGAAACATAAATATTTGTAACTTGATGTCAACGTTCCACGATTTATTTTTTCTATGTACACATTCCTTTGAAAGAGTAAATATACTTACGTCGATTTAGTATTGTTTTACTTGTATTTCCTTTTTTTTTTTTTTTTTTTTATTTTTATTCGTAAATGTCATATTATTATTACCAATGACTCTAACAGTTTTTTCCAGAGCTGCCGTTTTGCGAATAATTAATGACATTTTACAGTTCACCAATGAATTCACTGGTTGAGAAAAGATTACAAAGTTCAGTTCAGTATGTATGACCGTAATGAATGAAAATACTCGCATCTGTCATCTTTTCTCAGCCGGTGGAGCGGTCGATGACTTTAAAAACTTGCGGATATTTTAATACTTAAACGGCGATTGCACCAATTGAAAAAAGATTACAGATACGAGTATTCTTGTGCAGTACAGTCAACAACTGAAACGAACTCTGTAATCTTTTCTCATCCGGTGAAATCATCGGTGAATTGAAAAATGCCATTAATGATACGCAAAACGGCAGCCCTGGTTTTTCCTTACACAATATTTCAATAGAGCTCTTGCACGGTTTTGCTGGAGTATCAATTCCAATGTAAAATGCTGCGAAAATAACGATGCGACCATTAAAAAAGTCTAAAACTCACTCCTCGCAGGGAAAACTTAACTACCACTCTCGCATGTATGCACCAACTTCGGATTCGGACCCCAAACAAAAGAACATAACCTACGAATTTGAACAATGAGATTAATGAATTTGCTTTCAAAAAGTAACTTTGAAGGAATTAAAGGTCCATTTATATACATTTTGTCACTAGAAGCACGGTGTTAACTACAGAGAAGTGCTACATTGCGTAATAAACGAGGAAGACGGCACTTAATTTTATGTCCTGTTCTTTTGTTTGGGGTCCGAATCAAATGTTGATGCATATATATGCAAGGGTGGTCACCCAAAATTTAGAACCAAGTTTTCTCTGCGAGGAGTGAATTGTAGACTTTTTTAATGGTCTCATCCTTATTTTCGCAGCATTTTACATCAGAATTGATAGGCCATTTGTCTACAGCAAAACCTTGCAAGAGCTCCATTAATTTTGACACTAAAATGAAGGGGGGGGAAGGAACAAGCACTGAGTGAAAAATGCTAACAATAAGAATGGAAAAATAAGTTACTAAACTAACAGTCTAACACTGCACCTGTTGAAAGGTTTTTTTTTTTTTTTTTTTTTTTTTGTTTTTTTTTTTTAAACAAATTGTTGCATTTTCTGGCGGCTTATGGCTGTCTCATCGGCGCCGCGATGAATCCAAAAAAATATATAATAAACTTTTTTCAAATCGATCTGCACAATTGGATTTACAATCAAAGGATTAGCGCGCCCGGGAGACGCGTTCAACTTCGCGGCGCGCTTCGGCGCTCCTGCCAGATTTTTGAATGTTGTGCGGATGGCTGGCGCTGACCATATTGTTGCCCATTCTATAAAATGGACTTATTTGAGAACAAACTAGATATAAGGGATGATTTTAGGAACTTCGGGGCTTATTTTACTTCTCTACATAGTCTCCATCACGATTCAAACTCTTCCTGTAACGAATGGCGAACTTTTCCATGCCGTGCGAGTAAAAGTCTATCGGCTGATTATTGAAGAAATTATGCTTACGGCTCTTTCCACTTCTTCCGTCGTTCCGAAATGTTCTCCTCTAAATTCGGTTTTGAGGAAAGGAAACAAGTAATAATCTGAGGGAGCTATAAGTCGGGAGGGTATGATGGATGTGGAAAAATTTTCCATTTAAACGACTTTAAAAGCTCCTTCATTGGAGTTGAGACGTGGGGACGCGCATTGTCGTGGAAAAGCAGGACGCGTTTTTACAACTTTCCACGCCGTTTCTTTTGCACTGGCTCTTCGCAATTTATTTTTAAGAAAAGCATACTCTGAGTTCACTGTTTTATCTTTTTTAAGGTATTCCTCGAGGAGAACTCCTTCACAAGGCGAATAATGTTTAAAACCAGTGGTAAAGGTAAGTCGATCGGTTTTTCATCTTCTCTATCTTCTTTTACTATTTTTTTTCTTTTTCCTCTTTCATTATTTTTCTTCTTTTTCTTATTTGTCTTATTTGTCTTATATTTCTTTTTATTCTCCAAATTATCTTATCCTTTTTTTCTTTTTTCTTTTTCTTATTTTTCTCATTCTTCCTTTTTTTTTTTTAGTTTTCATATTGTTTTTTATTTTATTTTTATTTTTTTTATTTATTTTATAGCCGTTCCAGGTGCCCTTCGGGCACCTTCCACGTCTAGCATTCTAGGGGTATAAATTAGTAGGTGTGGAAGTTAAAGACGTCCCTAGATTCCCCCCTCCTCCATTTATTTTCTTGAAAAGCTCTCTGGAGTTTTTAGTTGCGAGACTGCCATCATAAATTACATCAGCATATTGCAATTTAAAGTAAAACTTTAGACCCCTTTCCTCAATTTTTTTTTCTGAATTCTTTTTTGATTTCATTCAAATTTTGGAACTTTGAGGCGAAAGGAAGTATACCAAAAATGCGAATCAAGAAAAACACCAAGAAAGCTAGGTTACATTGATTTTAAAGACACACCTTTACAGGGGAGTTTAAATTTCCCAATCCCCCTGAGAGGAGGGGGGCTGCCTACTGATTCAAAACTTAATGTTTTTAAAAAGTGAAATCAAATTTAACTTGAATGTACGATACGCTGTTTAAAACAGAATACCGAATTGAGCACTTTAGTCGTTTTATCATTAAGATACGGGTTTAGAGTTTTGCGCTTTTTACGGTTCTAACTTTAATAGGTACTTACTTACTTACTATGAATTAATTAAAAATGGGTCTATACGAATAATTTTGACCGTCTATATCTCGAGGAATAATTACGGCATTGGCCTCAAGTTAGATCGATTTGGCTCGTTCTTTTAAATGATACATTCCAAGATATGGTCGAATGATTCTGCATTTAAAAAGTTAGAAGTTGGGGGGTGCTACACAGCTGTCGTTATGTGTCTATTTAACAGTATTTTTCAATTCACTGATGATACACCAGTTGATCAAAAGATTACGCGGTTCAGTTCAGTTCAGTTTATGACAGTAATGCACGAAAACACTGTAAAGCTGTAATCTTTTCTCAACCGTCGGAGTTGTTACAGACATTACACAATTTGCGGATATTTTGAGAATTTAAATTTGATTCCACAAACTGAGAAACGATCACATCTGATGCGAGTATTTTCGTGCATTATATTGTTACACTGAACTGAGCAGAGTAGTATTTTGATTAACAGATGAATCATCGGTGAATTGAAAAATATAATCGAATTTATACACTAACTGGCAGCTCTTGACCCCTACTCCAGTCCTCCTGGGCCTATAGGAGATTGGAAATAGAAAACCTCATTAAGAGGAGTCTCTCCAAAAGTAAAGTGGCGAATTCGTCAGCGTTGTTATAAATCCATAATTCCATTTTCTTCCTTTCGCTTCAGAGTTTCAGAAAAAAAGAAAGAAATCACCACCCTTGTCAAAACGCGGTGTGAGAGTGACGGTTTTATGACCTATTCATTTCAATATAGACCATTGTGGAGTCCGCAACGTCGAAAACCCGAAAGGACCTCGAACAAAAGCGGTACCGCAGGCGAAGTGTCTTTTGCCTCCCGTTTTACAAAGCCCGCGTGGAGCTCCGCATTATATCGTGAAGACAGTCCGTCACCGAAAAGGACTCGACCCAAGTAAAGGTTGAGAGTAGAGACTATGACCTCCACCCCCCTCTCACCCTGTACTTCCTATTGAAATTGCGCCTGAGAGTCCCCCGTGTAATTTTTTTGAAAATTCAATAATTTTGTCATTATGAGGTGGTATTCATGATTTCCCTAAAAAATTTGAAGTCTCTAGCTTGTCGGGAAGTGCCCGAAAAACCGTGATATGGAAAACGGGACAGACAGACAGACAGACACGCCAGGGATTTTATATATATGGATTTTATTTTTTATTTTTTTTTTTATTTTTAATTTTTATTATTTTTCTTATTATTACCTACTTATCTTATTTTTCCTCTTAGTATCTTATTTTTTTATCTCCAATTTCTTATCAATCTACCATTTCTTCTTCTTCTCTTTCTTCTCGTCTTTCTTCATCGATCTGCTATGTTGTTGTGTGCAGCCGCGACCGTTCCGATAAGTAAATTCGAAATGAACAGATCTTTTCGTTTTCTCTCTATTTTTTACTGTCTGCAATGACTTTGCATCACTCATAGTTTCAGATTTTCATAGTTGCAGTTTAAAATTTATGCGTTACCCCTATTCAATTTAATAATATGACACAGAAATACTTTTGTGTAACCTGGTAAAAACGGTCCATTTAGGTCCTCAACCTATTCCCTAAACAGTATTGGCAGTGGCGTACACAGGATTTTTCTTGGGAGGGGCTCGCAATGATGAGCGTTTGACGGAAAATTGTTCCCCCTCCCCCCCACCCACAAAAATCGGAGGTCTGGGGGGATTCAGCTCCCTTAGTCCCCCCCCCCCCTTGCGTACGCCACTGAGTATCGGTGTACACTCATGAATGGATAAATAGATAGTATATCCTTATTAATACATTATGTATACATGTATATACAGGGTGTGGCAGACCACCCGTCCACTATCTTTATCTCAAAAACGGCCGAAAATTGAGCTTCGGGGGCAAAACTTTCATAGGGTATATTGACCCCAAGGAATCCAATGAAAATATTTTCAGCCCCCCAAAACCACCCCTTGGGGGTTATTTAGGGGGGTGGGTACCCGTATCTCGAACAAATCAAATGGAAAGGGTATGTTTTGACATTGGAATCTAATACGGCATAAAAAAATAACTTTTTTTTATCTCGAAGTTGTTTTTCTAAAAACCACCCTTTTTTGAGTTAGGGGTGGTTTTCAAAAAATTTAGGGGTAATCTTTGATTGACCGCTGTGACCCTCCAAATCATTGGATTTCAAAAAACTAAGAAGTTTCTGAAAGGGTAGACCAAGGGCTTTCTTTTGATGTATCACATGTCTATTTTTTGTGAAAAAGGGTACAAGGCCCCCTCACCCCAAAATTTTGGGGCTTCGGGAGGCCCTACGTAAAAATTTTCAAATGTAAAGGTATGGCTTGTGATACATCATTTGAAAGGTCTTTCAGAGACGAAAAAAGTGATAACCCCCAAAAGTCCTAAAAACAACCCCCTTCCAAAATGGCGGCCGTTTTAAGGTTAGGGGGCTCAAGGGGGGACCTTCAGAAAAATGATCCAAAATTGAACGATACATGGCTAAAAGGGTCTTAAAAAGAAAAAAAATAATGGTTCAAACCGCGAGTCAAACCGACTTTTCAATCCAAAGTTACGGCCGATTGAAATTTAGGGGTAGTTAGGTTTCCCAAAAAGGCACCCCTAAATTTCAATCGGCCGTAACTTTGGATTGAAAAGTCGGTTTGACTCGCGGTTTGAACCATTATTTTTTTTCTTTTTAAGACCCTTTTAGCCATGTATCGTTCAATTTTGGATCATTTTTCTGAAGGTCCCCCCTTGAGCCCCCTAACCTTAAAACGGCCGCCATTTTGGAAGGGGGTTGTTTTTACGACTTTTGGGGGTTATCACTTTTTTCGTCTCTGAAAGACCTTTCAAATGATGTATCACAAGCCATACCTTTACATTTGAAAATTTTTACGTAGGGCCTCCCGAAGCCCCAAAATTTTGGGGTGAGGGGGCCTTGTACCCTTTTTCACAAAAAATAGGCATGTGATACATCAAAAGAAAGCCCTTGGTCTGCCCTTTCAGAAACTTCTTAGTTTTTTGAAATCCAATGATTTGGAGGGTCACAGCGGTCAATCAAAGATTACCCCTAAATTTTTTGAAAACCACCCCTAACTCAAAAAAGGGTGGTTTTTAGAAAAACAACTTCGAGATAAAAAAAAGTTATTTTTTTATGCCGTATTAGATTCCAATGTCAAAACATACCCTTTCCATTTGATTTGTTCGAGATACGGGTACCCACCCCCCTAAATAACCCCCAAGGGGTGGTTTTGGGGGGCTGAAAATATTTTCATTGGATTCCTTGGGGTCAATATACCCTATGAAAGTTTTGCCCCCGAAGCTCAATTTTCGGCCGTTTTTGAGATAAAGATAGTGGACGGGTGGTCTGCCACACCCTGTATACTGTATGGGGGAATTGACTATAGACTTGCATGGACCATTTTACCAGGGAGGGTAGCGAATCTTGGCATCGGTGCGATGAGAAAGCATCACCCGGCACCGGCGCGGCGCAGTCAGAGCAGCAGCGGCACTTGCATTAGACAGGGCGCTCGGAAACAAAATTGTCGATGAGTAGTGAAGTGGCGATGCATTGTGCATTGTGCGTCAATCCGATTGACATCCAGAAATGAAATTTTCTTCCGAGAAAAGATTTCCTTTACCCATGAGGAAGGGACGGGATGGAGGAGGCAATAAGAGGAGAGGCGAGGATACAAGGAGGAGGAGTGATGTACGGGGAAAGAGAAAGGAGGGAAGAGAATATAGGGGGAGATAAGACAGGAAAGAAAAGAGGGGAAGTTCAACCAATGACATCCGATTCTAAAAAAGCTATCGCCTATACATATGTATAAAGTTTTTCGATCAAGAGCATCGTTGCCGATTATTTTAGTCAATTTATTTTTAATATATAGCTCTCTAAAGAAGCCGTAATTTGTTATGGCATCAGTGATGCCGATGTTTTTTTGCTTGTAACTTGAAATAACGATTGAAACGTTGGTTTTTCAATGGAACGTACACAGAAAAAACAAAGTTTATGTACGGCCAAAGCAGCCTTTTAAAATAGCTTTGCAGAGCAAAAATTCAAGCTGTACCAAAGAAAGTTGCAGGTGTACCAAAGCACTTCTTTCTTTAGAGTAACTTGGGGGGCCCCCCAGAAAGGGCCCTTAAATCGGTGACCCCCTTAAAAGATTTCCCTCTCAAAATAATCGAACACGCGTTTCAGCGTTTTTCGAAATTCGGAGCCGTTATCGAGATATTCGGCCTGGCTCCTTTTTTAATTGACACCCTGTATATTATGAGAGACCGACGGAAAAGAAAGAGAAGACTTCGATGTTTTAACGTGCAATGCAGGATGCATCGAAAGTGCTGATTGGCTGTTGATTTAACTCGGCATTAGAAATGTTGTGTTTTTTATAAAGAGAATGAAAGTAGGCACGTGACAAGCTGTGAGCAAAGATGCCTTTGATTTCTGTAATTAAGTCCCATTGTTCCGGACAGTGGCGCACCGAGAAATTTGCCTGGGGGGATTGGTACGTCTCAAACTCCGGGGGGTCTAGGAGGAATGGAATAACCCTCAGGACAAGCGTGGGGTCCGGGAAAAAATCCGAAAAAATGTTCGATTTTCCTCACCTTTAACTTGAATTTTACGGTACTTTCATGTACAGTAAAAATTGAAATGCTTAAATATATTTTCGATTTTGCCTGCATGAAATCTTTGCTCTCGACTCATAATTGGAGGGAGAAGAGTCAAGTGAAATGTGGTTGAAGGTGCCATGAAATATTCACCGAGGGGTTCACCGAGAGGGGGGGGGGTCCGGGGGCCCTATCCCGGAAATTTTTTTCAATTTTCCTGACCTTCAGATTAAATTTTACTGTACTTTCATCACAGTAAAATTGAAATGTTCAAATATATTTTCGATTTTGCAGGCATGAAATCGTTGCTCTAGACTCATGGTAATTGGAGGGAGAAGAGTCAAAAGGAATGTGGATGAAGGAGCCATGGAATATTCACGGAGGGGGTTCACCGAGGGGTTAGACTTTATCCCCCGCCATAGTGAATAACCCTTAAGCAAATGCGGAATATGGAATTTGTTCACCATGAACCCCCTTTCCTAGCTGATCACGATTTTTTTCTTTCTCTTTCTTTTATTTGTGAGGGAACCACATCCTCTCTCTCTCTCTCTCTCTCTCTCTCTCTCTCTCCCTCTCTCTCTCTCTCTCTCTTTCTTTCCCTCCTTTTTTTTAGGCTTGGGGGGGAGGTGTTAATCCTAACACCCCCCCCCCCCCACCTTCGATGCGCCACTGGTTCCGGAGATGAGATTTTGGTCAAAAGTACATTCTTTGAATTCCGCGTAGTGACGTCACTATCTGCGCACACGATTTTTTAAAACTTTACTCGTGTATATCTCCATAACCGGGATACTTAGGAAAAAACAAAAGACACCATTGTTCTCAGCTCATCAAGAGCTATAATTTTTTTTATATAAAACACACAATTTCAGACCCTTTGTTGCAACTGCCCCATTATTTTGACATTTTCTCACCAGCGGCTCGTGCAATCTGGCAACCGTGCTCTTTTGTAATTTAAATCCATGCAAAAAAATCGATACTAGTGAGGCACAGGGCCTCACATAATAATCGATATTTTACACAGTTATAAATGGAGAGAATCTGTTAATGCCAAACAGCACAAACCGCCTCTGCGCATTTTCTTCATTGTAGAATTTTTGTTGTTGTTCCTGTGACGCGAGGATGATAACTTGCATTACAAGGCACATGCTGGAAGGAGGCTCCGTTACTCGAGACTTTGTTGATTTATACAGGGTGTTTTATACAGGGTGGGGCGTAGAGATCTGACGATTTTCAAAAGGCTATAAATAAAGAACTATTTGACTTAGAGAAAAAAACTTTTTTTTATTGAATTCAGTACAGAATGCCGTTTTCTTACATCAAGTTTTAAAAATTACATCTCGTAGATGTTGACCGTCAGCGTCAATACACTCTTGAAGTCGATTTCGAAAGGAATTCACCGCTCCTTCGCACATTTGTATGGGTATGGGAAGACAACGTAACTGTCACTGTTAATTCGAACCGATATGTTTCCATGTTGGAAGACTATGTGCAGCCCATGTTGGAAAATTTAGCGGAAGAAAATGATTTGAGAGACGTCTCACGTAGGAGTATTTACCCCAAAAACCTGGCCAAAAATATTTGCGTGTTCTCGAATATTTGAAAATCGATTTTGGTTACTTTTCCAATTTAAACTCAAAACTCCTATTGCACGGTTTGTGGTTGGAAAAGGGGTAAAAAATTAAGAATTTTGGCTCAAACCAAAGGTCGATAGCTCATTTTTTTGCCGAGTTATTGACGCTTATTTCATAAAAAAGGCTTGACTTCAACATGTTTTTTTAAAAAAAGGGGCAATTTCTTGCAATTTTTGACTGTTGGAGCAGTTGCCTAGAAGGGTCTACTCTAACCCCCTTGTTTTGGTTGTGCCCGGTTTTGCCCGGAACGTATTCAAAATTGCCTTTTTTTAAAAAGATAGAGCCTAAAATTAGAGATTTTTTTCATGCCCATTTTAAATTAGATGTAAAAGGGTCAAAAATGCACGGAAAAAGAAATTGTTGCCACCAAAATGAAGCACATACCATCTAAAACAACGTCCATAATCGCTGAAATTTTTGGATGCCCCAACGTATGTCCTCTCGATGGAAAATGTTGACTGATTAGTAACAGCGCTTCGAGCGGTGAACAACCGCAGGTGCGTCGAGCGCTCAGTTCCATGTTGTCCCCTAATCAGTAGATAAACGTAGATGTTCCGACACATCTATTACGCAATAGAGCGGTTACTTACCTCTCAAAAACCATCAATAGTTAGTTTTTTGGGCGACTTTTCAATTTTCCGTTTTTGGCCAGGTTTTCGGGTCAAATACTCCTACGTGCGTCTGGTTCCAACAGGATGGAGCAACAGCTCATACTGCTCGCATTTCCCTTGCCGCTATGCGGGAAATGTTTCCAAATCGGTTGGTCTCTCTCAGAGGAGATTTACAGTGGCCTCCGCGATCTCCCGATTTGAGCATTTGTGACTTTTTTTTAATGGGGCTACCTTAAGGAAAGGGTTTTTAGGAGTCGCCCCCATACTTTAGAGGAATTAAAAGTGCGAATCAGAGAGGAAATCGATAATAAACCCATACAAATGTGCAAAAGAGCAGTGAATTCCTTTCGAAATCGACTTCAAGAGTGTATTGACGCTGACGGTCAACATCTACGAGATGTAATTTTTAAAACTTGATGTAAGAAAACGGCATTCTGTACTGAATTCAATAAAAAAAAGTTTTTTTTCTCTAAGTCAAATAGTTCTTTATTTATAGCCTTTTGAAAATCGTCAGATCTCTACGCCCCACCCTGTACATCTGTATCACGCGCTATTTGCGTGTTCTCGATAATTTTTGGGCAAAATCTTAAGAATACGGTGTATTTTACCCATATCAAACACTCAGGCAGGTCGCTTCGAATTTGCAACAGCTTACATCCCCACTACTGTACTGGTGCGCTTATGCAATTAGCACTGTCAACTTGTATTAAGGAGCGAGCGCCGCACGATAGTATGATCTCTTTGGATTTAACGACCATAGGAAGAGGTTGTTTCATCGCCCGTAAGCAATGCACTGTAAATGATTTGCCTACATTTCTTTAAGGCTGATAGAGCTACTCGCGGGAAGTCTAAAAATGTCCAGTTTTTTATCTAAGCCTCCTTAGAACCGTGGGGGGGAGGAGGTCAAAGCTAAAACGGGTTTTTGGTCGTAACTTTTGAACAATGAATGATATCAAAATAAACTGTCGTTATGTAAAAGATGTTTTAAAGGTCTATCTTTTTACGTGTATCATGTTTCAAAAGAATTGAATTTTAGTTGAGTTACTTACTTATTGCCTTTTCAAAATTTTGAAAATTCCAAAAAATCAGGTTTTTGTAATGTTTTCAAATTCGGATCGCAGGGAGGAAAACCAAAATCTGCCCCAAATAAAGCCCATTCTTTTTCGGTTAAAACTCTTTCAATATCAATTCGTCATTCGTCTTTGAGTTATGAATTTTTCAATTTGGAGTGAAGTTTTAGCCAATACTGCAGACAACCATTACCTTTAACTCGACGTTCTTTACACTTGAAATGATGGAAAAATTACCGGGGGGGGGGGAAGAAAGGTAAACAAAACTTTAGGTTCACTTACGGCATGAATTAATCGATCAAAAGCAAGGACTTATAATTTCTTACCTATTTAGAAAATAGTTGGGATGCAACATTATTATTAGGGTCAGCAGTGATGGATGCAGACTGCAGAGGACCCCGCAGAAGCCTCGCATTTTGCCTGTTTTCAACACCGCAAATAGCCCTAAATTGCTTCATGTGACGGTTCAAATTTAAAATTTCGTAGGCTTTCCCCCTGAAAAAAATTGAGGATCTGCCAATGAGGGTCCATCCAAAGTACGATGATCTGAGATTGTGAAGAGGATGTTGACCTTCTAGAGGCTTCTAAAGTTATAGTGACGTCACAGAAGTCAACGATTAGCCAAAGACGCACTCACCGATGACCATCTGACTATATTGTCATCGGGATTCTTAAACGTCTCCCCTACTCGCTAATGTGACTTCATGTGTTGCTGTATCTTTTTTATGTGTTATATCTAAATCAGAACTGACACAGATAATTCATTTTGGCTGAACAATTCCACAGAAAAGGATTGGGGGAAAAAAAAAAAAAAAAAAAAAAAAAAAAAAAAGGGTTTCAGCGCGCATAATTCAACATGATTACCTCAAGACGATGAATACTTACTCGTGATTGGTCGGGAGTGCAGTATCAGTCATTGACAGAATGATTGTGCACACTAACAATAAGTAGCGCTAAACACAATACCAACATTGTTTGAGTCCAGCAGTAGGTCGATCCTTGAAATTGAGGGATTTTGAATGAACTGAATTAGAATAAAATGCGGTGATTTGTGGTCTTGTGAAGGCAAATCACGTGGTTGTCAAGTCTTTTTAAAACTCGTAATGTATTCAATTTCGGCTATCGGAGAGTCTAGAACAGCATTACATTCACCCTAACATATTCCGACTTATTTAGAATGGTGACAATCATGCCACCCTCCTTCACCAACTAAACTCTTTTTCATTTTATAATCCAGTTTTCTCAATATGCTTAAATCTCACCGATGGGTTTGTAGGTTTCTATTTACGACTTTAGGTATTAGAAAAGGAGGAAGGGAGAGAGAGAGAGAGAGAGAGAGAGAGAGAGAGAGAGAGAGAGAGAGAGAGAGAGAGAGAGAGAGAGAGAGAGAGAGAGAGAGAGAGAGAGAGAGAGAGAGAGAGAGAGAGAGAGAGAGAGAGAGAGAGATCCATAGGGATTTTATGAGAGTTTGGGGATCGATGAGAACAGATAACAAATTATCTCTATCGTCTGATGGCATCGCTAAAACCGTTCATTTTTGATGTAGGTCCGTATAATAACCAAGACTTTAAACCAGTGAGGTGGGGGAGGGGATACTTAGTGACCGAGGGGGTAGACTCATTTGGAAGGTGTATCCCAATGGATGCCAATAGTTTTTTTTTTCAGACGAGGGCGGATTTTTTTTTTTTTTTTTTCTATCAGCGTCCACCTTTGCATAGGCGGACCGTTTCAGGGGCTCAAAAAAAAGTCATAACTTTTTAGCCCCCCACTTTTTTTGGTCACGGTCCGCCAATGCACCTTTGCCTTCCGGTCAAGGAGCTACTTGGTAAGCGTGTATCATTATATCGGTGGTGAGAAAAAATATTTTTTCAGAACCTAACTCTTTCATTCTGCGCCGCCGGTGTGAAAACACGACATTTCGTGCTTACTGTGCGCCACACCACACCACGCATCGGGGGTGCTAATTATTAGAGAGAGCGAGAGGAAAAGAGAGGTGGCTAACTGGGACATTGGCCACCGCCGATTCCTTAGTTGATCATTGTTCATTGACCATCGACCAACCCATCCTTACGTTCAGTCACCTGACGCATCAGTAGCTGTCAGAGAGTCGATTATTGACCTCCCCTGCTCATTCAAAATACCGTCGTGAGTGAGTGTTTAAGCGTGTGTGTTAATGCGAGTAAGGTGCTTGAACGTAACCGCGGCGAATAATGCGTGGATGCGTAACAAGGGAGTGTGAGTTAGACGTAGACTCGAACCGGATTTGATTTAGTAGCCACCCCGATCGACCGCAACGCGACGTCTTTGTCTGTGTAAGCCATGCCGCTACCGGTGGTTGTGTAGTGTCAGTTGTTTGATGCACCCGCAGTTACTCAGTTCGATCCCCACACTTCGATGCGATTTCTAGGTAAGCCTCACTCTTCATGCTACATACATATAATACATATAACATTATAGTTCGTTCAAAATTCCTGAGGAATATTTTCCTTTTCATTCCTATATCATTACTTGTTGTCATTGACTCGGCGCAACACGCAACATGAGCGTCAGATATTTCTTCGCAGGAAACTTCCGAAATGAAGTTCTTGCGAGGCTCTGCTGTGGACAACCAACTGGAATAGATCTGTTCTGGATGTAAATGGGTGCATTAACGTTAAGACTCGAGTCCCCATACGTATAGTGAGTTAAGCCAAGTGAAACCGCACGGGTGCCGCAATCGGATGCGTTTTTGCATATTTATTTACATTCTGAGGGCCGTGGTTGTGTTTTCGTCCCGCAGGCTGGTAGAAACGATCGTATCGCACAATGCCATCGAGTCTATAATGGAGTACGTGTTATCTTATTGGTGGTGCCATTACGATAGATTTCATTCCGAAAGAAACCTTCCCATCTTTGCGGAAACTCTCCGATAGCTCAGGACTCTCAGGAGTAATCGGCGAATTTCCGTAGAGATGGGATCAGGGTTTAATATTGAAATGGCACCGTACCAATAAGAATCTAACGTACTCGACCATCGACTCGATTACACTCGATAGCATTATGATACGATCGTTCATAATCAGCAACCTGCAATGCAAAGATAACAGTGCCGGGGCGAGTTCCTAACGGTGCGGCGTAATCTTTCGCTACCTTTGCTGAACGACATCTATTTACGCTATTACTGCTATATTAAAGATTCTTTTAGATATATTGTAGACATTCTTGAGGTGCACCATGATTAAAATTAACAAGTTCATCGTCAGTTAACAACTTTTATCCGGAAAACACCGGTGGACTTCTGTTGAGAATGTAAACAAACAAGCCGTTTTTGTAAACAAATGTACAAAAAGGCATCCAACGGTGGCACCCGTAGGGGGAAAAAAATTCTCGTGAAATGGAAAGGAACATACCCTAGTAAAAGTGTTCCGTGTGCTTTGTTCCAATTTTCCATGTGGACATGGAAATCACTGTGATTTCCATGTGGACATGGAAATCACTGTGATTTCCGTGTAAATTCACACGGAAATCAACCTAATTTACATGGAAATCAAGGCGATTTCCATGTCCACATGGAAAAATGGAACAGAGTTCATGGAACATTTTTACCAGGGTACAAACAAATAAATAAACAAACAAACAAACGAACAATCGAACAAACGAACAATCGAACAATCGAACAATCGAACAAACGAACAAACGAACAAACAAAGGATGTAAAAATACGAATAAGGTCAAAGTTTGTGAGACAAGGCATCAAAACTTTCACCTCCGAGCTTTTATTAATTAACGTTGGGAGGGAATGGTTCTTCTTAGTTCAAACGCCCCCACTCCCGCCCTCTCCTTTTTCACTCGAAATGAGGAATGATACTGGTCAACAAGAGAAGAGGAAGGAAACCTGAAAGAAACTCATCTCTCTGTCTCGGTCGCGCGAAAGATGCGAAAGATATTGCGGATGCTTCGGACCGTAAAAACTACCCGATCCAACGCTCCATTCTTTTTACTGCCGTTCACTTGTCCATATGCTCCTGTTTCATTTATATCCATCCCCTCGGTCCTCAACAACGAGTCTCAGACGGCACGGAACGGAACGGGAAAAACTAGAGTTGAAAATATCATTTTGTAAGGAAAAATCAACTGGTCTAAGTCTAAACCACCGTACCCATTCCTTGTACAACTTTCTCAAGAAAGAATGCATTTTTTCCTTCTTTCCTCTTTCCCTTCATTCCTCCCTCAACCATCCACAACTCTTCAAGAGCCTTCAAGCTGAAGCATTCAAGTGGACTCGCGGACAGTAAAAATAAAAGTTGGCGAGCCAACTACGCGACAGCGAACACAGCGGTTGACAGCAATTTGAAAGCTCAAGTGCGTTGATTAATGAAATATTAGCTAGTTCCGATTGCTTTCGTGTGAGTGTGTGAGTGGCACAGGTGGTACAGTGTGTGCTGAGTGAGGACGTAAGGATCCGAGGAGCTTTGGATATGAAGATTCCACCTCCGACACCATAAGAGAAATGGGGCGATAAAAGAGGCCAAGTCGATCTATATCTGTGTCTGACACTGAATAATCTATTTTTTATTTACACATGTAATGTACTTACGAGATAGTAAACATAATAATAAGTTATAAGTTTTGAAGGCAACGGTGCGGTAGACTTTCGCTTTGGTGAAATTTTTTGCGGTGACACTTCGCTGAACAAAAACTGAACCACGCACAGTGTAACGCCGCGCGTACTGCTAGAAATGGGCGCTCAACATGAAGCATCACGAAAAGTTGAAGGCGTTTTATTCAGCCTTACCAAAGGCTTAGTACAGTCTCGTTCACCGCTTGAGCTTGTAGTCGCTAGTCAACCTAACGTAATAACAGAATGAGCAAAATGTAATTTGTGAGTGGTATTTTTTGTCCTTTGCATCCAAATGTACCCGACGGATTGCCTCAAAAATTGCAACACGAGCTCTTGAGAAACATAACTTTTTAAGTTGATTCAGAGGTAATACTCAGCTCTCGTAGCTGGGCTTTCATGAAAAAGACGAAGAAAGAATATGATAATTCTTTTATTGAACTTCAGTCTGATTACCTACTGTGAATAAGGTCACTCAGGGTGATCATAGGGGTGGGGGGTGGGGTTTGAATCAACCACAGCACAGGCTAGTTTTTTCTCGTAAAACTCTCATATTTCGTTTAAACTTGGGGGTTTCATGACATTCATCATGGTATATGACAAAGAACAGAAAAAAGCTCAAAGTTGAAAAAAAAAAAAAAAAAAAAATGCACAATTTGACTATTAATGCATCTTCAATGAAAAGCTGTTTGTGGTCTCTTTTAACTAGTGGTGTTGCGTGCGATCTGGTAGCGCTGCATTTCGTCCATTTAAACCCGTGCAAAGGATCGATTCGAGGGAGTTTACTGTGCACCTCCAATAGTTCAACCTATTTCATGCATTTGAATGAAAGAAATGCAGCGTTACGAAATTGCACGCAACTTAAATGCGTTTAACCCTCCGTGCCTATAAGTCAAATACCATATAGACTCACAACAGTTATGGACATTGTTGGCGGGGTGTTTACTGTTTATGTCACTGGTGCAGATTGGATATAATTATATAACATTCGGTATGGACAGACGTAAATCAAATTTACTAGAGAGTAAATTACCTTTTCGTTATTTCATTAACTCTTCTGAAGATATGCAATTTTAACTGGAGCCGTAATATTCTGATTGACGGTTGCTCATTAGTCATTTACTTGCTTATTAGAGTCTGCTTAGGTTCGTAACTCAGCCGAAGTGACGAAAGATAAATGTGACAGTCGAGGTTCTCCCATTTCTATGTCTATTTTGAGTTCTTCTGAGTCAGAGCATCTTACGCAACAATAACAACCCGTTTGCTCTCTTTTGCCAGGAGCGTTCTAGTCGATGACAATTGGAATTTACAATTAGAGGTCCATCAAACGATCAGTGTTGCCATTCATGGCAAAAATTATCCAAATGTTCCCATTTAAGACAGTGTAAAATGCGGATAGTTTTTGATAAAAATGGCAACACTGCAAACAATCGTCTTTAGTTCACCCAATTGCGCTATCAAATTTATTTTATTCTTTGTCTCAACGAGAAGCTTTCATTCTTAAAAAGTGGAGAAGCGTTCAATATTGGCAATGTTGCGTGGAATGTAGGTAATATATCTAATTCAAAAAGCGTCATCTAGACACCCAGAGATTTGATATTTTTCTTATTTTTATTGAATAGACTACCTTTACGGTTCCCGAATTGGTTGTCACACTATAAAAATACTATCTCTATGTAGTCGTTATTATGCTTACTTTGTCGCCGCACCGCACGTCTAGAAATTAGAATGCTAGAAACTGAGAACGGAAAATTTGATTTTTTTCCCCGACCCAAATCGTGTGGGGGGGGGAGTAAGGGCCTAACTAGACCCCTGGCCAGTTTTCTTCGCATAAAAATCTCATTTTTGTTTTTCAATTAAACTTTAGGACTTCAAGACCAGTGGCGTCTAGCGCCATCTGGTCGTGATGATCATTTTTCCCATCCTACCGATGTATAGATTGTGATTCGGCATCTGATTGGACAGTCACATTTAAAAATTATATTTTTTTTATTTGCGCGCGTTTTATTAAATAAGAATATTTTGGATTTTTTTTTTTTAGTTGAAACTTCTCAAGTTTTGATTATACGACCAGCTCTCATAGTGAGATCGATTCTTCAGTAATACAGAGTGGGCTAAAAATCCCAGTCCTTCTGAATAACTTTTGAGATACTTAACTTCTGAAATAACTTTTGCAGGTGAATAAACAAAACTTGACAAAACATGAGATAGAACCCACCCTCAACTTGAATTTTTCAACGCACAATGGGACTCATTCAAACTTTTGCTGTGAGCAAATGAATAGTCAAATCTGATGTAAAAACCAGCACAAATATCACTTTGAGAAAGTCTAAAGTTCAGTAATAAACTCACAAAACTGCTCTAAACGCAAGATTGTAATGGCGCTTCAACGCAGGTATCATGGGAGATTCGCTGTCTATTATGTCACTTTCTCTACGGAAACACAAAGATAAGGCTCAATTTAGATGTAGGAATCTCCCATGATACCTGCGTCTCTCCGCCATTAAGCCAGATTTTGAGAGTGAATTTCGTGATTTTTTTGTATACTCATCGTCATTTTTACCGGTTCTTATGCAAAAATCGACTCTTCAATCCCCTACAGCAAAAGTTTGCAATAACCCGATTGTATCGCAAACTCGCTCGATTTAATTTTTTTTGAGATCTCGAAAGGTAAAATTCAATAATCTTTTTTTCAATGAAACATAACTTCTGTTTGAAAAGTATGAAAATTCAGGAAGAACCTAAAATCTATAGAATACTTGAAATGGTCAAAATATACTTTAATCCGGAACGTTCAATTTTCGTTTTTTCCCCTAGTAAAAAAGTTCCCTGAACTCTCTAGCTGTTTCAATTTTCCATGTGGACATATGGAAATCACTTTGCTTGCCTTGTAAATTTACACGTAAATCAATGTGATTTACATGGAAATCAATGTGATTTACATGGAAATCAATGCAATTTTCTTATTCACATTGACAATCGGAACAGAGTTCGAGGAACTACATACTTTACTAATGGTTATCTGCAGTTGTTAAAAAATTAAGCAGGGGTGCGGTATCCGGCGGTGGGCTTTTCCTAATGGTCAAGTTGTGTCGCCAGGCAGTGTTACCTTTTGAATGATGGACACTTAAGTTAGCAGCAAATATCAATATTATCGTGATAAAATGAATAAGTGTTCTTATAATCCAACACCAATGTCCAATAACTTTTTTAAAGTTTTTATAAGTTTCATAATATCATTCCGGAAATGTCACAGGAAAAAAATGTTGACACTTTAAACCCATGAATATAGTTAAATTTGCACGAGTCTTATTTTTTATTTAACATTGGGGTTTAACGATGAGAAAAATCACTATCCTATCACAAACATTTAGAGAGAATAAAAGCTATATGGGTCTTGAGAAAATGTGCGGGTTAGGCAAGTCCAAAATTATGTTGTTTTGCATCCATTTAGAGGGCATATAACTATCTATGGCGACACAACTCGTTATTTTACCGCACTATCACCTCGCAAATATGTATTATGCGTGCCACAAATCAAATTCAGGTCTCAAACGGCTCTAGCTTAAAGTGGTAACCGGGGTAACCCATTTCAACCCTTTGTTTAGACTAATGCGAAAAAAATTGAGGTATATTTTAAAGTGACTTTTTCATATCGTTTCGTAAGAAAAATTTAAGAGAGAGGGTTGTTAAAAAACAAACCTTAAGCGAATGATATACCTCTTTTATCTCTCCCTCGCCCATCAAAACAGCGACTTTTTTTTGTCGTGTCTCAGGAGGTTAGAGCGTTTTACCGGGCGGAGCTCAAAATTTTATCCCATAATTCCCTTTGATACATCCGTAGCAGCGGAGTCCTTCGTCTAGCTCAAACAATGCTGTCAAATCGAATTATGAAATACCGTGAATAAAACAAGCCCGTAAAAAAACAAAGGAATGTTTTTAACAATAGACTACATTATAGTATCGTAATGTTGTTAACTTGTACTAAGCCAGGAACTATACGATTGCCCGATTGCTTCATTTGAGATACCAGCCCATTAAACTAGCACCTGATTTCGATGGGCCAATTCGTAAATCACGACTGATTTTTATCATTGCTCTTTGAGAAAAAAAAACCGCCCTCTTTTGATAACCAGCGTTCTTATCACATTAAACTTCTTGAAGGTCTTAGGGCTGAATTTGAACACGCTCTTTAACCGAGTAAAAATAAGACATAAGGTGGGGGGGGGGGGGGTGGTTGGAATCTGCGGCTACGTACCTATGGGCATTTTCAGGGGAAATATCAAAGGAAAGAGAGATTTTTCTCTGTATTCATTGCATATCTCTTTCAAGGCAGGTCGGGATCCAACCATGAGAATTTTTCGTGAGATAAACCTTAAATGATCAAAATGATGAAAAAATCCCCAAATACCGTTCTCGGCAAAACTCGGCAAAACTGGCATGAAATCGATTTGTTGTTCCTTACTCCACAACGGAAGAGATGCTGTAATTGGGATTCCCTGTAAAACCGTGTAAAATATCCATATTTTCTTTGAGATTTTCTTCAATTATGCGCATAGACCGCAGATTCCCTATTTTTCCCTTTGTAAAATTTTTGGTTGAGGAAGTTTCGAGGAACGTCTTAGGGACCGAAAATATTGTGGCTTTTAAGTTTGAGAAAATATGTAAAAACTTAATTTTATTTCCATTGCGCTTTGCAATGATGCATTTTTTCTTGATACATATGAAAATACGAGAGACAAATAGAGACGGAGCACTACGCTAAAATACATGAGGAAGATTTTAGGCGGGCCTCCACTTCACTTCCCAGCCCCACCCAGCCAATCCCCCTTGTGGTTACTGAATGTCACCGTTCAACACCATGTAACAATTTCCGACGATTTAATGAATTCGCTAGAAACAGACGTGTCTCCGCTGCAGCCAGTTAGTGCTCCGTCTCTATTTTTCTCTAGAAAATACCAAGTAACTGAAGAAATTACTGGATGTTGGTACCGCGCATACTACCCATGTACTATTGACACTATTTTACTAACCAAAAAAAAAAAAAACCAAAAAAACCAAAAAAAAAACAAAACAAAACAAAAAAACAAAAACAACAAAAAATCCTAGTTTTCAAAGAAAAGCATAAGGATCTATTTTGACCTGATTCCTCGATCGAGAGACAGAGACATTAATATACCTATAATAGAGATCATGCACTAGCCGTGCGCGTGGTGGCTGTCTTATTTTTCGGAACTCAATAGGAATTAGGATTTAATTCAGGGAGCATGAGGGAGCACCATCCAACATAGTCCATCATACGTTGACTGATGTCATAAGGCAAAAATCTCAACAGCTATTCTCATCAGTCAACGTATAGACCGCATGTTTGTGGTGTTCTGTTGAGACCTCGGAAAAAGGGTTGTTACCGCGCGCAAACATGGGCATGATAGATAGTGCGTGGTCTTTAGTTTACATTAAGCGAATTTTCGCAATCGAATATGATAAACAATACCAACCTAACTACATATTCGAGGAAATTCAATTGTGTTTTTAGATGTGTTTTCGGGGCATCGATGGCGTCAATTCGATTTTGAATTCACCTCCGGACTTGAATTCAAAATCGAATTGATGCCATCGATGTCTGAAAACACCGAAAAAGTTCGAAAAACGCGATCTAGTTTCGTGTCATCCACCGTTCTCATGCTTAAGTTGGCAGTGGTTTTGTCAAATATATTTGTCGCAAAAATTCGCTTATTGTCTCTGCCAAGAGAACTATTGTTAGTTTCTTCGGCGCATTTCACGAATGACTCCACCGAAATATGACCAATGTCTAAAACGGCTTTCATATAAACTATCAACTGATTTGTGCAGCTCTGCACACCATTAGCAGCTGCATATCAATGAAAATACCCAATACCGGCCCTTAGGCTTGATTCACGCACTTCTTCTTCTCTTACGATGAATGAGGGAGAAAGTATCTTAACCGCGTACTATGGTCTGAAATCGTCAAAAAGTGGCCAAAAATCAGAAAGTAAATTTTTTATCGCGCAATTCATCATTTAAAAACGTTCAATACTAATTTTAATCATAGAAAACACTTTTAACTGGTTATTCAAACCCAAAATTGCCACTAAAGAGTTTTAATTAAAGCTTAATAGGTCGAAAACTATTATTGTGGATGACTTTCTTTTACTTATCTTTGGTCACTTTTTCTTTTGATTTTGGACCATGGTGCCGCGTCTAATGGTATTTTGTTCTTTAATCGGGAAAGATCAATCGCATTTATATTAAACCTAAACTTTCAAAATCGACGAAATAGTCCAATGTTGTTCCACTTGACCACCGCCATGCTCTGATAGCCAAGTCGATCAAACTATCGTCGACTTCTTGGTTTTTCATTCGTTCTCGTGCTCTGTTCAAAAACAAAAAACCCCAAAAAAAATTACTCCAATAAGAATTAAGGGCTTAATATACGGGAGCTAAGCCAAATTTTACACCAGCGTTAGAGTTAGCCCAATTATTAAATCGATTTGACGAGTCATATATATAGCCAAAAGTCAGATTATTTTCACTCTAATAGACACAATTTTGGATTGATTAATAGAAGAAATGTTGGAACCAATTTAAGCAAAAGTGGGTAATTTGATGCTAGATAACAGTTAAAGAAATCGATGTTTGGTTTAATCGAGTTATGTTCTCGAGTGATTACATTCCGCATTGGATTATCCATGAACTGGGGGAGGGATTGGGAAAGGGTTGGGCGAAGGCCAATATGCCCAATGATTTGGTACATACAACTCTGAATAATGTGACTTTTTAATCCAGTTTTACTAAAATTAATCTTATTTCCTCAAATGATTCCAAAAAGGAGTTAGCGACTCCATTTTTAGGGTGCATTTGAATCCAAAAAAATGACACCAAGTCACGCGAAGTCACTCCAATGTTACTTTTTGCTTTACAGAGTGGATACATGGCAACCGTGTTTATCGATCGATGCATGATACACCAAAGGGGTCTCTTGGGGGAGGCATTGAAAGTCCGAGGTGTTAGACTGGGCCCTGAAACAATCAAACAGAGAGGGGATTTGATTTAGTTTTGGTCCATTGAGTAGATTTGAGATGATGATTGAAATGTGGGTATCGGTATCCCTGCATCGGATTCAGTGGTATAAAGAGGATTGAGCCTTGGCCTTGTTAGGATTATATATATTTGAGCTCAAGTGATGGTGTTTCAACGAGATTCCCGAGGATGAAAGTGAAACATTGGCCTACCCTCCATTTTGTAAAATGAACGGGGTTTTCCTCCCTATATGAACTGCAATCACATGAAAAAACTTTGCCTCTAATTTTCTACCATCATGCATTTACCTGATGACCAATAAACTGTGCAAACATATGCAAACGGATGACGAATGTTCTGTCAAACGCAAAACCATGTGATGGAAACCGCTGCTTCCTTTTAATCTATCTACCTCGACGTTAAAGACGGGTGGATTTTTTTTTATTCATCTGCCAATCCTGCATTCAAGGGCGGACCAGAGCGACGTTTACGCAATATTTTACATGTATATAAAAGAGCGCATGTTTTCGTTTTTTTGTGTGCATGCAAGCCTTACCTACCTACCTCTTTTACTTTCACGTGACCCCTCTTTAGCACTGCCAATCTCAAAATGTAGATTCCTGTTTTTAGACAATTAATTGCAGGTTCTTCCAATGTTCTCAACGCTTCACCTTCAAATTCACTTGCAGAATTTATTTTTGACCAAAAAACCTGCCAGAAATGTCTCTTTCGAGCTAGGAACTCACAAAGAGATGGCTGTAATGAGAGTTCAAGTATATGTAAAAGTGAAATGGGTAGAAGATGGCGGTTTATAGCCACAAACAAACCCAAACGTTTACACTTATCTCATTCGTGAAAACATCATGTAAACACAGTTTCCGTGACGGAGTTAATATAAACCTGCCTATGATTTTTAGAGAAACGATTTTCACCACAAGAAAATAGGTTAAATGGCCTCGAAACAGAGAATTAAAAAGACTATTACGTGACAAATATAAATGAGTTAATGATAAATACAAAATATCTGCGATATAAGCCCTAGTAAATCGGACGGATGATGGGGGGGAGGGGGGGGGTCGACTCAATTCAGCTTTTAACTCTACATCTACCTAGCGTCTGACACCCTTGTAACACCCGTCTGAGCTGGTTCCTTTAACGGACTTACCAGGCAAAGCGGTACTTACAAGAAAATAGACGAAGATCGAGCAGAGTGGGGGAATCGCTAAAGTTTCTGAAACAAGACCGACGAAAGTTTCGATGCAAGAGAAAGCTGTCAGAAGCTCGCCACCCTTTTCCGTGTTTACCGCATGCGTGCCAGGAGTCGAAGAAAAGAGAGAAAAAAGAGCTACGAACAAAAGTTAATTGCAGTCCTAGAGCTTTCTCTCTCTCTCTCTCTCTCTCTCTCTCTCTCTCTCTCTCTCTCTCTCTCTCTCTCTCTCTTTCTCTTAATAAATCCACCTTAGCGCCCTCCGCGCTGGTCTAGTTTGCACGCAAGCGATAATTACAACGGTAGAGCGAAAATTTTTATCGCTCCATATTTCAACTCCCATCATTTCCCACGAAAGCTCAAAACTCACAGCATCCGCACCTCGTAGACTTCGCTTAGCCAACCTTTCCCCTCTTGCCCCCTCTTCTAAAAACTCTCTTCCGCCGCGCGCCGCGCCGCGTCGCGTCGCCGTTCCACCACCGCGACCGCGGCTGCATTCTTCTCTTCTCGACACCTATCGCCACGAGGGTCTCTGCAACCCGCCCGGTTTCGAACAGGGATGTCGATTGACTGCTGACCGACCAACCGACGCGGCGGACGGACTCGGCGTCCTAAGTCCCTTTTACCCACCTCTACCCTACCTCCAATCACCATTACCTTGCAGCGAGATTTTGCTACGTAGCTCGCGAATTAGTTCATTACTAAAAGCTCTCGCTGAGTCTGTGTAACAAAATGCGCCGGTCCCTTTCCGTACTCGGACTTGGAAGCGAAGGCTCAGAGGTGAACGCGGACGGGTGAAGAGGCTAAGGTCTGGGTCGCACTGTGGAAAGGAAGTCTCGGTTTTTTTGAACGAGATATCCACAGCTAAGAAATAGTTATCTCAAATACACGGAAAAAAATTACAGATAGAATTTACCGTACTCATTACCCGTGACTGTTTTCGGCCTCGATGGTACACGAAAAAAAAACAAAACAAAACAAAACAAAAAGGAATAGTAAAATTATCAGAAGCACAACGATATGTGAACATCGGAGAGTCTAGTGCTTTCACCAAAATTTTTAGTGTTTAATTTTGAAGAAATTCTGGTAGAGGTAGTTTCAGAAGTGTAGGCGGACCAATACCATAATCTTTGGCGAATTTTCAAATTTCATTCCTTCAAATCAATACCGAATTTGCTCCTGACTTTATTCTTTTGTGTTTAAAGTTTTCCTCATTGAAAATTGAACTCTCAATTTCATTTTTATTCATTTTCATCGAGTAATATCAGAAGTAATGTTGACAAATTCCAAAGATTATAGGTCTAGGTCCGCCTACACTTCTGAAACTACCTCTATTATGACTAAATTCTGATAAAAGCAGTACTATAGACTCTCCGTGGCTCACATTACGGTGTGCTTCAGGGAGTATTACTAGAATTTAAGAATTATTTTTTCAGTGTATAACTTCTAGGTAAGTACTTGACGTCTCTGGCTAAACTTCCCAATGTTTAAAAAGAATTCATTCGATCGTTTTATAATGTTAATCAGATGTCTGCTTTTGGTTGAGGTTACAATTAACCAGAAATAGGGCTTATCTATCATTTTTTCTCGTAAAAGCCTGCCTGAAAGGACCCTTTTACTACTGATTGTGAGTGTTTAGTTTGCGTGTATCATTAATTGAAGGCGCTCGGCAAAGCATTATTTTGCTATGCCAAAAATATAATATGGCGATAGTGTTTTAACATCAAAGAAGCATTCAAATTGTGAAACGAATACGTTTGACCGTATAGTTTAGAAAGAGTGAACTTCAAAAAACCGTTTTATGTCCATTACTTTATGGACAGTGTCACGCATAATAGGGTGTAAAACGATGATTAGATGAGCTGAAGGGCTGCGAGGTGGGATGTGAGAAAGATTGAAAGATTCGGAACCAAAACCGTAGTCATCAGGAATGTGTTTTTCTCTCTCTGTGCCTATTTAACGACATATAGGTTGGAAAAATACAAAAACAGGGACTGGAGTCACGTGACAGCCTCTATCTTAGTCTTTGTCTAACACATGTATTTAAATAGGGAAAGAGAGAGAAAGACAAATTCCTGGCTACGACTATGTTTGGAACCAGTCTTGCTTTTGTTGAGATCAAATTCAGCTAAAAAGCTCTCTCACGCCTCACCTGGACTCTGGAGCCGCACACTTACCGCTCTGTTCCAGCGAAACACAGTTAAGAGCAGAGTCGCCGGAATGAACGTAATGGGTATGTTGCACACTTCGGCTACAACGTTTCAAAGTATCAATTCCCATGTAAAAAGCGGAGAAAATAACAATGGCAGCATCAGAAAACACTAAAATTCAGTAATAAACTCACAAATTGCGAAAAACACTAGACACTATTCACCCCTGTATCTTTCCACCACGTGCACGATATTTCGCGAAATTACCGCGGCACATTCAAATAATCACGGCCGACTGTCATCACAGCTGACTTCATATAAACAAATAAACAGTAAACACTGACGGCGTCTGTTCAAATTCTTACGTTTCAATATACTCAATTCCTCTCAAAAGGTTGTGAAAGGTACGGAAACCGATATTTGTGTCGAAAACTTATCAAAATGAAACAATAACACACAGGAGTTCCAAGCATGATGATCGAAGTTGGAATCATCCTTGGAACTCCTGTAAGTTATTGTTCCATTTTGATAAGTTTTCGACACAAATATTGGTTTCCGTACCTTTCACAACCTTTTGAGAGGAATTGAGTATATTGAAACGTAAGAATTTGAACAGACACCGTCAGTGTTTACTGTTTATTTGTTTATGAAGTCAGCTGTGATGACAGTCGGCCGTGATTATTTGAATGTGCCGCGCTAATTTCGCGAAATATCGTGCACGTGGTGGAAAGATACAGGGGTGTTGAGTGTCTAGTGTTTTTCGCAATTTGTGAGTTTAATACTGAATTTTAGTGTTTTCTGATGCTGCCATTGTTATTTTCTCGGCTTTTTACATAGGAATTGATACTTTAAAACGCTGTAGCCGAAGTGTGCAACAGACCCATTGCGTGAATTTGGGGATTGAGGTGGGGTGGGGGTTAGAGTTAGGATCTGCTCTCCAGATTTTATCTCAAATCGAATTAATGAAGATCTAAAGAGATATATGTATGTATATATATCGGGGTTAGCCCCGCGATATATTTGGCAACTGCGGTCAAAAGTAAAAATCCTCTTTCGCTAATGTAACCTCCACCCTTAGCCCCCTTCCACCCTCAGCCCCCCTCCGCCCGCCACCCTCACCACTCCCCCGCAACAACTAAAACTTCCTCCATCAGTTTCACGTCTCCCCACCGACGCAACGGTAGCCCCCTCCCCCTTCTCGCTCGCCCTCACCACCCCTCTCTCTCGCCGGATGTCATATTTACTAATCAAAATATCAGATTTAGAATGGATTTAACCCTTATGTGAGTTCAAGGACAGAAGGAGGGGTGGGGGGGGGGGTGGGGCTGCAACAACCCCGACCCCAGGTCAGTTTTTCCCCCGTAAAACTCTCGTTTTTTAAAATTAACTTTAGGGATTTTCCTGACATTCACGGTACCGATACAGCCTTAATTCATGCCAATTTAACTTTTTTTTTTTTTTTTTTTTTTTTTTTTTTTTTTTTTTTTTAGAACCAGTATAGACGTTTCTGGATTTTTGGTGATTTTACTATGCTTTTAAGGCTTATTAAACTTTTAGGTTATAAATAGATACCGCGAGCTCAATAAATGGGTTTTCAGAGAATATCGAGTCTTTTGGCAAATAATAGTAAATAGGGGGGGGGGGAACAAAGAGCTAAAAAATATTTTCCTTTGATCCATTTTTTTTGCAATCGTCATTTGTTTGAAATGCAGCCAGGAATATTTATTAAATCTATCCATCCAACACTTGGTGATACAAAGACAATTGGTCATTAACAATTTAGTAGGATGCACCTCATCACTAAGTATAATGAAAAAAATAAATAACAAAAAATAAATAATAAATAATCAAGCAGTGAACTTCCGTCACGCAAGAAATGCGATTTCAAAAAGCGCATCGTTCTTTGGTGTACGGCACGCTTTGAAAAAAAGCCCCTACAGTGAAAAACAGTTTTTGATCTTTTCCAAACCCTCACCTCCACTGTACGTTGTTCAAAGACTTTTGGGCTCACAAGCGTTAAATGGAACGTACGTCTCACTTCTGAAGAATATTCTGAACGAAGCGGTTGAAGCGGCAACTCTGACCTCACCTCTCTCGTCACTCTGATTCGTCCATTTCATGTTAAAAACATGCGCTTCTGACCAGTTACTTACCCGTATTTATGGAACGTTGTGGGACCGAAGGGTTTCCCTCTTAGTCAATTAAATGTTCACTTGTAACTCCCTCTATAAAATAAAATATGTGAACACCACATAAAATGCTCAGGTTTCTTACGTGTATACAAAGCGCCAAGTAAGCATAGCGAGTTGAACCTTTGGGCGCACACATTATAGCCTTGTAGTCAACGCGTTCACTTCAACCCAGCGGCTCTAGGTTCAAAAGTTAGGTATGCTTGATAAACCACAAGCCACTTTGTTCAAAAAAACCTTTTACGGGTGTAGGTGTAGCAAAAGTAGCAGAGTACTTATTTTATCAACATGTTTGTTATGTGCCATTTTAGTTGGCAATCTTTGATGCAATATGAGACAAAACTCAATTGAATTTCACTTTAATGATTGTGAAAAGATGACTGTTTCTAAAAGGCTTCTGTTATAGAACTTACTGTGACCTTCTAATAAGATTAAGCGAACTACCTCTAGTCAATTTTGTACAAGTTTGGCCGCATTTCAGTAAACATGAGTGATTACATTCAAGGGCGTAGCCAGATATTTTGATTCCCTGGGTGGAAGTTGAAATATATGCCCCCCCCCCCCTAATCGTAAGCCAGATATTACATCAATAGACGTTCGGAATTTCAACATCCCCCCCCCCGCTCTAAACTCAATTCTATTTCCATTTCTCTTTTTCTGATTGTTTGCGTATAAGAAAATAATTGGGCTTTTCATCAACGTGTTTTGCTCAGAAAAAAAAATGAAAAATTCGAACACCGGGGGGGGGGGGCATAATTTTCTAAAGACGTACGGGAAAGCGGAACCTACAGTATGAATATTCCTAATTCCAAGAGATATAGATCGTTGCGAAATCGAACACTGAAGACATATTTTCTGTTTCACGAAGTATCGAAATGATGAAGCAAAGGAGGGCATCAAAAGCTCTTTTAATTTCTTGTGTTTCTTAAACAGTAATCATTATTTTTTCTTAAAATTAAAAAAAAAATAAAGGTAGAAACAAAAGGTTTTCAACCTTTTTTTCATTATATCCCTGTTATTTTCCCTTTTTTCCCTTCCTTTCCTATTCTCCCTTCTTTTTTCCTCTTTTCTTTTAACCTATAAACGAAGAAAATGATGTCCCCAGAGACTTGATGGCCGAGGCGGCCCACTATATGTGGTATTTGACCGGAAAAGTTGGCATAAACTGTTTTTACAGTCCTAATGACTTGGAATTTGGTAGCTGGGGGTATTTTTTAACGCTGAATTCAAATTTTGCCTCAGTTTTTCAAAATTCGAAAATCCAAGATGGCTGCCGATAATTTTTTCGGCTATAATCGGTCGGCAGCCATCTTGGATTTACGAATTCTGAAAAACAGATGCAAAACTTGAATTCAGCGTTTAAAAGTACCCGTGGATAGTGAGTTTCAAGTCATTTGGACGTAGTTGCCAAATTTCACTCGTCGCCTCTACAACACGTGAAAACGAGAATTTCGTGCAAAAACGCAAAATTCGAATAAATTTTCCCGGCAAAGCCGCATTTTTCCGCAACTTCTGACTTCAAGGCCTATTAGTACGCACTAAGGACTATACCATTTCTTATATATATACCCGCGGGATGTGGCAGGATGTGTGAACTTAAGTTCTCTTGAAAATCGGAAAATTTACGTTTTTAGCTAAAAACTTTGAAGTAGCAAAAATATATCAAATTCAAATTAAAATTGGATAAAATAGGCATAAACTGATTGTATATAAATACCTTCAGGAAGACGATCCATGTACAAAAATTTTGTTCTGACTTCATTTGAAACACTTTTTTTTTTTACTTTGATTATAGTCTCGTGCTGAGGCTAAATTTAATGGTGGTAAAACTGATTTTTCCCCTGGTGGATTCTACATAGGTGAATTAATCTAGTTTAGACCCGCTAATTAAAGTTGCTAATGCAAAAATCTACGTAGATTCCGAATATCACGACAGTTTTTCCCAATTGCGACTTTTTTTTTTTGAGTTTATGCCAGCTTTTTTGGTCAAATACCACATAGTGCGCCCCCCCCCCCCCGGTTTTGTTTTTTGATTGTGATCAATGTTCGGGGATCTTATTGTTAGTACTTATGAAATGATTTTTAGCTTCATAGAATTTTCTCTGGCCATGTTTTCTGATTCTCGACCCTTCAAAGAGAAGATGGAACATTTTGGAAATTAGTAAAAGACTCGACATTTGATCCTCGAGATAAAACGATATCAACCTGCAATTTGCGCACTAAAGTAGGTTTTTGCAAAAATGCAAAGGTGAAGAGCTGGGGTTCAAATTTCTGCGCCATCAAACCTGCGTATCGTTATACGTAAAAAAAATCCAGGGTGCTGCGGGTAAAAACGCATATTGCAATATAATCAACACTTTGGTCAGGGTGCCTCAAAACTTTGTTCAGGGTGCCTCAAAACTTCGTTCAGGGTGCCTCAACACGTTGGTCTGGGTGCCTCAACACTTTGGTCTGGGTGCCTCAACACTTTGGTCAGGGTACCTCAACACTTTGGTTAGAGTGCCTCAACACTTTGGTCAGGGTGCCTCAACACTTTGGCCTGGGTGCCTAAAGAACTTTGGTTGGTTTTTGTCTAAAGCACTTTGGTCCTTCTGTCTACAGTTGCCCGGTATCGATATACTGGAGGCAGACTGTAGACAGGAGGACCAAAGTTTTTGGTCCGCCTGTCCAAAGTGTTTTCTCAGTGACAGTCTTAAACGAACAACCGAGAGTTTTAATTTTCCCGATTTCAAAAACATGAATTCAAATGCACTTCTGTAGAACAATAGCATGGTCTAAGTTAACGCTATCACGTGCAGCATTGCTTTCGCTCTCGTTAACCCTAGTCTGCTAGACTCGGGTCTTTTAAACCCGACGCTTCCTAAAAAGATATGCCATGTTTTTCTGTTCGCCCTAAAAACTTGTGCTTCACAAATAGCTCAACAAAAACCTTGAGAAACTTAATTTTTGTCTTATAAAAATGAAGTTTTTCTTCGCCCTTCATAAAATTTATTTTAATTTTTTTTTTATAGAAAGAAATTTTGTTTTCTAACGTCTTCAAAGTGATTTTTCCTTTAAAAAAAAAAAAAAATCGGATTTTATTATAATAGGTAAATTTTCATTTTTGGGAAGGTTTCTTTTATCCTACAGTGCCAAATCTGCTTCAAAAACCAAGTTATGCCACCAGCAACAGGTAAAAGCCGTAGAGGTTGCATACCTAGATTTTTGCAGGAACTTTATCTGTAGTGCGGGACTTATACATGATGGGCTACCATAGGTCAACGAAGCAATTACACCAGCTGATTTAACATTGAAAAACATTGAAAAATGAAAGTAAATGCTGTAAACACTTTGTGCTTGAAATACGGGTCTAAAAACCGGTATTGGCAAACTCGAATAAGAAACTTGTCTGGCAGACTATATAGGAGGGTTAATTCCAAGCAAAACAATTTTTTTTTTTTTTTTAAATAAAAGAAAAAAAGCTTTTAAGAAAGCAGCGAAAAGCTCCAGACCCTGCGCTGTCAGTTTTTTTTAAAGAGCTTAAGATAAAGTCAATCTTTGTGAACCTACAGTTAATTCAGACGAACTATCTCAACGATAAATCAATTTGCTCATCAACCACCTCTGAACAGCAAACGGCCCCATTTCTTTTAAAAGAGCTCTAAATTTATTGATATGGGTTGCCACAATCCCCTTTGTTCCGCTTCATCTACCTCACCCGTTTTCCACCCTCTTTATTTATAATTATTAGCATCGTTAATTTTTTGCCCCTCCATCCTTGTAACCTAAATGCTGAAAGTCGCTGAGCAGATTCTCTGTTACTGCGCTTTTTGAAGTCAAGGCTAATTGAAGCTCTGATACTTTTTGTTTATCTGCACGGAAGATAATGGAGTTAAGTTTCCTTCCGATGTTGCCGGTTTTGTATGGGAATGGGTCTGTTGTCTATCGATGCTCATACTTTTGATACAGTATTATGAAACATTGATTTTGAGAAACAATTCTATGAAAATAACCGTGAGCTCATCGAAAACATCCATACTGTTTTGCGCAGGAAGTATCATCTAACAGTGCATGTGTCAAAATACTTAATACGTTTTCTTGCATGTGGAAATCAATGAATAGTGGACCCTCTTTAGGATGAATTATTGTACTCAGCACAAAATTTGAAGCATAACTTCATATTCTGGAATACTAATTTGAACAAAAGGTTTTTCTCACAATTATATGATGATTAGAAATTGTTATATGATAGCTTCTATACGTAAATTACGAGTGGAATTTGAAGTTACGGAGCCATGAAAAAGAACACAAGAACTTTAAAGGTTTTTTTTCTTTTTTTTCAGAGGACTTTGGAAAATGTTACTTTTCATCGGAATGAGTCTTTCGCAAACTTTTGCTGCATTATGGACGGTCGATTCTAGTGTAAAATCGTGTAAAAACCGAACAGAAAGCATTACAAAGTCTTAAAATCCACTCATTACCCTCAAAATACGTTTTAAGATTTTAAGGAAAGTCTACAAGATGGTAGCCGAATGAGCGAATCAACCCTACATCAACCTGCAGTTGCACCAAGAACAACAAAGATGACCGACGACGTGGTGGCATTCGGCAAAAGTAGTTAAACTTGCCCGGCCTTTTCCTTTTGAGAATTCAGGCAAATAGACACAAAACATGATGTTCCCCAATAGTAATCACAAACAATAACGATAAAGTAAAATTTACCAGAAAAAAAAGCACTCAGAATGACTGAAATTTTAGGTATAGGTATACCCGGAGGAAGTGAAATGTTTGCATTCTAACCAACTGCAATATAAATTGACGTCGTCGGCCATCTTTTGGTGCTCGAGGTGCATTCATGCAGGGTTGACTCGCTCGTTCGATTGCTATCTCATACTTTCCTTGAAACGGCTTATGTGGGTTTGTGAGTAGATTTTGAGACTTTTTGATGCAAATCAATGTGATTCCTACGCAATTTTAAGTAAGAACTGACCCTCCATGAAGCTGCAGCAAAAATTTGCAGCAGACCTATTCGCAACATTCGCTTCTGACGCAACACTGGTTTACGCCTTTCCCTCTTTGCGCAGGGTAAGGGTATAGCAGGAGGAGGAAATATAAAAAAATTCTGAATCGTGCGCACCGTCAAGTAATTAGCGTGGCGCGAAGTTTTTTGTTTCCTCGCACTCAAAAAGATGGAAGAGGGGGATTGGGGGGTGGGGGAGTACGGCAAAATAATCGCAGACTGTTAACTACTCAGGACAAGGTTGTCACGTGGACAACCTCCTTTAACAATAAATAAATACACCATAAAATTGGATTATGTGAATAACTTAAATTTTCAGAAGTCCGTAGTTTTCTGAAGAGTTAAGCATCATGAATTAGGACAAAAGCATTCTTCTTGGAAGATAACATGTTGCATTATTACTGTAGATTCTAAGATCTATCAGAAACTCTATTTTCGTATTTGTAAAGATTGATGAATTTTGATAATATCTATGGAATCTGATTGAATTTAGGACCAGCGGGCTGATCATTAGATATTATTTTCACGTTGAATCGTTATAATACTGTCTATGAGCGATGCTATAGGTCTAGATGTGTATAGTACTTGCCTGTTGCTATGGTAACCATATAGTTGTATTGATTAAGTATTTTTAACAGCTCAGTACTCATCACGAGAAGCCTGTATGAATCTATAGCTAACGGGAAACTGTGGTTACCATAACCATCGCCAAGTCTCCAGATTATCAACCAATAGCATCACTCATACTCTTAGACAGTCTTAACCATCTGTTCTGTTTATAACGTAAAAGAAAACGATCGGTCCAAGGCTATGCGCATATTTTCATATCTCTGTGAGAATATCTGTTAGGAGATTTTAATGGATTCTGTAAGTTAATTATGGTACCCTTTATCAATCCATGTAGGCATTGGAAAATAGAATTTGGTAGGATTACCAACACCTTTTTTTCTTCTCCATGTTTAAATCTTAACTCTAATTTTTTTTATAAGACACTCACACGATTCCGAAAATAATAACTGTTTTTTGTTTTTTGGTTTTTGTTTTCGTTTTGTTTCTGTTTGTTTGTACTTAAATCAGCTAGAGATGAGCTCCTAGGCCAAATGGCAAGTAATTTAGCAAGTAGGTAATACTGTAATATTATATCGATCGATTCCCTGTCGGTATTTCCAGTCGCAGAGGCGGACTGGTTCCAAAATTTGGACCGGGACACACACTATGAGCCGGCCGCGATGTGGGGGTTAACCCCCCCCCCCTCCACCATCCGAGGAATATAAATGAGTCACCCCCTCTTATAAATACTATGATGAATTCACAGTCAAAAGTGCCGTCGTTCTTAACCACATTTCTTCGAAAGAGATAAACTTCATAAGTTGATGCTCTGAACTTTTGCATTAACTCAGGATTCAGACTGCCTCTTTGCCATTGATTATTGATGCGATATTAATTACTGGTGATTATCGCAGCTTCCCTGAGGTTTTTTGTTTTATTTGGTTTGTTTTGGTCTGATCTCATGACAGGGAGACACGGTTTCCATGAGGCGAACTGCGTGAGTTTTCAAGATAAGTAATTAAATCGAATAGTGTTAGCAATGGGTGTTGAAAATTAGATAACTATTAATACGCGATTGAACCGTTGCATACTGCCTTAGAAAATGAAGGCGCACCCATTACAGTAGGAGATTATTTCTGTCAGTCGAAACTCGGGAAATTCCGGAATAAAGTATTAATATCGGATACTGTCAGCTGTATGTTGACAAGTAGTTAACTATTCGTGCGCGACCGTACTGTTTTAGCCTACCCTAAAAAATGAAGGCGCACCCAAAAAAGAGACAAGTTTTTCATTGCGTCGCGTCGGTCTTTGAATCTAATAGCATTACTTGTGCGTCGCGGGAAGTAGTTAACTATTCGTACGTAACTGTACCGTTTTAGTATACTCACAGAATTGAAGGCGCACGCATGAAAGAAAGACACGGTTTCAACTATCACGCTCGAATAGTGGGGTCTTCCGGGAGGAGCTTGAATAACTTGAATAACTGGAACTATGCGTCAACATTATTACGTGGTCATCGTATGTCCTCTCTCTATATTTATCCCCTTTCTGATTACACGGAGAGAAAAAATGTTTTAGGTTTAAAGATAAATATTTTTGAATTATAAGACAAAAAGACGCATTTTAAAATTGAAACTAGTTGTAAGTTTTGTTAGATTAAAACAACTTTTTATTAGATCAAAATACCGAATTTTTAATTTAAAAACAATTATTTTCAATTTAATTATAGTTATTTTTAATTTAAAACCAACTATTTTTACTTCAAAAACAGTTAATTTTAGTTTAAAAACACGTCTTATTGTCATATAATTAAAAAAAATAAAAATAATGGGTCTGTTACACACTTCGGCTATAGCGTTTTAAAGTATCAATTTCTATGTAAAAAGCCGAGAAAATAACAATGGCAGCATCAGAAAACACTAAAATTCAGTATTAAACTCACAAATTGCGAAAAACACTAGACACTATTCACCCCTGTATCTTTCCACCACGTGCACGATATTTCTCGAAATTAGCGCGGCACATTCAAATAATTACGGCCGACTGTCATCACAGCTGACTTCATAAACAAATAAACAGTAAACACTGACGGCATCTGTTCTAATTCTTACGTTTCAATATCCTCAATTCCTCACAAAAGGTTGTGAAAGGTACGGAGACCGACATTTGTGTCGAAAACTTATCAAAATGAAACAATAACTCACAGGAGTTCCAAGGATGATTCCAACTTCGATCATCATCCTTGGAACTCCTGTGTGGCATGAACTGGTGGCGTAATGTGAAATTTGGCAATGTTGTAATGTGACCAATTAAACCCATTGAAAAGTTCTAATAATTGGATGCTTGGTGAGCGCACCTTCGCATTTGACTTTTTACACGTGGTTAAATGGACACATTATAACGTTGAATGTTTGCTTGCTACGCCACTGGCATAGACCGCATATCAGACGGACCTGTCATTAACTGCGGGTATAAGATGATAAGGCGACGGAAAAATAATCTCAACAGCTTTTTCAGTAAGTCTCGCTTTCCGTAAAATGTAGCCAAACTCGATCTTATCAGAATAAAAATAAGCATTAAAAAAAAAAAAAAAAAAAAAAAAAAAAAATACTTCTTTTTTCTGACGACAAAGTTCAATTGATAAGAGTTGAGGATATTTTGCGTATGTGAGGCCGTGGTGTATGAATATTAAAATATGCACCTTGCAGGATGTGAAAATAAGAGCACGTGCACCATTGCTCTCTCGCGCTTAGGTTCGGCCAACCGTAAAATGCACTTTCCTGACGCTTTCTCGCGTTTACCGCAGCAGCGTTGCTAGCTGCGGAGGATGAAAAGTCCACTCACTCTCAACACTAAAGTGAATGTGGAAAGGGGGCCTCGCCCCTTGGCCGCTTAGCAGCCCAACTCCCTTGGGGTGCTTCACGGTTACTTTACGGCGCGCTGCCCGTCGCCTTTACCATTATAAATTAAAGTATCTGAAGTGAGATTCCGGCACGACAAATAGAGCCACTCGCCTCTTTTTGAAAATTTGACTTTAAAGAGCATGAATCGAAGGGGGGGGGGGAGTCTCCACAGGATTTGCGTAATTTTTTACTCAATTCTCTCAGACTTTCGAAAATATTTGTCCTGGATTGACGGATATTACACACCAAAAAGTTGGCAAATTATTTGGCTATGCGTCACATGATAATAACGCCCCTACCTATACATCACCTGATATTCAGCTAAAGTTTCGGCACTTGCTTTCTCCGTCAATGTAAGACCCATATCGCTGAAATTTTGCTTGGGGGAAAAAAAAAAAAAAAAACTGAATAAATAATTACTCGATTCTTGTAGGGACGCCTCTTTTGACTAATACGTTCGGGAAAAAATTATGAGTTTTTAAAGTTAAATTCTCAAAAAAAGACAAGTGACATAATGTACAGAGCCAGAATCTCAATTAAGACAGGCGAGGAGTCACTTTAACATAAAACAGAGTCAAGTTTTGGATGATTTTTTGTTTAAAAAAGATTAAAAATTTTTTAACGATGTATAGGTAATGAGGTCGATAATATTTAAATGAGACTACGGCGGCGGACCCGCAAGACTATGTTTTTTGTCAACTATAATTCGACCGGTTGCCAAAGGATGCCGGGAATGCTCACTTTTCATTTTCCAAGATGGCGGACTCGAAGATACCGGAAGTAAAATGAATTTAGGTTTCTATTCTGATTGGGAGTATGGTTATATGTTCCTTGCAAAAAGCCGTTTAAAAGTGAGGTTATTTTATCCTCGGAAGGAACGAAATGAACCAGTTTAAGAAAAGCGAAAAGGCAGAAACTCCATCCGATCATCAAAGACCAAAACTAACCCTGTTTGCCCCGGTTTACTGCTTTTCTATCGGAGGGGGAGGGGGGGGGGAGGAGGAGGAATCGGAAGGAAATATTTGAGTGTAAAAAGTTCTCAAGACAATTTCATTGATTCAATCGCAGAATTTCAAATTCTCTCCCACAAATGAATCGGCGACAAGAAACGGATGAAAAGGGTCCGATGGAAGAATGAACCGAATTAATCGTGCCAATCGAGTGTAAAGATGAGACGATGGAGCCAGCCTGAATCGAAGTATATAGGAGACAAATTAAATCAATCAGATGAGAGGCCAGGAGGGAGAAAATGAGACTAGCGACGATTGGATGGTTCGTTTTTGTAGGCACTCCGTAGTCTAGTATTAGAATCCGCTCAAAGGAATAAAACTGAACGGAATCAAATCAGTCATTGGAGGAAAAACGGAAGTTGGAAAACTTCGGTTCGAGTGAAGCGCCCGCCTGCTCCAATTGTGCGCAGCGTCACACATTGCATCAAAACACAGTTTTTCCTGGATATATTAACGGTCAGTGGCGTAGCTTGAAGTTTTGCAACGTTGTACTTTCTCCATTTAAACCCATTAAAAATATCGAACTATCGGGTGTTCGGTGAACACCCTCGAATTCGACCTTATACATGGATTTAAACAGGCAAATACAACGTTGCCAAATTGCACGCTACGCCACTGTTAACGGTGTGATTTAATTAAGGCTACCATTTTGCGTTTAGTTGGATGGATTTTCCCATTCAACTCAATGTGACATTTTTTAATGAACCACCACACCAAATTCGGTTCAACTAAATTTAACCCTTTCGAAACCAAGTTCAGAATATTTCTTTTTCCGATCTACTGCGCGTCGTGATTATTTTCTCCGCTCCAAACAATGTTCCCTAGATTAGTTTCCGAATTCAATTTCTATTTTCTTCTCGATGATACAAAGCCGCGTTTGCTCTGCTTTCTACAGAGCTCGCGGGTTCCGAGATTGTTGTCGCTCAGAAAGTCATAACACTCAAAGGAAATCGTAACTAAATTTTTAGGACGATTGCTCTTTTAGATGAGCGTTCATTAATCAACATAGGGAAAGGGGAAATGAAATCTGGACCCTGATGCGAGAGGGGCTTTTTTTACCTTTAAAAAGTTTTCTTTTTTTTTGCGTGGATAAGAGCAACTCGATTGGGCAAAATTTTCCCTGAAAGACCACAGTCCTGATAGCAAGGAGCAGTTTTATATGATCCACTATGGCCTTCAAAAGAAAGTATCCTGATAGAAATTTGCAGTCTTAATATCTCAACCAATTTGAAATATTTTAAGGATTTCAGGTACGTGGGGCGTCTCAAAAGTAAGTTCCGCGGTCGTATATCTCCAAAACTAATGACGAAAAATAAATTTCGTAAGAAAATGTTTTGTCAGGCATACTCTCAGCTTTCCAACTAGCTGAAGAAATTGAAATTTGGTTGAGCCGTTTCCGAGATATGTCGTTTTTACCGAGACTACCTCTGGTCGCCGCGTGCCCGCCTCCGGCCATTCGTAGGAAACTTCGAATTTCCTGCGCTCGGGAAAACGTGGGGAGGAGCGGGAGGTGAGGGGGATTTATTCCAAAAAGAAGATGATTATGTTTGGACGTTCTGACCTTATTTTTCGACGTACTCTTCTTTCAATTCACGACATTTATCGTACCGTCGCAGCAATTTATTGATGCCATCTGCATACCACTGCTTGTCCTGATTCTGGAAGAACCAATGCACTGCCTGCTTCACTTCTTCGTCATTTGCAAATCGTTGCCCACCCAGATGAACTTTCAATTCCGTAAATAAGTGATATTCACTTGGTGCAAGGTCTGGAGAATATGGGGGATGAGGGAAAATGTCCCAAGCAAATTGATCCAACAAATTTTGCGTGAATGACTGCACGCACTTCACAATCAGCCACGTTTTGCAACGGTAACTCCATGGTGACACGCACTAAACTGACTGATTTTCAGTGATGTGCTAATCATGGTTAAATCGAGAATTTATCTCAATAGAATCAGCATCAGGTGCGTAAGAAGACAGGAATTTCCCCTAGTATCCTTATCAAAGATACCGCAGGTTTGAAGACAATGCGAGATAAGCAGAGGATCTCGAGCGCTTGGTCTAAGTCCACTTCGCTATCACGAGGCGGGCACGCGGCGATCAGAGGTAGTCTCGGTAAAAACGACATATCTCGAAAACGGTTCAACCAAATTTCAATTTCTTTAGCTCGTTAGAAAGCTGAGAGTATGCCTAACAAAACATTTTTTACGAAATTTATTTTTCGTTATTAGTTTTGGAGATATACGACCGCGGAACTTACTTTTGAGACGCCCCTCGTATTTTAGAGTTTCACTGAATGAGGCTGTTGCACACTTTTGCTATAATCAATTTAATAGTTGATTCTAGTGTAAAAACCTCCAAAAATAACGATGACAGTACTAAAAACTTCCAAAGTCCACTCCTAAATTAAATGAACGGTTTTATTTGAGCGGGCGTAATGGTGGCTGAGGGCAGTATAGTAATGAGAGATTCCCATCGAACAAGACTGTAACTCCATCAAGAAATGACCATAATAAGATATGAATTTTATTTAACACCGGTGTCACTATAGATGTCAGTATGTATGTCACGGCACCATTCATCGGATGTGGATCACTACTCTGATGACTAATTACTCTGTGAATCATCCTTGTCAGCATGGAGAGAGTGACGAAGTTAAGATAGGAATCCTCCATTATTTCTGCCCTCAGCCACCATTACGCTCGCGCAAATAAAAGCGTTTATTGAATTTAGGAGTGCATTTTGGAAGTTTTTAGTGCTGCCATCGTTATTTGTTGAGGTTTTTACTCCAGAATTGACTGTAAAATCACTTTTAGCAAAAATGTACAAGAGCCCCATTGCCGTTTGAAAATGTGCTTCAAAAAAATCTAAAGATCTTCGGAAAATAAAGGAAAAACTCTCAAAGAAAAAATTCCATACGAGGACTTTCTTTTGCAAGTCATATAGTGCAGACTACAGATCAATTTTAGTAATTCGCTTTAAACTGTACACCGCAAGGTATATATGGAGGGTCAGGTATGGACAGGAGGCGGGGCTTAAGGGGTTTTGGGCGTGTTAGTTCTCGGCGATGACGTAACACAGGAGAACTGGGATCAATAAATGTACGGTCCGGACGGTCCTTGTTCTTTAACGTTAGGTGCAGCCCTAACCAATCAGAAGCGAGGATTCGCTATTTGGGGTCGAGAACAAGGGACCGTATGTACTGTACATTTATTGGTCCTTGACGTGGCCGTTACCTACTTTTGCCACACAATATCCCTATACCGTCTTGCATGACGTTGCCGTCCCTAAACTCACCAGTACTCACACATATGCACGCTCAAATATAAGCTCCGCCTCCTGACCGTACCTGTTCCTCCATATACCTTGTGTGCAGCGATTGGTTGAAATTTGATACATGCCTGGATTTTGCGAATTTTAAATTTTTAAATTTTAAATTCCAATTCGCGAGCTCTTTAGACACTTTATATTGAAGTCTATTCAGAAGTTTAAATGGTGTCGATTTACCGAATAAAGAGGTTATGATTCAGACATATTCACCTTGGCTGCCGTTTTGCGGATCTTAACAGAAAAATTTTAATTCACCGATGATTCCACCGAATGACGAAAAGATTCCACTGTCCAGTTCCGCAGTGTAATTCTAACCATAATCCACCAAAACACTACGTAGGTATTAGTTTCGTTCACTGATGAAAAACAAACGTTCTTTTTAAATAAATTTGTTGGAATTTTGATAACCCCTGATTATTATTTCATTGGTTGGAAAAATATCGTGTCAGAGTATTTTTGTGCGTCGTAGACTGCTGAACTGGACCGTATAATCTTTTTACCAATCGGTGAAATCATCAGTGAATTAAAGAATTTCTTTTAAAATCCGCAAAATGGAAACCTTGTAGAACGCCATAAATACCTACTCACCGATGAATTCAATCTTCGGAGGGTAATTTTCAGAGGATTACTGCAGATCAAAATACTTTCTGGCTTTATCGTTATAAAGCTGCATTAGACTCTATGATATCTTTTTGTCAACCATCATCGGTAGTATCATCGGTGAATTAAAAAAAAAAACTGTACTTGAGATCCGCAAAATGGCCCTAACATTCTCTGTCCTCTGTCGAAATACGGATAAAGTATATGTATAGGTAATAGTAGTAATAAATTGTATTGAGAAAAATTTCCTGTTGCTGCAAAAGGAATTATAATAGTATATTCTTTTACCTTAATTTTAGTTATTGTAAGTCGAATTCTGATTACAGTCACTAGACCTAGACGTCCGGTTATTTCAACAAGAAGTCCGGTAACTTTAACAAGAATTCTGTTTAAAACTTCCCAAAACGGAATTCCGATTGCGCTAACAGGGATATTTTTCTCAGTGTGTTAATACAACTTAAAAGTAATGATTATTACAATTTATTCCTTAATTTATATTCTAAATATAGGTATAGATCACCACTGTCGTGTATCGTAAGAAATATCACAAACACACAGTAGCGGCGGATCCAGAAAATTTTTCTGGGGGGGGGAGAGCTGGGGCACGCCAATGAATTTTTAAATTTCAAGTGTTGCGGCAAGAAATTTTGGGATATTTTCTGTTGAAAAAAGGAAAACTTTTAGGCTTCTGGGGGGGGGGGAGGAGGCGCTCGTGTCTCCGTTCCCCCATCCCCCCACACTCTCTTCTTTTTGCCTCAGACTCAGCAATTCAGCATCATAGCCGCTGGAGCTCTGCGGTCAGCACAATATCCAGCATACTTTGTTAACATTTGAATCATTCTCTTTTGTTGCAGGTTGTTTCTACTTCATCATAATCCTCTTATGTTCCCTGGCGTCATATTTATTTCAAGAGACCCCAGTCAAAATAAAGTGGGTAAATACAAAGATTTTTTGCAACTTTTTTTTACTACCTTGCCCTATAATTATATTATATTCTTCGTTATATCCTCCAGCTGCATTCCCGGAAAATATTTTTTGCAGCATATTTTTGACCAATAAGCCGGTTTAGGTTCATTGAGAACTTAAGATACAAGCTATCTGAAAAATCCCTCCTGTCGGTTACGCAGGTTATACATAGTAAATCACGATATGACACTCTAGATAAATGAATCGTCCGATCTTACAGATCTTTCCATGATTCTTAGTCATGTTAAATCGATATTGTTCTCCCCTCACTTGAAAATATGGTAAATAGTATAGATTCGTACAGGTTTGCACTCATCTGCCATCGATATGCTGCGTTGATACTCACGTAAGTATAGGGACGGTTACATTCAGATATAAAGTAAGTATAGATATGCCGCCGACCAGCGGTCAGTTTGCACACGCTGGTGACATGACACCGCAATATAATATGTATTCATCCCGAGTTAGGTCAATAGTGCTGCGAGGAAATCAAGGGTGTGCATCGGGTCTCCAACCTCTCCTTCATCAACTAGCTTTCGTCGGTGTATTGTTCCATGCAATGTCTCGGCAACACAAGGCAAAGGTTGCTGTATTCCGAGTCCTAAGGAAATTCAAAGTTTCATTTCAACTTTATTCAGAGTCCATTTATAGGAAGTCTCAAAACGAATCCAAATCCAGTTCGCGAAAACCTTCAAAATGATACCGAATACGCACAAAAAATCATTATGGTTCACAAAAATGGTTCTTTCATAAATTTTGAAATTGAAATCATATTTCTTGAACACTCTGTCCGAATTTTGGGTTGTTAGACACCAACAAACTTGAAATTTCATGATGAGGTTGAATAATGAGGGAAATTTAGGATTAACCCTTTCTTGGATAGTGGTACATATGTGTACCATTTTATGTAACATGTGATTCAATGGAATTTAAATGGACATTTTTCAAAAAGTTGTGTGACCCATCAAAGTTCTTAAAAAAGTGTCCTCTTTCGAACGGTCTAAATAAATCTCAAAAAAATTCAAATGGCAAAATGCGTGCATGAAAGGGTTAAGTTTGATTGCAAAAAATCGTGATGCGACGAGACGCTCATTCTTCCGACTGAACCCTGAGGGACAAGCTAGAAAATGACATGAACAAAGGGGGTAGAGGAAAGGTTCGATCAGTGAGCGCTATGAATGCGCCGAGCCTGCGCCATGTTGTCATTTACTCGTTTTCAAAGAAATACTGTCCGGTGGTCGAGGGCCCGTCGTATACTGAACAGAGTACTTACAGTTGAAGTATTGAGTTGAGAGAGTATAAGAGTGGGCTGAATAATAAGAAGTCGAGATTCGGTAGAAAATTACTTTCACAAATTACGTGGGTGTCGGGTGACTCAGTTTATCGGACCGGAGACTGGTGATTAGGTAATAATTATTAAATATGATGCTACAAATTATCGACGCTGCCTGCGCCGCACACGTGCAGAAATAAATACCCATCCTTTATTTTTGTGTGAAGGCGTTTGAGGATAGATTCTCTGTTGCGGAATTACGTGACTAGAATTCCATTCTGGCTGTAGAAGGAGACTCGATTTACACAACTGTAAGAATTTTTCACTCGGAATTATATCTCAGCCCAGACCTATTCGCAATTTATCTGGAAAACTTTTTTGTCGTCGAAGAGTGTTAGGTCTAAGATAATTTATTCCTTACCGTAAATGTTATAAATTTGGGTCGTTGATGGATTTAAAAAAAAAAAAAAAACAAAAAAAACAAAAAAACAAAAAAACAAAAAAAAAAAAACATGCAGTACTTACTCCATGTTAAAAAAAAAGAGAACGAGGCGTGCGCTTTTTTCTCTTGAGGACTTTGGTCTATATCATCTTGAAAAATATAATAGAAAATAATCAAATGATTAATAGAAAAACAGTAAGCTAAAATGAGAACAGCACAAGGAACCATCTCATAACCATAGGCGGCGCGTATAAGGGGCTATTGGGGCTATAGCCCCCCCCCACTTTTATGGGAACGAGGGTGAGGGGCTAAACATTTTTTTGAACGAGAAAAAAAGGGAAAAAGGGAAAAGGAAAAAGAAAGGAAAAGAGAAAAAGAAAGAAAAAGGTTATCCCCCCCCCGCCAGCGTCAAACGTTTATTGTGAAAAAGGTGAAGAAGAAGAAAGAAGAAGAAGAAAAAAAAAAGCTGTTGAATTGTAGCCCCCCCCACTTTTTGATCCCACGCGCCGCCCATGATAACCATTACCTATATAGATCAAGGTCGAAATCTTGATCTCGTATTCATTTAGATCTTTGTTGAGCGTGCCGTGCGCACTTTCGTTTGTTTTATTTCTTTGTTATAAATACTTTGACCAGTGGCGGTTTGTGCAATGTGGTAACAATGGATTCCTTTCACTTAAACCTAGCTGCAAAGCAATCGGTTTTTTGCACTATGGGATAGAATCCACTTCTAGCGCGCAAAAATTCAAAAAATGAAGTTCAAAATTTTGAAGTTTTGACCATTAAACCTTGTTCTTGAGAGGTTACTGATGCTAGAAATAACCCTCATAGACCGCAAAAAAAATCTCAATGCAGAAAAAAGTTATCCTGAAGTTACATGTTAATGAGCGTCTAATTTTGTGGTAAAAATCCCGCTCAAGCGCGCTTCTATATTTAATTCGTGGAGCGTTCTCTAATTGTCCGATTGAATTCACTGAAAAAGCATGAGAACGTGCTTGAAAAGAGCTTTTTAATGGTATGTATACAAGTGTTCATGCCACCTTTTCTCTGCCTTTAGGACATCTCCAGAGAGACCTCTGGATTTTAACTCAAAAAAGTAAAATGCCAATTTTCAAAGGACCGAAAAAAAATGAAATGCAGCAAAAAGCAAAGGGTTCTTTGCATGAATCGATAGCCTATAGTGTCTACTTTAAGACCTTGTTTCGTTTTTCTGCTACTTTTTGCTACTCCGCGTTTTATTCAATTTCTTGTATCGCGCGTCAAGCTCAAATTTACGAAAATCGTGAAATATAGTCCGACAGTAACACCACGACTGGCGACATTGTTCCTACCTATGAAACAATTAAAAATCGGTTTGTATGCGTTTTATATGTAAAAAAATGCATTTCAATAACTCTCCAGAGCAACCAATTTTATTTTGTTTTAATCAGGGGGGGGGGGTATTGCCCTGTTAGACTGTAAAACATCCTAACGTCAGGACATTTTTTTTTTTTTTTTTTGTTGGCCTTTTTGAATTCATGCAATCTGGCAAGTGTTAAATAATGAGTTAAATGCGCAATGCCGTGTTGCCATGTGAATTTTTGTGTTATGATTTACCATTTTTTTTCATTAATTCAGAGGTGTAAAAGAAAAATTTTGTGTTTCATTTAACTTAAGAAAAAAAATCGTATTAATCTAAAAGCAAAACTCGTAATTAACACAGAGCTGCTTTTCTAGCGAGAGAAAAGCTCTGAACTATTCACACAAATTAGGAGAATTATTGAAAATTTTCAATTTCATTATTTTTGTTAAAACTGGCAACATTGGATAAAACACATAACTGGAGGGTTGAGAAGGGTTTTCTAGAATCCTCGACGGACTAGTATAAACTTTCGAGACATAAACATTTTCAATCAGGTTCCAATTCTATACATATTTCTGCTATATTTAATTGATAATTGAAATCAAGGCAGAGTAAAACTAAAAATTAGAATTTTTTTAAAAAAAATATCGATTTCTGTCAAATTTTAAGGCCACATTTGAATTCAGCACGTAAAAATTAGCTATAGAACATGTCTCATACATGATAGTCACGCGATATAGAGCGCTACTATTTTTTGCGCGCTAGAACTGGATTCTATCCCATAGTGTTTAGGTTCGACAGCGGCCAGCGAGTCTCTTAGAATCAAACTTTTTCCATATGATCTATAATGGCAAAAGGAGAACCGTTGCGTTGACCGATCGAGCCGCCACTACCTTTGACCGGTTGAAAACTGTCTTTGACCGTCTTGCAATGATTCCATTAATAGGCATTTAAACACGACCAAATGTGTTAGATCAAACTGCAGAGCTACAGCTGCCAACTTGACACTTCCATAGTTCGAAAAGAAACCAACGTCCAACGTCGACCAACGTCGTTATTTGATGAGTGTTGGTGACGAGTCTGATATGATTGGTGACTTTGCTTGAGGGATTTATTTGACGGACCGTCAAATAGTCAATAGATCCATCAAGCAGCTCTTGTTTGATGTAGGCTATACTCTGTTCACGATAAGAAGGCGGGTGAGAACTCAGGTAGTAATGCACTATTTAGAAACAGTGCGGCCAAGCCGGCTACTCCAAACCTTTATAGTGGCCTTTGTTCTCCCGACTTCTCTCTTGGCACGGAGGATGTCCAAGAATCGACAGACTCTAAAATTTACGCACCTCCAGTAAAAATTGCAAACGGTCAAATTTACGAAAAATCGAACGAAATTTTCGCCCTAAAGGGCCTAAACTCGGCGAAAATAGTCGAGTTTGAATAATGACGACTCTCAGAAATTTGTATTTTTCAGTCCGAATTAAAAGTCAGGATATGTCGTCGAATATCGAATTTTTGAGAATCATCAATATTCAAACTCGACTATTTTCGCCGAATTTGGCCCTTTAGAACGAAAATTTCGTTCGTTTTTTCGTAAATTTGACCGTTTGCAATTTTTACTGGACGTGCGTAAATTTTAGAGTCAGTCGGTTCTTGGAATTCCTCCGTGCCAAGAGAGAAGTCGGGAGAACAACTGCCACTGCGAAGGGTTGCAGTAGCCGGCATAGCCGCACTGTTGCTAAATAGTGCATTACTACCTGAATTCTCAACCGCCTTCTTATCGTGAACAGAATAAAGGGACGAAATGGCTTGAAAATGCGAATGTTGGATCCATTGCTCTATTTGATCAAACTGTTTGAGCGTGTATATAGAGGCCTCTTATAACTTTGGTTGCTGAATTTTTTATATACCCAAATTCAATTTGTCGTATTCTGTGCCATCACAACTCACAATTTTCACATTTGACTTCATTTTATCTGTTCAAGGTTATGTCAAAATTGTCTGACAGATCTTCGCTCGGAGGCGGAGAAGATTTCAATGCGGGAGCTTCCGACCGAGGATGTTGCAACATTCCCTCATCACAACGAGACGACATCAACGTCAGAAAACGTCACAGAGAAAGCCGATGACAACCGACAATTAATAATGAGCATGATGGATATGACTATGGTTCGGCGCACAATGAAAACCATGAGAGGCTACTACCTAATCTACCAACCAGAGCTCAAAATGCTGGGTTGTCTCGGTGGATACCTCGGATTCTTCTCTGGTTTCGCCGCAGCCGCCAGGAGGAGCGACAATGACGTCACAAGCAACCCGGGTTTATTGGAAATCCTTCAAAACGGACGTTCTTTTTCTACGATGCCGCTGGATGGTGATTCTAGAAATAAAAGAAACACCAGAGGTAGCTATCCAGGGTTTCTTGACGACACTATATACGAAAAAAAATCAGCGAACTCGCAACATAAAAACAATAAAAAAGTACGAAATTCTGCAGGTGGCAGCCCGAGTTTGTCGAAGTTTTCTCGGAACGCAGGAGGAAGGCTTTACTATACCTCCCCGCTGAACAATGTCGCAAGAAATGTCAGAACTGTTCGAGGAAGCAATTCGAGTTTCGGGGCCCCTTTCACGATCCCACAAGATGACAGCATAAGTAGCGTCAAAACCGCCAAAAATGGTTATCCTAGTTTTGAAGCTCACCTGACGTCATCCCAGGAAAGTGACAATGACTTGTTGGCCGATTGGTTCAAGACCGGAATTGGAACTGGAACGGATCAAAACCTGGATGATCTTCGTCGAAACAAGCGGACGATTCAGCGAACCCGAGAGTTCATTATGAAAATGGCTCAAAGGTTGCTTTTCAGCGCCGCCAGCTCGTACCTGTCGCTTTTTGGCCTCGAGGTTTCGGCGAACGTGCTTCAAAGCCGCACCGGTTACGTGTTCTGGCGAATCCGAGGCATTCTCAAAGGCTTCACGGGTGGTATCAGAAAGCTCTTATTTGCCACCCCTTTGACGTGCTTCGCATCTTACGGCCTTATTAAATTCATCTCGTGGGTTGATAATTTCAGTCTTTAAAAATTAGCGAGTTACTGCTTCGCGAGGATGCTCTTTGTTAAACCTTACGTAATTCAATGAGGAAGTTAGACTGTCGCGCAGTGGATAAAAACACACATTCATCCGATCGGTGCGGTGGCGGGGCGTGGAATCTGGTAACGTTGCATTTTGCCCATTTAAATTCATGTAAAATATCGATGCGAGAGAGTGCACAGCGCACCTCCAGTGTCATGATCTTATATTCACGACTTTCAATGACTGAATGCAACTTTGCAAGATTGCACGCCCCATCACTGCTTCTGGTCATGGATATTTTAGTGTTGCTCCAAGAAAGTCTACTTAAATTAAAGTTGGGCTAATGGTAATCGATTTCTCGCATTCTTTCGATTAATTTTTCGATAGTAAAGGAAAATTTATCCCTCGGCCAAATCAAGGGAATTCATTTTTTAAAAAAAGAAAAGTAATAGAAAATTTATCCCTAGGCATATTAAGGGAATTCATTTTCTAAAAAAAGAAAAGTTCCTTTCAAAGAGTTTTCCATTTTTTTGCAAGGCAAGTTCTACAAGTTTTGCATTTCTTTTCTCAAAATAAACGTGATAAACATACGTCATAAATTTTGAAAAAAAAGAAAAAAAAACAAAAAGCAAAGAATAAATGATTGGAAATGGAGGAAATCAAAAATGGAATGAGGGAAACCCCTTTCAAGAATCCACATAATAAGGAAGCCTGGGAAGTTGAAAGTTGAGCTATAAAAAATGAGGTGTTTCCCTAGCTTTTCTATCATTCTATTATAAAGATTTTTCCCTTGTATATTAGTATATTATTTACTATGCCACTATATAACATTCGGGTTCTATTTCACTGAATGCTTTGCTCCCACCGCAATCACTATGTGTCGCTACGGTGACTATACTTGTAGAGGGAGTTTACGCAGTCACTTATTTGAAGGCACACTCAAATATTATACGGTCATTGTACGATTTTTCAATGTTATCTAATGATAGTTTTAATTGTAGTTATTAAAATAATGAAGTAATAGTTTATGGCATCATTTCGGGTTGTAAATTTCTTCTTGAATTTTTGAGTTTTTCATGTTCATATTTTTCATTTGTTCAAATTTTCATAATTTTGTGCTCAAAATAATTTTAATCACCCGTGTCCGAGATAACCACTCCCAGGATTTTTTATTAACTAACAATAAGAAAATCCCAAGACCTTAATAAGTTGTATTTACTTAAACGTAAGATATCACCTTTAATGTGCATAGATTTGTGGAATGCGTTGCGTGCGTAGTCTGAAATGATCTCGTCACTCAAATTGTCCAAAATTACCATATTGCTTATTCAACAAATATGTATAGATATGTCCTTGTGATGATAAAAGTCCGGTAAAAAGTTCGATGTGTTTCGAAAACTGTTTTATGAACTACGTGACATTGTTCTGTGTACATATTTGTAAATAAACCAACAAAAGTATAAGTTCGTTTTCTTTTTTGTAATTGTACCTAAGTAAAATATTATTTGGTTTGTTTAGACAAAACTTTGGCACCAGCGGGCCGATCATTTACTTCATCGTTCAAGCGATCGTTAAGAATGTATATGAGTAATTCTGTTGGTCGGAAATTGTAAAACTTGGCCGTTGCTATGGTAACCATCGTTAAAGTGTCCGTTCTATAAAGGTTGTTCTTGAGTAACCTTTAATTAGCGGGCACTTTAACGATGGTTACCATAGCAACGGCCAAGTTTTACAATTTCCGACCAATAGAATCACTCATATATATAGTCTTAACGATCGCCTTTCACGATGAAGTAAATGATCGGCCCGCGCGGACTATTATAGTACTAAATAAATATACGTGCTTTACCACTTTGCGCAAATGTCTTCAGTAGCAGCTTAATCGTCGTGCTTTATTATATCTTACGCAGTGGCGGACCGTGTATGGGGTTTGGAGGGGCTGAAGCCCTTCCACTTTTTGGGCGTTCCACGTCTTGGGCGTTAACCTATTAAGGGCTAAGCCCGAGTATACTCGTTTTTATTCTCTATTTGCTCCTGTATGTTATAGCGATTCAGAGTAAACGTTATTCTGAAGGTTGACACTTACAACATAAGGTTTCGTTCGGGAGCCTTCAATTCGTCGTATAGGCAATTCCAACTCTCCCGAGTACGAACAGTTAACTACCCTCCCTATATTCAAGGAAGCGTGCCGTTCTTCTGATCAAACCTGGTCTGTAAAGGGTTAGCAAACAATCTTGACCGAACAATCTTGACCGAAAATGAGACTGCAGAGGCATAGTACGAACTTCCAAAAATCTGAATGAGCTAAGAATAAATTTTGAATAGATGGGCGTGCAAGAAGTTCAAATCAAGCCTACGTGACAGCAAGCCAGCTTCACATTTTTTGGACAGCATGACGATGATGAATGTTCAACTGACGTGCTGTCACGTTTAGGCTTGATTTGAACCTCTTGCATGCCCATCTTTTATAACTTTATTTTCGGTTCATTCATCTTTTTGGTGTGCTTACTATTTCGATGGCACCTGGTTTATTTATTTATTTTACACGGATCTCGAGACGGCACCTGATGAGAAAGTATTTTCACAAATTTGATTTATTTGACACTTATTGATTTTTTTTTTTTTTTTTTTTTTTTTTTTTTTTCCAGGTCCTTATAGGTCCGATGATAGTCATTGTATTGTACTCTTTATTCTACTACCTTATTCGATGCAATGTTGATATCGGTTGTCCCTCTTTATGTTCTTCGATATACGCCGCGTTTTAAGCGAGATGATCGCTCCACACAGTGGAAAAATCAGCGCTTTTACCATGAAGAGCGGCAGTAGAGTATGCAATAGTAGGAAGGGTCGAAGCGTCTAGTCATCGCTGATGACCGAATCATTCGATTTTTTCAGTATGATTAAATGGAGAAAACACATCGTTGCCAAATGTAACGCCTCGCTACTAGGTGCGGACGGTTCGGCTCAAATCGCAGCCATTTTCAACTCAAAATTTACATAAGGGAAAAAAAAAAATAATAAAAATAATTTAAAAATGTGGAAAGAGCCAGTACTCGTACACAATGTAAACACAGGAATAAAATCATATTCGTTTTACGCAAGCGCGACCAACAAAGCTCCATAATTACTCATTTTGAATAACCCGGCAAAAAATGGAGGTTTAAAACGTCCGGAAACTTGTTCCCGGAAAATCGTTAAAAATATCGGGGTAGGTAAGATATGTCAGTGTATATTATTGCAGACCGTTTGAAAAAAAAAGAAGAAAAAAAAGTAAGTATAGATCCAGACGCTTAAACCCCATTTTTTTTTTACCGGGAAGATTCTTTGAAAAACATTGATGAATCACGTGAAGTCGAGATTTTTTAAGGCCCAGATTGAGCGAGTTTAGTAGGGTTATATAGAGCGAGTCAAAAGAGCAAGCCGGATCCCTGATCCAAGCGAGGAGCCTTTTGTGTCGGAAACGCAACATTTGGACAAAAGAGAAAGAGGGGCGTGGTGGGCGCTTAACTCAAACCAAACCGCGGCCTGTGTATATTTAGATGTGAGAAAGTTAAACAGCAGAGGAAACTGAGACAGGAAGGAGAGAGCAAAAGTAGGAGTCAGCCACGAGAGTTATTCTCTTTCGCCTCGCTACGGATGAGCGGAAGTTGCGTTCTACGGTGGAAAGGAAACATCCTCGCAGTCGTCACCAGAATACTGCGAAAAACGTCGCCACTCTACGGTGACACGCTACGCGCGGGAGCAGGCGGGTCCCGGACTTTTTTTTTGTGACGACTGATATTTTGGCTCCTCGCTCATAGTTTGAGACAAGCATCGTTGAGCTTAAGTAAAGAGCTCGTCTCAGAAGTGTATAGGCGCACCAAGACCGTAATAATTTTTGGCGAATTTTAAATTTTTATTCCTTCAAATCAAAACAAAACTTGCCTCCGACTTCAAACTTTTGATTTCAAAGCGTTCATCAATGAAGAGCCAACGCTCCAATTTATTTTCATTCATTTTTATTTTGTAACATGAAAAAGAATATATTGAAAATATCCAAATACTATCGGTCTAGGCACGTCTACACACTTCTGAAACGACCTCCGCTCGATTAAATTTTTTTTTTTTTTTCATCGTCATGGTTTTAGTAGCTCCGCTTTGATGCATTGAATAACCTAAAACTCTTCAGACGATCAAAAAGGACCCTCAAAATAGCTTAAAACTAGGCTTGTGGTGATCAGTGCGCAACTTGCATCGTATTCAAACATTCGTGAGCCTTGGGACCATAGCGGTAGGTACCTACATATTAACCCACTCTTCATTAAGTTTATCGAGAAGAAATAAAGATTTTAAAAATGGTAAAATATATAATTCAAATAGAATGTTGGAGAAGGATTATATAAGACCCGATAAACAGCTATAGCTTTGTAAGTATGTTAGTTAGTTATACGAGTATATTTCAAAAAGTAATTGTTAATGGGTCTATTGCGTACTTTTGCTGAAGCAATATGACACATTGATTCTGAAGAAAAAATTCCGCAAAATAACGTTGCGCACATTAAAAACTTTCAAAATCCACTCATTAACTCGGGAAATCACTTCTATTGCAAACAACCTGCGCTACGCAAGACATGATATCACCGACGTTAGAGCAACTACATAGATAGAACCACCGCCTTTATGTAAACATCAACGCAACTTACAAACATTGGAATGTTTCGTTTAGACGCATACAATTCTTGTGTTACTTTGAAATCTTTGATAAACCAGAAGAGACCAGACAGCAAATGCAGCCAATATTTCATGTAATTAGATGAAAATGGAATCATTTTGTAGTTGCGATGTAGTTTACATGGTGGACGGTGGTTTTGTCTATGGAGCAGCATGCCAGTGCAAATTGTGTCTAGTTTATAACGCGGTCATGTCTGAACTTGAAGTAATTTCCTGAGTCAATGAGTGATTTTTGAAATTTGTCTATGTGGGCGTTATTTTTACCGAATTTAACGTACGAATCAAGCTATATTGTTGTAGCAAAAGTACTTAACAGTCATTAATTTTTTTTTTTTTTGGAGGACATTTATGATTTGGCAAGAATTTTCTGAGGTTGGCAACGCCGGATATAAAGAGCTTATGGACGATGAACTTGAACTCCTTATCGATTTCTACGAGAGGCCCTACCATTTTTCCCCCATTGAGCCAGGAGTCGTGAATCTAAGCTCCACTCCAGAGTGGAATAGCAATCAAATTTGGAATGATTCCATCGGAATTACGTCTTAATGAAAACGGGGGAAGCTTCCCCTTAAAACAACTTGCGAACTCTAAACGTACTTCTAAGCCGTTAGCGAGGACTCAAGGCATAAATCTTCCTTCTTGGGGCATATGCCATAAACACGTAAAGCATTTTTAAGATATTTTATCGCGTACATTTATAGCAGTTTTATACCATTTAAAACAAGTTTATTGCTCCTTTTGGCTCGTCATCCCGTTCTTAGAGAGGAGATTCCATTCCAAGCCATCCGAGCATCCGAGGTTTTAGTTTCGGCGGGAACGAGACGGTCACGGAACAGGAGTAAAACGTGTGTGCTCTGCGCTCAACTTACCTAACTCAACTCAAAGGCGAGACAAACAATTTTCAAATGGAAACAGGATTCCTAGGCGAATGAAACCGAAGCTCGCAAAAATAAAAGTATCCTGGTGAGAAATTATTTCTGCTCATCCTCTTTCATTTACCAGTGTTGGCGATCTCAGCTACTATATTTTTAGTTTATTTGATATTATTTAATACTGTTTTTTTACGGAGGCAACCAAAACCTAAATATTTCGATTACTTGCATATGTATAAAGTACAGTGGGTCGGACTAGAGTTGGACAAAAAACACGAGACTCAATTTCGATTACTCGATTACTCGATTGAACTGCAGATTACTTTTTGCAATCAAGCTAGCCGACCCTCCGAGTCACTGAATGATCATATTTCCGCGGTTTTATAGAAGTATCTATCGAGTCAAAAGTGCAAACTTTGAGAGAGATAGAGAGGCAGGAAGGTAGAAACTTCTCAACAACCGACGTTTGGGGAGCTCGTCGAAGAATAGAAAAGAACTATAGATTAATTATTTTAACCTACGGTAATAGCTCATTCAAGTTCATCTCGAGCATGCAAGATACCTTGTATTCTCAGCAGAATGCATAACAGATTCATTCTATCAAGCTAACGTGATAATTAATCCAAAAAATGAATGTATACTCACTTATCAAGAACAATAATAATTCTGAGTGAGGTATATAATCTCTCCTCAAATGAAGAATAGGCATTCACAAAAGATATCTTGGAGTCAAACTATAAGTTCACGGTGAAAGAGTGATATGCAACATTACCCTTAACTCGCTTTGAAATTGCAGGCATGAAAATCAAGGAACAAAAGATGAATTCCATGTTTCTATAAAACATTGAAAATGTGAGTTTGTTTCGTGTTGATAGAAAACATATGAACAAGCGTAGAGATTAGACACTCGTGAAAACTATAGCTTTAGAACTCGTTTCTTGATGCATGCACCACTACGGAATGATTTCAGGAAGTAAAACAGGGAGGGAACCTCTTCTCACCAGGAGAGGAAATAAGTATATAGTCTATTTCTTTCTATGCAGTTTTATTTTGGCACAAAAGCAATATAATGCAGCGATCCGTCAAAATCAACGAAGGCGCGCACGTGTGTTGAGTGTCAGAGGAATAACACATAATGTGTCAAACAGATTTTGTTTCTAAATTGATGCAAATGCGCATTTCAGACAGCGTTGCCATCGGTTATTACCAACTGTCGGTGATTTCTTCGTGTAAAAAAAATCTAGCTCCTCACTGCATGAGACTTTTTTTCAACCAAAAATGGATTTTTCAATTCACTAGGTGGTCAAATATATGGGAAAAATAGAAAAAATAAATAAAATAAAATTGGACAGTTTGTCGGTAAAAATTGTCATTTTTCTGTTTTTTACTCGTTTATTACACTTGCTGTAACACCACAAAAAATGGCGGATTTTTTTTTTCAATTTTTTTTTTTTTTTTTTTAAAAAAAGAAAAATCTTTAGTTTGCGATTGGATTATTTAAAAAGCAAATTCCAAAATCTGGGTAAAAATAATGAAATTCGGGTTGAATTGAATACGGGGGCAGATAGATTGCCTCCACCATGATTTCCAATATTAAATGCATTATAAAGAGTGCTAGTAGTCTTTTGAAAAACTTTTGAGCCCGGTTTTATGTTTTCTTATAATGTGACACCGGTGATACAATTTGAAATAAGTCAAAATATAGATTACAATGTCTGATATACGGCTTTTTACATCATGTGACATCGGTGTCACACAATGCAGTGAAGGGCTTAATAATTTTTCATACTCCGCCTACTTTTCAATTTTTTTGAAACATGTAGGATCTAGGATCCAACTTTGGAAGGAGCATGGGAATTTAGAATTTCAGGGCTCTGATGTGAAAGAAAGCAGCCCCCCCCCCCTCCCGAGATTTAGAACTTTGGGGGGGCCATGTATAGACGTTTGTTAGTGACACAAAAACCTTTGCAAAGATATAGATTAACATACTGTGTCTGTACAAGCAGTGGCATAAATGCACTATTTCCTTTATTCCCCTTCGTTCTTTCAAATTCGAGAAAGGTTTAGGCAACATGTGATGCGGGTTGCCTCGAATCGTCAACCCAGTACTTCTGCAACTCTTATTGTATCTTATATATAACTTACCCTGGTTTGCCGGTGGGAGGGGGGGGCGGGGGGTAGAAAATGGGGCTTGAAAGTGGAAGTTGCGCGGAAGACACCAATTTCCATGTCAGCTCTCTCTAAAATGTGCTGAAACCATCAAGTGACAATTATTGAAAATCAAAGGTTGGCTCCCGTGCATGGAATTTAGTTTTGAGGTTTTGATGTGCCTGCGGAAAGTTTTCTACATCGGCGCTCATATGCTAATCGCCAAAATCAATTCTTTCGTCAAATTGTTCACAGTTAATTTGATGCATATTTGTAATTGTTTTTGTTTTGTTATTTAAATAAATAGAGGTTCAGGAAAAAATCAATTAGACCTCTGATTTGTAAACGCGAACGATCATTAAGACGACTTCTTATTTCCTGTTAGGTTAGAGATAAGGATTTTTGGACCGGACGCTTTTCTTTTAACGATACAGAAACATGTCTATAGTACCTGCTTACTCTAACTTCTTCATATTTTGGAGGGGGGGGGGCGCTGGCATAAAAGATGCGCGTGGCGGGTGGCATAACCCACAATGCTTCGCGCCCTCACGGCTGCCGTGTGGGTCATCGTTGACATATTTGAGTCATATTCCTGAGTAAAGCCGTGCAATATATCATGACACTCCCAACAACGCAATATTCTGACCGCTAAGAGCGAGAGGCGGAGGGCAGCGCAGCGGCGCCCATCCACCAATAACCCACTGGAGAGTGATTTCGATTCAGAGGTTGTAACAAGAGTTGCGGATACCGCACCGCGCCGCGCCTGTAGAGTTGGACACCATAAAATATGTCCACGGAGACTCTGCTCCGACAACTTTTCTACTTTTCCACCACTCGGTTGATAAATTGCCAGGGACAGGTACTTTGCGACTTTGCGAGGAAGGAGGAAAAAATATCAAATTTCAATAATTCAATTTGTCCGCCTGCAGGTGGTTTGCCTTTGCGTGCGGAAACCGTTTCCGCTCTCATATTCCTCTGGGAAAGAAGAATTGACGATGAGTAAACACGGGGGGTGAATGCGGAAAGAATGAATGAATACTAATCAATGATTTTATTCATGAATGAGCGTCATATTCATAGTATTTTTTCTCGGACTGCCTTTCAAGTTGAGATTGCCCCGCACAAAATACACATATTTTTAGGAATAGTCGAGGAGGTTGTTGAGAATGGACGACAGTAAAATTAGATGACTTTCTGCAGAAGGAAACCGACTTTTCTAAGTGAGCAGAAATCAGAAGGGAATCAACTACACAGGAAGCTTATAGCAATTGGTTCCCTTCTACTGACACGGGAAATTCGACTCTCTTCTGCAGAAAGCCGTCCAATTATAGCAGCGCCCCTTGTTCAAAGAGCAACAAGGAGCAATCACGCTCCTTGTTTACACGAAGAACAAACAAAAATACCATTTATAGTTGAGTTGCATACATATTGTATCTACATCACTACAGAAGAACTTATGACATAACATATACCTTAAGAGGCATTTGCATGAAGCTCTGAATGCTTTTTAACATCACAATCCACAATGAGATCCTTTTTTTCCCCATCTATGAGATTTATTGACGGAGAATAGGGAAAAGTGCAAATTAGACTTTGACAATAATTCAAGATTGATTCGAGAGTTCCTGTGATGAAAATTTATTTGTAATTGATACGTAAGTACAGTTGGGGATAAAAAGAATGTGAGAATTGAAGACTCCTGAATTCAGGTCGCTCCGCAATAATTTATCTCAACTAAATTCAAGCGGTGCAGGTGGCCTATACTTAAACCGAACCTAAGAAGTCGTCTGACGTTCTTTTTGTCCCCGATTGTAATTTCACCAATCAAATGAGAAAGTTGTGATAACTACGAGTGAATTATAATTGTTTAAAATCAAATTACTCATTCAAATTATTACTACCGTACAAGATTGTGGTGCACTATTCTGCAAGTAAGTTTATTACAGCCTATTTAGTAAGACTGGCGCAAAAGGGAGACAAGTTTTTTAGTGTCATTGAAAGATATATTTTTTTTTTCAACTTCTTTTAAAATAACACGCGAATTTAAATTTATATCCTTAAAAATGGCAACAACGAATATTCAGACAGTTTGTGAGAGATTTATCTGAGTTGTTTTCAATTTTTTCCCCCTTTAGGTAAATCCCCGCTCTCGCTACCTTGCCGTGCGACTCAATTTAGAGAGCAGGATTTTTTTTATTCAGCATAAAACAGAGGAGTATTAAAGGATAATCCGGCAGATATATCCACCTTTCCATCCGTGTAAACACGCGCTTTTAAAAGATAGTTAGATTACGGTGGCGTGTTGCTATTTGACACGTGAGACATCGAAGTGGTAGGGGAGCAAGGATTCTATAGCTGAGAGGAGAGGAAGGGTTGGTGAAGGGGGGATGGGGAGGGTAGCGAGTAGGTGACGGGGTCGCTCAGTGAACAGACAATCATGTAGCTAAAATTGCAATTTACTCGCAGTTTTTCTCTGTTCGGCTGCCTTTGCCTCCCCCTCCCCCTCCCCGCGTTTTAACCCATCCTCTTGCTCCCCACCCTTTTTTTAATTCGCGCGCACTGCCAACACGTACTGAATTTATTTTCAGAAGTTTCTGGGTACGTGCTCCCTTGATATGTTATGTTATGTTATGTTTTGTTTTGTTGCTACACTCCACCTCCATCGTCCCGATGTGTTCCCCCCTCCATTTCCTCATCTACACGTTTTGTTTTCATCATATAACTTAAAATCACTTACGCTCTCGTACCCGGACGAAAAATATACGCTGGGGGCATTCGTCAAACGTTCCACGTTTAAGTGACGTGGAACGGAATCAACGCACAAGTTTCAGCGGGGCAACCCCTTGCTGAAGTTGCCCCGTGGCATAGTTTTGTGTATTGCCTCGCTCTAAGATTACCAGCGTATAAGACTCCAAAAATGTAACTATGCGTAGTGCAAGAGTCCCTTGATGGAAGCACGGACAAGACACTTTACGCATTTGAAAAGAGTCGACAGCTTGAACGAATTCGAGGGTTATGTTTAGTATTGTTGGACCATGCGGTGGATTGGTGGCTTTGCCGGCATTCCTGCCCGTTCATACTCACTCTACCCCTCTTTTCTGCTCGTTGACTCTTTTTTATACGGAGCCTTCAGTGCCTTCGACTTATTTTTCGCTCGGTAAAAGTCTAAAACCAACGACTAATCATGTTTCTCGACTATATTAATTTTTGTCAAGCGCGCCTTCAAAAAATTAAGCACGCAACACTCTGTCCTGCAATCAAACCGCGTGTCTTGCCAAATAACTATGTGCTATTAGTGTGACGTCACGAAGAGAAGTGTATCCAAACTAATTTCTCATCTCATTCTCACTTTTACGTGGTTGAGAAAACGGATTCATCTTTTCAAATTCTAATTAATTAAATTCTACAGGGTGTTGAAAAACTGTTCCCGAATATTTCAGGAGCGGATTTACAGGTCAAAATAAGACTTTTGTTTCCCTATGAACATGTGTCCGAAAATGCCCCGCTTTGGAGCTACACTCTACAGCCCACCAAAGTTTTAAAAAAAATTACGTTTTTTTTGGAATAGCGACCATACTATTATGAGCCAAATGTCCTAAAAATTGGTGGCTCGGGGTAATTTTATGTGTAAAATCCATTATTAACCTCGAGAAATTCAGAAATTGAGTCTGACTGTACTTTTCACGCAATCTTCTACCTTTAACGGCACCAATTTTATGTTACGGATTAAAAATTTGAAGAATAATTACCGAAATCAGATGCGAAAAACCCTTAGAAAGATTTTTGGCCCTCATTGTATTGTTTCTTTCGATACGACGCGTTTTAAGCAAGATTATCGCTGCACAGTGTGGAAAAGTCAGCGCTTTTACCATAGCGGCCGGCGCGAAGAAGCAGTGGAGAGGCGCGTTGCGCATACTCACTATGCCGCTTTTCATGGTAATATAGCGCTGATTTCTCCACACTGTGCAGCGATTATCTTGCTAAAAAAGGCGTCGTATTGAAAGAAACAATGAGGGCCAAAAATCTTTCTAAGGGTTTTTTGGCATCTGATTTCGGTTATTATTCTTCAATTTTTTAATCCGTAACACAAAATTCGTGCCGTTAAAGGTACAAGATTGCGTGAAAAGTACAGTCAGACTCAATGTCTGAATTTATCGAGGTCATTAATGGATTTTACACGTAAAATTACTATGGGACACCAATTTTTAGGACATTTGGTTCATGATAGTATGGTTGCTATTCCAAAAAAAACGTAATTTTTTTAAAACTTTGGTGGGCTGTAGAGTGTAGCTCCAAAGCGGGGCATTTTCGGACACATGTTCATAGGGAAAAAAGTCTTATTTTAACCTGTAGAATCCGCTCCTGAAATATTCGGGAAAAGTTGTTCAACACCCTGTATAAGTGAAATTCCCTGGTAAAAATAATCAGTTAAATGTCATCATGTTGACTGTTAGCATGATATTTGAGACCTGAAGTCATGTTGACACAACATGACGTTGCGTCGACGTCAACGTGACGTCATCATGACGTCAACAATGTGTCAAAATGTCAGCATAATCTATGTTGACGTCATGATGACGTCAGGTCTCAAATCTTATGCAAACTGTCAACTAGCCTGATTATTTTGACCTGGGTTTGCATATTTTATTGCACCAATGGATTCTGCACTCGTGAAAATACGATTACGCTTCAACTAAACCCAAGCTAACGAGCTGACCTGCTTTTTTTTATAAGAATTAGCGATACGTGGTTCACAATTTGAGCCTGGTAAAGACTTTTGGGACATACTATACATTATGTACCTATATAACTGGTTGAATATCAAAGCTTAGGGTTTATTTATTTTCTCGTTTTTTTTTTTCTTGGCCGAGTCTTGCGTGATTAGCTGACCAGCGAGAGGACAAGAATTCTTACGACGTTTTCTTCGAAAGATTCAGTCCATCAGTAAATAACGGAGGTTCCGGAAGAACCCATACCAATATAGAATCTGTACATCAACTTTTCTGAAATTGACTTTCTGTTTTGCTTGGTGCTTATTTTCAAGAATATCACACTACGTACGCCTTCCGAAAGCTTCAGGCTGGTCAAGGAAATGAAAGAAATAGAAACGTATTGTCCGATTGTTATACACTGCGATCTAATATTGTCCGACTTAATACGGTCTTATCGCCGCGTCATCGCATCCCGTTGCTTCATTTTGAGCCCATCTTTTCTCGATAACCAGTCCGTCAAAAGAGCCCCTTATGTGCTGTTCTCCGAGATGGGTGCCAAATCTCTCTTTATTATGTATTGTGTACCGTGTAACCATGCAACCTCGATTATATCCGGACAGGTCGCGGGACCGGGCACCATCCGGATACCGAAGTATCCGGATAATCAAATCCCGGGGAAGAAAATTCCAAATGACGTGAAGCCGAAGAGTGAGCTTGTTACTAGCGAAATGTGCACTATTAAGGTAATTCCAGGCGAAACTTTTCCAGATTTCAATCCGATGGATAGCGCCACTAGTCGCTTTTTGGAAAATTCGTGTTTTTGGCGTTTTAAACTGAAAACATAGATAAAACGCAAAATCCAATAACGTCAGCACCTGCAAATTTTTTTATGGATTTTTTGAGCCCAAAATGAGCAAAATCGGTTCTAAATTAAAGCCGTAAATCATGAAATTCGTTTCGCCATAAGTTTAGTGAGTGAGTGTGAGCGCGAGTGATGATACGTTTATCTGCCTCACTCGCACTCATTGCGGCTTACGGAAAGTTCCGTATTTCATAATTTCCGGCTTTATTTTTGAGTATTTCAGCCTGAAACTTTCAGGGTATCTTCCTGAAGCAGTATGCTCGCAGGTGCTGACGTTCCTCAAATTTGTACTTTTAGCGTAAATTCGTCAATTTTAGCCAACAACTGTTGACTCTTTGAGCAACGCGACGTGGTGTCCACAGTTGGAACTAATCGACCCTGGAATCACCGTAAGAATGTATTAACGATAACATTGAAATCTACATCTTTGATAAAGTAATTACGATCGATCGAGACGTATTTCGGTCAGGGTTTCCTCGGTTTCTCTTGTTCGAGTTTTGAAAACCGTTTCGGACCCCGTCCCGATAATCGAGTGTACGAAAAGTTGATGTTCTGCTGTTTATTGTTTCCATTGACCAAACTCATTGGTTTCAAATGAAAAATACACAAATACCTACTCCCGCCTGGTCAATGATTCATGAAATTAATTAATGAGCCCCCACGACCCCTGCATTGTGGTTTGTAGCACTTTGGAAGAAGTATGCTAGAACTGATTGGTTCTCGCCTATCTTGTCATCCCTCAGTTTCTAAGATTTTCTTAGCCGATCAATCAACGCTCACTACTCTGCAAACAGCTGCAAACCACTTTAAACGACTGTCAAGGGCTATATGTCGAGGAGAACTTTAGGTAATGCCAAAATGAAGTTTTGAGTTGCGGGCAAGCTTCCAGTAGAGTGCGCAGGAGGATATCGAGGGTTTCCAGGTTATTTAGAAGCTTTCTACCAAAAAAGAAAGTAGATGGGGGTGAAAATCTCCCCCCCCCCCCTTTCGGCATAAACGCAGTTTCCTGCAGTTTGAAGGTGGCAAATGTAACTTCAGTTTTTATGGAATACCTATTTGATTTCGCAGTGCTTCATTTTTGGAAATTTTCTAGCCAAATATTAAAATTGAAGCAATTCGAAAGAAGGGTGGTCCCGGGGGGTGTTCCGCCAGCTAAGGGTGTGTTTTTTAGTGGGTCGGCACATTACATCACCATCCCACTACCAGCCCCTAACATCTGACGGACTGCCAATTCCATTGCTACTGGAGTGCGGTCCCTCCAGTGGTTGAGCGAACTCATTTTTCACATTCTACGGAAAAAAAAACAAAAAAAAAACAAAAAAAAACAAAAAAACAAAAAAAACCCACCACCCCCAGTTATCAGAAGGTGTCAAATGCTTTCGGCTCACGAGGATTAAGAACACAATAAAAACAACTTTTTTGCTGAAGAAATATGGGTGGTAAATTATTTCCGAAATGTCTCTGACTTTATAAAAGATTTCCAGTAATTTGTGAGCTAAGATACTTTTCCTTCCCTATGTATGATCCTTTTCCCATGAATTCTGTCCAAGGGTGCAAATTGATTTTGCAAGTTGAATTTGTCAACACCGCGCTCTTGGTGGAAAGCTTGCTTGCGGTGTTGGAGGCGCGAAGGCAGAAGAGTGGTTTTCATACATTTTGCGGAGATGGACATTGGATAAACAACCCGAGGGCGCTCCTCAAAAAAGACGCGAGCATCAAAATCACTCTCTACAAGAAGTAAAGAAAAGGCAAAGTGGAAGGGGGAGGGGGCGATGCTCGTGTAAGATTACGTTCGACAGGATATTAAACTTGAATGTATATGTCTGTACTGTCGTATCTATTTCTTGCTTCTGAATGCGAGTATTTAGGTCTATGAGTAAATGTACGCCCGCGTGAGAGCGTAGAATAGGTCTATTCAAAATGGAACAAAGTCTATTGCGATTGGTTTCTGCACTGTCACTTCACTTCGCAGTCCGCTTGTTTGATCACGTGGTCCGATCACAGAAATAGACGTTATCATACTCTTCACATCTCTGCAGGTCCACTGAACGAGCATCTGATTGGTCTGAATGAATTGTCTGCTCATCAAACCCTACCTTACTGATTTAAAATGGATGCTTCAGTTAAACGACTAATATCGATCAATGGCACCGGGAAGGAACAATTATTATTTTTTTTTTTTTTTTTTTTTTTAATAATTTTTTTTTAAATTTTTTTATTAAGAAGAGAATCAACTTTTCTCTTTGCGCAGAACGGAGGAACCAACTGTGATGGGTTTCCTATGTGCTGTTGGTTCCCTTCTGTGCAGATAGAAAAGTTGGGTACCTTCAACTGTCCTATTTATCAACCAAATTGCAAGATTTAGAATTATTTTCAAGAGTATCGGAAATCAATTTAAAGTTTATTTCGATACCAAAACTGTAATTCACAAGTGATTCGTAGAATATTTTAGGGTCTTGGGCTTTTACAATGTGACTTAATGGATAGAAAATCTTGAGTTATATGAGGTGGATTCGAAAATTGAATGGGCTTTCACAGAAAAAGAACGAATTCCTAACCTTTAATACCCCGCGCATAAAAAATTCCATTTCCTTATCTGTGCAATTTTGCTGTAAGTGTATTAATATTTCATGAAGTAAGAAACTCAACACTGTATACAATCATACAGGGCGTTTCACGTAACCGGCTCACTATGGTTTTCTTGAACGGGAAAAAAATCGGGAAAAATCAATTTAGTACTAATTCGGACCTGAAGTTTCATTTAAAAATACTGTAAAAACCCATGATTCGGTTTTAGGGGGTTTACGGGGGGGGCACTCTCCATATCTCGAAATATCCAAATGGCAACCCCTGTCATGTGATACCTCGTTTGAAAGGGCGTAAAATTCTAAGACTTTTGCCTTAAACTGGAAGTCGATATCTTTTTCCGTGTTCGAAACATCAAAGGTCGAAGTTCGATTTAGGACCAACTTTCAAAAATTCAAAGCACCTACAAAAAGAGTCGTAAAATAAAAAGCTGCACGAGTAAAATGCTGTACTTTAGAAGTACTTTCAAGACAAGAATACGAATTTAGAATCAAACTAACCGGAAGTCAACTTAACATTTTTGGCGCAAAACCCCCATTCATCAAATTTTTCAAACAGCAACCTTAAGTTTTAATATTTCAATCAAAAAGGCGTAAAAATATGTGCATTTTGGATCAATAAAAAGTTCAATGTCGTATTTTTTATTCGATATATCGAAAATCGAATTTCGATTTTGACCAAATTTCGACCCTGTAAAACATGGATCCTATCGTGTGATACATCATTCAAAAGCACTAAGAAAACCAAGCATTTCAGCGTAAACCGGGAGTCAATACCTCTTTTCATGGTCGAGATATTGCAAGTCAAAGTTTAGTTTTCGGTTAGGGCCTACATTAATTTTTAACTTGCGATATCTCGACAGTGAAAAGAGGTATTGATTCCCGGTTTGCGCTGAAATGCTTGGTTTTTTAAGGACTTTTGAAGGGTTGAAAAATGGTCAAAATCGAAATTCGATTTTCGATACTTCGAATAAAAAAAACGACGTTGAACTTTTTATTGATCCAAAATGCACACCTTTTAACGCCTTTTCGAATAAGATATTAAAACTTAGGGGTTTCTATTCGAAAAATTTGATGGATTGAGGTTTTTCCGCCAAAAATGTTAAGTCGATTTCCGGTTAATTTGATTCTAAATTCGTATTTTTTCTTGAAAGTACTTATAAAGTACAGCATTCTACAAGTGCAGTTTTTTATTTTACGACTCTTTTTGTAGGTGCTTCAAATTTTAGAAAGTTGGTCTTAAATCGAACTTCGACCTTTGATGTCTCGAACACGGAAAAAGATATCGACTTCCAGTTAGGCCAAAATTCTTAGAATTTTTTCGTCCTTTCAAACGAGGTATCAAACGAGGGGTTGCGATTTGAAAATTTCGATTGGGGGGGGTGACCCCCCCGAAACCCCTTCCCCCCAAACCGAATTGTGGGTTTTTACAGTATTTTAAAATAAAACTTCAGGTCCGAATTTGTACAAAATCGTTTTTCTCGATTTTTTTATGGTCACCCGTTCAAGAAAACCATAGTGAGCAGGTTACGTGGAACACCCTGTCCATGATTGAAGATGTTCAACTCTCAAACATCCCTGACGTAACACTCTTTCCTCATACACATATTTACTTTTTAGATGCAAACGATTTGTAGAGGCAAGCATAACATTTTCTAGGATGAGTGCATTATTAAAGATATGTTATTCACTTACCTGAATTTGATAACGATAAGTACACACTTATAAGCTAATGACTGATATTTTATGCGATGACATAACCTGCGTGTGCGTGCTCAATGAGGACCTTCAACCAGAAACTGTTGAGATTTAAGGCAATTTCATTTATAGTTTCTTCTGTCTCCTCCTGGCCATTACGGATCCTCAGTTGCTTTTTACAATCTCTCTACTGGAGCGCAAACGGCCGATGCTTGCATGTTAAGGTTGGTAAAAGTGGTTATTTTCCCACCTCCGTTCCCCCACCCACCACCCATTCCCTATCCACACACGTAGGCTTCTAATTAAAGCACAACCGAATTTATTCATTTGAACTTTAACGCTCAGATCCATTGCAATATAGGGGATCCCGGACCCTTTATATATTCTCTAAACTATGAGTTTTAATGTGTTTCAAGGATAATAATTCGTCAAATTCTTGAGGAGGGGAGTATAGGCAAACCTAAAGTTCACTTCCAGGGAGACAAGGCAAAACATCTTAAAACTATCTTAACTTATCATAAGAAAACAATGTTTTTCAGGTTATTTTAACACTTGTGTGTTTACACCTTCTTATAACCAAGACAAAGGGGGAGGGGGAGGGGGCGTGAATTTTATTTTTTATTCGAATCTTCATTTTTAATATCTTTCAAATCTGTAAAATACATTTTGTTCAGTATTCTCTGAGAAATAATAATGTGTCAATTTTTTTCGTTTTTTGTCAAATTGTTTGATTTTTGAATCTCTCGCAAGGAAATTTCTGAAATAACATCAAGTTGATTTATAAGTTTCACAATTATTTACAATTTCAAAAGAAGTTTTTTTCATATTATAGACCAGGAATGCTTGAAGAATGATGATTCTAGGGTCCCTACTGATTACCCTTCTACTTGCTTCTGGTCATGCCTATAATATACTGATAATTCATCCGACACCCTCCTACAGTCACCAGCAACCTGTGATGGTCTTGACCGAGTCTCTAATCAAGAGGGGTCATCAGCTTTATGTAGTGAGCACGAATGCAGTTCCGGTAGGTATCGATCGATGCAACCGATAAATGTATAGCCGTTTTGGTGGTTATTTGAGCGCTTCCAGTTTTGTGGTTTGCTCATTTTAATCAAGTTTAATGATAATTTTGATTTGTGTTTTTGAAGGGAAATGTGATGAATATATCAATAGATCAATAGATCGTTACGGCTTCTGTTTAGTATGTGGCCAATTCCCTCTAGTCTTATGAGCTAAATGTGAATCAGCATACTGAACCTATGAGACGCGAATCCGGGATAAGATAGTAGCGCAACAGTAGTTCATTGTCATAGAGACAAATCTGAACTAGGTACTCCGTGAAATCGATTTAAAAAATATGATAGAGGGTTACTTATCTATAAGTTTTTGTGAGATTTGATGACCCAGAAACTCACAATCGGTTCAGGCGGGGAGTCGGAATTGCTGAAACCGATTTAAAAGTAGAATGTAAACATCGAGCTACGGTGGTCTGAGAGGTAAGAAATAGGATTTAGTAACATTGCGGCATCCCATATTCTGAGTCGATTTTTATGGTTTTTGGCTCATAAAACCAAATAGAGAATTAGTTATACCTACTCGTTATGGATGTTTTTTTTATCACAATTTGCAATAATTTGCGCAGTGGCATTGTTGCATTGTGCAATGTGGCAACCGCCTTTTTTGTCATTAAACTCCTGTAAAAGTTTCTAATTAGTTTCTATAGTGTCTAAAGTATTTGCTTGGAGAGAATTTTTGTATCAAATGATTGCGTCCAAATGGGCTTCATGAAATGACAATTCTGTCGCAACATATGCGTTATGCGTGACTTGGTTAAAATGTTGGCGTTACTCTGTTATAAAATTTGATATTAAGTTTACATTTTATAATTATTTTTTTTTGAAATGATGCAGGGGCTGGAGAAGAATTATACCTACGTAGATGTATCGTTCATGTATAAGTATTTAGCAACAAAATCAGAGGACAAGGGCGAGGAGAATGTTAATTTACAAGTGCAGCATACTAAGTGGAATGTGCCTTCTGCACTATTCACATTGTATTCCAAGATGGCAGCGATGGAGTTTAACTCCACTCAATTCTCAAAATTTTACGAGTAAGTAATTCAAGTTTTTGTCTTCAAGATAAATCATGTCCTCATATTTAGTTTTTCAACAAATGAAAATCATCGAGAAATTTGGTAAAGCCTTGGAGAAAAACGCGAGGAGTCTCAAATCTTTATGAGCATGTTTCAAGACACATCCCATATTCCATCCCTTGGTTGGGATGTATAAATTACCCTTTAGATTTGTTTCTAATAACATCTCCTTTTGTATTATTCTTCACCAACACAGATTCTTTGATCTTCAAGAATTCTCTCAAAAACTTGAATCACCATAAGTTTACAGGCTTACCATGATGAACATTACCTTCCTATCTCCAACAGAGAAATATGCGGTATGGTTATAATATAGCCAGCATTAATTCCTCATCATAGTCATTGGTAAATGAGTCTGTTAAAAACTTTTACGACAGGTTTATGGAGAGTCGGGCAGTCCTATGTAAAATCACTTGAAAATAACGTTGAGAGCATTAGAAATTCCAAAATCCACTCACAAACTCCATAAATGATTTTAGCAAGATTAAAAGATGGCGGTCAAATGAGCGGGTAGTAATGAACGAGTCCTTTCCAATTTAAGCTTTCTATGCTGAGAAAAATGATTCATCATGGAGAAAACTGCTGGTAAATGGGACTGTTACTGTTAGATAGAACCTACTCATATGACCGCCCTACTTTAATTTTGTTGAGTTTGTGAGTGGATTTTGGAATTTTCTGATGCTCTCAACGCAACCAAAATAGATTAAACAGTTCTGTAAAAAAGCATTCAACGCTTTTCACTCTCACGGTTCTAAGAGTTTTTACAGAATGAGTCTCTTGCATATTTTTGCTATAGCGTTATGGATTGTTGATTCTTGAGTGTAACATTGCGTTAAAATCACATTGAAAGCATCAAATAGTCTCGAAATCCACTCATAACCCCGCAAAATGCGTTTTAAAGAAAGCCTAAGAGGGCGGTCGAAAGGGCGAATCAACCCTGCATGCATGCACCACGAGCAGCAAAGATGGCCGACGTCGTCATTAGAAAAAGTAGGGAGGTACTTGCCCGGTGTTTTCTTTTCAGAATTCCGGCAAATCGACACAGAACGCAATTCATTCACTACAGTAATCACATACAATAACGATCAAATATTTATCGGATAAAAACACGCAGAATGACACAACATGCAAGTACTATGTGGAAGTAAGATGTTTGTTTACATTCCAACCAACATTATAAATTGCCGTCATCGGCCATCTCTTGGTGCTCGTGGTGAATGCAAGCAGGGCTGATTCACCCTTTCGACCACCATCTTAGGCTTTCCTTAAAAAGGCTTTTGTGGGTTTATGAGTGGATTTTGAGACTATTAAATGCTGTCAATGTAAATTTCATGCGATTTAACAGCGGAAGCAACCCCCCCCCCATATTGCTGTAGCAAAAGTATGCAACAGACCCATTTAAATCTGACCAAAATGGCCTCCATTTTTATACGACCACCTACCGTGTCGCTGTGGGTCCAAAATTTGAGTAACTCGAGCTAGTTAAAATATAGATCCGGAAACTGAGCCATTTGGGAAGGAAAAGAATGTGAAGAGGTGGTTTAACAACCCTCAGTAGAGCATCCAACCCCATTCTTTGACGTATCCTCCACCGATATCCAGACATTTTTGATACCGAGGTATCAGATTCCTAAAGCCCTTGATGAAGAAGTCTTTACTGCTTTGACTTTCAATCCTAGAGTTTACTGCCATTTTGACTTCATCGTCATGAGTCAAAATTTTTGCCTCTAAGAGTGGTCTTTGAGACGCGAAAAAATATGGTATTCAATGGACGCAAGGTCCAGAGAGTATATGGGGGGACGAGGGTTGAGGGAAAATACTCCATTTAATAGAGGTTAACAAGCAAAAGTTTTGCCAACGACGATGAAGTCAAAATGGCAGTCAACTCTTGGATTGAAAGTAAAAGTAAGGACTTCTTCACCAAGGGCTATAGGAATCTGATACCGCGGTATCAAAAATGTCTGGATATGGAGGAGGATACGTCAAAAAATGGGGTTAGATGCTCCATCAAGAGTTGCATGAAAATGAACGCCATTTTGATAATTCTGGTCAGATTTAAATTCTGTAAAAACGCTTAGAACCGTGAGAGTAGGGAGCGTTGCATGCTTTTTACAGAATTGTTTAATCTAATTTGGTTGTCGAGGTATTAAATAGGGAAACTTACTTTTGAAACAACCCTCGCACGAAGGAAACTACTCTACATATCGCTGTGATTAGCAAAAGTTTGCAACAGACACACATTGAAAAAAATGGCGATAAATATACAACAAACGGTAGCTCTGAAATCCACACAGATGTCGTGTTAAATATTGTTTTATATACATTTTTTTTTTTTTTTTTTTTTTTTTTTTTTTGCCGAATCTGGCATTGATGATTTGTTTGGTGAAAATGATTTCAGACAAGTGCGAAGGGACAAAATCAAATTCGACGTCGCTCTCATGGAAACGTTTTTCATATCGTCCTCTTGCGCGATGATCAGACATCTGGGCGGATACGATGTTCCAACGATTGTCATCTCAACGATCCCTCATGCGGTTTGCGGTGGCGAGGATAACTCGGGAAGTATCGATCACCCATCTTACCTTCCGTTCTGGCTGAGTTCCTACACCGATAGAATGAACATCTGGCAAAAAATTGACAACTGGCTTTCAAAATTTTTCATCGATGGAACGCTAAAAAATATGCTTGAGAGCGCTGCAAGGAATTATTTCCGTGAAGCTTATAGTCCGGAGTATGAGACTTTAGTCGACGGTTGTTGGTCTAATATGAGCCTTTCGATCATTACCTCTAACTTTTTGTACAACTATCCACGACTTCTGGCTCCAAATGTTGTTGAAACCGGACCCATGCATATAAAAAAAGAACTGGAGAAATTACCACAGGTATACTAACCGCTAATTGCAGAAACTAGAGAATTTCGCATACAATTATATATGTATTTTACTGTAGGAACAGAAATACTCTTTTAAAACCAATATCACAAAATATTCCTATCAGAATGGAAACTTCGGTTCATTTTGAGGCATTATTTTCTGGTCCGGCAAAGTTCAAAACCATTCTAATTCAAAGCAATGCAAAAGACAGAAACAGAAAAACAGAGGCATGCCCGCCATCTTGGAACGTCACCAAATCCTTTAACAAATCCTGTAACAATCTATATGGTAATCTAGACCACTGAAAATAGAAATGAAAATTATTGAAATTTTTAAAAGAGCCCATTTGGCTTCAAAACAGTTTTTTTGTTCCTCCTCTGAAATTCAGTTTCGGGAACACTTTGATGGTTTCTGCAACTAACGATTTAAATATATTATCCACTCAGTTTTTGTTTTCCAGACGCAACCCCCTTCAAAGTTTCCCCCATGAGCAACAAATATGGAGTGGGGAGTGGAAGTTTTGCATCAGCTTTCAACTGTATTCCTTAATCTGATGCAATACAGAGTGTTCAAAAAGTCCAACCCCCCCCCCCCCCATCTAACTTTTGAACGGCTGCAGATAAAAAAACGAAACTCGGGGGATGTTTGTAAATTAATGGGAACTACTTTTTGGGGTATTTCCGGGGTGCGTCCCTAAGGGGGGGGGGGGGTCACTCTCTAACTCAAAATTTTCAAATGGCAAACCCTATCTTATGATACCTCGTTTTAAAGGGCATACAATTTTAAGAATTTTGGCGCAAACTGGAGGTCGATATCGTTTTTCGTCATCGATATATTGATAGTCAAAGTTCGATTTCAACCCATTCTCAAAAAATCAGAACTCCCATTTGAAATGTCGGAATTTAAAAAACTAGGAGTCAAAAATACTCTAAAACGCAAGTACTTTCCAGAAAAAAATACGGGTCTGACATTAATCTAGTCTTAAAGCCCCCAAAATTATTTAAAAAAAATGACCCCTCAGGGGGGCTATCTCAAAAATTCCGAGGCACGACCCCCATAGAAAAATACATCGCTTGAGAGAACACACAAAACTGAGCATTTTCGCGCAAACCGCAGTTCGATATCGTTTTTGGTTCTCGATATATCAGAATTTGCCAATGGGTAAAAATCAACTTTGTCATTTGATGTATCAAAAACCAAAAACGATATCGACCTGCGGTTTGCGCCAAAATGCTCAGTTTTGTGTGTTCTTTCAAGCGATGTATCACTCGATAGGGGTCGTGCCTCGGAATTTTTGAGATAGCCCCCCCTCAGGGGCGTCATTTCGGGTTCGGCTTGGGGGGGGGCAAAAATGTGATGACTTTTTTTTTTTTTTTCTCATCAATATTATTTTTGACACTCTACAGCCCTGCATATTTACGGCCCTAAATTCCAACAAAACTCGTTAATGACCACCAAATTTTAGTTCAAAACTTTTTTCTTCTTAAAAAAAAAAAAAAAAAATCATCACTTTTTCACATTTGGCCGACCCTTGGGGGGGCAGTTGCCCCCCCCTGCCCCCCCGCAAATAACGCTACTGCCCCCCTGAGGGGTCATGTTTTTAAATAATTTTGGGGAGCTTTAAGACTAAATTAATGTCAAACCCGTATTTTTTTGTGGAAAGTTCTTGCTTTTTAAAGTATTTTTGACTCCTAGTTTTCTAAATTCCGACATTTCAAATGGGAGTTCTGTTTTTTTGAAAATGGGTCGAAATCAAACTTTGACTATCGATATATCGATGCAGAAAAACGACATCGACCTCCAGTTTGCGCCAAAAGTCTTAAAATTGTACGCCCTTTAAAACGAGGTATCATAAGATAGGGGTTGCCATTTGAAAATTTTGAGTTAGAGAGTGACACCCCCCCCCCCAGGGGCGCCCCTTGGAAATTTTGGATTCGCCATAAAGTAGTTTCCATTAATTTACAAACATCCCCGGAGTTTCGTTTTTTTACCTGCAGCCGTTCAAAAGTTAGATAGGGGGGATTGAACTTTTTGGACACTCTGTATAATGGTTGCATTATGGGCGAGTACGGCATATTAGAGCTGAAGCATTTTGAGTATCGGGTTCTGAAAAGTAGCAATGCCTGCTTCTGAATGCATCAAACCACATCGGTGAGTGGTTGGTAAGGCAATAGTGTTTCGTATAAACAGCTCACCGATTCGCTTTGATGAATTTCGGAAGTTGGCAACGCTACTTGTCAGAACCCGATACTTAGAATCAATTAATTGCGTCGCAAGGTGTTTTTTCGGGGGGGGGGGGGCGGCAAGTGCCTGGTGTCACCCCCTTCCCCATTAAAAAGTTAACTCAGATCGACGATTTCCACTGACCCCCCTCACCATACCATCTACCTCTACCCCACCCTCTTCCCCCCTCCTCCTCCCCTTTTCCATCCTCGCTCACCAAAAGATGCAGATTTAAACATCCAAATTCAGTGACATTAGGTAAAGTTAAACGCAAATTTATTGCCCTTTATCCTCGATAGTTTTGAACACTCATTATTAATTTGATAAAATACTGGTAATATTTGCTGACTTAACAGAAAAGTAATGAAGCAGTGGTACAGCCAGAAATTATTTTGAGGGAAGGGAAGGTTCGAGTTGACGCACCTACTGTTCACACACCCCATTCACCAGGGGGTCTGAAGGGTATGGAATACCCCATAGGTTAGGGGGGGGTACGGGGGTTCACCCCCGGAAAATTTTGAAAATTTGACCCCTTGAAAACCCAGTTAAATATGGGGTTTCCTGATTTTATTTGAGAGAACTGAAAAAAAATAATTATGGGGTGGAGATTTGGGGGGGGGGGGTTCTTTCTCCATCTTGATGATAATTATTCTTTAACTTTCATTTTCTAACTATTTAGAATGGTTATTCTTGACCGGTCCAGTTGGGTGTCACACTGTCACCCCCAGGCTCCCGACCATGTATGCCCTTACCTAAAGTCCGGTAACCCGGAACCCGTTACAAACTGTCCTTTCTTCCTTCCACCCACCCCCCTTTCCTTCAACTACCTTTTTTTCCCTTCCTTTCGTTTTCCTCTTCTTTTTCCTTCTCGTATTTATTTTTTCTCTTCTTTCTTCTTTTTCCTTTTTCTTTTTCTTTCTCTTTTTTTTTTTCTTTCATTCCGTCCGGTGTCACCCCAAGGATGGTGGCACCCGGGGCCTTGCCCCCCCCCCCCCCCCCCCCTAGCGACGCCACTGCTTATAATTCTTCTCTTCTGTGACCCAATGATGCCGGAAAAACCCTCAATATCACCAAAATCAATCAACACTTGTTGTCTGTCCCTTAAAAATATTTCTAGCTACTCTCATGAGTTCATTTATATTGAAGTTTTCATTCCATTTTCATAGGTATACCTTTAGATGCACCAAGTTTGTGTTATTTTTATGCATTCATAGAGTATAGAAGATTGGTTGGACGGTGCAGAGTTAGGAGTCGTTCTTTTCAGTCTCGGGAGCAATATGCAGAGTGCATCTCTACCCGAGTCTGTACGATCAAACTTCCTGAAATATTTTGCACAACTCCCCGCTGGATATAGGGTTGTGTGGAAATGGGAGGCCGGTGGTAAAGTGCCCGGACAGTCGGATAATATTTTAGCGATAAAGTGGTCACCGCAACAAAGTATCCTAGGTTCGTATTTTATGCATGATCGTATCGGTGAATAGATAAAGGTATCTTTGTAATTTATAATGCAAATAGGTTAAGTGGAAGGAAATGGCCAAAAGTTGCCCACAATGCATTTGTATGATCTCCCAAAACTCTTATTTAAGCCCGATTTTTAAGATCATTTACTCGACATTTTTCTAATTGAATTTCCTGTTTTGATATACATATCATCGGAAAAGGCATAAGAAATTGATTAATTTTGCGTAAAGAGACATAAAAGAATCAGTGCTTAGATAAGATGGTAAATTCCGTTTGAGGTTTAATATCAAATTAGGTTTTAAAGGTCAAAAATCACTTTATTTTATGACCAATTTTCAAAAAAGTCGTATCTTCCGTTTAAAAAGCCGTAAATTTAAAAATACTGAGAGCTCAAAATACTTTGCCAAACGAGGACCTAATTGAAATAAGAAAATATTTCCCTCAACATCAAATCACTCAAAGGTAAATGCTAACTGGGTCCGTCAGTTTATCGATATGTTACAAAATAGAGGTTGACAAATAGTTGAAAACTTCGAATTGGGAGGGGGGGGGTCTGGGTACTCTCACTCTAAGGGTGGGCTTGTACAATGTACGGCCTCCACTAAGTCAGTATCTCAAAATGAACAAAAGTCTGGTGCGAACCGCACATTTTAAAACAATTAATAAGTACCCTGGTAAAAATGTTCCATGACCAATTTTACATAGAAATAGATTTCCATGGAAATTGCTCAAATATCCATGAAAACTAAGTATTACCCCAAGGAAACCATGCACATTTCCATGGAAATCGGTGTGTTTTCCATGGAAATTAATGTAATTTCCATGAAAAAATACTTGGTTTCCATGGAAATCGATTTCCATGTAAAATTGGTCATGGGACATTTTTACTAGGGATATAGAGCGGCGGCTGCGGCGGCGCGGCCGGCGTACTGGTTACTTTCAACCTAACGAGCTATAACTTTAGAGTGGCAGCGGATCGGTCCACCTTGTGCCACACAGGGCAGAAGGAATCCCGGAAAAAAGCGGCATTTGGACGGCAGATTCCTAGGTTTGAGGTGAAATTTTGTAGGTCGTTTCTGACGATGTCCGAGTTTGTTTACGAAACGATCGGAAACGACCTACAAAATTTAACCTTAAAATAGATTTTTACGGCAAGATGGCGGCGCCCTAGGCAGGCCCCCCACATCTTTTCTCGGGCCCCGGGGCTGATTCCGTTGCCGGGCCCCTTGTTGCCGACAACCCCTAAGGGGGGTCTGGGGGGCGGCCCCCCAGGAGAAGGGGGGTCCGGGGGCCTCCCCCGGAAAATTTTGAAAATTTGCACCCTCAAAACTGCAATTTTACACGGTTTCAATGCATTTCACGAGCATTTTACGGACGAAAAAAGCATGTGAAAACGGTACTTTAATCTTTCAATATCCGATATTTCTGTCTTCAAGCTAGAGAAAGTAGTTTCGAGTTTTCAATCAAAGTTTTAAAAATCTCGAGAAAATTGCGATAAATTGTTTTTTTATTTTTTGAAAAATCACGAATTCACGATTGATAAGTTGAAAGCATTCATCAATGGTTTACTTTTTTTAAATAATTGCATTGAGGAAAGCAGAAAGAGGCAGTCTAGACACATAATAAATAAAACGAAACAAAAAAAAGGTAAAACATGAAGAAAGACGAAAGTAGAAAGTAGAAACTCATTTATTACCAGATTTTTTTTCTTGCTTTTAAGCTGGAAAATACCCGAATGACATTTGAAAAGTCCAACGTGGATGCAAGGCGATGTTCTATACTCAGCAAAGCTAATGAATTGAGACGATCCTGGCCTGTGCTTGCTCTTTGCCATGTCTTGAGAGTATTGCTTAGTTTACTGAAAGCCCGCTCTCCAGACGACACAGTGACAGGAAAAGTTAAAAATAGTCGAATGGCGGTGATAACATTTATAAAAATTTGCTCCAGTTTTTTTTCATAAATTTTATTAAGCAATTCAATCGGGCTGATTTCAGTTTTGGAGCCGAAAACTGAAGCGGAAACATGTTTCAGATGAACAATCTCTTCGCAGAAATTTTTAGATATATCTTTCTTATATTGCGTCACAAGGCTATCTGCTTTTAATTTAAGCTCCTCATCGTCCAAGGTCATATATTTCAAAATAGGGATAAACAGATTGGCAATGAAGTTAACCTCTTCATACCGACTTTTGAGATCCTGTAAAATAAAATCTAACACACTAAAGACAACATCAGTCCGGAACATATTCAATGAGTCGTCTTGGTCACGATTCCGCTTATCAACGAAAGTTGTAGCTATGCCTAACTGTTCGGCGATCAGGCGTGATTCGTTCAAAATTACGTCCCAAGAATCACGAAGTCGTTGAATGTCGTTGTTCAAATCGTTTATTAATTTGACTTCAACGTCCAAAGAAATTCCTGGAGATTGGATGATAATATTCTTCTCATCGATGCAAGCCAAAGTTTTTTGCCAAAAAGCAGTCATAATTAATGCCTCAAAAGATGAAAAGTAAGTTTTAAGGCCCAAGGCTGTGCTATAAGATTTCGGTGGGAGATCTGTGTGCAAAAGCCGATCAATTGCTTTAAGCACACCTGGATAGTGCCTAGCTAAAGGCAGAACTGCCTCTTTCCGCTCCGACCATCTAGTTTCGGGCATTGATTTCAGTGACATAGGAATCTCCTCTAGTAAAATTTCCCATCTCGCAGGGCTGCCAGAAAACAGAACATATAAGCTTTCCAAATTTCCGAAGAACTTTTTAGCTTCGGGACTTACTTTTGCAGCATTCACCCCGACGCGGTTTAACGAGTGCGCTCCACAAGGAGAAAATAACGCTAGTTTATTCTTCTCAAGAATTCTCGTTTTCACACCTTTGACTTTTCCGACCATGTTCGAACCTCCGTCGTAGCCCTGAGCACGACAGTCTTCTAAAGGAATTTTATTATTTTCTAAGGCAGATAAAATTTCATCCGTAATATCCTTACCGGTTTTTTCATTGAAGTCTAAAAACTTAAGGAACCGTTCAAATACATCAAATTTCTCAGTTATCACATCTTTAGCAACGTATCTTACTATCAATACGTTTTGCTCTTTCTTTTCAATGTCAGGCGTAGCGTCAGCAATTATACCGTAATATATAGCTTCATTCCTCTCATCAAGTATGGCTCTCAAAACTTTATCTCCACAAAGAGATATAAATTCATTTTGACTTTTCCATGATAAATAGTGCGCTTGACCTTGCATGGTTTTCCCCTCCAGTTGTTTCGCCTTAACTTTGGCCAGATGTTCGCGTGTAACTTCATCGTACTTCCCTAAAAGCTCCAAAACTCCGAGAAAATTGCCATTGTGAACATCCCCAATTTTTGTATTATCACCCTGAAACGGCAATCCTCTTGAGGCCAAAAAAAGTGTCACATCCAAAATTCTCTGTAAAATTGCTTTCCATTTATCAATTTCACACTGTTCCTGCTTTCGTAATTCCGAATCTAACCCTGCGCCATCAATAGACTGCATCAAAGATTTCCACTGGGTATAACAGTTTCTGTGCTCAGAAGAACTTTCATGCGCCGGTAAGCGATCATACAGTTTTTTCCAACGAGTTTCCTTGCAGCAGAATCCCTCTCTTTTGGCAAAATTACTTCGTACATTGGATGCTTGATAGTTTTCTTCAAACAAAAGGCACGGAAGACAGTGAAGTGTCTGTTTTAAGACGCTCCAGATAAGCCAATCTCGAGGGTACCGCTCCCTTCCATTGACTGATTTTGAGTAAAGGAAAGATTTTGCAAAAGAATGACCACTAGCGTCACTTGGGAACTGTTTTGATTGCCGAGAAAAGTCATCAAACGAAGCAGAACAACTTACAATTTTTATCCGTACTGCATCTGTGATTGTTTTTGGCCATTTTTGAGGATCCCTTAAGTCACTGACACTAGGCAAACTTTCATTACATGTCGGAACTTGCAAATTTTCCCGTAAACTTTCACTTTCCTGTATATCACACTCGCGAACGTCACGAAACTCACTCAAATCATCCGATTCACGGCGCGCTGAATTACTATCTTTAGTTGCGCTGGACTCGTCATCCAGTTTATTTTCTGAATTTTTCGCACTAGAAACAGAGGCACTTGAGCTTGAGCCAGGATCAGTAGGAACACTAGGAACCGGACATTGCGTCACATCAGAATCGGAGTTCTTAAAAAATTTTGTGATCGCTTGGCGACCTTTGGTCTCAGCAACTTGTTTTTCACTTTTTAACTTCCGTTTCAGAGCCCCGGATTTGTGCTGATAAGATGACATTTTCTTATATTTTGAAACAAAAAAAAAACAAACAAAACCAAACCCGTGTCACTACAATGCGGCAATATCGATGCTGATTCTCAATTTCCCGGATGAAAATATGAAGCTGGAATCGACATTCGACGGCGACAGCTTGAGCGACACTGAGTAGAGAGTAATTTTCATAGCCAATCGTAGAAGAAAGAGAGAGAGAATATGCCAGACAAAAGGGACATGAAATACTTACTAAGTTTTGCTGATAGTGCAAAAATTTGAGATCGTGACTCGTGAGAGTGAGGGTGGACGGAGAAAATAGAGATAAGAGTTGAGTTTTGCAGAGGGCCCGGCTTGGCTCGCCGCGCTAGCGCCTTTCCTGCGTAGTCAGCATTCCAGCAAGGAAGCAATAGGATCGCTGGTCAAACTTTCGCAGCAGAATCTATCATTTTGGTATAATTAGGTATTCATTTTTCAAGAACAGATTATGACTTTATGAGAAGAAATTACCCGTGTTTTTTTCTGGCCGCCGGGGCCCCGGGGCTGGAGCCCCGGCTGCCCCCCCCCCCCCATGTGGGGGCCCTGGGCCCCTAGGTGACAACAGTGAACCATCGGAACGTTCCTTGATTTGCCACTCTAAAGTTATAGCTAGTTGTTTCGACCCTCGTGATTGAATGAGTGTATTAGCACAGATTTTACAATAATTTCACAAGTCAGGTCATATCTTCAGAGTCTCTTGCCGGTTTCTGCCACCAGAGCGCTACCGTTCAAATAATGTCAAATTACAGGCCAAAAGTAATTTAACGAAAATGAAAAGTCAGTTACGAGATCAGTGGTGGCTCGTGCTTTTTGGCAACCATATCTTTTTGCCATTTGAACCTTAATTGGCAAAAAAAAAAAAAAAAAAAAAAAAAAAAAAACGATTCCTCGGGAATTCAATACATCCCCCGAAGATCAATTATTTCAAGCAGTAGCGGCTCGTGCAATCTGGCAACAGTGCTATTTTGCCATTTAAATCTGTGCTAAAAGATCGATTCTAGGTGAGGCACAGCGCCTCACCAAAGAATCGATTATTTTACATAGGTTTAAATGGAGGGAGTCCATTGCTGCCACATTGCACGAGCCGCCACTGACTTCAAGTAGATTTAAATGGAAAGAATCCGTTTTTGCTTTATTGCACGATCCGTTAGTGTACTAGATAATCATCTGAAGAATGTCTGCAAAATATCTCTTCAACATTTTCCAAAATGAGGCTCAGAGTACCAAAAAATGGAATATAGCATTTCAACTCTGAAATCGATGATCTGCGATATATCATTTTAAATGCGATATTTTCAATTGCGATTTAAAATGGTATATCGCAGATTATCGATTCTAGAATTGGAATGCGATATTCCATTGTTTGGTGGTTTCAGCCTTATTTTGGAAGTTATTGACGAGATATTTTGTAGGGACATTTTTCAGATGATTATTGTCTATATAGTTACTGACATCCTGTTTACATAAATATAAATTTGGCCAGTAACAGACAGTTTTAGTAGAGCGATTGTATCGATTGCCATCTGAGGACCTCTGATTCCTAACAAACTGATTCAATTAATGAATTTTCCCCATTGAACGGAAATTTAGGCTATCAAATCAAACAATGGGTCTGTTGCATGCTTTTGTTACAATAAAATAGAACCTTGATTCTTATGTAAAATTCGGCGAAAATAACGATGCGCGTATTAAAAACGTTCAAAATCCACTCATTAACTCAGGAAATCACTTCAATTTCAAACAGCCCGCGCTACACTAGACACTATTTGCACCGGTATACTACTACATAGACGGAACCACCGAGCATAAGTAAACAACATCGTAACTACAAAATGATGGACTTTCTTTTTTAATAAGTGAAATATAAGCTGCATTTGCTGTCTGGTCTTTTCGGTTTATCAAAGATTACAAAATAATATAAGAAATGTACGAATCTAAACGAAACATTCCAATGTTTGTAAGTTCTGTTCATGTTTACATAAACAAGATGGTTCCATCTATGTAGTTATAAGTCGGTGATATAGTGTCTAGTGTAGCGCGGGTTGTTTGAAATGGAAGGTATTTTCTGAGTTAATGAGTGGATTTTGAAAGTTTTTACTGTGCGCATCGTTATTTTCGCCGAATTTCACGTTAGAAACCATGTGTCATATTGATGTAGCAAAAGTAAGCAATAGACCCATTAATGTCACCCTTTTTGTGATTATGAATTTTATGTTCCCGAAAATGCTTAGTTCTGCCTGGTTCCATGACTAAAACAGACGAAATCAACAAGATATTTTAGATTAAACGATGCAATTGTGGGTTGGAATCTCCCAAATGTTATTGTTGTGGTTGTGGAATGGGCGGGGGAATCTGACAGGGCTTCGGGGGATTCCAACCTCTAAATGCATCGTTTGATCAGTGATATCTTGTTGATTTCGACAGTCTTAGTCGTAGAGCCATGAAAACTTAAGTATTTACGAGGCCATATAGAATTCATTATCACAAAAAGGTCGCATTAATTATTCGATTTAATAGTCTTTCTATTCAAAAATGCGCTTTTGGGGAAAATACGAGTACATTGAGCCAGAGTGTGTTCGGAACCAAAGGTTCTCGGACAGCAATCGATCCGATATATCGCTCAACTAAAACAATCTATTAGTAATTTGGCATCAATCAAACGGTAGCGCTCTGGTGGCAAAAATCAGCATGACATGTTGAAGATTCACCTAAAACGAGTCGATAGTAACGCTGACTAACTCGCAAGATTTTGGACCTATTTCGTCACGTAGCTCATCCAAAACTCAAAGTGTTCATAACGCAAGGTGGCCTTCAAAGTTTTCAAGAGGCAGTACACTACGGAGTGCCAACGGTAGGAATACCGTGGTTCGGAGATCAAGAAATGAACGTAGCAAAGATGATCGATGCTGGAATCGGGACCAGGATACTGCCTAAGGAATTACAGTCATACGAAAAAATCAAATCAGCCATTGATGCGGTCCTTTACGATGACGGGTAAATTTATTTATTTATTTATTTATTTATTTATTTATTTATTTATTTACAGGGTGTTGAAAAACTGTTCCCGAATATTTCAGGGGCGGATTCTATAGGTCTAAATTATAATAGTGGTCGCTATTTCCAAAAAAAACCGTAAATTTTTTAAAACTTTGGGGGACTGTAGCTCAAAAGATTGGCTTTTTCGGACCTATGTTTATAGGAAATAAAAGTCTTATTTTGATCTGTAGCATCCGCCTCTGAAATATTCGAGAACAGTTTTTCAACACCCTTTATTTATCTATATCTATATCTATTTATTTATTTATCTTTTTATTTATCTCATACAACTTAGCCTTGTAAAAATCTTGGTACAAGTCTAATTGAAAAATAAGTCCTTAATACATACTACAAAAAATACAAAACAAAGGTTAAAAGAATCATAGAGAGAAAAGTACCTAAATTTAAAGATAAAGTAATATGCATTGAAAGCTTATGGGTTCCTATTCCAGTTTGATGTTTCTAAATATTCGGTCATATGGTAAAATTCATTATCTCTGAAGAACTGTTTGAGATTTTTCACGAAGGCTCTGTTTCTTGAGTTTAACAAATTCTTCCAGACCTTCAGGGAGTTCGTTAAATAATTTAATGTCTGTTTCATACATTACAGCCATACACTAGACTGAACTATGTACTGCTTCGGCTAGTCTGTGAAACCATTGGTGTTATGAAAAATGAAGACTTCTGGGAAAGAACAATGAATGTCACAATAATCTACTTTTGTTTTTGAGCCAAAGGAAGTGGAGAAAATGAAATTTAAATGTTATTCTTCCTCATAAGAATCAATGTATTTCCATCCTCCAAAATTGATTGTCTTGCGCTTCTGTAGATCTTTATCCATCAAATTTTTACTTTTGTATCCCGTTAGATGACCATAAAAACTATATACTATTCATTTTTGTGACATTTGTGGTTTTCCCCCTGGACTCTCAAAATGTCTTAAAACATAATTAAACGTACAAAAAACGGCAAGGTCGTCAGTGCAGAGGAAGGTCAAAGCTCTCTTTTCTTTCCATTTTTACGGATTTTGACGACTTTATTTTGATTTTTCAGCTACATGAAAAATATGAAACGTCTCTCAGCCATTTCTCAAGATTTTACTTCACAGGCCGTCGATAAAGCTGTTTTTTGGGTGGAGCATGTTGCTAGGTTCGGCGGAGCGTCTCATTTGAGGCCATCTACAGCTGTTGCAACTTACTTTGAATTCTTTTGTTACGACATAATTTCTGTGATATTAATTTTAAGTCTGATTTTGTTATATCTTGTAAAACTAGCCTATAAATTTTTGTTAGACAGCGTATTTTTGTCACCGAAAATAAAAAGAAAAATTTCTTAGATTTGAAAATCAGTTCAAAAATAGTTAATTGGAGTCCAGTGTACAGGGTGTTTCAGGTTTAACGTCGGAAAATTTCATAGCCAATTTTTCATGTCAAAAGAAGACTTTTTTCCTCATAATCGCATGGGTCTTAAAATACTTCCCTCTGAGCTTCTATTTTTGATAACCCTAAGATTTTTTACGAACTTTAGAAAATCATAGCTCATAGGGAAGCATCTTAAGACCCATGTATACAGGAGGAAAAAGTATTATTTTGGTTTCAGGTCAGGCATAGTCTAGGCTAATAATGTCTACTATTTTTTCAGTCTACTTAAAAATATAGCTCTATAATATTATTTCGTCCGCAAAAATTAACAATCGGCATTGTTAAACAACCGATTATTACTGTTGAGTTGTTTAGTCCCGTGGACTCGAGTTTGCCTTAAATTCGTTTGTATTGTTACACGATACCAAATACCTTCTTGATAAGCAACTGTTAGAGTACTTTGTTTTACACCGTCAATTTTTCATAACATTGCTAAGTCGACGCAAACAAGGCATAGCACGGGGCTTGAAAACTGTCGAAAAAACAAAACTGCCAAAATCAACAAGATATTAAAGATTAAACGACACATTTGGAGGTTGGAATGATCCGAATGTTATTGTTGTTGTCGTGGAACGGGCGCGAATCTGACAAGAATTCGGATGATGCCAACTTCTGAATGCATCAGTCTATCTGAAATATCTTATTGATATCGGCAGTTTTAGTCGTGGACCAGGCATTTTTGAGGACGAAGAATTCATAATCGCAGAAAGGTCGCATTTATTGATTGATTTCAAATCCTAAATTTTCGTTCAAAAATGCGTTTTATGGGAAAAATACATTGAGTCAGAGTTTGTTTGGAATCAGAGGTACTCAGACGGTAATCGATACGCTATATAGCTTTACTAAAACAGTCTATTAGACCATTTATCTGTGGATCTAATAAAATTGACCTTTTGTCATCAGACGGAATTTATTAGACCTCGTGACTGTGGACCAATTTTTAGTTGACCAACTGACCTCTAACGCTTATTTTGACTAAAGAAATCGGCTCTGTTTTTAGACTTTGAGGAACACTCTGTACTGCTAGCATTAAATCGATAGAAAACAGTGAAACGCACAGTTTCATGTTGAGGCATGAGATGAACCTGAAATAACATCTCTGAGTTGCTCGGAGGCGAGAATGCAAGAGATTGACCCTCTTGTCAACCGTTTGTAGTTCGGTCATCTCCTCGCCATGGCTGTAAATTATCGGAACATGTATCGAGGACGCCGAGCGATTCATCCCATACATTTCTTCTCCCTCGTCCGATCAAAATAAGGGACGGAAAGGCGGGGATGATAAGAGCCTTTATGAAACTCCCGCTTGATGCCCAGAGGAGGCGCTCATCGTCCTTGACGACCCTTACCTGTAATATGTCTATGTCTACAGCGTGTTCCATAAATCTCATCCACAACACACACTAGCAAGAACATATATGTACATATAACTGATTATGATATGCTGTAACACTGGAAAAAAAAAGTTCATATAAATACGAGTTAAGAAAGTTTTAAGCAGGAGTCTTGTTAAGGTAACCGGCATTCTTGTTAAATCAGGACGTCCGGAGACTGGAGTCAGAATTCAAATTTCTGAATGTCATAATTGCAAAGTCAGAATTCTCAAAAGCAGCTTTTAAATTGAATTTTAATTGCAATCTTTGGTGTAAGGTTACAAGATAAGATGCAACAAACCCGTTCATGTTTGCCTTCATTTGGGATAAGATTTTTTACAAGGAATCGCTCCTTTATATAATCACCAGTGAATTAAAAAATTCCAAGTATAAGATCCGCGAAACGGCAGCACTTCATTAAACGTCATACACTCGTTGATGAATTAGATCTCCACATCAGAGGGCAATTTTCTGCTGATGGTTTAGATTATTTTTCGTAATTCCCTTTTGAAGTTTACTTCTTACTACTTTTTAGTAGAAGGTACTGTTTTGTTCGTGAGGCTCGTTGAGTTTGTTTTTTTGTTTTTTTGTTTTTGTTTTTTATTTTTTATTTTTCACTGTCCATGATCGGTCGAGCGTGATTCCATGCGAAAAGTGTAGCTATTTATATTCATGGCTTCGCATAGGGCTTTTAAGGCTTACTAGCGTATGTAATTTTGAATCGTGAACTCTTCTATTCGGCAAAATTACAATCCCTCGCCGCTAATCACGGGAGCTCGAAAATTGGTCTTCCGGTTCCGGGAGATCGAGCCGCCTCTCTCTGCTCCTGCGGTTCATTCGTCCCCACTGCAGCGTGGGTGGTCCGATCCCAGCAACCAAGTCGGGGAAATAGGGCAAGCGAGACTGAACCGAGACCCAAACTTTTATAAAAGTTGGCAATTAGAAAAGTGTACTTATTCGACATCGGAGACGAAATAAAATAAACGAATACCAGCTATACTCATTGAAACTGCGTAGCTGAAACATATAGGGTGGCCCTAAATTATAAAGAAACAAATTTAGTCAATTACTTAGTGATGACGTGACGTAATCGCATGCGATGTATCGATATTTGTGATCTAACAGACCACCCTCCGCTTAGCCATAGTCTGTATGTGCGTCTTTGGTCACGACGAGATATCACAACGATATATTGCATCGTGACGTCTCATTAATTGAGTCTATTATTGCAACTTTTGAACGAATAAGACAAAAAGCAACTACTTTTGTCATTAATCATTAATTTGAGGGGCAGATCAGTCAGGGGCAGTCCTGTAGATTTGATGTGAATAATATGAATATTCAAAAGCGTTCTCAAAACCAACAATGAATCAGAAATGGAAATGGGCTGATAGTTTCGAATTTTTGAGTGCTTTCGTAAGATAAAATCATGCTCTTTGTAATCTTTATGTTAACCAATGGAACACCATCGATGGATCCACATAAAAAAAAAAAAAAAAAAAAAAAAAAAAAAAAAAAAAAAAGATCGACGTTCTGAGTTCTTTTAAGGTAATCATACTACTTAACTGGACTGTATGTAATCTTCTGTTCAACCGATGGAGCCATTGATTTTATCGATTTTATTCTTATGAAGGAAGTATAGGTTGCCAAATGACCCTTCCCCTCCAATTGAAGTAACTCAGCAAGAAATTTTTTTTTTAATCTTTTCAAATGTTTATTTCATCCATCATATTAGGAGCTAAAAACAGCCGTATATGTATAGCTGAGCAAAACCGCAGAATCCAACCGTGGGCAATTTTTAACCCTCTGCGCCTGCCTTGCTTCAATAATATCAGCATCGGTCTAATTTTCGTCACCCATACGCTACATTTCAACTAAACGTGCCAATAAAAAGCTTTTCATGCCTCGATAAACGTGCTCAAGACGAGAGCGCGACGGTTTGGTGGCTGTGGAAATGTCAAAAGCTTGATTCGATTCGATCTGCTTCAAGTGGCGCGGAAAATGGAATTAGGCTTCAAACTCTCCTCGCGCTTTATCCACTCGCGTTTGCTGACTGCGTGTGCAAGGCTGCATCATCATCGAGGGATGAGCAAAAGCAAAGAGCACCGCGTCGTGTCACGTCGGTCCAAATTAACGACCTCAGCTCCCCTTGATGTAAAATGGCGTTAAATATGCAACACGGTAAACATGTGAGAAGCGCGTGGAGTTTATGTTTATGTATCAAAGTGGCGGGTGCCAATGATTCGCAGCTGCGCATCTTATATTATCATATGATATGATCAACGAACTATAGCGATATCGAGAGGATTTGTGGGACGTTACATTGAAATTTCAAGAAGGTAGCCATGATGAAAATCTCGTATGGACATTTGACACGGGATCAGTTTTTTTTCATCAGCATATTTTTTAACCTTAAAATAAATGTTGTAATTAATCCAGTGGAAATTGGTTTTAAACGAAAGTGGAAGTGTTTGAGAGTGGCTTGACACAAGAATCGATAGACTTGTCTCTTTTGGACGGTTTCGCACGATAAAGAAACTGACACATAACCGAAGCAAGCCAACATTTCTCACCTAGATATAATTGCATTGGAATTCTTTGTCCAGATTGCCACTATTTATACACTTGCACTTTTGTTTTAAACCAGTTTCTACTACATTAACTACAACTTTTGATTTAAGGTTAAAAAATATGATGCAAACAAACCAGATTCAGATCGCTGATCATGCTGTCACACTTTGAGATATGACAACATGTATCAGCCTCTCTATATATTGCTATACTTCATTGTATATGATCATTCGTCTTCGACGAATGACTGTTTTGGGGATCCTAAATATCATGAATAAAGCAACAATCAATACATTTTTATAGAAAGGCAGTCTAATGGGTAACCTGCGTAACCACCACAGGGAATTTTTAAGTTAGGTTTAAGCGTGTAATTTTTCCATTTATTACCATGTATTTTGATGCAACAAATAGAGGCTGGAGCCTGGAACATGTTCCAATTCGATGTGCCCCGCACCAAAGTACATGGGAATAAATGGAAAAATGACACGCTTAAACCTAACCTAAAAATCATCCATGGTAGTTGGGCAGGGACGCAGGTTACCCATTAGACTGCCACTCTAGACAAATGTATAGCTTGTTGGTATAAAGGCCATTCACTTTTCCATACCCAAACAAGTTTAATTTAATGAATAATTTTTTTAAACTTGGCGGAGTATACTTGCCGTTCTTGAAATACAATAGTTTTACTGATATGAATAATAGAAAGTCACCTTGAACTTGCTGCCCTGAAAAAAAAATTGCTGAATTCAAATATTTGCATTGTTGAAAGTATGCGGATAAAACTTAAAAACTGTTAATTTTATCCACTCTTTTAACTATGTAAATACCTAAATTCATTTTCCCCAGTGTTTAGCGCAAATTGCGATTCCCACACTGAATAAGAAGAATTCTGATTTTTCCATTATTGATATCTTCATACTTTTTCAAAGCTTAAAGTTTTATTAAGGAATTCTGCTATAGGCGAAATGCTAACGTTTACGGTTGCCAATAGGACGAGGTTAACATGATGACAATTCCTGAAACTTCGCTTACGGACTGACCTGTTGACTCATCGTACAAAATATAAAAGCGTAATGGGTAGCTTTTTAACGTCCTCGTGAAAGCAGCTTGTTTATTATTTGTGTCGTTTTTTTAATCCCTAAAATCGTTTTAAAAACAGTTCTATTGGAATTTATTACTAATTGAAGAACAATGAATCATCCTCTCTGGCCGAAGCTGTCATTTCTTGGTGGAAGCATAAATCGTTTACTGTATTTAGAAAACATTTGCATCTGCTTGGGCACGAATCAGGAGAGAAGATACATCAATTCCTTCGTTCAGTAATTGTAATTAAAGAAACACCTTTTCCAATCAAAATAAACTATAACGTAAATTATTTATCTTTAAAACTGTTGTAAAATCGGATGTGAATAAAATGAACAAACTTCTCTACTACTAAAATCAATTCGTGACTTTACTCATACTTGATCGCCAGACTCCGACCGTGAACTACATAGAAAGAGGCGATTTGTCGAAGAAAAAGCGTCTCCTCGGCGCGCCTTGTTTTTACGGTGGGCTTGAAGATAACTATTCGTGCTCATTGGTGCTCGTTTTGCCTAATCCAATAATTGAAGGCGCGCTCTGAAGGACAATACCAATGTAGCGGTGCGCTCTCGCTCTATGTTTGCCGTTATTTCATTTCTCGCATCTTGCCGTTCAGATTCTGTTCTTTTATTTCTTGTAGCTTGTAACATATTGGTCGAATCGAAGCCACACGTTTGCTTAAAGAGGTAGTTAATTACTATACACTTAGCCAACCATTTTTAGTGCGTATTTAAGCTCATCTAAATACAGTTAAATCTATACTCAGTAGTCATAGTACTTAATTTGTGTTCTGTACCGCGCGTCTGCAAAAAAATAAAAAAAATAAAAAATAAAAAAACTCTTTGGTCACTTCAAATCATTCGTGTTGAGTCATTGAGAGTAGATCACTCTGTTTACGAGAAATTCCGCCACATGCTTCATCTCAATTCTTCTTAAAATGCATAGTCTAGTAAGATCCACGTAAGTATGCAGTTCAATCATGCTCTCATGTAATGATAAAAACCAAAATAATTGAAAATTTGCTCTGCAGCATAAAGCCAACGTCGCGTGTCAATGTCGAGTGGTGGCAAAGTTGTTAAAAAAAAAAAAAAAAATAAGTTGTGCCGTTCCGCGTCAAAGACATTCATTTTCATCCAAAAACATTTATCATAGACCCACAATTGTAATTACCGCAACTGAAAAATTAAGCTCTTGCAAGGTTTTCCTGGGAGATGAATGAAGTATCAATTTCTTATGTAAAATATTGATATAACGCTGTGGCCATTAAGAATGTTAGTTCAGATGGACTATCCGTGTTTACGTTTGCACAACGTACGTTTCACACACGTTCCAAACAAAAGGACATACCCTCCGAATTAGAACGGTAAGATTGATCCATTGGAATTCCAAAAATCGAATTTGGCTTTTACATATTTTTCGCGAGATCGTGTCACAGGCGAGAAAAAAACTCCTACTCTATTCAGCTGATGTCGTCATTTTCATCAGACCTCGTGGAAATGACGCCAGCCAGTTCATTGAATTAATTCTACGCAACTTGAAATTTTATCATTGCGGTATCTCCGTGTTCCTCACAACAAAATCTGTAAAAATTAGCCTTCAATTCATTGTGTAAAAACCAAATGCAATGAGTCTGTTGCAAACTTTTGCTTTAACGTTATGAAGATTCGATTTCTACATGTAAACTTGTGTGAAAATAACATTCAACGTATTAGAAAGTCCCTAAATCCGCTCTCAAACTCAAATACGTTTAAAAAAAAATTAAAGATAGTGGTAGAATGAGTGAGTCTTAAAGGGAGAAGTCTATCACTTTATTGCTATAACTTTCTATGCTGAGAAAAGTGAATGAATTCCTAGAGAGCTGCAGTTAGATGGATCTCCCCCATTGTGATCCACTCATTCGAATGCCATCTTTTGTTAATTTTGTTGAACGCATTTTTTGCGTTTGTGAGTATAGATTTTTAGACTTTTCGATACTTCCAATGTAATTTCACGCTATTTTTCTCAGGAATCGACACCCTATTCACTAACTCTCTATAGCAAAAGTGTGTCGTAGACCCATTATCAATTATTGTTCGCCTGTAAGGAGGTCACGTTATTCTTATTGGGGTCGTGAAATGAACGTAGTGTTTACACACAAAGGTGATCCAGCTGAACTTCGAGGAAAGTTTTCACTGAAATAAATGATTATTCAGTTTCGTTTTATGGTCTCGATCGTTATTTTAGTAGTATATTAGATCTTGGAATCGGTGGATAAAAATCAAATAACACACAAATTGACGAAAACGAACTGTTTGGTGTATGATAAGTGTCCGCGGACGCCACTTTCTTGCTGAGGGGTTTTGGACTTGGCCTGGTGGCTATCGCGCCATACTTTATGATCAAAATTACAATGTAGTACATTTGAGGGCCTTTCTGGAAAGAGAGTTCGTGAAACAAAGGGTGTGATCTTTCTCAAAAATCAGCTCTGTAATTGAGTAGAGACTTTTGTCTGAAGAGAGTACATTTTGTTTTATTGGCGCTTCATCCAGGAACGGCTTCATATGCAAAAACCTTGCAAGAGCTAAATAAGCAGATAATTGCATGCAATAGCTCAATTGGATTGGTCCGTAAGCATACTATTCTATCGATACAAAGCCTTTGTCATCAACGATACGGTGACTTGTGAGCAGTGGCGGATCCAGAAATTTTTCCTGGGGAGGGGGGGTATGCCCCCCCTCACCTCCTCAAATTTTGAAATTTGAAGCGTTGGTGGAAGCAATTTCGGGCTATTTTCTATATAAAAAAGGCAAAGTTTGAGGCTTCTGGGGGGGGGGCAGGTGCCCAAGTGCCCCCCCCCCCCCGTGGATCCGCCACTGCTTGTGATCAATACCACTCCAGACGCAGCACCATTTCTACGGCAACGCTGCTCTGTACCGGTGCGACGACGATGGCGGGCGGGCGCGCCGTTTTTTGTCTCCTCAAAATATATTAATCCAGCAACGTAACGTATAAATATGTATGCGCATAAATTAAACTGGGAGGAGGCGGTGGAGGTGAAAGACACCCTCCTCCGTTCCTCCCTCCCTTCTATGGAGCGGAGGGAGAGCGTTTCAACTAATATTTTATTTCGCTCAAACGACACTGACACCTTGCGCGGCAGCCAGTCCTAAGTCTCGCACTCGCAGGATCCCATGGTTGCCGTACTAAAGAAAGAAAAAACCATCTCACTCTTCTCATTCATATGGATTCATCCAGAGACGAAGATATAGACTCGGAGCGAAGCTTACGACAGGTGACCTTTATTCCTGCTCAATTTTTGTTGGGAGTAGGGCCAGATTATAACCATTAGGCTGACTATTGGCTATAGCCTAGAACGCAAGATTTTTAAGGGAGCAAAACTTTGACGGGCCATCTTAATTGATGCGAACAAAAACCCACAGTCAAAAAAAAGGAGAAGAAGAAAAAAAAGTATCATCACAATCTTTAAAGCCCCCCCCCCCCTCCCCGAACAACAATTGAACCCACGGATTACCTATGGGCACAAGTAAACATTTAGCTTAGAGCGCTTGGTAGGGTTAATCCGACTCTGACTGTTGAGACCCATCACCAAAGACTAAACACGGAAAAAAAGACTGGTAGAATTTACCATCTGCATAGCTGATTTTGGAGTCTCCTATCAAGTATGGTCAATTTCACCAGCATATCGTAAATTTTACAATCATATGGTAAATGCACCTTGTGGTTAAATGTACCAACAGGTTATCTCAATTTACCACAAGGTACGTTGCATTTACCATATGATGGTAAAATTTACCATACTTGACCCCAAAATCAGCTATACAGATGGTGAATTCTACCAGTCTTTTTTTTCCGTGTACAGAAAAAGACTGAGTACTGCTAAATGCCTCCTCACTCTTATGCGACCAATAAATTGGATTCTCATGATTCTACATTAAAAAAGCTTCCAATTGAGCTTTTCGATCATCGGTGCTCAAAATACCAAATTTGCAAGTATTTGCAAATTTACCGAAATTCGACGTCTAAATTTTCAAAATTGTTTGTACTTATCTTAAGACAAGAAATGAATCTGCGCCATGATTGATGATGATCTCCGACAACATTGATAGTCGTTAAAGGTTTGCGGGCCTCCAATGGAGAATGTTGCGCACCAATCACCAGATGTTCACTCGAAGTTTAAATTGCAGATCCAATTTGTAATGAGGCCTTAACTCAAAACACGGAGGAAAAGTGAATTCGCGGTTTTTGCACGGGTTTATGGACAGAACTTTCCCGCTCGAGGATATGAACCAATTTAACATTATAGCTTTAACGGAACCTCGCTGCCTCGCGCTTCAAGCCTATTACTATTAATTGTTTTTGCGTTAAACAATGTTGTTTAATACAGTATGTAAAACATTAATACCGAAAATTGGTGTAAATGTAAGCCTTTGGTTCTCTGAAAATCGGAGTTAACGTCGGTCATTGTTGTTTACTTTGGTATACATAACCTCTCAACTGCAGTACTCACAATCATAAATATCTAGCTGACAAATTGACCAAAACTTTTGTTTAGGCTCGTCAATTTTAACTTTAACAGAAGCTGCATATCGCGTATCTATGTAATTTTGAAAACTAAAAGTCTGTATTTTGGAACAGGTTCATGCCACCACGGCTTTATGAGCCGCAATGCTAAATTGGTCCATAACCCCTCATTTAATCATCTTGCCAAACACGATATGCCGGCTTCAATTCATGGTGCTAGCACCCAGTCTTCTTTCATACTGTCTTAGGTCTAGACGCATCTAAATATCAGCCAAAAATCACCTATTGAGTAATGGACATGGATTGGATGACTGATGCACACTCATGGCTTTCTTCGTGGTTTAAGTTGACTTTCTTTTAACAGAATAACGGCTTTTTAATTGAACGGAATAATGCTATATTTTTTGCTTCAAAATAATGTACCTTTATTTTTGAAATTTTGGCTCACACAAGCTTTACCTACAGGTGGATTCTGTTCAAAGTAATGATCACCATCAATATAGAAGACCATTGGATGTTGCTTTGTTTAGCCCCCGAACAAAAATGAAGTAACTATGCGTTTGAACAGAAAGCAGCGTTGCTAGATTTCACGTGCCACCTCTAGATCTTTGGCTTCCATTTTGCTGATCTTTAATGGCATTTTACAACCCATCAGCGATTTAACCGGTTGGAGGAAAGATTACTGATTTCAGTATTTTATAAGGCATTGTTATACTTCTTAACCAATATTTGTAATCTTTGCTTCAACTGGTGAATCGCCGATGGAACGTAGAATGTCATTGAAGATCCGCAAAACGGCAGCCCTGACTAGATCATCACCATTTTAATTAGAGATTCTTTGTTTTCTTATCATCTGGCAACACTGCCAAGTGCCACTGACGAGTATTGGGCCAGAGGACCGTCCCCATTGCTTTTGCTGTTGCCATTTTTATCCCTACCAGTGCTGCTTCTCCTGCTTGCAGCTTTGTACATTAAGGAGAGCGCGTGAGCGACCCCCGCTAACTGTTTAGTGGCGGTGCGATAATAAATGGCTCTGAAATCTAATCCCCCACGCATTTCTCAGTCGACGCTGTCACATAACCTATGTTGTCACGTTTATCTTCTTTTTCCCCACCTATTTAAGGCGGAATAGTTGACATAGCGACAATGTATATAACCATACCACGCACTAGAATGAAAATGAATTTAAATGCCACTGCAGGAGGGAGTGGAGAGAGAGAGGAGGCACGTGTTATTGTGCCCCTTCCCCCCCCCCCCCCCTTGATTTACGTAATAATACGAGAAAATTCTACGGTCAACACATCGTTGGGCTTCAGATAATCTTTTTGGGTGTGTGTGTGTGTGTGTGTGATGTACAACTGTATCAAGCATATTTTATTATTTGGTTCGGGTGGAGATTTAAGGTTTGGAACTTTTAGGGGTCAACAAAACCATTTCTAGCCAATTAGGAGCGTTGTTTACTGGTGTCTCTCACCGTTGAGTACAATTTCCGGGTATCCCGGAACGGATACAAATTTCGAGGTTCGGGAACTATGCGCCGCTGTCATCTATCGATACCAAAAAGGCAGCTCAAGTGAGATAAAAAATACTCAATCTTTGGTTCGAATGAAAATCTTCACCCGAACTTCATAGTAACATTCGCTTATCCAGTTGTGGAAGATTGAAATCTGACAAAGTCGTATTCTGTTCATTTAAACCCGGGCCGCGAAAAATATCCAACTATAGACGGTTTTAGTGCAACGGTTAGCCAACAACCACAACAATGCACTCATCGGTCGCAATCGGTTGTGATAAAACTCGCGTAGCGTTCCAAGCTATCTCTCTCACTCTCCCGTGACCCCCATGTATCTCTTTCTAGTCTGGAAATTCGTACACAGGGTCTTGTTTTACGATATAGTATTATCAAAATCGCATTGAAATGCCTCGAGGAATTCATTTCTGCCATAAAATTTTACAAAATAAGTCTCTAAATACGATTTTTGAAATGAGAGTGAGATGGTAGCACATGGGGGTCACGTGAGAGCGAGAGAGACAAACTGGCTTTTTTTTTTGGAACGCTCATCACCGGCAGTCGCCATTACTAAAACCCTCTGTTGGTCATGCAGTGAACTTGCTTGTGATCCTTGACTCAACCTCTTGTTTAGGTTTAACCCTATCGGTCACAGTGTTCACAAAGTGGACAATTTTTTACAAGGATTCCAAAATAATTTCAAAATAGTTGGCATGCACATGAAAAAGTACGAGAAAAGTTAGCTCGTTTCTCTTGCCCAGGTGTTAACTTACTTTAGTTGGCTTTTAACAATGATGCCTTGAGCAGTATGGATTAGATGTACAAAATGCAACGTTGCAACTGCATCTAATGTGGCTCATTTAATATTATTGACTGAGATATTATTGAGTCAAATCAATCATTGCAGTGGAGTCATTGCTCATTGTTCTTCCCACTCTTCTTTTCATTAAAAAAATAATTACTTCTTGACGCTATACCTAAATATTTTGATTTGGAAACAAACAAAGACAACCTCGGTGGATCTATAACAAAGACGCGTTGCGCTGGAATGCTTTTTTTTTTATCTTTCGGCAAAGTCAGAAATGTTCTTTTGAATTAAAGACTTTTTCCTTTCCTCCCCTCTCCGATAGTGCGCTCAAACCACTCCGACCACAATTTTTGAGGTTATTCGTCGACAGCGCTTTTCAACACATCGCAGCGGCCGCAGTACAGGCAAAATGCTCCACTCAACAAAGAGAATCGGAGTCGGCAGTCATTGTATGCAGAAGTCTCCACCGAAGGAAAGAATGACTTCCTGCGAAGAATCGAACCGGAATATAATCTGACCAGAGGCAAAAAACTCTGAATCTGAAGAGTTAAGGAAATAACAGGGATAAATAATAATGCATGAAGTATTCCAATTTAAGTTTGTGTAATATTAATGGTTCCCTGCACTTCCACAGCTCTCACAATCAGTTCGTTGGAAATAAGTGTAAACTTGATTTAAAGAAGCATGCTTTTTAGAAACAGAGAATCCTAAATAGACTTTTTCAGTGTTATGTCTGTGTCACAACGTAGTAATGTTTTGCTTTTGACTTGTCTGGTTTCGAAAAAATAAAAAAAAAAAAAAAAAAAAAACCTCAAAATCAAAGCTCTCTTCCTGCAACATGCTGCAAACCGAGTTGTAGCTGTGACAGAGGCGTTTTAACACTTACACAATTTGCAAACCAAAGCACTTAGGGTTGAGAACCGGAATGGACTTTTGAACCAGTTCTAGCATCACACGGCAATTTCCGTTCGATTCTGGTTTGGGTTCGCAAGCTGGAGTAAATTCTGATTTTTGGTTTGGTTCAGACTTTAGACCGGTTTAATTTGGTTTCACTTTCGTTCATGAATTTGAATCGAACTTGAACGGAAATATTTAATAACGAATAAAAGTTACGGAAGAAAGAAAAGTTAAATTTTTATCAAATTGCAAAGTCATTCAGCTATAATATGAAAGTCTTATGAGTCTTATTATTATTAAACGCATTGCTTTAACTGATTCGATCGTAAGATTAAGATATTTTCTAGAGATTTAGAGTGTAATGAGGAGCGGAGTAGAGATGAAATGAAAATAATTTGAAAGAATTTAAGCGTTTTACAAAGACCCGTGTGGATGGTGCAGAAAAAGCTAAGCAGGCAAGATTGAATAAACGGCATTTGCGTGAGAGTGATTTTTTACAGGATCAATTACAGCTTAACAACGCGATTTTTGGATGTGCGTGCAACGTATAGTCGTAAACCCTTCACGGAAAAAAATCAGTGGTAAAATTAACCATAGCATAGTTGATTTTGGCACCTCCTACAAAGTATGGTAAATTTCACCTGATGTTTGGTATGATGAAGCACACTACCAGTTTAATATAACGCGCAGATGGATGCGTTGACCAAAAGTGTACCTCATCATGCCAAACATCAGGTGAAATTTACCATACTTTGTAGGAGGTGCCAAAATCAACTATGCTATGGTTAATTTTACCACTGATTTTTTTCCGTGTTTGTACCCTTGTAATTTTTTGTAATTCTCTAGATACGGTTTTTCAACCATTGTGTTGATTCTAATTTTTTACCAACCGACAATCTTATATAAATTTCGATCCGTGTTTTCATATCCTTGCGGTGTTTATTCGGGGCAAGGGGAGAAGGGCACGACTCAATCGGAGTTGAGTGGCAATTTCTTGGCGTCAGAACAACCATAATTATGAGTAGGTACACTGCTTTCTCACAGCATATCAGTATGCTTGGCAGTGTTGAGCGAGTTGTGTTATTTAGAGAAGCATGTTTTCTTATATCAACTGAAATAATAAGCTTTGAACTATAAACGTGTGATTCTGTTGGAACAACGATACACTTGCTTTGTTTCAACTCTTTCGAGTTCCATTCTGTATGCTTTGCAGAGTTGTGTAATTTACATACATTGCTCTTTTAGAAGTTTTTTTGAACATTTAGTTAGCTTTAAAATGTGTTTGAACTGACGTATTTTTTTTTAATCAATCAGTTTTTTTCTTGGATCAGCGCCAAGGATAAGTACTTTACTTAACTTGAAAATGTTTATCGAAAAATGTGTTTATCAAATGAGTTCAATTAGGAATAGTTGGAAGAGTTGAATCAAATAAACATGTTTCTTAAAAGTAAAATACTCGAAGTGACAAGCTAATAGATATACTGAAATTTAAAATATGTTTCCTCTCTTTGTAATTAAATTCATTATTGCATTGTGGTACCTTTCAAGCACATCAATTCCCCATTTCTGAACATTTAAAAGTTGAAACATCATTCCTAAGTCTCTGAAACGCAACAAATACTGCAAGGAATGGTTTGGATCATTATTGTTTCTTTCATTTTAGAATAAAATTAATCAAAAAATCAAGTTTTGAACTGGGAAAAATCATGCAGTAAAGGGTTAAATTGTTTTTAGAACTGGAAAAATAAAATATATCCTACCTTGATTTGCAATTTCGAACTTCTTCGAAAGGCAGGTTCGGCACGCAAATTTAGACAAATTAAAGTTCTACGTGGAATATATTATATAGTTTAAAACAGTTTGAAGAATTTAATAAGTCGCTCTTCTCTTAGCATCCAAAGAAGATGAATGAAAAGGATAAATTAAGAGTGCCGCGACTTCATAGGAGTTTTGAGTGAAAACTATTTTAGCTTGAGATACGAGCTACAGACGCTACAGTTACAGGTTGCACTTACGAAAGCCGAAACTTTTCAGACACTTCTATCTTTTCTTCCGAGTCTAATTCCATCCATGCGAAGTATGAAGACATGAACGAAAAGGAAATACGCCGAGGCTGAAACGATTCCGTAGAGGTATACGTAAACATCGGAGCTGCTCATCAAGTTTAGCCAGATAAATATGAATCAGTCACTCACACCGATTAAAATCTTGCCCTTTCCTCTTGTTACATTGTATTATTACCGGAGACATTTTTTTCAAAGAACAATCACTCTTGTTCTCAGTTATCAGTAAGTGAAGGAAAATATTTGGCAACCAGAAGCCCACGCATCGCTGAATCACAAAGCAGGTAAGTACTGATGTCACTTCAATTTGAATCTATGCCTGACAAAAGTACGAATTTATAGCAAGAAATTGCAAAAAAATCCGATTTTATTTAACAAAAACAAGGAATACTATATTTCTGTTTCAAATTAAGTATAGTTTACATCTCACTTATAGCAAGAATCTCATACAGGCGTAACATCCGTTACGGTGTCTCCAAAAGTAATCAGGATATTGCTGTGACAAATTAGTATGACTTTGATACTTTTTTCCTTTCCATCTGCTGTATACTTTTGGTGCTAATTAGCTTAGTAGCAAAGGGAGTTGATATTAACAATTTCAAATATTGAAACTGAACGTTCTCTCACAAAATTAGAATTAAAAGGCTTAAACATGAGACTAACGGGGCATATGAATTTAGATGTCTTAAAGTGTTTTAATGCAAATTTATGAAGCTGACAGTAGTTACATGGCAGGCCAGAATAAAATGATCGATTATTGTACATTTAATGACCTTTTTCAATTCAATTTTTAGGAGGTATTTTTTCCATATCTGAAGGCCTGGTAATTTTCGCTAGTCTCTAATAGCCACCGAAAATATTCTTTTGTACTATACTTTGCTAATTTTTCTCTGATAGAACTGTGCAATGTGCATCATGCTGGAAGAAACGCCTTTGCAACAAGCAAAAGTCATTTATTTGGTAGCCTGAGACATTTTTATGACAATGGTGGATCAAAGAAATTGTCCTTCTCTTCTCTCTCTTTCTCTCTCTGGCCATTTGAATGCATGTGTTAGAAAAGAATAGAGGAAAAGGGGCGAAAATCGTATGACTGCCCCTAATCTGTCCTTTTTTAGAGCTCACGTTCTAAAGAGAGGAGGACTCTATTGAAAAGAGATAGGAGGACGGATTCCTGGATCCGCCTTTGTTTTATGACACATTGTGTGCCCCGCGGCTTCCTCTTCTATTACGAATCATGTGTAGATTGCGAGTGAGAATGCCAGGCGTCAGCCTTGCTCCTCCAATATTTTATTCTGTCCTAGCTGGACTGACAATGAGTTTCAAGAACTCCGTCAGATCCTCCTAGAACACCTAAATGAGCAAGTCTAGTGACAAATATCGGTCACTCATCCCGCGCAACTCTGTGATTTCCCTAGTCGAACGCATAGACTACTTACACGACGAGTAAGGCCGCTAGCAAACTCTCTTTTCGAAACAGCTTGTATAGTATACTAATTGAAACTAATACCTTATCATTTTCATTATTTTCGTATGAACTATTGTTATTCAAGTTTCTCTCATTGAAAATCCATTCTTGGGATAAACAAGGGCAATTTTTATGACATTTTTTGGCGTCATTGGAAAGTCCTATTGCCGTGGAATTACCCTCACCACCACCAGCCGAGAAAAGTGCACACAGTGTTGTAAGTACGTGTGCAGCAGAACCGCGAGGGCGCGCGACCACGCCAAATTCTGCCGCGCGCGAGCTCCGGGAGTTGTTATTCGCTGAGGTCGGGAATTTTCAAGCAAGAAGAGTGCAAACCGAGCCGCGCCGAGGCCGAGCAGAGCCGAAACCGAGCGGGATGAAACGAGCGAGTGGAAAACAGGGTGAAGGCAGGGGCAGGAGCAGGATGCTGTAGGGAGGACGAGTCGGGGTTTGTTAAATGCACGCAGCAGCCGATCCGATCTGAACTCAAACTCTTGGTACTCCTCAGTCGGATTCTGGTGCGCGCGCCGGTAGCTTGTCCCTTGTCCCCTTTGAACGCTGCTCTTGGGTAGTGATCTTTCCCGGGTGTTCTTTGGTTCTTGAAAATACGAGTCGTTTAGAAAACACAAAATTATCTTCAAATGAGTTTCTCTTATCGCTTATTCTTGATGTGACCGAAGGCCACGGCATATCTAAATAGTTGAATATTCGCCCTCTCGCTTTGTCCCGTCAACTCGTCATCTCGTCATCCCCGCTCAAAGGGTGGTGGTTACTTCGTTAAGGTAATCACCGCTTTACCAAACCGCGGCTCGCCTTGCATCGCAAAATTTATTCAGGCAATTAAATTTTATGATCTGTAAGCGGCAGCGATCCGATACTTAAGTGATTTCCCACCCTTTTCTTTCGCTCTACTTTTCTTTTTTTTCCCATCCTGAATACTCCGTTCAGTTCGCGTTTACTCTTCAACCCGATCCGTTTCGACTTTTTAATGACCAACGACTGTGCAAGATTGTGCGTTGATAGTTTTAACTATATTCATGTGCTCATCGAGTGAATGAATTTTTAAGTCATATCTCAGTCATCCAAATTGTTTGAGTTTGTGTTGTCTTACATTGTATCGTTAATATTTGTCTGTGTTTTTCTATTCGAAAAAAAAGAAAGTAAGAAAGAAGGAAAGAAATAAAAATATATTTACAAATTTAAATAAAGTCAAAGCTTGGAGACAAAGATCGTTCGATAGACAGAATTACTCATCACGTCCAATCGTCAACATTTTCTGTTTATAGGACGTCTTTCTTTTCTGATACACCCACTCTTCCATTAGTGTGAATAATTGTCAAATCTAGCGGTCGTTCTCAGTTCGGATCCGTTTTTATTCAAACAATATTTCAACTCGATTTATTTTCGTTTGTACCGTTCGTTTTTCTTGATTGTGGTTGTGCTCCAATAGTTTCCTATGAATTCTTTTCCTAAACACGAAAATTATTGTGAAGTTTCTGAAAAGTAGTATTACATCTAAATCCTGTTGTAATCGTCTCTCGGATCATCTTTGGATACTCGTGAATCTTTCCTGCCATCGTAGATAATTTCCTTTACTCAAACTGAAGGTATGTAATCATACCATTGTTTCTGATTGTGATAGATTATTTGTGTAATTTCATGGATTGTGTACCAAAACGGCTTCTCAAGAGCCTGACAGATAATTTTTCGTCATCAATTAAGAAGTATTTATACACTTTTAGAATGTCTATGTTACCTAGTTTATCTTTATTTCTACTTTGATTTTAAAAATATTACGGTTCACTGAAACAAATCGTTTACTTTTTGGTTGTTTGCTTAGGTGAAATAAAATTTCAAGTAATCGTTTCTGTTGAACTAAGTCTTTAAACTCAATTAATCCCAGAATTTTTTTCAAATTAAATAACAAAGACCTGTAGTTTAATAAGGCTTTTGTCGTGGAAAGTAAGAGTAAATTATAATTTTTTACGATCAGCAATGTTGTCTGGATCTGAATCAGGCCCGATTTAGAAAAAAGAGTTGCGGTCGTGAGGGATTTGTGTAATCAGGCAATAATATTGAGCAAAGCAGCAAAGAGTATGAAAATTTCGAGTTTAGTGGTTTACGGACATTCCCCCTGGACCCCCCCGGAACCCCCTCCCCCCACCCCACCCCGCGGACCCCTCGGTCATTTCCCTCGTCAATCACTCCCCCCAGGACATTTCCCCTCGAGGACATTTCCCCCCGGACACTTCCCCCGAGATTATTTATAGCTAATCAAATAATGCTTTAACTTTTCCCTCCCACTTTTTACAGGTTTGAGACTGGCCGTAAGAGAATTCAGTGGAACCTAAGAAAATTTGGCTGGAATTCGTTTGACGGGCGTGTTTAAGAAATTACATTATTTGTTTTTTTGTTTGTTTTTTCTTCTTAAGATTTTTTCACTGTTAATGTATTATCAGCATTCTTGAAAACGGGGTATAATCTACTAAACTAAAAATATCTTTCGAAGATCGACAGTCTGAAAGAGAGAACCAAATATTGTATTTGTTGGAGGAATCAATATCGATACAACCTATAAAAACTATGGGGATTGGAGAAGAAGAATTGCCAACATATAGGACAAAGAACAAATAGGATGAATGCAACTCAAAGAATAAAAACGTATTATATCCTGGAATCACTTTCATTAAAACTTGTCGAAGGCAACATCATAATTGAAATTAAGAAGCTTAAGTGGCCTTCAAAAGATAAATTAGGCAACTATTCCTACAGCTTCTTTCCAAAATTGCAACACTTCGGATTGAAGGCTGAATTATGTCTAGAATTGAAAATATTCGAGATTTGAAGGGACTTGGACCAGTTGGGGTCTCCCCCAGAATTCTAAAGGGGGGGTCCGAGGGTCACCTCCATCATTTTAAAGGGGGTCTGGGGGTATCCCCTACAAAAGATGGTGTGAGATTGTGTTCGTATAAGGTATATGCCCTCCAGTTTATTTTTTTTAAAGTTTTTTTTTTATAAAATGAAAAATAATTTTACTAGGGGGGGGAACTGTCGGGGGGGGGGGTAGCCGGGGGTTATAGTCGCGGGAGATGCCCTCGGGGGTGATTTCCTAGGAAGGGAGGTGTCCGGGGGAAGTGTTCAGGGGGAAATTGCGTGGGGAAAATGTCTGGGTCTAGTTTACAGAGTAGCATTGCGTCTACCTTATAATTAGACTGTTCTTAGGAAATCTTTCGTATTTTGACCATTTTATTGTTAACTTTCAATCATGGCAAACTCATGATGGCGAACGCATCTTGCTTGTTTAAATGACTGTAAAGTGTCGAGATTAATATACCCCTAGGTATCTAAGATATTTTCAATATCATATTTTAATAAAGTGTAAAATTGACTTTAAGAACAGTTACTGGTATTTTTATCAAATTCATTCAAACCAGTGTTTTCGTCGGATTTTCCACAGTTTTACTCACGACCGTATCGTCTGAAATATCAGAAAAGCAACGGTTGTACTTTGATACGATTGAGAGGATATTTTGAAATTGGCGTTTTTCCGTTCACACTTATACAATACCAGACATTATTTCACCAGACGCTCAGTGCACGTAAAATACTGAAGTCTGGATAGTTAAAAATGATACATTTTAGATTCTTTTATTTTGATAGAGCAACCATTTATTGATGTTTTGTTTTATTATATAAGATTACTATGGATATTTGAACCAGGACGATAGTTATTAATAGCTGGTTTGCTGCTTTTTGGAAGATTGGTCGTCGGATGTTAGTTTGATTTAGTCTTATTGGAAAAGCTCCTGTTTAATTATTTTGTCGATTGAATGAATTATTGACAATTTTATGAGAGAGAATCTTTTCTTTGATATCTTTTGATCTCATATAATCAAGCCGGGGAAGGATTTCTGACTACTTTAAACTAAGAAAACTGCGGAATGTTATACTCAAAAGACGTCAGTGAACACTCGATTGCTCAAAGCCATTTAAATTGAAAATCTTTGTAATTTGAAACTGAGGCTGATCTCCGTGGAACAAGCTCCACAATTCGGAGAAATTCAATTTAGTTGTCTGCCCGCGTAATTTCGGAGTTTCTGAGCTGATTAATAAACTCTTCAATTCAAAGTGACGAGAACAAACGCTCAGTAGTTCGGATTGATGACACCAGACACAAAGATCACATTCTTTATTTCTTCTCATAAATAAGTATAGGTACATACATATTAGTAAATAAGTAACCGAAGTACATAACCATTTATAATAATAATAATCTAACCATCGTCCTTCAGCGATAGAAATTAAACGCCTCTGGAAACTGAAAGAAGTTAAAATACTCCCTTACATCATCTCCATCACTGGGATTTCACCTCACTCCTTTGTGGATAATCTAAAACAACTGCATCTGTCAAGGCATTTACACACCCAAAGCCAGAAAGTCGTGATTCTCCACACCTGTAATATAACCAGCTACTTCCTCAACTTACAGTGAACCCACAATGTGTTATCAAATTCAAACCTAACCCTCCTCTCATCGCAGACCTGGTATTAACCCGTCTGCGCAGAGCCCCTTCAAAAACCTATGTTTATTAGAGAACCAATTACTTAAACCTGGAAATAATAATCATAATAATAAATCAAATCTAATAAATACACATTTTTGACCATTCCCACGTATTCCTCTTCTTTAAAACGGCTTGATTTTAAAACCTCCTAAAGTTCGAACTTTCCCTTACCTTTTCTCAACAATTTAAAACCTCTCTCATTTCGAAACCTTTTAATTGAAAAAATAGACATTGTCGGTCCTGGCAATTCCAAACTATCGAATATTCATTGACAGTATCCGTTTTCACGAAGTGACATTGTCCTTAGAAAATCGTTTGTATGTTACCAATCTGGTCATGTATGTTCTTCACGCTCGATAAAGCCTTTTGTTTACTTCTACTATTTGATTCCAATCATAAAAGAAATCGTTCTTTGAGTCGCAAAAATAAATTCAATCCCTTTCTAAGAACAGGCAAGTGGGCGAATTAGGTGCTTACTTTGTTGTTGAAGCAGTCTCAGGATCAAGTGTTATAGTGTTTTCCCATCTCCTAACTTAATCAACTAACTTTCTCGTTGGGTCGAGTGGCAGTAGTTCGAGCGTAGAGCCGCTCACGGACGGAATTATTTCATTTTAGCTACCTAATGAGGATTTTGTTTTTGAGCCGGGGCGAAAAACTTTCCGATCACTCTCAAGGTAGATTTATCTTTGGCACGCTACGGTGAAATAGGATTAGTGGTCGTGGGTGTTTACTCATTATCCTTGCTCGTCGTATCCGTTCTCGAAGTCAGCATTCAGCAATGCAAGGGAAGAAGTGCTCGAACAGTGCTCTTGTTGTATGTACTTACGCTTTCTCTCCTGGACCCAGATCTTATTCGGCAAGGGCAGGAGAAGCGCGAGGAAGATGGAAGAGGATTGCACTTCCTTGAAAAATCTTGCTCTGTTTTCCGGTGAATAGCCACGTGAAAAAACTAACAAATAACTCGCGCTTTTGAGAGCGGAAGTTAAAAGCTGAAAGTTTTTCTCCGAACCCAACCCGTTGTATTCATCGGTGAAGGGAACTCTTGTCTAAAAGTGTTTCGTAACAGATTGTTCCTGATGTTTCTCAAAACCGTAGGTCTCCGACCCTCTTTCCCCTCCTTCTTCCTTTGTCTTTTTTTTTATCAGTAATACTTTCGGATTGTTTGGTAGCAAGTGTTCGGGATGTGAATCGTGAGAGACTGTAATTTTGAGTGTATGATTGAACAACTGAACGTTTCCTGCCCATTTTTAATAGTTTTGGTCTGATCAGACTTCAACTACATTATGATTGGTTGAGGGTTTTTGGAATTATCAAAATTAGATTTTTCAAGGTCAGTTCTGTATGCACTCTTTTCATCCGAATTTTGTTTTAACCAGCCGTTCTTGAAGTAAAATGGGTGTATGTATGTCAAGTTGAGCTAAATAAAACGAAAGCCATGTTTAATTGAGGCCGAAAAATCATACCTCTTTCTCTCCTCCAAGTCAGTTAGACCGGGGCGTGCCGAGGTTTCCGAAGGGGGGACGGGGTGCAAGATTGCAATTTTGCCGTTCTCCGCGAATTTCTATCCCTTGAAATTAAAAATTTGATCTTTTTGTTTTACTTGCACTTATTGATTGTGCCGCCTTAGGTGCAATATTTTGAAATTAGATAACTTTTTTCCTTTTTTTTGTTGCTCGTTCGCCCTGATTTTGCCACCCCTGATGAAGTACCACGCGTGGAAAGGGTATTCACCCCCGGCTCACCCCTGTAGATACGGATTAGCCATTTTCTCATCGGTTCTGTTAGATTCTTGCTTCTTGATTAATATTTTTTCTCAGTAAGTCTTAGTCTTTGCCGCATGATAAGCTTCCAGGATTTAAGAGCGCTCCAACTGCATTTTTCAACCCTAACGGGTTCCTGAACAATGGACATTGACCGCTTTGGAGCCGCATCTCTTTAAATTTATTAGCTAGTTCATCTATCACTTATAGTGTAGATACCTACTCTACAGGGTGTTTCTAAAACTTATGTCATCCTTTCTACCACGTACTTTTGAGGTCAAAATAAGACTTTTTTTTCCCCTATAAACATGTGTCCGAAAATGCCCCCCTTTTGAGCTACAGCCCCCCAAAGTTTTAAAAAATTGTTGGTTTTTTTGGAATATCGACCAGATTTATGAACCGAATGTCATAAAAATTGGTGTCCCGAGGTACTCTTACGTGTAGAATCCATTAACGACCTCGAAAAATTCAGAAATGAGGTCTGACTGTACTTTTCAGGCAATCTTATACCTTCAACGACACAAATTTTATGTTACGGAATGGAATTTGAAAAATAAACAATGAAATCAGATGGAAAAAACTCTTAGAAAGATATTTGGTCCACTTTGTTTTCGTCGATACGACACGTATTAAGCGAGATAATCACTGCACAAAGTGGAAAAGTCAGCGCTTTTACTGTATCGGGCGGCCCGAAGAAGCAGCGGAGTGGCGGGTTGCATACTTCCTGCCTCTCCTCGTGATAAAAGCGCTGACTTTTCCACCTTGTGCAGCGATTATCTCGCTTAATACGCGTCGTATCGACGAAAACAAAGAGGACTAAATATCTTTCTAAGAGTTTTTCCCAGCTGATTTCATTGTTTATTTTTCAAATTTCTATTCCGTAACATAAAATTTGTGTCGTTGAAGGTATAAGATTGCCTGAAAAGTACAGTCAGACCTCCTTTCTGAATTTCTCGAGGTCATTAATGGATTCTACACGTAAAAGTACCTCGGGACACCAATTTTCATGACATTCGGTTCATAAATCTGGTCGATATTCCAAAAAAACCAACAATTTTTTAAAACTTTGGGGGGCTGTAGCTCAAAAGGGGGGCATTTTCGGACACATGTTTATAGGAAAAAAAAGTCTTATTTTGACCTCAAAAGTACGTGGTAGAAAGGATGACATAAGTTTTAGAAACACCCTGTATATCAAAAGTTTCATTACTGGGTCATCCTAAACTAACTAAAAAATTCACAATTTTTTTTAAAACGATAATGATATTTAAGATGCAGTTTGCGAAATTATTCAAAATTTGGAGGGACTTATTCGCAAAGACCGTCTGTTGCAATGTTTTTAAAGATACGGACGAGATATTTTGCAGATACACTATGGAGATAAATTATCTAATACCGGACAGTCACTCCGTAATTTTCTCACAAAGAAATTACTTTAGGCCAGTAATTTGACATTGATCAAACTTAATGCTCTGCTGGTAGATTTGGGACGAAACGCCGATAATTCACCTTAATTCTAACTACATCAAAATTTCGGACTGCCAAAATACAGTTTTTACCAATTTTGACCTGCCGCCATTTTGTTACAGTCACAAATATTTAATTCCCATGAGCATCTCACTGAGTCTACTTAGGGTGTGTCACTTTGAATGGTACATCTTTTCGCAAAGCGTTGCCATTAAAAAGTTTCGAGTTGCTCCCTTCCCTTCCCCGGGACTCTTGCAAGGAGTCTAAATATGTTGAAAATATGCTATGGGAATGAGACTCTCCGAAATATAGAGAATGGAGCAAACTGTATACTGAATTTCTTAATCCGTTCAAAAGTTATGAGCCTTTTTCAGTTACATTAGAGGGTGGTCTTGTATATGAATATTCTCAAGCCTGTGTCATAGTCATCGTAAAGTCATTGGCACTAAATCTTATAGCTGACCGGCGTTAAATTGCTCGTGCAGCTGCCACATGCCTGTCGCTGGCCGCCATTAAATGCTATGAATTAGAAGGTAATATGTAAGGGAGCCAATGAACCATTGAAAGTATATAAACTCAACAACACAAATCTCAACACAGAATTAAATACGTTCACCTAACCCAACAACTCCTGTGAAAACGAAAAATTAAAAGAGAAAAAAAATTATACAATTAAAGCCCCACCAGACAGCGAAACATGGTAAAAAAAATCATGAAACTAAAAGACAAATGTAAAAAAAAAAAAAAAAAAAAAAAAAAAAAAAAAAAACCCATGCATAAAGTAAGAGAAAGTTAGAACTTCGAGAACTTAGAGAAAGAGAGAACCTAACCTTACGTGCATTTTTAGCCCATGTCATGTTTAATTGGCGAACAACAATCCATCTGACCACTGGAAGTGAGTATATTAGAACAAACGCAATAAAGATAAACAGAGGGATGTTTCAAGGTGATTCCTTAAGTGCTTTATGGTTCTGTATGTGCATTAATCCTCTATCAAATGCATTGAACGACATCAAATACGGCGTTCGGAACTCAACGTTCACCATGAATCACCTAATGTATGTTGATGATATAAAGTTGTATGACCAAACAGAACCCAAAAGACATCACTTCTAAGAACAACAGAAGATATAACCAAGGACATTGGTATGGATTCTGGTATTGAAAAATGCAAGATACTGCACATTGAGCGTGGAAAATGGATTGGTAGTGAGGATGACGAAATGTTAAATGGAGAGATCCTTGAAGTTATGCAGCCGATTGACACCTACAAATATCTAGGCTTTCAACAGAACACGAGATTGGATCACGGGAAAATCAAGAGTCAACTGAAGACCAAATTTGTCGATAGAGTTCAGAAAATTGCACGCTCCTCCTTGAACTCGACTAACACCTCCAAGGCCATCAATACTTATGCCATTCCAGTTCTTTCTTATTCTTTTGGTGTTATTAAGTGGACTGAAACTGATATCAATGCCATAAATAGAGAGATCCGTACTATCTTATCCAGTCAGAGGAAATTACATCCGAACTGATCTGTAGCCAGAACCATGATCAGCCGAAGGAAGGGAGGCCGAGGGTTCTCGGATGTGGTTGAATTGCATGAAAGACAAGTCAAAGGTCTAAGAGGATACTTCTATTCAAAAGAGCATCCGCTCCACAAGGCAGTTGTTTAGGCAGACACTGAGTATACACCCCTCAACCTGGCAAATGCTGAAGAAGTTCCAGACATCGATCATGCAGCTCAAAGGAAAGAGATCTGGGCAGGAAAAGCTCTACATGGAAAACATCCATGAATCATGAGAAGTGATGCAATTAGCAAAGAGCTCTCGTACGCCTGGCTTCGAAACGGTGAACTGTTTCCTGAGACAGAAGGGATGGTCATGGCAATCCAAGATCAAGTGATTAGCACTCGTAATTACCAAAAGTATATAATACAGGATGCTAGTGTGAAAGACGATAACTGTCGGAAATGCCACATACAGCAAAAGACCATAGACCACATAACATGTGGATGTCGTATACAGGAAGACATAACAATGCTGCAAAAATTCTCCAACTAGAGCTTATTCGGAAATATGGGTTGGCAAAAGAGAGCGAGAACGTGCAATATTATCAATATACGCCAGAGTCCATGCTTGAAAACGAGCTTGTGAAATTATACTGGGACCGCCCTATCTCAACAGATCGTACCATCATAGCTAATAGACCTGACATCACGCTTGTTCTTAAGGCAACGAAGAAGACGTTCCTTATCGATATCTCGATCCCGAATGATACTAATATCCAAGTAAAATATGAAGAAAAGATGTCAAAGTACAGTCCACTTGCGGTAGAAATAAAAAGAATTTGGAGACAAGAACACGTCAAGATTATTCTGATGGTCATGTCAGTAACTGGAATTACTCCCAAGTCATTCTCCAATGGACTTCGGGATCTGAATGTTCCTCTTCATATACACAATGGAATTCAGAAAGCTGTTCTCCTCAGCACTTGTAGTATAGTCAGACAATTTTTCAATTTATAATAGTACAATTTGATAGGACTTGAATTTCCGTCCTTTCAATTTAAATCCGGTTTTATAACCAAGAAAAAAAAAAGAGAGATAATAATAATAATAATAATAAACATCTAATTTGGAGGAGATCAGAGCCACTTCTTTGGCAGACTCCGACAATCACCGCAACCGATAGACCTGTGAGCGAACAATTATATCGAAATGAAGCCGGAGTGGCGGGCGGCCGGTCGCCGTCGCAATTAGACGCTGTTTATTTTCACTATGTGAAACAATTAAACTCTCGAGATTGGTGGATGGCAGTGTTGCTAGATTGGGGGTGAAAAAGCCGTACGTTTTACATTAAATTAAATGGGGACGATACGGTTTTTTACCCTCAATCTGGCAACACTGGTGGATGGTGGAGAAACCGTGGTCACCATCAACATCGAGGCCTCAGCTCCTTTGTCACTATCGAGAACAACCATTGAAGTTAATCACTCTCCAGTGCGTTCGAGCTGTATTTTGCCCGTCGTGTGCCCCCCCCCCCTCCCCCACAATTGCACCCTTCTTCTCCACCTAAACCCGTAACATCATTACGTTGACCTTTGTACCGCGCAACCCCCGATGAGAGTCGAGTTTCCGCGCTTCCCTCCGCACCTCTCGTCTCTTGTCGTGCTCTTGGTTGATGGTCGAGGTCAACTGAATGACCAGTAGCTCTCATCAGTTACCAATGGAATACATCAAAGGGCGTCTGTCTGTCGCAAAGTACCCCGTTTTTTATTTCTTTGAAATTTGACTTAATTGTCAGTTGAACTGTCCCTTGAAATGTTTTCCTTTTACATATATAATCACAGCCGGCATTTGCCTTCATTAATAATGCCAATTAAAGTTTTTCGAAATTTACTTTGAAAGAAATAAAAACCCAAAAAAAAGTAGCGATAATTCACAGCAACAAAAATTGTCTCAAAAGCAAGCACGGAGAAGCCTATTATTTAAATCGCTGAATCTATATTTCTGGTCCAAAAGGGGGATAGAGTCCCGAATATATTGAATGTATCAGGATATGTTTTAACGATCTATACAGCACATTTTTATGATGAAATTTCTATAAATATAAAAAGTGAATTTTTGTGATTGAATATGATTAACAACCAACCTAACCTACATAAAATATTCAAGGAAACTCAATTGTGTTTTTAGGTGTTTGCGGGGCATCGATGGCATCAATTCGATTTTGAATTCACCTCCGGACTTGAACTCAAAATCGAATTGTTGCCATCGATGCCTGAAAACACCGGGAAAGATCGGAAGACACGATCCAGTTTCTTGCTACGACCCCCAAAGTTTTAAAAAATTGATGGGTTTTTTGGAATATCGACCATAAGTATGAACCAAATGTCATGAAAATTGGTGTCCCTAAGTAATTTAATGAATCCATTCATGACCTCGAGAAATTCAGCATTTTTTTTCTCTCTCTCTTTTCTTCGAAATTTGATGAGAAATTATGTTAAAGTTGCCTCTCGAGTAAAAAGCACAGTGTTTGGAAGGGTCAAGCAAAAATTCCAATAATTGAAAATAGCGCCAGTTTTTTTATCGAATTTTTTGCATTTAAACGACCGACCCTGGAAATTCGATTACATGCCTTCATATCCCACACTCATGATATCATGCTACAATCACTTTGGATGATGCTAAGGCTAAGGTATTGTTAACCGTAGACTTTTTCAAACATAAATCGTCAACAGCATAAATTCGTCTGACCTTTGCTTCTGTTTGATTTCATCTCTTAAAGCTTTTTGTTGAATAAAGGGAACTTTTTTTTGCCGTTGATTGAAAAACAGCATCCATTGATTCGCCTCGAGACGCCGCGAGTGTAAGATGAAGTTGGGAAGAGATAAAGAGAAAATGGAATAATTCGATAAGTAATAGTGACGGGAAAACTCTCCCCTTCTTTTTTCTTCTACGATTTACTTTTTTCTTTCTCTCCCTCGAGACTGCCCGAGTCGCCCGACTTTTTCGACCTTTGCGCTCAACGAATCAAAACCTTTGGATTTTACGGACTCGGGATCCCGAAGTAAAGAAATTCATTTTCACTCCATACTGAAAGTGATGAAAAGAGTTGCCTTAATGCGACTTAATAATCTTCAAACTGATTCGCCAATTGCTCAGAATCGCAGGAATACACCACAGCTATACCGTCATGTGGATATTAAATGCCATTTTTCAATTCACTGATGATTCCGACGGTTGACCAAAAATAACACATTTCAGTTCTGTCAGTGACTGTTATGCAAGAAAATACTCTCATCTGTTATCTTTTCTCGACCGGCAGAGTCGCCATTGACGTTAAAAAGTGTGCGATTTTTTTTTTTTTTTTTTATAATTTGAAATGGTTCCACCGATGGAGGAAGGATTAAGATTATAGATGCGTTTACATATTTCGTGCATCACAGTCATAATCAGACACAGAACTGAACTATGTAATCTTTGAGTCAATCAGATGCATTTAGAAATGTATTGAAGTATCCAAGAGATGCAAACATTTGACAATCGTTGATGTTGTCGGGAATTATCATTTATCCAAGCAAGCGCAGATTCACCCCCCCCCCCCCCTCCATTCTCATCATGGTACACAACATTAAAAAAGTTTTGACGTCAAATGTCCGTTAATCTATGAATATTTGAAAATGATGTATATATTTTGGGCACCGATCAACGAAGGCCCAATTGGACGCTATCTTAAAGAACCAATTTGACTGTTACTCATGGAATAACTTTTCTGTATAGGTAAATAAGGGCTTTACTCCGAGGGTTATCAGTCTCTTCATTGTCATGTATTTGAAGGACTTTAAACAAATCTCAGATTATCCCGGTAGTTTTTCCTCAATCTACCAAATCCAGTTGTTTTGCGTTGGCTAGTTCGACTTCATCTTTTTTGCTTTTCTTTAATTTTAGTTTATTTTACCAACCAAGATTTCTTGAAAGTCTTGGTTCATTGTGTCGTTCCCTCTTCAACTCCTTCGTCACCGCTCAATGTAAATGAATTTACTTTCCACACTTTCAACACTTGGACTATTTTCGAGCAGAGAAGCGAACAAAACGGGGCGTGTTGCGGTGGCAGTGGAGGGGAAACGAGACAGTTTCGGATAGAACAGACTTGATTATAGGAGGAGAGAAAGGGTAGGAAGGAGAGAACTTTAAGGAGTGAGTTGAGGGTTGCATCTTATTCCTTTCGCCTTGAGCAAGAATCCAGACTGGGACTCCCATCTTCCAAACAAACTAAGCATAATCATTCGCATGGTAAATTAGCCGTTTTTCTCGCTTTAGCTTTTACTACAGCGGAACAAAGCTAAGTAGTACTCAGCGCAATTTTGTAGCAATAAGAGACCGATAGGAAACTCCAATAAAAAAAAAAAAAATTAAAACTAAATACTTTTAGATGAATCCTATGTTGTGCAGCGATCTGGACGCTTTCACTCTCTCCATATCCCCCAAGTAATCGTGATTATTAACCGTTTCAGGAACATGTTATAAAAAAGGAGGTAAATCGCTTAAATAGCGAACTGGTCTATTGAGTGTCCTTTTACAAATAATTTCATGTGTATGTCAATGTTTTTGAAAGTATGTCCCCGTTTGTGGGGAGTGGTGACCGATAGGGTTAAAAGCGTGACTGTGAATATATAATCTCACGACAGTAATTTAGTACACAGTAATGTCCAGTAAACCACTGCGCTGTAAGTTCTAACCGTCAATATTGATACATAATTTAGGAACCATCTGAAGGTAAAATGTATCCTTTCATTTTTGTCTCTCATAAATGCACTGAGAGTTGAAACATCGGTGAATTTGAGGGAACCATTAGACCAGAAGGGAGTCCAAGAATGTCATATTTCGCGTGACAAATCCGTGTATGATCCACTCGGTTGATTGTAAATCAAATATTTACTAGATAACTTCCCCTATGAATAAACAAAAAACAAAAAACAAAACAAAACCAAAAAACAAAAATCTGCACAATGCACGCCAAGAACTATTTAAAGCAATGGTACCGATTTCCATGAACAATATGATGCGCTACAAACAGCGTGAAGTTATAAGCTTAACGTTTATATATACTTATTGTTCGATAAAAATTAAAGTTTCCCAGTAACAGGAGTTGCCACGCATGTTGAACAATTTTATAGCGACTCTTGTGTACTCTTAGGTCACCACTGAAGGTTTTTGAAACTTTGGCCATGCTTATTTTGTACTGTTGCTCTGTGCGATGGTGAAGGGCCCTTCAGTTTATTAACGGCTGTTTGAAATGACCCTTGTTCATTCTCCTGCCCCGTTAAGAGTAGGCATTCGTGATAGTCTCTCCTATTCAGAGGCCAAATTTCCACGCAATCGACTTTAAACCAATGAACTTATGTCTCAACAGGTTTCGCATGGCGTGAGTTTTCAAGTTGACTTTCACTCCGCTCTTGAATGATCACTTGTGCTTTGCATGAGTTCCTCGATCCTGTGTGGTTCAAAGGGAAAACGGTTCTTTGAACTTACAAGTTTCAAGTTTGTGGTCACTGGGGAATCATCGATTAGAATACACTTTACGAGAGGATTAATTGATGAACAAGCCTTAAGAAGAAACAGTTTGAGTATGAAGCAGGAAAGCTACGTTTTGATACACAGCATGATCGGGCCACTGACACGCTCCAAACAAGACGGTTTTTAGAAATAAATGCACCTATGTTATCACATTTACCATTTCGAGAAGGTGATTAGTACAGGTTAAAGTTTGTGTATGCTGATTAATTTTAAATCTTCTTTCCATTGATTCTTATGGGACTTTATTTAAGCTACAAACTATATCAAAATAACAAACTTATTGTAAGTAATTAGAAAAACAAAGTTAAATATGAAGAGCCTAGGATGACTAAAATAACATGACTGAGTCCTTCGAATTCTTTAACCACAACGAATCATTTAAATATATGAGCCCTTTCGTCCCGATCGATTGAATTTTATATTTTCAAGTTTAATCGACGTAAACGCATTCTAAATTGAGTTCGGGGTTACTTTTCAAATTGTATAAAGTGACGTTGTATCACAATACCCGTTTTGTTACCTTAGACTGCTGGAAGTCGGTACTCAATTTCCAAAATGGCAGACCCAAAAATACCCGAAGTAAATAATGTTTCAAGATGAAATTGAAGCTTAGTCTCCATCTTGACTCAGTATTTTGTGTTATAAATCTATCAAAAATAAGCTCTGTCAAGACATATATGGTTATACGAACTTAAAACCAGACAACAGATTGATCATTGTATTCATTGGTGATATGATTAAAACATAACTATTCATATTTTAAACTTCAAGAGTACAGACTATAGACTATACACACTATAAAGTGGATATTTAAGTCTACCAGAAAACCCGGTGTGTTCTAATACCGATTGGCATGAATGTGACAGGAAAACGAATAAACAAAATAATGTGTGATCCCCATAGTAATCAAGACTTTGTTTAGATAGGAATCGCAAGTTGCCGTATCTTAGGAAAATACTCTGGAAAGCACCATCGATCTTTGCGGGGTGGCGAACTTTTTATTGTGCTGTAAATGGAGAACGGAGAGCAAAAGAGTCATGGCGTTGTTGGTGTTCTCTGAAAACACGTTTTACGCAGATGATTAATCATTTCTGTCCCTTCTCATTTTCTCTCCCACTCTTTTTATTCTCTACCTCTTTCACTCCCTTTGTATCTCGTATTAATCCATCGAGCCCTTTCTTATACATTCTCCTCTTTCCTCCGTTTCGCTTATAATTTATCGAAATTTGAATGATTCAATTTATCAATTTCGGAAAAATTAAACCACGGCGGGTGTCCTGTGTCATTTTTACAGAGTTTAACGACCAAATAAGGATTCAAATAATAAAACGCTGACCTCGTTGCGCGGCCGCAGTTCACTAGTTTGAAACCAACTTTTTCCCACTCTTATTCATTAATTTTTACCTCATAGAATCACGCACCGCGAATAAGACGAATCTCCCGAAGGAAAACTTTATTGTGAAAGTAAAGACATAGTTGCTCTTTGAGAGGACATTGCAAATGTCAGCGGTGGATTTAGGTTTCCAAGGAAGGGTGCGACCGGTGGGGGTTCCGATTCAGCTGTTCTTTGAAGAAAAATAAGTGTGAACTTCAAGAACATCTGGTCTCTTATTTTTCTTTTACTTTTTTCACTCCATTTTGCCGCTCACTCTATACATGTAGCTGTCATCCGGGACAGGCCATCCTCCCGACACATCCAACTCTGCCGATCATAGGCTTTTTTAGATGCTAAAAAGGAGTCATAGCTCACAGCGTTTTATATCTTTATGGCAAGATCAATTTAGTTTTCTGCCGTTACTGGATCCACAAGAGTCTAACCGACTGACTGTGATCTCATCCATTTTACCTTTCAAAAGACTCTGAAAAAATCCTTTTTTAGACCTTCTTTCAAAAATTATGTAATCAGCAGTTTTCTTCAAGTGATATGTTATTATCAAAAATGTCTTTCCGCATTCATTTACGTTCCACTCCAGCAAAAACATTTTGGACGTGACACTGGTTCCACCAGTTGGCATTTGGGTCCGCAGTCCCTTTAAGCTGTCTTTCGAATGTTTTTGAAGTGGTCTTGAAATCCTTGTCATCATCCCATTTTATAGTTTGTTTTAAAGGTACACGATCATGTACAGGTATGTTTTAAAATGGTAACTTTCATATAGCTGGGCCCTTGGGCTGATCGTTTACCTTAAGATTGTCTATGACTCTATGAGTGCACTATTATGAGTGCATGTTCTGCAAGAAAGGGTGAGCCTACATGTAGAAAGAACCGATACTCACACGAGAGGCTCCTCTCCTAATTTCAATGATTTATGCTCTCGGTGATATGCTCGGTGGAACCGCGCTCTCCAAGTCTTGTCTCCATCTACCTTTCTGTAACATCGTTTTAATAACAAGCTTCAGTGAACTTGTGTCGTTGTAATCACCTCTTTATAATGTAACAAAGTTAATATATAAATTTATCATCCTGTATCGTTGTATTGATTTCATATACCCTTTTAAAATGATCGCCCTTTTTGGCGAAACAGTGCACGCTGTTGATCAAGCTTTGTAAGCCTTGGTACTTGTTGTGGAAATTATTAATATTGTTAAGTTCCCGTCAGTCTAAAGCTTTGATCGTAGTTAGCTGCTAATTAACGATGGTTGCCTTTGTTATAGCAGTAGCAAGTCGTCTACGCACAACTATCGACTAAGTAATAGCTTCACTCACAGGCAGCCTTAAATAATCGGTTTAAAGACAAAACAAAACAAATAACAGGCCCGCGTTCGCTGATTGGTCAAAGATACTGACTTAAAAACATCAGTCACATGTATAACATATAATTACATGATTTCATCGAGATAATCATCGCACTGGAGTTGCATACTATGCTCAATCGAACAGTTCCCGTCCAATTATTCGTCGCCGGTAGTGTTTGTATACGTGCTTACGTGCAACGCTCCGTCGCGTTGTATTCATATTTGATTTTCTGAAATATTTTATCGGAGTGCAAATGAATTTTACGCCGTGTCAATTTCCTCTTCTCGCAATAAAAGTGGTATTTGATGAACTCCGGTTGAGAAGTCACAATTTTCTTCCGATCCCCACCCTCCCCCACCCAGTTCTCCTTCCTTGTCAATATTTTCGTTATTTTCATGTTGCTTTCGCCCTTATTTGTTTTCATTGTATAGGAAAAAGCGGCACAATAAATTTCACCCTACCGAGCGCCGCGCCGCCGCCGAGAACAGTCGGCGACGGTAACGGCGCTCGGTGGATCGAAACATCGAATTTCTCAAACATATATATAAATACAAAAGCTGTCCCAAAAGTAATGCATCGGTCGACCGTACGTGTGTACAAAAAAGGCTGGTGAATTTTTAAAATTGATGGAGTAACGACCTTTTTTGGAGATTTTTCGCGAGGCCGCCAGTAAGATTTCAGGATATTTTCCACGAGACAAAAAAAAAAAACGAGTTCAAACTTATATTTTTGTACTAAAACTAAAAGAAATGACAAAATAACTTATCTTACTGAAACTTACACCATTTATTACTCTTCATCAGATGGTTCTAAGCTCTTTTTCTCTTTTTCAAAGTACCTTCCTTCACTCTTGATGCACAAATTCAACCGCTCCACCCATTTCATCAAAATCGTCTTCCTGAAAACTACTAGAGTTAGCGTTTTGAAAGATTCGGCTGTCGCACGTGCACTAGAGCAAATCTCATCTGTTACCATGTATGCTAACCAATTAGTAACTAGAGTTGCCAACAACAAGTATCGCGTTGTCAACTTCAGTAGGCAGCGCCTCTTACTGGAAAAAGTATTGAATTGCTAACTTTTTTTTGTCTTGTGAAAACTGCCCTAAAATCTTACAGGCGGCCGCGCAACGCGTCTCCAAAATTGCGGTCGTAACTCAGTTAATTCATGGACCAAATGGGCTCAGCCAGGGTCTCATTCTTTTGCTAATTACTAAATCTACAAAACCGCGCAAACAGCAACTTACTAGCGTTTTTTGTTCACTCGTACGGTCGACCGATGCATTACTTTTGGGACAGCCTACACGGAAAAAATAGTTGGTAAGATTTACAATCATGATGACTGATTTCTGCACCTGCCAAAAATATGGTAAACTTGACCATACATCGGGTTGAATGAACTATAGAAACAATGTAAATTCAACTTAATATCTGGTAAAGGTTACCATATATCTTTCCGGCAGGTGTAGAAATCAGTCTTCATGATGGTAAGTCTTACCAACTATTTTTTTTCCGTGTATGCATTTACGAATATAAATCCAGATTATGAGCAATGAGGAGAACACAAATACACAAATGTACACAAATTACACAAATGTGTAAGAATCATTTATTTTAAAGCTTGAAATGAGTAAACTAACGTGCTTCTTGCACGAAGATACACGGAAAAAAACTACGGTGAAAATAACCATACGGATACCTGATTTTGGCACCTGCTAGATGTTATGGTAGTGTTCACCAGAAGTATATTATGTTTTGACTAGGTACTAGGTGTTTTTACCTGATTGCATGTCGAATTTACTCAAAGTATCGGTAAATGTACCATACTTTTGGTCAAGTTTACCATAACATCTAGCAGGTGCCAAAATCAGATATCCGTATGGTTATTTTCACTAATCTTTTTTTTCCGTGTATCAACGTACTGACATGTTGTCAGAACAAAAATAAACTGTAGGGAATACCCCTCGAACACTTTCTCACATCAAAATTATTTTGGGGGATCCCCCCTGCCCTAACCCCCCTTTATTAATTTGGGGAAAACCCCTAGACCCCGCTATAATATTCTCGGAGAGACCCCCTGACCCCCCCCCCCTCCCTTAAGGGGTTCATTTTACTGCAGGCTGGTTGCAGAATGTTTTTTGCAAATTTTCACCAAAATTAAATCCGCTTCCAACCATTCCAACTTTTCCTATGTTCACCCATTTTAAGATTGATTTTAATGAAAATCTTTATCATCCATAATTAACTTGTCTACAATTTGAAATTTTGAAAAAACAAAAAAGTCCCTCTGGGGAATGGTAAAAGCATCTTCTCTGAACAATTTTGATGCATATGCGGACGATTGGTTCAAAAGTTATGATGGGATTACGGACAGACAGACATCTGCACCCACTCACCCAGTGGCGTCGCGTGCAATTTGGCAACAATGTATTCTATACATTTAAACTCGTGTAAAACATCGAATTCAGGGGGTGCACAGTGCACAAGGAAAATTCGATATATTTAATGAGTTTGAATGGAGCAGTTGCATTGTTGCCAGATGGAACGCGACGCCACTGTCTGCACCATCGCAATACTTTCTCAATTTCTAACTTTGTCAGTTGTGAGAAAGTAAGAACAAGAAATTTTCATAACCGGAAAAATCTGTGTTTTGATCCAGTGTATGGTGGCGCAGCGTTTGCTTTTCTTGGATTTTATTTGAGCTGACGATATTATTTAGGAACAAAAAGTAAATAAGACCTGTTGTAAAGCAAGTTTCGCCGTCGCGTCGCTGTCGCCTTCCTTCCTCGGAGAAGGTGAGAGAGAAAGAGTAAGGGGGGGAGAATGAGTGCTGTAGAGGGGGATAGGACTGGGGGTTGACATAGTAAAAGCACTGAGAGTGCCTTGTGTCCTGTTTATTTTATCTTGCGAAGCTCTAAGTTAGTTTCCCTGCTGTTCCCATCTTTATTTTGCAACTCTGTCGTAGCAATTTGCGGTCACTTCGCCATACCTACAACCATCGTGATATTTGGGAGCATTGTTTGTTTATCTGTCGGGGCACCTCCTTTTTTAATCAATCGCCATACGCCATACCAAACCTACCGTAATCGTTTTCAGAATTTTTTATCAACCATATTGATCTTCCTTTTTCAATTATTATTCGTCTATTGTTCACTTTTTTCAATTGTTTTGACTATCTGAACAGTTCTCTCCATGGCTCCAGTGAAATGTGGTCATTTGTGCTTGGGTAAAAGATTAGTGTATCTAATTTTATCGCTGCGAGTCATCGCAAAACTGTATTTGTCTCATCCTTGCCGTTTAATTTTCGGAATGGTTGATAATTCAAAGATTTTCCGGTTGTACTGCAAGCTATAGTGTTTCATGTTGGTAAGGTATTGAAAGGGCCGTATGCCGACGTTTTTGGAAAGATTGCAATTTTGCCGCTCTCCATAAATTGCCGCCCATAAACACAAACATACATATTGAATGAACATATTTACTCATCAATCATCATAAACTGAATTTGCTTACCAAAGTTATTTTTTTTTCTCTTTTTTTTTCAGACAAAAATAATTTATTTACGGAGAAACTGCACGCACTCTTTGCAACATCTAATGGCGTATACCAGATCATTTACGTTTGAATTCCTCACTTTCTATGCCCTCCGTCTGTATGATATAATGTATTTAGTTTCAACCGATAAACACATTGCATTTAACGGGTCACGATCTGGTAATGCCATATTGCCATACACTCATACAGGACGGAACGGCCACTCCTCTCGCTTGGACAAAAAGTCCAAACAATATAATTTCTAATTTCTCAAGTATATTTATAAGTGCTGTCGGTTTTTTTACCGCTATGATGAGTGATCTATTCGCGGATTTCTAACGTAAATTGATGCGTGTATCGCATTTTTGCAGTTTCCATTTATTTCCTTGTAAAATTGGTGGTACTTGTAAGTACCGTCGCGCGTCGGGAAACAAAGGGTTAACCTGCAGCCGTTTTAATTTGGTTGTGAAGGCCGCGTGAGAGCACAGTACGAGTATATATCCATTGTTTGTGTGGTATTCCAGTGTAATTTAGGAAAATTTTAAAGAAAAGAGGTGAGGCGAGAGAAAACCTAACTCCAACATGGAGAAAAGGGGAAAAACATTGCATACATTAAAATGGACCCGAGAAGTTATGGAAACGGTTGAAATTGGACCCGCGCTCGATTAAGTATTCATAAGGACGCTTTGATAAAGTGCTGTAAAATCGTTCGATGATCTTTTCACATAGCGTAGTTGCGAGAAGCAGTAGATTTCGTACAATACATTTTACGACCCAAAGAGTGATGCACGGGATCTATTCATTCGGAGTTCATTTTATTACACGATTAGAATAGCGCGGCTGTTAAATATTGTAATACTGCGGAGTAAGGGTATGAACGTTAGTGCTCACAACGCCTCGTAATACCATGTTTTATGCGGACAACCTGGTACTTGGTGTGATGCAACTCTACATAACAGAGTGGTTGCAGTGAGGAAATCGCACCGTGTAACCACCGCGTCTTTCAACAGCTTCCCGATAGGATGGGGAAACAACGTACGAGTCTGTTATTCCACTATCAGCGTTTTGTTGAAACCTAAAATTAAAAAATTTTTCAGGCTTGTAACTTGTTTTCAACAATGATTGTATAGGCACTACCGAATTGGCTCCCAAATGGCTCCGGGCCGAATTGGCTCCGGTCCGAGGCTGGTCGAATTGGTTCCGACCAAAACTTTTGAAACAAAAACATAGAAAAAAAAAGGATGGCAACGCAGCTCTAGCTCCGACCGTCAAAGTAAAAAGATTTTTTCGAAAAAAACATTTTCCTTCCATTTTACACAGGCTTAGGACTGCCAACAAGAGTAGGTACGGTTAAAAACGTTGTTCAAGATAAATCTTGGTAACTTTTAAAAAAAATTGAAAAAAACTATCCGTTATCTGACTGCATGCAAAAGTTGAAACAAAAAACAAAAAAAAAAAAACAAAACAAAAAGTTATTGATGTGATAGAAACACGAAAAAAACGCAATTGCCACCAAATAAGAAACAACAAAAGATAGAGGAGCTACTCGACTGTTAAAATATGAACAAAATGAAATTGATCGTTTAAATTTTTTGTAAAATTAACATCTTACAGAACAGCGTTGCCTGTCTTTTTTTCTATCCTTTCTTTTTTTCAAAAAGTTTGGTCGGAGCCAATTCGACCAGCTTCGCACCAGAGCCAATTCGACCGGCCGCGGACCGGAGCCAATTCGACCCGGAGCCAACTCGGCCGGAGCCAATTCGGATGTACCCGATTGTATGTCTGAAAGTTTCAACCCACTACATTAAAACTCTTGAATATGGTGGACGTTTACAAAAAATGCATCGTAGAGTGCCTTCAATTGGTGATGTAGGCCAAAACATGTACCGCAGAGTAGGAACATTTACCTCGAGATAGATGCAGGGATTCATAGCCGGAGCCGAAGTTAAAATCGAAATATATGTCTCTCATTTATCGATTTGATTTATTTTTTAGTTCTCTATAATGAGCAAGAGTACAGAGAAAAAGATGTGGCGTGGCAAAATTAAACAGAGCCATCTGTTGTTTGTACCGCCACCGTAGCCTGATGTATCCATCGATTTATATTTTCACCAAAACCGAGTCTGCATTTATATTAGATTCTCATATATTCCGACTTAATATGTGCATGTCGGGGACTCGCTGGCGTCACGTTGCTATATCAGTGTGCACATACTGTTTCTTTATATTCTATGCGTTTTTTCAAGCCACTCTCCGCGTAGTTCAGGGACGGATGGTATCGCGCACGCTCACCGCACAGAGCATCGAAACAAAGAATTATCAGGGTATAGTATTAAAAATAATTATCAGGGATATAGTATCAAAAATAATTATCAGGGATATAGTATCAAAAATAATTATCAGGATCGAAAATATCGCACACAATGTATTGCGGATGAATTTAATTATTACAATACGCGTGTGCAGTAAACCTTTTTTTTTTCTGGATTTTTTTAATTGAATTCAAGATTTAGGGGTGCGGCTAGAACTTACACGCAGTATCCAATTATCCATAGTGGAGTATCCATACTCAACCCGCCAATCCTTAGGGTGACCTAGGATCTTGAGCCATAATGTGATGGAGGCACAGAATTTGATCTGAGGTGATCTGATCAGTGGCGTCGCGTGCACTTTGGCAACAATGTATTCTATCCATTTAAACTCACGTAAAATATCAAAGTCAACGGTTGCACAGTGCACAAGGAAAATTTGATATATTTAATGAGTTTAAATGGAGCAGTTGCATTGTTGCCAGATGGCACGCGACGCCCCTGGATCTGATGCACTGAAAGAAATAACTTTCTTTAAAAACAAGGAAACATGTTTACGTGTGACAGTTGATCCTTATGCGCGAAGTAAAGTTCTGTTGCATGAAGGAGAATCACCGTCACAACAATGGAATCTTTCACTTGTCATTTTCCTTGGGTTAAAGGAATTCCCCTGAGACAATATTTCACCGCGCAGTTTCTTTAACATAAACGAAATACACCTAATGGATTAAAAAAAGAATTCTTTCACAGTGTGGGATATTTAGAGTATTGGCGGAGATCTCTCTCAAACACAAACAACAGCTGACACGCCAATTTAAATTTTTTTCTTCCTGAATCCGCACAACTTTCTGAATCCTTCTTAGCCCTTTGTAAGCCCAAAGATTTGATCGACGTACACTGAGAGAATTCTTTTTTTAATCCAAGGTGTATTTCGCTTGTGTTAAAGAAATTGTACAGGGCAATATTGACCAAGAAAGAATTCCTTTAAACCCGCAAGGAAAATGTCTGCTTCTTCTACAAGTAAAAGATTCCTTGTTGTGACAGTGATTCTCCTTCATGGAACAGAACTTTACCTCGCGCAAGGAAAACTGTCACAAGTAAACGTGTTTCCTTGTTTTTAAAGAAGTGATTTCTCTCTATGTATGTTTTAGAATTAAGACCCCTAACGGCTTTTCACCCTAGGGGCTTGCTTCTTTTTTTACTTAAAGCATTTTCAGTGATGTAATACATCAAACTAAATGTTTTAAGACCATTTATACATCATAATGTCACCTATGTCTGGATAAACATGGCAATTTCTTAAAAAAAAAAAAAAAAAAAAAAAAAAAAAAAAAAAAAAAAAAAAAAAAAAAACTTGGAAAAATCGTCGGCGGTTTTACCAAGAGGCGTAACTCAAAATTTCGCATTTTCCGTTTTTCATCGTTTTCTATGTATTTTTAGGTGCTCTATCGATCTAGCTAGGTTTCAAAGTCGATATCTCAATACTTTGAAAGTTATTAAGGAAAAACAAAAAGACGTATGTCTGAAAAGCACAAAATTCGGTCTAACGAACGGACGTAAGTCGTAAAACGTATATGGATCATGGGAGTTACGTCTGTTCGTAAAACCTACGACAGAGCGTTGCTGCTCACTTACGCCTGCCATCAAGCATCTTTTAATGTTTAAGATAAATCACCTTTGCATTTAACAGTGATACAAATCAACTCCGCCGTTTTGTGGACGTTTAATGACATGCTAAATTCTATCGGCGATTTAACCAGTCGAAACAAAAATAACAATGGCTCATAGAAAATATTCATACATCATCGGCAATTTTTGCATCAACCTGGTTAAATCGCGGATATGTTTTAAATTGTCTGTGAATACACAAAACAGCAGCGCTGGTACTAAAAAGATTTTATTCAATATTTAATTTCAATTCTGGCAACAATGTTGCGATTTACTATTTTCAACCATATAACTATAAATTATAACTATTTACTATTTTTTTACTATCCTAAAAAAGAGGCTGCCAAAAAAAAAGGAAAAGGAAGACAAAGTGATTTGACTATAAAAGACACTCAAACCTGGAGAAATTAAATTAAACATGCATATCTAGTTTATGATACATGTAAATGTAACCCATATTCTGCTCTCTTGTAAAATAGAAAAACTCTTGTAAAAGCTTAAACCAAGCATAATATGCGCATTGTATAGTCTAAGGACAAAATTTAAAGCAAATTTAGTTTATTAAAAATATAATTTCGTTTCTTGCACATCCGCTATCATCGTTTTTTAATAAAAGTCTGATAAGGTATACCTGAAGATATTTAGAAACTTTTTTCCTTGTATTTTTCAGGATACATAAAGCATCTTCTAAATTCCAAGGAAAATTTTTTCTTAAAATAGTTGCAAATATTGAGAGAAGTTATACGATTACACTAATCTACCAAATGCTGGGAAAGGCTTTAGTGAGCTACCTTTAGTGAAAATAACATTAAACAAATATTGTAGTAAATCTGTTATGGTTTCGATCACTCGAGGAACTATTAATTTCTTTCAAAGTAATGTAAAAGAGAAGACATAACTGAGCATTAGGAGGATTAAATCGTCTTTAGGAAGAGACGTAACTCCTTCTTATACAGCAAAACGGAGGGCGTATGTGACCAAAACATTAAACGGCGGTCTCACGAATGGACGTAAGTAACTTCCTATCAATAAAATGTCTCTGGTGCTCGTAAAAATGAATGTTTTTGACTTTTGTAAAAAGATTCAGAATTCTGAGAGTTGGGGGAACATTTCGATGCCAAGAAAATTTACATAGCTCAAAAATTAATCGATCGGTAGCGAAATGAAAAAAGGGGATTTCTCAGAAATTTTGTTTTCGCTCTCCTGGAAAGTAGCGAAACTTGAGTTACGCCTCTTGGTAAAACCGCCGACGAAATATCATTTAGATTTTATTTTCTGTTGTTTGTCATTGAATAATAAAACATCAAACCCCTCATCTGAAAAGTAATTACATAAAATTTCCTAAAAAAAGTCTTTACACATACATAAATATTGAATCGATTTTTATAAATAACCTAAAAGCCTAGTAAAAGTACTAAAAGTCTCATGACATTCATAATCATTTGTGTCCTAACAAACACGAAAATTTGCACGAAGGTGCAGGTTTAATCAATTTCTAGCGAGTCGCACCAAGACCCAAAATTTAACGGGGAAAAATTGAGTGTCACGAAAGAACAGGGGAAAAAAAATAAGTAACGCCCTGGGGTCGATTTGGACCCCCCCCCCTCCTTTTGGTGAGCTAACAAGAGTTAAATAAATAAATGAAAAATAAGATCTATTAAGAAACTATAACAACAGTGGGTGTGCGGTGGACATAAGAAAAGCAAGGCAGGCAATTCGTATTGCGAGGAGTAATATTTTAGATTCTTTATTGGTCTATAGGGTAATTTTGAGTAACTCAGAAAATCTTGGTACAGTGCTTGCCTTTGCTTGCTGGTACCGTAAGCCACTGACTAACTGACAAAAGTGAGTTACAATAATTAATTTTTATCGCTGGAAACATGGGCCCAATAAATGTGCGGTACACACAGTCCTCGGCCCCAAGTCCGCCCTAAGTACGTACTTCAACAATCATCGGCCACCAGCCAACGGACCTCATCGGACCGTTTAAAAATGGCGAAACCACAAAACTAACTTCAAAATAGCACTTAGGGTGGGTTGGAGAGGCTCTAGACCCGCCCCAAGTAACGTAAAGTTGGGAGCTCTCCCAACATTCCGATGTTCCGTTAAAGAAATGTGAGGTTAGAATCGCCATTTTTAGGTACGACCTAAAGCCCTTTGTACCGTACATTTACTAGGCCATGAGAAAGAACTAGCAGTGACGGATCTAGAAATCTTTCGAGGGGGGAGGGGGGCGGGGTTCTTAAACTTACTATGCCTACAAAACGCCTAAATTGTTTTCGAAAATTCCTTTGTTCACAGCGTAAAACTTTGGCACAAGGATGGGAAGGGGGGGCTATAGTGGTCAGGATCCGCCACTGAGCCCGAGAACTATTCCTGAGCTACAAAGAAAAACAAAAATGTATTATTTGTTTCCGATGATCTGTTAGATCGTTTTCATTGTGAGACGGTGGAAGGGGGGTGGGGGCGAGCGCACCGTAAGCACTGCAGGCGATGACAGATTTTCAGATCCGAGCCGTTGTCGTAGCCTCCGGGGCCAGGAACTTCTGAAAGCCGTATTTTACATCGCGCAGGTGCTTTAATTAGTTCTCCCTACAATTTATCGCCTAAATTTTTACTCTCGCACCCGAGTCCTGATACATATATAGCACTTCGTACACGAGAAATCGAGTGCCGCTTTAATTTCATCGATAAATACGAGGCGCTGATTTTTGCCCTACCACGGTGGTTTGGGACACATGCAATTCGCTTGCTGCTGGACAAACTTGTTTCATATCTACGCCATACTGTCACATCCCCGAGGCGGCGTTGCTTGTTGCCAGATTATTGAGGTTTAATCACCAGCAACTCGCACAGTAAATATCGAAACAGGAAGGGGGGGGGGCAAGATTATTGACGCTGAATGATTATGCATTGAGTACTGAGATGGAGCTTACGCATTTTGAGTGATGGGTTGACGGGTTCTGACAACAATCGGTATCTGCTTCCCAAATGCATCATAACGTATCGGCGAGCCGTTTTTTTTAGTAGAGAGCTACAAATCGTTAATAACCAACCACTCACTGATGCATTTTGATGTATTTCGGAAGCAGACATCACCATACTTGTCAGAATCCGTCAACCCGATACTCAAAATGCGTGACCTCTAACTTGGAAATGGTTAGTCTTTTTTATCCACAACTGGCGCTGTGCCGCGCTGCACTGTTTTTATTCGCTTGCATTTCCGATGAATTGCATCGGAATGTTTTTATTTTGTAGCATCTGTGAATTGCACCTGGTGTTACTCCAGTGCAAGCTCTAGTGCATCAGAGTATATTACCGATGAACCTTAGATGGAGCTTTTGGGCCTAAAATTAAAATCAAAATTCATTAATACCGCGAAATCATCCAAAAACAATGATAATGTAAACTCTATTATACAAATAGCAACTAATATTTTATAAAATCATTCATCGTCAAAGTTAATCAGATGAAATAAGGAAGCCAAATTATTGATAGTGTGTTTTTTATTTTATTTTTTACTATGGTGCAATGGATATCAGTTCTATTGTGATATCACGAAGCAGCTCCGGTGCAACTTTTTGTTACTGCCTCGAATCGGTACGGATTCCGCGGGTAAGTGAAAAAACTCACCAAAACGAAGAAAATCATCCATCTCACAGTTTAAACGAGATCTACGTATTTACATGGCTCCATTACACAAAAAGAACCATTAAGCAATGAACTTTTCTGAAAGAAAAAGCCAAAACTTAACAGGTCCGGAAATAAATCAATGTTTCGATCTAGCCTAGACCGAAGATGAACGGACTATACAAAATCAGGTTGTCTAATATAATTGGAACACATCACTAACTCTTTGTCGTGCCCGGTCACGTTGAATTCGATAAAGCGCACAAACGCCAAATCGATAGGACGAGTCCACGAGTTCTATTAGATCTTTGCCTCCTATTTCTAAACAAACTATTTTTTAAACTCTGCATGAAATAAAGTCTAATGAATAATGACTGAGAATCGATCGCATACACTTAATATTTTTAGATTAACCGCCAAAAATATCAATGAACATAAATTGCCATTCATCCCGTAATCAGAATAAAAGTGAGAATTTTGGACAACTCTTTGTCGCGCATAGTAATCAAGATCGGATCACCTACATACAAGTGAGGAATTGTTAAATTTCCTTCTTAGCAAAAGCATCGCGTTTTTAGGAATAACAAAATTATGCTAATTACGGTTTTTATCTAGAGTGACATAAGAGTAATGCGAATAAGATTTATGTGAGTATAAATAAGAGTTGAAAAGAATGTTTTAGACAATGAGATCTATTGTTACTCAACATCGTAAAATCCAGCTTAAAAATTCAAAGCGACGATGGATCAAAGATAGTAAATAGTAATTTTGCATAGCACGTAAGTTAATGAGATGTGCATTTTTTATGCTTATAAACAAGAAGCCTGACCAGGAGGTTGTTACTTCGCAAGTACGTTTTGTGCGTTCTGAATCTCCGCCTTTGGGTAAGTATTTATTTCTTTTCTTTCTTTTCACTTTGCATTTTACTTCGTTTAAATTGCTCGTAGGTAGAGAGCTCCAAAAATCAGTGCAAACGTCATATCAAAAATGTACACGTTTACTTTGATTTTATTTATCATCGTGCAGAGTCCCCCTTGGAAGATCATTACTATTTCAAATTTGTTCAAAAAGTTCCAAAGCTTCTTTTGAAGCACTATCGAGTCCTATAAATGAAAAAACCATCAAACTATCGGTAATCGGTATACGAGCAATAGGCAATTGGAATGAAATAGGTATGTCTTTTGGTCTCCTACAATGTAACAGGAATTTCTGTAAAATTGAGGGAATTTTCAGTAAATTTAACCGGAATCCCAATTACATTCACAGGAATCCCAGTTACGAAAGTATGAAACAGAATATTCGTTAACTATAGAAATCTTCCGTGTTTATGCCACTTTAGCTCCCCAGAGACAGTATAGCATACTATAGAGACCACTCTCTAGCTATATCTCGTCCATGTTCAAATCGAATGGCAACTTTGTTTTCGGGGGTCGCAGCACAACAACGTCCAGTAGCGGATACAAGGAGGGTACGGAGGCAAGTTTTCCCCGCCTTTTTTGGGTCCACCTTGACAAGGGTTCCCTTTTTTCAACAGAAAATAGACTGGAAATGCTTCCTGCTACGCTTCAAATTTCAAATTTTATAGGCGTGTCCCGGCCCCTCAAAAAAATTGTCTGTATCTCTAACTGACAATGTCCAACTGGACCCTACAGTGGCTAATTAGCAAAGATGTTTTTTGTCGAAGATCATCAACAAACGTAAGGTGTAGTTGAATCCCAGAGTTATTTTGTTGAGTCCCCAAAAACATAAGTTAGCCACCGCTCGCTCGGTCTCGGTCGGCTAGTACGTGGTCTCTCCTATAAATATACTTGGTGCCCCCCTCCTATCGTGCCAGGGGGCCGATCATTTACTTCATTGATAAACCGATCGTTAAGACTGTCTATGAGTGATGCTACTGGTCCAGAATTGTTAACGATCGGTCTATCGATGAAGTAAACGATCGGCCCCCAGATCTGATGGATAACTTTTGATATTTTCTCTTGGGCTCCGGACTTAGGTCCGGGCCAAGGTCCACCAAAACAATTGTTTAAAGTTTCTGGCTCGGGTCTTTGAGTTCCCATACCTCAGGCTCGTTATCTGATGAGTTTGTTTCCTATAACTGTTTCAGCTGAATCACTGAATCCACCGGTGAATCGTGATGTGATGTTTCAATCTCTTCATCATGATACTTACCGTCACAGCTTTCTCTATACCGGGTAGCTACGGGTGTCCGGACATTTCCCCCCCGGACACTTCCCCCGGTCATTTCCCCGCAGGGACATTTCCCCCCTGTCAATTCCCCCCCCCCCCCCCCCCGAACACTTCCCCCCCAAGGACATTCCCCCCCCGAGGACATTTCCCCCCCGGACACTTCCCCCCCGGTCATTCCCCCCCCCGCAGTTACTTCCCCCCGAGGTTATTTATAGCTAATCAAATAATCAATCAGTTTTTCCCTCACAATTTTCACAAGTTTGAAGGGCGTGTTTAAAAAGTTGCATTATTTGTTTTTGTTTTGTTTTAAAGATTTTTTTCATTGTTAATGCTTCATCGAAATCTTTCAAGAAGAGGGTGTAATCTACTAAATTAAAAAAAGCTTTTGGAGATCGACAGAGTCTGAAAGAGAAAACCAAATATTGCATTCAACTCAAAGAATAAAAACATATTATATCCTGAAATCACTTGAAAACTTGTTGAAAGCAACATCAGAATTTAAAGGACATCCCCCCCGGCTATTTCCCACCCGGATATTCCCCCCCGGATATTCCCCCCCGGATATTCCTTCCGGATATTCCCCCCGTCTGTTCCCCCTAGTTTTATTGTTAATTAATTACTTTTAAAAATTATTACTATTAAAATTATTTTATAAAATAATTATTTGAGTTGAATGCAATATTTGGTTTTCTCTTGGTTTTCTCTCTTTAAGACTCTGTCGATCTCCAAAAGATTTTTTTAGTTTAGTAGATTACATCCCCTTCTTGAAAGATTTTGATGAAACATTAACAATGAAAAAAATCTTTAAAACAAAACAAAAAATAAAACAAAAACAAGAACAAATAATGCAATTTTTTAAACACGCCCTTCAAACCTGTGAAAATTGTGAGGGAAAAGTTCATTGATTATTTGATTAGCTATAAATAACCTCGGGGGGAAGTAACTGGGGGGGAAATGACCGGGGGGAAGTGTCCGGGGGGTAAGTGTCCTCGGGGGGGAAGTGTCCGGGGGGGAAATTGACGGGGGGGAAATGTCCTCGAGGGGAAATGACCGGGGGGAAGTGTCCGGGGGGGAAATTGCGGGGGGGGGGAAATGTCCGTAAACCGTAGCTACGGGTGCTATTATAAATTCAAGGCATCGGGAGGTTCAGGGTCGGGAGGTTCAGGCAGTGGTTCAGGTTTTGGCTCAGGTTCTGGAAGTGGGAGTGGATGACAAACTACGGGGAAGGGGGTGGGGGTGGATTGGGATGAAAATCTTATTGCTCGCCTTGTTGGATAGATTAAGAGTTCAAAAACAACTTCCTCATCATCTTTGTCTAAACCTCCATCGTATGTTTTATTCTATCAAATATATTTTACTGCGACACCAGATTTCAACACTGAGAAATATATCCGGTTAATGTAATGAGAATGCCGAGAATGGGGATCTTGCTTACTTTTGCTATATATACAATTGAACGGTTCGTTCTGGCGTAGAAAACAGCGATGAGCACATTAAAAAAATCCGAAAGTGACTCACAGACTCAGAAAATGACCTCAAAGTTCAGGGTGTATGGGTGGAGATACGCAGGTGCAGGTGTCGCAGGTACCATGTGAGATTTCTGTCTATTTTGACACTTTTCATTTTGGGTTTCTATAGAGAGAGGGAAAGAAAGAGAGGGAGAGAGCGAAAGAAAGATAGAGAAAGAGAGGGAGAGAGAGAAAGAGAGGGAGAGAGAGAAATAGAGGGAGAGAGAAAGAGAGGGGGAGAGAGAAAGAGATAGAGAGAAATGAAATAGGCGTCTTCTGTGATACCAGCATTGCTTTGCCATGTTCGCTCTTAAATGGCAAAAAACTGTGCAGTTGTCATGGGGATTCTTATCTCTCTCTCTCTCTCTCTCTCTCTCTCTCTCTCTCTCTCTCTCTCTCTCTCTCTCTCTCTCTCTCTCTCTCTCTCTCTCTCTCTCTCTCTCTCTCTCCCTCTAAAAAAAACTCACAGAGGAAAGTCTCAAGTTAGATAGGAATCTCCCATGGTACCTGCGTAGCTCCGCCATTACGCATCAAGAGCTCTTAGTGAAAGTGAATCCTCAGGGTCCAGGTTCGGGTCCATTGAAATGCATTAGACCCAGCACATGGTCCAAGTCTTTTGAATTCTCCTACCTAATGCTTATTATCTGATGAGTGTGTTTCCTGTAACTGTTTCAGCTGAATCACTGAATCCGCCGGTGAACCGTGATGTGGTGTTTCAATCTCTTCATCATGATACTTATCGTCTCAGCTTGCTTTATACCGGGTAGCAGCGGGTGCTATTATAAATTCCAGGCATCGGGAGGCTCAGGGTCAGGAGGTTCAGGCAGTGGTTCAGGTTCTGGCTCCGGTTCTGGTTCAGGTTCTGGCTCAGGTTCTGGAAGTGGGAGCGGATGCGGATAAAAATCTTAGAGCTCGCCTTATTTGATGGAATAAGAATTCAAAGACAACTTACTCATCGTCTTTGTCTAAAACTCCATTGTATATTTTGAGTTAAGACAAGAAGGTAGTCAACTTCTGATTGGTCGATGAATTTTGGGCTCTACGGACGCCGCCATTGGATGCGATTTCGCACTTTTGTTTTGTTTACCAACGGTCTTTTACAGATAAAAGAGTTAATTTGCGATGAATCTGTTAATTTTAATCATGATGCACCACAAGCATGTCTATAAATCTCAAAAGAACCATTAAAAGCGTTAATACATGTCGATCAACAAAAGCAGGGAAAGATTACATCGTTACAAAATTAGCGGAACTGTAATCTTTGCAGTAGGGCAAAACACAACGGTACAACACCCTCAGAATGTAAACAAATGTGCAAAATCGCATCCAATGGCGGCGCCCATGATTTCACTTGTCTTAACTCTCTACTTATAGGGACTCTAATTCTATCAAATATGTTTTACTGCCACATCAGAATTCAACTCTGACAAATATATCCGGTTACCTTAACGAGAATAGGGCTCTTGCTAACTTTTGCTATATGCGATTGAACAATTCATTCTTTAGCGTAAAAACCAGCGGAAGTTACGATGAGCACATTAAACAATTACGAAATATACAATTTACTCCCAGACTCAAAAAATGACTAAAGTTTATTAAAGAAACGACTGAATTAAAGTTTAGGGCGTAATGGCGGAGACATGCAGGTGTCGCAGGGACTATGGGAGATTCCTGTCTAATTTGAGACTTTCCTCCGTGTGTTTCTTTAGAGAGAGAGAGAGAGAGATAAATTAAAATAAGAATCTCTTATGATATACCCTCATAGCTCCGCCATTTTTGCTCTGAAATGTCGAAAATATGCTGTTGTCATGGGGGATCGGGGATCCTCATCTAATTTGTCCCTCTCTCTCCCTCTCAAAAGTAACACACAGAGGAAAGTCTCAAGTTAGATAGAAATTGTCCATGGGGTATCTGCGCCTGCGGATAGCTCCAACATTACGCATTAAACTTTAAAGTCATTTTGTCAGTGTGCGCGGGAAAATCGTAATGATTTAAATATGATCATTGTAATTTCCGCTGGATTTTACCCAAGAATTAACAATTCAATCTATTCAACGTTAGCAAGAGCCCCATTCTCTTCAATTCTTTTCAAACCGGAATTCTTGTATATGAAACCGGAGTTGCTGTTAATGTAACGGAAATTCCGGCTATATTTAGGAGCGTCAGGTGGAAAATCTGACTTTTTCTTTTTAGATATCTCATAACTTTTAGTTCAAAAGTTATGACGATTTAAACTTTTAAATATTTTTCTTGCATTTTCGAGCGGAATGATCCAGCGCGCCAGGTGCGTCACTTTTTTTTGCAGAGCAGTGTATTAAACGGAATTCATATTATGTTAACCGGAAGTTTTTCTCAGTGATGAAGCAATCATTGATTCATGCAAGTATCAAGGATAATTTCAGACCGCACATTGTTATTGCATATCATTCGTGGTCGAATATTTTTTGAATACATTGGATATGACGCAATATAAGATGTCCCTGCAAGGAGATTAGACATACTCAGTTAATTACTGTAGTACAATGACATTTAAATGCATGAGTCCCGTTTAAGTTTTTGCCATAATGTGCACTTTACGTGTTGCATAGGTACTTGGCACTACTAGCGTTTATCTTAATGAAGCCATAATACATTCAAATCAAATATTTGTTAAGACAATCCATTGTAAGTCGATCAAAATTGAGAATTATTGATAGCTTTTACTCTGACGAGTCTGTCGAACGAAACATCTGTTACACCGACTACTGAGCCTTTACCATATTTTGACCGATTTAATTTTATTTACCATATTTTGACCGATAACATTTCCCTGCGTGAAGATAAACAGGGTCGATCATTGACAATTGCTTCAAGGGTTGCGTGTACTAACTTTATTTTTTTGGTATTTTAAAGATTTACAGAGAAAACAACGACTTAAGACGGGATAAAGGCTGTAAAACAAATATACAGAAGAATATCTTCAGTATTATTTTAAACAGCCTTTTGCTCGGAATGTAACGTTTAATTTTGAGTCCAGTCTTTTGGTTAAGCGTGAATCGTGTTATCGGTTAATCAGAACCTTATGTCCAGGCTTCTTCTTTTATAAAGTCTATCCTTATATAAATGTAATCATTTTTATTTTTTATCCGAGTGAGAGTCTATAATCTTCCAACCTCTTGTTATATTTTAATTAAATGATTAGATTATGAATGCATTAAATCAGGTTAAATGATTAAAAATTTTCGAAATAACTGGTCTTGACTTTGAATAATCTGAAGTGAATCTTAGATTAGATAATTTCAAGTATCTAGAATGCAGTACCCTATTTATATTGTTTTGCAGTACAGTACCAATTTAAGTTTTTTTTGTAAGTTGTAACTCAGGTATGTAAATCTTAAAATGTGTAATAGGAAGTAAATGCATTAAAATATATTCTCTCCTTTCTATTTATTCTGTCGCCTAATGTCATCATTCAGCCAAACCTCTTCATCATTTTAGACACAATAAGAGAGCTATGTTGTTATATGTGATACATACCTTCGAAAAATATATCAATACTGAAAAATATTCAGTCGATTGGCGCTGGCAGAAAATTTTCTGGGGAGGGAGCAGGGAGGGGGATGGAATCCCTCGAATTTTGTAAAATTTTACTTAATTTCAGATCGTTTTGGGAAAATTGGCTTTAAAAACCCACTCGCTGATGCGTTTTGATGCATTTCAGAGGCAGTCTCGCTACTTGCCAGAACCCGAGACTCAAAACGCGTAAGAGCTCTATCTTGAAAATGTGTCTCGAAAACGCATCATCCGTTCATCATCCGCTTTTTGATCATCGTTGCTCCTTGATCCCAATATGCACTATTTAAATGAGATAATTTAAAGAATTCTCAAGTCGATGGTCATTTCAAGGAGGGGTTTTCTCTGAGTCTGAATCGTAAAGACAAATAGATAGGTGCTCAACGCAAAAATACGTTGAGCAGTTTTGAGGCTAACTATAATTTCGCGGATGAGAGCGTTCTAGAATTCTCCGGAGTATTGCATCGGTGCAAAAAAGTTTACAGTATCATGTGTTGTATTGTACCTAATCATCATTTATGTATGTAGGAAATGATCGCTATTCATAATCTTTCCTGCACCAACGGTGCAATGCTCCAGAGAATTCTAGAACGCTCACGATTCCACAAAACAACAGGCAACACCCCTATGTCCTATGATTTAGCCTGGAGTTGAATGTTGAACTTAACCTCTTCTTTAACTCCCAGATTTTTCCCCTTGTGCGTTAACGGCGAACGTCACCATTCAACACCAGACTAAATCAAAAAGCGTGTAGACTGCCGTTTTCTTGATTCCGCGAGAGTTATATGATGAGCTTCTGCTGCCGCCATTTACACATGAGCGTCATTCAGGGGGGGCTGGGGGGCAATTGCCCCCCCCCAAGGATTTGAAGTCAGGCTCAAAAACTGGCACGAATTATATTGATGAGCAAAAAAAAAAGTAATCCGATTATTGCCCCCGAAAGACGGTTCGATTTTGTGCAGCCTACAAGCCGAAAATTATAATGATGAGCAAAAAAAGAAAAAAAAAAGGTCATAAGATTTTTGCCCCCCCCCCCCCCCCCAAGCCGAACTTGAAATGACGCCCCTGCATTTACAGTGCACCGCCTTTATTTGTCTTTATGCTAAATTGCACCCTGAGAAAGTAAACAAGAAAAGAGGAGACGGAGAGGAATCGATGCACTGGATTTTCTTGGGGGGGCAATAATCAGATCTAGATAATTATTCGCTTGTCTCGCGACTCGTTACCGAATTAGATTTTTTAAACATGTAAGTACCGTAACGGCGTTGTTTATTATTTTTTTAATTTTTTTTTTCGGTTGACTCGGACGAAAGAAGCTCTCCAGTGCATGGTTATAAAATGCGATGACAGAGAATAAAGTTTATCTGTATTCCAAGACCGTTAAGGGAATAACCAGACCGAGGCGGTGGTGGCGGCGATGGCGCGACTCCACTGTCGACGCGCGGGCCGCCAACAGTGGGAGCGGAGCGCGTGCACGTCTATCTCCAAGCTAGCTCACTCTGTCCCACTCTGTCCGTATTCGCTAATTAGGTTATGCCGAAGTTTTCAACGGATTCAACCGCAGCACACTACCGCGGTCTGCGTTGAATTATTTAATTTTTTTCCACATTTTCCCCTCAGTGCCACACGCCCCCTCGACCCTCCACTCTCTCTGCCTCCCCTCTCTTTTCCACCCTTTCCGCGTCAGAACATCACAGCGTTTTATCCAATCAACGTCCAGGAAGAAAAAGTCACGCTCCAAAAAAAAACAAAAAAAAAAAAAAAAAATTAAGCGGGAGCCACCCAGCCACCGTTCAAAAACTTATGAGCCACAGATCTGCTAAGCTTTTGTTTGAACCGTAGAAAGTTGAAGGCGCCGCCAAATTTGCAATGGACCGATTCCAAGTGACGTCGCGGGGGGGGGGATGTGATCCCACAAACAAAAAAATGTGATCCCGCAAATAAAAAAAAGGGATCCCTCTAACAGATTTTCCGTCTGATTCGCTCTCTCACGTATACCTTCCCCGGAAAAAAAATGGAATCCTCACAGTGGCGTAGCCAGGAATTTTTCTAGGGGGGGGGAGGGGGTTCGGGGTTCGAAAATTGTCATTGGGGGGAGGGGGGGTCCAAAGATACTAATTTGGTAAAATTTGACTGAAAACGCAAAAAATGACCTTTTTTTAGGACAAATTTTAGTGTCATGGGGGGCGGGTGCAGACCCCCTGGACACCCCCCCCCTTGGCTACGCCACTGAATCCTCATTATCAAATGCATTTTTCCTTGCGCATCCCTTGGTGATTGGTGAATAGCCTGATAAATTACACCTCTCCTCCCCCGAGAGAGACCTTGAAAATTTGGATCCAGAAATTTGGCAACCATGCATTCTTCCTATTTGAGCATAAGAGATCGGTTCTCGAGGGAGCCATAGCCCTTTCACTAATCGATTGTTTCTCATACTATCAAATGGAAAGATTTCGCACTTGCCGAATTGCTGGATCCGTCTTTGCTCCTTCAATAATGTCGTTTTACCACCTCAAACCACATTCAAAAGTTAGTAAGAGGAACAGGGGTAGGCATAACTTTTTGAACAAATTCTATGAAGTACGCTCTGACGCATAGCATTTGTTACGCACGCATTTGACTTTAACTCTTTCTTGGAAAACTTGTGTAACGCACAAATTGACTACAACGAATTGTTTGGTCAATAAGTGCCCGCGGACGCCACCTTCTTGCTGAGGGGTTTTGGAATTGGCCTGGAGGTTACCACCACTTATGATTACAACCGATCAAATATTTGGGTTTATATCAAATATTTGTTCATAACTACTTTGAAATTTAAAAAGTGTAAACATTTCATTTAAAGCTGTTAGAATATTCTAACTAATTCTAATGGTGGACTTATATGTATAATTCATTACATATAGGTATGTAGGTACTGACCTATGTATAAAATATACATGATGGCCTTTTAAAGGAACCTTAGCATCTCGTGTAAATGGAGAAAACACGGAAAAAAAACTACGGTGAAAATAACCATACGGATACCTGATTTTGGCACCTGCTAGACGTTATGGTAATGTTAACCAGAAGTATACTATGTTTTGACTAGGTACTAGGTGATGTTACTTGATTGCATGTCAAATTTACTCAAAGTATCGGTAAATGTACCATACTTCTGGTCAAGTTTACCATAACATCTAGCAGGTGCCAAAATCAGGTATCCGTATGGTTATTTTCACTAATCTTTTTTTTCCGTGAAAGAGAGTGAAACTCGTTAAAAAGTATTTGGAAAGCATATTGTATCTAAGAAACGAGAAGAGTAATTCTGAAAATCAGTGAAAAGTTTTTTTCTTTTCACCTTCTTTCTGGAAAATGTTTCGCGTGTTCTTTCTAGGAAAGAGGGGAGGGGGAGGGGTGTCATTTATGTGCGAAACGTGTCCTTGAGCTCCGCGCTACACTGTTTCGGCCCTCTTCGCCCTCGCCCTCGAGTGATCATTACACTTATATACATCATATATTTTTATGTTAATAATAATTCTTCCAAGCAGAGGGTTTTTCCGCGTAGTTGTAAATTACTTTCACTGAGCGAGCTTTGCTCGGTTTTTAACTCGCAACTTTATTCCTCCATAGCGCTCTTGCAAGATTTTACTGTAGGCAAATGGACAATTAATTACGATGTAAAATGCTGCAAATATAACGACGAGGCCCTTAAAAAATTCTCAAACTCACCCTTCAAAGATGAATCTTAACTCCAAGTTCAGATAGAGCTTCGTATATGTTGGTACGCGCGCTTTAAATGCGTTTCACACTCCCGAACCAATGGCATTAACCTCCGAATGAAAACAACAATATTGTTGCTTTTAGTTTTTCAAACCGTGAATTTGAAGGTTGACTTTCACAGATTTTGACGCGAAATACACACAGACATAGCCGCGTAGCCAGGAAATTGTCTTTCTCCCTCTTAACCCATTTGAACGTATGAGTTAAAAAAGGATTTCTCCAGGGGCTGTCATGTGACTTCAGTCGCTGTTTCTGTCCTTTTCTATCACATGCGCAGTCAAATAGGCAGAGAGAGAGAGAGAGGGAGAGAGAGAGAGAGAGAGGGAGAGAGAGAGAGAGAGAGAGAGAGAGAGAGAGATAGAAAGAGAGAGAGAGAAAGACAATATCCTGGCTACGGCTATGTACTGAGATATCGTACCAGCAAAAAAAGTTCCAAGTTGCGTGATAACCTAGAAAAAAATCAGTATTGAATTCAGTGTATACTGATGACGTCATTTTCAATACTATGGGACCCAATAACGCGCTAATCCGCATCGATATTTAAACTGTGACCCGCAGTGGCAATTTCAACTGATTCTATACTGCCGATGGTTGATCATTTTTTAAAATACCGTTAAAATGACACTATATGGTTCCACCATTTCATCGCGTTTCGTACAGTTGCAACTGAGATGTAATATAGCAGTTCGAAAAAATGGCGGTTCATGTGACACAATTATTTGGCCTGGTTTGTGCATCTTGTTTCTTTGGAAATTATATTTCCAGAGTTGTCATGCGCACAATATCAACAATTCATGAATCACTGAATGTGGTGCAAAATGACTTGACGAACTGTTGCGTCAAAGAGTCACTTTTTTTAATGGCCATATATCGTATAATCTAAAACGGTACTCAAAGGAATAGAAACTATTAGCACTCGATTGGAATTTTACCGAAGAATCGACCATTAAACGTGAAATTTGATAACATTGGATCGTTTTAGTGTATGACCTTTACAAAGACCGTGTATTCCGAAAAGTCTTTCCGTTTTGGTTCCAAACAATCACGTTGATCTCGTTCACTCTCAGATAACTCTCGCTCGGACTGTCATTTCTGAGATCAAAATTCTTACTTTCTCGCTGTTAATTAATTGTTTGTTTAATTTTTGTCGAAACAGAAATCTGGATGGTCGTTAATAGTAAATTGGCGGAAAAAATGAGTAAAAAACAACCTCGAAGTAGAATTTTCGGGTTTAAGAACAGCGTCAACGAGGGTTGCACCAGAGTGAGAGTGATAAAAGCGATTATTTGGAACCAAAACGTAATACTTTTCTAAAAGGACGTCACCACTAAAACGGTCTTGTTTTAATATATATACATATATATAAAAAAAAAACAAACAAAAACAAACAAAAAACAGGAAGACAATCAGCGTAGGAATACATTTGATGAAATAATCTCCTTTATCTATGTTGTAAGCGTAGATTACCTTGTTAATATCATTCAGTCGTTGCTTTTTGATTTTTTTTTTTTGGATACTTTTAAAATGAAGATTATGCAAATATATCATCCGGCTTGCGTGACCGCAAACGGCGAACAATGCTGTTCAAGAGAGGCGAGTGACAATATAAAAAGAAGAGGAAACGAACTGTATAAGTGTATAAGCTTGATGCTTACGATACTCGAAAGCTGAGAAGGGGTTTACTTGAAAATAGTCCTCCTCAAAGATTGAACGGCTGATTGTTGAACTGTAAGTACCGAGAACACTTCGGCATCTGCGGTATACCGGAGTAGAGGTGCGGTACGGGTACTTCTCCCCGGTATGTACCGCAGACAGATCCTGAACAAATCTAGAGCAAGAGTGGCTCCGTGCCAGACGCACCTTGGGACAAATAAGACCATTATCAGTGAAATTACGGGTAATTTGAAATAAAATAATTGGTTGACTGAATCAAATGTATGAGTATATGGTTGTCTCATGGACGTATGTTATAACATTTTAAAAACCTTTTTCTCTGAAATAATCTCCTTTCTCAGTTCAAAACGGCTTTAGAACAACGGGCCAGTTTCCAACTTCTCATGCTATTGCAAGTTGGATCGATTTAATTTCGTGTAAATAACAACCAACGCTCTGTAAATGTTTAACCCTCTAATGGCCGGGTTAGTTCAAAAGAGTACCACTCTTTCGTTTATACATGTAGGGAAGGTAGTTAACTACCAGAGATTACTAAGCCTAAGAGATATGGCATAACGATTCTAAAGTGTTGTTCGACTCCTACGAAGTATGCAATGTGGCGTACGCTGGTGACCGTAAACATTGTTACTACTGTTGTTGTTTGAAATGAGGTTTGACAGCAACGCCAATAACAAAATTAATAAGATTAATAAAGTGTTTGGGAAGTTTAATGAGCTCTGAGTTTATTTTGAACGTGAATCTGAAATTCTAAGTCACTTTAGTCATCCCATCGGCCATTAAATGACAAACATTTGTATGCGACGGAGAATCTAACCTCATTTCCAACAACATGAATAACAACAATGTTTACGGTCACCAGCGTACTGCACGTTGTATCACGGCCATTCTGCAGGCGTTTTTTACGGAGCTCGGCCAACGGTTTTTTAACACGGCGGAGATAGGAAGTGCCATATCTCTTAGGCTTAGTAATCTCTGTTAACTACTCGTGCTCGGGAGAGCTGGAATTGCCTATACGACAAATTGAAGGCGCCAGGCAAAAGCTTATCTTGTAAGTGTTTTCATAGATAATAGCGCTTATCCGGAATGAAGACTGAAACCATGTGAAATAGGGCAGAAGATAAAAACGAGTATACTCGGGTGTGGTCCATAAGGGGTTAAAATCCATTCACGACGACAGAAAAATGCATTTTTGTGCGAAATTATTATTACTTGCTGCCAAACAATTAGGCCGTTAGTAAAATCACGACAAGTTCAATTAATTAGGCACAGTTTTAGACCTTTGATACATTACTAATAAAATTGTACATCATCCTTTCACCCAAAACAGACGGTTCCATTGCGACGCCAACCGTCAATGAAAACCCGATGCTTATCGCGCGCAGTTTTGATCTCAGTAATTACGGTTTTTCCGCATTTTTCGAAACGTCGAGCTATCCCTTCGAATCTTATAAAGTTTTGCCGACCTTTCCGACCCTTAGCTCTTTCGATAGAAACTTCAAACATAAAAATCGGTACAACGGCAGGGGCATCACCGACTCTCTAAAATTACAACTCAAAAAAGCCCATTATCTTGTGATCATGAGAAGGGTGAAAGCCCCTTGACCGATAATTTCGCACAAATCATTGATGTCAAACAGCAAAATCTATTTACGAAAAAACTTGTCAAATCGGACAAGAAGTTACCGAGAAAGGCTTTATAGTCGAAAACTTGATGTTTTGAGGGGGGCGGGAGCGAATCGACAGGGAATCCCTGTTTTTCGCTATAATGATCCGAATTATATAAATTCATTTTCGAGCTACCGATTGATATTCATCGGATTTGTTTCAGTACTTAATACACCCCTTGTTTTAAACGTTTCAGATAAGTAAAGTCACACAAATTCAGGCTTATGTGTAGTGGATCAATGCTTGCAGAAGAAACGTAGCCCTGTTTACTTTTTTTTTTAAAAGCGGGCGATTTTTCAAAATCAGCGTGTTTGAGAAGGCGTTCACTAACTTTGTGAGAAGATTTTCAGAGTTTTTAATTCGTTCCTCGTTCTTTTTTTCCGTGCAATTTACATAATGATGCACGCTCCAATTTGCTGAAACAAAAGTTTGAAACCGGCTCATTTGAATATTTGAATTTATCTCTAATCTTATAAGTACCTTTTCTCTGTGCGGCAGGTTGGCAGATCAAGATTCGCATCACCGGACACGCGAATTTTCCCTCCGCACTTACCTCCTCAGTCCTCACCTTTTGTTATGATCCATCTTCTCTTCTATATATACCATTCTCCGAAGTTTCCTCTGCATCCCTCTTCAGTCTGTATACCTTCGAATGAGTTTTCCGTTATTATATCTACAGCGAATGCTCTTGCCCCCCCCCCCCCCCCCCCCTCCCCTGATATTTTGATTTACTCACTCAACTTACCTCAGTCGTCTTTGGTCAAATCATCTCAGTCTGACGTTGCCAGATTTTGAGATTAACAAGAAAATCACAATACCGCAGTCGCAGATCAATACAGCCAGATTGAAAGCATCATAGTAAATAACTTCCAAGTATTCTGTCGTGCGCTAATCTGCTCTGTCCTCTAAGTGTTTGTTGAAATGCAACCATAAATATGTAATGGACAATGGGGCAGTTGCAAGGGTCTGAAATTTCAAGTTTTTTAAGAAGAAAATTATAGAACTCGATAGAGCTGAGAACAATAGTGCCTTTGGTTTTTTCCCAAGTGTCCCGGTTTTGGAGATACACACGTGTATTGTTGTAAAAAATCGTGTGCGTAGTGACGTCTTTATGCGGAATTCCCATTTAAAGTAATGTATTTTGGGCCAAAATCACATCTTCGGAACAATGGGAAACAATTAAAACCCAAAGGCATCTTTGTTCTCAGCTCATCAAGTAATTTCATTTTCTTTATAAATAACACAACATTTCTGACCCTTGCAACAGCCCCTATTACACCGCCTGCCACTCCTGCCGCCTGCGTATAACAAATCATCTCTTATTTATTATTTTAATTTTCTGAAACCATCTCTATGTGTACTATCCTGGCGAATTTTGACTTTAGAAGAACAAAGATATTCTCTACACTTGAAGGTTTGAAGACGCATTTAAACCTCCAAATGGAAAAAGGGCACTTGTGCAACCATGTGAATTTTTCAGGAGAGACAATACACAGTCTACAACTCACAGGAAGCGGCATAAAATTCTGAAAAAAAAAAATTATGGTGATGCTCAACAATGTTGATGTGAAACAGACAACAATAGGGGTTTTCTTAGTTATATCTTAACCCCTTATGGGCCAAGCCCGAATTTATTCGTTTTTCTCCTCTGCGGTCTATTTCACATTGTTGTAGTCTTTATTCCGGATAAATGAAAATATAGATGAAAACACTCCAACAGACAAGATCTCGTTGGGTGCCTTCAATTCGTTGGGTAGGCAATTCCAACTCCACCAAGTATGAACAGTTAACTACCTTCCCTCTAGAAACAGATGAGTGGTGTTCTCTTGAACTAACCTGGTCCTTAAAGGGTTAAATTGCGTCCAGGAAAAAAGAAAGAAGAGAAAAATGTTTGGACTATCACGTGCGCCCTTCATCAAACTAATGTAATTTTTTGGGTTCTTTTCTGTCGTCTTTTTGTATCACAAACCCTATTTCAACGGCAACGCTTATCAGAATATCATTTTTTGCAAATCAACAATCCTCGAAGACTTGCATAATGCGTGCAGATTAAACCTCACTTACAATTTTTGTTATCGATCTTCATCTCCCGGTTTTATGCACTCAAATAAGCGAATTTTACTATCAGGTTTGGGTGAATATGTGAAGTTTGGAACTTTTCGGGGGACACCAAACGCCAAAGTCAACGAAACCATTTCCAGCCAATCAGGAGCGTTGTTTATTGTTGTCTCTCACCATTGAGTCACTCCTTGTATACCCCCACCTTTCGGAACGGGCACAAAATCCGAGGTTCCGGTATACACCATTGGTGTCATTCATCGTTGCCAAACAAGCTGTTTAGGTAACATAATAAAATGCACAACTGTTAGTTTGGGTGAAAATCTTAACCCGAACCTCATAATAAAATAGCTTTCAGTTTAATTGAAAAATAGCACCTGTACGTATTTAAACCAAATGCCAGGAGGTCTAATTTGCTTTTAGTGGTCACTGCGCAATCCGCCTTCTTCTTCTTTTTATGCTTTGTAATACAACGATTTGTTTCCCATCCAAATACGATACGGCTATTCTTCAGGCTTTATACCGTAGAAAAAAAAGGAAGAAAGAAAGAAAAAAAAACCTAAGAAATAAAAAATAAGATAAATTTGAAACCCCTTGACCGCTTGTGCTTGTCCGTTGCAAATCATAAATCATACAAAATGTATTTTTCGATTCAGCACCGAAGGGCACACGACTTGAGGCACGTGCGGCGCACCAGGCATTTTGCAGGGTTGTCAGATGTCAGGTATAAATGTATATATGTTTTCCATCGTCTCAAACATTGGCGCATGCGCAGAGTCTCTTCCATCTCTCTTATTTTCCCTTTGAATGTACAAGTTGAAAAAGGAAAAAAGAAGAGGTTCAATTCCCTTGTTTATCCTTGTCTAACACGCATGCTTTAATGGAGGAAGGAGAGGGATAGAGGATATATCTCTCCTTTGCGCTACTGTCTGATGAAATAAAGTAAAGTGACTGAAATCGTACGTGTATAATGGGTCTGTTGTAAACTTTTGCAACAGCGATATATATTGTTCATTCTGAAGTTTATTTCGAATAAAAATTCCATTGGTGTGGCATCAGCAAGTCATAAAGTGTAATACTAAACTCACAAGCCTTTTTTTTTTCTTTTTAAAAAAAAGGTGGGGGCTAGAGCTCCCAAAGCTCCCTGCCTTTTTTGGCCGCCGCAGCAGTGATTGGCAACACCGGAGCAGCGCGAATCCCTATATGTAGAATATTCTCCTCGGCCGCCCATTGAAATGCGATCAAGCGAGTGAAAGTATCGCCAGATTTAATGTTAAAAGCCAGATATTTTACATTGAGTCTTAAGGGAGATATAGGGTCTAAAGCCGTGCATCTGGCAACACTGAGTTTGCATGGATTGTGCGCGGGACTGCGGGTGCAGCTGAATTCTCTTTCAAGAAACAACATCGTCAGAACGGTACACCCGACCCATCCGCTTCCACTCGCTTCCCGCCAAAAACGTTGTGTAAGATTGAGCGATCCCTCGATTCATTTGCATGCGTACTTGAACGCTATACGTTGGTTTGCAAGAATCCCCGCGAGGATTAAAATATGAGAGGCCCGAAATGTGCACCGACATTCAACCAGCTACTATTCACCCGCATTCCCAAAAACCGATTTAGATATGACATTACGATAAGAATGGGGATCATGCTAGCTTCTGTATGCAATTGAATGATTCATTCTACTGTAAAAACTAGCAGAATTGACTATGAGCACATGATAATTGCGAAATTCTCTCTCAGACTCAGAAAATCTTTTAAAAGTTTAAGGCGTAATGGTGGTACGGAGGCCCTGGCAAAAATGGTCCATACAGGTTACAGGTAAATACAGGTCCTTAACGGCAATGCCCATATAGAGAGTATGGATATTGGATATGTATGGATACGTATGGATCGATAAGGATATGTATGGATATCGTATACATGTATGGGTCTGTAAGGATACCGCAATACCTTTTTATCCAAACAGATCCATACCATATCCATTTACATATTCGTATGGATCCATACATATCCATACGTGTCCAACTTTGATGAAGTTTGACCAATAAATTCAATTTTTTATAATTTTGCGACACCACATGAAAAAATTAAGAAGTACTATAATGGAAAAAAGAAAAAAATCAGGGAGTCTGTAAGTTTAAAATTGCCGGACGCCCTGCATCAGTATAATTCGATCCAAACCATCGAGTGTAAAATTCTAATACGCATTCCGCCCGCCAACCTACTGCACTGAACTTAGACTCTCTGTGTACATTTTTTTCGGCCGATGGCATGCGTTAAAAGTCGATGAAGTGAGAAAAATTTAGTTCTGAAATTTTTTAAACGTTAAGATAATAAAGGCCATTTTAATTTCCTGGTTTTTCACTGCCAAATCGGTAATTTCCCCCACCGTACACCGTGCAAAAATGATAACTTGTTTATAAAGTGATCTGAAGCTGTATAAAAGCTCAGTTATAAACATTGACCAACACGACTAAATTATCAACTACCAAAACGCAACTAACATTATTTTAATTCAACAGCAGCGTAGGTACTTAAAAGGACGACTTGAATTTAAACTTGAAAGTATAATAATGATCAGCAAACTCCTTACTTGCTGTATATTACATCAACAACTATACAAGGAGGACAAATTGACAGAAATAATCGCGTCCTTTTAAAACTCCTGTTGTAATGAAAGAACTTTGTTTCCCATTAAAACTATTTACTAGATGGGGTAAAAAAAAAAAAAATCAAATCGGAGAACTTTTCACAACGATTGAAACTTGTTACTGCGAACTCATCGGCGCGGCGTTATCTCGAAATAAGAAATTGGCTAAATTTGAAATTTTCAAGAGGAAAAGTTTCGGAAACTCATTAATTAGTTTTTGGGACATCGGAGAAACTTTTAATCCTACAAACGAGGAGGCAAATTAAGGTGGAGATACTATTCGCCCGCTACCTTAAACGTAACTGAGCAGTGCTGCATAGTCAGAAACAAGTAGTCAGTGACTGAACAGCGTTCATTAAAACATGAATGAGCGAGTAAAGTATTATTTCGAGGCACTTGGTGAGAAGAGGACACCACTCGGAAACCATATTTAGAGGTACATGTGAATTGCATTTACTATTTAGTCATTCGGGGGGGGGGGGGGGTCGTTCATTACTCTTGGCGAACAAATCAATTTCGAAGTATTTCTTGATGAGTGAAAACGATCAAAAAGAAATAAAGGTCGTTTCACGAGAGTTGTCGGATGACAGATCGGCTTGTTTACTGCACACATTGAATGAGTTTGTGTTTCTTCGTATTGACTTCAATGCGTTGAGACGCGAATGAACCCATGACGCAGGAAATACGGGCGAGATTATCATCTGCCATCTTTCGAGAAATAACCTCTAGCTGCTTCCAGTATGATTATAGGACAATGTGGTGAATCTAATTTCGCACATTCATCGAAAAATTACGCTCACCAGTGGGGTGGTGTACTCACAACCAAGGCAGGCACTGCTTGTCCTGAGATTTTCTAAATAATTAAAATAATTTTAAATTACCCTATAAACCTAATTTTTAATAATTTCACCAAGTTCCAACCAAATCGTGCGCTGAGGAAGTAGAATACTTATAGGTTTTCTAAGTTTGTGAATACTCAATTTTGCAACACGTATTGCCTTTGCCTTAGTTTCATATCCACCGCACACCATCAACCTGGCTTATAATCTTTCGGGAAGGATCGATACGACCTAATATTTGTGGAATAAGTAACTGAGCATGCAATTTTCATACAGTGATGGACTTGTGATGCCGAGCAGATCTAAACTTGTTCAAGATTTTCTAGTCTCATACTGTTCAAAAATAATCCAAGCCGCATAGCGAGCTCGGTTTTGAGTTGAAAGTCGAGCAGCTGCAAACAATTGTTTCGTCATCAGACGGAAACTGCGTGAAAGTTGCAGGATGGGTACAGTTTTGTCTTTAAAACTTTCATGGAGTGAACGTTCTCGCCGTGCGTGCGCTGTCAGGGTTACTCAGCATCGCGCTTCCCAATCTACGTGTCTATTTGAGTAAAACAAGAGAGGATGAAGAGACGAGTTGACGAGGAATGGACGAGAGAGAGGGGAAAGAAATGAGAGCACTGGAGAGATAAACAGACTTTGGTCTGTTGTTGCAATGTGAGGCGCGAAAAGACAGTGGGTCGTGTGGGATGTACGTTTTGGGCGAATGGCAAAAAGCAGGTATAAAAAAGAAGTATCTTTTGGGCGAGGCAAGAGGAGAATATTTCTGAGAATTACTCAATTTTTTGGTGCGTTTTGGGCTACTTAGAGAAAAAGATCAGAAATTTGTAGGAAAAGTTAATAATGAGGCACTTTTGGGCGAGTGCGAGAGATGATGCTATTGCTGTATGAGGCAACCGCGCCGTGCCATTTCCAATAGATTTACGCGATACATATAGCTATGAGAGAGGGCAGAGGAACGATTTTCTTTAATTCAGAAGTAGAAAGTAGAGACAAAATTAAGGACCCCATATTGTTGTTTTTCTTTTCAGATGACGGGAACACCGAGAAAAATTGGTTTATAAAGTCGAAAAATTGATAAGGTTTGAAATGGCCTAAGGCGCGAAAAATTGCCCTTGACGTCACTAGAACTCCCGTGTGTTTGTTTGCATGGCTCCCATATAGGTTACCTGTGGATCAGCAGCTGACGAGAGTTTATAGTACTGCAAAAATGACTTCTTAAAGTGTTTATTCGTATAATTTTGGGTCAAATTGCATATTACGCCTAATAAACTGTTTCACCGTAACAGTGTTACTAATCTTACTTTTTGAGCAGAAAGGGAAATTCTCATCCTCGGACCTCCGTGCAAGAGGGGATAAGCATTTTGATGTTATGGACCTGTAAACAATCACGAAAACTGAGCATTTGTGTTAGGATCACTCTTTATAAATGTAGCAAGGTCGCCGTTCTGATGAAAATAAAAATGTGTAACATAGCTTTTTCTCGTTTTTTTCTAGTTTTAATGGAAAGTACAAGTGAGTGTTTACATTGTTCACTTATAGCCTGTGCTGGCATTTGATTCTAAACAGTGTGTTACTGGTGTGATTTTCAGTATTTTCCATCTCTCTGTAAAGCTTGCTATTAGGAAATATTTTATCCCTCGACTCGACCTCAGTTGTTATTTTCAAGTTGGTTGATATTCTGTTGGTATGTTAATTTCAAAGTGCGTTATTTTCACAAAAGCATCTGGGTCCCACATGAATCAAAGGTTTATCTGAAATCTAAGATGATTAAGTGAAGTCCAATCATGTCTATGCCAGAATTTCTGGACTGATTGAATTATCCACCAAGTTACTGTTTTTGTAGGTACTTTGATTTGCTACAATTTCATGTTCCACTCCAATCCCTGGTAAAAATGACGACTATAACCGTTCCAAAAACGACAATAAACATAGTTGGCCAACTATGGATTATAGTTGGCCAACTATAGAATATAGTCGGCAACTATGTTTACAGTCGTTTTTGGAATAGTCGTATAGTCGTCATTTTTACCAGGGATGATATCAGAGGAAACTGTACAATCACAGTGGATTTGGTCTCTCCATTTGTAGCGAACAATTTACAGTTGGAGAGCAAACTAACTTATCTCTTATTTGCTAGTGTAACATCCAACTAATACTCTACTTTGAAACCTGATTTACAGTGTGGGAGGGTTGTCGAGGGGGATGAGAGGGGGAGGGATGTATGATAATGAGCTATCGTATCGTGATCGTATCGAGTCCGAGTGCATGATATTCTCAAGATGATTTCAGAGTCGATTAGTTTCAAGTATTGACACCGCGGCACGACGGCGGAACGTCGCGCTGGAAACTAATTGTAAGTCAACAGTTTTCGGCTAAAATTAATAATTTTCGCAGAAAGCACGAAAAGAAACAGCCGCATCGGCTCTTGCGAGAATACTTCGGGCAGATTCAATGAGATATCCAAGATAAAAATGAAGCCGCGAAGTTGGAAATGAAAAGATTCCCTTGAGCCCCAATGAGTGTATAAGTGAGGCAGATGGATAAAGTGAAACTCACATTCAATGAGCTGATGGTGAAATATTGTTCATTTTCGGCTCAAAAAATTAATTAAAACCCTTAACTGCAGATGAGCCCAGATCTGGAACAATTACTTTGAAGCCTTATCTAAAAGGATGGGACTTGAGGTGTACTGTCGCTGCATGGTGGGTCACATGTGGAACAGATACTAAACGCGTAAGAATTGTCGATTTTGTCCTATAGAGCGCGCAGCACCGGATAGAGAACGTGCAGAGTGGTTGAAAATAGCTTACTGAAAATCTGATAGAGATTTTCCGATTTTCATTGTTATGTTTGGGAGTAACGCAGGGGTACCATATTAAAAACAAAAACAACTATTGAAACTTACTAACTTATTTTTTACTATTTTAATTTTTTTTTTTTTTTTTAGCCTGAAAACTTTATTATCAGTTGCATGGATACCTAAATGCGGGTAAGGCCATATTTGGAACAATTAATATTCAAGCTCTTTACCATTGAAATATAATGGAAAGAATTTTTTCACTATTTTTCCCTGTCTCGAGGATCAAAATTGTACCGAAAAAATTATTTTATTGAAAAAAAAAAAATAATAATGCAGTAAAGGGTTAAATGAGTGCCGACGTTCTCACGTTCTTGGATCTTACATTTAATATTTATTTTTTGTTTTAGTTTAAAATGCAAAAAATGTGATTTATTTCCGAAAAGTGTTTAGTGGTGCTATCCATCGGACTGAAACTGGAAAAGTTTCGCCGGAAATTACATGAAGGCAGGTGTTCATCTTTCCGATTGGAACTCTTTTATCTCTACGAAGTGCGCTCGGTTTAGTCAAACAACAACAAACAAAGCAAACCAAAACAAACGAAACAAACAGAACCGAAAAAAACCGACTGGACAAATAGAACGAACGAAACAAACGAAGCAAACAGAACAAACGGGACAAACGGAAAAACGGAATAAACGGAACAAACAGAACTGACAGAATTAATGCCTTATTATAACAAACAGAGTAAAACTCAAAACAGAATAAATATCAGAACAAACAGAACAAATCTGAATAACAACAAGTTTGAACTCAAATTAAACTGGCAACCTCGACTCAACCATCCACTTTACCAAAAATAAAATAATCTCGCCCTCTCACCTCACACGGTCACCCCTCCGTAAAGGGAAACTAACTTGGAGCAGTGTTTTAGCGGTATCGTTTTTTCTCAGCACCCCCGGTAAATGTTTATCCAACGAAATAAAAAAAAAATAAAAAATAAAATATTTATTTAAAAAATGGTTGCAAGAATTTTAATATCAACTCTTTTTAGGCGTCATAAATAATGTTTATGTAAATGTTTGACGATCTGCGTTCTTACTCAGATTCGCTTCTCTTTTACACAGAGCAAACATAAAATCCGTCGCGTTATATTGCATATGATTTTTGTCTCGCATTTACCAGGTATAAATTACGCCAGGGACAGAGATCGAAAGAGGGAGAGAGTGAGAAACAGTGATAAAAGAGCTGAAATTAATGTAAGAGGGAGGGAGAAAAAAGAGAGCGTGTGGTATTAAGTCGAGAGAGGTCGGGTCGGGGCTTCTGGAGAGCATGATCCGATGTCGCATTGCCAAGCTGGAAAAGTTATGTTGTACATAAAAGGAAAATAGAAGATCGGCGGGTGGGGATAAAAGAGGTCACATTCGTAAGTACTTACATATTGTAGATTATTAGCCCATTTTTTCCATGATCACGTGTTCGAGGTGCCGCAGTTTCCACTCCTGTTTTACAAACTCGATTTCAGGATTTTCTTTAAAACTGACTGCGAGGTAGTTTACGCCGCGCCGAGGATATTTTCGCCCGGTTTTGATAGAAACCCCAATTGAATTTTTACTTTTGATTCGTGCACGGAATTTAACAAGACGACGTTTGTTGGTCTCCCCCCCTCTTTTTTATATTTTTATTAACATTACAAGAGGATCATGCTTTGTTCTGATCCTTTTGAGCTTGAGAATCTATAATCAGCCGCGAAAAGCCAAGAATATCGCGTGGCTTGAAAACCCCTGCCCTTGTCTTCAAATAATTTGAAATGGGGAGCTTCTCACTGTGTCGACAGAAAAAAAATTAATAGCCTCAGTCCGTCCCTTGAGTTTTCAGTATTTTGTGTGCTCTTTTCAGAATTATGAGTAATATTGGCTGTCTCTTCGACTTCATACTCATCTTATTTTTTGAAAAGCCTGAAAAAAAACAACAACAAAAACAGGAAAAGAAAAGAAAACAACAACAACAAAATAATTTTCTATGATTTTAGGAAAGGAATAAAATGATCACAAAACAAGCAGTGTTCCACACGCTCCTTATCGGGATAGTATGCACTGTTACTTTTGTCATCTTAAACTTTAACACTGAAATTACGCTTCAGTAAGAGTCGCTATTTACGACAACGCTCCCATTCAATCGCCTTTTTTCCAACGCATGAAGACATGGACAAAACCATTTTCAGACAGCGCCTTCTAAATCACCTCTCATCACTTGACAGGCGCAGAAATAGTTTGAACTTGTCGCACTTAAGCTTATATTTGGCTTGAGTGTTTATATTTAAAGAAGAGAGTTGTCACTGAGGGCTGAAAACGAGCCATTGGCTGGATGCAGCACTATTCCAAAGCGTTTTCGGCGTAAATAACTCAACTAAGGCATTGACGACATTGACACTGTGGATTGTCTTGTCAAATTTTCCAGCTGTCCGGATTAATTATCTGGATGTATGTTACGATTGAGATGGTTCATGGTATCGCAACCGTGCGCAAATTGCAGGCTCTGACCTTAAAGTGCCTTCAACTAAGCGGATATGCAATACTGCGACCTCGCCGCGCCTTCGAAGGAACGTATAGGCAATCTGCACCGGACGGTACTGTGGCAGATCAGATTTGGTCCATGGTTTCAAATTGGACCTTTCCATACTAACTACTCCAGAAAGATCAGCAGACCAATCGTTTACTATTATGCTGAACCGATAGGAAAGTTAAGATTATCTGCGAGTGCTCTCTTTATCAAAAGCATAACCGATGGATCAATTCACTGCTTGTTCTATGAGCTATTAACCGGTAATTCAATTAAGGTTAAGACTCAAAAGTCAGAGTTTCTTGCAATGTATGAGTCGTTTCCCATAGGAGCTCGGATAATTTAGCTGTTAGGATTCACGATACTCTAAGGTCAGTCATAACCCCAACTCGGGAAGGAGAGCAGGGGGTGCCATACTGTAAAAGCTGAGACAGGATTGAAAGGATAGCATGGAACGCTGGATACAGGAATTTTCAACTCGCCCTCTCTCCCTCTTCCTCTCCCTTCCATTCTCTCTCTCTCTCTCTCTCTCTCTCTCTCTCTCTCTCTCTCTCTCTCTCTCTCTCTCTCTTTCTCTGCATGCACCTCTCTCTCGCTGTATATGCTCTCATTTGAATGTTTGCGTTAGAAAAGGACGGAGATAACAGTTAAAAGTCACCTGATGACCTTTGAAGCTATCCTTTTTTAAACCACGTGATTAAATGATCGGAGAGAGAGAAAGGTAGATTCGTGTATCCATCTTTACGGGAGGGGGTGGATGGGGTAGAGGAGAGGCGGAGCATGGTATAGTGCTTCTGAAAACAAACGAGCTTTTTTCCAACCACCCTTTCTTTCCCATTTTTTGTTTTCTCTCACTCTTGTTGAGATAGAGAGGGAGAGGGAGTAAGAGAAAGAGGGAGAGAGTGAGAGGGGGGAGAGAGAGAAAGAAAGAGGGGGTGAGTGTGAGAGAGAACGCTCGTCTGGCTGTGCACTGTATTGTATGGTGTATAACCCCCGCGGGGGTGTGTATTTGAGTCTCAAGTGTTTGATATAACCTGGCCGCGCTCTCTCGTTTGCTCTGGCTCAGCGCTCGCCGCTCGGAGCTTGGCGGTTCTCAAGAAAAAGTAAATGAAGGACCAATTAAAAATCCATTTCTCTCCTCGAACCTAAGTGTGCACGATAAGTTAGGAACAAAGTCTGTTATGTGCTCAAAGCTCTTGTTTTACTTCCTTGACCGGTCTTCGGAGCTCCCTCCAGCCTTCCCTTACCTTTATCACCCTATTTGGCCTCAAGTTCGAAACCTCGCTCAAGAGCTCCCAAAACTGGGGAGTGTTTAAAAATCATTTCATCTCACAGTGAATCATAGATACTGCTTGTAGAAAATCGATTACTTAACTACTCTACTGTGAGACTATGAAAAAGTATCGATTATTTAGCAGGACCTTAAGGTGATTCTTCAGCGTTTAGTGTCGATTTCTGCCACCAGAGCGCTACCGTTCGATGTGTCAAATGACGGGCCGAAAGTAATTTATATTTGAGAAAACGGAAAGTGAGTTATTAGATAATCATCTGAAGAACGTCTCTGCAAAATATCTCACCAATAACTTCAAACATAAGGCTGAAAGTACCAAAAACTGGAATATTACAAATAGATTCTTCTATCGAAATGCGATCTTTAATTTTTTGGTACTTTCAGCCTTATTTTTGAAATTATTGACGAGATATTTTGCAGAGAAGTTCTTCAGATGATTATTTTGTAACTGACTCCGTTTCTAAAAAATAATTTACTTTCGGCCTGTAATTTGACATAATCGAACGGTTATAGTGCTCTGGTGTGGCAGAAATCGGCACCAAACGCTGAAGAATCTCCTTAAGGTGATTCTATGGCAAACTCCCGAAAATGTTAATCCGATATATGGCATTATACTTGTCTCTAGCTCCGAGAACAGTCGTTTTTTGACGGTTTTTGGCTGTTTTCTCTTAATAGACGACTAATAGACAAAAATCGGACAGTCAGCACCTGCTTAATTTTTTACTTGACTTTTTGCGCCATAAACGGGCCAAATTGGTTCTAAAATAAAGGCGTAACTATGCAAAGAAAAAATCATTTGTCATTTGGAGTTGTATTAGTAAAGATTACGCAGGTTTTTGTTTGACCCTTAATCTTTACTGATACAACTCCAAATTACAAATGATTTTTTCTTTGCATAGTTACGCCTTTATGTTAGAACCAATTTGGCCCGTGTATGGCTCAAAAAATCAAGCAAAAAATTAAGCAGGTGCAGTCCGATTTTTTGTCTATTATTCGTCTGTTCAGAGAAAACAGCCGAAAACCGTCAAAAAACGACTATTTTCTGAGCCAGTGACAAGTAACAACGCCATATATCGGATTGAAATTTTTGGGAGTTAGCCATCACCTTAAAAGATCTTATTAGTTTACTTACATTGATTCATGATGGGCGTCCGCAGCGGGAAGAGGGAATTTCAGAGGGGCACTTACACCCCGTGAAATTTAGGATAGTCTAAACTTCATTATGAAATATGAAAAGAACAAAAGAAGAATACTATACGTAAAGGAGTAATTGTTGACGAACTTTATTGTTTAACTTTATATTTTTTATTCATTTTGTGCAAGGAATAGTTGAAGTAAGCATTTTTCATATATTATATCAATTATCATCTTTTGTCGTTTTATTCATAATATCAAACATGTTAAGTTTATTATTATTGATTGATAAATTTAGTACAGCTTAAAATTGGATCCTTGGAGGAAAAATTGATTTTTTTCTCTTTTTGGTCGGTGGGGGTCTTACACTCAAAATCACAAAGTCTTACCTACAAGAATTGTGAGAAAAATACTCCTGTTAATTTAACCAGGATTCCGTTTTGGAAAGTTTTAAACAGAGTTCCTGTTAAAAAACTGGAATGCTTGTTGAAATAACAGGACGTCCGGTGATTATAACCAGAATTTGAGTTACCAGAAATTCGATGAGGAAATTCTTTATCACAATTCTTGTTACGGCGATAGGAAATTTTCTGCAGTGTTTCCATTTAGACCAATTCGTCAGTTTTCGTTATTTAACGAAAAAGCAAATGATCGACCTACGCAGGAACACTAATGAAATTGATAAAGGCCAATTGTCGCAAGATAGAAATACGACAAAAGTTACAGCTAGCTTGGAGTAAATCGAATTTCATAATTTTGATAATGACGTAATATTACTAAAACATCTTTGAAGCAAAGAACTGTGCAGGTAAAACTTTTTATGTTTGAAGAATTCTACGTTTCGATTAAAGGTGGGTCTTTTGTAATCGGGTTTGCGTCCCAAATTATCAATCACGTTCTTAGATTTGAGCCAAAATAGCGCTAAACTTACCTGACTTGGCTTTACCCGAACGGTCATCAACAAGGGAAACTAAAATCATTCGTTTCATCGTTTGTATTTGTTTAAACATGAAAAATGAATTATTGTTTCTTTACTTGGTGTAAGCTTATAGAACTTCAAATATTGAAGTTATACAGATAGTATACTTTATATTGAATGTTGATATCAGGGCAATAAATCACACGATGTATTTAACTAAATTAGTATTTTTTCGTTGTCACCAGGCTCGTTATAATTTACTTATACTCTCGATGAGCCAAAAGTTTGCTTTTTTGTGAAATTCATGGCCTATAGCGACGAATTTATTCTGAGAACTGACTGCAAGTCCACCATGTTATTGGAAAAACCAAAGTGATTAGCGAATCAAAAGAGCAGCAATTGCATCATTGGACGCATTTGCAATTGTTTTGACAAATGTCAGAGTACAGCTGTATTGAACTACACTATCTTTAAACTTTATGATTAAAATCAGATAATTTCAACGTGAAGCCCAGAGGACGACTGATTAGTGATTATATCGCAAATTACTCGGACGCTTTTGGGAATGCATAGTTACTAATGGGACTTCTCATTAGTAAAACGTTTGTGCTGAGTAAATCGCGCGTGCTCACCAACAGTTTTGTCCATTCTCTTTGATGAAGCGTCGTCATGCCGGAAGTACAGTTTACAAAAGCTGCAACGCAGTGCGGCGGGTTGCTGGGCGGCGCGGCGCGGCACGGCGAACGCGGAGGCGCGAGCAGATTGGAGAAGAAGCGAGTGGTGCGGGGTTTATCCCCCAAAAGTTTTGAATATTTTCAGTAACGCATTGGCCAAGTGTCAAAGTTTAAAGTGGCTTTGTTGCTATCGTAAATTTCGTTTCATGAGAGATATTTTGCCTCGGTTCGGCTCGACACGGCGCGCTGCTCGGTTGCTCGCGGCTGGTCTGATGCATTCCGCCTTTTGAGCACCGATTAACAATTAGTAAGATGAATTGATATCCACTCAGTTATTATGCCTGCAGTTTCATTGATTTCGCTCGCTCGATTAATGCAACCCGCCCAACAGACCTCGCACTGCCGTTGTTCTATTGTGGATCAATTATTTGAGTAAAACTTTGATCAACTTGCAACTTTCCTCAAAGGATTAGGAACGTGGACTCTCTTATCTTTTTATGTGTAAAGGAGGACCAAAGATCTCACGGATTAATAAAAGAAGCTCTGAATATACTCATTGAGTCTCTTTTCACTTTAGTTATCATTTAAAAATTAGTTCAACCCTTCTTAGTTCTTTTTTCGTTATTGACTTCAATGTCTAAGAGTTCTTATAGTCTCATATGCATAATGATACTAGGTCTACTTTAATGTCTTTGGTTCCGCAATACACGTCCAAATAGTATTGGATGAAAAAAGGAAGGGCGGAAAGTCCTACAGCCGGAAAAAGTGACGACCATGCGAGATCGTTTCATAGCTCTTCTGAATATGAAATGACGATACTTTGTAATTAGATAAAATATGTATAGAATACGTACAAAGGTAATTTTAGTCTCTAAATTCAATTTTGGCATAAATTTGTCAACAAATAAAATTCCTGATGTCTGTCCATTAATGCATAAAATAAATGGGTATGGATTCACACACTTCACTGCCATTTTTGCTTTGCTTTACTTAATAACAACTGCTAATAAAATTGTATACATATACCAAAAATACGGCGCATACTAAATTTTATCAAATTAGTGGCGAAGCCTGACATTTTGCGAGGGGCGAAGTCAGGGTCTGAAAGTAGTCAAAAAGAGGGGGGCCTCTGACCTTCCCCCCTCCAAGGTCCTAAATTCGTTAAAATTCTCCAGAATACACAAAAATTACATATTTTCAGGGAAAATGGTGATGTCAAGGTGGAGGATCTAGATCTCCTGGACCCCCCTGCCAGTTCACCCATGACATAAAATTACATTGAATCATCATACCGTGTTCAGCTGGAAACGACTATGCGCAGCCATAAGCGACGGTCGTTTTTGGACGGTCGCATGGTCGTCACCAGCTTTTGACGCGAACTGACATCGCAGAAACGCAATGGAGCACTCACAGTTTATATCGTATGCAAGATTGAAATGGGTGCCGTGCGTAAGTGTTTTCATAACATATGTATATTCATTTTTTTATTTTTTTATGGGGGAAACATATTTGATTCAGCTGGATAAAGGCGGTGGCTATAAAAGGTGTCTCACTGTTCAACCGACCAACTTCCGAGGTTGATTCGTTATAGCTCAATGCGAGACTTTTTTTTCTTCTTATAAATATGGACTCAAAAACATCCCCATCTTGAACTATACCAGCTCTCAAAGTTTTGACAAATTAAAGGTTTCTTTGGAAAAACGTTCACAATTATGAATCAAAATACATGTGTCATGAAAATTTGTTTTCGGAATTATTTTTACGTGAGACATTCATTGACGAACTTGAACAATTCAGAAATGGAGCCTGGCTGTACTTTTTTAGGTAAAGTTGTATCTCTGAAGTCAAACATTTTTTGTGTCAAACCAAATTTCTGAAGTTTTCAAGTTCAATGAATTTTACACGTACACGGAAAAAAAACATTAGTGAAAATAACCATACGGATATACCTGATTTTGGCACCTGCTAGATGTTATGATAAACTTGACCAGAAGTATGGTACATTTTCCGATACTTTGAGTAAATTCGACATGCAATCTAGGTAATATCACCTAGTACCTAGTCAAACATAGTATACTTCTGGTTAACATTACCATAACATCTAGCAGATTCCAAAATCAGGTATCCGTATGGGTATTTTTATCAAAGTTTTTTTTCCGTGTAAGAATACCTTTGGAAACACATTTTCGACACTTGGTGCATAGTTAATCGTAAACGCTATTCCAAAAAACCATTTATATTTCAAAACTTAGGGTGCTATGGTTGAAAGGGGGACATTATTTTGGGACCCGCATGCTTACATATGATATAAAACTCTTATTTTGAGCCAAACAGTGTTGACCTTTAAAGTTTGTCGGTTTGACCCTGGTACACCCCGTAGACGTTTTGAGCTCAGTTTGCGGCAGACTGTTTGTGCAAATTGAAGCCCCCCAACAAATCGTATTCAAATCTTCTCGATCAAATTATTCCGGATCCCGCGTATCCCCGAGCGAGACGTTAAGTATAGCTTCAAGGAGATGATAGGGTGTGAACTTTATAATTCGCTCTAATCAAATGCCTCGTTGATGAACTGAAACGTTTCGGGTGAGTGGAGACTTGGAGACTGGAGAGTGTAGGCACACTGCTTGAAAAATTGATGAGCCGCTCTGAATAAATGATGCGACATGCCAGTGCCATAGTCCATGCAACATCAACTTGCTCCTTTCCGCATAATCCTCAACGGAGGAAATGGCGACGTGACGTACACTGGACATAAAACATGAAATTTCATGGACATCTCCAGACCAGAAGTTCAAATCCAAACTAGAGAGAAACAATGGGTCTGTTGTGTACTTTTACTGTAGCAGCGTGGAGGGTCAATTTCTGAGTAAAATCGCGTAAAAATTACTTTGAAAGCATCAAAAAGTCTCAAAATCCACTGGTAAAGCCACCATCAAAGGCGTTTTAAGGAAAGCCTAAAATGGCGGTCGAATGGTCAAATTAACTCTACATTCATGTAGAGCTCTTTTCAGAAGTGTAGGCGGACCAAAACCATAATCTTTGGCGAATTTTCAACTTTTATTCCTTCAAATCAATACCAACTTTGCCCCTGACTTTATTCTTTTGTGTTTAAAGTTTTCCTCATTGAAAAGTGAACACTCAATTTCAATTTTATTCATTTTCATCGAGTAATATCAGAAATAATGTTGACAAATTCCAAAGATTATCGGTCTAGGTCCGCCTACACTTCTGAAACGAGCTCTACCAGGGACTAAAAAATGTTAGGTCCTGAGCGTAGGTTACGCACGGTCATGTGAAGTGCGTAAGCTCTCTGATTGGTCTAGACCGCACGCAATTCAACTTGCGCACACTGCCGGGACCATACATTTTTGGTTCCCGGAGCACCAACGATGGCCGACCACGGCATTCGGCCAAGGATATAAAGACTTGCCTGAGGAGATTGATTATGAATAATCGCATCGTAATGCTATAGAGTCGATGCTCGAGTATACGCGTTATATCTTGTGGGCGGTGCCAGTATGATAGGTCTTATTTCTATACAGGGTGTCAATTAAAAAAGGAGCCAGGCTTAATATCTCAAAAACGGCTCCGAATTTCGAAAAACGCTGAAACACGTGTTCGATTATTTCGAGGAGGACATCTTTTGAGGGGGTCCCCAATTTCAGGGCCCCCATCTGGGGGGCCCCAGGGGGGTCAAGTCCCATATTTCAAATGGGGACCCCCATTTTTTATTTAATAATCAGAAAGAGGGTAAAATTCAAAGACTTTTGGCGCAAACCGAAAGTCAATATCGTTTTTCGTATTCGATATATCGAAGGTCAAAGTTCGATATGGACCCATCTTCAGAAATTCGTAGCTTTCCTTTAAATAGTCAAAATTTCAAAAACTTTGGGTCTAAAATGCTCCACAGACCAAGTACTTTTCAGAAAAAAATTCAATGTTAACAGAAATTTAGTCAAAATTTGGTTTTAAAGCCCCCAAACATTTTTAACGTTTTTGGCCCCCACGGGGGGCTATCAGAAAAATTCCGAGAGACGACCCCTATCGAGTGATACATCAATCGAAAAGGCGTAATAAACTGAGCATTCTGGTGCAAACCGGAGGTCCATATCGTTTTTCATATTCGAGATATCGAATGTCAAATGTCGATTTACAGAATGCGATATCTCGAATATGAAAAACGATATGGACCTCCGGTTTGCGCCAAAATGCTCAGTTTGTTACGCCTTTTCGATTGATGTATCACTCGATAGGGGTCATCTCTCGGAATTTTTCTGATAGCCCCCCGTGGGGGCCAAAAACGTTAAAAATGTTTGGGGGCTTTAAAACCAAATTTTGACTAAATTTCTGTTAACATTGAATTTTTTTCTGAAAAGTACTTGGTCTGTGGAGCATTTTAGACCCAAAGTTTTTGAAATTTTGACTATTTAAAGGAAAGTTACGAATTTCTGAAGATGGGTCCATATCGAACTTTGACCTTCGATATATCGAATACGAAAAACGATATTGACTTTCGGTTTGCGCCAAAAGTCTTTGAATTTTACCCTCTTTCTGATTATTAAATAAAAAATGGGGGTCCCCATTTGAAATATGGGACTTGACCCCCCAGGGGCCCCCCGGATGGGGGCCCCGAAATTGGGGACCCCCTCAAAAGATGTCCCCCTCGAAATAATCGAACACGTGTTTCAGCGTTTTTCGAAATTCGGAGCCGTTTTTGAGATATTAAGCCTGGCTCCTTTTTTAATTGACACCCTGTAGAAACCCTCCCATCTCTGCGGAAATTCTCCGATGACTCCTGAGTTATCGGATAATTCCCTCAGAGATGGGAGGGTGTCTATCGAAATGAAACGTATCGTAATGACACTACTCATTAGAGCAGTTGCGTCGCGTGCCATCTGGCAACAATGCAACTGCTCCATTCAAACTCATTAAATATATCGAATCTTCATTGTGCACTGTGCTCCCCCTGAATTCGACCTTTTAAATGAGTTTAAATGGACAGAATACATTGTTGCCAAATTGCACGCGACGCCACTGCATAAGAGTAACGCGTACTCGATCATCGACTCGATAGCATTACGAGATACGATCGTTTATAATCAGCCTGCTGTTGTTCCCTTTTCAGAATTCGGGCAAATCAACACAAAACGTGATAGACTGACCGTAGTAAGCACGAAAAATAACGGAAAAGTGAAGTTTGCCGAAAAAAAAAAAAAAAATTCACAGGATGACGCAAAATGTAGGTGCCTTACGTCGTCGGCCATCTTTTGGTGCTCGCGTGTTGCATGCTTGCAGGGTTGATTCGCCCAGTCGACCGCCATTTTATGCTTCCCTTAAACGCCTCTTGTGGATTCATGATTGGATTTTGAGACATTTTGATGCTTTCAATGTGATTTTTGCGCGATTTGATGCAAGAATCGACCCTCCTCAGTGCTACAGCAAAAGTTTGCAACAAACCCAAATTGATTTTATGTATATTAATCACATTCTTCATCGTTAAATACATATATATTTATATAACGCATCCCTCGTTAATTACCAGAAAAAAAGCAGCCTCACAGCTTTTCATAAAGCAAGACTTTAATTTTTTTAATCGCCACCATAGTCAATAAATCGAATACTTGTGCGACACTATGTTGCCAGAAACAACGCATGTTTGCAAAAAAGTAAACTTTATAAAGTTGCAGTCACACGATCGGATTGGTGATGCTGCCAACCTGGAGCTGAGTTTCGTTGATTTATACTGTTTTAGAAAGGTATGAATAGTTGATGATGAAGAACAAAGATTACTGGAATTGAAATAGAATTCCACCTGAAAGTCTATAGAAAACGTATCATTTAATTATTCATCCGAAGCTCTTTAACAAAGTATTATCAACAGAGATGGAAGTACACTGCGTACAACTAAATTTAGAGGATACTTTTCACTAACTATTAAAGGAGACAGAAACCGATGACAATAAGGCCTAATTGAGAGTACTTATATAAAATGTTGATCTAAACTATTACCGTAGCCTATTAGAGTTCGTTTCAGAAGTGTATAGTCAAACCTAGACTGACGAAATCTCAGGCAAATTTTCAAATTACATTCCTTCAAATGAAAAAAAAAAACGTGCCTGTGACTGCGACCTTCGATTCTCAAGAGTTCCTTAATGAGAAGTCAAAACGTTCATATTCATGAATTCATTAACTTTTATTAAGTAATATGAGAAAAATCGTCAAAGAATTCTAAAGAGTATCGTTGCAGGGGCGCAGCCCATACATTTTACTGGAACTACTTGTATAGGTAGCGTTAGAATGGGAGAAGGAAAACATATGTATTAAACGAAAACAAAGAAAAATTGTGGCAGTGAATGATGTAACCTTTGTCAACCAGAATTTGTTTCCTTTGTTCTAAAACTTTGTCTGTTTTCGTTGAAACTTCTTATGCTCATTTTCTGGTAAAAATGTTTCTATCTTGTCATTTTTCCCCACTTTCCTTTTCTCTCATATCTTAAAAAAAAAAAAAAAATCTTCCTTATATACTCCCAAAATTTAATTCACCGATGCTGACGATTTAATGAAAAACTTCAGCAATAGATGAATCATACAGTCCTACTCTCGCCGCCTCTCCGTTCGCAGCAGCTGGCTTCACTTCGTCTCAAGGAATCAAAATCTCACGTAAAGTTAATTTTATCAATGTATTTTCCCCAGTTCCCAGTAGCCATCAATGTTTATTAGTGATCCATGAATATAGCTTTGTTTCCATAATTCGTTTTTGTTACACCATTTTTTGTTACACACTTCCGAACCCTTATCCACTTTCATCCTGGATCCCTTCGGAAGTGCGAATTCAACCTTGCCCGTGGATCTTTTGGTTCTATAAGAATTCAAGAATGAAACCACCAACCAACCCGGGACCCCCCATGGATCGGCCGGCCAACGACCGACCGAGATCAGAGAAAGAAAGACATTTTAAATAAAGAGAAAACGAATTATGGAAACAAAGCTATATTCATGGATCACTAATAAACATTGATGACTACTGGGAACTGGGGAAAATACATTGATAAAAGTAACTTTACGTGAGATTTTGATTCCTTGAGACGAAGCGAAGTCAGCTGCTGCGAACGGAGAGGCGGCGACAATAGGACTGTCATAACATCTTGGTTTAATTTTATGACACATTGAATAACACAAGAAAAGTTTCAAAATTAGTTTTTTTTTTTTTTAATCAATAAAAATCACCCTGCATTCACCAGTCATGGCTGCACTGCTGCGTCTCGTTAGTACTGAAATTGCGAGCGGATGCAAGAAAATAGACTACACAAAACATCTGCGTGAATCATACAGTTTCTCAAAACATCTTGGTTTAAGTTTATTTCACATTGAATAACACAAGAAAAGTTTCAAAATCAATTTTTCTGCCTTGGCTTGCAGTGTCACATTTAAATCCCAAAATCATATTAATGGCTGTCATGCGGTCTATCGGTTAAATAGTGATGAGAAGGCTTGGTAGAGGGGGGCGGGGGGGGCTTAAATAGTGGTAACTTTCTTTTCTTATTTTCTTGTTGTGCATATGTTTAGCAAATTATCTGTCAGAAACAAAATAGCAATGAAGCCCCACCCTCCCCATCCATCCACCCATTGCCTGCAGGAACCGCATTAAAGTTTAGGAGAATTCATTTTGGGTTTGCTTTACACTTTAACTAGCAAGTGTTTTATAAATGTATGAAACTTCCACGCTCTTATTGGAACTCTATAGCACAAATCTTTATTCTTAAAATATATTATGGTATTTGCATCAATTTTCAGTCCCGTCTTATCTTCCTCTGATTCCCGATGAGCCAATTGACAGCGGCGCTGCAAATTGAATCCATTATAAATTGCCTGTCTTTTTTAACGAAGTCCAATGATTCTGGCGAGGCAGGTACGCATTGATTGTTACACCGACAAAGATAGCAAGCGATTATATTCACCCTACTATTTTATGGTGATATTTATTATTTTCTTATAGTCTTACTTTCATTTTTGTTTCTGGAATTCCATATAGTAACATTTGACGTTGAATAAAAGAAATCGCGAGTCGAAATTCGCTGGACGAGACGGCAACTCCATTTCAATACCGTCTTACCATTTACGATAAACTTGAGTAATTGCTATGAGCAGCGTAAATTTAGGGTTCTTGATGCTTCGAATTGACGTGGGAACTAGTTTACCGGACTTTTGAACAGTGCAACTCTCCCAAAATAGCAAAGTTGCGTTTAGTTCTAGCTTCGAGTTTTCTCCTTATATTTGCGTGCACCCACTCTCATATCTTTAAAATAATGTTTTTATTTTTACCTCGCATTTTTCTGAGGACTGTCAGCAATGTCTGTGACAAAGTCAAACTTGTGTCAATAAGACTCACGGCCCTTGTGAACCCTGAAAAGAGGGCCTTTGGAGGAAAGAGCTTAAGCCTCCCTAAATCATGAAGTGATGCAGGAAGATCGCAGGGGAGCGCGGCTGGTGCAGTGGGAAGCTAGAGGCTCATTTAGGTACGTAATGAAAAGAAATAATTAGGGTGAAAATCAACGGTTAATGAGAATACTGCAGGCACTCAGCAGTATAGGGAGGGGGTGTGGTGGGTCATGGGGGAGGGGGAGGGGGACAGGTAGGTACTTAAAGCCTGGCACAAGCTCTGTTATAGGTAGGTGTAGAAATGGGGAAGAAATGTGCTCTTGCAACGATAAGTTATACACGGGCTTTGAAATATGTTCTACGAGGGACTTATGTGCCCGGGGAGTAAGGTACTCAGCATGAAAGATATAGGAGGGCTGAGCTTTAAAAGCTTTTACTCTCATTATCTCAAAAACGAACTTTTTGAGTCCTCTCACTTCTCGGTATGGCACCTAGACCTCCCTTCCCCTCGCTTCTCATATCTTCAGATCAAGGAAATGCACGACGTGGCGTTTGATTAATCCAGCTTGAAAGCTAATTGCGCGCCGATGATGGCTCACAAGTGAATAAGAGAGAGAGAGAGAGAAAGAGAGAGAGAGAGAGAGAGAGAGAGAGAGAGAGAGAGAGAGAGAGAGAGAGAGTGGGAGAGAGAGAGAGAGGGCAGAAGAGAGAGATAGAAAGAATCAACGATGACATTGCACCGGAGCAAGCCACGTGGCGCGTATCAAGCACTAATTTACAGGGTGCTTCAAAAGTACCAAAGTTTCACAGGATTGGTTCTGCAGTTGCAACGCGGTTGATATTACTCTTAAAAATACTGTAAAAGGGATCTATATCGTACTGAAGCTTGCCAGTTGCTTCAGAAGTGGAGGTGGGGCTCAACCACTAATCTTTAAAATTATTCCAACGTTATCTCATACGGCGCGATGGACATGAATCAAAATGAGTTTGAGCTTATGGCTTTTCTCTATAGCTTTGGAATTACAAATTGAAAGTCTCAGGAAAGTTTCGTTTTGGATTGGAGGATTAATCATTGCAAATTCGTCAAAGATTATCGGTACAGCGACGCCTCTTTTTCTGAAACGAGCCATATTTGTGTTCAAAATGAGCTAAAAGCTGGCAAGTCTCACTATTAAACGCACATTCCTTTCTCCTTCCACAGTTGAATCTGTGGAAATTCGCAATAATTTTTGATACTCTAAAATTTTACACCTGTAGTGGTAAATAAAGCGCATAATTGTCTTCTCTTTGTAATTTCACGAGTTTTCTCTCTTAACCCTTTAAGGACCAGGTTAGTTCAAGAGAACGCCACACCTCCGTATCTAAAGGGGAGGTAGTTAACTGTTCGTACTCGGTGGAGTTGGAATTGCCTATACGATGAATTGAAGGCGCCCGACGAGCCTTATCTTGTAGTGTTTTCGTCTATATTTGCGTTTATTCGGAATGAAGACTAAAACAATGTGAAATAAACTCGAGGAGAAAAACGAGTAAACTCGGGTTTGGTCCATAAGGAGTTAAACACTGTAATTTTGTATCAACAATTTAGAAATCTGACTTTTTTATTTTAAATAATACTAGTAGGAATTTGAATTTTTCTTCTAAACGCATTTTAACGGGAGTGCCATCTGATCTGGTGTCTTCGTGATAGGTATGAGGGAGAGTCCATGCACTAATAGTGTCTTCTCATAATGTTCGAGTTAGACACACTGACACAAAAATGCATGTGACGATTTAACGCAACTCGCATAATCCGACCTAGCCCAACCCCTTTTTAGGTGCTGTCGCGTAGCAAAGCACCTTATGCTATCGTCGCTGTCCGTACGTATGTATGTATGTATGTATGTGACGCTCAGTTTGTGCACGCGAAAAGTGGTAGTAAATATTAATCGATTTTCATTGGTTTTGACCTCTCGAAAAAACCAAATAAATCTCCGAATAACGACTTGCTTTTACGTGGAATGCGGGTTACACCGAATCTTTAACGCATGACTTTTCCAACTGCTTGTGCTTGCTCAAAGTGGTTTGCAGTAAGCTGATCGGTCGGCAAAGCCCATTTCTGCAACGAATTGAATCACGCGATGAACGAAACTCAATCAGCGCTCACTTCCTGCAAATCTTTTCGTACGTGTGACAGGAAATATCGGCATGACTCGTGTATAGAGCAACCACTTTTTGTAGATTTAAATTGACATTTTTCAATTCAACGATAATTCCACTGGTTGACCAAGAGATATTAAGTTCAGTTCTATAGTGAATGTCTGTAATCCACTAAAATACTATGATCTTCAATTGTCCCTATGACTTTTAGAGACATTTGCTAATTATTTAATAATTTTACTGTGACTCCGCACCGCGGTTTCGAAAAGATTACTGGTACGAGTACTTTCGTGTATTATAATCACATACACTAAACTAAAAAGCGTAATTTTTGTATCAATTGGTGAAATCATAGCTGTGAATGGAAAAATAGCATTGAGAATTACACAGAGCGGCAATTTTGATGATGTTTTTTGCACTGTGGGAGGGACAGGTTTTCAGTAAATATCTACCCAGGTATAGGTTCGGTTTTTTTGGAACACCCTATATAGAGAACGCGGCATTGATTTAGTCGGGCGCACGGTATCTTATTGGCTTTCATTAAACATTCTTCTCGTTGGATCATCCTCATCTTCTTAACTCGGTTTTATTCCTTTGTTCTGATCTCATCTTACTCTCGTTCACTGATGTCGAGTTGTTCTGAACGCGCGATTATGCCTCTTGACTTCAGCAGTTGCACAGATTCAAGGGTGTAACCATAACACGGTGACAGTCTCGAATACGGTGCATGCATGCTGCATGACAAGTGTAATTTGTATAACGACATAAGTGCTTATACTAAGAGATTGCAAGTTTGACTCTGCTTTCATTCCACGACGCGATGTCACATGCCATTACACCCCTTAGAGCATTCACGTGAGAACTTTTGACGTCCGATGAACAGATAGTTGAAACGTTTAGTTTTGAAAGTTGCAAAGTTTATTTCAATGGTTTAACACTAGAACGCCCAACGTCCCATTTTTGGGACAAACCAAAATTCCATGTTGTCTCACAAGCCTCCAATTCGACTTAGGTTTCTGAAATTTTCTGACTTTTCATCACATAAGCGGTACCCCCTGACCACCAAGTTTCGTCGAAATCCGCCCATTCCTATAAGAGAAAAAAGCGGTTCTACCTATAACGCCCATGTCCCAATTTTGGGACAAACTGTTGTCTTTGCTGATTCAAGGCAGTGATAAGGATAGCCATAATCCTCAATAATGTCCGCAGCTGTGACAAACAGTTTTTGCATAATTAGAGGGGGCTCCTCTCCCTACCTGAGAGCCTCAAAAGCCTAAAAACTGTCATCCAAACCCTAAAAAATGATCATCCATCGATTCAGCATCTCGTCATTATACACGATCAATATTTTGAGTTTAGATTACAGTTTATAGGCTTTTCAGGGCTTAGAGGCCTCCAAGGAGACGCCGGTAATGATTTATCGTTCACTTCTTGATAAAAGGAGAGCTCCCGTGGAAATTGCCGTTCCAGAATTTTTTGGAAAATTTAAAATTCTTCAGGGGCTTACAAGTCAATTTTGTACCAAATTTCGGGGCTTGATTTATTTTTTTCCTAAAAGTGCTTGTTTAGTAGAGCATTTTGTATCCATAGTTACCTAAATTTGGACCAATTTCAAGGGTGCAGCGAATTTTTGAAAATTGGTCGAAAATTTATGGCAAAAGACCATTTATGTCCCTTCATTTGCCTGTATAGGCAAAAAATATACTAATACCGAAGAGAAAATTTTGTCAAATTTCTCTTATAATGCTTATAAGCCCAAATAACAGTTTGATCGATGTCATGTATAACAAAAGTCTGCACTTTACGGCACTGTCCCAATTTTGGGACGCTGGGCGTTCTAGGGAGGAGCAAAAGTCCGGGCGTTCTAGTGTTAAACTTTCCTTCGTCCGACGGTTTTTATTTATATTTCATTCCATTTGAACAATGAACATGCGCAATTTACTGCATATAATTTTTGATATCGGGTCCGGTTATTTAATCTCGGCAAAAGTGTCAAATCGATATTTTACATCAATGCGACACACCTGCCCGCTGCAGCTTTGATGTCACGTGTAAATCAATTAACTTTCCTGTTTTTGTGATATTAAAGTTTCATTGTTTCATTTCTGTTGATTAAATCCTTCGTGAAGTAACATTCCGAAGCTTTCAATTCTTTTTTTTTGTATATGTATTCTGCATGATTCTACATGCATTCTCCTCGTCAATAGGGGAAACAAATCTGAAGTTCGCTTTGAAAACTTTCAAAGTTCCAAATTGCAGCTATACCGGCCACCCACCACCGTCTCCTCACTCAAATATGATAAAGGTTTAAAGTACCATATTTTTCAAAGGTGATTCTTATGAAAGGTTTGTTGAGGAATTTTTATTAATGAAACAGAAATCTGGTGTTCATTTTACAATTTTTATTTAAATCTAAAACACTTAATTCTTATTAATATATATCTACCCAGAAAATTTAAATAGCCCGGTACATGAAATAAATAGAAACAAAGATGGGAAATAAAGCGAAAAGCACTTAAAATTTCAAGGTGAGACATTACCGGACAAGAACGAGCTCAATTTCAATCAATAAAAAAATAAAAAAAAATAAAAAACACAGTGAGTGTCTTCGTGCCTAAAATTTTTTAAAAAAATATACCTTTTTTTAGTCGACAGTAGATTCTAATGAAATTCACAAACACGATAAAATCCAGTCAATAAAAACAAATTTTATGTAGTTATGATAGGTTTTAAAATGTTTTATTATATATTTATAATATTATGGCGTCCACCCCATATATGTATTTCGTAAGACATTTTTCTGCATAGGTTTAAACGAAACAGATATCGATTTACAGGTTTGCACTAGCCACCCTGGTTGCATTAAGATCCTTTAAATATGGATTGAGCTAATTTTCGGAGTCGTCTTCAATTGTGCAAGAGCTACTCCAACCGTAAAAGGTTCGATGAAACATTATACTTCATTTAAACTATAGCAATACAAGGGCAATATTTGTTTCACTATTCAATGAACGAAATCAGGTCATATGTACCAGAAAATGTATGATTCTGAGGAGTCCCATTCAGAGGCGTTCAGTTCCGATTCAAAAAAGGAAATTCTCTTCAGTAAAACTCCGTCTCGATAAAATATATCCGTTACAGCAGTCAGATGTCGGTTTCACGTTAAAAGAAAGCAGCCAAAATTAAATATGAGCAAACACATATTTCAAGGTCCACGTGGAATTCATATGGATGCACCAAAAGAGCGCACTGGTTGTTTACAAGAATAAATTTGAACTCAAAAACGTGAATCTAATTTATTAAGGAATAGTAACGGACCCAGCAAATTTTTCTGGGGGGGGGGACACGCTCATGAATTTTTGAATTTGAAGCGTTACCGTGAGAAAGTTTGGGCTATTTTCTATTGAAAAAAGGTCAAATTTTAGGATTTGGGGGGGAGGGGGAGGCACCCCCTCACCCGTGGATCCGCCGCGCCGTTGAAGAGTATAACTTCAAGATTTGGAGAGAGATTTTGAACATTTTTCGGATTAAATTTTAATCGTGACGTTCGTCATCTGTAAAACAGTCTATTCGGTCTCATATTAATAGCAATTTTGCAGATAATTAATAAAATGAAGGTGGCAAAGCTGAGCCGAAATAATAAAACAGGATGGAAACTTGTGAATTAGACAAGAGCTCCGGAGTGGTGAAAGATGAGGATGGATGGCTGGAAGAGGGAGAGGGATAAAGAGAGGGATAAGGAGAGAGAGAGAGAGAGAGAGAGAGAGAGAGAGAGAGAGAGAGAGAGAGAGAGAGAGAGAGAGAGAGGGGGGACCGGAAGAAAGCGGAGGATAGAAAATGAAGATTGCTCTACTATGCGCCGCCGCCGCCGCCGCAGCCGTGCGGTGCGTCGCGTCGCGTCGCTCAGCAGGTTTGTTTGTCTTGGCATATTTTGTTAGTCTGGGAACTTAAACTTGTTTACCGAGGGATTCATGATATTTTCAATACTTTAAGGCGTGAAAATCCGCCAAAAATTAGTTTCAGTAAACGACCGACGCTGTTTACCCTTCGAAAGTGTTTTGCTTTTTGTAGTGGCAGCGCAAACTTATCGGTTGTATGTGTCGAATAGTCAATTTGTCGAACTTAGCAACGCTTATCTATACACCGGTCGGAGAGCTCACGCTTCTGTCGGAATTTCACAGCCATTTACGAAGAGAAATAGTTTGTTTTTCAACTAACTTTCTCTTCATCTAAGGAAGTTCAAGTTACTGACATGAACTGTCTTCACGATGTGATTCGCTGCTTGGTTCTTAAGAAAATAATAACTTCAAATTCAAAATAATATTTTCGGTAATAATCTATTTCCAAAACTTTTCTTACAGCTTTAATTTTAGTTAGCTGTATAGTTATGAACAAATTTTAATTATTTGAGCCGATTCATTTTCTTGAGCTATCTAGACAATCTATTTATGAGTTTCTTTATGTACTAACATGGCTGTTTAGTGATTTCTTGGTCGAGTTTCCAGTTATACTTCCTCATCTCCTATTCTTTCCGCCAACCTCCTCACTCATCCTCTCCTTCCCTTCTTCTTATTCTACTCTCCATTTTGCTCTCAATGGCCCCCTCCCCCACCACCCGGATACTTTAAGTTTTCAGCGACGTGCGACGCCACTGTCAAATAAGAATGTAAGTTTTCACTATACGCAATTACAGAGACCAACCTTTTTTTTCACAAAGGAATTTGAATAATTCGTAATTTCAATAAATATCTACGGATTTTCTCTTAACCCTCTTCCTTCCTTCCTTCCTTCCTTCCTTTGTTTCTTTCTCTCTACTTTTCTTTCTATTTTTTAATGCATCTTTGCTAGTATACCAAAAGTAACTGAGCCTCTTAGGTCTCAGGGAGGACACCTGTCTGATTTGTCACTCTGTCTTTAGATGCATACACATTAAAGAAAGCCTAAAATTAAGAATAGATCTCCCATAGCAGCTGCGTAACTCCACCATTACGCCTTAAACTTTTAAGATATTTTGTGATTTTCTGAGTGAATTTCGTAATTTTTCAATGGGCTCAGTGTAGTTTTCGCTGGAATTCGCTCAAAATATTATCTATTCAATCACTTACAGCAAAAATTAGCATCGACAGGCCCGTTGAATGATTTTCCTTCCGAAGGTGAATGTTTGTCCGCATTTTATACCAATGTGCGAGATCCACCGCATCGTGCCGCGCTTCTTGTCGGAAGGTCGTTAAGGGCGGGTTGGAATAGCGTAGTGGCGGAGGTGTGCGCTTGATTTAATGTCGTGCAAGGTGGGTGCTACTCCGCTATTATTGCCGCGGAGCTGGAAGTAATTCAATTTGCAAAAAAGTATAATCGGCTCCGGGCTCGAGGGTCGCTGGTTTGATCCTCCTTTAGTCTCGCGTCCTCCCATCCGTCCTGCCTGCCTGCCTGCCGCGTCTCCTCCTCCCCTCAACGCCCCTCCGCGAGGCCCTTGAATTGCGGGTTGAAACGATTCACCGACGGCGGCCACCGCGGCACAAGCGAACGGTGAACCCGGATGTGAGGTTTTTTCTTTATTTTTAAAAACCCCTTCAAAAATTTACTCGGCAAACCCACCGAACTTTGAGAGTGGTCGGCTCTATTAAAAATTCATCAACGAGCCCAAGTCCACGAAAGAGCCGAGCACAGCCGAGCCGAGTCGAGTTTCGCGGCTTAAATCCTCGACATTTGCTCATCATCACAGGAGCCTCCCTTTTCTTTCTTCCTCTCCTCTCTCACATCTCTCCTTCCTCACCCACTATCTCTTTCTCCCTTTCCGCTCTTCCCCTATTTTCCTTCTCTTCTCTCCACCTCATCTCTCTTCTCCTCTCTTCGCCCTTTAACTTGTTTCCTTTTATCACTCACTCAACGAGGAGGTTGCGGACTGCAGAGGGAATCATTATTATTTCGCCCTCATCCCACTCCTCTCAGCATGATTTACTTAACTTAAGCCTTCCAGCTCATGTTCCGATTCTAATATGGTGGGTACTTTTAAGCATGGAGATCCGTTATTCACGGTAGAGGGGGTAGACATATTAAATTTTCAGGTCTGTTTCGGCAATAATGCGCCGTTTAGTGCTTGAAGATTTACTAAAAAAAAAAAAAAAAAAAAAAAATCAGATAGCATTTTCCCCGCATCAAGGCTCAAGGCTTAAAGGATACGAGAACTCGAATTGATTAAAATTGCTTGGGTGATTAGAGGTAGATATATTGCAACCACATTATAATGACGATCAGGTTCAACTAGCTAAGATGTATAATGATGAAAATAATTGAACAAGTCATTCAATTGTTTGCTTTGGTTGCTCGCTTAGTTTCGAGTGATTTGTGCATTGCATTGCAATATAGCAAGCAGTAAATTTCATGGTGCAAATTCTCAAATTTTTGGATTTGAATCGCTTCTTTCAAAAGCAGCCTTCACATAAGTAATCAAAATAAAGTCTTGAGGAAAAACCATCTTATTATAAAAAGAGAGGTAAAATATATCGTTGCACATCTGAAACGTTTCCTTTGAACAAACGACATTTTTCGCCCATTTGATGAAATTGAAATATTCATGCGTCGTGATTCTCATTTTTTGTCAAAACTTGATATTGGTTTCGTAAGTCCTGCGCCGAATATTCCGTTGTCATTTGCAATAATGGTCCCTTTCACTATTTACTAAAGTGCTTCGAATCTAAATAATGTTTAAAAACGCTATCCATTGAAATTCGTTAAACCATAAAGACTCTTGAGTGCGAATACAGCAAGAATATTATACACTAAAAATAATATGAGTTAAAAACAATCGGAGCAGGATTAATTTTCAATGTGATTAGCTTATTCTTACCCATTCAAATAGATCAAAACCCTCCCTATATGCTAGTTTTCTCATGCATGAAAAATGATAGAACAGGATAGAATGGGTATGCGCAATAATAGAATTTAACTTCAGCTGAAAAATATTTCAATCAGCATCATATTAGATAAATGCGTAGGTTACCGTGCTAAGGCACTTGAGAAGCACTATTTTTCTTCTGTAAAATGAGGCAGTTGCAAGGGCCTAAAAATCCTTAAATGTTGTGTTTTCGATAAAGAAAATGAAAGGACCTACTTGATGAGCAGAGAACAAAGATGCTTTCGGAATCTAATTAAGTCTCATTGTTCCGAGGATGAGATTTTGGCTCAAAATACAGTGTTTTAATTGGGAATTCCGCGCTGTGACGTCACCACGCACATAATGTTTACAATTTTACACGTGTCTATCTCTAGTGCGGAGACTTTTATGAAAAAACCAAAAGGAACCATTGTTCTCAGCTCATCAAGTACTATTGGATCATTTTCTTTATAAAAATCTCAAAATTTCAGACCGCTGCAACTGACCTATTGCATGAAAAGAACAAGTTCGAAAATTAACAATTAAAGCACCAGGGTAAATCTTAGAAGTCTTTTTTTTCTTTCTTGAAAGTGTGAATGCATTTGAGATAATTTTTTTGGACTGCTTTCAAAACGGGAGCAAAGGGTTAGCGTGTCTAAACGAGTTTTTTTCTCTGAATTTCTCTGAAAAATTAAATACACAGAGAAATTCGAAACACTCTTCATCCGTATATTCTAGCTTACTCGTCAGTATTTCTGATCAACTACGAGGACTAAATAGGATATAATTAAACATTAGCAAATGGTACAACCGTTTAACACTAACATTTTGTGAAGTAATGGTTGCAATGCAATCCGGAAGAAGCGGCACTCTTAATAGTAGAAAGGACTCCCTAATTTAAATTCAAGAAGTTTTCGACTGATTCTTGAGTTAATTTTATTTTCTTCAAACCCTTCGCCTATCCTTTTCCTTCTCCGTTACCCAGATTTATGACACTGACCTTCATTTATTGCTATTAAATGCAAAAATTAGAAAGAAATAAATTAAAAGATAAAACAAAACTGTTGACGTTATGTCCAATAAAATCAAGAAAATAAGGGTTGTTATGCCCTGTTAACAAAACGCCACCGTAACGTCTCTCGCGGTCATTCGTATGCCAATTGCTTGCAAGATAGACATAGAATTTTGAGCCGTAAGGACCTCGTTAAAACGTGAAAAGGAGCAATTATTTGATACTTTTTGTTCGTTTCATTCGGTTCAGAGGTATATCTGTTTTAAACGACCCGGGGCACATTGCTCTTGCGGGAAATATTAAAAAGGGTGAAACAGCGCGCGTTTAAGCTTCGAGACCGCGCACAACACAACTTAGCGATCCCTTGACTGCTCATTTTGTAAGAGGAGGTATAAAAAATGTGAGAGAGAAGGAGAGCGAAGCCGAGTAGATACAACTAAAAATTTATCCGGGAAACTGTTAAAGGTCGATAAAAACGCGGGGATAAAATTGAAAGAGAGCGTAAAGAATTGACAGAGGAGAATAATGTCGTATCTTTAATGCCTAGTAAACTGGAAAACCTCAAGACCTCAAAAGGAAAGAAGGGAGAGGGGAGTGGGTGTATTAAAACCCCCGAGACAAAGCAGCTCAGCTTGATCGAAGGGATTTTTCTCCTCGCCCCTTCCCCTCTTATGATTACTCGACTTGTATATCCCTATTTTCCTTTATAAATTATTAATTATCAGAAAGTAAACGATGCGAGCAAATTTCTCGATAAATTTTATGATCTTTTGAATACTTCGATTAATGAATCCTTGCTTAGAATGTACTTAATGAGGATAATAAAACCATAAGAGGCGATAATTAACGTTAGAATTTTATTTTGTTCCGTGTCGCTGCCAGATCTCAACACCCCCCCCCCCCATCCCTCTTGACCTCGTATTTGGTATAGCCCCTCAAGTATCCGTTTATATTTTTTTCCAGAAATGAGGAAGTACAGAGCTCGATACTTCGGCATCGTCGAACTTTACCGGGCGTTTTCTTCTCATTACCCAAGGTCTTAAATTTTCAGCACGTGTTCTTATTTCAATTCCTTGGATTCCTTTCTTCCTTTCGTACTTCGTTTTCTCGAAGGCACGGAAATTCTAACCGCTTTTTCAAGGAAAAATCCCTCAATGTCTTTAATTTTCTCCTCTCATTCGAAGCACAGAAACACTAAAACCAATTCAATTGAAATCCCAACTCTTAAAACAGTCTTCCTTATACAACGATATATTTAATGACTTTTTTTCCACTTCTTGTGTTTCAGGTGAGCTATTTTCATTCGTGAGAATTGGTGAGCAACTAGCTGCTTGAAGATGGTATTTATAAAGCTTTCTTCGTGAGTCCTCTGTCCTTATTTATTATTATATGTATTTTTAATTTATTTAATCTTTTTCTATTTTTACTGCAACCACAATGGGTTGTTGCATTTTTGTTGGTATATGGATGCTTTCAAGAAAAAACGCAGCAAAATAATATGACAGTGACACTAACAAATTCCGAAATTTACTCGCTGCTGTTTCAATACATTTTGAAATTTTGATCTGCCACCTTTGCCCTCTCTCGTCAATCATCGTTTCAATAAACTTTCTGCCAGCAACAATATAAAAGTCAACTTAACCCTTCCACTCCAATGTAGAATGTATTCGTCGGAATAATACTTGCACTCCACTCTAAGGATATTCAACTAAGCTCATAATGAGTAAAAAATAAAAAAAAAAAAAAAAAAAAAACAAGTTGGAACTTGCAACACTGGAACAGTGTTAGCAAAGAGAGCATGAGTGTCGGCCGTAAATCATTGTAAGTGTGGAGTTCCATATTGATAGTACAAAACTGCGACAAATTCAATCGCAACGCTGCATTTGTGTTTGTATAACAGTGATCGCTGTAAAAATAACTTGATAGGTCAAAGTGGGAATGAAAATTTACTTATAGCGTGTTGAAACAGTTGTTCACGAGGCGAGGTGAATACTGTGGTTTTGAAAATCGATTTCGATAGTGATAGTTCCTTTAAAATCGGATGACGCAATACCAATCCTAGCAAGCCGCAAAGTCTAGTTTAGTAATTTGGGACTTTTTTAGATTTCTCTCGCCTGAACCAAAGTCATCAGGAAGGAAATTCTTAATACCAATCCTAGCAAGCCGGAAAGTCTAGTCTAGTTATTTGGGACTTCTATAGAATTTTCCTCGCTTGAACCAAAGTCATCACGATGGAAATTCTTCGTCTTTATGGTTTCAGCTCTTTTTGTCTCAGATTAAAAAATGAATGTTAATATTGATCAAATGTCATCCGACACTCATCAAGGCCCTTAAGGAACGTAATATGAACTTGAAAAAAGCTCATTCGATTTTTAAGGGAGCTTAAACGGTCCATGAGAGACGAAATTCGCGGATACAGAGTATCCACAGCTTATTTCAATGTTCGATCTGACAAGACCGTGCGCCTTTGAAAAATCGATATCTCGATAGTGAATCGATGTATTGCAATTCGGTTTGCACCGATCGAAAGCGCTTGCTTGTGACTGACAACCTCGAAAATTTCAGATCCATCCGAGTTTATTTAATGACCTTACAGGACCTCTCGCGGCCGCAGTTAGACATTTCTTGTCAGAGTTACGCTGAAACGGGGAGTAGTTCCCCCCCTAAGATGATATTTTTTGGCTCGAAACTGCATTGGGCCCTCTCGGGACATCACTGGGACCCGAAAAAAAGCGGAACCGATATAATACGGCACACGACTGGTTCGTGAGAGACGAAATTCGCCTTTTTCCAGCCTCCAGCGCCCCTCTAAGGTCGATCTGACAAGACCGCGCGCCTTTGAAAAATCGATATCTCGAGAACGAATCGATGGATTGCGCACTGCGGTTTGGATTGGGCGGTAGCTTCAGCTTTTAGATAATTCTTGAAAAAAATTCAGATCCATCCAAGTTTTAAACGGATCTTATGGGACCTCCCGCGGCCGCAGTGAGACATTGTACGTGAGACTTACGCTGGAGTTGGGGCCACGCCCCCCCCCCCGATATAGACTTTATCGGTCCGACATTTGTCAGGGCCCTTAATGAACTTCATGTGAACTCAAAAAACTCACATATGACTTCTCACGGCGCATGCTAGGTCCATGAGAGTCGAAATTCGCGGATTTTAGAGAATCTTAGATTTCTGACCCTATACCGCGCGCCTTTGAAAAATCGATATCTCGAGAGTAAATCGATGTATCGCGATCCGGTTTGGACCGATCAAAAGAGTAAGCTTACCGGTACTCGCCGTTAAAATTTTGGATCCATCTGATTTCATTTTGAGACCTTACTTGAGTTACTTGGACCCCAGTTGGAATTATTTTTTCGGAGTTACGCTGGCAAGGGGGTCGCTCCCTCTCTTGGAAAACTGTGGAGGGGGCCCTTTGCTGGGGCATACATTCTATTTTTCACTTTTTTTTTTTTTTTTTTTTTTTTTTTTTTTTTTTTTTTTTTTTTAATTTTATATTTGTGTCTAATCTAAGTTGGGGGAGGAGGAGGAGAGTACCTGCAAGTCAACCGGCAATTTACTTTTGATAGTGGCTGCGGGTCGAGGGTGCGGATTGCGGACTTTTAACTTGTTGTGGGGTTTACAGGGTGGCCGTGTCTAAACTTATGAGAAAAGAAGGCAACCACAGACCGGAAGAACGTTCAATTTCTGGTTCAGAGACCATGGACAAAGACATGGGCACCCGCAAAACAATTGCCCGGAGGGGCAACTTTTTGAATGTCAATGGAAGGTCTAGGGGACTTCACTTAGAGACGGGCAAGTCTAGAAAACCCCCCCCCCCCCACTTCCGCCCAAAATAGAAAATAAATCAATTATCCTTCCAAATGGTAGAAATTGTAAGTGATTGTAGCATGTAGTTGTATCAAAAGTAATTCTATTTTTGAAGTGTTTGATATTATGAATAAAGTGACAGCATCAGATGATAGAAATAGTAAAAAGCTAAGTACAACTATTCCTTCTTTATTTTCATTGTCCTGATGAATTCTAAGAGTTAACCTATTTAAATTAACAAAACCAAACTCTTGCCTATACATTCTCTAATCATGTAATTATCGACCAGAGGATTCTGAATTTTCAAGGAAGTTCGCAAAATTCTCGTTGCCAACGGTAGTTGCCAATGTAGACACGTTCATACTAGTAGATTTTAAAACTTCTTTCGGCGAGGGAGATGACGGGTGGGAAGGATGATGTCGTCTGAATCAGGAGGGGGTGGGGTAAAAATCAGGGGGAGGTCTAGATCTGGGGGGAGAGGAATCCTGAAACTGGGGGGCGAGCTGTATAGTGGCAAGGGGTGGTTGGGCACCACTGCTTGGGGGGGGGGGGGGGGCAACTTCCCGCCCTGCCCCCCTAAATTACGCCCCCTATTAAAATTGTAAAGTAAACTAAGAATAAAGTTTGTTAACTCTTACTCCTTTCGTTATTATTTGATCTTCGAATGTTCCGATTCTTTTTTATTGTAAAGTTTTGATTTTTCTGAATTAGGGGGGGGGGCGCCGCGCCGCCCCTCGGGGAGCGCCCATTGACAGATAAGGGAGAAAGGTAAGTGTGGGAAAGCGCACGGGAATCCGGCGTAGTGTGCCGCAAAAATTACTACCAATGGCGGATCCAGAAAATTCTTTTAGGGGGGGGGGGGCTTCACGCCTATGAATTTTCAAATTTGCAGAGAGGAATTTATGGGATTTTTTCTGTTGAAAAAAGGCAAAGGCTACCGTGAGTTGGGGGGGGCGTGCCTTTCCCGAATCCGCCGCTGATTACCATGTAACACTGGGCCACGATGACCGATGTCGCATAAAACCAGGTAGAAGACCCGTGGCGGGCGTGGCATCCGTGATGGCTGTGAAATTGGGATGAAGTAGATGGACACACATCATTCATGCAATCTGCACAACGCGGCAAGCAACTGTTGTAGGCATAGGTGCAGTAGTTCGTGGGGAGGGCAAAGGGGACGGGAGGTCGTCGCAAAACCATGGACGAAGATATAACTAAGGACTGCCGACTGTTGTTAGTCCTGTTTTGCTCTCGACCCCAGCGCTCCAAGCAGCGGTCAGCTGAACTACTCTTTCAAGTGAGCGATCCTGGCGATGTGTCCATGCTCACATGCTGTGCTACTGCTAAAACCGTTGTTGGAGTTGGTCTGTTATGGCATGGCTGTCAACTGTTGTCGGCGACCCAAGAGGATCAGATAACTCAGTATCTCAATGGAAGATCGAAAGCAAGGGAAATTCAGAATCAACTTTGGACAAGGTAACAGAAATCATCAGCAAATTAAAAGAGTCGCCTGATCTCTACTAATAAAACAAATGTCTATGTACTCTTTCTTGTTTGATTCCGTTTTGAGGTTAACTGTGATGTATAGTATTTCAGTCCTTGATTAATCATTTTCGACAATTCAGGAATCTTTCAAGAAATACTCCAGAGGTTTGCTTTTTAGCGGATTTTGCTTCCTTTTAATTCGCTGATCATTTGTTCCCTTCGTTCAATCGTGATTCAAATTACCTACACGGTATACATTTGCGGGAAGGCATGGGAGAAAGGGAGCCGGAGCGGCCACCGCTGCAGCGGTTCGCTTTTAGTTGACCCTTATTGCTGCTTGGAGCGCTGCGGTCGCGCTCGAAAACCCGCTAACAGGTTTTAACACGGGCGGAGATAGGGAGTCGGCAGTCCTTAGTTATATCTTCGTCCATGGCTCGGAATGGTCTTAAAATTTTCCTTAGGATTTGATCTAGAACGCAACGTTCTTACATTTTCGAAAAGTTAACTCTAGCTCTCGCAATTAACGATTAAAGGCGGAAAAAGCATGGTTTCTGGACCGCGGAACAGTGACGTTATCTAGCGGATGAGAATCTTACTACAGGTCGCTGAGGATTCACCTTAAAACGCAACGCCGATCGCGTTCCCCAAACGAACTCTTTTAGCGGACCGAAACATCAACAATAACAGGATTGGAAATTTGAAATCATCTAAATGCATTTTAAATCGCAGAATACACGAAACATGGACACAATCCTCTGATATAAAACCCCAATATCTCATACAGAAGATTTCGTTGAAGTCTGATCCAAATTAGTAACGTACTTACATTCCCAAAAATGCTTAACCTCAATCTTGGCCAAAAACTCCCGCCACAAAGAAAAAGCGACAAATTGGGAGGACACCGGATTGGCGGAATCACATGGGTCAATCGGTCCTCGAGGACCCGTTCTCGATACTGAAACCAAGCGATCCCCCGAGCGGACCCCCGAACCATGCCGTTCCTATAAGAAAAGCATTATTGACCTTGTAGAAACGATTTCAATAGAGCATGACACTCATGCTCTAAAAAAAAAAAAAAAAAAAAAAAAATTAAAATGAAAACGTCTAGAGAGTGGAAAGAGAAAAACCAACCGCGGTTATAATCAAGGAAAGATTCCGAACACTTGCCCAATTTTTGTGACTTATTCTCTTACTAACGTCTGCCTTGAGATAAGAGATTTTGAGCAATGTGTAGGTAATGTTAATACGCTCACAACATAAGAGGCTAATACAGTGAGTAGCCTAAAAAGATTATCAACACAAAATTACTTCAATATATATAATATTTATTAACGTCACTTGTTAAGAATGACGGACTTAATAGTGTTGGTTATATCTCTTCCTGTCTTCGATAGCCTTGAATGTGAGAATATAGATCTACTCAGTACTCATTTTTTTAGGGACTTACAGGAATTTAATAAGAATGCTTTAGAGTCCTAGAGTGTTTTTTTTTTTAAATAAACTGCGGCTGTCGCCTTGAATCTCGATTATTTTTAGTTCACATCTTCGTAACTTTAATATAAGAGAGGTTAATAACCGGTGTAAAATTGTGTAACATATGTGTAATTATGGCTTAACGCGTATTTGATAGATATCCAAGGAATGATTAACATGCAGGGAAGCTCCGATACAATTTATACACCCACATTAATTGGTAAAGAGATTTGCCGTGATAAGAAAAAAACAAGAAAACAAAAAAACAAAAACGGGGGAAAAATACGTTCGTTGACATAAATATTACGGACCGAGCTACCACAGAAAATCACTTACAGCTGAAAGTATCTTGAGAAAGAGGTTAACCATTGATCAAGCCCAAAAAGCATAACTTCCAAAATCAAAGATTCTAAGGAAAGGCATTGAGTGCAATAACTAATCTGACAGTGAGTTATAAAATTTGGGAGCCATGCAATCAAAAGTTCTTTTGAAATACCTATACTCAAGGTTGGGAATTAGAGGAAGAAATTTACATCTATTTCTGGACTCTTTTTCATGAATGCTATCGGCTACCTGCCTCCTCAAACCTACCTAGTATATGAACTTTAAGTCGCACATCTATGGTAGGTAACTCTGCCATTTCCGTTTTGCTGACTGCGAATTTCCATCAGAAACAGGCATATTTTGTTTGCCCGCCGCGAGAAGGTAGAATTCCTCGATTTCATGATGATTTGACCCTCTCAGGAATTTCTTCCAAACCGCGCGCTGCCGCTGTGGAGCTGCCGACGCAAGAGGCTAAAAGAAGGTAAAATGACTCGAGAAGAACAGCTTTCAAACCGAAGGTGACGGCCACGATTAGGAAACTTTCCGACGCGGCCAGTTTTGGCATAAAATGTACATATAAATACATGTTCCACATGATTTAAATACATGTACCAAATCTGGCAGCTCTGAAGCTGTGCACCACAACTTGTGCTCGCAACTTGAAATTGGTTCGAAGCGAGTAAGTATCAAAAAGCTGAAAGTTGTGACGGTTTGAGGTCTCGAGAAAAAAAAAAGTAAATAAAAAATGAGCAAGTTGGCGCACCCAACACTAAAATAGTATTGTAAGAATGCTCCACAATTTTTTTGTTCGTATACTATGAGCAATGTTTCAAAAATGTCAAAGTTGAAATAGCGTTTTTGGAAAAGCATGCATCAAACGTATAACAATATATGCTCACATTGTTTTTTTCTTTTTTTTTTTAGGCGTGCCATACGAAGTATATGACAAGCTCCTTACTCTCGTTTTGCTGTATACAATGAATAATATATAATACAGTGTAAGAGGCGCCCGCTGGTGGCCGTGTGTGTTTTGGAGATTTTGTTATCAGGATATGAATAAAAAATTAAATGCTCGAGTCGTGTTGTGTATTTTTGAGAAATTTTTGAGTACGTACAATCGCACACTCAGACACGTTTAAATTTTTTATTTGGAGTCATTTGATGCCTTCCTCGATTTTATTTTGTTTTTTTTTTTTAGACTTTCCCGTTGAGATATCAGCGATGACTTCGGTAGTCTTTGATTTGCCTTTGATGCTCACACTCACAGATTGCGTAAGTGTTTAGTGGCTTCGTCGCGCACACACAGAAAATTTACTGAATTTACACACACAAGCTAGAGCTCACCCTTCTCAGATTTTGACAGTTGCATGATTGAACCCGCTATTCAAACCCAGTTTTCATAGCCCAGCATCGCTGCGTTGCTAACCGACGAGTGAGAGAGACTAGAGACTCTCTCTATTCGAGCATGCGCTCAAGATAGTTTTTTTTTTTTTTTTTTTTTTTTTTTTTTTTTTTTTTTTTTTTTTTTTTTTTTTTAAGCGTGCAAAATATATACAGTCCGCTTCTTGTTTTCATTTTCATATCTAATATACAGGTTGCATACCAATTACTCATGGCAAAACCTTGGCGGGAAAGGTTTGAAAAATTAAAAACGTATTTTCTTAAAACTGGTTTCATTAATCGTTAAGTTGTTTCTCCGATCCAGGAGGTCTTGGCGTCTTTTTTCTTAAAATTGTAAAAGTTTTGGTATTCTTGTTAATTTCATTAAAATATTAAGCGTCGAACTTGAATTCCTTTGAACGAGAATCCGATACAGGTTCAACAACCTAAGTCATTTGTGCCAACGTACTAGTTGAAATTCCATGGCAGGAGGGGGGGGGGTGGAAACATCTCCCGCAGAAACCCTCTTTGCCCCTGGCCTTTGGGCTCCATCGGTCACAAGATTTCTTCACGGTGCATTAAGCGGTCGGGACTCGCAGGGTCTGAAGACTCATAAAAGTGTCAAAATCTGTTTGACGAGGGTATCGAAAAGAAGTGACGGTGAGGTATTGATGAAGAGCAGGAGGGGTATAGAAAAGAGAGGGGCTCATTCATATCCTTAAATAAACCTGTTTAGTGATGACGTCACGATCAGAATTGGTTCCAAACAAATGCTCTATCTCGCTCACTCTCGTGGATTTACCTATAAGAAATCAGATCCAAAGGAGGGGTATCGATAAGGGCCCAAATCGGCCCCACCCTAGAATCGCCCGGTTGTGGGCTTTTTGGCAAGTTCAAAGCATGCAGTTTATGTTTTGTCCTTGTCACACTCACAGTTTTTTATGAGCACAAATTCTAGGATATAGGAAAAAAATCGAAAGAATCAAAATAGTTCGAAAATCGAACGCAAATTCATGCTAGTTAACAAACAGTTTTCTCAAATTTTATTGCACCATTAGATTCCACGTGCTTTTAAGAATCTTTTCACTGTAACATAATTCCTAAAAGATCACAAGTGAATTTACAATCACAGTTATACCGAAAGATGTTCTATACGCGTTTTGTCCTTGTCTTACTCACGGTCTCTTATGGGAGTATCACCGACATGACACTCAATCATTCCAACTTCTCTTCGTATCGAAGCTATTGTTCGAGGTATAACACATGTCGTGATGGTGCTGATAAGCCTATATCCTAGAATTTTGTGCTCATAAGAAACTGTGAGTGTGACGAGGACAAAACATAGGACTTTCTTCGATATAACTGTGATTGTGCATTGATGCGCGATGTTTCAAAAAGTTTGTGGTAGGGCTCATATTTTCTTCACTGAGAAAAAAGTGGCTGTTAAAACTGTAAGAATAGAACCATAGATGTGTTTCGCCTTATTTCAATCATAAAACCTATCGTTGCTGTAGTCAGCAAGCTTTAATCTACACGAATTCAGATTGCCTCTATGGAATTTCTATTATTTCTATGGGAGATAAAGCGCGGGAATATATATCCTATCGGAAAATTCATTGAAACAATCGGAAATTTTTATAAGGGACGTGGAACCCAATGGTGTGATAAACACAGCTGGTGTAAAGAACATGTTGTTTACTAGCACTTGTATTTGAAAATTTGGATCGTGTTTCGTATGGGAAAACCCACGAGAGCGAGTGAGACGGAGCCTTATTTTGGAACCAATTATTTTCATGACGTAACACTAAACATGTCTATTCATTGGAAACATTTGAAATTCTGGGGGATCGGCAAATTGAAAACCCCTTAATGAGCGTCTATGCAATCAAGGGATTTTTGAGGAAATTTTGGGCGTTTTGTTGAAAAATAGATTTTTAAATCCAGAACAAAGGGAGGGGGGGTAAAATTCGCATTAATAGCTCTAAAAAGTGAGAGGGGCTGTCACGTGTCTTCCACCCCTGGACAGCTTCCTCGATGCGGCTATGGCACTGACTCTGGAAGAACTTATTTATCTATCCTAAAAAGTTCCTCGCGTGTACTGTATTTTTCTCTGGAAGCTTCTTCAAATTTTGGAAGCTATATGTCCATATGGAACTTTGCTTTTCCAACACGAAAAATGATATCGACCGACGGCAACAGAAAAAAAAAAAAAAAAAAAAAAAAAAATAATAATAATAATAATAATATTACAATGCGTTATAATGAATAATGGCATAGTTTTAACTGTAAAATTTCGATACTTTTCAAGAAAATAAATGGGGGGAGGAAGAATTAAAATCCACAAACGTCTTAAACCTCCACACCTACTAAGCTATACCCCTAGAATGCTTGACGTGTAAAGAGCACCTGAAATGGCTAGTTCTGTATATTAAAGGATAATTTTTTCATGAATTCGCGAGTGTTTCATTTATGCATATTACATATCTATATCGCGACAATCGCAATAAGTGCTGACAGCACCTAAAACGGAAAATAAGAAGAAAAAAAAAACTGTTTATTATTTAGAATCACGGCTTTTCCGAATATGACACTTTTTGACTTCAAAAGAACGCAACCTCATTTTTGATCCCTGAACAAGCCGTTTAAAAGGTGGAGGGATTTAGAAATATCCATTGTCTATAGTTTATGTGGGTAAAAAAGATCGAGCCTTATCAAATAATTTTCTCTTTTCAGTTTTCAATGGGTTTGTTACAGACTTTTGCTACAGCGCTATAGAGTTTTGATTCTGATGAAAAATTGCCTGAAAATTACATTGGCGGCATCAAATAATCCACTAATAAACCCACAAAACGTATTATAAAGAAAGCCAAAATGGCAGTCGTAAAGCCGAACAATCTGTGCACGCGCACGACGAACATCAAAGATAGGCGACCGATTTTCCCCTTTTTCGTTGATAGGGGGGAAGAGATTATATCTCTACAGTCAAACTGATTTTAAAAAATTTTCATGGTCAAGATGTTGTCTTCTATGAAGAGTGGCGGGGAGGGGGGCAAAATATCAAGAACAGGGTGTTTCATAACTTAAGTGCCAAACTTATGGAGTGTATTTTTGGGGTCAACATATATGTAAGACTTTATTTTCCTACATGAATTTGTGCTGCAAATGTTTCTCTTCTAAGCTAGCACCCTCCAAAGTTTTGAAAACGAAAAACAAAAAACAAACACAAAAAAACAACGCCTTTGACAGTGCATCAGTATTGATTTTTTAATGGTAAAGATTATAGGGTTAATGAAAGAAAAAAGCACTGATTGGATTACGACACTTTGAAATTAATCCGATTTCCCTGCACAAAAGCAAATAAGTAGGCATTCTAACACTATTTGCTTTGACAATCCCATTCTTGACTATTTTATAATTCCGTTTCGCGGGGTAACAAGTTCGCGTGAAACTTCATCTTTTGTCATGGCAGCTCTTCACAAACTTTTGAGATACGTTCTATTGTTTCCGTGTGGCATGGCAAGCGACTTTCAGCAAAGCTCTCAGATGCTACAGGTATACAATGACTTCTTAAGCCGCTAAAGCGCAATGTGAGAGAGGACTTGTTTCAATATCTTAGACTAATTCAATAAACGAGACCCGACCGTTTGTTTCGTTTCTGTAAGGCACATGATAACAAATAAAAGTTACCCTGAACTGACTGATTTAGTCAACGTCATAAAAAGGTGTTTTATTTTTCGTTTAATATAAAAGAAATTCATAAAAGTTTCAGGGCTGAAAATGAAATCTTTTTTTTTTTTTTTTTTTTTTTTTTTTTTTTTTTTTTTTTTTTTTTTTTATGACCGGAGGGGGGAGGGTGGGGCACGCACAGTTTGGAATCGGTCTAAAGCTATATTTATGCAGAAATTGGAATGCGACATTTGCATTTGGCCATTGTGCTTAGGAATCACACAAACTGACAAGGGAACGTCCCAAGTGTCCGCCTCCGATTTTGATGAAATATAGCTCAAAATCTTCCTTGAGTGACGCTGATTAACACCCTGTATTTACTTTTTGCGAATGCGCCTTTAAAGTTGGAGAAAAAAAAGTTCAAAGTTCGCAGCTGAACTGCCCGAAATGGTCGGAGCGTGCTAAGTGTGGAGAAACCGTTCCCGTCTTTTATAGAGAGCCTGGAGTGTAGTGGCGAAGGCGCTCGACTCGCAGTATAGCAGACCCAGGTTCTAACCTCGGCCGACCCTTCATATTTTTGCACATACTTTCCTCCCATTATCGAGTGTTTCTCGCCGTAATTTTTCTTTGATAATCTTCTCAACATTATTTTTACGTTATTTTCACGTATTCCCGTGAATAGAAAGTTCGTTTTAAATACCTCGAAATCAAAAATTCGACGGCACTCGAGTGGGTGTTCGTGATAAATGTTACTCAAGAAAAACACTGAAAATACTCTCTAAAACTTACGAATAATTTTGGAACTTTGAATCGCGAATTAGGGAATATCTTCTCAAATAACTATGATTTGCAAGGTATCATTTTTAAAATTTGTATTGCTGTCTCCATTTTTTAAATTATTTTTGGAGGCTATTTCAAATGCATGTGAGTTTCAAAGGTGGTCTGAGAAAAACCTTTCTAAAATTATTCGTACGTTAATTTTTCTTTCAGTAACATTTATCGCGAACACCCACTCGAGTGCCGTCGAATTTTTGATTTCGAGGTACTTAAAACGAACTTTCTATTCACAGGAATACGTGAAAATAACGTGAAAATAATGTTGAGAAGATTATCAAAGAAATATTACGGCGAGAAACACTCGATAATGGGAGGAAAGTATGTGCAAATATATGTAGGATCAGCCGTGATTTGAACCAGGGCCCGCTCTGCTGCGGGGCGAGTGCCTTCGCCACTACACTTCAGGCTCTCTATAAGAGGTCTGAACGATTTCTCTACCCTTACCACGCTCCGACGATTTCGGGCAGTTCAGCTGCGAACTTTGAATTTTTTTTTCTCCAACTTTAAAGGCGCATTCGCAAAAAGTAAATACAGATTGTTAATCAGCGTCACTCAAGGAAGATTTTGAGCTATATTTCATCAAAATCGGAGGCGGACACTTGGGACGTTCCCCTTGTGAGTAAAACAAACAGGTTAAGATGAACGAATCACGTGTCTACATTTTTTGTCGATACCATCTGAAGGAGCCCGGCATCCCCCCCCCCCCCCCGGAGCTCCGACTTCAAGAAGCCCCCATCAGAATGTGTGATCAGAAAGAGACTGCGGTTAGGGTCATTCTACAGTAAAGTGGACATGATATGCAAAAATTGAAATTTAAAAATTAGAGCCTAGCAGTCTCGTCTTGCATAAAATACCCCGTAAACCTTCTAACTCTCAATGATGTCTCTGTCATTCGACTAAAGTCTGCGTTTAGGAAGTAGATCATTATTGGTTTTTCTAAAAGGATTCTATGATTATCTTTACAATACATATTGCTTGCTTTGTTTCATATCAACCGCATACCTACGACATTGCAACCAGGCCGGCCTAAAGTTTTTTTGAGGCTAACCTAGAAAAGGGGTAGTTTTGGTTCCATTAAAGGAATCAGGTTGCTTATACCGGTTTTCAGTGAGTGATTTAAGTGAAACATTGACTTTTAGAAAAATTACTTACATTACACAGAAGGTTTATAAAAAATTGTTGTAAGAAATGCATATATATTCTCAAGTGTTATTTGTGAGTATGTTTATGATGAGTGGAATAGGTTCTTATATTTTACCTAAAAATTGGAGATTTTTGTACATAGTCTACGATGATCTAATTTTAGTCAGTTCAAAGGAACAATATCCATTTAACTCATAAAAATTACACAATAAAACTTTAAAATATGTGTTTTTTATAGGAAGAGCGTACTCTCTATTCTACCTACTTCTTATTTTTAAAGAAGACTCGCCAATTAAAAATTAAAGAATGGATCGAAATAGAGTCATGCATTCTTCTAAAATAAATTGCCACGAAAAGGTCACTAATTAAAGCAGTTATTGCTAATGTGCTGAATATATAAAATGAGCTAAGCAGAATGATAACAGTACTAAATTCTCCACATCTAGCTACTATCTGCGTTTTTATTTTCACCGGACAATCAAGAGGTCGGTCACTCAGGGAAAAAAATATGAATGAAACTTATCATTCTTATGGTTGAGTTTGGCCTCGACTCAACTGAATAGGAAACTTTACTAGACATCTCATTAACGTCATCAAATGATCGAGTAAATTCGACCTAAACTTTGTGAATTTTAGCCATACGTCTGGGGGGTTGAGTTGAGTTTACCAAAGCTTGAGGTCGAGGACAGCGAATCAACCGCACAAGCACGGTAAATTTCATCAATCACATTTTTTCCCCCTGCCAACTTTCACAACCGTTGTTTTTTTCCTATATGAATCCATGTCCTAAAAGGAAATTCATTTCTTTCCTAAAATATCATCGTTGGACATTTTCACAGATATACCAACGCGAACTGCAGCTTATTTCGCTTTTTCACTTATAAAATTAAAATCACGAAAAGAAGGCGTCACTATAGCGTCTGTAAAAAAAACAGAGAGAGGGGAAAGAAATAATATTTTTACTTCTATAAAGACGGGATATATCGAATTGATTCGGAGAAACTGTTCTGTTTCGCCTCACCTTTTTTATTTTTTTTTTTTTATTTTTTTTATTTTTTTTTTTTTGCGAGCGTTCACATTGAATTTCATGTAAATAAAAAAAAGTTTGATGGAGCGGCGAGAGGAAAAGTAGGTGAGAAAATATATAATTCTCAGTTTAGCATAGAAACAAAGTTTATATCAGAAATAACGGCCGTTCATATCGTTCGCAGCTGAGGATGCACCTTTCAATTTGATAGCGCATGCACTTGAAGCGGTACTAGTTGTTTGACAGTTATGTTAGTGTCTCTCTCTATAGCATAGCGAGCTGGGGCTGCAAGGCATGTTCCAACCTAATCTGCTTTTCTAAATCCAACTTCCTCATTGATAAATACTCAAACCAGAAACTGATCCGTTTAAATTGGGAGGGGAGGGGGCGCAGGCTTCACGGCTCCTCCGCATAAAACAATATCCTCTATCCATGAATAAATCAAATTGAGGTAGGGGGTTTGAAACGCAGTACTATATTTTGATATTTTATAAAAAAAAATAAGAATCGCGAAAGACTCATTGAAGCGAAATCGAAATGACCGTGCAAGCACCGTGATAAGGTCCCACAATTTTTTCTACACGGTAGAGTAAAATTTGGGAACATCGTCTTATCTCCGCTCCCTTATTGGAAGCTGAAAAATTGTCACGCGGTGAGTCTTACAAAAATCTTTCTTTTTAAAATGACACATGAAACATATTTAAAACTTGAGAGAGAGAAAAAAATTAATGTATCTGAAATTACTCTTTAAAATGGCACAGAGAAAGATTTAAAAATCAAGATGAAAAAATTTCAAGTAGATATTTAAAATTACTTAACAGAATGGAATAGACAAAATTTGCGAGGATAACCGACTTAAAACTGGCGTCGAAAGACCTTCAGTTTCAAACTCTATTTTGGCACAGATGCGTTCCGAATTTGACAACCTATCATCAGTGAAAGAGTCATTACATGTCTTCTCACTGAAGATAGGTGGATGACGGATATAGTTCCGAAAGACTTCTGAGTATTTACTTGTATCACAAGTGAGCTTTATGCGATTTTTCTCCTTAAATAATCTTTTTCCGTCTTTCTCTTCTTTCTTTTTTTGGGCCACTGTTTCCTGGCAAACATCCTTTCCGCACAAACGTTGCCGCAGCATAATCTGTAATCTGACAACATAGCTCCTTTAAGTTCTGAAATGTCGCGAGAAGACAAAATGAGTTCAAGTTGCACTACGATGCTACGCGATTTTTTTATTCAAACAAACGTTTCCAAAAACATTCATTGAACAGCCCAAAGCTCTCATTTTTTTTTCTTTTTTCCCTAATAGAACCATCCAATTAATTTTTTCTTTGAAGTAAAATGGCTTGTTTAAGTTTCGTTTTAAAAGTTTTATAAAGAGTGAGGTGAAGCTCTCAAATGCTTCAAATGCTTTGCATTCCTTTAATTATAATACAGTTCTCTGAATAGTTTTCACCAGCGACAACACTTCTCCGTTTCCCAAAGCACCGTTCCTCAAGATCACCTCAGAGTCTACTGAACCTCGCATCACAAGGTAAAATCACAGGTGTTCCAATAATGAAGTCTTTCTCATAGCAAGGCAGAATGACCTGTTTATCTAATGAGATTTTCCAATGGGTCCGTTGCACACTTCGGCTGCAGCGTTTTAAAGTATCAATTCCTATGTAAAAAGCCGAGAAATGACAATGGCAGCATCAGAAAACACTAAAATTCAGTATTAAACTCACAAATTGCGAAAATTACGTTGAAGAGATTAATTGAATTCAAATAAACTCACGGTATTCAAAGTATGCTCACATTCATCGCCCCAAAAAAAGGGAAAAGTGTGACCTGCGGTTGGATGAGGCGGGGGGGGGGATAAAAAATGTCAACTGAGGTTGGATCCGGAATCATTTGAAGAGCCTTGCCATTTCCATTATTCATCTCTGTGCTTCTGCGAGCCGCACCGTGCGGTGTATGCAGCTGACAGATTGTTGTTTCATGCTTACGTATTTTTTTATATTTTTTTATTTTATTTTTTGTTTTTCTCCTTTCCTTGTCATTTTACAACTGGTGAATAGAAAAAGAAAAAAAGATAGGAGGCGGGGGTTTTTGGTCGATGAAGGGCAAAAGGAGGAGGATGGTGGGGGCGGAGGAAAGGAGGAGTCAGTTACTCTTGAGGGATTTTTTTTATTGTTTGAAATATAGCGTCGCGTCAACCGGGGCCGCGCCGCGCTCGCGCTGTGGCATGGCGTGGCGTATAGCAGATTGCTCGTTGGCTGCGACACGGCGCGGCGCGCGCCGCGACGTGGGCATAGATCAGAGGCAGGAAAGTCAAGTCGAGGCGAGGCTAGGTCGAAACGAATAAGTTATATTTTAATAAGGCATAAAGTTATGAGCATCCAGCTCTTATTCACACGCTGTTACATTGCGATGTCAAGTTTCCGTTGGTGCACTCGAGTCAATATTTAAACTAGCTGGGACCAAATAATGTTAGGTCCCGAGCATTGAATTTGCGTGCGGGTAGGACCAATCAGAGAGCTTACGCACGGTCATGTGACCATGCGTAAGTTACGCTCAGGACCTAACATTACTTGGTCTCTGTTCCAGGGGGCTGATTTTGCTCTTTTGGACCAGACGAGACCAGATAGTAGGAATTGGTCAAACTCATTGGTTTAAACGCCATCACGTGACTGATTTTTGTACGTTCGGAGTCACTCGTCTGAAATGAACGACTATCTAACGACTTCAAAGCTGTCACGTGACGCCGTTTATAAGCCAGTGGGAATAATCGTTTCCCGCTATCTCGTCTCGTCTCTTATAAAAGAGCTGAATCTGCCTCCAGGCACCCTACGGACGCTCTCCACGTCTAGCATCCTAGCCCTTGTGAGCCTAAGGTATTTCGGTAACACTAAGGACTAAGGGGGGGGGTGTGTTTGCACCCCAAGGATATTTTCATGCAGCACAGTCAATGTCAATATTTTTGAAACTTTAATGGATGGATAATTTGAGATATCGAACTTTGTAAATCTAACTTTGACATTCGATAACTCGAATTCGAAAACCGATATCGACCTCCGGTTTGCGCCAAAATTCTCAGTTTGTTATGCCTTTTTGATCGATGTATCATTCGATGAGGGGTCGTCCTTCGGAAATTTTGAGATAGCCCCCTGTAGGGGGTAACAACGTTAACAATTTTTGGGGGCTCTAAAACAAAATGTTGGCCAAATTTGTGTCGTATTTGTATATATTATTCAGCAAAGTCCTTGCTTTTTAGAGTATTTTGGACACATATTTTTGTTTAAATCCCGACTTTTCAAATAGAGTAATGATTTTTTGAAAATGGGTCTAAATCGAACTTTGGCCTTATCACAAGGTAGGGGTCATGATTTGAAAATTTTGAGTTAGGGGCCAAAAACCCCCCATAAATTTGAGGGAGGGGGTTAGAGGAAAATGAACCCTCTCTCGTGAAAGTTCACCCCCGGAAACCCTATGTACGGTTTTTACAGAATTCTAAAATTTCGCACCGTTCTCGAGGTATAGGGGGGTTGCCATGACTTCTGAAACATATTTTATACTGTACTACAGCCCTAAAACCCGTGCTTCGCATTGCTCATTCACTTATCCATCCCCCGCCTTGAACCTCCACCCTCCACCCCCAGCCCCCCCCCCAAACCTTCCCCCCAACCCCGAATACCTGAAAGTAAATTTTGTTTTGTAACCAGGTTGCGTTTTCAGTGACCAGGTTCCGAAAATCAGTTGGTGATCGAAATTTTATTACTTCGGACACTTAAAAATGGGCGGAGCCAAGCACCGTACGGTGTGGAACCACTTGGTTGCAATTTTCGAGACTTACCTCCCGAAGTGGGTTGCGTGAAACTTGACCGGATGAGTAAGTGACCAAAGGGAACATTTGCATTTTGCGTCTTGCTTGTGATTGGCTTCCGTAAGTAACCGCGGTTTCGAAACTCTGGTCACGAAAGAAATGACCGGTGACCAGTAGTTACTAAATCAAATTTGCTTAGAGTATTCAATTTTATCTAGACCGTCTTAACGCCTGCCCCTGGAAGGCGATTGGAAGGCAATTACGATTACAGTATAGGTATGTTGTAAGATTTGCGTCAATCCATTGAAGTAAATGGGATAATGATTTTTTTTTTTTTTTTTTTTTTTTTTTTAAATTAATGAAGAGCCCTTCTACAGGAGCATGAAATGGTGTCTCGATATTCTACCGGATATTACATAAACAGTTGTGATACGCGCTCAATCAGACTCCGTCAGTTGTTCCCGTACATCTACGAAACAAATCCATGGAAACGAACAAATTTCATCAAAAATGAAACCGGAACTGACCAAGCAGTTCCGCCAAAATAGCAGAAAAGTCCCTTGTCCTACGTAAAGATACCGGTCCACAGGCCTGCAGAAAATTACGACCCAAGATGCCCCCATCTGTTACGCAAGATCTCTAGTAACGCATACATAAACCTTTGGTTAGCTGTATTAAAGTATTTTGCTGGGTTATTTTTTACCAATCGATTTTTCAGCGTTACCAAAGTTTTTTTTTCTGTTTTCTTTGTGTGAAGAAGAAGAAAAACATGGCCTATATTTACTCTCAGAGTAAATAAGGGTTTCAGGAGACCTACAAATATATAGATTTATGAGTGTTGCAACATGGTTGCCATCGGTGCATGTAGCACGGTTGAAATTCGTGAGAGATTTTATTTCACCGCATTTTTCCGAACGATTTTAGTTTGTACTTACACATTCTCCTGTATATGTTCACGTTTGCGTTCACGCTCACACACTTACATTCTCGAGCTGAAGATATAACGAGAGAACACGCACATTGGGTACTCGCACCCCATACCCCTCTCGCCTACTCTCACGATATGAGAAGTTGTGTGCCTTGTGCCTAGAAGATGATACACGCTACCAATAAACCGAGCCATGCGGGTGGCAAATGGCAATGTTGAAGGCACTCGGTTGCACATTCCTTTTGTTTTTCCTCCACCGGCTTCTTTTTATTTTTATTTTATTTTTCTTTCTCCTCTTTTTCTTCCTCTTTTTTTTTTGAAACGCTTCCAAATACTCCACCGTTCATCAAGCTCTACTCGTGTGTTTTTCGCGCATTGATCACTTCTTCTGCTTCCGAGCTAGGTCTCTCCCCCCTCTCTATTGCCGAGCATAGCAAGTGTGAGTTAGCGTAAAACGCTCAGGGATTCCGATGTTGCTAGATTGAACAGAAAAAAAAAAATCTCCCAAGATTCAAAAGGCAATAACATTTTTCAATTATCACAAGAGACTCCAATTGACAGTCCAAAACGACCATATGCCAGTCCCGGCCCCCCCCCGGTAAATCCCTCATTTATTTTAATGAATTTGTGGATTTTCATGACATTTACACGGCACTCATAAAGCTAATCTTCATGCCAATTTTAACTTTTTTTGGACAGTAACAAACTGTATACAGAGAGCGTACATGATGAAAAATGGTCATAAAACATCCAGTAAGGGAGATTCTCAATCACTAAAAATATACACAGCTGGAAAAAAACCCAAAACTTTACCTATAGTCTAAAACCATTTGAGGTATTTCTTTGTCTCCCTTGGCATAGTTCGTTGCGTTGATCAAATACCCTAGTCTTAAAATTACAAGGGTTAAATGTGGACAAATCTTGATGAAACAAGATTATCCTTTTTCACGGGAGAAAAAATAAAATATGAAGATGGTTAAGAACGTATGGGCTGTTGGAAATTAATATGGGGACTGTAGGGGTTCAGAACAAACAAATTGTTTCGGTTTCAAGGAAAATTCTCGAATCCGGGGATTTCAATCCAAAACGGCAACTCGGCGCGAGATCAGAGTCTGGTCTGGGTTTGATCGCTAGACCCATAGCTTTCCGTTCTCGCTCTGTCGTGTCATTCCGAGTATACAAATTCGCATCTTCATAATCCTCCCCCAATTCCCGACCCCCTCCTCAGCACCCCCTTTCCTTCAGAGACTTTTAATGAGAATCGCCAAATATTTTAATTTTATCGCAACTGTCGCACTCCTTTAGTTGACCGCCATGTCACTTCAACGAGTTTCAACCGAACCGAAACGTCTTAAAATTAAAGTTACCAAAGGAAATTTTGGTTCAAAATTGCGTTATAAAAGTCGTTAGCTTCGTCTTAGAAAAAAAAAAAATACTCAATTTGTGGTGAGGTGTTTTACAGGTTTTTTTTTTTTTTTTTTTTTTTTTTTTTTTTTGTAAAAATTTTGAGTCGGTCGTAACTATAACAAAATCGAGTTCCCCCTCCCTGTGTCTATTACTTTAGAAGCATATTAAAATATTTGAAAGTTCAAAGATACCTCAATCTTTTAAAACTACACAAAAATCTAAAACTTTTCAAATTTCTTTACAATAGCATTCAAAAAGTTTATTATGTCATACATTCAATATAAAAGAGAACAATTCCGTTCTGCACAGATGTTCGCGGTCGTGTGATTCAACAAATACATCGAAAACATTATTGTACCTATTTATAAAATTCTCATCTTCCCACATTTTTGTCATTTTTCGGAAATGAAAAAAACAAATGAACGGAGTTTGTAAAAAATATAACACTCTATGTTCAAACCAGAACAACTGAGACTTACTTTCCAATAAAAGATACATTTTCTCGGTCCCACGACCCCTGAGAGCAGGAAAAACCTCTTTGGCTAAAGTGCACCGATTGGGGCTAACTGACACCGAAGCATAGGAGAGTTGATAAGGATTGTGTCTAAACCTTGTTTACTTTCGTGAGGTAATTTTAGCATTTCCCCTTGTTAGTTTATTCACCAACGACATTAACGATACCGACACAATACATTTTATACCGCATTGTTTGTTTATTCAAATTATGCCATTCTGCAAACCTTGAAACACCATTTCATTCGATTTCGGACGATTTTACTATAAAAACTCAATCATCGTTAGAATCAATGGAAAATTAAACTGGAGTCTGGGAAGGAATGCATGGATAATTTTACTATAAAGTTGGGTAAAAAAAATGAATTTAAGTCGACCGCGCAGCAGGCTACCCACGTACAGTACTTATCTCAATGAATTTCACGAATTGCAGGTTGCTTACGTACCTAAGACCAAAATCCGAGTAGTCGACTGACATCCTTTTTGTCTCACACTTCACAAGAAAACCTTTTTTTGCGTCAAAAGCTTCGCCTTATTTTATGTAAATTCTTGGATGCCATTGGAGAAGGAGATAAAAGTTCTTAAGAGTCTACTAAATACTTATCTAAAGCGCCAGACAAAAGGAACGCTAAACAATGTTTGGTGTTAATGGAATAAAAAATACCGTCGATGGATGGCATACATTTATCCTTGCGGACAATTTTGCTGAGAATACTTTGAAGAGGTAAAATAGAAATTAGAAATTGGAAAATGAAAAAAAGCCGAAATTTACGAAATAAAAGTTGAATGAACCAAAACCACAGGCTCCAACTCTATCAAAAGCCTAATTTTCAAAAGCTTCAAACAAAGATTCTTTAACTCTCAAGGTGGATACCCACTACAACTAACATAGACCACGCATGCTTTAGTAATCTCGCTCATGTTAAAAGCGCATGGCAACTTTCTTTTTCGGAGACGCAAGAAAAAAAAAAGTCAAACAGCTCTAATGAGAACTGCTGAGCAAAGATTTTGATGTCACATCGTTAGCAACCAATCAAAATTATGTTTTGTAGGATCGACCCGGAGCTATAATTCGGTCACTTTCCGATCGGAGCCAATTTGGCCATTTGGGAACCAATTTGGTTGCTCCCGAACTGTACCTCACCCGGCCACCCGCCAGTGGGTTTAAGATGAGCCTAAGTTGCTGCTTTTCACAACTCTATTGGGATAAGAATGCCCGCCAGATCATTTACAAAATTGTGCCCTTAAAGACACTACAGTCCTCAAACTGCGCCGTTCCTGTTTCAACAGATTCAGTACGTCATTTTGCAACCTTTTCAATATACCTTACGCCCCTTTCCTTCAACCTACGTCTCCCATTTTCTACGGTTTTGAGATCTCTTTTCGTGAAGATGCACATTGCACTTGTAAAGCGACAAGGTTGCAATGCTTCAAATTTGTATCACGGCGTACAAGGACAACGAAGAGAGGAATCGAGTGTTTGGTTAGGAAAAGGAAGGAATCTTTTTTTTTTCCTCTGCCTCCTTCCTCTTTCCTCCAATATATAAAAGCGAAGCAATGTTTCCGCGTGCATTGTACATGTGCAGCCAAAACGTGCTTTTTATGCTCTCTTTACTATATTTCTCCTCCACTCTCCTCCTCCTCTCTCCTTACGACCCTTTTCCAACCCCTCCACTCTCTCCATTTACTCAACCTTTGTCTTCCGTCAAGAGCAATATTCTACGATTTTGTGCATGTTTGACTCATGCCTGCCTTTTCTTTCTATCTTTATATACATATATTTTTCCATTCTCTTTTCCTGTGCTTTCTTTTTAGTTGAGTTATCCTTTCCACAAACGGGATCAGCTTGGTCTTTGTTACTGATTTTTTTTTTTTTTTACCCTGCTCATTTGTGTTAGTATTTTTTTGCTCAAGAGCGAAACGCATAGATACTTGAACTTTTTAAATTTGCCTCGGGTGCATTCATTATTGCTTTTTAATCATAGAAAGATTCAAAGAGTCACAAATTTGAGGTTAGGAGTTGACAGAGGGCTGTTGTTTCGAGCCTTTATTACATTCTTGAATTTATATCGGAGTAGATTTTTTGAATTTACCGCCGAATTTGATAACACTGAAAATTAACCGAACACAAAAAAGACCAATACTTATTACAACAACAATAAAAACTACAAGAACAACAACAATTACAAAAACTAAAATTACAATAATAATAATAACGCACACTTTTGCTGTAAGCGATTTCAGGGTTGATTCATATTTTAAAACCTCCGACAATAACACGATAGTACACGGAAAAAAAACTACGGTGAAAATAACCATACAGATACCTGATTTTGGCACCTGCTAGATGTTATGGTAATGTTAACCAGAAGTATACTATGTTTTGACTAGGTACTAGTTGATGTTACCTGATTGCATGTTGAATTTACTCAAAGTATCGCTAAATGTACCATACTCCTGGTCAAGTTTACCATAACATCTAGCAGGTGCCAAAATCAGGTATCCGTATGGTTATTTTCACTAATCTTTTTTTTCCGTGTAGTAGGGTTATAATTTCGAAACGGGCCAAATGGTGTCCCAACAAGATTACATTTTTAAAAAAGATCAAATAAGTTCGATGTTTCGATTTTTAAGTCGAAGGAACTTAGTTTTATGAGGAGCAATAGTAATAATTGCTTTTAAAGTTATTTAAATACTAATTTTAATTGTTTTGTGGTTCAAAATGTCCGTCGGTTACGCGTCCCCCACACGAGTTTTTGGTATTTAACCTAAGTTTTTGACCATATTTTAAGGCTGAAATAAATTTTGAAGATACTGGAAATGCTCAAAAAACTTCGTAGAACACGTGTAAACCGTCGTTTTTTACGAAATTACTTTTCTTCATGCCATGAATTGTGAAAAATGGTTGTCCCCCGGTTCCAAAATGTCGGTCGGGAACGCACGGATTTTACTGTTTTAAAACATCTTAAAAGTTTATTTCAAAGTGAAACTGGGTAACTTACGATTTTCTCAACCACGCTTCAACGTTCTAAACAGGAATTATCAACATCTGTGCAAATGGGTTTTACTTGGAAACATTTTTCACTAACAAATCCGATCTCGTGATTTGCCTATGGTCCTTGTCAGCGGCACTTAAATTTACGAAAAAGGTAGGTGATACAGTAAAGTTCCGCCCTGTAATTATTAATTCAATGCAACTACCGTAATTTGCTTTAAAAATCAACATCAGAGATTATTGTAACAAGTATTATCGTTTTTATTAAGTACTTTTGAAATAGTCGGTTACGTAACCGACAATCGACAAGTTATTTACCATTAGTTATCATCATGCGTTTCCGGCTGTTTCCGCGGCACATGACAAATATCGGAAATTCAGCGGAGCCCTTCGGTAAAAAGTCTTTTCAAGTAGTACTGAAGGTAAAAAATTACTCATTGGGTTTAACTTTTGACTTGAAATTTTCACGGAGCATGCATGCTCAATTGGCCCGATTTGAAATTATGACCCAGTACTAAAAACTCACGAGATCCGTTCTTAAACTCATAAAATGTATTTAGACAGTGGCGTCGCGTGCCATCTGGCAACAATGCAACTGCTCCATTTAAACTCATTAAATATATCGAATTTTCCTTGTGCACTGTGTACCCCCTGATTTCGATCTTTTACATGAGTTTAAATGGATAGAATACACTGTTGCCAAATTGCACGCGACGCCACTGTATTTAGATGAGCGAACGTAATAGCGGCGTTGGGCACCAATAATGGGAGATTCTTTTCTTAATTTCGTCACTCTCTCTATGCTGACAGGGAAGATTCACAGAGTAAGTAGGAACCTGACAGTGATCCACATCTGATTAATGGAACCAGGACACCTGCGGTGATATACCTGTGTCAAAGGAATGTTGTCTCTTATTGGTCACTTTTTGACGGAATTCCAGGATTATTATATGAGAGTCTCCTATTATTAGTGTCTAACGCTGCCGCTGCCATTACACTTGAACACTAGATATCATTTAATGAGGCTCATGAGTGGATTTCGTGAGTTTTAACTGCTTTACCGTCCTTATTTTAGCACGTTTTTACATCTTAATCGATCCTTAAATCACTTTCAGCGAAAGTGTGCAACAGCCTTATTGCAACAATAATAATAATTACAACAAGTATCAACAGCAATTACAACAACAACAACATTAACAACAACATCAACAACATTAACAACAACAACAACAACAACAAAAAGCATATGCATGCACGCGTGCAGGAATTAATTCCTCTTCAAAAAAATATAACCACGTAACGGATATTAACCCATGCATGATAGATTCGCAACGGATCGCCTTCAATTACTTGGATATGCAATATCCGCACAGACGAGTACGATAAGTTAGCTACCTAGTGATCGGTTTCTATTCAGTGTAGTCAAAAGGATGAGTCAGTTTTCAATCACCTCTACTGAGATGTTCATGGCTGCTTTGCGTTTCGTATTCCTTCCAACAAAACGTTTGCATCTCTTACTAACGTTACAGAATCATGCCCCAAGCCTCGGTTCAAAACTTTCATCCTCTCAAAGGATTTATGAGTGTGAAAATATTTCTAATATTGTCGTGAAACATTAAGAAGTTCCAAAAGCCGTGTCGCGCGTCGCCTTTGCAGCTTGAAACCTTTCTCGTTCCCTCATTCAAGGATATGAGGGTTAGTACTCCACTCGCCCGCTCCCCTTGTAAAGCTTGACTCATAACTTAAAGGGCGTTTAAGGACCGGGATTTGGGCACAAGGCGGATTCCAAGGGTTTGACCGAGACCGCGAGGATTCAATTTCTAAAATTTTTCTCAGATATATTTTAGGATTTACTTCCTCATACTTCTAAAAATGAGGTCAGCACCACGACGCACGAGAACCCCCCCCCCCCCCCCTTCCTCACCATATATCCCACTCCTTCTCCCTCCTTCTTATTCCTACTTTTTTCTTCCGCTCTTCTCTCCCCTTATTCTCACTCCTCTCTCTTTTGAGTAAAGTTATAGTGAGTAGTAGGTCTGTGTATACGTGAGCTGTTTTAAACTAAAGTCAGGCGAAATCGTTTAGAGCTGAATTCGACTCATGAAAACAAAGCTGCCGATATCGAGTATATTCTATTCCAATTTTCAATTAATCGACCATTTTACCGACTAAGCGATGGCTCGTGCACTTTGGCAACTATACTTTTTTCTGGTTAAACTTATGCAGAAGTATATAGATTTCTTAACGATTCAGTGAACCATACTTGAAGATCGATTATTTTATATAGATTTATTTTATATAAATGGAGAGAATGCATTGTTGCCGCATTGCACGATCGTTGAACTAAGGTTGACCAAAACATTTAAACGGAAACTAACCAGTTACTTTGTAAATAAATGGCTTTGTTACTATTTGAATAGCGGGAACATTCCGAAGAATATTACGTCCGTCTACCAAGGCGACTGGGATACGCGAGGAGGGGGGGGGGGAGGCAAAAAATATGATCGATGAAATTTACTACATTTTGTGGTTGATTTTGTCCCTGAACATGAAGTTTTGAGAACTCCAATTCATGTCTCTCTAAACTTCCCAATAGTTATAACGAATACCAAAATTTTCACGAGGGTTTTAATGGGACTTACATAACGCTAAGTATGGATACCCTTTTTTCGACGGCGTAATGTTTTCTATCCCCGGTTAATCTCCGAATGAGAATCAAGATTATTTTGAGGTAAAAAATTGATGAATAGAAATTTACTTTATCATTGTGGTTGATTTTGGCCCCAACCAAAAGGTATGGTAAACTCTATTACACGTCCAGTTTTCTCCCAAGGTTAGATCAAATGTAACAAATCGTTTGATAACGGTAATATCATGTCTACAAGAGTCACGACGCCATCTGAATGAGGCCATTCAACCCCCAAGCATGCAAATTTCACCATTTTCAATTTTTACCATCATTTCTTTTTTTCTTGAATTGTATCACCACATTGCTTCGCACTCTCAAAAATATAGTTTGTTCGGATTTTGCTCTTCCTTCTTTACGTCTTGGCTTTGGGTTTGTAAACGCTTTGAATCAATACGTCGCGTCGTTTCTGGATTTGCTCTCCTCTCATCCCCCCCCCCTATCTCTCACCCCTTCCGCCCCTTACCCACTATTCCACTTGCATCCTACTCATTCTTTCTCCCCACCCTCAGGTTTTTGAGCTCTATCTTTTCTGCGTCTTATCAGAGCGAGAGGAAAGTGGGAAAGCGATATGCTTGCTCGCTGTATCGCTTTCCAAAGCCGAAACATCACGATCGCGACCTGCCTGACCAGCGTTGCCTCCTTCTACCGTAATTACGGTAGATTTACATTTAATATATATATATATATATATATATATATATATATATATATATATATATATATATATATATATATATATATATATATATATATATATATACGCAATTTTCCTCTATCTGGCAACGCTGTACCTGACTCAGGCGGGCGCGGCACTTCGGCACCGTCAGTGTGTTCCGCGTAAAACTTTCGGGATATGGATGCGTTTATCCGTGGAATTCAATTTGAATTTTTTCGAAACCTTTCCCTTCCCCTATCACTCTCAACCCCCTGCCTCGGGACTGCTATTGCATATTCCTTTTCTACCAGCAAGCACCCTTCTCTCACCACTTTTCTGTTTGTGTGTGATTTTCCACCGCGACAGTTTTACTCTTTTAATTTGAAATTTGCAGATTGCCGTCAAAAAGTTTCCAATGGCGAAAATGACATTAAAGTTTTGGCCATTGCTTTTTTCAAAGCTGCCGTATCTGATCAAATTGAATTAAAATAACCAGAGAGTACACCTAATAAACAACATTGATTTTACCAGGAGCGCAAATAATTATTACTTTAATGAGCAAATGTTTTATGACCCAATATGTTCGTCGGTATATGCGTCACTTACAGTGGCGGATCCAGCCCTCAAGAACGGGGGGAGGGCGAACTTGGGATTTTCGCCCCTAAATGACCCCTTTATTTTCTTGTTTTCGCTCTTGCTTTCCTCCTTCCTCTCCCCTCTTTTCCCTTTTTTTGGGGGGCGATCGCCCCCTTTGCCCTTCCCTGTATCTGCCAATGGTCATTTGATATTCAAAGCAAGTTCTTGACTCATTTAAAATACAACTAAATTTTGGAACCCACGCGGATTAACGCAAAGAAACAGTGAAATTCAGACTAATTTTCGGTTTTGGTTGAATAACTTTCTTTCATTATAACATGAATTGACGAGTGGTTGTCCCCTTGTACCAAAATGTCCGTCAGTGATGCAGTTCGGTAGTTTTAAAACGCTTGAACAATCGTTTGAAACATCAGAAAGAATTTAACTGTGCCAATAAAATGAATTGGATTCGAAACCGGTTTTCACATCAACACTTGATCGCGTCATTTGCCTGTAGTCCTGATCAACATCAATTAAAATCTGCAAAAAAAAAAAAAAAAAAAAAAAAAAAAAAAAAAAAAAAAAAATATAATGAACACCGTTGGATTGTTTCTTATATTTTTCAATTTATTTTAACTACCTTATTTTTCATTAAAAACAAACATCAAAATCATTAATGTAAACGAGAAGTATTGTTTATAAAAACATTAATCTTTGCTCAATCGATGACACGTCAATGTAATCTGCGGATATATTTTTCCAGCTACAAGTAGCACGCATCTGTCTGTCTGTGCGATCGAAAGAGGAATATCAAAGATTCAGCTAAACCCCTTCGGTAAATAGTTCCTGGGTGTTATTGTTGGTGGAAACCCTCTCTACAGCTTCAAATTTTGACTTCAGCTTCTTTCTGATCATGCATGATTGGTTCTCCCGTTTTGAAAGTAAGACTCATCTGTTCTTATATGTTGTCATTGATCGCATCACTTATTACTGGGTTCGATTCTTAGGCTTTCGCTCCTATCGATATGACAGCGCTGCGACTTGTATATGCTTATTGCATGGCACGGTTGCACACCCTTCTCCATCAACTCAATCGCGTCAGCTCAACCCTTAAAGCAAAGTTACAAAGACCCAGCTTGAAGAGTTCTACCCCCCCCCCCCCTCACCCCTCTTTCTCCCCGCCTCACCCCCTTTGATCGTCGTTACGTGCAGAGAATGAATCTCTCACACAGAATGCCTTGTACCGCGGTCGATTCTCAGAGTTCTAGGATTCATCGGAGCGATGTTGCACCGGTGCAGCGGTGCAGAAAAGATTATGGATAGAAGCATTGTTAGTGTCTATAGGACATAACTCAAAGCTTCGTAGTCTTTGTTGTACCGATGCAACATTCCCTCCTTTTTTAGGAATCTTCTTCCTACTTTCGGTGCGTAAGTTTCAAACGATGTCTGGCTACGTTTATCGGTGCGAAATGAAATACTTTCTCACGGGGAAGAACACGCTTTGGTTCAAGAGTCTTCTGTTGCGAGTGAGATTCTTGAGATTTTAGCTGTTGAACTGAGTATACGGATAGAGGATGTTCCGCCTCTAGCGGGTGTAATTTCAAAGTTTTCGTGCGGTGGGGTGGGGGGAGGGGGATAAACTTCCTAAAAATTCATAAAAAAAAACTTGGGAAAACGCCGCCGAATTCCCGGGAAAGGTCAATGATAGAAACTGTCGAAGCAGGGAGGGGTTAGTGACCTCTACAGCCCCTCCCAAATTACGCTTTAGGCTTATACAGGGTGTTGAAAAACTGTTCCCGAATATTTCAGGGGCGGATTCCACAGGTCAAAATAAGACCTTTTTTTCCTATAAACATGTGTCCGAAAATGCCCCCCTTTTGAGCTACAGCCCCTCAAAGTTTTAAAAAATTTACGGTTTTTTTGGAATAGCGACCACTATTATGAACCAAATGTCTTAAAACTTGGTGCCCTGAGGTAATTTTACGTGTAGAATCCATTACTGACCTCGAAAAATTCAGAAATTGATTCTAATTGTATTTTTCACGCAATATTGTACCTTTAACAGCACGAATTTTATGTTACGGATTAAAATTTTGAAATATAATTACCGAAATCAGATGCGAAAAACCCTTAGAAAGATTTTTGGTACTCCTTGTTTCTTTCGATACGACGCGTTTTAAGCGAGATAATCGCTGCACAGTGTGGAAAAGTCAGCGCTTTTACCATGAAAAACGGCAGTGAGTATGCAACCCGCCTCTCCGCTGCTTCTATGGGCCGGCCGCTATGGTAAAACGCTGACTTTTCCACACTGTGCAGCGATTATCTCGCTTAAAACGCGTCGTATCGAAAGAAACAAGGAGTACCAAAAATCTTTCTAAGGGTTTTTCGCATCTGATTTCGGTAATTATTTTTCAAAATTTTAATCCGTAACATAAAATTCGTGCCGTTAAAGGTACAATTTGCGTGAAAAGTACAATTAGAATCAATTTCTAAATTTTTCGAGGTCATTAATGGATTCTACACGTAAATTACTTTAGGACACCAAGTTTTAAGACATCAAGTTTTAAGACATTTGGTTCATAATAGTGGTCGCTATTCCAAAAAAACCGTAAATTTTTTAAAACTTTGGGGGGCTGTAGCTCAAAAGGGGGGCATTTTCGGAAAATGTTTATAGGAAAAAAAGGTCTTAATTTGACCTGTAAAATCCGCCCCTGAAATATTCGGGAACATTTTTTCAACACCCTGTAGATGTGCAAAATATGAGTTTTAAAGGTGTCTGTTCAACGTATATAGGCAGTTATCTTAAAAAATGCTTTCAGACTCAGAGAAAAATCTTGTCTAAGCCCTGCACAGCTGCACATGCTATGTTTCCCGTGTTATTAAAAAAGAAGCAATTAAGTCAAATGAGCTCATTTTGTTTGGAGGCTCATTAACTAAGCCCAACAGTATCATTACTGTTGCGTGGAGAACATTGTTTTATAATTGGGATTTCGCTTTGCAATCAACATTTCTTTTCATTCAGGTAGGTATGTAATTTTGAAATAAAATTAATCAGAAACAGTTATCTTCTTAAAAAAGGAACAGTGGTAACCTTTTTCCATCATTCAACCAATTGACGGCTTTTGGTTGTTGCTCCGATCGATCCCAACTAAATTTAAGTTAAAAACTAGTTGCCAGGTTTCAACACTAAGGTGTTGGAAAAGGCGTGCCAATGTCTAGTAAAAAATTTTTTTTATTTACTTATTACATTTTATTTATACCTTGGATTGACAATTTTGATATTTTTGTTTTTTGAAAGATTGATTTCTGTCTGAACAATGCTGTAAACCCCTCTGGAAATCTAGAAAGCAACAGCGGTGCAAAATTTGTATGCATATGGATCAATGGTTCGAAAGTTAGTCACTATACGAACTGACAGACTGACAGACTGACAACAGACAGATGAATACTCACCACAGTTTTTTTTTTTTTTTTTTTTTTTTTTTTTTTTTTTTTGAAAAAACCCCTGTCAATTAGAAAGGGTTAAAAAATAGGGAAAATATGATGGAACGGTATTCTTTTGGATATTATTAGGCATGATGAAAGCCATTACTTTGTAAAAATCAGGATTGATGTAGTCGTGAGAGGCCGAGTATCAAAACAAAACACCTGAAAAATCTCTGCGCCATCGCAATGCTTTTTTAATTTTTTTAAAATTTTTTTAAGTGAGAAAAAAAAAAAGAAGGTCACCAAAAGGAGACAACTGATGCTTGCCCTAGTAAAAATGTTCCGTGTACTTTGTTCCAAATTTTTCCCTGTGGACATGGGAATCACTGTGATTTCCGTGTAAATTCACACGGAAATCAACCTAATTTACATGGAAATCAAGGCGATTTCCATGTCCACATGGAAAATTGGAACAGAGTTCATGGATCATTTTTACCAGGGTGACCCCCCCCCCCCCTTCACAAAGGCTGGATCCACCAATGGCATCAGCTGTATCATTAAAACTTGGACTGCTAATCAACAATAAGACACAACTTGACAAACACCAAAGCAAAGGTTATTTGAAAATGTATATTAACTGAACTACACGAAAAACTTTGTTCAGGGGGAAAAAAAACCCCCTTTACAAAGAAATTAATGAGATATGAGTATAAATGAGCGGATCACGGGCGTAATGGATCTGCCGCATGCCGGTATTCGTACCCAATATTTAAAAATAGAAAAAATATAACATTAAAACCTTATGACTAGGTTCCTACTAATCTATAGGTATAAGCTTAGATTAACACTCTCAAACAGTTCGTCAGAATGAAATCATTGTGTGCTGCTGGAACTCCTCCACCTAAAGTGAGAACATTTCCCCACTCAAGGTCAAGCACACGTTAATTTCAACTCTCCCTGGTAAAAAAAAAACCTCAGGACCTCAGAGATGTCTGAGAGTAATTGGAACAAGAGGTCCTGAGGGCACCCACAGGATTTCTGAGGGCACCCTCAGGAATTTCTGTGGGCACCCTCAGGAATTTCTGAGGGCACCCACAGATAAATCTTGAGGTCGCCCTCAAGATTTCTGAGGGTGCCCTCAGGACCTCATGTTCCAATTACCCTCAGACTTCTGAGATCCTGAGATCCTGAGGTCCTGAGGTCCTGAGGTCCTGAGGTCCTGAGGGAAGGCCATCAAGTATTTCTGTGTAACTAAAAAACTAAATTTAGGGAAAACCTAGTCGAGTTTGCTGTAGTAAATTTTTGTTCCTATCACGAAGGCTGTGTACTTTACACCTTTTGTCAAGCCGGAGAAGTTGGAGTCCGAACAGAAAATTTTTCCCGTGGTGGGGTTCGAACCCACGACCTCCCGATTTGGGGGTCCAGCACTTTACCACTAGGCTACACTGCCCGTGATGACAGATTGGCGAGAATTTCTCAATATAATAATACTGCGGGCACCCTCAGGATTCCCTGAGGGTGCCCTCAGGATTCTCTGAGGGTGTTCTTAGGATTCTCTGAGGGGCCCTCAGAAACTTTTGAGGGCATTCCCCAAGATTTCTGAGGATGCCCTTGGAGCCCTTATTTTCAAATTACGCTCAGACTTTTTTTAGGGCCTAGATATTTTTTTTGCAGGTAAGGTTTTCATAATGGGACGTAGAAAAATGTCGTTTGTTGTAGATAATTTAATTTGTTTTAACCCTCTAATGAGTAAGGACCCGGACTTTAGTACATGAATCACTCGTTCAGTGCAATAACATTAACCTCAAAAATATTTATTAGATTTTTAACAACTATAGGTTTTAATTGATTTACTTAAAAGGAAAATAATAACAATATGTATATCTAATAAATATGAGAATTTCTCGCTCAATGCATTGGTTTAATCAGGAATTTGTTTCATCTTGGACTTTTAACCCTCTTTGTGCCAAAATGGATCCAGCCGATGGAAAAATTATTTTTTGGATTTTTTCTGACCTATAGGCCCTAAAGAACATGCTCAAGCAAAAACATTGAAAAAAACCCATAGATTTTTTTTTTTTTTATTATTATTATTAATTACTTAACCAGTGGTGGCTTCGTGCCATGTGCGGCAAAATGTTTTACCTCCATTTGAATACATGGTAAGCAATCGATTGTTTTTCATGGAATCATATTATATGGGATAAAAACAATGTTGCCGAAATGCACGAGTTACTATATTGAAAATAACCTCTGAAACATTTAAGATTCGAAAGTCCGAGTGCGAGTTTGTTGTCCTGTAAAAATGTTATTCCGGTCAGGGGCGCGCGCCATTTCAGATTTTCCTTTGGGGGGGGGGGGGGGGGGAGGCCCTCCAAAAATTTGGATGACCTTTTTTTTTTTGCCGTGCATCTTCAAAAAAAACAAGCAGATAGTTCTGACACTACAGTGTCAGAGAAGGCGCACCTTGAGCAAATTTGGTCCTCATGAGTCAAATTCCATTTCCACCATCTCAAAAATAATGTGTCCAGCAAAAAACCGGGTCCGAACCTGGATGCGGCGAGTGGGTAGGGGTTAGGACCACTACATACGATCTTATATGGGACAAACCCTTCGAATATTCCACCACATCAGAAAAAATTGTCCAGCAAAAGTGAGGGTCCGAACCTGTGTGCGGCGAGTGGAGGAGTGGGGAGAACCATTACGGACAATCCCTTCGAATTTTCTAACAAGTCAAAAAATTGTCCAGCAAAAGTTTGGGTCCGAACCTGTGTGCGGCGAGTGGGGGGGGGGGGGGGGGTGTAGAACCACTACGGACAATCTTAGAACAATCCCTTCGAATTTTCCAACATCTAAAAAAAATTGTCCAGCAAAAGTTAGGGTCCGAACCTGTGTGCGGCGAGTGGAGGAGTGGGGAGAACCATTACGGACAATCCCTTCGAATTTTCTAACAAGTCAAAAAATTGTCCAGCAAAAGTTTGGGTCCGAACCTGTGTGCGGCGAGTGGGGGGGGGTGTAGAACCACTACGGACAATCTTAGAACAATCCCTCCGAATTTTCCACAATCTCAAAAAAATTGTACAGCAAAAGTCCACGTTCGAACCTGTAAGCGGCGAGTGGGGGGGGGGGGGGGGGAACCACTACGGACAATCTCAAACCCTTCGAATTTTCCAACATCTCAAAAAAATTGTTCAGCAAAAGTTAAGGTCCGAACCTGTGCGCGGCGAGGGGGGGGGGGGGGGGGTAGAACCACTTCGGACAATCTTAGAACAATCCCTTGGATTCTCAAAAAATCATCTCAAAAAAATTGTCCGGCAAAAGTTTGGGTCCAAACCGGTGTGTGGCGATTGGGGGGGGGAGGTTAGGACCACTACGGACAATCTTAAACCAACCCCTCAGATGTTCCACCCTATCTAGCAAAAGTTCGGGTCTGAACCTGTGTGCGTCGTGTGGGGGGCGGTGGGACCACTACGGACAATCATAGAACAAATCCTTCGAATTTCCCACTGCACATCACTAAACGCACGTAATAAACAATCAAATACTCATAAAACAATTTTGAACCCCCTTTAGTAAAAAGGTAGTTAACGATATAGTATGTCCCGCAAAATAGGGACATGAAAAAGTGATCGGTAGTAAGAAGAAATCGGACCACCAAGAATCGATTATTTTTCATGATGCGTTAGAGTAGAGAAAAACAATGTTGCCATATTCCATTAGCTGGCACCGTTCTTTGGTTGCCCGGTAAAAAATTTGAACGTGAAGTGTGATGCCAAGTAAAACAAAGGACGCCATGGCAAAACGTAAGAAAAGATGAAGAAGTTACAGTGAGTCAAAAGACATCTCTCCTAAATGTCCCCATGACGTCCCACGACAGGTGACAAAGCATTTGATCCGCGCACAATGGCCGAAATACGTTAATCAAATCTCGAAATGATAAAAAATAAACTGTAGGGAATACCCTACGAACACTTTCTCACATCACTTTTATCTGAGGGAGACCCCAGACCCCCCCCACCACTAAAGAATTCTGGAGGAGACCCCCTAACCCCCTAAAGAATTCTGGGGGAGACCCCCAGACCCCCTTTAGAATACTAGGAGAGACCCCCAAACCCCCCTTTAAAATGCTGGGGGATACCTCCAGACCCCCCTTTAGAATTCTGGGGGAGATCCCCAAACCCCCCTCAAATTTCAAATATTTTCACCTCCGGACATAATATTTCTGCCTTCAATCCGAAGAGTTTGCAATTTTGTAGAGAAGCTGTAGGAATAGTTGCCTATTTTGTTATTTGAAGGCTAATTGAGAGCCTTAATCTGATGTTGCCTATAACAGGGTTTAGAGTAGGTAATTCAAGATTCCAATAAGTTTTTATTCTTTGAGCTGCATTCATTATATTTGCTCTTTGTTCTATTTTTGGGAGTTTCTTTTTTCCCTTAGTTTTTATAGGAGGTCGAAATGTACTGATTCTTGCATTTCCTCCATTGAGTACTATTTTTGGTTTCTTCTTTCAAACTGTGGTTATTCGAAATAATTTTTTTTGTTTAATCGATTAACCCCCCTCCAAAGATGTACTTAAGTAAGTCGCAGATTGCGCAAACAAAATTTCAACAAAATTCATTCAGCCATTTTTGATTGACTTTTCTTTATAAAATTAATTTTCCTTGAATATTCTATTTTTTGGTGTAATGAAACCTATATTGCTTTTAAACAGCTTTAGACTTAAAGGTTGTATATTGTAGTAATACATTTGAAAGAAATTTCTGCCTAGGCTGGTTGCAAACGTTTTGATGCAATTTTCATCGAACTTAATTGAGTCATACTTGAATTACTTAATGCAATTATTATGTTTGTCTTAATATTTGCTTACAATTAGTTTCAAAAGATTTTTGCTCGATCGTACCTATATTGCCCCTCGAAACGGTCGTAAGGTTTTTATGAGGACTGTTCCAGAAAAATGTTTTAGTGCACACAGTGCAGTGTTTAGTGTACTTTTTTAACACATTATGTTTGTGAACATTTTTGTCAAAATCAATCCCATTAATGATTGACTCCAAGTTTAAAATTAATTCTTCACTTTCATTCTTTTTTTTTTTTTTTGGTCAAACACCCTATTTTGATTTTTTAAACTCTCTTAAGGGTTGTATATTGTAACTGTAAGGGCTAATTTCTTTTGTAAACCAATTGTAGATTTTATTTGCCAGATTTTGTCAAAATCCATTGGACCAAACCTGAATTATCCGAAATAATAAGATTATGTTTTTATTTGCTTATATACCCATATTTTTTTCTCAATCGCACCTATATTACCTCTTGAAAAGGTCTAATCGGTTGTGTATGGTGATCAAGAGAGGATAATATGTTAGTACTTTGATAGTAGATTGTGTGTAAAAAGTTTCATGAAAATTCATCCAGCCATTATTGATTGACTCCAAGTTTTAAGATTACTTAATTTCTCACGATAATTCCATTTTTTGGATCGAGCGCACATATTTTGATTTTTTAAACGGTTTTGAGGGTTGAATATTGTAACTATAAGTGGTTTATTTTATAGTAGGCTGAATGTAGATTTTTTTCGCTAACTTTCATCAAAATTGATTGAACCAAACCTGAACTATCCCAAATAATAGGATTATATTTTTATTTGCTCATATTCCCAAATTTTTTGCTCAATCGCACCTATATTACCTCTAGAAATGGTTTTATCGGTTGTTTTTGGTGACACAGGGAGGAAAATATTTAGGTTTATTGATAGTAGATTGTGTGTACAAAGTTTTATCAAAATTCATGGAGCCATTATTGATTGACTCCAAGTTTTAAGATTGATTTCTCACGATAATTCTATTTTTCGGCTCGAGCGCGCTTATTTTGATTTTTTAAACAGTCTGAAGGAATGAATAAAGGAACTATACGTGGTTCATTCTATAGTAGGCTGAAAATAGATATTTTTTTGCTAACTTTCATCAAAATTGATTGAGCCAAACTTGAATTATTCCATTTTTATTCATTTTTATCCATTTTACCATTGATTTTAATGAAAATAATTTTTCCCCATAACTACCCTAAAAATCAAAATTTCAAAAAAACAAAAAAAGTACCACTGGAGAATCTAAAAAGCAACAACTGTGCAAAATCTGGATGCATAAGGATCAATGGTTCAAAACTTATGCCTAGGTACGGAGTGACGAACAGCCGGACTGACGGACAGACGCCACAGATTTTTTTTACATAAATCTCTCTAAGTCAGAAAGGGTTAAGAAATAGAAAATATGATGGAAGGATGTTCTTATGGATGGTATTAGACATGATAAGAGGCAATTACTTTGACTAAATCATGATTGACTTTGTCCTGAGAGGCCAACTATCGCAACAAAATACCTTGAAAATCTCTGCGCCAACGCAATACAATACTTTCTCAATTTTTCTAATTTCATTTGAGTGAGAAAGTAAAAATACAATCACACCATCTCCGTCGGATGTAGACTTTTAGGCATGACTGATCCAACCTCCACACACCTAATCAGTCTCTAATTCTGATTATTAGCGTTAAAATATTTTTGGCTCAAATTAGCGCTCTCACCTCAGTATCAGTAAAAACCAATGCGCTGACATAATTTTTAGAAGAATTTGATGAGATCACACAATTTTCAGAAACACATGGCGCGTTGAGTCATTTTGCAGCAAAAAAAAAAAGCGCCATAACTTAATTTTAACCAAAATTGTGGTGCACGACTTTAATTTTCAGCAAAAGTACAAGCACTAACTCAATTTCCCCATTTTCTCCAATGCCGTATTGTTTTCTTTTTTTCTTATAGCGTTTGAAAATGTTTTTGCTCAAAACTGTGCGCTCACTCAAGTTTCAGTAAAAAACAGCGCGTACGCTGACATAATTTTCAGAAGAAAATGACTCGGTAACACAAATTTCAGAAAGAAATGGAGCGCTGATTCATATTTCATCATATGACGCTAACTTAACTGTCACCAAATTGTGAGGCGCAATCCCAATTTTGTACAAAAGTCTAAGCGCTAAACTTTTAGGCATGACTGATGATGATCTCCGACAAAATAGGTGACTGTCAAAGGTTAGCGGACTACCAAACTATATGATTAAGGAACCAGTTTGAGTGTCTCAAGATACTTTGAGACATATAAGGAGAGTGACAGCTTGAATCAACATAGGTAGTACAACAGATGTAGCATAAGGTAGCATAAGAAATCAGGAAGTTCCTGGAGTACTAGAAATTTACTTGTAAATAAAGAAAGAGCGAAATAACTGTATTGAATAAATGATGCCTTGAAGCGCTAAGTCATTTGACGGGAGTTGCCAGACTAAATAAAATGTCAGAAAATTTGACCGCAAAGCACATTTCTTTAAAATTGAAAGAGGGCTGACTTCCTTTAGGACCTTCAAAACCAAAAATGTAGAAGTAGAGAAATAAGAAGCATTTCCTTGTTTCGTTCTGAATAGGACTAAGAAATTTCACATACAATAACAACATGATGGAAATATAAAGCAAGTCAGCACATCACACTATTCAGAGGTCCCATTGTTGAACCTTTGAACTCTTACCAATTCACGAGTCATAGCTACTATAAACGCAAGCAGAGTAATTTTATTACGTTGAGCGTAAACAAATAGCTGAAATTTGATAGGAAATATGGAGGAGGTTAGGGCAGGGACCACTATGGAAACAACGACATCAGGGCTGAATAATAAGAGATCCTCTTCGATGCGCAATAATTTTTGGTAATTAAATGAGAATTCTGAGAATTGAGATAAGGAATGTTTAGAGTTCTTGCTGTAGGGGCTTTCCGTTTTGCGTTTGACCACACGCTATAATTAATTATAATAATTGCATTTACATGCAAAAAAACAAACATTCAGAACGGCAAATGATTGGTTCTCTTGATCACCTAGAATATATACCGGGAAAATTTGAAATAATCAAAAAGTGAGGTTGGAAATTTTTGACATAGAATAACTTTAAAAAAACGTCAATCAATGAACATGAAATTACTCCCAACCAACTCAGAATTCAGTCGTGGCTGGGAGAACATTAACTTTTCAAATGAAATTAGCATAAAAAAACACAGGACACAACCTAAATTTCACGACATCAAAAAAGCTCATTTCGCCATTTGATCACAAGGGGGCGTAGTATACTCTATTGAGTATCAGGGCGATTTCAATAGGCGCACGTTGTGCCAACGGTGCGCCTAAAATCTTTGACTAGATTTTTCGGTCACATTGAAAATCCTTGGGGGGGGGCAATGCCCCCCTGCCATCCCCCAAATGGCGCCACTGGTTCCGGTCGTCTTCAAAACGATTGAAACTCACCCTCGAAGATTTCTGATCAGAATTTCTAAAGTTGTAAGGGCCCCTCAAAAGATTCGGGATGCTCTGTGGGCGCCCTCAAGCGTTCTGCGGTCACCCTCAAGCGCTCTGTGGTTGCCCTCTTGGTGCTCTGTGGTTGCCCACAAGCGCTCTGTGGTCGCCCTCAAGTGCTCTGTGGGTGCCCTCAAAGATTCTGTGGGCGCCCTCAACGATTCTGTGGGCGCCCTCAAAGATTCTGTGGGCACCCTCAGAAAACCTCAGAGGCCCTCAGAAATCCTGAGGGTGCCCTCAGGATTTTTTGAGGTTCTCTGAGGTTTTTTTTTACCAGGGCTCGTAATCTCGTTCCGTTTCACCACCTTGAGTAAGGCGGCCGCGTTTTAGTAACCGTGATGACTGACCTGTATTGCTTACCTGCAGATCATAGTGGCGGCCAGTTGCAAGTGAGACTACAGATAGGGTGTCGTTTAAATTAGAATGATTGCCGTAAGCGAGACAAGTATAAAAATGGTCGCTTGGTCACATTAAGTATATGGATAAATAGGAAAGCTTAATGAAAAAAAAGTACATAAAATGAGTGGAAATAACACTCTTACTTACTAATGATAATAAGAAAGAAGAACAAACAACTATAATTACAAGAAGGGCTTAAAACTTGGGTCAACGCGAGACGCCATCGCCGACATGGCTGCGCTCTTGCGGTGAGGCGCGGAACTAAGCGGTCCGCGGTGTACGCGGTGGCAGCTGCGCGCACGCTTATTGCTGACATTGCAGTGTCGCGTCTGGATTGGGAGCTCGACCGAACACAATTGGATGTTGTAAATCAAACAGCAGATAACAACCAATAGAATTCATAAAACACGAAACAGCGCGAAAAAACAAATTGTTAAGAAATCTCAAAAATCACCAATCCTGATTGAAATCAAAGACTATTTACATACAGTAAAAATCACTGCACAGAAAAATAATTTTTTTTAAAAAAGTACTAAAGGCTTGCAGAATTTTTTTTTTATCTTCATGAAAATTACAGTTAAACATGCCAGATTTAAACAATTCACGAAAATAGGTAAACTGAGGTTCAAGTCCAAAAAGGTCTAACGTTATAACAAATGGAAAATTGCGGGACTCGTAATAGTTACATCCTTGCCGCCGGTAAAACCGATTTCAAGAAGCATGCCCCTATGTGGGCACGCTCAAAAGGGACACATAGCGCAATTAAGCTTTGCCCTCAGTCTCTATTTCTATCCGTCCAAAACGCATCATTTGCGAATCAAACCAGAGGTGGCTCCTCCTTAAACTTTAGACACTGTTTAACAGTCGAAATCAATAATTCTCAAGTTAAGGCCAACTTCCGGGGAGGTCTTTTGTTACAGTCTCTGAATTACATCCCAAGACCGCAAAACGGCGGCGCGGCGCGGCGCTAATCTGAGCCTCTGTGGCAATTTCGTAATTGCACGGTTCCTCTGATGTTTGATTCGGGTCAAGGAGGAGTTGGCGGCAATTGCAGCCGCAAAGTGGAGAATGCCTCCCAAACTCACCTGTCTGGAAACTTTAGAGTATGAACAAAGAATACCTGAATTTCTTTGCAGCGTGAGATCACTCACGCCACGCTACGCCGCCGTTGCGTTGTGCTGGAGCGCGATCGCGGAGTGTTGAGGGGGAGGAGGTTGTTGGAAATTCGTTGCTGAACTCGACAGTCGACACTCGCTTTTGAAGTGACAAAACCACACGACGGAACCGCAGCCGCAAGGTGACTCGGAACTCGCGAGGCCACGCCACGCCGCGCCGCGCTGCACCGCAACATCGCGTTCCATTGCGTCGTTCCAAAATCGCGATCCTGGCAAGTTGACGTGTTGAAAGTCGCCAAATTCAAAGAAAAATGTCGGTCAATTTGTCGTGAACTGACCGCATTACATTGATTAAAACAATGGAAAGAAGCATTGGAATGACTGGAATGAAAATGTCTTTTGGACATTTTACGCAAGCAGCTCAAGTTTTTTTTGCATCTTATTTTTAAACCTTAACCCTTTTGGTTTTGTAAAGACCCATTACTTCAAACAACTTCCAACATTTATTTAAGTAATCGAATCAACGATATATTTATTATATTATTTCTTTTGAGGCCCATTCATTTTCTTAAGAGCTCATTATACTTATTTAAAAAAACAAAAAAAACAAAACAAAAAAATCAAAAAATCAGCCGAAAGCCGAAAGATAATATAATATGAGTTTGGATTATTTTTCCTCCTGAAAATTCCAACCCAACATACTGACGGGTTGAATTAGAAAGTTGTCACAAACCCATTTTAGGCGCACCGTAGGTACTACGTGCGCCTATTGAAATCGGTCTGCTACTCAATAGAGTATACTACGCCCCCTTGTGGTCAAATGGCAAAATGAGCTTTTTTGATGTCGTGATTTTTAGGTTGTTTCCTGTTTTTTTTTAATGCCAATTTCATTTGAAAAGTTAATGTTTTCCCAATCACGACTGAATTTCGAGTGTGTTGGAAGTAATTAGATGTTCATTGATTCACGTTTTCTTAAAGTTATTCTACTTCAAAAATTTTTACTAACCTCACTTTCTGATTAGTGATGATTTCAAATTGTCCCGGTATTTATTCTAGGTGATCAAGTGAACCAATCATTTGCCGTTCTGAGTGATTGTTTTTTTTTTTTTCATGTAAATGTAATTATTATAATTAATTATAGCGTTTGGTCAAACGCAAAACGGAGAGTCCAAGCAGCAAGACTTTCACTATCTCCATGCTCAGAATTCTTATTTATTTTTGGTTGAACTGATGACTGTTCAGCGTTCACTTTTAATATTTAAATATTTTTAACGCTAATGATCAGAATTAGAGACTGATTAGGTGTTTTGAGGTTGATCAGTCATGCCTAAAAGTTTCGCACTTAGACTTTTGTAGTAAATTGAGTTTGCGCCTCACAATTTGGTTAAAAGTAAGTTAGCGTCTTTTATGCTGAAATATGAGTCAGCGATCCATTTCTTTCTGAAAATTGTGTTAGCGAGTCAATTTCTTCTGATGGCGCAGAGATTTTCAAGGTATTTTGTTACGATAGTTGGCCTCTCACAACAAAGTCAATCATGATTTAGTCAAAGTAATGGCCTCTCATCATGTCTAATAGCATCCATAAGAACATCCTTCCATCATATTTTCATATTTCTTAACCCTCTCTGACTTCGAGAGATTTAGGTAAAAAAATTCTGTGGCGTCTGTCCGTCAGTCCGGTTGTCCGTCACTCCGTACCTAGGCATAACTATTGAACCATTGATCCTTATGCATCCAGATTTTGCACAGTTGTTGCGTTTTAGATTCCCCAGTGGCACTTTTTTTGTTTTTTGAAATTTTGACTTTTAGGGTAGTTATGGGGAAAAAATGATTTTCATTAAAATCAATGGTAAAATGGATAAAAATGAATAAAAATGGAATAATTCAAGTTTGGCTCAATCAATTTTGATGAAAGTTAGCAAAAAAAAAATCTATTTTCAGCCTACTATAGAATAAACCACTTATAGTTCCTATATTCATTCCTCAAAACTGATTAAAAATCAAAATAAACGCGCTTGAGCCAAAAAATAGAATTATCGTGAGAAATCTGTCTTAAAACTTGGAGTCAATCAATAATGGCTCCATGAATTTTGATAAAACTTTGTACACACTATCTTATCAATAAACTTAAATATTTTCCTCTCTGTGTCACCAAAAACAACCAATAAAACCATTTCAAGAGGTAATATAGGTGCGATTGAGCAAAAAATTTGGGAATATGAGCAAATAAAAATATAATCCTATTATTTGGGATGGTTCAGGTTTGGTTCAATCAATTTGGATGAAAGTTAGCAAAAAAAATCTACATTTAGCCTACTATAAAATAAACTACTCATAGTTACAATATTCAACCCTCAAAACCGTTTAAAAATCAAAATAGGTGCGCTCGAGCCAAAAAATGGAATTATCGTGAGAAATTAAGTAATCTTAAAACTTGGAGTCAATCAATAATGGCTGGATGAATTTTCATGAAACTTTTTACACACAATCTACTATCAAAGTACTAACATACTTTCCTCTCTGTGTCACCAAAAAAACCAATAAAACCATTTCAAGAGGTAATATAGGTGCGATTGAGCAAAAAATATGGGAATATGAGCAAATAAAAAAATAATCCTATTATTTGGGATGGTTCAGGTTTGGTTCAATCAATTTGGATGAAAGTAAGCAAAAAAAAACTACATTCACCTACTATAAAAAACCATCATAGTTACAATATTCAACCCTCAAAACCGTTTAAAAAAATCAAAAAGGGCGCTCGAGCCCAAAAAAGGAATTATCGTGGAAGTAATTTAAAATTGGGTTTTAAAAAGGCCCCTGAATTTTTGAAACTTTTTAAAACCATATCAAAGTACTAACATACTTTCCTCTCTGTGTCACCAAAACAACCAAAAAAACCATTTCAAGAGGTAATATAGGTGCGATTGAGCAAAAAAATTTTGGGGAAAATGAGCAAATAAAAATATAATCCTATTATTTGGGATGGTTCAGGTTTGGTTCAATCAATTTGGATGAAAATTAGCAAAAAAAATCTACATTTAGCCTACTATAAAATAAACTACTCATAGTTACAATATTCAACCCTCAAAACCGTCTAAAAAAACAAAATAGGTGCGCTCGAGCCAAAAAATGGAATTATCGTGAGAAATTAAGTAATCTTAAAACTTGGAGTCAATCAATAATGGCTGGATGAATTTTCATGAAACTTTTTACACACAATCTACTATAAAAGTACTAACATACTTTCCTCTCTTGATCACCATAAACAAACGATTAGACCTTTTCAAGAGGCAATATAGGTGCGACTGAAAAAAAAATATGGGTATATAAACAAATAAAAACATAATCTTATTATTTTGGATAATTCCTGTTTGGTCCAATGAATTTTGACAAAATCTGGCAAATAAAAATCTACAATTAGTTTACAAAAAAAAAAGCCCTTACAGTTACAATATACAACCCTTAAGAGATTTAAAAAAAATCAAAATAGGGTGTTTGCCCAAAAAAAAAGAAAAAATGAAAGTGGGGAAATTTAAATTTTAAAATTGGAGTTAATCATTAATGGGATGGATTTTGACAAAACTTTTCACAAACATAATGTTTTAAAAAAAATACACTAAACACTGCACTGTGTGCACTAAAATATTTTTCTGGTACAGTCCTCATAAAAACCTTAAGACCGTTTCGAAGGGCAATATAGGTACAATCGAGCAAAAATCTTTTGAAACTATAATTGTAAGCAAATATGAAGACAAACATAATGATTGGAAAAGTAATTCAAGTATGACTCAATTAAGTTCGATGAAAATTGCATAAAAACGTTTGCAACCAGCCTAGGCAGAAATTTCTTTCCAATGTATTACTACAATATTCAACCTTTAAGTCTAAAGCTGTTTAAAAAATATAGATTTCATCACACCAAAAAATAGAATATTCAAGGAAAAATTTAAATTTTTTAAAGAGAAGTCGATCAAAAATGGCTGAATGAATTTTGTTGAAATTTTGTTTGCGCAATCTACGACTTACTTAAGTACATCTTTGGAGGGGGGGTTTAAACTATTAAACAAAAAAATTTTTTTGAAGATCCACAGTTTGAAAGAAGAAACCAAACATAGTACTCAATGGAGGAAATGCAAGAATCAGTACATTTCGACCTGCTAGGTATAAAAACTAAGGTAAAAAGAAAATCCCAAAAATAGAACAAAGAGCAAATATAATGAATGCAGCTCAAAGAATAAAAACTTATTGGAATCTGGAATTACTCTAGACCCTGTTATAAGAACATCTTAAGGCTCTCAATTAGCCTTCAAATAACAAAATAGACAACTACTCCTACAGCTTCTCTACAAAATTGCAAACTCTTCGGATTGAAGGCAGAGTTATGTCCGGAGGTGAAAATTTTGAAATTTGGGGGGGGGGGGCTCCCCCAGAATTCTTTAGGGGGTTAGGGGGGCTCCTCCAGAATTCTTTAGTGGTGGGGGGAGGGGGGTCTGGGGGTCTTCCTCAGATAAAAATGGTGTGAGAAAGTGTTCGTAGGGTATTCCTTACAGTTTATTTTTTATCATTTCGAGATTTGATTGACGTATTTCGGCCATTGTGCGCAGATCGAATGCCTGTCACCAGTCGTGGGACGTCATGAGGACATTTAGGAGAGATGTCTTTTGACTCACTGTAACTTCTTCATCTTTTTTTACGTTTTGCCATGGCGTTCTTTGTTTTACTTGGCATCACACTTCACGTTCAAATTTTTTACCGGGCAACCAAAGAACGGTGCCAGCTAATGGAATATGGCAACATTGTTTTTCTCTACTTTAACACATCATGAAAAATAATCGATTCTTGGCGAGGCCAGTCGCCTACCCAAAAATCGATCATTTTACATATAAAATCAATAGAGACAAAAACAGTGTTGCCAAATTGATAGAGCCGTCACTGCCAGTTAACCTGCAGACCAATTTTTGCATGGAAATAATGCCTTCAGTGGACTCCAAGATTACTTTCAAGAAACTGCGAGAAACATTTCCGGTCTCATGAGCATCTTGGAGCTGATCTAAGCTGTTAAGAGCGTTGAGGTCTGACTGGCAGGACTAATAACCAATGACTCGGCATGGTCCGATTTCTTCTTACTACTGATCACTTTTTCATTTCCCTTTTTTGCGGGACAAACTATATTGTTGACTACCTTTTTACTAAAGGGGGTTCAAAATTTTTTATGAGTATTTGATTGTTTATTACGTGCGTTTAGTGAGTGCAGGGGGTTAAAGGAAATTTTTTATGATTGTCCGGAGTGGTCCTACCCCCCCCCCCCCCTCCCCACTCGCCGCTTTCAGGTTCGAACTTGAACTTTTGCTGAAATTTTTTTTTTTTTGAGATGGTGGAAAATTCGGAGGGATTGTTCTAAGATTGTCCGTAGTGGTTCTACACCCCCCCCCCCCCCCCCCCTCATCGCACACAGGTTCGTACCTAATCTTTTGCTGGACAGTTTTTTTTTGAGATGGTGGAATATTCGAAGGGTTTTGTCCTCAGATCGCACGTAGTGGTCCTAACCTCTACCCACTGGCCGCACCCTTGTTTGGACTCGGATTTTTGCTGGGCAGATTATTTTTGAGATGATGGAAATGGAATTTGATTTATGAGGGACCAAATTTGCTCAAGGTGCGCCTTCTCTGACACTGTAGTGTCAGAACTATCTGCTTGTTTAATTTCTTTATTGAAAATGAAAGGGTTTTTGGCGTGACTTTTCGGACACAGGAATTGATATTACGATTTCTTTCGGAAGGTTAAAGAAAATTACTCATAACAGTCAATCAAAGTTTAATCACGTAGACAGGTCATTCAAAACCAGTTTCAACTGTTGAACTCACTAAAAGGGTTTGCTTTAAGGTTAAAATACAGATGATCAATTTTTTTTTATTTTTTTTTTCTGTCATAAATTTCAGTTGATTAAGGGTTTAAAATGCAATTTTTCGTGTGCGCGTGTATTAGATTCGATATCCGTAATGAAAAGTATGATGGAACTCTTTTACTGGTTTCTTACTTTTCACTGAAGTAAAAAAAATGAATAGATAAGTAAATAAATTAAAAAATCCACTTTTTTAGACTTTTGGAGGAGTGCGGCGCGCGGCGCCCAAGTTCCCCGCAAAAGCCACCCATGAGAATGTCAAGATACTAAAAGAGGTGGTAGGCACGACGGCCAATATGAAACACAACGGTGTGGCGAACAGAAATATGTTTTCCACAAAACATTACGAAAACAGCTCTGAGTAGAATTTCTCGTGAGTTCACTCCAAATGTTTGTTTTACGATAACTCAATGCCAATTAAAATCTATATCCTTGGATAGAGACCTCGCAGATACAATGAATAAGCAGTCCAGTGCGTTTTCGTTGTCAAGATATATTAACCCTCGATTGGCCGAGCTCGCATTTGTGACACAAAACGTCGCGTGGATGACGTCGCGTGCGGGATGACACACGTCATCCACTTTTGAAAATGGCTATAAGTCTGCCAATTTTTGCTTTAAAATACATGTATATATGTAGACTTAATCGATGGGGAACTCCCGAAAACCCCCCTTAGTAACTTGAATGACAGAAATTTCAACAATTCTGCAAATGGAGTTTAAAAAATGGGAAATTCAGATTTTGCCCTTTTGAAAATACCCATATTTTAGGCTCAACATTTTTAATGATGATTTCAAAGAAATATATTTTTTTTTTTTTTTTTTTTTGGGTCTCTCGTATAGGATGTATATTGTATATTTAAGTTCAAATTTCAGAATATTTGAAACTTGAAAAAAAAAGTCTCTTAAAAGAGTCGCGTGGATGAAAATCATCATCCAGCCACTTTGACGTTTAGTATATAACTTCCCAAGTTTTAAAAGAAAAAAAAAAAGAAAAAAAAACTTCGGAGCCATCGTCCCATCCAAGAAGGGCAGCTACTGAAAATCTCAGCTTTGAAAATTAAAAGCTCGCGAAAATACACGCAAAAACAAGTAGCTGGATGACGTATGTCATCCACGCCACCACTCGAGGGTTAATATTTCTCTTATCACAGGGAATATAAGTTTGTTGCAGACCACCAGTGCCAATGGTTTGGCGTTTGGTTTGGTGTTTGGTGTTTTTTATTGTTGTCAAACTAGTTCAAATATGAAAATTCGGTAAAACACATGTAACGTTTATCGACCCCAAAGAATTTGGGGAAAAAATTTTCAGCCCCCCCCAAAAACCCCCCCTTGGGGTTATTTAGGGGGGGGGGGTGCTCGTATCTCGAAAAAATCAAATATAAAGGGTATGTTTTGATATTGAAATCTAATACGGCATAAGAAGATAAAACTTTTTTATTCCGACGTTTTTTTCTTCTAAAAATCACCCTTTATTGAGTTAGAGGTGGTTTTCAAAAAAAAAAAGGGGTAATCTTTGATTGACCGCTGTGACCCTCCAAGTTATTGGATTTCAAAAAAATAAGAAGTTTCTGAAAGGACAGACTAATGGCTTTCTTTTGATGTATCTCATGCCTATTTTTTGTGAAAGAAGGTACAAGGCCCCTTCACCCCGAAGTTTTGGGGCTTCGGGGGCCCTACCTAAAAATTTTCAAAAGTAAAGGTATGGCTTGTGATACATCATTTGAAAGGTCTTTAAGAGACGAAAACAGTGATGCCCCCAAAAGTCGTAAAAACAACCCCGCAATCCAAAATTTGCGACCGTTTTAAGATTTGGGGGGCTCAAGGGGGGACCTTCAGAAAAATGATCCAAAATTGAACGATACATGGCTAAAAGGGTCTTAAATAGAGAAAAAAAATGGTTCAAACCGCGAGTCAAACCGACTTTTCAACCCAAAGTTACGACCGATTGAAATTTAGTGGTGCCTTTTTGAGAATCCCAACTACCCCTAAATTTCAATCGGCCGTAACTTTGGATTGAAAAGTCGGTTTGACTCCTTTTGTTTTGTTCCATCAGATTCTTTTGTTACGTTTCTTATTTTTCTCCGGAGCACTAAAAAGTTAAAATTTGAACCCCCTCAAACCCCCCTTCTTGACCCTTTCGGAAGTTTTCGACCCCGTACTCGGAAATAACTCCTAAAATTACTGAAAGAAACCAATTTTCATCCATTTTTACGTTGATCCGTTGCTAGAATCGAAGAAAAACCGATTTTGTTTTAAACTTTGGGGGGCTGTGGCTCCGAGGGGGGGCATTTTTGGACACGTGTTTATAGGAAAAAAAGTCTTACTTTGGCCCCAAAAATACGTGGTAAAATATTTACTATGAATTTTGGGACACCCTGTATATTATTGATGAGATGCATCTAATATATTATGAGCAGACATTTAGTACGACGTAAATATTTGCGAAAAAGGTAAACATCAGTGTCATATTTTTAACAAAACGCAAGATTTTGAACTTTTCCTCTCAAGCTATATTTTATAAAGACCTAGAATACTCATCTATATATTTTTCACAAAGGAATTGAATCCATCAAAGTCGATTTACCATAGTAATTTGTTTGAGGACATGGCTATTTATTTGATCATTTATAAACATAAAGAGGATTCTCTACCAAAAAATAAAATACGTTCTAAGGAATATTCCACAATATGTCAAAGATCAGTGCTTCATTTTTTCGCATAGCGGGAAAAATAATTCCGTGTCAAGTATGGTGGTTTTTCACACTGATCTAAAGACTAAAACATCAAAAAAGAGATGGTTTTAAAGGAAAACAACATTTGAAGAAAGACAGGGAAGATAATGAACTTAGAGTGAAAAAAAGCATTGCCCAAAGGAACTCACTGGAGTGCGGGAAAGTGAAAAACATAACTGGTTTACATTATACATAGATATGAATCTGCGTTTCTGTATTTTTCCCGCCCTCTTTTACTACACAATGCGCGCAGGTAATGCAGTTTTGTTCCAACTTTTAATGAGTATTTTATCAAAGCCTTGAATTTTTCTCAAAGTTAATCAAAAAGCGTCTTGTGAGAAGCTTGGGTTTAAAAAAAAAAAAAAAAAAAAAAAAAAAAAAAAAAAAAAAAAAAAAAAAAAAAAAAAGAACAAGAAAGTACCACGAATCGTGCATCACTCGCCGTAAATAGGGACAGTTCCCTCTTATTTTCCGGTTTACCTTCAAATGTTTCCAACACAACAGCTTCGGAAGTAACAATAATATTGTAGCATTTTCTCTACACTTTAAGGATCTCAATTTTACTCAACGCCGGTCGAGAATTCAAAATCTCAGAACTTAATAAATAAGTGCTTATTTGGACTCAAATACCCTCCGCTAGTCCCAAACCAACAAGACTTACTTAGTTTTTTTCTCGTTATCATCAAACCGTTCCACTTTCGCATTTTTCTGTCTCTTGTGCTCCTTTGTGCACCGTGTTATTTTCCGCGTCGCGTCTAGATCTCACATTTCTCAGCACTCGTTTTCCTTCCATTTCATTCATTCTTTCCTCTTTCCTTCCTCCGTCCGGCATTCCCCTCCAGTTCCTGAAGACGAGAAGCAGATCCTTTTCGTTAATTCCCGTTCGGCGTGATGCGCGATATCTTAGCCGCGCGTGACGCGACACCCCTCCTCCTCCCGACGAGCGGCGCGCGCGTGCTTGTATTAGAGCAGCTTTTTATCTTTCCACGTATACTCCATCGCTTCTTTCATCATAGCTTAAAGCTCTTCTCCGTCTAGCTCGAGCTGAAATCCATCGTTGCCAGAAACTAAAGCGGAATCCGCCCATTTACTACTATGGAGACAATGCGGTGGTAGGTGTGTATATTTTCTCCGGTAAAGGTATTGTTGTTATATTATGAGGAAAATTTGCCGATTATTTACCAAGCGTGTTGAATAAAACCGCAGCTGCATTCACTTCCTAGCAAACTTAAGTTAAATTCAAATCCATAGGCTCCACTTTTACTACGCATTCAAGTGATACATTTGTTGAAGTCAAATCTCGACAAACTCAAGGGATCTTAAGCCCAAAAGTTCAAAGCTAATCTCAAAAATGCCACGGTGACATGTTTATGTATTATTCTATGCAAAATTCTCAACAAGTCGCGATATTTCGGACATTATTGGCCGATCCAGCCCTCGTGAACGAGAGAGGAGGAGAACTTTGGGATTTTAGCCCCTCGGTGACCCCCCTTTTTTTTATTCTTTCTGTCTTTCCTCCTTCCTTCCTTCTCTTTTCCCTCTTTTTTGGTCGAACGGGAGGAGACGGTTGCCCTCTTTGGCCCTCCTCTCCTCTCATCCGATATGCGCCAATGGCTTTGGCTCAAATTTTGGCCGCTTCGTTGCCTTTTTATGAAAGTTTTTGTTACAGTAGGATGTCGAAATTGTAAAATTTGGTTCGGGGGGGGGGGGGTACGCATTGTGCATGAATGATGAGCGAGTTATTCTCGGTGATTCGGCAACAATGTGTAAACAGCGAGCTTGACTATCATACAGTGCAGAGGTAGAGCAACTCGATCAAAAGAGCGAAATATGCTCTTCAGATAAAATGCTCTTGCGGTATTCATAAAATTTGCGCGAAATGTCCTCTCTCTCTCTCTCTCCTCTCTCTCTCTCTCTCTCTCTCTCTCTCTCTCTCTCTCTCTCTCTCTCTCTCTCTCTTTTCTCTCTTTCTCTCTCTCTCTCTCTCTCTCTCTCTCTCTCTCTCTCTCTCTCTCTCTCTCTCTCTCTCTCTCTCTCTCTCTCTCTCTCTCTCTCTCTCTCTCACTCACTCTCCCATCACCCCCCCTGTGCTGACTGGGATAACGTTCTCGTTTCCTCGTCTGTTTGACGTGAACGTTTGACGCCTTGTACCTATCGCGTGCGCCGAGCATCCACTTCAACTTCACCGAAATTAATTCAAAACTGTCTAATTTATACTGTAGGACCAAAACGAGCGTAACAAACCGGCACACCTGTCTCTTTAAAAGTGGGAAAAGCTGCCAGATGTTGAAAAAACAAGTCAAAAATAGGCTTTAGTTGTGCTAAACGATGCCTGCTAAACACCTCAGAAAATTTAGTTTTTTTCTGTTTTTCTATTTACGAAATATTTTGACTTTTACCTAGGAGGTATAACGAACGGGACGTCTGGGAGGAACTCAGATGTTCCGTTCGTTTTACTCTGAAAGTGAAAATACTTCCTAAACGGAAAAACGGAAAAACAGAAAAAAACGAAATTTGCTGACGTGTTAATAGGCTTCGTTTGGCACAACTTAAGCCTGTTTTTGACTTTTTTCCAACATTTTTATTAAATTTGTCCAGTTTTAAGGAGTCAGGTGTCCCGTTCGTTACGTGAGGTTTTGTTCCTGTAGTTATTTTACGTGATCATGACCGGCTAATGGATTTGTTCCAAAGTTCGGCTGTACATTGATTTTAAGCATCGATCCAAAAATAGATTCCAATAGTAACGACCTGCAGGGTATGAGTACTTAAAATGTCCAAAATCCATCCCTCGACTCAAAATGAGCTAATGAAAATCAGATGTTGATGACATCGTTCACATAGTTGGTGGATACCTTCCTGTCAACCGTGCATTTGAATGTTGCTGTTTTTCGGATCTTTTGAATGACACTCTCGTACAATTTATCGGTGATTCTACCATCTGGAAAAAAGATTACATGGATCAGTAATCAAAAAGTATAACAGCAATGGCTTCTAGAAAAACTCGAGTAACTGTATAATATTTACTTGAATTAGTCGAGTCATGAATAGATTGATGGATAGTAGAACGCCATTAAATAGCCACAAATGCCAACTTCGATGGATCTGAATTAAAACGGTGGTACGTTTTCCCGGGAAATCAGTAGATATTGGTAAATCATCCACAGAGTTATAGTCATAAAAGGGTCCTCTGGAAGGTAGTAGTTTTGAAAACACCACGGAGGTAGCCATGATAAAGATCACTTTGTTTGCCTCTAATTTTTTAATCTTTAATTAAAAGTTCAAACACCAAGTGACAACTCTATATTTGAGATCGGTCTGAAATGAATGTGCAAGTGTTTTAAAGTGGCTATCTGAACACATAATATATCGATATAACTGGTTTTTCTGAGAGGAATGATATAATATAGAAGCTGAAACGTAACAGACACAAAGAAAATTTTCTCACCGAGATAATAGCATCAAAACTCTTGTGTCCATCAGCTACCACTCCATAACACCAGCACTTTTATTGAGAAGAGTTTCAACAGAATTCATCACAAATTTTGGTTTAGAATAAAAAAATAAAATAAAAATAAAACTCTTCGTCTATGCTGCCTTACTTTGGGATATAACTTCTAACATGGCATCACCCCTCTCTACAGTTATAGCTCGTCGAAACAAACAGGATTTGGTACGAATTCAAAGAACAGAACCTGAACGAAAATTGAGTTTCAAGCGTGCGATATACATGATTGTATGAAAGTGGTTTACATACAAATATTTCTGTTTGTTTAAGCTGGCAGCTGCTTTCAGCATTTTGCGAATTCGCCAAGGAGTCGATAGTTTACCCCAGAATTCACTTCACATCAATTTCCTCTCTCGCTGACAATTCGGTGGCATTAACAGCCTTCAGCCCTTCTGCAGCCATTTTGCAACGATCATGTTTATTCACTCCTTTTTCGATCCAGAGGCACCTCGGCAACATTTAAGCAGTGGATGAACCGTGAGAGATTGGCCGAGTTACTTCTACGCTACGCGTAACTGAGCATGTTTGCGCTGAAAAAATAGACGAATGCGAAATCAATCTCCGTCCGCCTCGAAGAAAATTGACTCGGTTCTTTTATTTTCTGCTTCTAAATGAAAGAAAATTCTTAAATTTTGAGAGTCAATAATCGCCGTTTCCCCACTCCTCCGCCCCCAAATACCACTTACCGCTCTCTCGCACTCTATTCATAAAGCCCTCCGTATAAGTCTCATTTCACAATCGAGTTTTCGTCAATGTACTTTTCGTGAATCCTCATACCATATAATGGCACCAATGCAGTTCCAGATTCATCATTCATCATAGATGGCGATGAGTGTTCTCCGCTGTTCGATTAATCATGAAAATATTTAAATTGAGTGCTTTTTTCTAAAGAATTGGGCCATCAAGCCCTTGAGATTGGTTTCAAGAATGCGTATGCCAAAAAGGTCGCAAAAATGTTCATAATTGAAGCTGAATCTGTACCAATTTCCGAAAATCATGGGTTGATATGACGCAATCTGACACTGCTATGGTGAGGATTGATCGGGACTAAATATACATGGTAAGTACATCAGCAGATGCTGCAATATTATCTCATCGTCCATATGTGATATGAAGCAGTCCATTAGCGTGCCATTGCAATCATTGACAAGTTTTGGATTTAAAATTAATCATTCGTTTTATGGTCCGTGTAATTAGTCAACATTCTGGTAATGCGAACCAATTAACCTACAATGGGGCTCTTGCAAACTATTGCTATATAGGGGATTTAAGAGTTGATTTTAGCATAAAAATCTGTAAAAATGACGATGAGTAAATTAAATAATCACAAAATTTACTCATAGAATCGGGCTTATTGGTAGAGTGACGCAGGTATCATGGGAGATTCCTATCTGATTTGAGGCATATCTCTGTGTTTTCTTAGAGAAAGTGACAAATTAAATAGGAATCTCCCATGATACCTGCGGAGCTCCACCATAACGATCTGGCCGTTACAGCTGTTATCTGAGTTTATCACCGAATTTTAGACTACTTTAATGTGATTATCGTGATTTTCGCTGGTTTAGAGTTAATAATTAACTATTTAATTATTTGCATATGGCAAAATTTTGCAAGAGCCCTATTTGAAGCTATAATTATGGTGTGAGCCTACTACTGCGCAATCGGCAGTTTCACGACGTTCTGGTAGATATTGTAAAATTCGTTTCGCAGTGACCCACAACTTATTGTCATTTGTTCTAGAATAGTGATAAAGTTGTCGTGAGTTTTTCGTTGTTTCTATATGTTTTCTTGTTAGAATTGATTGTAGAATGAATTATGTCTGCCTTTATATAGCAAAAGTGCGCAACAAACCTTCTTTTTGTGGCAAGGACATGTGTATAATTAATTGCACTCCAGCAAGATGGCTTTCTATCACTCACATGATAAAAACGATTTAAAAAGCGGGGGAAAAATACGGCACGCTGCTTTAAAATCGAGAAATTCTGGGGTATAAGTAAAGTTGCATTCTACACAATATTCTCCGAAGCGCTTGCGTTTAAGAATGTATGGCGATCAAAACCGCACGGCTAAAACACTTTTTCCTCGCATCCTTGCGCCGCGCCGGGACATTGCTGTCTTTCGTCCCTCAAGCTCCATTTTCCGCAGGAATTAATGGATCCACCAACCGCACAATTTAGCAAACCGCGGAGCATTTGTGAAGCTAGACTCGGCCGTTGAAGAGAGATTACAGTTCATTAAAATAAAAATTTTACTCCCAGTGTATAAAACCCTCTTTCCCTAATTAAGTTCCTTTGGTTTCTTTAAAGCCGCGCGGAACCAGATTATATCATCAAGGGGAATTATTCCAAACACACTTTCCATTCATAAAAATCACAGAGGAAACAAAAAGAGCCTCGATGAAGAGCAAGGTTGTCAGATGCTGGTGATGGCAGCTCTTGTAATGTGGCAACAATGGATTCTCTCAATTTGATTCTATGTAAACAAATTGATTCAACGGTGGAATGCCGCCGTGCCTCACCCAGAATCGATATTTTATTTGCATAGGCTTAAATGGCAAAAGAGCACACTTATCATAGATTGCACGAGCCGCTACTGGATGCTAGATGGGAATCAACTCATCATTGAACAGGGATGTAGTATTGAGATAACCTCAATAGACACGGCTACTGCTAAAGCGCACGCATTTTAAGGTGATTCCATGGCACGTGACCAAGGCGATCGATTAGTCGATCGATTAATGGTCATTTCCCGGACTGTTGGTAAAATGTTGGTATCACTGTCCAGAATAATCTGCCAGAATTCTATTTAGAGAGACCAGAATTATCCTGCACGGGGAAAAAAGGACTGGTAAAATCTACCATCGTCGAGTCAGCTATCTAGTACGTAGATGGTAAATGCAACGTACATTATGGTAAATTAAGTTAGATTTTTACCATAATTTATTATTTACCATACTTGATAGCTGACTCCAAAATCAGCTATGCATATGGTAAATTCTACCAGTTATTTTTTTCCGCGTGGAAACTATGGCCAGAATTTCATTTTCTAGGCAAAGTTTTGTTATTTCTCATATTACACAGTAAAAATGAACGAAAATGGATTTGAGGGTTAGATTTTCATCAGGGAACGCTTTTAAATGACAGGGTCAAAAATGTAGGCGAGTTTTGTTTAGACGTGGAGAAACGAAAATTAAGTATTCGCCAAAGATTATCGGTGACCCGCGCGAACGCTCCTGAAACGAACTCTAGCTTCTATTTAATTTTTATTTTTCAATATTGTACCATCTCGTTTAATAGCTTCTGATAATTGCATTCAATAATGCACGGCGTGATAAAAATTCCGATACCTCTAAATATCTTTTGAAAGACAACACAGATATTAGGCGGCGCACTATGGTCCCAAACCAAATCCTAGGCGGTCAAAAATCGACCTGTTCAAAGTAAGAAAAAACTATTTCAGCCACCATAGATGATTTTCGAAGGTTTATTTTGCAAGGCAATCACCCATGGATTGTCTTACATCCATTGCAGAAAAATATTAGGTGGAGCCTTAATTCTTGCGGTATTACATGTCTGTGTATTTTTGACCGCTTAAGATTCGATTTGGATCCATAGTGCGGCGGGGGGGGGTGGAGGACTAATCTTAGAGGATGTCTATAATAAATCAATTGAAGCAAATACCAACCGAAGCAAATAAGAAGTGAAGCAATCAGTCGTTGAAAAATCTCTACTCCTTTAAATGAAAGAATAATTTAAAAATACAATTTTCAGCCCACGACAAGCGCTAGCGTACTTCAAATCGGATTTCGCACGACGAGCAGGAATCCTATGTATCTGCCATCTGTGAGAGGGCATTTCGTTGCATTTATCCGCTCATCCAATATGGTTGGAACTTAAAAACACCTCGCTTTGGGTATATTTTGAACTATTTTCTTTTCATTTTTACAATTCCAATTCTTCTATTCTGCCGATCCCGTTGGAATTCCATTCGTACTGATTCAATTTAAGTCGTGTTGGAGGAGCAACGGAGGATGCTTTTCTTGGAAAATCATAGATCCGCGCTCTTTAAAAGCTCAGAGCACTCGTCTCCGCCATGACATGTCGTAAGCAGAGCGATACCATAGCAGATGCCTGAACGTTCTTCAATTACTCACGAAGCAATCTGACCTTCCTCCCTCCTTTCCATACCTCTCCCACAACCCTCCCTTCCAACCTCCGGCTCGGAGTTATAATAATGGAATGTTATAATCGATGCTGGCGTCACGCGCTTAAGATCTTACCTCCCCCTTCCAACACTTAAGACGCAAAACGCACGACGCGGCGCGACGCCATGCGCCACGCCACCCCGTCATGACATTGATGAGAAACATGGCTGCCAGGTTATCTGCGGAAAAAAACAGACTATTGCATGTCACAACTAGAGTGTTTTTAGCAGTGACGTAGTTGAGCAAGTTGGCCTCGTTGCAATTTTGTTCGTATTTAATGCCGTTAAAAAGATCGACTCTTTAAAAGCGCAGTGAAAATCTTATATTTGAACCTTTATACACGCAGCAGTGGCGTCGCTAGGTGTATTTTTAAGGGATGCCCAAGTTCCGGGTGTCACCCCTCTTCCCCATCAAAAAGCTAACTCAGACTGACGATTTCCACTGACCCCCCCTAACCTTGTACCTCTACCCCACCCCCTTCACCACTCCTCCTCCCCTTTTCCATCCTCGCTCATCAGACGATACAAATTTAAAAATCCAGATTCATGACATTAGGCAAAGAGAAAAGCACATTTATTGCTATGTATCCTCGAAGGTTTTGAACACTCACTATTGATTTGGTAAAATAATGGTAATGTTTACTGACTTAACAGAAAAGAATGTAATGAAGTAGCAGTGGTGCATCCAGAAATTGTTTCAAGGGAAGGGAGCTTTAGAGTTGACGTACCTACTGTTCACACACCCCATTCACCGGGGTTTACGGTGAATTCCATACCCTCCAGGTAAACGGGGGGTACGGGGGTCCACCCCCGGAAAATGTTGAAAATGTTACCCCTTGAAAACTCAGTTTAACGGGGTTTTCGAGTTTTATTTGAGAGAAGCGAGAACAATTTATGGGGTGGTGATTGGGGCGGGGCTCTTCCTCCACCCTGATGATATTTTTTCTTTAACTTTAATTTTCTAACTATTTGTAGAATGGTTTTTTTTGACCGGTCCAGTTGGGTGTCACCCCCCAGGCCGCCCAGGCCCCCCACCATATGCCCTTACCTAAAGTCGGTGGATCCCGTGGCAAACTGTCCTTTCTTCCTTCCACCTACCCCCTCACCTTAAAAGACCTTTATTTTTTCCTCCCTTTCGTTATCCTCCTCTTTCTCCTTCCCTTATTTATTTTCTTCTCTTTTTGTCTTCTTTTTCCTTTTTCGATTCTTTTTTCCCCTTTTTTCCTTATTCTTTCTCTTTTTCTTTCACTTCGTCGGGTGTCACCCCAAGGATGGTGGCACCCAAGGCCCTGCCCCCGGCCCCCCCTAGCGACGCCACTGACACGCAGTTGAATGGACACTTTGCAATGATGCTTGGGTGCACTTTATTTACATAAGATGAGCTGGATTTTATTGTGTGAATTTCCAATGCCGAGATCCACCCAATGATAATCGACTGCTGACACGCTGACACGTCTACAATTAAAGATCTGATTCAACTTATCTTTCACCGAAGTGAATTAAGGACCTCTTTACATTTCATAAACCTTAACGCTTGTATGCCCATTACTAAATAAAATGAGTTTGTATTAGCTCATACATTCTTTCTGCATAGCTCTATGTTCAAAAATTTAAGAAATAATACAAATGTTGATTAACTTTTATACTAAAATTGTTTGTTTTGTATGTTTCAGGTGAGTATCTCCATCAATCTCACCGTTTTCAACCGGAGGTAGCAGAGGTTTGATACATGCTATTTTTGACCCAACAGTTTTTTTTCCAGTTAGTAGTTCAGAATTCGATGTTAGGAGTGAATAACTCCTCCGGTTAATAAGTCAAGTAACGTCTTAACCGCCGTTTAAGGAATTAAGACATCAACCAGAGCTGATTGGAAGGAAGCGTGGTTACTAAGCCACAATTTGACACATTTTAAAAGTGGTATACATCAGAGGTTTTGGTTGCGTTCTAAGAAGCCCTTATCTAAAAATTTACTTGAAGCGTATACTATCAAAACCAGCAATATCCTATACGATTTAGCAAAATGGATTAATATCAAATCTCTTGTCTTCATTTTTCAAGTTTTGAGTGATAACGCTGATGTAAAAATTCGACAAATTCAGCAGCTATTCAAAGCGAAAGTTCAAAAAACTTCAAAAATTAAATGGCGACACGCTTCTTGTGGAATATTTAATCAATGCAAAATTCTCATCTCATGCTTTATGACCGAAATGTTGACCATACCGTTGTAGGTATATTCGTTCCTCTTATCACAGACAAAGATGTTGTTTCATCGCCCATAAGGAATGGGCTGTGAATGGATTGCCTTCATTTTTTCAGAGCTGATAGAGCTTTCCACGGGGAGTCTAAAATTGGCCTATTTTTTATTTCAGCCCTCTTAGAACCGGGAAAGCGGGGGGTCAAAGGTAAAACGGGTTTTCGGCCATAACTTTTGAACGGTTTAAGATAACGAAACAAACTTCATTTTTAAACGAAATATCTTTTAAAGACCTATCTTTTAATGTGTATGATATTTCAAAAATATTTAACTTCAGTTGAATTCTTGCATTTTCAATTTTTTGAAAATTCCAAAAAATTAGATTTTTGAATTTTTTTCATATGCGGATCGCACTGAGGAAAACAAAAAAAACGGCTTAAAGAAAGTCCTATCTGTTTCGGTTAGAATGACCCGAAGTTCGTTTTCGGGAAATGATTTGTCTTTGAGTTGTGAATTTTTAAAGAGTCAAAAATTGCTATAATTGCGTTCTCAGCGGCAGCGACGAGGGCGAGGCCGGGAAAAATCATTCTTCCGCATTTAGTAGACGAAATTCAATTTTAATTGGTAACGAGGGGTTTTCAAGGTCGTAGATTTCAATTCTGCCGTCAGATTTGAAAAATTTAGAAATCCAAGATGGCTGCCGACCTCTTATATACTCGGCAGCCAGAATTTGAACAGCATTTTTAGTGATTTCAAGGAACAATATGTTAGAAAATCAAAATTTACTCATTAAATTCTGTCCACTCGTTTACACAACTCATCAGTGGAGGAGCCACATTTTTTCGCGGTTTTCTAAAAATTAGGGAAAGGGGGAATCGCTGGTTTTGAAACAATAAGCATGTATGAGATAATTCGTTCCCCCAACCGCCTCAATTTTGTGTTTTGAAAGTTGAAGCTATAGCTATAGTTCTCAACGAATATTATCGCAAAATCATTGTATGATGCATTAATCGACCCTATGGTTACAGACGAGCCATTCTTTTAGAGGGCTATAATTACTGCAAATTTAGGCTTTTGTTAGTTTAGAAGTTCTATCAAATTTTTACAAGATTTTAAATTAAGAATAAACTCTTTGCTGTAAATTATGGACATTGGTCTTTTACCAGTGTAGCCAGATTGGGGTGAAAAAGCCGCACGTTTTACATTGATTTAAATGGGGGCGTTGCGGCTTTTTACCCTCAATCTGGCAACACTGTCCTTTACCTCTTAAAATTCCACCAAATCGAATTATTTTGTAAGTATTTTATTTCAGCTTTAACTTTCCAACAAAAATGGACTTTGTGACTTCAAAATGAGCTTAATTAAGTAGTTTGTTTCCCCTCCTGAACTCGTATGTGCTATGACTTTCAAAGGAAAGTATCCTGGTCAAAATTAAATTCTCATTGGTAAATTTTTCCGTTGTCTTCAATAGAATTTACGATTTTTCAAGACGTACTCTAAGATGGATATTCTGCCTAGAGCTTGAACAATTGAAAGTCACAAAATTGCTCAAAGCTTACCGATTTTTAAAGGAGTAAACATTTCGACCAGGGTACTTACTTTTGAAAGTCATAGTACGCGTGTTTCAAATGGGTCTGATATGAGGCCAACTTTGAAAGATATCAATCCATGGCATTGGTTGCTTTGAATATCAGCAGCAAATCAATCGGTCCAATGAAATTTTCACTCGGATCACAAGCGATTAAATGGTCGACGGATTCAAAGTGATTAATTCAATGCAAATCGAGCATTAGCATTTGAGCCCCAACCACACAAAAGTTTACAAGTCAAAAACGTGTTTTGATTTTTTCCTCTGCTCGGTCCCTCCTCTCCTTCATTCAGAAGCGCGGCATTTGATTCATTTACACGACTGGGTACGGACATAGACTTGTTACCATGAATGCGAAATGTTGTCAGATTTGAGGTTAGAAGCCTTATATTTTGCATTGATTCTGTTTGGTGATATACCGCGTGAAGCCGCACACCTGACAACCCTGTGAATGCGAGCTTTTATACATGCTCTGCATAATTCATGGGGAAATTGTCAACACTGTTGCCAAATTTATATTAATCGCAAATTCAAAAATCAAAGCATGCATTTAAACCATTAGCATGGTTGTCTCGTTTCATAAATTGGGGGTTAGATCTATAAGTGTTATTCTAAACCAGTGGCGTAGCGTGCGATCTATATCAACGCTGTATTTAGTCCATTTAAATATGTGAAAAAGGTCAAACTATAGGGGGTGCAGAGTGTGCACTCTCTCGAATCGATACTTTACATGGATTTAATTGGAAGCAATGCAGTGTTGCCATATTGAACGCATTATGTATAATTTCCAATGAGTTGAGGGGACAATATACATGATAAAGGTTCGATCATTTTGTGTTTGTGATTTAGTTTTCCCATTTCGTTTCTTTTAATTTGGCTGAACAGCTCATGTTTGATTTTTTTTTCATTTTACAACCAGTGGATACCGTTTACAGTGTTTTAGATATTTATTTATTTTCAAATCTATGAACAACATATTTCAAGTATCATTGCATTTGTGTAATCATAACATGTGAAATTTCATAAATCTTTGCGTTTGATCAAAATACGAATAGAAGGGAATCATCAAAAGATAAGTTCGATGAATGATCTGTACTAATAAAGCATATACAAAAGAAAACATTTGGACTTAAAGTTTCCCTCAGTATAAGTTGGGAGTTGGTTCAATGCTAGAAAAAACATAACTAAAAAAAAAACAAAAATGCTTTATAAGCGCGCACAAATGTTTGATGTCTATTTTCATCTTTCTTTATTAACTGCAGTTCATAAATTTCAACATTTATCGGTTAAAAATTGATCAAAACATAATAAAAATGACTCAGTTGACCGAGCAATATTTGAAGCGAGATACTTTCTTTCTGCGGTCGCTGTACACACAAGAAAGTGGGCCAAGAAGAGGATGAGAGGGAGAGAAAGAGGGAGAGGGAGCGAGAGATAGAGAGAGAGAGAGAGAGAGAGAGAGAGAGAGAGAGAGAGAGAGAGAGAGAGAGAGAGAGTGAGAGAGAGAGGGGGAGAGAGGGATACAGAGCTTCAGGCGCGAAAAGGGGTGGAGGTCTCAAAGCTGGCACTTGTACGACACTATTATATTTTCATGTTGCGATCAAGTAAGTACCGATTCAAGAGAGCCCCTTCTTGAAATTGCCCCCCTCCTTCAGGTCCTTTACTCGTATTCTTGCATATGAACTCCTACTTATCATTGCTTATCAAACGAAATTGACCTCCATCCACTTCAGCTATCCGAACGCGGCGCGGGCGGCGCTATGCATCGACAAGAAAAATAAAGTAATAAAGTAATAAAAAGGAAGAAAAAAGAAACTTGCAAGTATCGAATTTAGTTTCCTTTCAAGTCAGTAAACGAGAGCACTATTGACTCGATGCCCTGTAAAATGGCAGCACTTGTGCCAGCGATGCTGAGCTCATATTTTTGCAAGATAACTATCCCCCACGCTTTTCCATTGGAGACCCTCTTGCCGAGAAGGGACTTTGTGTACATAAAAAGTTGTAAATAAAGTCTGCACTGCGCACTCCGTCCGGAAAAGTGGTCCAAACGTATTTTCCAAAGTTGGGATTTTTTCCTCTACATTTTTCTACTGAAAAGCTCTCATAGGTCGAAGATAAATTCACATGCCCGCTCACTTTAAATTCACGCCCAATCAAAAAGGGCACAACATCTGTTTGATTTGGTTTTTCATTCGACTGTATTAATAATGCAAGTGGTACAGTTCTAACTCGACGAGAAATGCGAGAAAGGAGGAAATGTCCAAAAATAAGCGTCCACACTTAAAATGTCCCGAAACTAAATAAGTCCAATTTAAAAAAAAAAGAAAAAAAAAGTCCAATAGAGGCTTTAAAAGTATAAACGAAATACGACCGACAAAAAACGATTCATAAATTAGTGGTCTGTGCTATCTATCGGGATCAAAGCTGTGAGAGATGTGCTTGTAATCACGGTGAACATATACTATATCAATTCAAAAAGATTTAGAATCTATATGAAGGCCAAACTCATTCAGCGCATTGAGGACCTCAGGGATAAGTCAAGGTTATACTTATAGATTAAAGAGGTATGCTTATCTGACTTCGCGGCACAAATTCAGTGGCGCGCATTTCAAAATCACTGCAGACATGAAGATGGCTGACAAAAGCAGAAAACGTATATTCTTTGCAGAAAACATTGGGTTGTTTTCTGCTTTCCTGCAGAGGGCAGCCCAATGTTTTCTGCAAAGAGTATATACGTTTGCTGCTTTTTTCCGCCATCTTGCCTGCAGTGATTTTGAACTGCGTTCCACTGAATTTATGCGCGAAGTCAGATGAGCATCCTCTTTAATCTATAACCTTGGGGATAAGTCACGTGAACCGGCAACGCGGGATAAGTACACAATGCTGCAGTGGAGAGTTGTTATGCAGCGAAATGATATCGGCTAATTCCGGGGTAGAATATTAATTACATCAATCGATTCATCAAATAACCGTGTAGCGTCGCGATGCGTCGTCGCCTGCTTGCTTGCCCGATCTTGCGTTGCGTCCCACACAGCAATGATGCATACAACAGTGTGTTGCGGGCTGCATACTTAATTATCCTGAGGCGCTGCGCTGCTCACTTCGAGATATGCGGTCTGCAGGCGCCGCCCCCCCCTCCTCCCAACGCGTTGCGATGGTCAGACAAGTAGAGGCTTGCTAGGCGCATTCCAACCCTCCTCGGACTGATGTGAGCTGTGTACCATGTTCAGGTTGTGATTGCTTCCCTGCCTCTCTTTCTCTTTCTCTCTCTCTCTCTCTCTCTCTCTCTCTCTCTCTCTCTCTCTCTCTCTCTCTCTCTCCCTCTCCCTCTCTTCCTATTCTCCTGGAGGACTATCAAAGGATCTGACCTCAAAGTAGAGCGAACTAAAATAACAGAAAAGAAAAATTAGATTTGGTTCCAAGATTGTTTAGCTCAGTGCGAGTGCATTCTCATAAAAGGGAATTTTTAAGTGTCGGTTACACTCCATGTGACTAAGGATCCGGTGCATGACATGCCATTAATTTCTACAAAACGCTTTCAATTTATAAATTATTTGATTCAGCTGATCTATTCATAAAATGACAGTTTATTCAAAGCAAAGTGGCTCCTTGATGAAATACCTCCCTTTCTTTTTCCCGCCAGTTATAATCTCATATCCGTGTGGACTTTCTCACTGAGTTTTCTCTTTTGACGAAGGAGAGGAAAATTGTGCGAAATATACCAAAGCTGATGCTTATGAACTTTTTGACGTGACGCGACGGTTGGTGAAGACTGAAGTATCGGTCAAAACTCACCGTGGGGACTAGAGTTTTCGAAGAGCTCACTGGCTAGCCCAGACGAAATGAAATTATATAAACAGGGACAATTGAAAAGGGTGCTTTAAAAAGTTTTTTCTTCTTCAAAAGTAATTCAATATGGCGTAAGTATAAGTTTTTGTTTTGTGTGGATGAACGCAAGTTGAGGAGCCCTCGCCTGGGCCTCCCTCCCATGCTCTCAGAATAGTTGCTGTCTGCATTTTTATTTTGATAATAATTAATTTTATCACACATTTTATTGAGAAGTAACACCTCTGCCGTCTACTAGAGTTGGGACAGCTTGTTGTGATATGAGAAGACAAGTGTTTCGAGGGTGCAACAGAGTGTACTACAACACACCACATCGTTGATATGATGATATCATTGATCACGAATGATCAGAGACTATAGAAGATAAATGAACTTCAAAGCTTTAAAGATACCACGTGACACTGTGTGGCGCTCTTCCTTCCATTAAAATAGATTCTCCTCGCTTGACTTCATGCGAATGACATCACCTAATCTAGAGTTGGCTGAATGATTACCTACCGATTTGAATTTATGGTTATGCATTTTAAGGTTATTACACGAGCAGTGACTACACGATATTTACTTATGAAGAATATAATATATCGGGACTGAAAGTTATTTATTTCCCTCTCTTTCAATCTCTTTGTCGCTTTCAGAAATTATTTAAATCAATTAACGTAACGTCCAAGACGTAATTTTCACGAAGAAAAGAAAAGAAAAGGAAAGGAAAGGAAAGGAAAGGAAAGGAAAGGAAAGGAAAGGAAAGGAAAGGAAAGGAAAGGAGAGGAGAGGAGAGGAGAGGAGAGGAGAGGAGAGGAGAGGAGAGGAGAGGAGAGGAGAGGAGAGGAGAGGAGAGGAGAGGAGAGGAGAGGAGAGGAGAGGAGAGGAGAGGAGAGGAGAGGAGAGGAGAGGAGAGGAGAGGAGAGGAGAGGAGAGGAGAGGAGAGGAGAGGAGAGGAGAGGAGAGGAGAGGAGAGGAGAGGAGAGGAGAGGAAAGGAAAGGAAAGGAAAGGAAAGGAAAGGAAAGGAAAGGAAAGGAAAGGAAAGGAAAGGAAAGGAAAGGAAAGGAAAGGAAAATGTGGTCCATAAATCAAACACGGTTGGTGATTACATACAGCTACACGGCCCGATTAATGCATCGAATTATACATATATTCCAGGCTGGAATTTCTAGTTTGTAAAAAATGGAGCTCCCCTGCTTGTTTGTTTATGTTTTTTTCCGCAGTGTTCGATTTTTTTTTAAAACTGGGAAAATAAGGAAGAATGAAAATGACGGTTGTTAAAGACCTCTTTTCATCAGTTTTTTTTTTAAACATTGGTACAGTTCTGATTTATTTAGAGGAAATTGTTTGTTTCGGACGCTCTTTTTTTTTCCTCCTAGAGTCTTTATTACTCTTAATGTCGAAGGAAAGCCATACTATATAGTGACCGAAAAATTGTCATACTCCATTCAATCCCCCCCCCCCTTCTATTTCTTCATCACTCCCTGTTTCCTCTCTTTCGTTTCATCTCGGCTCTCCTCGCTTGCACCGCTGCTAAAAAAACAACGTCGCGTTTAAAATAAATACAACTGCTAAATTCTCTTAACACCTCCTACTCCCACGTTTTTCTTCTATCCACCTCTCACCCCTTTGCCTACTTTCATGAATGTGGGAACGCCATTTTGTCCTCTCTGATTTTTTTTAATTCCGCCGCAATTCTCATTGGTACACACAGTAACATCACTTGCATGTAGGCATATCCGCACTGATAAAACCAACGATGTTGCCGAGTTGTTTTCCTTCTCATGCTCTATATTTTTCATGTACATTTGAGGATAAAAATAATATCATATAACTCCTGGAAGAAGGCAACCCACAATATTTATATACATGAATCTAATCGTTTTAGAATTGCAGGTGGCCTACTCAAGCCACAATCTAAGGCGCCCTCTAACATTGTTTTGTCCGTGTCTTTGCCAATTTATCGTTGCCCGGCGTACAGACACTTGGGTTGATTTTTGCAACTTTTCAGGAGAGTGAAAACAAAATTGATTGACTGCTTGGCTTTAATGACTTGCGCCTAAACGTTGTCCTTTATAAATTCAGAACTATTGAGAATTTGCCATTTTTGACATCATGGATCGAAAGAGCGTTATTTTTTACAGAAGAATCGATGAAAACATAAATTAGCCAAATTTCCGACGTATACGCCTATACGTCAGCTTGAGGACGCTATGATACAAACAACTTTTGTTTTTGGTTTCTTTCAAACTTTTGTTGCAGTAGTTAAAAGCGTCTGCAGCGATTAAATAGGGTCCGCAAAGTAACCCTCAAGTGGACGATCGTCGATTTAGTCGGGGATCATCATCAACAAATGTGATCCTCGAAGTATACCTTCGAAGTGAACATCTGGTGATCGGTTCACACCATCCACAATCACTATGTGGTGGCCCGCTAAACTTTAAACTTTGACTGCATAGTTACTTGAAGATGACAAAAAATAGGTATCATTGTACGAGGATGCCTGCAATGGAGGCAGCATTCTCCGCGGCGCATGAAACCCGTCATTTTCCCGATATCAAAATGACTCTTTTTCTCGCATTAAACAACCAATTTCAAGATGCGTGCACCGTATGTTACAGCATGCTTTCAGCTCTGCCTTCATTCAATGGCCTGAGATGGAGTGGAGATTGCTTCCAGAGTTGTTTTGGAAATCGAACTTCTATAGAAAACATTTGCAGGTACCTATACCTGGACATTTCTTTCAAAAGGAGCTGATTTTGACTTTGAAAAGCATGGTCACGGTGGTGTGATGACGCGCTGGCCACTTCTTTTTGGACTGAAAGTGTTCTTTGGTTGCGGATGAAATTGAAAAGTTGTCCTCTTCTTTGTTATTCCTTTCCCCTCTTCCTTTTTTCTTTTCCTATTCATTCATTCCTTTACTAAATTTTTCGCCGCTCTTCGAAATATGCCGCCGCCGCGGCTGCGCGCCGGTGCGGCGTGCGGTACTTATCCGGCACACCCAGTCACGCCGATCTTGATGCGATGAGAGGCTGTGCCAAATCAGCTTTATTTGAGCCATATTTATAGGACTAGCTAAATATGACTTAAGGGGTTGTAATCCAAAGAAAAGAAGGAGGGAGAGTGTTCAGTCAGGTAAACTAAATTACATCTTTTGTTGTCAAACATTTGGACAAGTTGAACTTGTCTGATGACCTTTTTTTTTTTTTTTTTTTTTTTTGCTCATTAGTATGATTTTAGATTTTAGAGCCATAGAGCTGGCTTGGGGGGGGGGGGGGGCAAGATTTCGATGACTTTTGTTTTGTTTTTTTCTTCTCGTCAATATAATTTGTTCCCGTTTTCGAGCCTGACTTCAAATCCTTGGGGGGGGGGGATCGCCCGCCCTGCCCCCCTCAAATGACGCCCTTGGCAGGTTCGGCGTGAGACATCCATTCATACATCGCTCCTTCTCACTAATATTAAGACAAATAGTCCAAATACAGAGAACTTGCGATGTCCATGGTCAAAAAAATGAAATTGTGCCAAGTGAAGCCTCCAATTTTACCATTCCACTCTTTTCATCATCAATTTTGGTTTAAAACTTTGGTCATTTACATATAGCCCCACACACACACACGCACACACACACAAACCTTTAAATGACGGTCCACTGAACACAAGCTATCAAAAGTTCCAGATCTTCCTATGAAATACGTCGGGTCTGATGATGTTAAAAAAATATTTATTTTTCCTTTAGGCGGGAGGTAATCAGTCAACTTAGTTAAACTACTGCAATCGTAAAAGTCATCAAAAGTCATCAGAACGTAATAAATATGGCTGTATAGCTAGTATAAAATCACCTTCCTTGAAATTCCTAATTCCTCATTTTAGCAGAGCAATAAATCTTAATTATTATTGTGTAACGAACGAGTTTGAAATGACCATTTTTCTTTATTTTTCCCTTATAATCTCCCATTTTCAGTCACATATATACAGTGGTCATCTCATGGCGCAGCCAGGAGTGACTTCACGTGCAATTTAGCAAGGTTTCATTTCGTGCATTCAAATGACTCACGTGCAATATCTATTTGAGAGAGTGCACTGAGCCGTGAGCTCCCCTAATATGTCGACTTTTCACTCCGATTTCAGTAATACATACGCGTAATAGTTTGCCCGTCCTCCGAAACTTGAAAGGTACAATAACCTCGGAAACCAAATTCAGAGGTCTTTAGAGGTAGATTCTAGATTAGTCCCTTTGAAATTGTGTTATTCAGAATTAGCGAGTCTGTGAATTTGATTAAAAAAAAGAAGATTTTTTTGTTTTTTTGTTTTTTTGTTTTTTTTTTAAATATTCCGGCCAAAGAAAAATGGGCGTTGAACGTCCGAAATACACTCTGCGGAAATTTTGAAAAAGTATTGAATTGATCTGAAAATAAACCTTTTGGCCTTGAAAAGCTGACTGCGCAGAGAGAGAGAGAGAAAAAAAAACACTATGGAATTTATACGTCCTAATCACATTTTTTTTTTGCCGGGTAGTGCTTCAAAACTACTTTATTTTTTTATTTGTTTTAAATCTGGCAACTTCAAGCCTTAGTATCATCATACGCTCATGGGCGGCAGACAGGACAAGGCTATCTATTTGCGGTCTTTCGGGAAATCGCGAGTCAGCAAAAAAAAAAAAATAATAAAAGAAGAGTTGGAAGCCAGAGGCTCATGCTATAATAATGTGTACAGGCTCCCTAGTACCGGTGTAATGTGTGTACATGCTATTCATTCAAATGCATTATGTGTCCTCGCGCATTATTTAATCAGGTCGGCCGGCAAATACAGACGAATACACGTATACACAGTCGAATGGATATTGTCAAAAATTATTGTCATCCATCGGTTCTCCTGGTTGGCTGGTTGACTCCAGGGCCGCCGAACTGCGCCCCACGCCGCAAAATAGGAAATATATACAAGTGAGTGAGGGTAGGGGGCTGGTGGAGGATGTAGGATATTACAGGGAGGGGGATCACGATTGTGCCAGAGCAAAAAGAGGAGTTGAGCCTTTCCCTCCCATACAAAAGCTCTATTGCTCGATACTGGATGCTGGTAGGCAGCCTCTTCCTCCCCTCTGGATTATTCCCATCAGTCCCACGGCTCATTTCAATAACCCCCCCCCCCTCGCTACTCCCCCATTACTTCTTCCGCAACACAAAATATACTGCCCTCTCGACCCTGCTCTAGTGCTCTATGCTGCTCGGTTGTCAGATTGGGCAAGGAATTCTCATGGAATCTTACATAGAAGTTATTGTGAAGAATGCGGGGCTGTTGCAAACTTTTTCTATATATGCTTATGAATAGTCCACTCACTCAGATGTAAAAGTAAAACCCTGCAAAAATGACGATAAAATCACTAAAAAATCGTGAGATCCACAGTTAGTCTCATAAAATGTTTTCAAACGCCAGATCTTAAAGGCGGCGATGGCCACCTAAATTTTATAATAATTGTATGATGTTTCTTCTCTTTCTCGCGTGTGGTATCTCGAGAACACCACGTGAGGATGGAGATCTTAATGAGATAAGTAAACCAAATGTAAAAGGCGGCTTTCACCGCCATAGCGATCTCACGTACTTGAGAGCATTTTGTGAGTTTGGAAGTGGTTTTAGTGATTTTTAAGTGCGCTCATCGTAATTTTTGCAGGGTTTTACATTTGAATCAACTATTATAATAAGCCTGTATAGCAAAAGTTTGCAACAGCTCCATTCGGCGCGCGGGCGATACCCATGCTTGTCTAAAAGTTGTGAGCACGGTGGGAGTGTTCATTAGAATTCATCGGACGAAGGAGTAATTGAAACTGAGATCACATCATGCACAGAAAATACGAAAAAAACGCCTAGTACTGACAAAAACTTTGGTAGAATAATTTGACCCGGCAGAAGATTGTAGAAGATCTATCTGAAATTTAGATACGCCTATAATCAATGAGATGTTGCTAAGTTGACCAAGCTTTGCTTGGCTCAACTAAAATCTTTCGCAATAAGTCATTCTTCTACCCTAGTTTTGTCACCGCCACCGAAGAGTTTTTTCCATTTTTTTCTGCGTGTAGAATGAGATACGCGTCTCAAAAGTAATTGTCAGATCAACCGTTTCAACAGCACTTTTTACCAAAATAATGAAGTTTTAGTCTCAAATACGTGGTTTCTTCGCGAAAAGGAGAGTGGAACTCCAGTTCACTAGTGTGCATCGGAGTAGATCGCTGATAAAAGCAATGTACGTCAGATCACCTGAGATGAATTTTTATTTTCCACTAGAAAGCACGTATTTTATTAAAGCTGCATTATTTGGTAAGGAATGTTAATTATTGAAGCGATTTATCGATCAATTAAATTTAAAGCTTGCCTCCATTCTATATGTCTTCAATCTAAGTTCCACCAATTCCCCGGTCCGATGGATTTCAGAACGCTCCCTATACACAAGCAGGCAGCCATCAAAAATAAATGTCGCTCTTTTCAATGGGTAATTTTAAGTTTATCACCCGCCATTCTTCAATCATTCCCTAATTATTTTATAACTGAAGACTCTTGTTTGTTTCTATCCACAAAAGAATAATGCGTGGAGCCCCACTATTTCTCTTGAGTTTCCGTGCTTTTGTCAGAGCCAGAATGGTTTTCTGTTGGTGTGCATGGAAGTAATTAGGGGGGGGCACTTTACATGCAAAAAATTGCGATCACTCATGGGATGACCTGAGAAAATGTAATTAAAGTATACATTGGTTAATTAAGGGCTGTCTCATCCTGCATGCTGAATTTTGTAACGGTCTATAATCTTACTTTCGGCAATAGCGTGGTGCACCGTTGTTCGTTAACGTCGTAGCAATTAAGTTCATCGGAAGAAGATATATTCTGGGTGAGATTGGAAGTGAGACGAAAGTGGAAGGCCATTCCATCATAATCTTTAATTAACCACCAAGAACCTGAGTCCTGAATTCATGGATACCTATGTACAACTTAAATAAACGGCGACAATCGAAAAAAATGACAAAACGCACCCAACTTACTTCACACCGAGTTAATTTAAGATTAAAACTATTTTTAGCTATAAAGGTATTTGATTAACTTGTGCGACTGGGGGAAGGGGGGCCCAATACTAAGTGTCTTGAATATCATCAAGTCCTCACGGAAAAAAAAGATTAGTGAAAATAACCATACGATAGCTGATTTTGGCACCTGCTAGATGTTATGGTAAACTTGACCAGAAGTATGGTACATTTACCGATACTTTGAGTAAATTCGACATGCAATCAGGTAACATCACTTAGTACCTAGTCAAAACATAGTATACTTTTGGTTACCATTGCCATAACATCTAGCAGGTGCCAAAATCAGCTATCGTATGGTTAATTTCACCGAAGTTTTTTTTCCGTGCTGAAGTGGGGGGGGGGGCTGAATCGGGGGGGGGGGCTGAATCGGGCTGAATCGGCCTCCTGGCCTACTCTGTCTTGGGCTTACAAGAGTTGAATGTAGCTCAAGTTTTCCTCTACTAAGCACCATCCACATTAGGGTGGGTCGAAAAAGGGCTATTTTCGAAATCGGATGGGGGCTACCTTGAAAAATGATCTACCCCACGAGGGAAGACGGCACCAAAAATCCCAGCTCAAAATTTTGACTCCCTATGTCTCCGCACAGAGGTTAAAAATCCGAATTTTCGGAAAAAATCGGGTTTTTTGACGATTTTCGGCATCTCAAACCTGCACAATGCCGTTTTTCTTCCACGGCTAGTGATTTTATGTTACTAGAACGTACTAACTATAACTCACTTCAATTTCGACCCGATTGGTCGATGTTTTGAGTCTCCGCAACAATATTTTGTACAGCAACTCCCTGAACTTGCAAAATAACCCAATTTTTTGAAAATTGCAATTTATGAACCAAAAAACGAGCTGATTTTCGTGTCGGCTACTGCTCAATCGAATACAACAGGTGTAGTTTAAACACTGTTTCAATCACTCCCCGGAATTTTGACATTTGAAGTCTCCGCAGTTGCTATGAAGCAATTAAAACGCGCGAAAATTCAAAAAAAATTCCGCGATCAATACATCAAAAGCTTAGGTTTCCGTAAAACGACTGCTCTTGTTCCAATTCGTCATTTTTCCCATTACTCTGACTAACTCTATCCTTCTTTCTATCTCCTACCCCCCCCCCCCCTCCCCACCCCCTCCACCACCTTCACTCTCATCTCATCCGCGTCCCGTAGCTTTACTCTCATTTTCATAACTGATGGTGGCAGTGTTGGCACACTTTAAGGAACCCTATTATTTCAAGACATGTAGGAAACTTGCGGCAAATTTGCAGAGCTGGTGCTTTCATAGCAGACAGATGCCACCGATGCAAGTCTGATCGACTTTGACTAATGTTAGAGGGAAATGGGGAGGGGGGAGGCGTAAAACGCAAAATATATAAATGACCCAAAAAATTCAAATTGTTGTTTCGCAACAAAACATTCAAACATGTTGTTGCATCACAGTAAGCAGCATTTCCATTTCGATGAGAAGAAATGAAATAAAGTTGGGGCCAATATGCTGATCATTTGGAGAAATGCATTCTATTTATTCAAATAATGAAACTATAGACCTAAGGCCTTTCGGCTATTGGTGTCATCGTCAGAGGTAAATAAATAGATGAATCGAGAAAACTGTAACCATGCGATTCAAGCAAATAAATAATAATCATGAAAAACGAAGAAAACGTCATTCTGAAGAGCAATTCTCAAAGATAGTAGTAGAGAAATATTCAATAAGGTCAAGACAAAATAGAAGATACCTAATACATTAGAGTAAATTAATAAATAATAAGTAATTATCCCTAGTAAAAATTTTTTGTTGACCACCAACAAAATTTTACTGGCACCAGCAGAATTTTACTGACTGCCAGTAAAATTCTGTTGGTGCCAGTAGAATTTTCATGGTGGTCAACAAAATTTTGTTGGTGCCAATACTTTTTGTGACCGATCAGTAAAAAGTGTGCTGGCAGCCAACAGAATTTTTGATGGTCGGTCATAAGAAGCATTGGCGCCAACAGAGTTTTGTTGGTGCCAATACTTCTTGTGACCGACCAGTAAAAATTTTGCTGGCAGTCAACAGAATTTTTGATGATCGGTCACAAGAAGTATTGGCACCAACAAAAGTTTGTTCGTGGCCAAATAAGTTTTGTTGATGACCAGTAAATAGCTAACGGATGAAAGGAACTTTGTTGGTGGCCATTAATTTTTTAGTGCTGTCCGGTAAACTCTTTGTTATAACTCGCAAATATCATGATGTGGAACATACAGTTGCTAAGTATGTCTCAACTTACAGTCTAGGTTTTGACTTTCTCAAGTTTCACAAAACTGGAACATGGCTATGTTGACGGTTTAAAACGTCCAGGATGTTTACAAGTTATTTACCCCCATTTAGAGCTCAAAACTGACTTTTCCATATAGATAAAGAATTAGAAATATAGTATTTAGACAACACGAACTTGAAAAAAGTACAATACTAAATAAAAATTAATCCTATATTTTATTTTATTTTAATCAAGTGTGTATTGTAGAAACTGTGTACAGTATATTTATTCTGACACATATGATACACCTGTGGATATATTTCACCTATGTAGGGATCGTACTATTGCGGGGAAAAAGAAACCTGGCCAGGATATGCAATATATGCAACACACACCTAATACATGAGTTGAATAATATACTGTGCATTACTGTGCATTGCGTATTGCATACCTTGGCCGTATTTCTTTGTGTCCGCTTATAAAATTTAAATGAATAATGTCCATATAAGGAAATAAATGTGTTTTTTTGAACTAAAAATTGAGACACTTTACAATTGACACCGCCGCACTTACAATAAGTTGAAGAAGCGTTTATTTGGTATGCTGTGTATGATAAAAAAGACACTACCTAAACAACAAATACGGCACTTTAGTACTCCTTTTTAAATGTGTTTGGAAAACAGATAACATCCCTGGTAAAATGCTCCATGTGGATAATTTGATTTCCGTGACATTATATGGATTCAAAGACCGATCAAATTTCAAGTTCCGCGACCGTTCAAAATTTGAAAAAAGGGGGACTCACTCTGTTGCACCCAGTAACAAATTGATTTTATGTCATCAAGTTTTTTAAATACCAAAAATCTGAATGCAGAATCAGATTCCTCGACCAAAAATACCTTCCATTACCAATTTTCATGCAAATCAGACTTACAGTAACCATATTCTCTTTTCACAAACTTATCTACCGGATTTTCGTCAGATTTACACATCTGATCGGGGTGGTGTAACGGTTAGGTCATCGGACTTGGAGTCGGAAGGTCTCGGGTTCGAATCCCGGTAGTGACCGTAAAATTTGGAAGCTTCCATCCGATCGGCTGTCGTAGGTATACATCCGTACATGTCTGTGAGTGAAGTTTTACTTTTATTAATCCCCAATATTATCCTTAAAGCCCTTTTAACCAGTTTAAACTTTTTGATGGTGATCAATAAAATTTTAATGGTGGACCAGCAGAATTCTGATGGTGGTCAACAAAAACACTGAGAAATGGAACGCTGACCGGTAAACAAATTTGTTGGTCGCCAACAAAAATTTTGATGGCAACCATCAAATTTGTTGACCGGTCAGTGTTCCATTTCTCAGTGTTTTTAATGACCGTCATCAAACAATTTTTACTAGGGATAATCATAAAATTGGGAAAGTAAATAAAAAATAAAATCATAAGAAATTACCATTAAGAATAAGTTTTAGTTGTAAGTAGCCGTCATTGATAAGTATGTAAAAAGACGGGAACATTTATACTTTAAAATGTAACTTACAGCAGATTTTTAACATTACGTGTTCCGCATTTTCAATTTTAGTCCGGATGTTAATTATTACTGATTTCTCATAGATTGCTGTTTGAATGTCAAATTCATCGATGATCTCAAAGCTATGTTGCTGTTCGAATATTTACATACGGTCAGATTTTCTTTGCGATTTTCAAGAGAAACATTCATGCCTTGAGAAGTTGTTCACGTTAGAAGTTTCGCTTTTTATGTGTTCTTCGAGGCGTGTATCTATGATTGTTTCAGTTTTCCCAACATATTTGACAGGGCCCTCGTTACAACTAATTTTATAGACTCCAACTTTTATTGTTAGGTTGCCTTATCTTTGATTTCTAGAGTTAATTCGTTGTAAAAAATGTTAAAGTTGCTAAGGTAACCTGATTGGTAACCATATTTTCCGGAAGCCCCTACCACAACTTCACTGGCTAATTTAAAATAATTGAGTTGAACACGAGTCTTTATTTTCCTTTCTAATTTTCATTCTCCATTGCTTAACATTGTTAGTCTTCTTTCAATGTTCCTTTAAAATCACTAAGTATCTCCAAAAAACGAAGTAATTATTATTTTTACTGCAGTTTCTGAATACTTTAAGCTCTGGGATACGATATTTTGCTTTCAAGGCAAAGTTACCAGGTCCGAGCCTCCAGAAAGTGTCCGCACCATTAATAGAACGTGGGGAGCGTAGCTAGTTTTTGTACAAGTTCGTTTGGACTAATCTATACCTACGATTGGCAACACTGGTCCATGAGGGAATACGAAAAACAAGGTAGGCCAAACGATGGTTTGCAGCTAAATATCAATGTAGGCAATCCTTGTTTCTAAAAGATTAAGAACTGCTCATTTTTTATTTTCTATGATTATTATTTATTTGCTTGAATCGCATGGTTACAGTTTTCTCGATTCATCTATTTATTTACCTCTGACGATGACACCAATAGCCGAAAGGCCTTAGGTCTATAGTTTCATTATTTGAATAAATAGAATGCATTTCTCCAAATGATCAGCATATTGGCCCCAACTTTATTTCATTTCTTCTCATCGAAATGGAAATGCTGCTTACTGTGATGCAACAACATGTTTGAATGTTTTGTTGCGAAACAACAATTTGAATTTTTTGGGTCATTTATATATTTTGCGTTTTACGCCTCCCCCCTCCCCATTTCCCTCTAACATTAGTCAAAGTCGATCAGACTTGCATCGGTGGCATCTGTCTGCTATGAAAGCACCAGCTCTGCAAATTTGCCGCAAGTTTCCTACATGTCTTGAAATAATAGGGTTCCTTAAAGTGTGCCAACACTGCCACCATCAGTTATGAAAATGAGAGTAAAGCTACGGGACGCGGATGAGATGAGAGTGAAGGTGGTGGAGGGGGTGGGGAGGGGGGGGGTAGGAGATAGAAAGAAGGATAGAGTTAGTCAGAGTAATGGGAAAAATGACGAATTGGAACAAGAGCAGTCGTTTTACGGAAACCTAAGCTTTTGATGTATTGATCGCGGAATTTTTTTTGAATTTTCGCGCGTTTTAATTGCTTCATAGCAACTGCGGAGACTTCAAATGTCAAAATTCCGGGGAGTGATTGAAACAGTGTTTAAACTACACCTGTTGTATTCGATTGAGCAGTAGCCGACACGAAAATCAGCTCGTTTTTTGGTTCATAAATTGCAATTTTCAAAAAATTGGGTTATTTTGCAAGTTCAGGGAGTTGCTGTACAAAATATTGTTGCGGAGACTCAAAACATCGACCAATCGGGTCGAAATTGAAGTGAGTTATAGTTAGTACGTTCTAGTAACATAAAATCACTAGCCGTGGAAGAAAAACGGCATTGTGCAGGTTTGAGATGCCGAAAATCGTCAAAAAACCCGATTTTTTCCGAAAATTCGGATTTTTAACCTCTGTGCGGAGACATAGGGAGTCAAAATTTTGAGCTGGGATTTTTGGTGCCGTCTTCCCTCGTGGGGTAGATCATTTTTCAAGGTAGCCCCCATCCGATTTCGAAAATAGCCCTTTTTCGACCCACCCTAATCCACATTATATTATCATAAGAACATTGAATAAGCATAATGGACAGTATGGACATCAAGCTCCATAAATATTCTAAATTCTAAATTCAAATTCATAACGCAAGAGGAAAAATGAAAAAAAAAAAAAACAAAAAAAAAAAAATCAAAACGATTTAACAAGGCCCTTTTACCAGGTGAAAGACCTCACACGATTCTATAGTTACGGAGCGTGTATATTGGCAATAACGCTGTATTTCACCATCCTAAACTCGCATTAGCAAAACTTTTAATTCGAGGGTGTTCACTATTCACCACACTCGAAGGTATATTTTTTATGGGTTTAAATGGACAAAATGCTTTTTGGTCCGATTCAAAGCTATGCCAGAGTACACTTGAATCAATCTATTTCGGATTTCAAACTCGCGGCGAAACTATAGTTCGTATTTTATGTCGAGCCGCTCCGGGCAAGAGTTTTGCCGAATTTTGAAGTCTTAAACCCACTACAACTTACGCGGTGGAAATATGATCGATCGAGCGAGGTTTAGAAGGTAGATAACTCTTCCTACTTGACAGTCCCTGTTTTTGCTTACATCAGTGATTGAAGGAGCTGTGATGCGTCGAATATATTTCAGATTGTATCGACAAGTTGTCGGTGAACTTGCACGTATGCATACTAAACTGCGAAGTATACTGAGTACTTAATACAACAACTCTTACTCTATCGACACTGTCTGTTTTTGCTCACACAATTAATTCAAGGTCCTTTTTTTACACACTTCTAACAAAATTCACGTTGAAATAAAATACTTCTGACATTTTGTGACATTTTGTATTTTTTTGCAAAGAAAATGATATTACTCGTGCTTGATGAACTGAGAATAATGATACCTTTGGTTTTTTCTTAACAGTCCTGGTTTCGGAGATACACATTACACACGTGTAAAGTTGTAAAAAATTGTGTGCATATAGTGACGTCACTGCGCAGAATTCCCATTTAAAACAAATGTATGTTGGGCCAAAATCTCATCTCCGGAACAATGGGGCTTAGTTAGAAACGCAAAGGCATCTTTATTATCATGCTCATCAAGTACTACCAGTTAGTTTCAGTGGCGTAGCGTGCAATTCGGCAATATTGCAGCTCGTCCATTTAAACCCATAAAAAAGATCCAAGTGTTGGTGTTCGGTGGAAACCTTTGCATTCGATTTTTACAAGATTTAAATGTACAAAATACAACGTTGCCAAATTGCACGCTACGCCACTGACCAGTTGCTTTATAAAAAAAACACAACATTTCAGACCCTTGCAAGTGACTGCCCCATTGAATAATAATTTCTTTAAAAATCGATATTTTTGCATTGGATTAAAGATGCAAGAGCACGGTTGCCAGATTCTACGAGAAACCATTGATGGGAAGACGCTCTACATAAGTGCACCAATCTTTTCCTCCCGGATATAATCAAGCTCTCTTGTTCGAGTATAACTCATGTGAATGGTCATAGCCTTCTGAGCATATGAAGGTATGGTTTTGCAAAATTTCGACAGTTCAATTTTTGTTGTTGTTTTAAAGTATTCCTTTGAAAGCAAATAAATTTTAATTTTAAAAGCTTGAATTGAAAATGAATTGGTAGAATTCGAAGAGACCGTTTTGCGTGTTGTTGAAGGAAAGTATTCTAACGAGACCAAGTATTTAACAAACAATTCCAGATGAATTCTGAGAAAATAAGGTAAATGATCTTAAAAAACGTACACTGAAAAAAGAAAATTTATGTACCCCGTGGTAGCCTTCTAAAATAGCTTCGCAGAGCAAAAGTTCAAGCTGTACCGGAGAATTTTGCAGGTGTGCCAAAGCACTACTTCTTTAGAGTAACAGCCTCTTTTTTTGCTTTGGCTCTACCGAAGTAGTGCTTCAGTACCACCGCAACTTGCTCCGATAGACTAGGACTTTTGCTTTGCGAAGCTTTTTCAAAAAGCTACTTTCAACTAAAACTTTGTTTTTTCAGTGGTAATTATTATTTTAAAAGGACTCATAAAAACTGATGAGAAATGCGCCCATAAAATAAGTGTAACGTAAGTACCTCTTAAAGATTGACACTATTTTTTAAAGCTGCTTTTCGAGTCTATAATTTATCGAAGTTACTCGATTACAAAATGATATTCAGAATAAGAAGAAAAATGTGAGCCACGAGATAAAAGCGTCACAAAATTGTCAAAAATTTACAACCGTCTGCCTTTGAAGCGATGGGAGGATTCAGGACCAAAAGCTTCGGATGCAACTTTCAGATCTGTTCGAGTCTGGCAACAATCCATGCTACTTATAGTGACGGGCATCCTCTCTTGCCACTTCAGGTCAAAATAATTCGTTAATCATGTTTAATAATCAATCGAAACGGGAGAGTTTTTAGCCAATTAATCCTAAAATGCTTCTCTATTTTGATCCGCCTTGTCCCCGCCTTCTGCTTGGCGCCCTCCTCTCGGGCACTGTCCCCTCTACCCTCGTCCCACATCCTCCCACGTGCTCGTAAGCACGATGGAAGGGTGGGGTAGGACGGGGAGACTGAGAGGCGACAGGAATGCTGAGCAATTACATTCCATCGGATAATGAACTAATAAACCAATAAATGATTCCTCCATCTGATCCCTCGGCGAAGGGACCCGGACCAGGCCGAGACCCGGGACCCGGGACGAAACGGGATTTGGAGAAGAGTTATTAGTACTGTTGGAGCCCCCTCAATCCTTTGCCTTGTTTCGGATTTATCGCTCTTGTATTGATTGCGCTTCGTCCTCGCTTCCCCCTTCCCTCCTTTCTCCCTGCTTTAGTTTTAAGCCATAACCTCCCCGCATCACCTTCCTCCCGTGTCTCCGTGACAATGAAGTTTAGCCCTTCTTCGTGGCTCTCTAATACCCTTTGAAACTTTCAAATGCCTATGCAGTGCGAGCTTTCTCAGAAGATAGTATCTATACACGGAAATTAAGAAAAATACTAATTTTACTTGGGTATACACACAGAAAAAACGGAAAAAACACTTTGGTAGCGCTGACAAATCTTTGGTAGAAAAATGACCCAGCAAAAGACTTCAGTTGGGCCAACCAAATTTGTTATTCTTTTTTATTCACCCAGCAAAATCTCTTTAGTTAAGCGTAAAGAACCTTTGGTTGGCTCAACTAAAGTCTTTTGCTGGGTCATTTTTCTACCAAAGGTTTTGTCAGCGCTACCAAAGTGTTTTTTTCTGTTTTTTCGGTGTACCTACCTCTGATGAAAAATCTTGGCATTTGACACAATTAGAGCCACCCACGAAAACAAAGTTTCGCCCATTCTCAAGGTATATGGAGAACAGGTATGGACAACACTCGACTCAGGGGGCGTAGCCACTTGGAAAAAAGCGACTTCGCCGCCATCTTGTCTCCTATTAACACCGTGTATATCTTGCATTGTTGTTTGTGGTTAGGTTTGAAGGGGAAGTTTATCTGAAGCAATACTTTATTTATTTGAACAATGAAATGTAATGTTTATCTTTAAATGTTATTTTAGTGACTATAGAATGGATTAACATCATCAATTACGTTGTTTATCTTCTTTTTCAAGATGTGAAATCTAAATTTGAATCGCGCGGTCGGAAAAATGGCGGCGGAGTCGCTTTTTTCACAACCAATCAGAGCCAACCTCAGAGTGTTGTCCATACCTGTTCTCCATCTACCTTGGCCCATTCTAAAGCGAGGTAGGTACGTTGTGTGCCTGTGCGGTAGGAAGAGGACGAACCTACATAAATTGTGACGTTGAAAGGGATGGATACTCGGAGTAGCTTTTTGTCTTGTTCTTGAATACCCAAGGATTGCATCGTGCTGCAAGAAAATCTCTATCTATAACAGCCTCCGAAGAAAGAGAAAACGCCTCGACTGTTTGTTTATTGGTGTCCCGCAGATGAAGCCTCTAATTTTAGATTATCAAATCAGGAAACAACCCGTGTTGTCAAATTTAGCATGTAACTTTGCCATTTTTACATAACGGCAGTGTTACGTAAGCTAAACTTGAAAACTTACTCTAAAGCTGACTCGGCCACCGAACTATATACTCTTTAAGATACTTAGAACATTCATCGAACGATTTCCCTCAAAATAAAAAATGTAGACTTCATTCGTTTCCATTTCAGATCATCCGACTTCCTCAAGTTTAGGATATAACACTTCATTTATGTGGGAATAAAGGACAGTTTCATGTTGATCCTTGATTGTGTTAGTGTTTTCATTTTCTGAAAATATTTCAATTTTCTACGTAAGTTTGGTTAATTTGTTGTTGAATTTGAATCAAATTCATCAACTTCTTTTGTATCGAAGTATATTGACAAGCCATTCAAAAATAAGTACATCAGCTGAAAAATACTATATACAAAGGGAATTAAATAAAATGTTTTGCTTTCGTATTTGCTTTTCTCTTAGGAGTGATAAGAAGTAGCCACCTTGCTGGCGCACAGCTACGAATCTTTTTCCTCAATAGAATGCTGATTTCCCATCGCTGATATTTTTGTTGACATTTTAAAGTTTTGATCGAGGGATACTGCTTTTGGCATCGAGTTAGTCAAAAGTTTCAAATGGTTCTAGGTGACGATTTTGTGGAGTTTCATTCGTTAATTTGTGAAGTTTACCATACCGTCGAATATCGGTCAAAACCAACCACAAGTATGGCAAACTTCACCAATCGTTTTTTTTATTCCGTGGGAAGCTGCATGCTAAATGCATGCTTTATTCTAAACGGATCATGCATGCGCGCACAGAAAAGCGAGAAGTCTCTAAATGGAATGTGTGAAGCATACAAAAGTCAGATTTGACATCAATGCGGACCAAGGGGCGAACTGTGAGAATCTGATAATGGTCGTCGCCTGACACCTCCCTCCCCCTCCCGGCCACCACCTCGCGCCCCAAGAGCTGAGCCGGGTCCTTGAGTTATGGAGTGCGGTTAATCAGAACATCTGGTGAAAACGCAACCCGCTACTCGCCTCCCTAGCACGTCGCGGAGAGCCTTGTTACGTTACGGACGACGATAGCATAGCATGGCATGGCAAGGCCGCTGGAAGCGTGCAGCGTGGCGCCCAATCCCTGCATCCTGGTATACCCGCCATGCTGCTTGCCCACGCCGCGCCGCCAGCCCGCCACGGAGGAAGAGAGACTCTCTCCCTCTCGCTCTAATCATGGATGTTTTTGGAGCCTGTTATCACTTCACCCACTGCTTTCTGAAGGGAGGGAGGGTAAAAGGTGGAATCGAATAAATGGTCGGTGAATGGTGAGGGGTGAAGAGGGAGGCTAAAAGACGATGTACGGATGAATCAGGAGGAAGAAGAGGAGGAGGAGGAGGAGGAGGAGGAGGAGGAGGAGGAAGAGGGTAGGAGCAAAGGAATGGGGTTAGATGAGTCGTTATGCCCGCATTGTGTTCCTTCCAAGACAGATAACACGCGGGCCGCATTCCGCATTGCGACTTGATAAAATGAGCTTCGGAGATTATCCCCTCGCCCCTCGTCCATCGCTTACTGCTCCACTCCCCTCAACCGACGAGCAATAAGCGCACCCATTCCAGTATTTAGTAATCTGGGTGTGAGTGGGGGGGCGATGTCCATGTGCTTCGCCGGCGACTCGGCTCTCTCTTTGGGTCGAATGTGTGGTGTGTAGCGTATTTGTCGCGGTGGAGTGGTGGAGTGGTAGCTTTCCCTTTCGTTGACGAGGGAATGAGGAGTGAGGAAGGGGAGTTACAGCTAGACACGACGATGGGGGAAGGGGTTGTAAAGGTTAGTTTTCATTAATATAGCCGCCTAGTTCCTAATATCCGACCACATATTCGCAATTTTCCGCGTTTCACTATCCCGAGGCGGCGGCGGCGCGGTGAAGTGAAGTCGGAGGGTGTACCTGTACTCGAGTTAGGCGGGGCGAAGGGACGTCGCGAACCTTCTGGTCATGAGCATGACGACGTGACCTCTCATCAGCTCGCCTTCACTCTTATTCGTTTTGAACTTATCTGCAAGGTGTCAATTAAATAAGGAGCCAGGCTGCGAATATCTCGAGAACGACTACGAAATTTGGAAAACGCTGAAACACGTGTTCCATTATATTAAGGGGGATGTCTTTTATGGGGGTCGCCGATTTTAGAGCCTCCGTGGGGGGGGGGGGGCACCACGCCCCCTCTAATTCCAATACTTCAAATGGGGACCCCCATTTTTTATTTTAATTGTTGGAAAAAGGATAAAATTCTAAGACTTTTGTCCGGAAGTCGACATCGTTTTTCGTTCTCGATATAAAGGTAGAAGTTCGATATGAGCCCATTTTCAAAAATTCGTAACTTTCCTTTCAATGGTCTAAATTTAAAAAACTTTGGGTCTAAAATGCTCTCCGGAGCAAGTTCTTTTAAAAGAAAATACCACATCACTCCAAAAAATCTACCTAAAGGGCCTTTTTGAGCCCCTTAAGTTTTTGTTTTTAAATTTCAAAATTTTCAGAGGCTGGAAAAAAGGAAAGACTTCGAAATTTAATGAAAAAACGCTGAAAAACAGATTCCATTTTTTACAAAGATAAGCATTGATTATTGGAGTCGCCGATTTTCAGGCCCCTCAGCCGATACATTCCAATACATTACACTATTTTGTTCTTCCTCCTCTGTTTCTTCCTTTTTATTTTTTTTCAACATAAGTGGCCGAGATATTTTCTCAAACAATCCTTTGGATTCAACTCTTCGGAACTCTTCAAAACTGGCAATGTTTGACTTGAATTCAATCACCTACCGGAAACGGGGAATGGGCGTAAGGTAGCGGAACAAAGAACCGCGCCTGAGAGAAATTATTCCGATGATTCTCAAATCTGGCCATTTTCCTTGGCTGATTGGCCGTCCTTGGAAAACCGAAAAGAACCCTTTTTAAGGAGAGAGGAAATGAAGAGGAAGGTGAGGAGCTGGAGCACGGAGAGAAAAAGTGAGTGGAAGAGTTGAGAAGAAGAAGAAGAAACCGCGCTTTGATAAAATATGTGAAGCGTATATATCATTCAGACAGCCCAAGAAAAGAAATTGCGCTGTATATAAAGACTCCTCGCCGCACTTTTTATTTTTGCCCTCTCTTGTCCTGCACAAAGTGGATCGATTTATTGATTCTACGAACATAAAAAAAAAAAAAACAACAAAAAAAATTGTGTTTTTTACTTTGCCATTTTGTACACAAATTATTATGAAAAGCAATTTCTTTGTACATTAAGACCTTTACCATACACAAAACTCTTATAATTTATAATTTTGTATGAGAGTCAATTTTTTAAGAATTTCATGACAATCTGTAAGTATAATTGTGTCCTTTAAATGGGGGCGAAATGGAGGTGAAGTTGCATAGCTGATAGGTATCGTTTTCTTAAAATCAAATAGTTTTGTTTCAATATAAACTGCGAAATTCACACTGTATTTTTTTCTTAAAAAGAAAATTTTTATTTTTATATGTTCGTTGCGATTTCATGCCTTTCAGTTTTAAGGTTCTATTTTGTTAGCTCTGTTTTTAAGAACATAATGAATCTTTTGTATGTTTTAAAGATGCTCCTACCTCAATTATTAGGAGAAAGGGAAAAATTTTTCAACACACCTAGTCGTCATTCGTTATCTTTTGAGAATGTACTCCTAACAGTTACTCCTGATCCAAGTCTTTCAGTAACTACCCTCGTATTGAATAAAAGACGCTCCTGTAATTGTTTTAAAATATTTCTCATATTGGTTCTCCCAAGAAATTAAAGTTTGCACTGAGAGCAACGTTACAATAATGACTGTTCGGAAAACGTTATTTTGTAGTTCAGAATTTTTGTCATGTTACTTGCTAAGCACCACATGAGTCTAAAACCCTTCTATTATTTTATTTCCAAATCCATTTTTTGAATGTCGCGGGGCTCCTTTAGTACATACGAGGGTTGTCCGTAAATTAATTGATATAAGATGATTTCAGACAGGTTTGTTTGGATTAGAGGGAACTAAAATGGAAAATTGATCAAAGTAATACGTACACTTTACGAAACAGAGGAAATGCAATGGTAAGCGATTCACTCAGACACATACAATGGCAACGCACGTAATTTGGCAATGCTGAATTTCGTTCATTTAAAACCATGCAAAATATCAAACAGTGAATCTGTGTTGACTGATTTACTTTTGATTTACTAAATTGCTTCTCTGAGGATTTAAATTTTGCTCATTGAACTCCAACAAACCATTATCAACCAATTTCATTTCTGACATAAGCTGCATATCATATCTGAGTACTTTTGAAAACTAAAAGTAATTAGCATTCTTTTGAAACAGTTTTATGTCTCGGCTCCATAAGCCTCATACTAACACTCACACACACCAACATATTAACTTCACCACATCATCACTGTTAATTTGAGGACGACACGCGACGCCGTATCGAAACACGGTAGTAAATTTCTAGATCATTGCAGACACAAAAATCAATTGGAATTCCATTTCCACACATCCTAAAGGAAAAGTCGGAATAAACTAAAAGAAATGAACGCAAAATATTGTATGCAAACAGAGACGTAGGTAGAACCATTGCATGATCGTAAACAAAGCGTAATAAACCAAATATTTTTACCAACTATTTGCATGGACGAAGATATATCTTTGTCCATGCTATTTGTAACAAATCATAATTTGATTATTCCTGACCAAAAAGATTAATAAGTGAACACCATGAAATAAATTTAGCGCGTAATAATAACACAATACTAATTCTTAGCACTTGCGGCCATTTGCTTTTCAAGGCATCGCCAAACGAGGCGCATTCCAATTGGACGATGTAAATCAAACTGCAGATAAAACAACCAATGAACTAAAAAACACGGATTCGCGCTACATTTTTAAAAACGACTGTTTCCAGCGAATTCGTAGTTTTCGTGGGTCTTCACAGAGAAAGTATATTAGAATAGAAATCACTTCACAGGAAAACAAAAACATTTAAAAATAAAATGAGGATACACGTAACAAAACTTCCTCTCTTGCTAATTGTCAATAAACATGCCAAATTTTAGCTGTTCACAAAAATAGGCAAAACCCGGGCATTCTCTTTTTTTGAGAAGTTTTTTTCTTCTAATGTAATCAAATGGAAAATGGCGTCGCTCTAATAGCTAGATCCAAGCCGGCAACATCGCTTTGAAAAAGCATGCCCTATTTGGGCACCCTTAAAATGCTTCCTGAGCGACTCAAAAAGCGTATTGATCGTAATGATGACTAGCTACGTAGAAAACAAGCTAAGAGTTCAAGCTTTCAGAATTTGTACTTGTTTTTCGATAAAATGATTTTTTTTTTTTCATGTGGAACAGCTTTGGAGACCTTAATTTAGACAACCCTCGTAAGTTGAATAAATATCATGCAAACCAAGATGTTAACGCTATGGCGATGTCCAAAGAACTTTCATGATCAAGTCCACTGTACCGTGTCCCATTCCATTCGGAAAGATTTCTCGTGTAACGAGAAAAAAAAAACCACATTCTTTCTCTGTATTCTCATCTCCAGATTATTTTTAAAACACAGTCAACAAGTCAAAAACAAAGAAGATTTCGATCCACGAATTTTTCGTTTCGTTTCTTGCCAAGATTTCGAGACTGCAACTCGGGTTCCACGGAGTTTCACATGAGCAACTTATATGTATATAATTATTGTCTACTAATCAATGTTCAATGCTATGATTTCCTTGATAACGAATGTTTGTTTGAAACCCACTTATAAATCAAAGCTAGCAAGGAATCAGCTAATGCCTCTCCGCGTAGTTCTATACGTTGAAAAAACAAGCAGCCTTCAAAACACGCGGGCGTGTTAAGAATGGATGCACGACCTTAATCAATCATTGATGGGTGGGGTGCTTTAGATTTACAGTCAAACGGTTTTGTAGACATTTTTTCATTATTGTTTTTTTTCCCTCACACATCAAAGTTTGATTAATTAATTAATTAATAGTAAAACTAATATGTATACCTTTATCAGAAAGGTTTGGAATGTAAAAATAAGCTTACATTTTTACTTCTCACAGCTACTCGTAGTATTTGCAGGAGCAAGTGTATCCAAACGGGTTGCCTACTGATCTATCAAATGTTATATTCTCTATATCCGGGGTTTTCCAGACCACCTAGCTTGCTTTCATTAAAGCTGATCTCAGATACAAAATTTTGGTGCAACACGTGTGCCGAATATTGACCCCGATGAATTTCGGGAAAATATTTTCAACCCCCGAAAACCATTACGTTATTTAAGGGGGTGTGTTCCCGTATCCCAAAAAAATCAAATGGAAGGGTGCGTTTTGACCTTTAAATCTAATACGGTATACCTTTTTTTCAGAGCTTTTTTTTGTAAAAACCAACCCTTTAATGAGCTATGGGTAATTTTTGAAAAGTTTAGAGGCAAAATGTGATTGACCGCTGTGACCTTCCGAGTCGAAAAAAGTCAATTTGCTGATCTCTAGCTAAGTCCCATGCAAATCGGCAGAGACGCGCCTTTACGAATCGATTCGCATCTCACACCAAGTTTTAGTCGATTTCCTTAGGCCGGATTTTTTTTATGGTCCACTAAACATGGACTTTTTTAACCGTGATCTCCTGAAAAGAAAAGCCGACTTAGTGTGTGTTTCGGTAAGGTTGTTCCGGCGAAAGAGGGAGGGGGTGTTAGTACCTTTAATTGTTGTTGTTGAAGTGATAGAGGAATTTAGATTTGATTGGGCGAGGGGTGGTGGGAGGGGGAACTTTTGAATGAGTAATGACCGTGGAAGAAATTTTGAATACTTTCTAAAAACAACACTGAATGCTCAAAATTTCTTTAGAGTGATTTGGTAATTTCCATCCTCTTAATCAAATCAGAAGTTTTGATTTACTTCACACTATCTTTTTTGATTTGGAAATTCAGTTTCCGACTTCGATGTGCGATGAATCATATCAAACCGACGTGATTTGTAATCAAGTTTAGTTGAATCGCATTGATGAAACGCAGAATTCTGTAAAATAAAAATCATGAAAATCGTGAAAGAGGTGAAATTCGTGAAAAAGAGAGAGGGAGAGGGGGAGGGAGAGATATAGAGGTATGGGAAGAGGGTGGGGGAGGGAGGGAGGGAGAGAGAGAGAGAGAGGCAGAGACAGAGACAGAGACAGAGAGAGACAGAGAGAGAGAAAGGCAAATTATATCAACTCCGCAATCAATTGATTCAAGACTTGTGAGTCTTCGCATGGGGTTCTTGGACGCGTTCATTTAGATTCCAACGCAACACGTCAGCATTCAACACTCAACAGTCAACAGGCTCATTTCATCAGAGTAATGTTGGTGGAGCTCAACGAGCAACAAGTGATCGATTTGCCGCGGAACATTTCATCGTCATCATTAATTATTATTTGTGGTTTATCAAGAGCAAACCTTTATAGGCAGCTCGATCAAGTTCATCAACTTTTTGATTTTCTGCGCGTATTTGTTTATCTTGCATGTGAATTTGCCTCACTAAATTAGCAAATTTAACTTTCGATAAGACGTTTATGTTTTAAGTTACTTTTTCAATCACCATGCATCTCATGACGAATTTTGGTGACAGCATTTGTCAATGGGGATATTGCTAACTTTTGCCGTACGCTATCGAGTAGTTGATATTCTAGAATAAAATCCAACGAAAATTACAGTAAGCACGCATCAACACTTTTCAAAATTCACTCATAGACTCACAAAATGACTTTAATGAAGTTTAAAGAGTAGTGACGGAGCTAAGCAGATACCAGCATGGGATGTTCCTATGTAAAAGCCTCTCCCTATATCTACGAGTAAAAACACAGAAGAAAGCCTCAAATAAGATATAGGACTCTCTCATTATACCTGTGTAGCTCCACCACCACTCCTTAACCTCAAAGTCATTTTGTGAGCCTATGAGTTAACTTCGAGAGTTTTTAGTTTGCTCATCGTCGTTTACGCTGCGGTTTTTTGGCAAGACTCGATCACTCGATCGCAAAAATAGTAAAAGTAAACAAGAAACCCTTATGACGCAAATAAATCAGGAATAAAAAACGAGGAATATCAGTTGAATGATAAATTCAAACTCGCTCTTTTAAATACCAAAGTAGATTATAATTTCCTACTCGTGTTTTGTTATTTTTAACCAGCGAGCTAATCCTTCACTTTTTCGTTAAACTGCGATAGTAAAGATTGTCTATGAGTGTCTATGAGTGTCTACGCTTTTGGTCCTGCATTATAGGACTTCGCCGTTGCAATAGTAACCATAATTAACCCTTTATGAGCCAAGCTCGAGTTGACTTGTTTTTCTCCTCTAGTCTACTTCATATTGTTACAGTCTTCATTCCGGATAAAAGCGAATAGCTATGAAAACACTTACAAGACATTGTTTTGGTCGGGCGCCTTCAATCTGTCGTATAGGCAATTCCAACTCCTCCGAGTACGAATAGTTAACTCATTCCCTTAATTAACGGTAGAGAGTGGCGTCTTTTTGAAATAACCTGGCCCTTAGAGGGTTAACAGTCTCGTTAGTTTCCGGTCCTCGTATTATTATAGAGGGTAACCACGGGCCATTCGGTTTTTAAGGGAGTCGAGTTCATCTAACTTGAAAGTTTCCGATTCGATTGAAATAAGAGTGCACAGACTTTTTTGACTGATAGTCCAAGCACACACCTCCAAAGCCTTTCATAATCGATTCCTCAAACTTTGCGTTTCCATAATATCACATTTCTCATAAGTTTTATGCTTGGAGTTTCAATCCAACCAAATCCCCTTTTTCATTATTTTAATTCTTAAATAACATTCTCATTTTAACTTCGATTTGTCATATTTTCGAAAAATAATTTTTTCCCCATAAAGTCTCACATGGAAATACTTGATTGCCATGTCATTTAACATGGAAATTTTGATTTTCGGGTCATTTTACATGAACATGTTCTGATTTCCATGTGAAATGACAGGGAAATCAATACCCACATGGAAAATTTTTACTGGGGAAAAAGTTTCTATGCAAATCAATGATGCTGTTACTGCTGTTGCCTCTTCGAGTGTTTGTATTTTGTTTTCTTGTCTTTAATGTTTTACAGAAAGATAGTGTACACATATTTCAATCTCAGGTTGAATTCTGACGAAAGTATAGCTTGTTCGCTAAATTCAGATGAAATTGCCTTTTTTTCTCCCTAACATAAGAACATATTTGAAAACTTTCCTATCGGCTGTCGATGGTATTTCCGCCTAGTGAAAGATCGCAAACTCTCCATTTTTCTCATTTTTTTCCATTGAAACACAAATGTTAGACAAGGATTTACAAAAGGACGAAAACCCTAGCTCTTCTTATCCTTGTTCTATCCCTATACATCCAGAAAGAAAATGAGAGAGATAGAAGATAACCTGATTGCAACTCTATTGTATTGCCTAATTGATCGTTCCCAATAGCTCTGGTACTACTCTGGTTGAATGACTGTTACAAAAGGTGACATTGCAGATTCTCTTTCAGCTTCACAGCGAGTCACCGTCTCCCAATCCTCCCTCGGGGGACACGCGCGGAATAATGAAAGATATCTTGCAAATAGTCACACACTCACATCCCACCCACTTACACTCACACACACGCTCGCGAAAATAACGAAGCAACTGAGGCGGAGAGTACAATTTTGATTACACACTGAACTACAACACGGGACGCTGCGCGTTGTCACAACAGTTCGCGTTTGCTGTAGTCACTCGGCAAATATTAATCCTTGAATTCGCGCGCGTTCGATCCGCCACGCCGCGCCACGCCGCTCGCCCTCGTTATTTGAATAACTGCAGAGGAAGCGAGTGGCTCTAGCGAAGAGGAAGAGCGATCCGAAAGAAACTTGCGTGAGATGTGAATACTCAATCTGAACGCTACTCACTCGTAAGAGTCGACTTTCTGTCTTCCGCCATGTTTTGTGTCAATTCATTTTTCCCGTCCAGGTTTCATCTCTACACAGTATTATTCCGTGAGTTACCTTTATCCTTCATTTTCCAACTTTTTCCTTTTTTGGACGAAGACAAGTCTTAATTTAACGTATTTAATTATTTTCTGCCTCCGTCACGTCCGACTGCAACAGATTACTTTAGTATCTTCAACTCCCCTTCTCCCAAGCCTGTCGGCTGTCACCCCTTTCTCTCTCTTCCTCTCTCCTTTTCTCCCTACATTTCTCCTTCCCTCCCTCCCTGTCACCTTCCCTCCCTCTCTCCCCCTCTCTATCTCCTCCTTTCGTTACCTCTCTTTCTCATTCTATCGCTCACAGTCCTCTTCATTTGCTCCCCATTTGCTCGCATGCACCCGCCTTTATCAGTTTTTCTTCTCATTTCTTTCAAAGCGCTGCCAACTGTATAAATGTCAAAATACACACATGCATGTAAGGAAATTCATGGACTTTTATGGTCAATCATTATAACTTCATAAGCGATTTCTTTAAAATCAGTGCTTCAGAGTTGGATCATTTCTGCACCAAACGGCTCAATCCAAGGTAGCCAGGTAACCTGGGTCGATATTTATGTGATTCTTCACATGTCTAAAGTGAGATTATGACTGAATGAATTGCGCCTCTTTAAACATTTCTCCAAATTTTGAATTTAAATATTTATGCTTATTTTTTTAAAGCATTAATTGGAAGAGCCATTCCCACAAGAACTGCGTGATATTTTACTCAAGTTTCTGTACTCAAATTTCAACAAAAGTGGTCCTAGATTACATTGTATACGGGGACGTTTTTTTTCACATCACAAATTGCCTCTACACAGCTCAATATTTCGGGGCTTGATTTTTCGGTCAATCTAGGACCATTATTGTTGAAATTTGCCATTAAATACTGAGCAAAAAACAACGAAATGCCTGTGAGGACGCTTTTTCTGATCAATAATTTCCGTAGAAAATGATAAACCTTTAAAACCAAATTCTCAAAAAGTGACTCGTGGCGATATCTATTGAGCCATCAGGATCTCACTTCGGACAAGTGAGGACATCTTAATGAATTTTATCATCGATTCATAGTTCGAGTTCGGTAATCTATTATTATACGAAATTTTATACTCAAATAGTCTCAACTTCTGTAATTGATAACTAATTTAAGTTCAGAAATCATTTTCTCTCCCGTTAAAAAAAAAAAAAAAAAAAAAAAAAAAAAAAGCGTTTGCCTTTGCTGTCTGTGTCTAGCAAATTTTGCACCCAAAACTTAACTTCTAACACAAAATATGATGGTTGTTCAATGCTTACGGCGCGGCGTTTAGAAGTGTAACTGTATACTTAATAAATGTATGCATGAGTTGTATCACCCGAGCTTAAGCAAAGTTTTCTTGCATATCAGTTTTAGGCTTTTTCATTGGTTTTCGTTGGCACTCTCACTCAGCTTTAAAAAAGGATCGATGCTCTATGTACCAAAAGAAGAACTTTCAAGAGCTTCACTTGTCCATTTATATTATGTATAAATGATACGTATAAGCTTGGGAGTGGCTTTTGAAAACATTGCATGCAAGAAAGTACGTTTTTTTTTTTTATCATAATACGAAAAGTCTAATACTGGTGGCCACTGCATCAATAGTCAATGATAGATCCATTCGGAGTCCAGTATAGCAGCCACGGGGGTTGAACTATAAGAGGGTATTTAATGATTCGGTTGGTCGTTGTGGATTTTTAGTGTTTTGAATCTCAGCCAACAGTTTGATTGCCTTCATTGACGATGTTATCTCGTTCTTCTTGCCCGAGTTAACTTGCAACTTCCGTCGGATGTTTGCTAGATTGTGCAGAACAGTATTAAAATTGAACATTTTAAATCAATGCAAGATTCGAAGTTTTTCGCACAAGCCGGCAACCATTCTTCCGCCACTCGATTTCCCGGAAAAGTAGTTCCCACATCCTTTCTCGGATCACATTGCATTGCTCTGGCACGATCTACTCTCCTTGAAGCTCCCGAGAGAAATCAAAGATTACCTAATGTTAGCCAAACAAACTAACCACTAAACCTCTTTTGAGTCCGTTTCGAACTTTTGAAACTGCGATTTTGTACGCATTATTGTTTTCCTTGTTGACAATGACCTGAAAAAAAAGAAAGAAAGAAAAAAAAACCTAGGCGCACTGCATTTCACTAATTATGACTCTTTATGCATTCCGACTCATACAAAATGAATGCAACACCTGATGTTATTTTAATTTGCAAGATTCCGGGACCTTTATGAACAAACATCCTTTAATTTTCAGCAGTTATTCAATTTGAAGCTCTGAACTTTCTGGTCGTATAATCTGCGGTAATCTACATAAATATACAATTGAAAAATTTCTGAAAATGTATGGATTATTACAGAAGAAGACAGTTTCTTTTGAATCATCAATTTTTTCATGAAGTATGTGTGGTTTTTCGTTGAGCTTTTGAAGAAAAAGTTACGGACGAGACGTCCGTAAAACTCTGTTTTTTGTTATATCTTAATGAGTTTCCTGTTGAACCCATGAACCAATGGGTGCTCTAAAGAGACGATTTTTTTCTACTTTCTTTAAGCTTCTGAGCTTCTGCCAGCTTTTACAGACGAAGTGCCGTCCGCATAATAACGGCTGTGTTTCAATACAGTTGGAACGTTTGACATCATTGCACCAGTGAAAATATACCTATTCGATTGGCTGAATTTTAATTCGACGAAGCGGAGTCTCTAATTTGCAGACAGACCTCTCTGACTACATCAATAAAACCGACCATCTGCAAAGTACTTACAATTAGTCTTTAATTACGAGACACGCAGATGCTAATAATAATTCTTCATCATTTGAATTAAATGAAAGGAAGCATTCAAATTGTAAATTGTATCACCTTTTCACAACTTACCCTTTTTATGCTCCCTCATTTTACTTTATGCTTTCTCCTGATACGCATTCACCTGGCGGCGCGGCGCGCGTCGGCGGATGTGCAGTAATTTTTGATCCAGCAGAGAGAGAGAGTTTGTGAGAAAAAGGAGAGGGGGGAGCGAATAAGAGTGGGGTAGAGAGGATAGGGAGGGGAGGGGATGAGGGAGCGAGTGAAAATTAGACGATTCACGACAGTCGCTGAGGGAATTAAATCCATGCGAGAGAAAGTAACTTGAAATTATATTATAATCTGTATTTAATGGGAGTGAGTTTCACTTTATCACGGGGTTGTATTTCCCGCGCGATTTTTCATCTAAAGTAGAAGTAAACCGAAAAGGGGAAACAAATAAAATTATAAGCATGTTTTTTGTTTTTTTGTTTTTTATTTGTTTGTTTGTTTTTTTTTGTTTTGTTTTTTTGCTTTCGTTGTTTGTTGTGGATTATATGATTCTTGAGGGCTTGAAATGTTGATGGCAACATTAATGGAAAGGCAAATAAAAGACGAGGAAGCGAATTGATGGAGGTGATGGAGAGCGGGAGCACGATGCAGTAAACAGGAGTGAAAAGTGGATCGAGGAAGAGAAAGAGATGGGTGCAGTGGGATGGTGAAAGGGGGGAAGGTGAGGGATAGGAGTAGGGAGGGGGAAGAGAAAAGTGAGTTTGTGCTAGTTGTCGTCGAAGATTCTCGCGAAAGAAATTAAATTTATAGAGGCCCCGAAGAGGGGAAAGAGCAAAAATCAAATTATGGGGGAAAAAATAAAGTAAAATAAGATCCGGGTTTTTTTGATCTTTCGCACTTTAGAGACCTGACGCTCTACCATTGTGTACCTTAGGATTCGTTTTTGTTGTCTCCTCACGAGTCCCCCCTCCCCTCACCACACCACACCCGAGAGATCGCTGTAGCAACGCACAACCAACTGATGCTCTCGCTGCTCTAAATCGATCGATCTATTCATATATACAGGGTGTTTCACGTAACCTGCTCACTATGGTTTCCTTGATTGCGGAACAATAGCAAAATCGGAAAAATCGTTATTACGGCGGTAACTTGGACCTGAAGTTTCATTCCAAAATACTTTCACAACCCAAAATTTGGTTTTTGGGGGGTTTTCAGGGGAGGCACCCTCCTAATCTCGATAATTTCAAATGGCAACCCCTATCTTGTGATACATCAACTGAAAGGGCGTACAATTTTAAGTATTTTGGCTCAAACCGGAAGTCAATATCTTTTTTCGTGTTCGAGATATCGAAGGTCGAAGTTCGATTTTGGACCAATTTTCGAAAATTCGCAACTCCTACAAGAAGAGTCGTAAAACAAAAATCTGCACATGCAAAATACTCTACTTGATGAGTACTTTCAAGAAAAAAATACGAAATTAGAATCAAACAAACCGAAAGTCAACTTTTAGGCACCTTAAAAGTTTTGGCGGGAAAACCTCGATTCATCAAAATATGCAAACGGCAACCCCTATCTTTGAACAGCTCATTCAAAAAGGCGTCAAAAGTTGTGCATTTTGGCGCAATCCAAAGTTCAACATCGTTTTTCTCATTCGATATATCGAAAATCGAAGTTCGATTAGGACCATTTTTCGACCCTGTATAGAAAATGGATCCTATCGTGTGATACATCATTCGAAAGCGCTTAAGAAATCAAGCATTTCAGCGCAAACCGGAAGTCAATACCTTTTTTTGCGGTCGAGATATCGCAATAAGTCAAAATTTAAGGTAGGGCCTAAGCGGAAACTAAACTTCGACTTGCGATATCTCGACCGCAAAAAACCGTTATTGACTTCCGGTTTGCGCTAAAATGCTTGATTTTTTAAGCGCTTTCGAATGATATATCACACGATAGGATCCATTTTCTACAGGGTCGAAAAATGGTCCTAATCGAACTTCGATTTTCGATATATCGAATAAGAAAAATGATATTGAACTTTGGATTGCGCCAAAATGCACACATTTTTACGCCTTTTCGAATGAGAATGAGGGGTTGCCGTTTGAATATTTTGATGAATTGAGGTTTTCCCGCCAAAACTTTTAAGGTGCCTAAAAGTTGACTTTCGGTTTGTTTGATTCTAAATTCGTATTTTTTTCTTGAAAGCACTCATCAAAATTACGAATTTTCGAAAAATGTTCGAAAATCGAACTTCGACCTTTGATATCTCGAACACAAAAAAAGATATTGACTTCCGGTTTAAGCCAAAATGCTTAGAATTTTACGCCCTTTCAGATGATGTATCACAAGATAGGGGTTGTCATTTGAAATTTTCGAGATTATAGGGGGGTGCCTCCCCCCTGAAAACCCCCCAAAAACCAAATTTTGGGTTGTGATAGTATTTTTGAATGAAACTTCAGGTCCAAGTTACCGTAAAAACGATTTTTCCCGATTTTTTACTGTACCGCGTTGAAGTAAACCATAGTGAGTAGGTTACGTGAAACACCCTGTATATATCTATTTCTTTTAATGTTTTTTTTCCCCAACCTTCATTCCTCTTTCTTCGTTCAACAAGAGCTCGCTTTTGATGTTTTCTTTCCGACGCATGTCTTTCTTTATTTGCGCCTTTCTTCTTTTCCCCTATTTTGAAACTTGAGAGGTGCCCGCGTCAACTTCCAGTATTTATGAATCAATGAGATCACCGAGTTGACGCAGGGATTTCATTGACCCATTAATCAAACAAAGCTTATTTTATTCAACCAGAAGTGTCAAAAAATACAAGCGTTACCTTCTAAATGGAGAGTGGGTCCGAAGGTGTTCTTGAGGCTTTACATTGCAGTTTAAGATAAAGTCGAATTCATTTTTCAAGTGAGTGGGGGGGGGGTCTAAATGTAAAAGTAGTTAAATGTATCAACTTGTAATCAAAGAATGATGAAGACCAAAGAGTGCAGTGTATGAAAAAACAATTCGGTATGGACTGCTACTGACTTTACATTGACCACAATTATTTCCAAAATGAACACCAGTTATTCTGAATCACTTTGCTTTGAACGAAGGACTATCGTTAAAACGGGAACTTTTGAATTAATTTTCAGAGTATTCGCACTGGTGGACGTAGGGGGGGGGGGGGGGGGGGGTAAGTGGGGGGACCCCCACCCCGCTCTCAATGAGTGTCAGAGAAGTATACTCATGCCAACTGTAATTTTATAATCCTTTTAAGGGCTTAATTTGATTAATTTTACACCTAAGAATTGGTCTGGAATCATATTCAATTGCAATTTTATTGAGCACATTTAGCCACAATTTTTAAGGAACTAACTTTTTTCTAAAGTTTAAAAAATCGTAGCGCTGAGGGAGAGCATTTCAAGACCCATGTTTATAGCAAAAAATTGACGAGAAAAATCGGCTTAAGAATTTTCTGACGTTAAATCTGTGAGAACCCCTGCAGAACATCAGCTTGGTAATTATTGATTGAATTGCATTTTGCATTTCTTAATATAAAAGTGGAAAAGATAATGATAGTAAATCAAATACCTAGATGCAGAGCGGAATAATAAATTGTTGGTACATTTTTTCTTTGTTTGTGCTACTTTCGATTTAGTTTCATCCTAAAAATTCTACCCCGCTTATCAAGGTATTTGATTTATTATCAAAATCATCATAACTCATCATTATCATAATCTTTTCCACAATCATCATTATTGTGTAATCCTCTTTCACCTATGAAATGAGTTTTCCCAATTAATATTTGACTCACTAAATTGAACAGGTCAAGTTTAGAAGCGTTGGCTGTTTAAAACTTGCCACTCTTCAGTCAAAATCCTTGCCATCGCAAACGCTTCGGGGCCTCGTTTCTCGTCGTCTAAGAGACCCAGATCATTATAAAGCTGGCTTTCAACTTTTGAAACTTGATTGGTTCATAATATCAATAAGCGCTTCGGCAGCGAGCCTGGCACTCACTGAAGAGGGAACGGAACTCAGAAATTGGGACCTAGATGGGATCCCAGTTCTCGCCGCCGCTCAAACTTCGCTCTCTTGACGCTATATATACGGCCGTATCGGCCACCCTCGTTATCCGTAATTCGCCTGATGATGATGGAGTCAAAAATTGCCCCCTCCTATCCCCCCTCCCCTTCGACCCCTCTTTTCCGATATTCAGTGGTTATAACGCGTTATACCTACTCCTCTCTAGAATGAAGGTGGAGGCTGATCAAATTTGACTGTAACTTGCCATAGTATCATCTTGCTCGTCACTGCGGCGGCAGCTGTAATCAGGCCGCTTTCTCCGCTAGCGATCATATACCGAGCAATTGCGAGACTGTGCGATTATTTGAACGAAGCGGCCGCGGCGCGGTGTCAGGCGTACGTTGGTCCCGTGTCCACAAGGACGCAGGAGTTAAGTCCCGTGATTTTTGCGTGAACTTAAACCTTTTTTGAGACACACTTTAATTTTGAGGCTAGAAACCACTTATATAGTTTTCCGTTTAGACGCTCTGCGTGGGCTTAAGACAGAATCAATTTTGAAGTCGTTTTGGAGGGAACGTCTCTGGAACATAAAGAATAAGACGGGAAACAGAAGCGAAAGTGCAACCCGATTTGGATCGTACTGTCATGGCGGAAAGGCTGGTTAGTACGGTGGTTCTTCAGCATGTGATTGGTTTGAGTCACCCCCTTGTTTGCAAGCTGTTGAATCAAATGGCTTTGAGCGAGCGCGCGCATTTCAAAACGGTCACCTCACGTTCTTACAATCAATAACCAGCTAAGCCTTTCCGAGGAACTCATAGTCTCTTGAGGGAGTTTTGCATCTAATTTCCTTCTTATGCCACGCCAAGAGCACCAAGTTCCAGCTGAGAGGTCGTCCGCGATTCCCAGTCGAGAGAAGTTGAGAAACGCACCGCGAAAATACGGTGGAGCGCTCTCGCGGCGGAAGCTGCAGACTTCTTTGAACGACGAGTGGAAGTTGGGTAGAACTGGATCGTAGTCAGAACGCGGTAGCCACAACTGTTTCTGGGTTCACGCTGTTGCAAATATTAAGCAAAACTCTTGAAAACGGACTGTTGCTCGAACCACAAGTTCTTTTAATCTCGGTGTCTCAAGCCAATAGAGAAATCCTCGAAAAAACTCGGATGCGCCATATTTTCTCTATTGATGGAATCACCGTCAAATTATGGAAATATCCGCCAGTTTGTTTGAAATTCATTAATGGAAACTCATTCATTTGAAAAAAAATATTACAGATTAGAGCATTTCCATGCATATTGCAGTCATACACTGAACTAAAACATGTTATATTCTGATCAACCGGTAGAATTGTTGGTGAATTGAAACAAGTCTTCAAATATGTTCAGAGCGGCCGCTCTACAAATCACTCACGTTCCAAGAAGGCCGAATATCCATTCCGTCGTTCCGTTAAAAGGCTGATTTAGAAATTATAAAACCCGAATTTATAGAACGATTGGGCTTCGAACAATTTGAAATAGTCCAAGTGTAAAATACATACAGTATACACGTCTACAATGTTTTCAGAACCAAGTTGATCTTCTGGAGCTTGATGACGTCATACAAAATTAGTCCCCAAACTTTTGACAGCATGAAGTACTGCAGTTCTACGGCGCAGCATAGTTTCTCCCCCCAGCATCCACCCCCTTACTCTTACACCTTCATCCCCTACCCCGCTCTCTCATCTTTTCCCTACGCGCTCTCACCCGTGTGGCATATTCGAAGCGACTCAATCGACGTCGACGTTCCGCGAACGCATCTCGGAGAGGTAATTTCTAAGCGAGAGCGGGTGCGAGTAGAAGAGTTCGAAGTTCGAAGTCCGCAGTCGCCCACAAGTTCCAATGCGAGCTTTTTGTTCGCTTAATGACCTGGCAAAGGTGCCCCCCACCCTTCTCACCCTGATACTGATGCTGCGTGTATTTTAGATCGAAGATAGACTGAGGCCGAGATAGTGGTGGAGAGAAGAATGAGAGAGAAAGCGAGTTAGTGGATTGGCGAGGGGAAGAGAGAGAGAGAGAGATGGTAGCGAAAGAGAGACCGAAAGTTGAAAAGCATCATATTTTGTTGAATGTATGGCACCTGCAAACTCAAGCCACCATCGCAAAGCTCGCCGCCCCCCGTCCCTTCCTCTCCTCAGCCATTCCATCCATCCCTTCCACCCTCCCTCTCTCTCCAGTCGCTCTGGGGAATAATTTTTTCTTTGAAATATTCGATCGTCGCCGATTTCCCTCCTCCCCCCTTTCTTCAATCACTAGAATTCATGAAAGTCGTTCGAACTTCTCTCCCAATTATTTTCCTCTCCCTTATTCCCGGTTAGAAAAAAAAAGGAGGGGGAAAAAGTTTTGACGCACTTCCCCTCGCTTATGCCTCTTTCTCTCCCCCCCTCCCCCCGACTGAGGATTTTATAAATGAGGAATGGCCTCGATTCGATAGCCTTTCAGGTCAAAAGTGTTTCCCCCCAATGAGCCTGATACTGCGCCTCGACTAAAAGAACGCTTCGCCGTCGCTTGACATGGCTTTTTGAAATGTGTTCTCTTATCCTTGCGCACTTTTTTTCCAGCTAAGGTAAAAAAGATTTTAGATTAGTGAGTACATATATGTAGCTCCCTCTTGCTCTTTTGCTCGTTCGCTCAGTCACTCAAACGCTCACTAAACCTAGAAATGACCTCCCATAAGAAAAAAAAAAAAACGTGGAAAATATTACGCTTACCAATCTTAAAAAGTAATGAGAAAACCCTTCAATGAGGGAAATAGGGAATATCGACTGCGATGTAACTATAAAGTGAGATGGAATTTTACATACTGTGTTTCTCATTTCAAAATAATACTCTTAAACTGAAATTTTCTAGCGAAGCCTTAAAAAGTAATAGATCGAATTGAAAATGTGACATGCGGAAATGTAAGAGCAAGCCTGGAAAAATTATTTTGGAGAAAAATGAAAACCCTTAGCACTGCCAATATTGACCGATGCCCTTCTTTCTTAGGTGCCTACGGTTCACCTCGAGTGGATATTGATGCTCATCTCCTCAAAAAACAACTCTGGATGCTGTTCTAATGACTTACACGGCTCCAAGATGTAAGCTTCAGTAGATTGCGGAAATGATTGATTATGCAAATTAATGCAATATCGGTAGAAGTATGGGTGTCAAGAATGTTCAAATCCTCAAACATTTTAACCTTATGAGCCCAAGTGGTGGGAGGGGGGGGGCGTCGTTTCAGACATCCCTTCTCTGTATTGGTCATAATTTAATTCGCGTAGAACTCTCATTATTTTAAATTAAATTTCAATGGTTCATGACCCCTTCTACGTACTGCCAATTATGCAACAACAACAGCTTTTTTATAGACTTAAGATTTGTGCACCGTCAATGCTAACTGCGGGCCGATCTTTGAAATCATTGGATAATACTGGTCGACAGGCTATAAATGGGGAGGATTACCATTGGTCCCTCTGAAATATTTATCGAAAAGCATACCTTTGTAACCTAGTATCCCTCCGCTTCATTCGATAGGTTATACTGGCTGCAAGAAATAAGCGGCTAGCTTATCGAATGTAGTGGAGGGATACCGAGGGATACTTTTCGTTAAAAACTTTAAGAGGGATCACAAGCAGCTATAATTTATTCAGTCTTTACCAGCCATATCCAATGATTTCAATGATCAGCCTGCTAGTGGTGTTGCATGGTGGATTTTACAACAATCAACTATCATTTTCACAGTTATTTAACTTATACAAAAATGTCGATTATTTGCAAATTATAGACGAGTCCCAATCACCGGCAACACACCAAGCCCTCGATCAATGAGCCGTTACAGTATTTTTCGACCTTGTACGACCTTTTTAAAGACACACTGAAAGGATATCGGAGGGGTTCATCAAATGACTTCAACCTCTTTCTCTATCCTTTTCTCACGCAGGCGTTTAAATGGGGCAGAAGAGAGAGATAAGGGCATATGCACAGAAAAACAGAAAAAAACGCTTTGGTAGCGCTGAAAAGACTTTAGTGGAAAAATGACCCAGCAAAAGATTTTAGTAGAGCTAACTAAAGGTTTTGTGGGCCTATAACTATACAGATTTTGCTGGGTGAGATAAAGATTTTGTTGGATCTACGAATTTTTTTTTTTGCTGGGTCATTTTTCTACCCAAGGTTTTGTCAGCGCTACCAAAATGTTCTTTCTGTTTTTTCTGTGTTCCTGGGTCCGCTCAACGTTCATGCCTCGATGAGCTTCTTTCTCGCAGCGAAGATACTTAAATCTCGTCCTGTTTTAGGTACTCTCCCTTCTTTTTCGCGTTACTGCGGATAAATATTTAATTTTCGGCCACCAATTCTCCAAGAATCTCATTAAAAAAACTAAGAAATATCCGCCTCGGTTAACTCAGTCAGGGAAGCTCGGAAGCTTTTGAATAAGGAATACGATATACTTGAGCGCATAAAAGCGAAACTTCTGCCGTAGTATCTAACACGTATCAAATGATTCTTTCTCAATGTTGCGGAAGGTGTCTTTGATCATGAAAAATGCAAATTGTCACTGTTCTTGCTGCGGTGGGCAAGGACAGCAGTCGCCGGAAACGCGCTATAAAAAGATGAAGACACGAGGCTTTAGAGTATCATGTTGAGAGAGAAAGAAGAAGAAAAAGCAAAAAAAGATGAAGGCAACCTCAACTGAATGACAGAGAGAAAGAAAGGGAAATAAAACAACTAGGATAATTCAAGGTGTCTTGGTTTGTAAGGAAAATAAAGGAGGGATAGAATTGGATCAGATACCGAACGAGGAGTCGTTCATTTTAACCACGCTGGAAAATGAACTGTTCAAAGTCACTCCTAAGTCAGAATGGGTTCATACTTTCGAATTATCGGGTATCATCTTGTGATTTTATTTGTGAACCTTAATTATTCGTAACGGTTAAAGAGGGGGGGATATATTTTCACCTCTAAACTTTATGGCCTCATCGACCTGAAAATCCCATTAAAAGCTCTGAAAGCCCATCATGTAACACCTACATTTTTTGCCAAAAATAATTGTGAAAATTAGCGTAGGAGGCGGAATCATCAAGACCTCGAATGTCCCAAAATGTAACTGAATAATGCGATAGTTTGATGCAAATAAGCTGGACAGGGTTTGTTTTGGATGCCTCTCTCATCTCGCGCTCACAAATAGGTAAAAATGTCCATTAGTACCGGCTATGTAGTGAATAATGGAAGACAACTTTTTTCTTTCTTCAATGTATGTAAAATTATGTAGTATTAGAATTTGCACTATAAGATTTGTACGATTAAGTGTGTGAAACCGACTGTTTTTGGTTAAACTGGCTTTACGAGTTAAATCATACATTGAGTGGTAAGTATAGTCTTTGGGATCGTATCGAATGAATATTTTTGGGTTAGATTGGGTTTAAATTCAAAACAAATTTGGCTTGTTAAGCTGGCTCTGCGTGATAGATGAAGATGAAGATGGTGGTCAAGATCGATTTTCCGAAAGGTTTGACTCAAACGCTAAGACAATTTTTAACATCTCTATAGCCTATATATTACTTTGACGCGGGACTCAAATCGACTCCGAGGCATTTTGACGCACTTCCGTGGAATTTCAAAGTGTCTCTATGTGATTTGAATTGATCATTTATCTTCGTAAAGTATTTGAGTTCAACCTACCCCTGTCTATTGCGACGTGATTATACAGGGTGTTGAAAAAATATTTCTCACCTCGAATTTCTCGCGAACAACTTCGAATTTCCGAAAAACGCCGAAACGATTCTAAAATATTTTTGAAGGGGGCTGAATTAATAAATTCTCTTCAACACTCTGTATAATTTGCTTGAAATGAATTGAATCTAATAAATTGAACCATATCAATGAACTATTCTGCGTAGTCCTTCAAAAATAAAATGCGATAAACGTGGCGTAAAGACAATCCACGTTGTACGTTGCAATGGTGAGAGCGCAAGCCAAGCAAAGATGGGAAAGACATTTTGGCGAAAGGCGAATAGCAAAATTGGCAGCTTCTGCATCGTATTTATATACATAGAAAAAAAAGGACTGGCACTTTTGATGTGGGCTCTCGGTATAGTTGATTTGGCTCCTCTGCCTGGATTTTCCGGGACCCTAGGACGCGACTGAACGAACATGACACGTCCGGCGCACACTGCACTCAGGACATGGGAAATGTTGGCATTTCTGATTTTAGAAACATTTATATTACAGTATTCATATTGGGTGTATCAAAAGTCCTCACGACCGCACCATCGCTTCACGCGCTAATTTTTGAAATATTTAAGAGAAAAGTTGCAAGCTGATTCAGCATTTGATTCAACTGCAGTAGGACATTAAAGCTCGTTTACAGCTTACTCGAGGTAGCCAATACGCATGAAACTGGAGAACTTGCAAGCTAGATGGAGGGAACAGGTATGGACAGGAGGCGAAGCTTAAGTAGTTTTGAGCGAATTATATAGTTCTCGGCGATGACATATAGTTTTACGAGAGATTTAGCCGTCACCTTCCCTTTGCCAGCATAAAATTATCACGGTATATGTTCGTCGCTGCAGTGGAACACATGCTTATAATCTTATGGCTTCGTAACGTAGCTGTCACCTCAGCTCGTACAGTATACTCACACATATTTACTCTCGAATTGTAGCTCCGCCCTCTGCTCATATACCTATTCTTTCTCCATATACCTTAAAGAACTTGGTTGTTTCCTAATACATATCCTAATATTATCTACACTGGACATAACGCAATTTTAACTTTTAGATTTTTGACCTCCAAATCAGCCATTTTTACCCACTGTGCGCCATTTCCCTGAAGCAGTGGCGTAGTCAGGAATGTTTTCGAGGGGGGGGCGGGGGGTCCAAAGATACAAATTGTCTGAAAACGCAAAAAATTGCCTTTTTTTAGGGAAAATTCTGGTGTCCGGGGGATGGGGGGGGTGGTCCAGACCTCCTGGACCCCCCCCCCACTCTTGGCTACGCCACTGCGTTGCAGTAGGTGCATGGAGTGAGAGCAGAATAATTATGGTGTGAGATTGTCAGAGATTACTAAGCCAAAGAGATATGGCAAGTCCTATCCTCGCCATGTTAGAAAACCATTAATCGACATTTCGTAAAAAACGCCTTCAAATAGGCAGCGATACAATACGGCATACCACCTGGTGGACCATTTTTCGTAAACATTGCTATCACTGCTGTTACTGGAAATAAATTCAAGGCACACACTTTTCTGAATTTTTTTACTTTACAAACACGTTGGCAAAATGGAAAATGTCAAGGGAAAATTTTAGCCACTAAAAGAACCACTAAAACTTTAATCAAAAGTCATTTACTGGCAGCCGAACGCACTTCGGTTACTTTCAGAAGGTCGCAGAAAATCGCCTACGGTTTTGTCAATTTGTTTACAAAAATGGTCCACCAGATCGTATGCCAGTTTGCATACTTCGTAGGAGTCGATTAACAGTTTTGATCAGTTCTGTCATGTCTCTTTAGCTTAGTAATCTCTGGAGATAGTCAAAAAGTGGCAAAAAATCAGAGAGTAAATTTCTCATCACTTTATCATTCATTAACATTCAAGACAAAACTCAATCACAGAGAACACTCTTAACAATGGGGCTGTCGCACACTTTTGCTATAGGCGAATTAATAGTCGCTTCTGGGGGAAAAAAAACATCCAAAAATAACGATGGCAGCACTTAAAGCGCGGGCGTAGTGGTGGCTGAGGGTAGTAACAATGAGAGATTCCCATCTAACAATACTGTAACTTTATCAAGAAGTGACCAATAAGAGACAACTTTCATTTGACACCGGTGTCACTAGGTGTGGCGGTACCATTCAGCGAATGTGGATCATCACTCTGATGACTAATGAATCATCCTTGTAAGCATAGAGAGAGTGACGAAATTAAGATCTCCCATTGTTACTCTTACTGCCCTTGGCCACCATTACGCCCTCGCAAATAAAAGCGTTTATTGAGTTTAAGAGTGGATCCAGGAAGTTTTTAGTGCTGCCATTCTTATTTTTCGAGGTTTTTACACCAGATTCGACTGTTAAATCGCTTATAGCAAAATTGTGCAACAGCCCCATTGTAATTCAACCGCTCGAAATGACACTGCAAAGTTGTAAACTAAGCTTAAAAAGTCAAAAACTACCATTTTGAATGACTTTTCATTTGATCTCAGGCCATAGTGCTCTCTTCAACCTAAATAAAACCATGGAATGAATTAGTTTCGTGTGATTTGTTAAGAGCTCACCTTATTAGTCAATGCCCTATTGTTTATGCGTGGCCTCTTCATTTGGGTTTGGCCTATACTGGGTTGAGATTAGAGCCCATTAAAGGAAATTTTGTTCGGGAGTACCGACCCGCGAGCTCAACGAGTTCTGATTGGCTGTTGATTCAACAACGACAGCAGGCAGTTCCGACTCCTGGAGCCCAGCGGAATCGATTCGCTATTTTGCCAATGTTAATTTGTTGACTTCTCTGGAGCTCCATGATGCGTCGTGTCGGTAACCAATATTATCAAGATACTCGATAAGTTGAGATTTGCGCATAAGCACCGCAGAAATCTGAACTTGGCGCGCGGCATCAATTTCACCAAAACGAATGAGGTTAATTACACGGAAAAAAAGATTAGTGAAAATAACCATACGGATACCTGATTTTGGCACCTGCTAGATGTTATGGTAAACTTGACCAGAAGTATGGTACATTTACCGATACTTTGAGTAAATTCGACATGCAATCAGGTAACATCACCTAGTACCTAGTCAAAACATAGTATACTTCTGGTTAACAGTATCATAACATCTAGCAGGTGCCAAAATCAGGTATCCGTATGGTTATTTTCACCGTAGTTTTTTTTTCCGTGTAATTTGATACTTTTCTTTTTCTTCGATGAATTTTGGCCACTTTCATTCGATCTCAGACCTTAGTGCGACTGTCAAGTGCCGAGTGCCTTCCGTCTGCATGACGCGATGGACGGACGGTGGTGGTGGCTCGGTCGTCTCGTCGCGTCGTCAGCTTGATCGTTATGTCGTTCTCATTCGTCACCGCTGCGCTGTGCTGTGCTGCCGACTGCCTCCCCCGCGCACACTCCGCCAACACCGCCACTGAAGTAGCTGATAAATTGACCATTAGTGTCTCGTCGGCGATGCACGCTCGTCGCTTTGCTCGCGGCTCACCATCATTAAGTATATGCTCACCACCACTCACCAGTCACCACTATCCGCTTACCGTTATTCACCGTTCACCTCAATCCTCCGCATCCTAACCCTCTTTCCGATCTTGAAAATTTGGTTGCTTATCACTCTCTGGTACTCTTTGAGGAGCAGAATGTGAATCCTCCCTCCTCCTTATTCCGCATACAAATATAATACTCAGCAAAAATTGACTCGAGGTACAAAGAGTCATACTCATATGTCCGTTCTTCAAACTTTTTATCGACTGGATGAAGCTCAGTATCGGGAGCTATACCGTCTACTCTACGTTCCAAAGCCTGCTTTGAGAAAGAGAGAAGTGTGTTCTATCAAAGGATAATTTGGAGGTGATTTTAGATGATCCACGCATAAGTGCGGTGGTGAACCCTCAGAGTTTTCGTGGATGGGAGGGGGGCGCTCACTTATGAAATTTGAAGCGTTACACAGGAGGCAATTTTGGGCAATTAGCGGTTGGAAAATAAAGAAACTTGGAACTCGGGGCTTTTAGGGAGGGGGGCTTGTGTCCCCCGTAAATGAAAGAGTGGTCTGGACTCCCTGTGTAGTGTGTACCCCTTATATGTCACTAAATAGAAAAGTCTAGCATTTAAAGTTGTTTTATAGAGCCTTACCAACCACCGAATTTCCATTATAGAATGCAAAGAGAGCAAATTGAAGGTCAAAAAGGTCGCGTTTTGTAGTGCGCATCGAGAATATGATGAGCACTCTTATTTAAGCAAATAAGAGCTTACTAGAGCTCATTTCAGAAGTGTAGGCGGACCTGCACCGATAATCTTTGGAATTTGTCAACATTATTTCTGATATTACTCGATGAAAATGAATAAAAATGAAATTGAGTGTTCACTTTTCAATGAGGAAAACTTTAAACACAAAAGAATAAAGTCAGGGTCAAATTCGGTATTGATTTGAAGGAACAAAAGTTGAAAATTCGCCAAAGATTATGGTTTTGGTCCGCCTTAACTTCTGAAACGAGCTCTAACATTTGATTCAATGCCTGTTCTTGATCTGAGCTAATATGCCTTCCCATTATTTCTATAAAATACATTTTCAGCATGACGCTCTTCATCGGATGTTCCTGATTAGGGACCTACTCTAAGAAAAAACGTTCCAACATTATTTTCAATAATTAATTCATTCATTTTGGTGTTTGAATTTTTTCATCCGATTTATACATTTTTTTTTTAACTGCCACGAATCCTACTTCGAGACGTCCTGCCTGAAACCGGAGAAAAAAAAGATTGTGAATTGCTCCCTCAGTTTGAGCGGTTCCACGTCCTCCGGGGGAGAAAAGTGAGTCTTATAAAGAAAACAGGCGTAAAGACGGTATCATTGAAGGGGAAGGTGACCTCATTCTCCCCCTGCGCAACGCAACGAGATGAGTCGAGGCGATATATATGTATTTATATTGGAAAGAAATAAGATAAATTCAAGGAAGGTAGGATAGGAGGGGATGGTGGAATTTTACTCATTAAAAATGACAAGCTGAAGACGGGGAAGAATCGAGGACTGAGGACCTCGTTCCTTGCGAGGAGGAAACTAATAAAAAAAAGTTGAAAGCTCCAGTTTAATAAACTATAAATTACGGGCACGACGACAGCCAATGAGCGAAGGAGCGAATGGCCGCAGACGATACCAACCGATTCGAAGTCGAGCGGGACAGCATAAGCGAACGGCGCGGCGCGGCGCACTTCTGCTATAAGAAGAGAGCGGAAGAAAATAGAACTTGACATCTTCGATTTTTGTTCGGGTTTTCTGCATAAGTTTGCTTTTTCTTAACCTAGAGAGCGCTTGCTCGACTTCTTTTGATTAGAACTATTACATTATTAAATTATTATTAATTTCGATTGTAATCGAAGTTTGCGGAAAATTCATCTTCGCAGAGTCAATTATAAACCGAAAGACATCGTTCAAAAAAAGATGGAGCACTATACTCTGTTCAGGATGAGAAGACACCTGGTGAGTCATGCAGGTAGAAGCGCACTACTTTGCAAAGTGGCACGCACCGAAACGTTGAGTCATAGAATATAAGAAAAGGAACAAAAGCAAAACTTTGATTCGGTTTGGTTCTTGCTGTCGCAGTCGACAGGCTGCATAGTTGGTCCTCCACTATTTGATTGGCTTGAGTCATTCTCTTGCTTGCGAAATGGCGAATCAAATGGCTTTGAGTGAGCGCGCGAATTTCAAAACGATTGTCCTGAAACTAACCAGCTAAGCCTATCTGAGCGACCTGTTGTCTCTTATGGGAGTAACGCTAATGTTCCCCATTGTATTCTATGTTTGAGTTCTATAGAGGTTGCGCTATCTACGGCTAGGGCTCTCTCCGACTCATTCCTCCTCTGGAAAGAAGCGATACAAGAATCGGCTGACTATGAATTTTATATCTGCGCAAAAGTAAAATTAGATATAGTTACAGCTATACGACAAAATGGATGAAATTTTATTCAAAAACCGTTAAAACATATACCTTCCTCACCTCATATCACCCAAGAAAGAAACTCTTTTTTAAAACGCAAAGTATATTGACAGTTCTAAATTTTGTTGTTGTTGTCTTTCAGGGGCATGTTTTAAGAATGAGATAGGGATGTTTCGAAGATGTTTAAATATCCACACCTTTTATTTTTCCCGTACTGCAGTAACTTTATTTCAAACATCCTATGGTTGTTTTGAAAGATGTCGTAAGAAGCATATTATCTTGTAAAGCAGGGTAAAGATACATACTAAAGTATTTAAAGTAGCTCTTCAATTGCATTAATGAAACGTAGACAAACGAAATAAGAATTGAAAATGAGAAAATCTGAACGCAAGTACCTCTAAAAAGCAGGTGATTTGTAGTCAACGTTATACTGTAAGGGGAAGGTCCGGTAGCTGGTAAACCCTATTTATAACTGCTTTGACAGTTCTAAAATTTAACATTTAAAGGAAGGAAAAAAAGAGGAAAGGAATGGCCAAGAAAATTGCTCCCTGCTAGAATCATTCCCCTCCAACAGGTTCCCAAATTCATCAAGGAAACAGATTTATAACTGCTAATAAAGAACAGGAACTGGTAAAAAGACGGAAAAGCGGAATGATACAAATTGACAGAGATCGATGGCTTTTGCACTGAATTGGAAAAAAAGGAGATTAAAGCTCCGCATAGGAGAGGAAAACTTCAGCAGTTCCGAAGTTTAACTAAGGCAGAGATCTTTTTTGTTCCGATCAATAAAAAAGAAAAGAGGCATTAACGAACCGCAGTGCAAAGATAGTTTTCGCATCGTGTGAAATATTCGAGCGAACTCCTCCTCGCACACTTATTCGTCTTTATAAAAAGGTGACTTCTGAATTTCTCCGAAAGTATAACATTCACTTACTATGACTATGTTTTTTTCTGCCGTATAGATTACATTTAATTGAGAGTGGTGAAACTGATTGTGAGATCTCTTCCATCTTTCTCATTTCCTCTCTTTAATCAGTGAATGAAGAATAAAATTGGCTATTTCATCCCTTTCTAATTCCTTATATATTACACCAGTGGCGGTTCGTGAAATTCGGCAACCTTACTTCTTTGCCATTTAAATTTATGCAAAAGGATCGACATATTGGGGGTGCAATTGCTTTTCCTGCATTGTTTTTCCTAGATTTATAAATTGAAAAAATACGTTTGTTGCCACATTGCACGAGTCGCCACAGTATTATACGCATGTCAAAGGAATGGAGATGGACTGGGAAATTTTTTTTTGCGATGCTGCAATGTTGTAGCTCATTTCATGATCTTGTTCTGGGCGTGAATTTCTCAAAAAAAAAAAACATTAGTTGACAAGGATTTTAAAAATTGCTCCACACTTGTCACTATGAACATTGAAACAATAACTTCTTGACCTGTTTGATGAAACCAATGAACTTTAAACAGGAACACACTATGCAAACGTGGCCTTGATATATACAACCGTACGAGATTATGGCCATTTCGGGCCTTCATTCAAATTGACTGCGGTGTTTGCTTTTAATGAAAAAGAATATACGATGACGCGCGAAGCACCTGGAGTTTTCATCACATATAAACATGTGTGCGATAACTATTCGTACTCTCGTGCAATGGAATTGCATATCCCATCGAATGAAGGCGCTTTGTATAAAGATATGCAGGCGCTTTTATTCGATTTCACTCTCCATCCCATTCCATCTTACGGGAGAGCTCGTCGAGGTAGTTACAGAGTCACAGAGGTTTGATCGAATTATAGTTGGCGTCTGACTGTTCTCAATGTTCATGCGTCTAGTCGGCGTAATTGCGTTCTATGCATTAAGTTTGATGCAGAGAGACGCTTAATGTGCCTACTTTTTACAAACACTGGGAACTGTCAGACGCTAGATAATTTCAGAGTTCGATGTTTTGTCGTGATTTTGTAGTTATGTTTTGTTTGTGTTTTTGGTTTTGTTTCGTTTAGTTTTTTCTTTTTAGAGGGAATAAACTTTTGCAAATCACAGAGCCATCGAAATGGATGTTTGACGTTCGTATCTCCACTCCTCCCCAAGCAAAAATTAGAGAACAAAATGTATATATAGTCTCTATTTCACAAATTTCACGCCTGTTCCTTTCATAATTCACAGTCCCCCTTCTTTTTGGTGAGTTGGTACGTCTACTTTGCCAACTAGGACCAAATCGATGCCGTCGGGATTCTTAAGACCAAAACATCGAAATCGAAAACACAGCATGCATTTGGAGGAGTGTTGTCATATGGAGTTCAAATAAAATAAATATTATTGTTTTATCAACGAATTTTAATCTCTTGAAAGAAGTAAGCAAACCTGATCTGTCAACATTGATGCACCTCTACACTGATATTAGGCACATGTTATGGGTGATTATTGAGTTTTGAACCACAAAATACATTTTAGAGCATGATAGAGTTATCTAAGAAACCAAAAAAACTATCTCATTCCATTTCCAATGCACTTTGTCCCCAGGAACTTAAAACAACTGATCAAGCACGATTGAAGCACATGTTAGAGGAAGCTCTTGAATTTTAGTAAAACACTATATTTAGATGATTATCATGGGTCTCTTGCGCCCCTTTTTTCATTTAATTTCCTTAAAGTCTATGATCAAAGGAACTCATAGTATTTTTTTTATAATTTTTTTGATCACGGGATTGTGAATTATAAAAAGCTTTCGATGTGGCAAAAATTGTGAGCGATTGAAAAAGGTTCCGTTTTAGAGGGTAACTCGATGACGCCATCGTATAGGCCATTCGGTGACAGAAAGTAGTCCGTTTGCTGGCTATTTGGATTTTCGAAAACGCGTCTCCGGACCTTCCTCTGAAATTATGACTGATGGAAAGCAAAAGAGGCCGTATTATTACTATAATGTTTTGTTCCACAATGCAAAATCACTCCAATCGGCAACACTAACGCGAACCTATATACTATGACGTCATCGAGTTTCATGCCATTACTGTCATTTTCAAATTCGTTTGAAGAGAGGATCAACTATTGTTACTTTTTCTCTATGACAGAGGACATTTTATGAGTTTTTGTTCTTTCCATCTGTTTTTTTCGTAACATTTAACTTTAGAATCAGGTATTTCTGGCTTTGTAGCAAAAGTGCGCAACATACTCATTGAATTGTTCTACGCACTGTGGATGACAAAATTGATAAAGCGAACAAATCGGGAAAAATTGAACTTTTAAAACCATAAACCCTTGGAAGAATAGCGTTTTTTACGCTGCCAAACGATGAAAACTGGGGATGTTTCGGCAGTTACACATACCGGATGCATCGGCCCAACATATGAAATGGGGGAGAGAAGAAGAAGGATATATATGAAAGAGAGAAAAGTTACGTGTATGTTCTTTCGAGATGACTGTACATATGTGTATATCCTAAATTGTCAAATCTTGTCACCTCGGCTGAAATTAAACCCCGGGTACCTGTGGGTAAGTGGCCAGTTGCGCTGACCATCTGATCGCGGAGGCCGACCTCTCATAGTTTTGTTCGTTCCGATACATGTTGCACACAGCTTTCGAGAATTTAAGAGCGGTACAATACCTCACCCGAATGTTCAATTTTAAGGTGTGCGTGCATTGAGCATGAATATTAGAGCAGCGACAAACGATCTTAGTCGGTACGACTGACGCGACGCGACGGAGCAATCTACCGTTTTCTCCTGTTTTCAATCCTTTCAATGAGGTACCCTGTAAAGTGAAATTATTCATCGACAGACGTGTTCGACATTTGGACCCAATCAACAGATATTTGCGTTATCCATTGTGTAGACACGATACTTCAGCCCTTCCGAGAAATTGCAAAAGCTTGTCATGGATATGAAAGGTTCATGTCCCATGTCAGGAGTTGCCAAATTTGGTGGGAAATGAAAAAAGTTTTTATTAAGGTAGCCCTTGTGAGTCTAAGAGGAGGCGTTCAAAACTATCTCAGGCCAGTTTATTTTTTTTTTATTTTTTTTTTAAATTAAATTTTAGGTCTTCATGAAAGTCAAGGTATACTGATACAGCCGACATTCATTTTTACGGGTTTTGGATAAAATCGTAGTTGTTATCAGGCTTTTTGTACTTTATTAAGCTTTTAGAGCTTGTCGACTTTTCAGACGTGATTTCTTTGGGAATCATAAGTCTTTTTTCATATTAACGGGTGCAATTCTTCACATTTCATTGCCAAACAACACGGAAAAGTGAACAACGAAATAGAATTTTTCAATTCATTACATTGTTTGGGAATATGTCGGTTTTTTCAAAATATAGCGATAAATATCCAAAAAATGGTATACCAAATCACATATGCTATGACATAAGACAAAAATCGACCTTAATTCAGTTAGTAGGATGTACTCGATCGCTTGAAATACTTACAGATGTAAAAATAAAAATAATAATAATATATACTAAAAACCAACTTCAGTGAAAAACTGTTTGGTTTGGGGTCTTTTTCAATTAACCTCCATCCATTATCTCATTATCTCCATCCAACTAATTCTTTATTTAACGTTTCCATTAACTCCATGCATTTTACTTCATTCTGCAAGCTACAAAAAGTAAAACAGATAACTTTCATCCAATAATTAAAAAAAAAAGTGCGAAATTCTGCTGTTAAAAAAAGAAAACTCTGGTTGCTTATGTTGGTTAAATACTTACTTACATTGAGTTCACAAGGGGTTGGATAAAGAAATGCTTATAATTATGCGCGGAAAACTACAGATCTTACCTCCTGCCGACTCCGGCAGGATGCCGGAAGAAGTACCACCATGTTCACATGATACTCATGCTCTAAGAGAAAAAAAGAAAGAAAGAAAGAAAAAAAAGTCTCAACACTTATAAATTATTTCAGGAATTTATTGGCTCTCCCCTCCCCCTCATCCATGGTCATATACGTCAGTCAAACACCTTTAGCTCATAAGAGTTGAGTTATCAGTTGTTTGATAAATATTTCATTTCATCTGTCCTTAAAGAACCGTTCAAAAAGAAGAAAAATAGCTGCAAATAATAATTTCATTACCTGAATAAAAATGTGCAACTGCTTTAAAGAAAATGTTTAAATTTGTGTGTTTCAGGTGAGTGCTAATTTGCACAGTAAACTTTGTTTTAAGCACTCCACGCAAAATAAGAATGCAAAAGGATCAAGAGGCAAAGCTCTCCGGTAAGTACTGTTAATCCTGTGAAAGCATCGTCAAGAAATAAAATAAAAAATAAGAAGGATAAACGCCCGCTGGAAATGTTTATTGACCCGAACTTTCAATTAAAAATCTCTTTAAACGAGGGCGTTAAAAAGAAAGAAAGAAAAAAAAAATTAAATCCCTTGACATTTTAATATCTATCTACGCTACGTTCTGTACTTCCTTAGTTTTGTTGTTTTAAAAGGTTGACCAGTCATGATGACACGTTACTAATTAGTGCATGTCTAAATAAATACTCAACATCTGGATGGAAATGGGAAGCAATTAAGCGGCTCAGTTCCATCACGCAGGTGTCAGAAAAGCTTGCGTAAATGGGAAGCTATTAATTTTCGGGATTCCACTGTAATTTTTTTAATTGTTGACATTTTGAACTATGATAAAATTTTGGGAAGCTTTAAATTTTGTTTTTGTTTTTTTTTAATCTTAGAATGTTTTTGAAATAACGGAAAATTTTGTCTAGTCAAAAATTTAGAAAAACATTTTTAAGTTTTGGAAATTCAGTTATAGTTAAAATTATACCGCCGTGCGTGAGGGTTAAGCGCCCACTATTAATTTTTTTTATTCTTTCCCCTATGATTTGTTATTACATTTATGGTCTCTAAAGTATAGGGGTTTCTATCTAACCCTCTAAAAGACCCTGCTCAGGGTTACTTTGAGCTACAATTAGTCGAATGAGCCCTTGCACTCGTTTTTCGATCAGATCGAAAAATCCAAAGTCATATAGACCTGAATCGGTTCCAAAACCGGACGAATTGTATGATAGTGGTATGCGCTGACCCTCAATACGTTGAACTTAAAGATAAATAGGTTCAAAATGACGAAATATGGTAACCTTAGCCTCAGCCAACACATTTTACTTTCACAAATTTTACAGGAAAGGGATGGAGGGTGGGTCTTAGATCCACTGGGTCCAATAATATTCTCTCTGAGCCCCTCAGATGGTTTCAATGCAACGATCAGTCACACGATCTGCCCGTATCTAAACCAAGTCGGAGCTATCTGCCTTGGGAACCTTCAATCCCATTGAAAAACAGTGCACGAAATTCTTCGACTTATGCCGCAGTAGTATCGTAAAAATTCAATTCCTGTCTTTGCAATTTTTTTTTTTTTTCAACATTTTATATGATCGTGTTTCGTGACATATTCGTGGACATCTTTGTGAAGCATAACATTATAATTACATAGCAAGGTAAATAGCAAAACTTTAAAGCAGATATACATAGGGTCTCTGAGACCGTGGTCGGGACGACGCAACGGGGATCAAGAGGTACTTTGAAATGTTTAAAACTTTGAACGATATTTTCTCAGAATTACATTTTTTCAATCTTTGAGCCTCGTTTCCAGCAAGAAACAGTGTCCTTCCTCCTTCAGTATGGTGAAACTTCCCTTATTAATTTATTCGTTTGTTGATTCATGTAATGCCATTTCTTAAATTTTATTTGTTGCTCAAGTTTTATTCAAAACTCCCTCGAATATTTGTAGACCTTCAAATGAGGGGGACAAAACTTGCTAGGGGTACGATTTATTTAATGTGAACGTGTAATCGAAATTTGAATCCTCCGCCATGTTCAAAAAGCACTGCGTACCGGCCGGGAATCCATTCTAAATCGGTATACGGCAAAACATGACTGAACACGAGTAAAGTATAGAGGTTTGAAAAGTTCGAACATTCCGAGGGAAAGGTGGAATAAGGGGGGGGGGGTGTCCGCGCTTTGGGTGGGTAGAGGTTGCTTAGCGGTTTCATTTGAAATCAAAGAGCGGGGGTCGCCACCGCGCACCACGGATGGGTTTGCTTTGAGTTGCGAAAAAGAGACTGGCCCTAGGGTGGTGAAGTGATGTGAGGGGCGGGAGGGGGGGGGGGTTAGCAGAGGCGGATATGTGAGCATTGAATTCGAGGCAACACAGACTCCCAGTCGGGAAGTTAAACAACGTATTTGCTCATTTGTGCTGATCAGAGTTCCTAGAATAATGCGAGGTTGCCTCTTCGATACCTGACAGGTAAACTATAGTACCACAGGCACTATATCAGCGTATAAGCGCCAATTTCCTATGTTTTATACGTAAGACATAGACAACTGGTTTGCAGTGGTTGTAAGTATCGTATTAACTCGGAACTTAGTATGCAAGCCTTGAACAGTTAAACACGTCCAGCTTTGACATTCAATAAAAGAAAACGTAAGAGTAAACAGAATTAACTGGATTATTTGGCGCTTGCAATACACCCATTTAAAACACCCATTGGCGCTTGAGATACTCGAAAATCTCTCATTTTCTGGCGAGAAGTCTGACAAAAACATCAGTATGGACTAGACCTCTACAAGTACATTCAGTTGCCACAAGATCTAGCAAATTAAAAACACCAACGTAAAATAGCGTAATGGGGGTTAAAGGCTTTTTTGACATCTTCACATATAAGGCCGTTGAAACTGCATTACATTCTCATCCAACTCCGAAACAATTTTACCACTTTAACTGCATTTATTCACTATAATTTTGTATATTTCCTCAAAGTATGTCCATATTTATTGTAATACATACCATAGAAACCAACGAAAAATAACCTTCAAAAATAGCTGAATCGAAAGGGAAAAAAATTGCTGCCTGAGAAAATGTCACCTCTGATTCAATTTTTCTCTGATATAACTTTGAAGAAATCAATTGTGATTTACACTTTTCTTGTGTGATAACGAAAGAAAAGTCGATGACGCCTGTGATACTAATGCCCAATTATTACTATGCCAATTACCATGCATACGGAATTTTTCCAGTAAATAATTAAGTGTTACGTCCTTAAGCAAGGAGCACCTGACCTACAAGAATCCGCGCTTGTAGCTCAATTTCGTCAAAAGTGGAGCTTGTGATTGTTTTACTGGCAGGAGTCAACTCGTGAAATTCTCAGAGGTCAATACAAAAAATTTTTCTCTATAGATCTCCCTCATTGGACTTGACTTAAAAAAATAATTGAGTTGAGTTCTCGAGTTGAGCGGGGAAACTTGTAAAACAGAGACGCTCACCTTAAAAGGGCTGCAGTTCTTGATCAATGCGTTTAGCTTATTGGAGGTTGCTGACGAGCTACTTTGAAATTATCTCATTGAGATTCACCTTAAATAGAAAAGTGTGTGTCTTAAAAACGTTTCTGGATTACCAATTCGAATCTTTTTCTTACTTATGAGAATCCCTTTTGAAAATTCCTCGAGAAATCCTAAGGTGTTTTGGTTCAATATGTGTTTCTACATTAAAAATTAGAGGACTTTTCAAGTGCAAGTTAACGAAGTCAAGTCATCAAGGTTTCTAAATTGCACCAATAGACTTTTAATATCAAGTCACAATACATGTGATTGTATAATTTATAAATAAATATTTCCCACAAGAGACAGTTTATAAGGGAAAATGTTTAAGAGGCTTCTACTTGTATATACTAATCGTATAAGCTAGTAACATTTGTTTAGTGATTGAGTTACCATCAGTGGCGTAACTAGAAATTACCTTTCTCGCACTTTGTCCATTAAAATGTGTAAGTTAGAAAAGGATAGGAAAGGGGGATCAATCCCCTCTTCCTATCCTTTTTCTACCTGTACATTCAAATGAGTAAAAAGAGAGATAGAATGATTTCTAGTTACGCTACTGGTTACCATCATTACCATCATTACCACCCATACCATTAGCCATCTTTGCTGCTCGTAGTGGATGCATGCAAGGCTGGCTCGCCCCTTCGCTCGCCATCTTAGGCTTTCCTGAAAACGCCTTTTGCGGGTTTATGAGTGGGTTTTATGACTGTTTGATGCTTCCATTGTGATTTTTACGCGATTTTACACTAGACCCTCCATATTGCTGTAGCAAAAGTGTGCAACAGACCCATTCTCTCAGTGTACGTCTAATTCTATGCAAAACATTTGGAACGTAAAAAAATGTATCGACCAAGCTCCAGTCTTTATTAATACAACTCAAACGTTACAATTTTCAGACAAGGATTCCATCGATTGTATGACTTGACCTGAAATATGGGAAAATCGAAGTCGGCATATTATTCGGCAATATATTCAAAGGAGCGAAATTCTACCACGAACTCTGAAACAATCTCCTCGGAGCTGCGCTCTATCATGGGCGGAGCCAGCAATTCGGCAACTGTGGATTCTATCCATTTGAATGTATGAGAAACAATCGATTCTTGAGGGGGCCATATGGCCCAATTTCTAATCGATTGTTCTCATACATTCAAATGGGAGGAATCCACAGTTGTCTAATTGCTGGTTCCGCCCATGTGCTCTATTTCATAATTCCGTTGTATTATACATATATTTTGATTTGATGTTTGATTCTCTTATCATCTGATTTTTATTTTAGACACATCTTATTTTTTTCGAAAATTTTGCCAGACATGGTCAAAAGATCGTTGCGTCATTGGAAACGGCATTATTTGTGCCATCATTCTACATTAGAACCAATTCTTAAAACTTCTGTTTTCCAAAAATTGCAATGGATCTGTCGCAAACTTTTACTATGCAGCTGAAGAAGCGGTCAACATTGGTGTGCAATTTCTTGAAATAACTTTGGGAGCACCATAAAGTTCCAAATTTGACTCACTAACTCAATAAATGCTAGCGACAAAATTTCAAGATGGCAGTCAAATGAGCGGGTTCCTTTGGAGAGGCCCATCCAATTGCAATTTTACATGCTAAGATAACTGATTAATTATAGATTAAGCTGCAATCAGATGGGGCTCGCCCATTGTGACCCAAATTTTGAACGCCATATTGGATTTCTAATTAAACGCATTTTCTGGCTTCCTTAGTGGATTTGGGGTTTTTTTTGCCCCAAATATGATTTTCAAAGGATTTTTCAATGGGAATCGACCCTTCTTAACGCTGCTGTAAAAGTTTGCAACCGACTCATAGACCCATATACCTTAACTTGGCAACAGCGTCTGTTGTCTTTTTACCCCTCTTTCAAGTGCTTGCACAGAACATACGGGGCTGCGGGCCCGGGCGGCTCCTAGAGGCGAGTTAAGACGACTCGGCACGCCACTCTCTTATCTCAAGCCGTACAGATTCTCTCTGCACACTTCGATTCTTGTTCTTTCACCGCACATCGCGCACACCATTCACCGATCGCGTGCCCAGTTCTAACGAGAGAGTCATCCCGGATCCCCAAAAGCCTCCTCAATTACCCGTCGTAGAGACCCCACCCACCCCCTTTCGTTCCCGTGGGAATCGTATCCGTTACAGCAAACATCATCGCCTCAGTCTGGCTCCTATAAAGCGAGCAACTTGCGATGATTGCATTCTGAGTTAGAGTCCCTGTGTACCAGTGTGCTATGAAAGTTTAGACAATTGGAATCGTGGGCATCCCATCGAGTAGACTAATTTGCGCGAAGGAGCACCGTATGCCGAGCCATTCATTATTATTGTGTCAGATATATTCTGCAGATTAGAGTATTCTTTCTCAGCGGTTTCATAGATGTTGGTCTTTGTGACAGGGCTGCCATTTTTCGGATCTTACGTAGATTACTTTTTGGTCACCAATGATTCCATCACTAGACGATGTCAATCTAAAGGACTGATCGCAAAAAAACAAAAGAATAAAGGCCATTTAAAAAACAAAAAACAAAAAAAAAGTAAAGTTCTCAATTCACGAAATGGGTCTGTTGCACACTTCGGCTAGAGCGTGTTAAAGTATTAATGCATACGTAAAAAGCCGTAAAATTAACAATGGCAACATCAGAAAACACCAACATTCATTTATAAACTCACAAATTCAAATGAAACAATAACACACAGGAGCTCCAAAGATAATGATTGGAGTTGGAATCAGACTTGGAGCCGGTGGACAGCGAAAAAACTAATCAGCGAGGTATGAAAATAAAAGCACAGTTTTAATCTAATTCAATTTGAGAAAAATTAACGAAAGAACACAAAAAATAAAGTAATTTGAGTCACTCTAGACGTAAGAACTTAAACAGACGCCGTCAGTGTTTACTGTTTCTTTGTTTATGAAGTCAGCTGTATGATGACAGTCGGCCATGATTATTTGAATGTGCCGCGCTAAATCCACGACACATCGTGCACGTGATGGAAAGATACAGGGGTGAATAGTGTCATGTATTGTTCGTAATTTGTGAGTTTGTGAATGAATTTTGTGTTTTCAGATGCTGCCATTGTCATTTTGACGGCTTTTTAGGTATGAATTGATACTTTAAGCGCTCTAGCTGAAGTGTGCAACAGACCAATTGATGATAAATATTAAAAAAACCAAAACATACAAAAATGTGATAAGAAATAACACTTGCTCTTGAAAAATACAAGTTAAGAGAAGTATACTTAAAGCTTTAAGTTTATATAAATTCCAAGAATTTCTATTAAATGTTCTTACATATGAATATTAAATAATTGGTTTGTATCAAACTTTGATGCTTCAGGTTTTGGACCTAAAAATGTGCATAAACAAGCAGTCACGAAAAAACACTTGACTATGAACCTGCAATATCCTGTGCACCAATTATTGATTAATGGTCAGTGCTTCTCTTCTTAACGCGCTCGCACGCGCATGTTTTGAAGACGGCTTGTTTTTTGTTTTGTTTTTTGTTTATTGTTTCTTTTTTATGTACATACATATGTTTTCACCGTGACTGTCACACTAAAGAGGCTAAAAGCTTCTATTTTAGTAGGCTCGGTGGAAGGTGTGTTTGTTCTACACGCAATAAAATTACAAATCTCGCGGCAATTTTTGCTGAAATTTTTTCCTCTTTTTCTTTTAATTTCCTTTTTTTCCTCTCTTCCCTCGGTGAACTGCGACTAAGTGGCGGAATTAATTAATTTTACTTCGCATGCCACTCCAAAAGTTTTTAAGTTTACCGCTCCCTACGCCCACCCGTCGGGTGTCTCGCGTCGGTTGGTAGCATGCCATGTAGGTATACATATATATGTATACTGACTGTTGTGTGTTGGTTGTGTGTGTTGGTGTGTGTGTTGTGTGTTGCGTCTGGTCTCTTGTCTCGGTGAAATCTAAAACTGTTTGAGAAACAATCACTAATGTGATTTTCTCCCGGTCGTCGTTTTGTATATCAAGGAATTTTATGGAGTGAAGCAGGCAAGCATGCAATACGGGTTGCATAACTGAATTAAATGTTTTAAAAGGATTGCATGGACTTGGGCGCTAATAGCACCGAAGAGTAGCGCCTATCCGCGAGTTTTCTCCCCTCGCAATTTATTTCCGGTCGTTCGACGCTCGAATTTATCAAAAATGTCGCGTCATGCACACGGTTGCCAAAGTTCTTTCGACGTATCTCCAGCTTTGGTATCTAAAGACAACGATTCTTTGATGCCCGGACTAATGCAACACAGTAAAGCGCCAAAGTTTGCGTTCAACCCAACGATGTAAATATTTTTAGAACTAGGGGCAAAAGTTGAGGCGGAACTCAACTGATATAATCTTCGGAGTTTCTCAAAGGTATTTCTAATATTTTACCATGGATTTGAACGGACATGGATTTGAAGGCAGTGGGTTTTCATCGGAGAGTGCTTTGAAATCATAAAGTCAAGTCTCATTGTCAGGCAAGGTTCGTTTGCGTAGTATTTTGCGTCAGTATACTGTTGTTTATTGGTATTCATAAATACTTGTTGAATGTCCGATGGAATCAGTCCCCTTTAGCTCCTTCAGTCCAATTTGACCTTATAAGTCCTATTTGACTCTTTTAGTCCAATTCAATTCCTTCAGTCCAAGTTATCACTTAAAGCCCTATTCAACTCTTTCAGTCCTATATCCCTTTTCAGTTTTACCCATCCTTTCAATCCAATTTAATCGATTAAGTCTCATTTAACTCTTTAAAACGCTTCAAAATTTTAGATTTCACGAGCTTTATCCCCCCCCCCCCCTCCGAATAAAACTTCCTCGATCCGCTACTGATCGAAGGGTATGTATTATAATAATTTATTAATATGAGAAACTCAATAAAAATCAGACTTAGGAAAGTGCTTCAAATAATTATAACTATAGCTCTCTATTTGCTTCTTTTATTTCGAATTGCCACTTCCATTATTGTTACAACTGTCTTATTGTAATTTCAATTTAAGAGAAAAATAAATTACTATGCGTTTGTACGATTCGTTTAAGGGACTATGGTTTGCCCTCTGATGAATATTTCGTTCATCAGAAGAGGCAAGGCTCATGGCCCAAAAAATAATTCTGAGAACGCGGCAGTTTTAAAACCGTGTAAGTGACCACGGTGTGGAACCACACAAATCAAATCAACGAGTTTGCGGCTTTCGTTGCACTTCAAATAACATGAAAATGCATTGTAGCTCAAAAAGACTCGTGTGCCACAACATAGTTGAAAGCAAGCACGATAAAGTTATATATTATAATTGCTTCCAATGGCCTACGTTTTCATCAAGCATTTTTGCGAGAGCGCAGCGGAAATGTGTTTTATCAAAGAACACCCATCAACGAATGACGCGAATTTACCTCTCCAATTTTGTTTGTTTCGTTCACTCATCACTACCCTCCCCTGTCAAAGTGACACCCTTGCCATAGACGGAAGCTTCCGAATTTTAATGGTGGCATTCCCTCAACTGTTGGGTCCCTAAATGGCCTTGCAAATAAGTGTAAACCATTTAATTAGAGGCCATTTCGACAGTAAAACGTGACTTGACACGCTCGGTTAACTAGAACTAACGGGAGGAAGCAATATAGCTCGACCGTTAAAGCAGCAATTTCAAAGGGTAAAGAGTCACGACCCGAAAAAGCGGAGCTTATTTTGTTAGAATAGTCATTGGATATGCTTCCATGAATAAATATATAGTTGCGGGTGATTCATATTAAATCAACTTTGATACAAAATGCTTAAATCAGTTTAATGCAATATGTCAGTAACTTTGTGTCTGCCTCTCCTCGATGATATTCTGTGGTTCGTGTCAGTATTCGTGAATATAGTTAAAATGTACAAATATTTTTCCTACGTATTGCTAAACCTTAAAAAAATAAATAATAAAATAATGATAACAATAAAAAAATAATAATAAACTGAGCTATCTCAATGTCACTATCGTATTTAAATACATTATTAGTAACCAAATTGTCCACCTACGCTCTGCCAAATGCTATGATCAAGAAAGGTAGTTCAAATCAAGGTGTAACATTATTCGAGTCTCTTTCAAACACCAATGGCACTACAGGAGAGCGGCTAAGGAAACAACGATAATGAGTTACGCAGCCGCTCATGTTCATGAGCGGTAAGGCGACGCGCGCGACGGCTCTTGGAACTTTTTAATGTTTAACGACAATATTAAACATATTTTTACCAAAGAGTAAACAAGAGTCGCAATTGAATGGAAGGCCTGCGTGGTCAACGTAGATAAGGGATCGGAACGCGAGCTGGCCTCTGATTGGCTGCAACGCGTGGAGCAAAAATGTCTTAGGGTATAGGGAAATTAACACGGGGTTTTCGTTCCGGAACGTATCTCGAAACCTGTACAAAATCGTCTTTAAACAATTTATGCAAGTTGATTCAGCAGAATTTTCCGAACAAATTGATAGGTGCCACTTTATTGCAAATTCGAAAAGACTGTTTCAGTTTAAAAGTACGCACAATAGTGTGTTTACATGCTTGGCGCGTGTTTGAACAGTGTTTGAGTAACTCACTATTGTGCGTACTTTTAAACTGAAACAGTCTTTTCGAATTTGCAATAAAGTGGCACTTATGACCTATCAATTTGTTCGGAAAATTCTGCTGAATCGACTTGCATAAATTGTTTAGAGACGATTTTGCACAGGTTTCGAGATAAACGCCCCGGAACGAAAACCCCTTGTTAATTTCCCTATACCCTAAGACATTTTTGCTTCACGCGTTGCAGCCAATCAGAGGCCAGCTCGCGTTCCGATCCCTTATCTACGTTGACCACGCAGGCTTTCCATTCAATTGCGACTCTTGTTTACTCTTTGATTTTTACTCTCATAAATCCCTTGAGAGAATGACTTTTTTGAACCGAGGCTTGGGGCATGCTTCTGTAACGTTAGTAAGAGATGCGAACCTTTCGTTGGAAGGAATACGAAACTCTAAGCAGCCATGAACATCTCAATAGAGCTGATTGAAAACTGACTTCTCCTTTTGACAACACAACACTGAACAGAAACGGATCTTTAGGTAGCTAACTTATCGTACTCGTCTGTACGGATATTGCATATCCAAGTCATTGAAGGCGACCCGTTGCGAATCTATCATGCATGGGTTTATATCCGCTACGTGGTTCTATGTTTTTGAAGAGGAATTAATTCCCAGTATAGATTATGGACCATATAAGTTGACTGATGCGATTTCGGTGTTTTACTCTCATTTGACAAAAATCTCAACAGCTTTGCTAATCAGACAACGTATGATACCTGTTAGTGGTATTTTATTGAGGCCCCAAAAAGCAAAAGATAATGCGTGGTCTGTATTTTACATTGCCTCTGAAGTCAGCTGAGCAGAGCTGGTTCACCAATCAGTAATTGTGGACCCGAAAACGTTATCCATCAAACTGAGTCTCGGACTTATCGCCCTCCTAATGCACTGACCGAAATCACAACTCACCGACTTACCAGTCGGTTCACAATCTCTTTGAATTCTTCTTGTAAGAAAAGCTCATGAATTCTGTTCCAATTTTTCAAGTCAATCACATCGACTTCCAGATAAATTTACATGGTGGATACAACCGAATCACATCGAATTCCAGATAAATTTACATGGTGGATACAACCATCACTATGATTTCCTTACCCACCAGGTGGAAAATCGGGACAGAGTTTATGGAACTTTTTTACGAGGGTTATTCAAAATGCATCATACTTTTAAGCATCTATTTATATTAGTCTACCTTGACACATGTCGAAAAATTGTGTAGTGTTATTATGCATTATGCAGGTGGTAGCTAGCACGATTGTAAACACCCGGCTTCACAGAAAAAATAGGACATAACACTTTTGTACCGCTGACAAAACCTTTGGTAGAAAAACGACCCAGCCAAAGACTTTAGTTAAGCCAATCAAATCTTTGATTGGTCCAGCAAAAGCTCTTTAGTTATAGGAGTCCAAAATCTTTGGTTAGCTCTACTAAAGTCTTTTGCTGAGTCATTTTTCTACCAAAGGTTTTGTCAGTGCTACCAAAGTGTTTATTTTTCTGTTTTTGTTTTTTTTTTTTTATTAATGTTTAGCAAAATTCGTGCAATGTGCGCTGTTCCCATCATGGATGACTTTCTACTCCACAATTTCCATGGACCGACGCGAAACAATCCAAACTTGGGTAACCTTTCTGTGTCATGTATATTATGATAGAAGCTGAGCCTCCGTTGCGGCGTCGCTTTGGGTCAGTCGGGTCATCTGCGCAGCTTTAGTCCCTTTTAAAAGCAACTTTAATCTCTCTTGGCGACGCGACACCTTATATCCCATATTAGCAGGAACCGCAAGCCACATCCCACATCTTCTCGATCCGATGCAATGAAGGCGAGGAAAGCACAGAGCTCACATCAAAAGAGTGAAAAAGGGGTGGCTATTATTTGTCCCACCACACCGCACTCTCGAAGCCAAGCCGTCGTTAGCCGCACAGAGCTGCCGTTTGGTGTGGATTTAACCCTTTCAATACCACGCCCGAGTGTACTCGTTTCCGTGGCTTCATCTCCCTCGCACAATTTCAGTTTTTAATCAGAATAATTACAACTATAACACTTGTTAATATTTGAAAAATAATGTTTCCTCCAGCGCCTTCAATGACATGTGTATGAAAAATCAGCACCATGGTGTAGGAATATTTAACTGCCAGCAGGGATGTGGACCCTGTTAAAAATGAGCGGGTTCGGGTTCAGGAATTTTATTGGAATCAGGTTCAAGTTCCGAACCGGTACAATGGGTTCCGGTATTTTATTTAAAAGTGGAAGATTAAGGAAAGAATTTAAATGAAATTTTGAAATATAATGAAAACATTTGAAACAAGCGTCAAGGCAGATGAAAAGTGAGGGCTGGATGAAACATTTTTTACAAAATTAACTAAGACATTAGAAAAATTTCCCACGAATTCCATCACCACCAAAAATTTTCCTGCCAATGAAAAGCCGAAAACAGAATGAATTGTTGTCTCCCGGGTAACGGGGGTCTCTGAACTTTTTATTCTAAACCTAATCTCTATTGTTACAATTGTTTATATTTAAATACAGATAGTTACATTGTTTCCATTTCTTCTTCCACCTTCTTTCTGGACCCGGTGTGGACCCGTGTCCACGCAAAACCGGGTCCGGGTTCCTGGGTTCGAGGTATTTTCAAAAAAAAGGTCCAGGTTCGGGTCCGGTTCCAGTAAAAGAAGGGGGTTCGAACCGGGTTCGGGGTTCGGGTTCTGGACCGGTCCACATCCCTGACTGCCAGCTTATAATTTAAGCGGGCAAACATTCTTCTCCACCTGATACGACAAAGATTAATGGAATTTCTTAACATCACCAAAGATTCCACCATGGTTCACCGAAATAGTACAGATTTTAGTTCAGTTTACGACTATAGTGACTCTATATAGATAAATTGGTTTTACTATAGGTCTGTTACAAACTTTTGCTACAGAGTTGTTGACGGACGATTCCTCTGTAAAATCACGCTGGAAACATGAAAAGTGTCAAAATTCACTCAAGCGCCCTAAAGCTATGTTTGAAGAGAGATCCAACGTGGCGTTCAAATACTTGGGCTACAATGAGGAAGTCCCATATGGAACCGCAGCTTTATCTATGATTAATCAGTTTTCTCAGAATAGAAAGTTGCTATTAGAAAGGACTCCCCCATTTTGAACCGCTCCTTTGACCGCCATTTTGGACTTTTCTTAGACGCATTTTTTGGGTTTGTAAGGAAATTTTGGAGCTTTGTGTTGCTCTCAACGTTATTTCCACGTAATTTTACATCAGATTGGACCCAATGAGCTATAACTTTAGAGTGGCACATCAAGGAACGTTCCGCTGGTTCATTGTTGTCACCTAGGGCGCCGCCATCTTGCCGTAAAAATCGATTTTGAGGTTAAATTGTGTAGGTTGTTTCCGGTCGTTTCGTAAACAAACTCGGGCATCGCCGGAAACGACCTACGAAATTTAACCTCAAACCTTGGAATCTGCCGTCCAAATTCCCGCCAAATTTCGAACGACCTACAAAATTTAACCTCAAACCTTGGAATCTGCCGTCCAAATTCCCGCCAAATTTCGAACGACCTACAAAATTTAACCTCAAACCTTGGAATCTGCCGTCCAAATTCCGCTTTTTCCCGGGATTCCTTCTACCCTGTGTGGCACAAGGTGGGCCAGCCCGCTGCCACTCTGAAGTTATAGCTCATTGATTGGACCCTCATTAATAGCGGAAATCAAAGTTTGCAACAGACCCATACTCGTGTCTGTTCTCATTTTCCATCAGTGAAAAGCACCTTTAGAGATCAGCATTCAAAATGTAATTATTGAATACATACAAAGTGGCAGCCCTGCAGCCAGATCAGCTTCATCAACCGCAAAGCCACCGCCGCGACGTCACCACCTTCCCGTTTCGTTTTAAGGTTAGGCAATGAAAAAATAAAAAAAAAAATAAAAAAAAAAAAAAAAAAAAAGCTTTAAACCTGCGTTTTTCGCGTGTGAGATTGTGAGCGTGACAAACGCCAAGCAGCTAGTGTAAAGCTACCTATTCAATTTTTCAACATCTGTCGTGAAGAGTGAGTATACTAGTGGCTTTTGTGCCCTCAGTATGTAAAAGAAGCGTCTCGACTTTCGGTCGCCGCGCCGTGCCGCGCGCTGCCGCCGTCATAGATGTACGTCCTGCGGCCGCGAGGCATTACGAATGGACGGAAATTTAAAGCTTCGTTCTTTAAATATTTCATCACTGCGCTCTGTACCTACCTTTGCTCTCTGACTCTGACTCAACGGAACTGGTGCGGGCGTGGTGGCGGTGTGAAAAGTGCACTAAATAAATATAAATTCTCGACCGGGTAGTATTTTTTTTTTTTTCTCGAGATAGGATACTTTCAGCTTGATTTCCAGCCAATGAGGCTGTTTAAAGGGAAAGTTTCCTCTTGGTTGGTCTCTAAAGTTGAGAGGTTGCATTGCGTGTAAAACCCAGCTTAGTGTAGAGACTGGAGCTCTAGGTTTGTTGACAAATTTTGCATCAGAAATTAGACGAGTGCGTTATTTACATGTAAAACGATGTCAAAATAATAAAAAGAAAAAGATGATTTACTTACAATACAATGCTCATCAACTTACAATACAATGCTCATCAATAGTGTGTAAAGTTCTATACACAGTGACGTGCTGTACCACCATGCAAAGGCAGGCACTCATAGCACTGCCTGTCTCAAGATTTTCTGAATCTGTCATGCACAATGCGTTTGTTGCAATATTTTGCTGTAGCTATAGGGAGGATTCGTATGTTCTGGTAAAAAATCACATGAAAAAAAACATTGGAAGCAGCAGGTAGTTCAAGTACACTGCCATGTAACTATCATGACACTCGATTGTAAGTTGAAATAGAAAGAACACGTGAAAAAGAAAAATAAAGCGAGTTAAACCAAAAAGTGAGAAAAATGTACCTATTGGCTTCAAGGCAAGAAGTCGAAACTTTCTTTAAGTTGTATAAAATGTTGCTGTAGGTATAAAACAAGTCTTCGGTTAATCTGCAGTTACGGATTCCTTAACTAGCTGGGCTGCAAAGTGCAGGTTGCAACAACTGGACTATGATCAAGGGATATCATTATAAATAATTAGATATAAGAAAAGTTAAAAAATGAATATCATCAAGATGGAGAAAAAACCACCCCTTCTTTAAAAAAAATTGTTTGAAAAAGATTTTTGAAATATTCATTTTATCATAATGGGGCAATTGCAGGGGTTTGAAATTGTGTGTTTCTTATAATGCAAATGATAGTACTTGATGAGCTGAGAACAATGGGGCTTTTGGTTTTTTCGTAAGTGTCCCGGTTTTGGAGATACACACGTGTAAAGTTGTAAAAAACCGTGTGCGTAGTGACGTCACTACGTGGAATTCCCATTTAAAACAATGTATTTTGGGTCAAAATCTCATTTTTGGAATAATGGGACTTATTTAGGAACCAAAGGCATCTTTGTTCTCTGCTCATCAAGTACTACCATTTCCTTCTTAGAAAACACAAAATTTCAGACCCTTACAACTGCCCTATTCTTTTTCTTATTCTCAATCTCAAATACTAGAGGGGAAAAAGTTCACACCCCTTCTCCCCATTGATTACACTACTGAAGCTTACAAAATGTTACCATATTTTTAAAAACCAAGATTCCACTATTTTCCTCTTTTTTCTTTTTAACCTCATCACCGATCACATACAGTGAAAAGAGACTGGCATGGAAGGGAACTAAGTATGATTGTGTCAGTTGGCCACGCGGGAACAAGCAACCTCATCGTAATAAGGTGGAAAAGCGGGAAAGAAAGGGGGGCCAATGTTTCTCAGGCCACTATTTTCTGTAGGCTCCGCGTTTCTTGAACACTGAATAGCTTCAGGAGCATTCAAAAGGATTTAGTTTATTCAGTCTGATCATAATTTTATTCAGCAGAACATCAATCCAGTTCAAACTCTTCCTCGCTCTCAGCCTCGTTTTCTCCTCGCCCCTGCTAACCGACCACCAAGCACTACAGGAGCGAGCTTGAGTCGGATAGATGGATGGGCAAGATATTTAAAAGGGGGCACGCTCTCTGGGCTTTGGTGTTCTGGGGTTCAACCTCGCTTTGTTGCCGATTGTATGATGCATACGTTACGCATTTCCCTAATTGTTCCATCATTTTTTAGCAATTTTATTGTTTTCATTTTGGCCTGTCCATCTACATTTTAAGAAAATTGAGACAGATAAAACCATCGGAGCAGAGTCGTTTTATTCCTGATAAGAAGCGATATTTTGGTAATACTTTAAACATTTATAATATTTAAGTTGTTTTGCTAAGTTAACAAAAACCTAGGCGAATACAGACTTTACACAGTCTAGCCATAAGTTCTGACAATCGCTATTTTGCCGATAGCAGCCAAACGACTGAAAATAAGTATACAACACTATATATATTCTAAAACTAGACGAAAAATTCTACAAAACTGTGCTACTATCATTTGCCGCAAGCCCCTGTATCTCCCGCAATAAGCACTGATATATGTCAAGGTCGGGTTGCTGTTGGGCGCGTAGAAATTACTAGCTATGCCTGGTTGAAAATGAAGTTTTGGGCATCAAATTTTCGGGGAAAAAATAAAAAAAACTTACGATTTTGTTGTATTTTTTGCCTATAGTTTCAGAATATATGTAGTGTTATGTACTTATTTTCAGTCGTTTGGCTGCTATCGGCAAAATAGCGATTGTCAGAACTTATGGCTAGACTGTGTATAATGCTAAAACAACAACACACGCAGTGCAGGTAAAGCAAACTTGTAGGCATGTCTTGCTAACTTAGCAGTTAGGAGTTTGTTAATTTTACAAGCCCGAAATTGCTGAAATAACAAAAAAAGTGTTCGCATTGCAATTTGCAAGTATGGAATATTGCTGGATTTATATGTTTGTATTTGTTAATTTTTTAAGGCAGAAATTGCTAAAGTAACAAGATAATAAGGATAATGTAAGTAAGTTACACACTTAACCATTTCCAATTAATACTGTGGTTTTCAACACAATACTAGGCCATCAAAAGGAACATCATTCCTCGTATTTTGAGACATTTTCCTGAAGAATCCGCGAGTACTCCAAGAGGGGCATAAAACGGTCTACTTTTAGCGTCGCTCTTTGTCAATAAGTTCTACTCAAAAACGTGTGAGATTTTTATTATATCTTGGAAAGCTCTCAAAAGCTCAAAAGTTGTCTTATGTGAAGTTGGATGAAAAGCGAAGATATTTATTAGAATTTATCCCTCATAGTATTGTGGCAAAAAATAAATATATAATTTGAAAACTGTATAGATACTATAATAATTTTAGGATCACCTCAATAATCCAAGGAACGAAATTCCCAGCCCAGTCGATATAAATAGAAACGATTCTTGATGGTGTGTCATTTGGTGCTTTAAAGCGCACCGAAGCGGCTCAAGAGCTGCAATAGACTTAATGATGCAATGCTTTTGTCACATTTTGCTTTTTTAAACTCTCGTAAGTTCTATTATAGTCTAATGGTATATGGTCTAGAGGTTGTTTCATCGCCCGTAAGGAATGGGCTGTGAATGATTTGCCTTCATTTTTTCAGGGCTGATAGAGCTATTCAGTATTCACGGGGAGTCTGAAAATGGCTAGTTTTTTTTTTTTTTTTATTTTAGCCCCCTTAGAACCGGAGGAGGGGGCACCGGCACCCGGCAGGGGGTCAAAGGTAAAACGGTTTTTCGACCATACTTTTTGAACAATTAAAGATATTAAAACGAACTTTTATTAAATGAAAGATCTTTTAAAAAATCAGATGTTTTGGAATTTTTAAAATTTTGAAAAGGCAATAACTCAACTGAAATTCAATATTTTTGTAACATTTTACACATCCGAAGGTCTTCAAAACATCTTTCATTAAAAAATATCGTTTTGATATCTTTAACCGTTCAAAAGTAATGGTCGAAAACCCATTTTACCTTTGACCCCATGCGTCCCAGGTTCTAAGGGGACTAAAATAAAATAAAAAAAACTGACCAGTTTCAGACTTCCCACAAATAGTTCCATCAGCCCTGAAAAAAAGGAGGGAAATCATTCACAGCCTATTCCTTACACAGGTGATGAAGCAATCTCTTTGCTATGGCTGCGCCATGTCTATTTCGGGTTCAAGGAGTTAATAACGGGTTACATCTCAGCACCCGTAAGTACAAAATTTGGCGATATATAGGATTGAGACCGTAGTTTAAAATAGCACATCACCTATGTTTTGACTTCTCATTAAAAAAAACATTGACTCAAAAATGAAATTTTGAATTCTCAAAGTATTTTTTGGCTCTAGAATCATTTCTCAAGTATTTATAAATTGTTATTTAAAAAAAAAAAAAAAAAAAAAAAAAAAAAAAAAATGGGTGGACGGAGAAATTATACATTTTAAATTGAGGTTCAAGCAAACTTTTCCCCCTTCCGTAAAGAATTAGGTCAAATACAATGATATTTACAAGATCAACTGCACGCACATCGTAAGTACATCTTTTTACGGTAATAGCTTCATGACACTTTTTGGATATTTAAGATGTAGTTTCTATATGCACCTCTAAAGTTAAACAGCTGCAAGAAAACACATTCTGGTGCCGTATTACGCGCTTTTAGTCGGGGCGGGTAAAATGTCTCGGCCAATCAGAGGTTAGCTAGAGTACCCTCTTGGCTTAAATCTCGTAGAAGAGAGGAAGCACCCCCCCCCCCTTTGAACAAATTATGTTTGAAGAGACTGCCACTCTCAGAGTATTCCGGACGGTATCAAAAATGAACTCACTGTTTTAGTAGAAACACGTTTATTTGTTCAGGTGATTATCACTTTGAGAGAGTAAATAAAAACCAAAACCTTCTCACTAACAAAGCTCGTGACATGTAAGTTGTTGGATGACAGATAACTTTGTTTGCTGCAGAATAAGCATTCCTTCAAATTTCACGCAACTTTTCAAATTTTTCAGTTATTCTTGTTTCCCACTCAATTCATAAATCTAATCTAGCTTATATAAAAAGGTTGTGTTAGTTAACAAAGGATATTAAAGACCCATTTTAAAGAAATGACCAAAATCCGTTTTTACTTTATAGGTTGCCTTTATTTCTCATCCAATTTTATGGCTTAAATAATCGGTACAAAATTAAATGACACCGTGATGTTCCGCATAATCATTACCACAGCATAACTATATCTGTTCACGTTTAAATTACCCCTAAAAATGGGAACTTCGGAAAAAGACTCGTATTGTCGCAATAATGTCGCATTAAGCTGATTAAAATATCGCCAAAGTGAGTCCGGAATCACCGGAAGGTCAATCTTTAGCGTCGATTTGTGCCACCAGATCTCTACTTTTCTACTAATTGTCAAATTACAGGCCAAAATTAATTTATATTTAAGGAAACAGAGAGCGTAAATTAGTAGATAATTACCTGGAATATCGCATTTCGATACAAATAATCGATTCGCAGCATGCCTTTTTTTGTACTTTCAGCCCTACGTTTGAAGCCATTCACTGAAAAAACAAAGTTTAAGTAGAGCCGGAGCAGCTTTTTAAAATAGCTTCGCAGAGCAAAAAACCTAGCTCTATCGGAGCAAGTTGCGGTTGTACGGAAGTACTACTTTGGTAGAGAAAAAGCAAGAAAAGAGGCTGTTACTCTAAAAAAGTAGTGCTTTGGTACACCTTCAACTTTCTCCAGAACAGCGTGAACTTTTGCTCTGCGAAGCTCTTTTAAAAGGCTGCTTCGGCTGTGCATAAACTTTTTTTTTTCAGTGTTGACAAAATATGTTGCTGAGACATTCTTCAGATGATTATCTAGTACCTGGCTTTCCGATATCTTGAATATCAATTACTTTTGGTTAGTAGGTTTACATTATAATCGAACGATAGCGCTCTGGTGGTGGTAGAAACCGGCACTAAACGCTGAAGAATCACCTTAAAATAACACAATTTTTCTTCTGCTATCGGCAACTATGGCCTTCAAGGCGAATCGGTTTACGCCTACCGGTCGCAAATCTCCTTCTTATTCCGTTTTCTTCGACCCATCTCCTCCCCTTCATGGAAAATTGGGAAGGATTTATTCAGATAGGAACTGGTGAACGATTGTGCATGATCCCTGAGCCGCTAACGTGGTAAACTCTTTTTTTTGAGATTGACTGCAGTCGAAGGGCATTTAGAGGATGTTTGTATACTATGGAGAGGGGGAGGGGCGTATTGATTTTGTGACAGGATCATCATATCCAGCGAATCGGATTAGCGATGGAAAAGAAAAGACGTGCATAACGCAGTGTTAAACCGACCAAAAAAAAGGAAAAACCGAGCGCTCATAAAAACTCAGCTTGCTGCCGTTTTGCGAATCTTGAAAGTAGACAGTTTTTACAGTTACTTGTTATATGCCTGACATAGGCGCCCGGCATTTTATAAGTCATGCCTTTGAAACCGAAAAATTAACTCTGATTTTGAATAACCCATGATTCGACCGGTTATGACTATAACGATTACAAAGCTCAGGGCAGCAGTTTAACTATAACCCGCGTAAATGCTCTGATCTGCAATCTTTCCGGCAACCAATGGAAACACCGTCGGTTGAAAAAAGATTACCGATTATAGTATTTTTGTGCGTTACAGCCATCCTTCTGAATTGGATTGTTGTAATCTTTTTGTCAACCCGTGAAATTATCGGTGAATTAAAAAAGTCCGCTTAAGATCCACACAACTACAGCCCGGAATTTGTAAAATTATGAAAAAGGTTGTGCATCCCACTTATGATGGTTGAGTATAATAATTGAATGACGCAGCTCGGTTTTCACCAATAGGTTCTGGTCCCCCGCCCCTGAATGTTTGGCTTGACACAGTACACATTTGGGTCCAGAATTTAAGATCACCGAATTAAAAATGCGACAGTTTAAGGTTGTTCCCTATGTATGTTTACGCGTACAGCATGGCGTTTTACGCGGAAGATCGATTTCATGTAAAGTTTTGAGAGATCTTCTTATTTTGAATTGCGTGAAACACCAAAATTTCCTCCTCTGATTCGGTCGTTTTATACGTACGGGAAAAAGTATGATGGCATTTTCAATATATTTGGCTTTCTTTTTGAAATGTTGCGTCGATTTGGGCTCCCTTTTTTGCCCTTTGGATTAAAGGTTCAATTCAAGTTTGAATGTGGCCCGCTATTTTCTTGGGCACGCACCTTCAGAAAATCCTCACCCAAAAATCTAATTCCAGGAGGGGGCAAACATTCAAATATCGTTAATGTTTGCTTATTTTTAGCTTACATTTAGAAATATTGGCGATAAAATAAATTTGTATATTCCTAAGTATAGAAGGAGCGTGTGTCTTCCTTCCTGTTTTCCTGCATTTCCCCCTTCCTGTCGGCGCCCCTGCCTTTTTGTATTTATACTGGCTCTTATATTCATTTAGCTCTTATAATACATTTTAGCACTCGCTTGGTGAAAAAGCCGCCGAGGGAAAATTGCATGATCAAATAACAAGCATGCAAAAAGCCTTAATTAACAATATAATCGTGTAGGGAAAAAAGTAATCTGATCATCATTTAAATAGGCTGGTTATATCAACAAGATAATTCTCGCACGAAAAGTTCGTTCCGTTGTTTTCGAATTCTCGTCAAAGGGTTCGGCATCAGCGGAAATGAATCAGAGAGTAAACGAGGGGTGGAAAGCTGAGTTCCGCGCGTCTAATTGTGATTTGTAGAAGTTTGAGTTCTTAATAACGATCCAATTGGCGCGAAGAAGGGTGTGAGCTTTTGCAAACAGGAACAAAAGAAAACGTAGCTTGAGCCCCACAGCGCAACCAAGCGAATACAAGTGAAAGGAGCGGAGAAAAGAGAAAGTCATGAAAATGAAGCTGCGGGTATCATAATTGATGCGCTGAATTTTCCGTTCGAGTCAAGTTTTAATTTTTGCTCTCTTCTCTTCATTTCAATCTCTCTGCATACATGGGGCGAAACTTTTTTACTCTCAATATTTCACTGAAATTCTTCAAAATATTGAAGACAGCAGCATTCTTCCTTTCCAATCACCGCTTTCGAGGCTCTCGTGTATTATAAAAGGGCGTTGTGCAGAAGTTCGCAAAAAGGAAAATTATGTCGAACAATCAAATTATTTGTTTCGAAAGTTAATCATGCCTTTTTACCCACACAGCTGTAAGTCATAAATTAAAAAGTAATATGAAAGATTTGTTTTGGATGTTCAAGTTGTGACTTGAGCATCCAAAACAAACCTTTTATATGATTTTTTAATTTATAGTTGTATAAATCGAAGAGTTGAGTTCCAGCAACATCATCAAAGTTATTCTGTTGAAAATCCCTAGGTTTTTATTTATTGGTTTTATTCCTTTGATTCTATTTTAACGCGACAAGTCAAATTTTGAAGTTCTCGCACCCAAACTTTCAGCTCAGTGCGCCACCATTTAGAGTTGTCTGATCGAGTTCAAACTTTTGGAGGGTTGCTTTATCAACGAATGCTTGAGCCACTTTGATGGGCGGGACCGTTAAAATTCGGAAATTTCCTAAACTAGGAAAATCCTTAAAAACGCACTCCTCCCACTTTTTGCCGAATTTTAGGAAATTTCAAGGGCTTTGCCGGAATATAGAAAATCTCAGCTTCTAAAAGTCCGCTTTTACAGGTGTATTTCTCACCCCAAGATACAACTTTCTTGCTCCAAGGCCAAGCGTCATCGTGACTTTCGCTTTTTTCGACACACTCTAACGCAGGTGTCATAGGGGATTTTTACGTCTAATTTCTCGCTCTTTCTGACGAAAAACATCACACAGTAAAAAGCTTCAAATTAGATAGAATGTCTCTTGCATGAAACCTACGTAGCTCTTCCATTACGTTTTCAACTGATAAGTCATTTTATAAGTCTGTGAGAGAGTTACGTAACTTTTAAATATGATCATCATAAGTTTCGCTGAATTTTTCTCAAAAATTAACTAGTTCTGCAAAAAAAAATTTAAGTGGTCGCGCTAGCCAACTACTTCTATGAAGTTTTAACTTGACCGGGGTAGCTATATGATTAAAACATTTATGTAGCAAAAGCTAGCTATAGAGCCCATTCAATTCATCAAAGATAAAAAACAAAACTAGCGGAAAATAATGGAATAAAATAGAGGGATGGAGTGGTGGTCGTTGATTAGAGAAGTTCGGCATAGAACTCAGGAACATGGGGCGTTTTGTGTGGAAGAGGGGGGGGGGCTAGAAAAGCTGGAGGTAAGTAGAGAGGGATTGCTTCGGATGTCACATTGTCACATGTCATCTCGGCAAGAGAGACGCCGCGCCATGCCACCTTGCGAAGTCTTGAGGGTGTCGGCGGCAGGCGCAGGCGTTTGCTTCCGGACGGTGACGTTAAAGTATTAATTGAGTAATACGATTTACCACCACATGCTCACTTTCAAGGCTCGAAGGTTGCAAGTATGTATGCCGACTCAGATCCAATATTCAATCCCATTCGAATTCGAACACGGCCCTAAATCGGCAGGATTGACATGTCACGATGCGATGCCTGCCTTGGTAAAGTTCTCGCCTTATTTACTGAACTTTGCCGAGGCAACGAAGCGGTTGCCATACGTCAAATGAGACGAAGAAAAAGCATCAAATGTTCGAAATGATCCTTTGATTGATGCAGAGGGACCAAACGTTAGCAACATTTTCTGGATTATTCATACAGCCTACATCAATAAATTACGCCAGGAATTTTTAGAGTATATTTTGTTGCCTCTTGATTAATTTTTTCTTCTAAGAAATTACCACCTACAGAGTATGACAACGTAGGGTATCCGAAAAGTAACGGTACTGATGCTGCATGCACCCTCTAAACTAAACAAGCTAGTAAGCTGATACTGTAATATTTAAAAGATCAACTTATTTTCTTCCGATTGAGCCCAAGATGAGTACAATCGGTCAAAAATTGACAAAGTAGGTAATGACAGTTTAGAAACAAAACAAAAAACAAGCAGGGAAAATTCCAACACGCAGGTGTTGGAAAAGCGTGCCACTAAAGTCTGAACAGCTTTAATGCTTTTGCTAGCAATGATAATTCATCAAAGAGGAACCACGTGACATGGAGCTGATCTCGAGAAAATTGAGTCCAAAGTTGAAGAGCTAGCATTTAAACAAAAAACTCGAAATTACTTACGTTTTGATTTCATTCAACTACCGTGTTATGTTTTTGCATTTCAACACCGGAAAAGTGGAATTTTCTATGCAGGAAAGGTACCTACTTAATTTTTAGCGTTTAAAGTGACTTGGTTCCTTTCTTCTTTTTGTTTGGCATAATCACGAAAACCGAATCTCTAAGAGAAACCAAACGGCAGAGTTGGTTTACACTGTTGATATTATAAAATCCGTTAATCCGGACTTAAGTCCGTTCCCAATTCTATAAAAGGAACCAAGTCGGAGTTGGTTCCTTACGTGACTCGGATTAAGGTTTAAGAAAAAGGAACCGAGTTCTCATTTAATTTCATCATATGGACAATGACTTCAATGAGGCTCACCAGCTCACTTTTACCTGGAATTTTGACGGGAAATAGTTGTCATTAGAAGAAGCATTTGTTGCTTCGAGATTCAGTATTGCTAGGTCTATCAATCAAAAACTCAATTTTATCATAAATGTCGTTCAGTTCTTTTGTGACAAGTGCTGTCCAATTGAGCTTCTTTGGTGAGAAATGATGAAAAAAATAAATTTAGATCAGATGTATCTAAAAGGAGATGAGTCAAAGGCGTTGTTTTATTGTGTTTGTTTTTTGTTTTTTGTTTTCAAAACTTTGGAGGGCTCTAGCTCAGAAGAGAAACATTTGCAGCACATATTCATGTAAGAAAATAAAGCCTTATATAGGTATATGTTGACCCCAAAAATACACTCCATAAGTTTGGCACTTAAGTTTTGCAACACCCTATATTCTTGATATTTTGCTCGCCGCCACCCTTCACAGAACACAACATCTTGACCATGCAAATTTTTAAAATCACAGTTTGATTGTAGAGATATTTTCCCCCCCCCCCCCCCATTCAACGAAAAAGGGGAAAATGGATCGCCTGTCTTTGATGTTCGTCGTATGCGCGTGCACAGATTGTTCGGCTTTACGACTGCCATTTTGGCTTTCTTTATAATGCGTTTTGTGGGTTTATTAATGGATTTTCTGACTATTTGATGCCGCCAATGTAATTTCAGGCGATTTCACATAAAAATCAAAACTCTATAGCGCTGTAGCAAAAGTTTGCAAAAAACCCCATTGAAAGCTGAAAAGAAAAAATTATTTGATATGGCTCGATCTTTTTTACCCCATAAAGTATAGACAATAGATATTTCTAAATCCCTCCACCTTTTAAAGGGCTTGTTCAGGGATCAAAAATGAGTTTGCGTTTTTTTGAAGTCAAAGAGTGTCATTTTGGGAAAAAGCCGTGATTCTAAAAAATAAACATTTTTTTTTTCTTTTTTTTTCCCGTTTTAGGTGCTGTCAGCACTTATTGCGATTGTCACGATGTAATATGTAATATACTAAATGGAACACTTGCGAATTCATGAAAAAAATCCTTTAATATACAGAACTAACCATTTCAGGTGCCCTTTACACGTCAAGCATTCTGGGGGTATAGTTTAGTAGGTGTGGAGGTTTAAGACGTTTGATGATTTTAATTCCCCCCCCCCCATTTATTTTCTTGAAAAGTATCGAAAGTTTACAGTTAAAACTAAGCCATTACTCATTATAACGCATTGTAATATTTTTTTTTTTTTTGCCGTCGGTCGATATCATTTTTCGTTTTGGGAAAAAGCAAAGTTCCATATGGACCTATAATTTCCAAAATTTGAAGAAGCTTCCAGTAAAAAATACTGTACACGCGAGAAACTTTTTAGGATCGGTAAATAAGTTTTCCAGAGTCAATTCCATAGCCGCGCGAGGAGGCTGTCCAGGGGTGGAAGACACGTGACAGCCCCTCTGACTTTTTAGAGCTATTAATGCGAATTTTCCCCCCCTCTTTTTTCTGGATTTTAAAAACCTTTTTTTCAAAAAAACCCCCAAAAATTTCCTCAAAAATCGCTTGATTGCATAGACGCTCATAAAGGGGTTTTCAATTTGCCGATCCCCAAATTTCAAATGTTTCTAATGACCAAGACCTGTTAAGTGTGACGTCATGAAAAAAATTGGTTCCAAAAAAGGCTCCGCCTCACTCGCGTCTCGTGGGTTTTCCCATATGAAACACGATCCAAATTTTCAAATACAAGTGCTAGTAAAAAACATGTTCTTTGCACCAGTTATGTTTATCACACCATTGGGTTCCACGTCCCTTATAAAAAATTTTCCCATTGTTTCAATGAATTTTCCGATAGGATATATATTCCCGCGCTTTTTTTTCCCCTAGGAATAATCGAAATTCCATAGAGACAATCGGAATTCGTGTAGATTCAAGCGCGCTGACTATAGCAACGATAGGTCTCATGATTGAAATAAGGCGAAATCATCTATGGTTCTATTCTTACAGTTTTAACAGCCACTTTTTTTTCAGTGATAAAATATGAGCCCGCTACCACAAACTTTTTTAAACATCGCGCATCAATGCACAATCACAGTTATATCGAAGAAAGTCCTATGTTTTGTCCTTGTCACACTCACAGTTTCTTATGAGCACAAAAATTTTAGGATATAGGCGACGACATGTGTGATGCCTCGAACAATAGCTTCGATACGAAGAGAAGTTGGAATGATTGAGTGTCATGGCGGTGATACTCCCATAAGAGACCGTGAGTAAAACGAGGACAAAATGTAGAACAACTTTCGCTGTAACTGTGATTGTAAATTAGCTTGTGATCTGTTAGGAATTATGCTAGGTGAAAAGATACTTTAAAATACGTGGAATCTAACGGTGCAATAAAATTTGAGAAAACTGTTCTTTAACTAGCATGAATTTTCGTTCGAAAATTTGGATCTGATTTCTTATAGGTAAATCAACGAGAGTGAGAGATAGAGCATTTGTTTGGAACCAATTCTGATCGTGACGTCATCACTAAACAGCCTACTTTAGGATATGAATGAGTCCCTTTCTTTTCTATACCCCCCCCCCCTCTTCATCAATACCTCGCCGTCACTTCTTTTCGAAACCCTCGTCAAATAGATTTTGACACATTTTTTGCGGTCGGGCCCGACCGCTTAATGCACCGTGAAGAAATCTTGTGACCGATGGAGCCCAAAGGCGAGGGGCAAAAAGGGTTCCTGCGGGAGATGTTTCCACCCCCCTCCTGCCTTGGAATTTTGACTCATAGGTTGGCACAAATGACTTAGGTTGCTGGACCTGTATGGAAATCTCGTTCAAAGGAATTCGACTTTGACGCTTAATAACTTATTGAAATTAACAGGAATACCAAAACTTTTACAATTTTAAGAAAATAGACGCCGAGACCTCCTGGATTTTAGCAATAAATTAATGATTAATGAAACCAGTTCTAAGAAAACTCGTTTTTAATTTTTCAAACCTTTCCCGCCAAGGTTTTGCCATAAGCAAGGCATTGGACTTATATATTAGATATGAAAATGAAAACAAAAAGCGTACCGTATATATACGGCACGCTTAACATTTACGTTATACGGGGTTTTTAACGAATATTTTCTCGTGGCGATGAAAAATGTGTTTACGTTGGTGGAGTCAGCTAATGAGCGTAATTACTCTCATATTGAGTTAGACAACGATACTAATGTTCATAAGAAGTACTTTTTGTCTTTTTGGTTCCTGGTGTGATAGAGTGTTCCGGATAATTTAAATGCTTCGTTTCTCGGTTTGAGAAGATACTCATTAATAAATCTCGAAGGGGTTGCATTTTTTTTTCTTTCATTTCCAAATTTTATAACCTCTCGTCAATTTTTGACCAGGTGCGCTCATCTTCGAAGTTGATAAAATAGCTTGGGCTCACAGAAGTCAAACGAACGTAAGACAAATGGTATTCACTATAAGCATTCGAAAACGGTAGACACACACTCCGCCACAAGAGACGACATTATACTTCAGTCAGTGGCGTCGCGTGCCATCTGGCAACAATGCAACTGCTCCATTTAAACTCATGAAATATATCGAATTTTCCGTGTGCACTGTGCACCCCCTGAAATCGATATTTTACATGAGTTTAAATGGATAGGATACATTGTTGCCAAATTGCACGCGGCGCCACTGACTTCAGTGACGGCTCTTGCAATTTGCCATCAATATTTTCTCTCCATTTGATTCTATTTAAAACAGAAATCGATTCGATAGTGAAGCAGCACTTCACCCAGCAATCGATTGTTTAACATCTAGTCAAATGGAGGATGAATATTGTTGCCGGATTTCACAAGCCACCACTGTTACTCTTTATTTACTTTTGTTCAGCTCGTCAAAACATCGAATACCTAGAGCACTTGTCTAATCAACCCCATAACAACAACGGGCAGAAAATATTCTTGCTATCGGCATCCATTGTATCGGATTTACTGAGGGGGAGGGGATTTACGGGTCGGATGAAGTTGGGTCGGGATTTTGTGTGAATGTAAAACCCAAGTCAGCAGTTTCAGGCTCGTCCCTGCGGAAACTCCTCCACAACGGCACACAGTATACTGAAATATAAATCTGGACGGCAAAAAGTTTGACTTTTTTTCTAGACAAATTTCTGGATTTATACTCTGTTGCATAACTACTGTGCTAATTAAGCTTCCGCTTTGTGCATATTTAGCGAGATTGTTTAATTCATTGATGATTCTAACGATTGATGTCAAATTATCAATAAATCTGAAAATGTCCTAAAGTTAGTGCTGAAGCCACCGGTTAAGAAAATAATACAGATCAGAGTATATTCATGTATTACAGTCAAATATTAAAAACCGTTGTATAATCTCTTGGTAAATCAGTGGAACCATCGTTGGATTGAAAACTGCGCTGATCACGGAAAAAATAATTGGTAAGAGTATCAACCATATGATGGCTGATTTTTGCAACTACATAACAAGATGGTCAAGTTGACCACAAATTGGGTTAGATGAAATATGAGTAGGTAGACATTTTGTAAATTTCATTTTAAAAGGCATGTTCCACAACTTACCTATTCTATTTAAGTCGATGACTGGCCAATACACGATATGTTTTGGCAGTTGCTAAAATTTGTCATCATGATGGTAAACCAAATAATAGGACAATTGCTAATTTTTGCTTTAAGCAATTTTAATTCTTGAGAAAAGTCCAGCAAAAATTACGAAGATCATTGAAAATTCACTCATTTGGGGGATTCTTGGTGTCTGATTTGTCACTCTCTCTACACCAATAGAAAATCACAGATGAAAAGTCTCAAATTATTTAAGAATCTCCCACGGTACCTGCATAGCTCTGCCATTACGTCTTAAAAGTTTAGTCAATTTGTGAGTCCATGAGTGAATTTTGTGATTTTTAAGTATGCTCATTGTATTTTCGCTCGATATCACTCAAGAATGACTTATGATCAATCGCTTCTACCACAGTTAGCAAGCACCCCTTTATTTTGATTCCGTGTTAAATGTACATATGGTGGCATCTCTACTCCTGCGGATTATACATATTGTACATGCTTATTGTTCATCGAAAAACAATAATTTTCATTTGTTTTTTTACTTGCTGCAAAATATTTTGTTTACAATTTTGTTGTCCGTCCCTAAGGTGCCCAGTAAAGTCTTTCTTTGACTCCACTGTGTGGCACCGACGAATTGATGAGCCCTTTCAGATCAACCAAGCTCTCATTTTTTCGTTCCTTCGTTACTTCACTCTGCTTTTTCCCTTGAGGCCAGGCCAGGAGTTGAAAGTAGGGTAAGGGTAAGGGGAAAAAGAAATATGCGTACAGGAACTATGAGGAGAGGCGGAAGGGTGTCAGCTTACAAAAGTCTGTATAACGTTGTGGAAAGGCTAAATTGAGTGAGCTCCTGCGCTGCCTTCGCATGACGCAGAGGAATCGAGTTTTATTGCTAGAAAATAATAACATAAAATAGGAAAAAATCCTGCGTTTTCTTTAAACCCTGAGTTGTTACTCGCTTTTGAGGTCAAAGCAAGTGATAACTTGGCATAAAATAATATTTTACGAGAAGGAATGTAATATTTTGGAAGACGTCTCGCACATACTAAATATCCGTAAATTGTAAACCCAAAAATTTAAAAAACAAAAGAATGACATAAAAACGTTAATCTCCCAAATTTAGCCTTTAAAAAGATATTGATTTTGCTACGAAAAACAAAATGAAACATAAGTTGGCATTTTTAAATCTTAAGAATTTTTTTTGTTCAGCATCAGAACTTGTTTAAGTATGCATAAAAAAAAGAGAGATGGTTCGCTTGTCTAATTATTAGTAAAATACTTAACAATATAATTTAATGGTTGCACTTATGCTTTCATTAATATATTTAATTGGTGTACTCTAATTAATAATTGGAAACTGTTACCACTTATTTTAGGTACGTAAAACCGTAATACAGTTGGTTGTATACTAACGCAATTTTAATGGATATTTGGTGCTGTTTTATCGGTACCCATAAATTGGGTGGAGTATATAGCTAATTTATTAGGTTAGTAAACATACACAACCAATAAATATTGCGAAAATTTTACTAATACAGTTAGTCTCTCACTCGTAACTCAGGCGAACCAATTCTTTTATTTCAGTGTGGGGGAAACAATTTTGGGACAACCCAGATTGAAAGTTGAGGAAAATTCCATGACTGTCAAATATAACCAATAACCATTGCTTTGTCCTAAATTTTCACAGAGCTAGTAACGCTATTTTCTCCAACTATATCCAATGCATATCGTAAGACGCAACACTTTGGGAAAAGCAGATCCCCGCACCTCTTTTTCCACTTGTTTGATCAAGTCACTTTGTTATTTATTCATTCTTTGTAATTCGTTTAATAATGTAAAGACAACAAAAGCGCGCAAATAGTTGACGTGACTCCAATTGATGAATCGTAATATGTTGTAAGCGTGTCGTTGCCGAACAATGCCACTGTGTGACAATAATATTATTGTCGCACGGTTCTTCAACTGAAATGAAAGAATTCTCTAAAATGTGCGGAAGTGAAGTGCAACCCCTTGGAGGCGCCTTTGCTAGGAACTTAACTGCGCAGGAGGCGCGCCGCGCCGCTGTACATACTTATCTATCTTCCGTATTGAGTTATACGTAGCCATCTCTTTCCTGGAAGGAAAACTAGAATCGAATCTGAATTTACAAACAACCTGAGACGACTCCAGCGTGGCATGGCAGGAGCTATTCTTGCGAAATCCGGTCCCCTTGCGATTTCAACTGTACGGATACGCTTCTCCTAGTTGCAACAGCGACGCGAAGCTTTTGTCATTGCCATCGCTGATGTTGATGATGTTGACAATAATGATGATGACAATATGATGATGATACATGCTCGTTTTCGTTACTTCAACTCGATTTCTCTGGAACGCGCCTTCCGCTACATTTCTCTCTCTCTCTCTCTCTCTCTCTCTCTCTCTCTCTCTCTCTCTCTCTCTCTCTCTCTCTCTCTCTCTCTCTCTCTCTCTCTCTCTCTCTCTCTCTCTCTCTCTCTCTCTCTCTCTCTCTCTCTCTCTCTCTCTCTCCCCTCCCTCTCCCCCTCTCTCTCTCTCTCCTCTCTCTCTCTCTCTCTCTCTCTCTCCTCTCTCTCTCTCTCTCTCTCTCTCTCTCTCTCTCTCTCTCTCTCTCTCTCTCTCTCTCTCTCTCTCTCTCTCTCTCTCTCTCTCTCTCTCTCTTAGACATCCTCCTCGCCCTTTTGTCGGAATATCGATCATTACATTTTCTTTCAGACAAGATTGTCAAAGTCCTTACTTCACGTAAATTAGGTTAAGCTTTCGGCGAGCGGCACGGATGGCGGAGCGCACAGTAGTGCAAGAATGGATCAGTTTCAGACTTTTGCTGGATTATAAGGCAGCATTGAATCCAATGAAAAATCGCGCTGGGGGAGGGGAGCTCAATTAACGCTATAGAGAATGCTTTGCTCTTTTGTTTTTGTTTATTCATACTTCGAGCTTTCAAAAACTTGAAAACGGAGGCAATTCCGCTTCAAACTATTTCTAATCCCTTGTCAAGGAAAAATAGAACGATGACCGGGAATGAATAGAACAGAATATTTTTGTATTGAAATTTGCTCATTGGGTACGCTCTGAACCACGTAATAAAAGTTTACCTTAATCCGATGATGGCTGGTTTTTTCTTAAGATCTGAGGATTTTCACGTCTCATTTCACGGTTATACTCAATTTGCGTCGAGTCAGAATTAAATATATCTAAATTTGCGGAGCACACTGATTCAAAAGAGCTCACAATTTTCGATTTTATTTTCAATTTATTTAGATTAACATTTTATTCATTCAGCACTCGTAAACAGCTCGTTTTCTATTTGAGGAGATTCGTTTGTTACCGGATAAAACGTTGTTAGTTATTACGTTGTAACGTTGTTACATTTCTCATTGTTACTCATCTGACGCAAATAATTTTTTAAGCCGGGTTTTTATAGAAGTTCCATTTCGAGAATTGAAGCTTTCTTTTTCCAAGACATTACAACATACACCTTGCGCTGGAATTTTAAATTCACCATTCTAGTTCGATGCTCTGACCAAATTATTGTGGCTGAGAAAATCAGCGTCATCGGATTGAGAGATTTGGAACGTTGATCCGAATTTGTATTCATCTCTTACCTTTCCACCCATCTGATGTACACATGTGTGTTGATGAAAAAGGATAGAAAAAGTTCCAATGATAAGACGTTGGCCCTATGCCCTTTATTCTATTCACCTTTTTGCGTGGATATATTTAATTTGGCGGAGAGAGTAAGAGCAAAATCATGGATCCATCTTTGCTGATCGGCGCTCTAAGATATATCTCCCTGTTACATCAATTGGAGCCAAGCCCCGTTTAGAAAAGTATTGAACAGAATTATTCTTGTTACAGTTTGAATTAGTGAGTGATAATACTAAGCAAAATTCCGGTTATTGTGACGAGAACTGTTTAGTGTTTATCCTAGTGCTTTCCTAACCAAAATGCCGGTTAATTGAACCGAACATTTTTCTCGGTGCATTCATTCATTCATTCTCGCAGCACTATGATGGATTAATCTTAAGGCATCTGAGTGCCGCATTCTAGAACTATATTTCATTAAATTAAATCGACGGAGAATTTTAGTTTTGAAACTGAACGTCTTACATCATTTTTTGCTGGCAGAAAATGTCCATTTATTACTGAGCTCACGAGTGAGTGAGTGTAATGTGAAAAGTGCAAATATGAATCAATAAATTGCCCGAACGCAATGTTCGCCTGAGAGAAAAACGGAGTTTACCTCTTTTTTTCTCAACAAGCACGCAGCACAAGCACCAAGTAAATTCTTTGCAATATTATTTATTGCAAATTTTAAACGGTAATTGAATTTCATTAATCTCTCTCGGATTACTTATCCATCCCACAGGTAATCGGGTGAAATTTATTGGTGGTTTTCAAATCCAAAGGAGAAGATTTATTGTCCTTTCAGAGTCGACATCTTCTCAGACTGGGAGATCTCGGCTCTGAAATTTTAGTGGTTTGAGAGTCTTTTTTTAATACGTCTATTTAATGGAAAAATGTACGTACTTCTGTGTTTTCTTAAAGACCCAGCATCGCAAAATCTTTACCTCTATCTCACAAATGACTCCACACGAATAACAAAATCTACATACAGTGTGTTTCAGAAATCTTGCTGCCACCCCACTGTATCTCGAGAACGATGCGGAATTTTTGAATTCTGTAAAAACTGAACATAGGATTTTTGGGGGTGAACCTTTACGTGAGTGGGTCAATTTTCCTCGACCCCCCCCCCCAAATTTAGGGGGGTTTTTGGCCTCTAACTCAAAATTTTCAAATCATGACCCCCTACCTTGTGCTACATTTTTGCAAAAGGCATACAAAACGAAGCATTTTGGCAAAGGTCAATGTGGTTTTCTTATTCGAGCTATCAAAGGTCTAGTTCGATTTGGACCCATTTTCAAAAAAATCATTATTTCTATTTGAAAAATCGCCGGATTTTCAAAAACTACGAATCTAAAATACTATAAAAAGCAAGTCCTTTTCAGAAAAAATACAATTGGGACATAAACTGGGCCAAAATTTTATTTTAGAGCCCCCAACAATTTTTACCGTCCCCCCCCCCCCTTCCCCACAGGGGGATATCTCAAAATTTTCGAAGGACGTCCTTTGATCGAGTGATACAGCGATCAAAAAGACATAAAAAATTGTGCATTTTGGCGCAAACCGGAGGTTGACACCAGCTTTCAAATTCGATAAATCGAACTTTGTAAATCTAACTTTGACGTTCGATATCTAAAATTTGAAAACCGATATCGACCTGCGGTTTGTGCCAAAATGCTCAATTTTGTATGCCTTCGCGATAGATGTATCACTCGATCAGGGGCCGTCCTTCGGAAATTTTGAGATATCCCCCCGTGGCGGGTAAACACGTTAAAAGCTGTTGGGGGCTCTAAAATGAAATTTTGGCCAAATTTGTGTCCCAGTTGTATTTTTTTTCTGAAACAAACTTGCTTTTTTCAGAGGATTTTAGCCTAGTAGTTTTTTTTTTAATTCTGAATTTTCAAATAGGAGTAATGGCTTTTCGAAAATGGGTCCAATCGAACTTTGACTTTCGATATCTCAAAAACGAAAAACGACATTGGCCAAGGTCCATATACTCCAGGTCAGTCGGTGCGCATCTACCTCGTCTCACCCCTCGGATCCGCTCCCATCGGTTGCCGCTAGCCCTCCGTTCGTGACGTATCCTTCAAGCAATTTTCGAGCGGAAACTTCAAAACACCGTGTTGTTTTCTTATGGGGGAAACACCTTTTTTCATTTGAACTTTTTGAGCTTATTTCTTCGCCTAATTTTGATTTTATTAATCGAAAATGAAAAGGAAAGCTTGTAGTTTTGAGAAACATTGATCTGAGCCCTTGTTTATTTTTTTTCATATTTTTTAGCGATTTTTGAAAATGCGGTCGTCTCACCGCCGAATTCAGCCATTTTGCAGGGAGAATGAGGTTATCCTTTGTTAAACCAGGTAAACAATGGAAACGAATCGAGTGGATTCTCTATGGAAATGCCAGGATATCTCCTTTATTGAATCTTAAGGCTTTAATTGTTAATTGAGAATTTTTTTCTGCGATATTTACCGATTTTACTTGTATAGAATACTGTGAGTGTTTCATCCTTTTTCAATTTTTGTTTGTGTTCACCCGTGAAAGTCCACTGTTCAATATACCTCGTAGTAGTCGCATCATCGTTCATTTGGTGTGATTTAAATTTTAGAACTTTAATTAATTTGATTTTCAGTGAATACAATGTACCTTTCAGTCTGTAATTGGATATCGGCATGATGTTAGTAATCGCAAAATTCCAGCTGTCCCAGTGCTGTGTTCAATACAAACTTTTGAATTATTTGTCTTTTTGTTGATCCGTGATGTCAAGATTCTATGTGTTTTTCTGCTATACAAATGTCTTCTTCTCATCGAGTCTCAGTTTTTCATCTGGGATCACCCGCACTTGATGATACGTCTGGCTATTTTAAGGTGTTTCTGAAATTCAAACTGTTGAAACAGACCGCTGTATTTTTGTTATCGATGACAGTTTGACTTTAGAAAGCTCTCTGATGGCCATGCATTCATTACTTCCATGTTCTTACTGTGTTGGATTTGTCCTGCGTAAGTACCCACCGTTAATCATTTCTCATCATCATTCATAATGACGAAGGAAGTTAAGTCCCAATCGCATTGCTCTATTGGCCCGCTCCATAGATCCAATTATGTGTATAGTTCATTGCGGTCTGCTACTTCAAGATAACTCCACCAAATTATTTTGTTTTTGGCGCTATTGGTTCAACACTGGTCGCCAATAAGACGGGTGTGTAGGGACAAATGCCAATTTTAATTTTATGTGAAACAACTGCGAGGATAACAATGGCTCTAAATTCGTGAAAATCGAAGTCGGCTTGGAATACTGTGGCTGTCCTAAAGGTTCCTCATTGTAGCCCCTGGAGCAGGTTAATAGAGCAATGCGATTGCGACTTAACTTCCTGGCCGCAATGAATTATACATATAATTCCTACTTTCCTAATCAGAAAAGCTAGATCTATGGAGCGGGCCAATAGAGCTATGCGATTGGGACTTAACTTCCTTCGTCATTATGAATGATGATGAGAAATGATTAACGGTGGGTACTTACGCAGGACAAATCCAACACAGTAAGAACATGGAAGTAATGAATGCATGGCCATCAGAGAGCTTTCTAAAGTCAAACTGTCATCGATAACAAAAATACAGCGGTCTGTTTCAACAGTTTGAATTTCAGAAACACCTTAAAATAGCCAGACGTATCATCAAGTGCGGGTGATCCCAGATGAAAAACTGAGACTCGATGAGAAGAAGACATTTGTATAGCAGAAAAACACATAGAATCTTGACATCACGGATCAACAAAAAGACAAATAATTCAAAAGTTTGTATTGAACACAGCACTGGGACAGCTGGAATTTTGCGATTACTAACATCATGCCGATATCCAATTACAGACTGAAAGGTACATTGTATTCACTGAAAATCAAATTAATTAAAGTTCTAAAATTTAAATCACACCAAATGAACGATGATGCGACTACTACGAGGTATATTGAACAGTGGACTTTCACGGGTGAACACAAACAAAAATTGAAAAAGGATGAAACACTCACAGTATTCTATACAAGTAAAATCGGTAAATATCGCAGAAAAAAATTCTCAATTAACAATTAAAGCCTTAAGATTCAATAAAGGAGATATCCTGGCATTTCCATAGAGAATCCACTCGATTCGTTTCCATTGTTTACCTGGTTTAACAAAGGATAACCTCATTCTCCCTGCAAAATGGCTGAATTCGGCGGTGAGACGACCGCATTTTCAAAAATCGCTAAAAAATATGAAAAAAAATAAACAAGGGCTCAGATCAATGTTTCTCAAAACTACAAGCTTTCCTTTTCATTTTCGATTAATAAAATCAAAATTAGGCGAAGAAATAAGCTCAAAAAGTTCAAATGAAAAAAGGTGTTTCCCCCATAAGAAAACAACACGGTGTTTTGAAGTTCCCGCTTGAAAGTTGCTCGAAGGATACGTCACGAACGGAGGGCTGCGCAGAACGGACGAATTTCGTACACCGGACCGACTGACCTGGAGTATATGGACCTTGACATTGGCCTTCAGTTTTCGCCGAAATGCTCAGTTTTGTATGCCTTTTCCAACAATGTTTCGCAAGGTTGGGGTCATCTATATTTTGAATGACTTAACGAAGTATAAGTCTTAGGGTGCGAACGAGGTGCTTGAGTTGATTCCAAGGCGCTTCAAGCAGCAGCCGAGGCGACTGCAAAAACGTGACGCTTCAGCATCGTTCAGCTCGGACCCTTTTCTTTTTATGCAGTTGAATCACATTCATGAAAATAAGGATCCTCAAATGTTTGTTTTTTTCACTCAATTAAGTGATTGCTTTCACAAACGTTTGTTCGTTTCATCATGGCAAGAGAAAGGGTTCAAGATCGCAAATTAACGAGTTTTCGAGGCGTTTGAGATCTTTTTTCGCCTTTACTCCCTTCTTAACATTTGAGACAGAATCAGTGACCCTCATCGGAGGCGTAAGTGATGACTCTAGTTGGTAACCTTTGCTCGTTCACCAACGTTGAGGTTTTTTGATGATCGAATAGTGTAACCTAAATTTTTTATTTCTTTTGTTTGATAATTTTTAGCTGAATGACTCGGCATCAGTTTCAAATCGGAGAAATGCATTGGATAAAAAAATACAGATTAATGCAGGATGAAAAAATAATTTGAAGGAGTATTCATCAGGGAGTTTATATCTTAACATTGGAGAGCCATTTATAGTGGGGGAGGGGGTTCAGGGTCTGAAAGTAGTCATAGTGAGGGGTGGGGGGTTTCTCCATTTCAGAATTGGTCAAAATTCCTTTTTTAAATGCAAAAAATTACCTTTTTAAGAAATGATTTCGTTGAAAAGAGAGGAGGTCTAGTCTAGAATCTCTGAAACCCCTCGCCCGATACGCCACTGTATAACTGTCTTTAAAGCGTGCCATACCGAAGTATATGGCAAGCTTCCTACTCTCATTTTGTTGTATACAATGAATAATATAATACAGTGTAAGAGGCGCCCTCTGGTGGCCGTGTGTATTTTGGAGATTTAGTTTTCAGGACATGAATCAAAAATTAAAGGCTCGGGTTGTATTGTGTACTTCGAGAAATTTTTGAGTACGTACAATTACACACTCGGACACGTTTAAATTTTTTATTTTGATTTTTTGATTTTATTTGTCTTTTGATGCCTTCACCGTTTTTATTTTGTTTTTTTTTTTAGACTTCGCGTTGAGATATCAGCGATGACTTCCGTAGTCTTTGATTACCCTTCGATGCACACACACAAACAGATTGCGTATAAGTCTTTGGTGGCTTCGTCGCACACGCACAGAAAATATACTGAGTTTACACACACAAGCTAGATCTCACCTTTCTCAGATGTTGACAGTTTTATGATTGACCCCACTATTCAAACCCGATCTTCATATCTTCATAGCCCAGCATCGCTGCGTTGCAAACCGACGAGTGAGAGAGACGAGAGACTGACGGTATCTCTCTCTAAACGCGCATGCGCATACGATAGTTTTTTTTTTGTTTTTATTCACTATCAGATCTGCTATGCTCTAGGGTTCCTAAATATAAAAGGGCACTATGGATAGGTTTTCTGGATGTCCACGCTGTAGCGGGAAGTTTGAATTTACTTGTATTCAAATGAGCGGAATCGACTTTTTTACCCGGGTTTTTAACTGTGCCTAGGGTTAAAGTTTTCAATCAATTTTTTTTACAGCAACTATATAGACTTATTGAACAAGATTTTCACCTTACCGATTTGATTTTACTTCACAGATTTTTGAGAAAATCGCCTCTAAAGATGGCCCTTTTCCCGCACTCAAGACCGCGTAATTCAAATTTTATATACGACGCGAGCGGACTTGCTGCTTCCGGTTGGCCCTCGAAGTGGCTGCATACAGCACGCTTTACCAACACATAAATTGTAAAGGAGTTCCCCTGCTTGTTTTTATCTGTTCGCAATTAGCAAAATTCTTACACGGAATCTTACAGCCGGTTGTGAAAGCGGGAAGGGGGATATTATGGATATTCTGGGATTTTCGGGCCAAATTCATGCGGACATTTTTATTTCGAGCACAATTCGACGGAAAAAAAAATGTTCGGTAAAAATCGAGCGCCTGGGCTACACAAACCTCTGTGTATTTATGAACAATAATCGCTCACAGTGGCTCGCACTGTTCGCAAAAGTCCATGAGATTTTGAGTGAACAACTGCGAACATAAAATAAACGGCTTATCTTAATATTAGTGAACCACGGAAGGAGCAACAAATTCGGAGCAATGTGAAACGGGAAATAGATGGTATAGGCTGTAGTCGTTGCCATATTTCGGAACAAAACCTCCGAATTCTGGGGTGCAAAATATTCGGGGTTTCTTCATATATATACCCAAAAAACTTGCCTGATTTTTTTTCACAGATGACTCGGCAACGTTGTTAGAAATTGGTATTTTGCACATTGATTTTGTACTCCGATACGACGAGATCCATGCGGCAGTCACCAATCGGCAGCTTGCACGACTCACTCCATTAGCATAAAATGACGGAATCCTGCACGGAAAAGTATGAAAGAAAGAGGATATAGATAAGGTGAAGGAGAGAATAAACTCGGTGACATAGCATTTAATCTTTCTATTATTCTTCGTCTTCTTGTTCTTCTCTTCCTTCTACTTCTTTTTCTTCGTCCTCCATTTCTCCTTCTTCATGCTTGCCCGTTCTCACCGCGAGAGACTCCAATTTTCAAATAATATTATCAAGCATTCTTCGCGCACGTGAGCCGTAAGCTTTTGAGTTTTTAACACGCACCATTGAAGGGATTGATAAAGAGAGCTCGACAGCTCGTGCCAGCACCTCAACAGTCAACGTGCTTGCGCAGTGCTTAGATTCCATTTAATTCGTCCATGAATGTGCGACGTGAATATTAACGTGACTCGGATCCTTAGCGCCGACGATACAATTTGACCAGCATAGGAGAACACTTCCGAACCATCGTATCGAGTCGATGATGAGGACCATTATTACCTCATAAATGACAGCGTATACGTACGCTTATACGACAGCGTATACGGTACGTTCTTTTCGGCTTGAGTAGTTTGGTGCAGCTTGTTGCTTGGAGGGTTGCCATTTTACACGAGGATCGTGGAATGTTCAAACCTTACGGTAAATCCAACGGTGGACAGAAATATTACACAGTTCTACAGGGTATGACTAGTCCATATCTCATGCAAATAATATGTAATCTGTAATCTTTTTATCCTCTGTTGAATTTGGATAATTTATCGAATTCATGCCTAACGGCAACCCATAAATGGTTTAAACCTATCTATTTTGCGCAAGAAAGCATACAAATACGCTGCTCTGACTAAGATCTGTAAAGTCTCAACCATGATTATTTGCTAGCGTGATTAGTGAAGAGGTCACTCAAAACTTTGAGGTTGGTTTCGCGTGATTTGTAAAATGCATGCGAAAAGAAAAAAGCATAGTGAAAATGATCATTAGAAATAATGCTGTGGTATATTATTTCTCATTCTGGTCGTCTTTTTGTTGGTATTTCTGAGGTGATATTCTGATCATCAAGTCGAAAGAAACTGACGTGTTAAAGCGGACTTATCGCTCAACACGCACCCAGTAAAATATTACACTGCACATTAAACTTAGCCGCTGAAACATGAGCGAAGCTCTTCCAAGAAATCAGCATCGTGGTAAGATGAGAATCTCTGACTTTTCATGGACCCTTCTCTTCCGCAGAAGCCCCTCTTAATTATAAACTGAGGAGTGAAGTGCAGCAAAGACGTTGGTCCGCCTATATACTTACGGAAATAACGAGGTCGCATTCATCTTGACGTTAGAGCTCTGCAGAGTCTCTGATTATCGTCACCTTGCGCTTGCAGAGGTCTGAAGTTATATACCCTCGCGAGTTGCGGATGTTCCATCATTACCTGATTAAATTACAAAACTCAAGAGGAAGAAAGTATAAAAAGAAAGAAAGGGAAAAAAAGAAGCAAAGATCTGAAGACTCGACGCGACGGACGCGAAGAAATCCTTTGCACACACGTTTGCTCGATCCATCATAATCCTGAGACTCGAGTTTTGAAAACCATTTCGTGTAATTTCATCAAAGGTTTCTCGAAATTTATGTTTCATATATTAACAGGAGAAGTTATACAGAAAGAGAAGAGAGAGGAGAGGGAGAGAAAGAGAGAGATAGTGGGAGAGAGAGAGAGAGAGAGAGAGAGAGAGTGGGTGTGTGTGTGTGTGAGAGAGAGTGAGATAGAGAGAGGAGGAAGGGGTCTTCAGAGCTACTCTTTGCTCACTCGTTATAAAAATAAATCTGCACGATCCATTAATTCCTTGACAAGGCGCGGACTAATATCCGTGGCCCCCAGCTCAGGCCTCAAAGCCCTCTGAGCGGGCCCAAAAGAACGCTCGCGCTGCCCGGCATCCTGCGCACGACGAGACTGGTGGTGAGGAGCGAGGAGTGAGGTAGTCTCATGAACCTCGCTGTACAGGGAAAAACAATTTCCTCTCACCGCCAATAAATAAGTAGCGGAAGAGGGATTCTGGGGGTTGAGGGTTGTAGGAAGGGTATTAAAAAGTATTAACTTGCTCGCATGAAATTGAAAATTCTGAGCCTCCAAAAATACAGGGCGAATATATGGATTCGGGCGAGTGTGTGGAGCGGCGATCGTGGTGTTGATGAGAGAACGCGAACAACGTAATAAGGTAAGGTGAAACTACATTATGAATACAGACCCTGCAGGCAAGTGCTTGAAAACTGTATTGACCATGGAATGTGTCTCCAGGATTTCGTCGAATGATTGAGGCATACACTCAGGTTTCTTTTTCTATGAAGCGAATGAAATCACTCAGCGTACCGCGAAAACAAATATTCCTTTGGTATGCGTTTCAAGGCGAACCGTAGTTCCCGAGCTATAAGTAATTTTGGCTTAAAATATGCAAGGTGTTTGAAATGGGAATTCCGCGTCCCACAGCTGCCTCGTTATTTTTGGTTTATTCAATGGCATTTTTCAACTCATCGACGATTGACCAAAATGTTACTCAGCTAAGTTTGATGCATAACCTTACTGCACGAAAATATTCTGATCTGTAAACTTTTCTGAATAACTATAGTGAAGTCGCCACTCTGACTTTAAAAAACAATTTCGGATATTTTAATAATTTGACGCGGTGATTCCACCGATTGAGAAAAAATTACAGATGTGAGTATTTTATAGTGCATTATGTGCACTAAAAACTGTGTAATATCTTGGTCGATCAGACGAATCATCTGTTAAATTGAAAAAAAAAAAAAAATTGAAAAAACGCCAATAATTATAGACTAACGGAAGCTCTGCTTCGCATCGTTTGAGAAAAGACTACACACGTGCGAGTTTTTTCGTGCGTTACAGTCGCATCAATTGAACTCATTTGAGTAACCTTTTGATCCATTGGTGGAGTCGTCAGCGGTAAAATAAACAATCTCATCATTTATAATGTAAGCATTTAGAAAGTCTCTTTTCTCAAGGATTTAGTCGATATAGAAGAGAAAAAACGGAGGAAAATAACACAGAGCAAGGGATAAAAACGCATGTGCCCGTCCGATACGCTAAGACGTAAGAACAACCTTTGTCGTCATGACCGAGATTTGAATCGGGGATTTTTTGAATTGATGGTTGCCCTTGCCAGTTTCGCTAACCACATGTATCCTTTCAATTCTACGCCCGAGTTATTTGTTTGCACCACTAGATCCCTGAATGACATGAAAAGCTACTTTAAATTGTTAACATTGGAATAACAACGTTCGTAGCGCGCCTTCAATTACCGGTATAGGCAAAATGAACACCGCAGAGTACGAATATTTAACTACCCACTAAATTGGAGAGAGTTGTCGATTTGATTTCTTCTAGCAGCCCGCACCCAGAGATTTGAAGCCGAAGTCAGCACTCACTGTTCACGGAAAAAAAGAAGTATACGGCTCATTTAACAATGAGCATAGCTTATTTTGGCGTCAGTCAGAGAGTATGGTAAACATCACCGGAGTAAAATAAACGAGACCAGATATCAGCTGTAGAATAAGTTATCGGTTATCCCAATTTCACCATAAATTACGTTGCATTTGCCACACTTTGGTGAAGTTTACTGCACTTTCTGGCTAACTCCAAAACACGCTATGCGTGTGGTTGTTGGTTAGTTGTATCAGGTGGTTGTTCAAAACATCAGAAATCGAATCGAATAAAATAAATTGAATTTTGGCACAAAACCATGAAAATTGCTTCCAAATTTGTAATCGATTGTTCCAAAACTGATTTTGAATGTCGACGCAGAATCAAACATTAATATCTTTGATCACCGTTTTAATTATTGCAACAAGAGCTTTTTATACAAATATACATACAGAGAGCATATTTAGGGAGCTAATTTGGCTTTTATAGAGCTCGAAATGCAATGATTCCGATTGTAATTTATGAATTATGAGTTTATGTATTTATCAGTTTATGACCTGCACTAAAACTATTATGAATTTGTATGTTTCTGTTTCAGGTGAGTACATTATAGCGGCAACCAGGAATTATTCACGCGCTTAGTACGAGAAAGAAAGGAGAGCAGAAGGATGGAACATAAAACCATCGTAGGAAAGTTATGATATTTTGGGAAGTTTTTAAATAGCCTTTAATCAGGTGGAGCTCATTATGCATTTTTTTGTCGCATTTTTGCTCCAAGTAAAAATATTAAGAATCGTTATCGTTACCGTTTTGCAATTTATAATCAAAGAGAGAGCATTGTTTGCGCCAAACTCGCAAATTTTCGTTTCAAACGCATGAGACGGTTCGGAATAATGGAGCTTAGGACTCATTTTGATAATACTTAAATCAGAACAGAAACCTTAATTCATTTTAAAACATATGCATTTATTCTTTGGGTATCTTAGGGTTCACCAGTTTGAAACGTAATTTCGAAAATAGATCGAGTTATAATTCGTTGTGCTTAAACCTTGATTAAAAAAATATATCCTCGAAAAATACGTCCACCGTTTTAAAAAAGTGAGCATGCCCTAGTTTTGAGCTGATGATTTCCAAATCTTGTTTCCATTTGGACACATATAATAATACTCATAGCTTCGTAGTATTCTGTTGATGTACTTAAGTTCTAGACCTTGAGCCAATTATTATGCAAATTTAGATCATATCTCATGAGAAAGGAAGTTATAGATAGGTGTTGTATTACGAACATCAAATCCATAAATTTCATCAGCGACTTGACTACACTGGACGAGGGTCTGTTGACTTTCATTCAAATTTTTCGTCGAATGGAGAGGAAAAAATATATTCATGTCTCTTTGCTTTGCGCGCATTTTGAGTTTACCTTGCAGAGTGATTTAAAATTTCATTGAATTGTATCGGTTAGGTTTCATGATAAAAGCGGTCCCATTGAAGCCATTTAAAAGGCACGCAGAAGGGGATTGGTGATTGGTGATGGGTGCGTATCTTGCAGGGGAAATGCATGATCGTAGTCGTTACGATTGTAAAACTGCACTGAGCATTTACAAAAGAGGAGTTCGAACTCATTACCGCTCTTTTTTCTCCCGGGTATTATTATAATTTGATTCCGGCTAACAGAGACCTCTGTCGATCCACCGCTACGTTTACGAGCGCAGAACAGGATACCCACAGGTATATTTGAAATGATTTTATTTCATTCCCTTGACTGCGTTAAGGTAAATCGTATCTAAATCTTTCCAAGAAGCGTATAAGTTGATTTCGACATCACGTCGTTTCAAAATAATTTCTTTCAGCGTTGCTCTTTTCTCTTTTTTTCATTCAAAGAGAGAGGAAAGGCGCACATTCACATTCATATTTTGTAGCGGAATTTCTGACATTATGTTGTGGTGAACATAATTGAAAAATATTTCATTTCCTTAGGAAACTGAAACCGTGAGGAGAAATTGGGAGGCTTTTTTTGGGCGTCAGGTATATGAAATCGTTTGATATGTGTTTCTTTTGGTTCGCTTCTGCTGACACGGAAAAGTCAATTCCTTCTGCTGCAGAAAGCCGTACAAATGTGACATGTGTTCGAATCAATTCATGCTTCTCCGGTTGGGTTGAAACGCACAAAAAAATTAATTATGGGTCAGAACAACTAGGATAACAACTGACGCTTGATTCAGGATAAAAACAATTGTGTATTTTCTATATGGTTACACATAACTCTCATTCACAATTCATATCCTCTCTTATTGAATTTTATTTTTAAATCAAAATTTGATATTTTTTCTTACTTTGATGAGATATTTACGCTAAAAAGAAGAATCACAGTTATATCAGTGAAATTACTTAGGTCAAAAATGACCGTAAAAAATAAGTATTTTTGCGTAATATTGCAGGCAACTGGCAGCGTCAATGCCTTGTAATTTACGTGTATTTTCTAGCTATTTGTGCTCAAATTCTCGGGATGGATCATTTAGATATGTATATTAGAGTACCCGGTATTACGTGCTGTATAATATTGTTCATAATTCTCAAAGATTCTATCTCATCTCGCCGCAAGTCATTTTTTAGAAGCAACTAATCTACTTTAAATCTGCGAGAAGAAGTTTACGTGAATTCTCTGAAGATATGTGCATATTATTCGGTATTTATACAAAATTGAATAGAAAAATAATTGGCTCCACAGTCCTTTTTACGGAGAGGGAAAAAAAAACTCTCGGAATCTATGAATTTAAAAAAAAGTAATCGAAGATCCGATTTAACTTTATCTACCCACTACTACGCAAATTAACATTCTGTCAAATGTATGAATTTTTTAACTTCCGGTCACAAAAAACCCTTTCACTATTATATGCTTTCGTTCAAAGAAAGATAGAGTTTTATGAGTAAGTTTTATTTTATGACCGAGGAATTCATTGAACTAAATCTTCTAAAAAGAGAAAAGTAACTGATTAACCCACAGAACGCACGGCCAGAAAAATCTTAGATTAGTCACTACGCTTGATAATCTGTAAAATGTATAAGGAAAACGCTCAATTTTATAAAACAACGTGTTAGAATAAGGATGGAAATTTTAAGGCGGGGTTGAAAGAGGCTAGGACTGCCACGGGACACTCTTGATTGCTTCAATGTTCTTCTTGAGACCGTTGTTTGTTTTTTCCATCAGGGTCGCGTTTTTTTCTCCCCCCCTCGCCCTTTCCTTGAATCAGATAGGAGATAGCCAAGTCATTTGATGTGAATACATTGTGTCCCAGAAGTCCTTACCCGGCCAAAGTCGAAAGACAGAAATTATCTTACTCCAATTAACAACAGGTCTGCTAGTTGTTCCTTGGTCAGCAGAATTTTCCATTGATTAATTAAAGCATGCAAAATGCTGTCAGCCAAAGGCTAACGAGCAGATCTGTTATTTTTTTTTCATCGATGTGAGATAATATGTGTTTCTCGACTTGGGCCTGCGGTAAGAACTTCCGTGGAATCCTGTATTTGTATCAAAGCCCTCGCAAAAGGAGAGACAGGAATTACGTTGATTTAAAGTCGGTCAAAAAGGGCTTTGTGCCTGAAACCCGGCCTTGCCATGCACACTTACACCCTTCCCCCTTCCGCAGCGGCTTCGCGGGCGCTCCTGTCACAGAAACAGAAAGAGAGAGAGAGAGAGAGGAAGGGAAAGAAAAAGACAGAGAATTACGTTTGTTCAAGTTCGTTGTACTTGTTAAAGGTCAAGTTTTTTCATAGGGATTATTTAAACACAATCTTTACGTTGTGCTTGTACTTTTAATTAATTTTCTCATCTTTTCTCCGTCCCTTCACACAGTGGGACGTAATTTCAAGGATATAGGGTCAGCTCAACATTTGATGCCAAGAGTTTTTATCTTTATGAGTTTATTTGTCTTTTGATGTTCTAGTTGTGTTCTGTTTAGTTAGTTTGTTGTTATTTGTTTAGTTCTTTTGTTTTATTGAGAACATACGGTCATCTAAATATATCGATTGAAAAGAATAACTTCGGTTTCAATGGTGCTTACTGCGCGTCCATCAAACATAGGTATGGAGGGGAATCAACATTCTAAGCATTTTGATTTTGTCTTCTGTAGGAACCGGTACTAACGTGGTGTTAAAAGATTGGTCTCAAATCGAGGATCAAAAATATTTGTAAATAATTTTCACTTGTTTCATGTTTGCCACACGGAAAAAAAAAGATTAGTGAAAATAACCATACGAATACCTGATTTTGGCACCTGCTAGATGTTATGGTAAACTTGACCAGAAGTATGGTACATTTACCGATACTTTGAGTAAATTCGACATGCGATCAGGTAACATCACCTAGTACTTAGTCAAAACATAGTATACTTCTGGTTAACATTACCATAACATCTAGCAGGTGCCAAAATCAGGTATCCGTATGGTTATTTTCACCGTAGTTTTTTTTCCATGCAGGATATTTTGGTATAACAAATGTCAAAAAAAGTATGCCCCCCGGTTTCCGTAGAGTCCATTTATGGACATTTTGTGACGTAATATCACCACGACGTTCGTGGCATACGTGTTGCTAAGGTGTTAAAAGTGGGGGGGGGGGCTTTTGGAAAAAGATTTTTTTTTTTTTTTTTTTTTTTTTTTTTATATTTAAAATTTTAAGGATTCGCGAACGCTTACACACAAATGTAGCGAACAATTTTAAATGCTCCACGGGAACAGGGTTCTGTTGATTCAATCCACTGTTGCCACTCTTGTTTTTCACCCCAAAAAAAAAGTAGGGGAGCTATAGGGGATTGGAAACAGTTGGGGGGGCTTTTGGGGCTTGAAAAAATGTGCAGGGAGGCTTCCGCCGCCCTCCAGCCCCATACACCTACGCTCATGGTTCATGGAGCTTCAAAGGAGTCAACAAATTAACATAGACGAGTTCAGAAATCGATTCTTTTAGCCTGCAAGAGACTCGGCTCGATGGTGTCCTCTTAGGAGCTACCCGTGTTAAAATCTACAGCTAATCAGAACTCGTTGAGCTCGTGTTGGTACCTCCTAACAAAAAGTTCGTCAAAAAGAGTCTTTATGCCCCCCTATCAACTAAATAATACGTTAGACGTTGGTATGGTAATTGATCGCTTTTAATTTGATAGAAAATTCGATTTTTTTGAATGTCTGAATAGGACTCCTGAATTAAAAGTGGCAACGTAGTGCTGTGATGTGGACGTTAGAAACGAAAGGGAGAGACGAACAGCAGAGACGAGCGCAAACCAGCAAAAAATGTTTTTGAGAGAGGCAAAATTTAGTTTGCATTATCAACTTAGATATTTATACTCTGTCTGTGTAACGAGTATTTACATATAAATTTTCACAAGCAAACACACACACGCAAATACATATTAAATTGTGAGTTCTCTGTACAATTACAAGAATTAGATTTATCGTCGCTCACAAAACAATATAACTGCGCTCTTTCGCCCTCGCATTTACCCTATAGGTGCATAACTTTATACCTTTATACGCTGTATCTCGTATCCTCATATCGGACTACATACTCTCAATATTTCTATCTTCCTTTTGTCTCTTTTTGTCCCTCATCACTCGCTCACCTCTTTGTCAGGTCGGTGGATCTCATTAGCTTTGTTATTTTTCTACGACGCAGTTTGATTCGGTTTGTTACTTTTTTCAAAATAGGTTAGTTTATGGGCACTGTGTATAAATATTGACGTAGGATGAGGATTCTCATTTTATTTCAACTGTTAGGAAACGCTTAGCATTAACGTCTTGAAAATAGAAATATGTAGAAACTACAATATTTTTTTAAATTAAATGGAAACTGGTTGTGAGCAGCGGCGCGGCGCACTATGTGGTATTTGACCGAAAAAGTTGGCATAAACTGTTTCTACTGTCCAAATAACTTGAAACTTGGTATTCGGGGGTACTTTTTAACGCTGAATTCAAATTTCACATCAGTTTTTCAAAATTTGAAAATCCAAGATGGCCGCCGACAAATTTTTTGGCTAATCGGTCGGCAGCCATCTTGGATTTTCGAATTTTGAAAAACTGATGCAAAATATGAATTCAGCGTCAAAAAGTACCCTTGGATACTGAGTTTCAAGTCATTTGGACGGTGTTGCCAAATTTCACTCTCGTAGCGATGTAGCCCTTACAACACGTAAAAACGAGAATTTCGTGCAAAAACGCAAAATTCGAACTAATTATCCCGGAAAAGCCGCATTTTTCCGCAACTTCTGACTTCAAGGCCTATTAGTACGCACTAAGGACTACCATTTCTCATACATATACCTGCGGGATGTGGCAGGATAATTGAACTTAAGTTCTCTTGAAAATCGAAAAATTTACGTTTTTAGCTAAAAACTTTGAAATAGCAAAAAAATATCAAATTCAAATTAAAATTGGATAAAATAGGCATAAACTGATTGTAAATACCTTCAGGAAAACGATCCATGTACACAAATTTTGTTCTGACTTCATTTGAAAAACTTTTTTTTTACTTTGATTATAGTCTCGTGCTGAGGCTAAATTTAATGGTGGTAAAACTGATTTTTCCCCTGGTGGATTCTAGTTAAATTAATCTAGTTTAGACCCGCTAAATACAAGTTTCTAATGCAAAAATCTATGTAGATTCCGAATATCACAACAGTTTTTCCCAATAGCTACTTTTTTTTTTGAGTTTATGCCAGCTTTTTTGTTCAAATACCACATAGTGCGGCGTAGCGTGCAAGTTGGCAATGTTGCAGTATGTCCATTAAAACCCATGAAAAATATCAAACGATTGGGTGTTTGGTGAACACCTTCGCGCGTTCGACCATTCACGTGAGTTTAAATGGACACAGTACAACGTTACCAAATTGCACGCTACGTCACTGATTGTGAGGAACTATGATTTGAAGGTACAATATAATATGTATATTTCTAAAGTTTGCGCCACGATTTTGATTCGTCTCGGCGAGACATGTGCAACATTGCTACTTATGAAAGATACTCGTTATGTCAGCGGCAATCTATACTGTGCTGGAACAACCAAAATTGTAAAAATAATTTTTTTAACCCTTTGAGGGGCGAATTAAGGAAAATAATTTTTTTCCAAATTTTTTTGCATTTCTAGGTTCCTTAGGGTAAAAATAGACTCCAAAAAAAATTTTCATACAATTCCATAAACTAGTATAGGAGAAAACAGGTGGCTAGTGTAACTATCCACTGCCCCACAAAGGGCTAGAAAATTTTGTTACCATATTTTTTCGAAAAACAGGTTTAAATTAATTTTAAAGGGCCAAACAATGACAACTATAAGTCAGAATCAATCAAACAAACAATTATTTATGAGAAAAAATTGTAATAACAGTCAGGAAACTTATTTGAGCATGGTTTAGTCTTGAAAATAACGCGTAAATGGCACTTTTTGACCTATGATCGACTATAAGTAACTTTTCTGACACCTTGAGGAGCACCAAAAAATCTCAAAAAATCATAAAATTGTTATTTACACTATAGAGAACAAAATTGCTTAGTAAAGTTTACCCCAAAAAATTGTAACTTTTGAAGTTAATCCGAATTTAGTGTGTGGCAGAGCAACATTTTTGCTTCGAGCTGCGCTGAAAAGTGATTATTGGCTATGTTGCAACAGAAGATGTGACTTTTTTCTTTTTTCAAGTTGTTTTCCAGACTATAAAGATAATATAAATAGAATAAAAACATTACATTCTTTATGAAAGTACCGAAAAAAATCCAAAATATGCTGTAAAACGGCAAAACGCTGTAAACACTGCTGTAAACGACGATGTTGCTTCAATGAATCTCCGAGGCCTATTATTGGCTGAATGCAAGAATTTAGAATGTGAATAAGTAGTTCAAGTTATAATAAGCCTCTGAACGTCTTATCTGAGCCCTAAAATTCCTTCTAAAAGGCGAAAAACTTGGAAACAGACAATGCATCACTGTTTGACCGCTTCAGGGGCAGTGGCTAGTGGTACTAGCCACCTTATTCTAACGCTTGTAATTATATTACAAAATCAGCAAATTTTACTCACTAGTACTTCAAAATGTTCAAAATACTTTCAAAATTCATAATCTGCCTCAAAAATTTGCCTAAACCTTCCAGAAAAAAAAATATTACTACATTAGCGGGAGCCGGTCTGTCTTGGAGGGAAAATCTCAAAATGTCAACATTTACCTGGTCTAAAAATAATGTTTACCGATTTGCTACCATGTGGAAAATATTTTTTCCCCATTTTAGAACATCTTACCAACCAAAAAAAGTGGCTAGTTACAATAGCCACTGTCTCATAAGCTCAGGAAAAAATAAATAAAAGGTGGCTAGTGGCACTAGCCACTGCCCCTCAAAGGGTTAACCGGAGCTCGACGGAGTACACTAGAACCCTTAATTTTGTTGTTCGGTAAGGTGATAACAGCTAGCTAGCTCTCGCTAGCATGTTCACTAAAATCGATTACTTTCTGTTACTGTTTACTTCACCATTCAGAAACGTTAACCGGGGCCAAGAAGATTGCAGTCCATAGCGTTTCCACATCATAAAAAAAAAAAAAAAAACAAGCTCATCTGCTTAGAGCCAATTTCGTCATTTTATAATGTTGTCGATGTCAACAAACCGAATCGGAGCAAGGTGGCATACTGACTGATATCAGCAAGCAATAAACCTTCCGTTAGGGAGCTGCAGTGGTGGCTCATGGAACTTGGCAACCATGATTATTTATCATTTAAACCTGTAACAAAGTATCGATATCTTGTAGGTGCAACTGCACCTTCTGAAGATCGATTGTTTTATGCATTGGTTTAAATGATGATGACCCGTTGTTGCCACAGGCAATCCACCACTGGGGAGCTGCTCTCACCTCAACACCTCAATATCCTGGAGTCAACACAACAAGTTTAAAGGAAGTTAAAATGGACCCTAAATTAAATAAGATCGCCTCAGTATCAAGTGGTTCGGCAAACCGTGAATGTACACAATACATTGGAAATAAAGCATCATCGAACCTTTTAGGATGTAATTAAACCTAGAGTCCCTATAAGTAAAGAGTTAAGACAAGAGGGTAGTCAATTTCTGATTGGTCGATGAGTTTTAGGCTCTACGGACGCCGCCATATTGGTTGCGATTTTGCTCTTTTGTTCAAACTTTTGTTTACAATCGCAGATGTTTACCAACGGTGTTTTGCGGATAAAGGGTTAATTTTCGATGAATCTGTTAATTTTAATCATGATACACCTCTAGAATGTCTTTAAATCCCATAAGAATCTTTCAAAGCGAAAATAGATGTCGATCGACAAAAGCAGTGAAAGATTAGATCGTTAGAAACTCAGCGGCACTGTAATCTTTGTTGTGGAGCTAAACACAACAACGGCCCTCAGAATGTAAACAACTGTGCAAAGTCGCATCCAATGGCGGCGCCCATGGTTTCACTTGTCTTAACTCTCTACATAAAGGGACTCTAATTAAACCAACCTGTTTCCTGCTAAGTCCCAATTTTACGTGGACACTGTAATATATTACATGGATTTTCTTAAAACGGTCTGCAATAGACCCTTTCAGCAGAAAACGATCCAATTTCATTCCTGGTAAGATATGTCTCGGTGCTGTACAGATTATGACGTGTGAAATTAAGTGAGAAAAACATCGCTTTTACGACACCCTCCGCCCCACTCCGTCCCTTGCCGTCAATCCTCGCCCCACCCCATGCCACCCCGTCCTTCCCTATCCCTCCCCGTATATTAAAATGAAATGGATGGATGGATCGGTTTACATCCGCTCCTTTACTCAATTCATTCGCTTGACGACTGTTATTCAAACATTTCATTCCTGCAAATGACGCCTTCGTAATGACTATCATTTGTCAATTCCGCCACGCGGCGCGCCGTTCGAAGTCACCAGATTTGACATTCACTGCACACAAAGTGCTTATTTTAATGCCGGTTGAACTTGTAAATGTTACAGTTGTGCATTGCATTTATGCTGAATCGCTGTTCCACTCAACCCACAACGGAGCTCGTTTGTGCGGTCACTTTTACATCATTTGTTTGTTAGAATGATAAAGGTTCAGAAAGATATGGTTCTCGATCGATAATTTATTAGTATACCTTACCCACCTACGGGGGTATCGATTATTTTACATATAGACCGAAATTGAGAAAATTGGCTTTTATTGTCACATTCCACCCTTTGCCATTAGACTGTACAATAAAATACTAAATCATATCTCATTTTGAGAATTTTTTCATAATTATACAACTAAAATGCTTCAATATACATATAGTCTAAATGTATACTTCGTCTTTTCACCTTTGAAAAATGCCGGATTCGAGGGCGTTCGGTGAACAGAATTCAGTTTGATATTTTTCATGGGTCTCAATGGAAAAATTGCAACATTGCTAGATTGCATGCTTCTTCCTGCTATTCTATTGACCTCACATCCATGAAGTGCCACTCACTCCAAGTTTAACACAATTAGCTTTTTTTATCTCAATCTACAGTTGAGCCGCTAATTGTTGAAACCAAAGCAGTCCGCAGACCTGAACTTCACTTGAAAAGCACAAAAAAGTTGTTTTAAAGCCAAGCTATTGACTTCTGGTACCTTTTCTGTCCTTAATCTATCTCCAACGAGAAGCAATGTTCTACTATAGATGGCCAGAATTGTAATAAATTGTTCCTAAATTGACATTCTGGCAGTTTTCAGAAGAATTATGATTTCTATAAGTAGAGTTCTGGCCATTTCGCCCGATTATTTTGGCATTTTACACACAAATTATCTGGTTAAGAAAAAGTCAGATTATTCTCTTAAATAGTTGCCAGAAATCCTGACCAAAAATTATCATAATTCGTTTTTAAAATAGACCAGAATTCTTTGAAAGACCGTCAGAATTTCTTTTCGGAATCTTTTTATTAAAATTCTGACTATCTTCAGTGGAACGTTTTTCTCCCAGTACACTGCATTGCGTATAATCAGCTTTATTTTCACATATTTTTACCTGCTAATTGACTACAGTTAGTTGTCCCCCCCCCCCCCAAAACAAAATGGCAACCATGCCATTGATTCGGGCGGTCGGAGCGCGGCCATATCATCGGGGAAACATTTACCTTTAAACCAACCGAACGCGAACGGCTGAACTCATCCCCCAATCCCTCCCCCGGACCCCGCTTATACATAAGAGAAAGAGAGAGAGAGAGAGAGAGAGAGAGAGAGAGAGAGAGAGAGAGAGAGAGAGAGAGAGAGAGAGAGAGAGAGAGAGAGAGAGAGAGAATCTAAGAGCCGCCGTGGAATCAGTGGAGGACTGGGGAGAGAGCCACTCGTTTCGCTCAAATTTGAATATTCTCCTTTCGAGAAAGGTAATGGCATTTGGCGCCCATCCGCGCGTATTATTTGCTGATCAATTTGCACACGCCGAGATTAAAGGCGCAGGGGGCCATGCTGCCGGCTCCAGGCAGAGGGGGAGGAAAAGGGCATAAGGAGAGTGGTTGAGGGTGAAGGGGGGGGGGGGGTTGAAACAACAGAGAACCATTATGAGAGCCATGCTACCTGCGCTACCATCCGCCGCATGGACGAACGATCGAGTGGAGAGGACCCGCGGATAAAAATTACAGATAAGCTTAGCCCGCGATCCGTTTTGAAAGGCGGCACTCTATATCCTTTCGGAGGCAGTGTTGTCGGATTCAGTGGCGGCTCGTGACTGAAAAATTAGGTGTAGTTGTGGGGGTCTGGGAGGACGCTCCCAGTAGGAGGGGGGGGGGGGGTCCTCCCGCGGAAAGTTTTCGAAAATTTGACCTGCCTCAGATTTAATTTTTCGCTTGTTTTAACTTTTTCGAGACACGAAAGTTCTCCTGCGACAATATAGTAATAACAAATCCCCTCCCCCCCGCTAATAAATTAAAAAAGTAAAAACATTAAAAATTTAAGTAAATTTTTGAGCAAAACCTGCAATAAAAACATATTTTTTTATCATCAATAGTAAAACTACATCATTTACGGGATTCATAATTTAGGGGGGGGGGACTGAAAACGACAACAACAACTCGATAATAAGGAACAACTCAAGCTAATTATAAATGCAAGCGCCAAATTAGTGCAAATTCATAGACTGAGCCGTGAGGTGAGGGACTGAGGTGGCGCGGGCGCGCCGAGACTACCGAGAGCATAGACAGCTTCCCCCACTCCTAACATATTGATGGTGTGGGGTTTCATTCCGCCACTACACTTGCTAGCATGTTGACAGAGAGTCATAGCACTGGAGCGAGTAGCGTGTACATGGGCGAGTCGTGGTTGTCATGACAAGTGTGTGGTTGACTCGAACTCCACTACCCTACACTACCCGAGCGAGCCCGACTGCTTCTGCGTAGTGCGTATAATCGTGCTCTCCGCTCGCGTCTTTCATCTTTCTTGTTGCGCTGCTCTCATACAAATGTTCTTATAATTCGGTGCTCTATACAACTTCTTTTTCTCTTTTCCCCCTTTAATTTCTCCGAAATCCAGTAATTTTTACTCAAGAGCGACCATTATCTTTGAAAAGAGCTGTATTCAAAATGAGCATTTTTGGCCCAAGAAAGAAAACCTTTCAAATTTTCAGGGTTGATAGAGCTACTCAAGAGCTTTCTAAAAATGGCCAGTTTTTTGTTCTAGCCCTCTTGGAAGAGGGGGGGCGGGGGGTCAAAGTTGGAACCTTTAACCTCCCGTAACTTTTTAACAAGTTGACCAATTTGAATGCGGTTTTTTTTAAAATGTAGCTTTTTTAATGTTCTTTTGATTGATGTGCCACACTTTACCCTTTAAGGAAATTTAAGACAATTTTTTTCAATTTTTTCGATTTTTGAAATTCCAAATTTTTTTTGTTTTGCATTTTTGAACCGGGGAAAACGCACTGAGGGTAACAAATACCAGTCTGGATTAAAGCTCTTACAATTTGCTTTCAAGTAGTTCAAACCGCGTGTTGGGGAAACGTTTCGTTCAAAAGTTATAAGCACGTAAAGTTGACGCGGAACCGATTGCGGCGTGCTCAGGGCCCGCGTTTTTGACTTAAGGTCGGCCGCTCCTCTCCGACTGGAAAGTAATAATAAATATTCTGGCTTAACGCGATTAATACCAATACTCAACCCATCTTAAACTAATAAACAAGTGTTTTCAATGGTCTTCCATCATTTTTCCAACTTTCAAAGCCCAAAAAGGAGGCCCAAAAAAACTTGCTTTAGTCGTTAGCGGTAGCGTTGCGTGCATCTGTCAACGAAGCATTTTGTCCATTTAAACTAATGAAAAAGGTCGAACTATTGGAGGTGCACAGTGCACTCCCTTGATTCGATATTTTGCAAGAGATTAAATGAGAACATTGCAACGTTGTCATGCTGCACGCGATGCCACTGGTCGTTAGTTGTTCCTTTCTGTTTGTTTGGAGGAATTGTCAATTTGAAGCATGCGTTTCGAACATTATTAGAGGGAGTTTATTTGGTATTTATTTATTTTTTTATTTTTTTTTTTTTTAGAGGGAAGTACATGTTTTTTTTTTTTTTTTTTTTTTTTTTATTGTGGGGGCGGGGCCTCCTTTTTGGGCTTTGAAAGTTGGAAAAATGATGGAAGACCATTGAAAACACTTGTTTATTAGTTTAAGATGGGTTGAGTATTGGTATTAATCGCGTTAAGCCAGAATATTTATTATTACTTTCCAGTCGGAGAGGAGCGGCCGACCTTAAGTCAAAAACGCGGGCCCTGAGCACGCCGCAATCGGTTCCGCGTCAACTTTACGTGCTTATAACTTTTGAACGAAACGTTTCCCCAACACGCGGTTTGAACTACTTGAAAGCAAATTGTAAGAGCTTTAATCCAGACTGGTATTTGTTACCCTCAGTGCGTTTTCCCCGGTTCAAAAATGCAAAACAAAAAAAATTTGGAATTTCAAAAATCGAAAAAATTGAAAAAAATTGTCTTAAATTTCCTTAAAGGGTAAAGTGTGGCACATCAATCAAAAGAACATTAAAAAAGCTACATTTTAAAAAAAACCGCATTCAAATTGGTCAACTTGTTAAAAAGTTACGGGAGGTTAAAGGTTCCAACTTTGACCCCCCGCCCCCCCTCTTCCAAGAGGGCTAGAACAAAAAACTGGCCATTTTTAGAAAGCTCTTGAGTAGCTCTATCAACCCTGAAAATTTGAAAGGTTTTCTTTCTTGGGCCAAAAATGCTCATTTTGAATACAGCTCTTTGAAGAGAAAAAAAAAAAAAAAAACTTGAAAAAGTAGTTGTAGTGCCACTACACTAACTACACCTGACGAGCTGCCACTGGTCGGATTAAGTGTTTATCTTTATTCTTTCCACCCCTTTTAGTTTGCGTTTTTTCTTTCGCACCATTTGACAACATGGCTTTGTATACATATGCTTCGAATAGAGAATTTGTGCATTTCTGCCAAAAATTAAAAATTTTTAACTTATTTTACCGTTTCGTTTTATAATTATTATACGTACAATAAGGTAAAACGTATTGTTATTTTTAACAAAACGGGAAACTCAAAACGAGAAATTTTTTCTCTCTCCAGAACTTTAGAGGTCATGTATATATTTTGTGTACTAGGTTTATAGCCTTAGCCAGGATATTGTCTATCTCTCTCTTAGCCCTTTTAAACGCATGTATTAGAAAGGGGTGGATATAGGGGCTGTCACGTGACTTCAGCCCCTGTTTCTGTTCTTTTCTAACACTTGCGTTTAAATGGGCTATGAGAGAGATAGACAATAACCTGGCTACGGCTATGACCAGGTTGATGGGTTAATGGCAGTGTTTGCTTCCGAAATACATCAAAACGCATTGGTGATCACTTCTTTAGCTAGGCGAGTTCCAACTCGAACCGCTTTCCGATGCATTTTGGGAAGCATAGATATACTGTTACTTGTTGCAGAATGAATCCATCAACCTTACACTCAAAATTATTGTTTTTAAAAACTCTAAACTTACTATACGAACTGACGTTTTGAATCTTGGAATTCAATACTACCGATGCTATGGTAAAGTCGTCCTCTTATCGACAGCCACTACCATAGTTTCGACGACTCTCTGCCTATCACCAACTTCGACAGAGAGAACCGAAGCGGCTTCGTAGACACGCACGAATCTTTGATCCGGTGTACCACGGTATTGAGACTAAAATTACCCTGTATCGTAATTTTCGATAGCAACATTTGACCGTTATTTTTTCCGTATTTTGACCGTAAGGCGTGCGTTTCGTTTCTAAACTGTCGTTTCTTCGCGAATCTGTTAAAAGACATTAAATTAATGGAGGTTGAACATAATCGTTGTCTCAAATATGCCAATATATTATTTGAGACAAAATGAAGTATTAACTAGTTGGGTAATTTTTTTCTATCTTACGGAATCATTTTAGCAATGTCTCCGTCGAAACGCATGTAGTCATGTACATACCTTAAATCAATTCCAACAAGACAACAATCGCAGAAAAAAAAATACACAAATTATTTCAGATGAAAAATAAGGTTAAGATTGAATTCAGTGAACGAAAATTATGCGGGAAACATGTTTCATTCAAAGAAATTTGATACATTACAATTGAGCGTCACCGAAAATATTAACTGTCAGAAATTCAAAGAAATAAGTATTTTAGGCAAAAAAGAAGGCCAGATATGAAATCAGCGTACCAAAATTACTAGGAAAGCATGTATCACTTAAAGAAATCCGATAAAATTAAGGCAATTAAGAGCTCCGTATTCATGAGTATCAATTGAGATGCGTCTCAGCCGTACCTTCGCATTCGACCTTTTATATGAATTTGAATGGACAAAGTGCAAGGTTGCCAAATTGCACGCCCACACTCATCTTCCGTTAACTCCGATGAGCCACGAGCCGAGAGCCGAGCCGAGCGCCGCAACGAGCGAGAACCTCTCATTTTCGGACATCTCTCTAAGGCTCAAAACTGGTTTTTTGTAAAGTTTAATGAAACAAAATGATTTTCCTAAGTGCCTCCTACATGGTACTGCAAAAAAGAAAAAAAAATAATGATAACTCTAGAAGCTATTGTACTTTGAAGATCACCTAAAAGTAGAGATCAAACTTTCAAATCTGATTGGTATATATACAAACTATTCTTCACTTTTATCTGCGCGACGGTGTCAGAGAGTGATATTACCATACTAGCGCCGCTGAAAGTCGCAGTGCTTTATACTGCAACATTTCTCGTCCCTTCTAGAGAAATATGTGAGAATGCGTGGTAGATGTGATTCACTGTACAAGATGGAGAGGGGTGATCGTGATTGTCAGTCTAGGCGACTCTGACAGACGGTAATCTAATAGGTTGGGAGGAGACGACGGATAACTATAAAAGCCACGGGTGGGGAGGAAGAACCTCAAGAGCAGATGAAGAGAATAATAATTTTAAAATATTTCTTTCTTATTTGGGCATGAGTTCGGTAGTGGCTCTCATGGGTTCGGTCGTGGCTCTCATAGGTTCGGTAGTGGCTCTCATGGCTTCGGTAGTGGCTCCCATACCTACGGTAGTGGCTCTCATGGGTTCGGTAGTGGCTCCCATAGCTACGGTCAAGCCTATCACGAACTTCGGTCGTGGTGATCACTACCACTCGGTAGTGTCTGTCGAAGTTAGTAGGGTGCCATATACTCCATAGATTTCGGTAGCCACTGTCGAAGTTCGGTAGCGACGATCACGGGTTTTTTCTCAGTGTGTAGAGAGATACCGAGACTCCTCGGTCGTAGGGACCAAAGCTTTGAGAGCCATTTGCAAAAAGTATCGAAATTGTGGTTGGCGCTGCCGTAACTTCGACCGCCATGACCGAAAAAACGGCTATCGAACCCATTGACAGCCACGACCACGGGTTTTTTCTCCGTGTATTTATCCAATTTACACAATCACTTGCAAAATTCAGAAGTCTTGCGACAGCACTGAAAATGATTTGAGAGGGTAAACATGGTTGAAAGTCGCCATTTTGTTCACATTATTTATTAGCACACCTTTAGAAATCATTTACTAATGGACACCATTGATGCACATTGCACACTTATGGAAACTGATTTACACACTGATGCTCACTGATTTACATTGATTCACTCTCATGCACATATAAGCACTGATGATTTTATAGTCGCTGAAAATGAGCCATACTCATCAAAAATAAGAAAAAAAGGGGTTACACTCAAAGCTTTGTTGCCAAGTCAGCGCTACAATCTAAGTAGGTGGAAATCAAAGGCTGCATGCAGAAAATATAGGTACGCAGCCGCGAGATGGTCAAAGAAAAAAGTGGGAGGGATGAGTATCCTCTACAAAAATGTGCTACAGATTTTGATAGAGGGTTTATTTTTTAGTCAAATCACTTGAAAAGAACGTTGAGAGCACCAATAAGTTCCATAATTGACTCACAAACTCAATAAATCCGTTTGAGAAAAATGTCAACATATCTGTCGCATTCATATAAGCGAGTCACTATGGAGTAGTCCCATCAACATTTGTAACTTTCTATGCTGAGGAAAATGATTCAAATCAGAAAGAATGCTGCAATTCGATACGGGACTCTCCTATTGTGACCCGCTCATTTGACAGCCATCTTGAATTGTTCTTAAAACGCCTCATGTAGGTTGATAAGACGATGTTGTGGTTATATTTTATGCTTTCAATGTGATTTCCATGTAATATTTTACCTAGGAGTCGACCCTCCTCAACACTATAGCAAAAGTTTGCAACAGACCCAGTGAAAAGCCATTCTCACTGAAAGGCTTTGTAAATTAAACATCAAATATTCTCTTTGTGGGGCTCAAGGGCTTTTTTAGAGGGAGGCCCCCTCCCATCAGAGTGAGTTACTTGCTCCAACTCCTCTCAAACCCTGAAAAACGCTAAAACAAGAGGGGACGGAGGAGGTAAGTGTTAAAAAGAGGTAAAATTTGAACATTGAACCCCCCTCCCCTCTAGTTGATTTTGCTCATTGATTTTTGTTTTTTTAATACGCCTTTTTTGGGGCTACTTTGCAAACTCCTTCCACAAAGATAAATGGAATGATGAAAAAATATGGATTTTTATTAAACGTCTGGAAGATAGAATGCGCTAAAACAATCTTGGTCGGTAAGTAACGAGGAAACTAGATGAGCTTAAAAGTGGAGAGACTGAAAACTTTTTAAAAGGACTGACTATTACTATAGAGATACTGAATATTCTTCATGGAAAACGACAAAGTACCTACTTAAAGAGGCCAGTAATTAGATTCACCCAATAAGAAATAATAAATTGCTGGAAGGCGGGGCCCAATCAAGTGTAGAAAAAGTCGAAAGCTTTGCTGAACACTATGAAGGAGTTTTTACACCAAACCCTTTAGAATTAGAGCCCAGAGGATATGGATATGAGAAAGTATAAAATTAAAGCCAAAAAAGCCCCAGGAATGGATTTAAGTATATAAGACAAATTATTAAAGAGCCACCATCAGTAGCAATTAGTATGTTGACCCAAAAATTCAATGCGGTTCTAAAATTCAAACATTTTCCAGAAAATTAGAAAAAAATCTGAAATTATTGCCATTCCAAAGGCTGGTAAAATACCAGACAATGTTGAATCGTTTAGGCCAATATCGCTGCTTCCCATTATTTCAAAACTCTTCAAGCGACTTTACCTTAAAAGACTAATGCATTTTGTAACATTAAACAAAATTGTTGTTGTTGTGTTATTGTGGAAGGGACGGAAATTTGGTGAGAATTCAGGTGATTACACTCCAAATGCATCGTTTACTCTGTAATGTCTTGTTGATTTTCGCTGTTTTAGTTGTGGAACCAGGCTTACCTAACTAAGCATTTTCGAGGATGCAGAATTCATAATCGCGAATAGATCGTATCAATTGTTTGATGCAATAGATTTTTCTGTTCAAAAATAAGCCTTGTGGGAAAATTCATTGAATCATATTTACTTTGGAACCAGAGGTTCTCAGGCGGAAATCGATATGATATATCGCTCTACTAAAACAGTCTATACACAAAACGACAACTTTGATACTCGCAATGAATTTTAGCAAACTAAAGGTTTTCTCCATTGTCGCGGCTCCTGATCATTTTTTTTTTAAGCGTGCCGTATTTATACGGTACGCTTCTTGTTTTCATTTTCATATCTAATATATAGGTTCAATGCCTTGCTTATGGCAAAACCTTTGGCAGGAAGGTTTGAAAAATTAAAAACGTATTTTCTTAAAACTGGTTTCATTAATCGTTAATTTATTGCTGCAATCCAGAAGGTCTCGGCGTCTATTTTCTTAAAATTGTAAAAGTTTTGGTATTCCTGTTAATTTCAATAAGTTATTAAGCGTCAAAGTCGAATTCCTTCAAACGAGAATTCCATGCAGGTCCAGCAACCTAAGTCATTTGTGCCAACCTATGAGTCAAAATTCCAAGGCAAGAGGGGGGTGGAAACATCCTTCACAGAAACCCTCTTTGCCCCTCGCCTTTGGGCTCCACCGGTCTCAAGATTTCTTCACGGTGCATTAAGCGGTCGGGTTGCGCATCGTAAAAGTGTCAAAATCTGTTTGACGAGGGTACATCGAAAAGAAGCGACGAGGTATTGATGAAGAGCGGGAGGGGTATAGAAAAGAGAGAGGCTCATTCATATCTTTAAGTAGACCTGTTTAGTGATGACGTCACGATCAGAATTGGTTCCAAACAAATGCTCTATCTCGCTCACTCTCGTGGATTCAAATTCATGCTAGTTAACCAACAGTTTTCTCAAATTTTATTGCACCATTAGATTCCACTTGCCTTAAAGTATCTTTTCACTGTAACATAATTCCTAAAAGATCACAAGCGAATTTACAATCACAGTTATACCGAAAGACGTTCTACGTTTTGTCCTTGTCTTACTCACGGTCTCTTATGGGAGTATCACCGCCATGACACTCAATCATTCTAACTTCTCTTCGTATCGAAGCTATTGTTCGAGGTACAACACATGCCGTGATGGTGCTGATGAGCCTATATCCTAGAATTTTGTGCTCTTAAGAAACTGTGAGTGTGACAAGGACAAAACATAGGACTTTCTTCGATATAACTGTGATTGTGCATTGATGCGCGATGTTTCAGAAAGTTTGTGTAGCGTTCTCATATTTTATCACTGAGAAAAAAGTGGGTGTTAAAACTGTAAGAATAGAATCATAGATGCGTATTTCGCCTTATTTCAATCATAAGACCTATCGTTGCTATAATCAGCGCGCTTGAATCTACACGAATTTCGATTGTCTCTATGGAATTTCGATTATTTCTATGGGAAATAAAGCGCGGGAATATATATCCAATCGGAAATTTTTTTGAAGCAATCGGAAATTTTTATAAGTTGCGTGGAACCCAATGGTGTGATAAACACAACTGGTGTAAAGAACGTGTTGTTTACTAGCACTTGTATTTGAAAATTTGGACCGTGTTTCGTATGGGAAAACCCACGTAGTGAGACGGAGCCTTTGTTTGGAACCAATTTTTTTCATGACGTCACACTAAACAGGTCTTTGCATCGGAAACATTTGAAATTCTGTGGGATCGGCAAATTGAAAGCCCCTCAATGAGCGTCGATGGAATCAAGGGATTTTTTAGGACATTTTTCGCGTTTTGTTGAAAAATAGGTGTTTAAAATCCAGAACACAGGGAGCCAGAGGGGTAAAATTCGCATTAATTGCTCTAAAAAGTGAGAGGGGCTGTCACGTGTCTTCCACCCCTGGACAGCTTCCTCGCTGCGGCAATGGAATTGACTCTGGAATAACTTATTTACCTATCCTAAAAAGTTCGTTGCGTGTACAAAAGTTTTCACTGGAAGCTTCTTCAAATTTTGGAAATTATAGGTCCATATGGAACTTTGCTTTTCCAACACGAAAAATGATATCGACCAACGGCAACAGAAAAAAAAAATAATATGACAATGCGTTATAGTGAATAATGGCATAGTTTTAACTGTAAACTTTCGATACTTTTCAAGAAAATAAATGGGGAGAGGGGGAATTAAAATCCACAAACGTCTTAAACCTCCACATCTACTAATCTATTCCCCTCGAATGCTTGATGTGTAAAGGGCACTTGAAATGGTTAGTTCTGTATATTAAAGGATTATTTTTTCATGAATTCGCAAGTGTTCCATTTATGCATATTGCGTATCTACATCGTGACAATCGCAATAAGTGCTGACAGCACCTAAAACGGGAAAAAATAAAAAAACCTGTTTATTATTTAGAATCACGGCTTTTCCGAATATGACATTTTTTGACTTCAAAAGAACGCAACCTCATTTTTGATCCCTGAACAAGCCGTTTAAAAGGTGGGGGGATTTAGAAATATCTTTGTCTATAGTTATGTGGGAAAAAGATCGAGCCTTATCAAATAATTTTCTCTTTTCAGCTTTCAATGGGTTTGTTGCAAACTTTTGCTACAGTGCTATAGAGTTTTGATTCTGATGTAAAATTGTCTAAAAATTACATTGGCGGCATAAAATAGTCATAAAACCCACTAATAAACCCAAAAAACGCGTTATAAAGAAACCCAAAAATGGCAGTCGTAAAGCCGAACAATCTGTGCACGCGCACGACGAACATCAGAGATAGGTGACCCTTTTCCCCCTTTTTCTTTAAAGGGGGGGGGGAGAAAATTATTACAGTAAAACTGTGATTTTAAAAATGTGATGGTCAAGATGTAGTCTTTTGTAAAGGGGGGGGGGGGGGGGAGCAAAAATCAAGAACAGGTGTTTAAAAACTTGAGTGCCAAATTTAGGAGTGTATTTTTGGGGTCAACATACATATATAAGATTTTTATTTTCCTACATGAGATGTGCTGCAAAGTTTCTCTTCTAAGCTAGAGCCCTCCAAAGTTTTGAAAAAAAAAAAAAAAAAACAAAAAAAAAAAAAACGCCTTTGACTCATCTCCTTATAGATACATCTGATCTAATTTTTTTTTTCATAATTTCTCACCAAACAAGCTCAATTGGACAGCACTTGTCACAAAAGAACCGAGTGACATTTTTGATAAAATTGAGTTATTGATTGATAGAGCTAGCAATACTAAATCTCGAAGCAACAAGTGTTTCCCATAATAACAACTATTTCCCGTAAAAATTCCAGGTAAAAGTGAGCTGGTGAGCCTCATTGATGTCATTGTCCATACGATGAAATAAAGAGAACTTGGTTCCTTTTGGGTGATTAGGGTTTAAAACCTTTAAACCGAGTCACGTAAGGAACCCAAATCCGACTTGGTTCCTTTTATAGAATTCGGAACGGACTTAAGTCCGGATTTAAAGGATTTTAAAATAAACAGTGTAAACCAACTCTGCCGTTTGGTTTTCCCCTTTGAGTTTCGTTTTTCGTGATTATGCCAAAAAAAAAAGAAAGGAACCAAGTCACTTTAAACGCTAAAAATTAAGTACCTTTCCTACATAGTAAATTCCACTTTTCCGGTGTTGAAACGCAAAAAAACAAACGGGAGGGGAATGAAATCAAAAAGTAAATAATTCCAAGTTTTTTGTTTAAATGCTAGCTCTTCAACTTTGGACTCAATTTTCTCGAGATCAGCTCCATGTTGAATGCTGTCTAATTATTATCATTGCTAGCAAAATTATTAAATCTGTTCAGACTTTAGTGGCACGCTTTTCCAACACCTGCGTGTTGGAATTTTCCCTGCTTGTTTTTTTTTTTTTTTTCTGAGCCAAACCTATGCAAAAGCAACTGTTGAGTAAGAGTGTGAGGATCGATTCTTTCTTATTCGTTTTAATAGACCTGTTTAGTGTGACGTCACGAAAATAATTGGTTCCAAACAAATGCTCCATCTCACTCGCTCTCGTGGGTTTTTCCGTAAGAAACAAGATCCAAATTTTCAAATGCAAATTTGTGCTAGTAAACAACAAGTTCTCTCAGATTTTATTTCACCATCGGATTCCACGTACCCTAAAATACAAAATCACTGCATTAACATTTTCGAAACATCACGCATTAATTTACAATCACAGTTCTACCGAAGACAGTCCTATGTTTCGTTCTTGTCCCACTCACAGTTTCTTATGGACACAGAATTCTAGAATATAGACTCATCGGCACCATCACACCACGTGTTATACCTCGAACAAGCTTCGACACGAAGAGAGGTTAGGATGATTGAGTGTCATGGCGGTGATACTCCCATAAGAGACCGTGAGTAAGACAAGGACGAAACATAGAACATCTTTAGGTATAACTGTAATTGTAAATTTGTTTGTGATCTTTTAGGAATTGTGTTAGAGTGAAAAGATACTTTAAGGTACGTGGAATCTAATGGTGCGATAAAATTTGAGAAAACTGGTGGTGAACTAGCATGAATTTGCGTTCGAAAATTTGGATCTGATTTCTTATGGGTGAATCCCCGAGAGTGAGCGAGATAAATCATTTGTTTGGAACCAATTTTGATTGTGACGTCATCACTAAACAGGCCTATGAAAATGGATATCGATAAAATCGCTATTCATCAATGAGTTTTATTTTCTTCTAACTTGGCAACGCTGGTGCTCTAGACTAGTCCTCTCCCAGTCAGCAAGCCATTTGCACTAAAGCCGAGGGTGGGGAGGGGGTGCGGGCAATCATCCACTCATAATCTCAAGATTAAAGTCGGGTTTACACGGTCCACGGTAAGAATGGGTGGGTAGAGGGGAAATTGATCACTATCCAGTATCCTCTTTCCCCCGCCCCTTTATAGTTCATTAGAGGCATCGCTAATTGGATCGTGAAAAATAATTCAGAGTCTGCGAGCGCATTTTTGTTTCAACGATGTGGTGGAAACGGTCGTCAGTGATAGCGGTGATGATCAAACGAGTTTTGAGCGATGAGAGAGGGGTAGGGGGTGGCCGCTGGGGTTGGATGAAGGGGGAGGCGATCAGTTGCCTACTTTATATTCCTGGAGATAATTCACTCTATAAAGAAGCAGCTATTGTCAGTCCTTGTGGTATAGTGGTTAGCGCAACTCAACGCGTTGTCTGTGCCTGGACTCGAACGAGACCGGTCATAGTGACAATTTAAGATTTGATTGATCCGGGATTTTGTCGCTTTGGATTTAAGTGGTTCTTCCTCTTCTCTCATTTAAATCTTCTTCATTGCACTCTGTTTATTACAATAACTGCTTTGACTAATTGTAAGTATAAGTTGCATTTGTGCCTTACGTGACGGTAAAAATGACACTATTTTCTGAAGATTCTTAGTCAAGAGAGTTTACTGTTCATCAGCGTGTTCATTTCGTTGCCCGTTCAATTTTACGATTCGGAATAGAATGTTTAAGCAGCTGTAGCAAAAGTTTTCAACAACCCCATTTTAAACGCCTGTCAGATTCCATTTGTGATTTTTGTCATAATTTAGGGGTCCCGATGTCTAATTCAAAGGTCAAAAACAGTAAGCCGCGGCTCAATTTCTGACACGCACGATTTATAATAACAAATAAGTGGAAGACTCCTCTTCGCCTCTGACCTCTGTGGTGCAGAGGGCTGAAGTAGTTGCTTCAAACCCAAAGGTCCCAGGAACGACCCCTAGAGATGGCGGGGTTATTAATTAAATGTGTGTTTATACAAAGCTTCCCTTGTCATTGGGGCCCGTGTTCGCTTCCATAGCCATGATTACTGGTTTGCGCATCACATTTCAAAATGATTTAAACATTAGTAAATTCATGATTTTTCAGAGAAATGTTACAACCATGCTGCAGAGTCGTCCACCCCTTCCATACTGCATACTAGTCCCAGAGCTGCCGCTTTGTCTACATTTAATGATACTTTTTTAAGTTTTACTCACCGACGATTCCACGGATCGACCTTAAGATTACAAAATTTAGTTCAGTTGTATGATCGTATAATGGGCGGTAATGCACGGGAATTGTTGCATTACAGATCTTGTCTCAATCGGTGGAACTATCGGTGAATAGAAAAAACACATTAATCAGACGCAAAATGGCAGCTCTGACTACAGGTCTTGTGACGGTTGACCGTGGACATTTGACCGCGGCGACAAATGCCCGAGTGCACATATGATCGCGCGACTGTTGGCCACATTTATTTTTTTATTTTTTATTTTTATTTTTTTATTGTGATCGCACAATCATTATTTTTTCAATAATCAATAATAATGATAATATCATTAACGATTTCTTGTTTTTCCTTTTTTTCTTTCAAATCAAAAATTCTCCTTCACACTTCACCAGGCTTAGGACTGCGGCCACACACATTGGTTCTGAGTTTAAAAAATTCAAAATAATGTCTGTAGGCGCGGTGTTTCAAAATTATGGATTGAATTTGTGCCTGATGTGTTAAAAAATGTGTGAAATTTCAAGTTCAATAGAGGTTAAAAAACTTAAAAAAAAAAAGACCGCGACAACTATGATGCAAAAACTCGTGAAAAAAATGTCGAAAAATAATGAGAGAAAAATGCGTAATAATATGAGCAAAAAATTACTGCTGGAACGTGAAATTATGGGCGATGCCTTTTAAAAAGTCCATTGATGGGTCGAGGTTTGCGAAGTCCTCACATACTGTCTTCAAATTTCCGGTAAGAGCAGCTTACTTTCGTGAAGGTTTGTTAGTATTCTTCCCTGCCAAAATGGCCCCGAATTTTAATTTATTAAGATTTTCTCCCTCCTGGAAGACGGTAATTGCTTTCCATATGGATGGGTGAACCGTGCATTGATAGTGTTGTGGTTTATTCCTTCTATTAAATTATTATTTGTCCTCGCGAGGTCATCACTAACACTTTTGTAAGTACTCCACATTTTGATTGCATATAATGCGATGCTCCTCTTCGACCGCGGCGGTCTAACCTCCCAATTAATCCACGTGTCTTCTAAGAAGTAATTAATTGTAGTTTCGTTAAATTCTCTTCATTCCTCGTAAAAAATTCTGATTCAAGAACAGAGCCAACTCCTTCTTGAACAGATTCGGGAGGCACGAAGGCTAAATCTGCTATAGTTGTCTGATTTCAAGTGCAAAATCTGGGACCTTCGCATATCCACTTTGCAGACCGCACACTTGAATATGCTTCCACAAATGTTTTGGGACAAGTGAAAAAAACAACCTCCGTACTTGAAATTCCGGAAAAGTTTCTCTGAGGGCATTTTCAGAGGCCTTTTCGAAGTCAATCGTCGCAGTTTTGGGATTTAACTTGGTTTCAGATTCTTAATGGCGGCAAACATATTTTGAATCGTCTCCTCTTTTTTTTTTTTTAATTGGAAGCAACGAAAAAAACCACCGGTATAACGTCCTTTGCTTTCTCATTATGAATTGTACGTATAAAGTTGTACAAATATAGATGGAGTGGTGGAGAGTTTGATGTCAGAAAACCAATTCTTCGCATCATTCAATTTATTAAAATTTTCTTCAGTTACAAAAACGAGCAATCTTTCGTCAGCTGGTCCACTTTCGAAAATTAGGAGAGATTGTCGGTCGAGGGTTTTTGTGTAGCTCTACTAACTCCTCCAACGAGCGTGGATTCGGAGGAGCAGCTGCATGCTTGACACAAACTAATTGGACTTTGCGCTTCAAAGATCTTGTTTGGTCATCTGTCATAGAATCCTGACTACACTACTTTTATAATAAAGAATGAACTGAACTTTAGAATCTTTTTGATCAACCGGTTGAAATATCGGTGAGTTGAAAAATGTCATTAAATACAGTGAGCACTGACCGCGGATTTGCAGATTCATAAGCAGCAAATTGTGGCCGCTTTTCTTCATTTGAGAGGTCGTATTCATGTATTCACAAATGCATTCCGGCGGGAATAAGAAAACTAATTATAAAGCTATTAGATTCCTCTTCGATCGAGGCAATTATAAAGTGAAGAATATTGCTAAGAGCTGACAGTACTGCGCTGCGGTCGAAAAACGGGCCATCTCTCTCGATAACAAAAAAGTAGAGGCAGTGGCGTCGCGTGCCATCTGGCAACAGTGCAACTGCTCCATTTAAACTCATTAAATACATCGTATTTTCCTTGAACACTGTGCACCCTCTGAATTCGATATTTTACATGAGTTTAAATGGATAGAAAACATTGTTGCCAAATTGCACGCGATGCCACTGAGTATAGAGGAATCGCAAGTGGAAGAACAGCCGCATCTTTTTCTGGCAGGTTTAAATGATTTTATCTAACAATCGGATTATTTAGCTGAGCTTTTTATGGAAATATATCAACCCATGGAATGGAAAGGAGCCTCAACTTTCAACGCGACTTAACGCAAGCACTTATCCCTCTCACAGAGCTCCGAAAATATCTTCACCGGCAGTTAAAGCAGCCTTCTATCTGCGATTTCTTCAAAATATGACCTCACAGGTGCTTCACTTTCGTCACATAACCCTTTGCTTCCCACAAGTTCCATTCTTCATCTATCACAAATTCGCCAACCGCGAGGTTTCCCCGGTACAACGTAACCCTCCCGATGGGCGATAAGAACTTACAGTTTACGAAAAACAGCAGCGCTGCCTACATTGAATTTTATGATCAATCGTTAGCTTCCCTCTAGATTGATTTGATTTAAAACTATCGATTAACAGAAAAAGATCAATCCTTTGTGAAATACTTTTTGCAAGAAATTGATTAAATCGCTATTCACTTGCTGCGATGTAAAATAGATGTGTTTTACATCGTCGTCAACGTTTCAACGTCTGGCAACCGTGGGGTGGGTGCGCGGTGATCTCTTTAAAACGCTTTTAGGCAATATTGTGTGTTGAATGCATATTCATGAGTCGATAACCCCCCCCCTCTCACTCCTATCACCATTCATCCAACAGCCACCTTTCAATAGTCGAACGAATCAATATCAGTCAACCGAGCACTATCTCTTAAATCTTAATCTCTCTCTCTCTCTCTCTCTCTCTCTCTCTCTCTCTCTCTCTCTCTCTCTCTCTCTCTCTCTCTCTCTCTCTCTCTCTCTCTCTCTCTCCCTCTCTCTCTCTCTCCCTCTCCCCTCTCTCTCCTCTCACTCTCTCTCTCTCTCTCTCTCTCTCTCTCTCTCTCTCTCTCTCTCTCTCTCTCTCTCTCTCTCTCTCTCTCTCTCTCTCTCTCTCTCTCTCTCTCTCTCTCTCTCTCTCTTTTCTCTCTCTCTCTCTCTCTCTCTCTTCTCTCTCTCTCTCTCTCTCTCTCTCTCTCTTCTCTCTCTCTCTCTCTCTCTCTCTCTCTCTCTCTCTCTCTCTCTCTCTCTCTCTCTCTCTCTCTCTCTCTCTCTCTCTCTCTCTCTCTCTCTCTCTCTCTCTCTCTCTCTCTCTCTCTCTCTCTCTCTCTCTCTCTCTCTCTCTCTCTCTCTCTCTCCCTCTCCCTCTCTCTCTCTCCTCTCTCTCTCTCTCTCTCTCTCTCTCTCTCTCTCTCTCTCTCTCTCTCTCTCTCTCTCTCTCTCTCTCTCTGTCTCTCTCCCTCTCTCCCTCTCCCTCTCTCTTTCTCTCTCTCTCTCTCTCTCTCTCTCTCTCTCTCTCTCTCTCTCTCTCTCTCTCTCTCTCTCTCTCTCTCTCTCTCCTCTCTCCCTCCCTCCCCCTCTCACTCTCTCTCTCTCTCTCTCCCTCCCTCCCTCTCTCTCTCTCTCTCTCTCCCTCCCTCCCCCTCTCTCACTCTCTCTCTCTCTCTCCCTCCCTCCCTCTCTCTCTCTCTCTCTCCCTCTCTCCCCCCTCTCTCTCTCTCTCCCTCTCGGTCTATCTATCTCTCTCTCCCTCTCTCCCACTCTCTCTCCCTCCCCCTCCATTTCTCTCTTTCATTCTCCCCCTCCCCTCTTCCCCTCTTCCCCTTTACCACTCCCCAACCCCTTTCTTACTCACTTACTCCTCCTCTGTCCTCATGTGCGGTGTGTCTCCTCTGTCCTACCCCCTCTTTTCGCCGGTGGTACTTTATCTTCACATTTTACGCGGCGGAGATATTCGACACATCTACCCGACCGACAGGTAAGTGTTTTATTTTGGATACGCCATTAGAGGCGCCGCGCCGCGCCACGATCCTCTGCAAAAGACGTAATAGATTGAATTTGTGTGATCTCATCATTTCGCCAAATCGTTGAGCCATCGCTTGATTGGTTCGATGAGCCAGATTGATTGCTTCGGTACTATTATAGTCGCATGACTTGCAGACGTCGAGTACTCAATGGGTATGAAAACCGCCTTTGCAACGAAGGACATTGAAAGGAATTGAAGCTGGGTATTAGCGTCTTTGGCGGCTCGTTAGTATGCGATGTTTTGATGTTTTTAACGAGTAAGTCCATGGGAATCAAGACGGTTCTTTAAAGAAACATCCAATCGATCCTTGTGCGTGGATCAAAATTAAATAAAAATGATGCACGATTTAAGGCAAGCGTTTTCACTGATATACAGGGATGGGAACCGAACTGAAGTGACCTGAAACCCGGAACTCAAAACCCACAGAGCTGGTACATTTTTTCGAACAAGAACCGGCATGACGCAGCTCCAAACTGGGTTTCGAATCGGGTCCATATCAACTGAGTCTAATGATGTAGCTTATTCGTTCGGTTAATTTAACTTCAAATTTCAAAACTAAAATTCATATTCATAAGGATAATCTCCTGTTATTTAACACACACACACACAAACACACACACACAGACACAGAGGTTAGGATTACTGGAATTGTAACCGGAACCTTTTCGTAAAATCAGTCGGGTTCTTTTCCTTTCTGATATTATAATAATATAATCGCCAACATGTGAAGTTGGGTAAACTGCAAAAGGTTTTCCTCGTGTGAATTCAGTCCACTAATGCATTCAAAGCAGCGCGATCGAATGACAGAGAGATAAAATAGTCGCAGTCACAACACCTCCTTATTGCCAATCTGTCAAAATTGTTTTTGAGTTCAATTTAGCTCCTGTTGAAACGCAGTATATGTATACGTCGCACAGGAAAATCGCAATTTTAGGCAAATCGCAATCGGCTTTGCCTATAGGCGAAGAGCAAGCCGCTTTTTTACTATCAGAAAAAATTTAGCTCAAGCGTAATGGTGACGTACAAAACAATTATATCCAGATTTGATTTAGCTCATTCTAAAGCTAAAAAAGCTAACGATCGTACTGATATCCATAGATTAATTTTTTCTCAACTGGTTCTCTTTTTATGAATTTTTAAAGCGATTGAATACAGTGTTTAAAAACACTTCATTTAAAAAACCGTAGGTCAAGAACTAATCAAAATGAACCATCTAAGGAAATCACCATTTTCGTCAGCTTAGCTTTCAAATAAACTGAAGTAAATCTTGGTACAATTATTTTGTAAGTCACCATTACTTTTTGATCTGTTATTAGTAAATACACGGATTGCTCTTTGCCTTGGCAAATCGCAAGCCGATTGCGATTTGCGTAAAAGATTGCGATTTGCGTGTGACATACATTTAAACTGCAAAATATCAGTCTTTAATGACAACAATAATAAGATTTTAGAAACTATAACGGGTTAAATTATTTTCATTTATAGTCTTATTTTCAAGCTTTTGACTCATAGTTAAGAGGGTTTATTTTTGGTTTTTTTAACCTCTTTTTCTTTCAATTTTCGATTTTAAAGCTCCGAGGACATTTGTCTGTCATAAATAAATGCGTCATTCTTGGACATTAGTTTACTATGATGCTGATTGCGAGTGCCATGACAAAAGAGCCGTGGGGTCTGCGTATGTTTTCGAAAGCTTCCAGTATTCTCTCATGCACGAAAAAATGAGTAGAAACATTTCCTTTTCACTCATTTGGTTCGTAAACTACTCGGTCATTTTTCTTATTGAGAAAATATGCGAGTGAGTAGATCCGTAAAAATAGGGTCCATTTCAGGGATAAATGGCTTGCTGAAACCCGAAACTTGTGTTTTTTGTAAGTCTTTGGATAAAACCAGGAAATAAGTATGGTGAAAGAGACGGGTACGCGGGGAAAAAAGTGTGTGGTTGAAAGAGAGGACGAAGTCGAAACAGGGGGAAAGTAGGAGGGAGCAAGAGACAGAAGAAATGTGAAAGAAAACTATGATTTATGGGTAAAAACGACCGTAGCCTCATTTTTTGGCACTAAGCCCAACGCCACTCTTAAATCGTGTTGTCAATTTTCATTGCCTTCGGCTTTTGTGCGCCCTTTTATCCTTTATTCCTTTTTCCCCTAACGTATCCCTTCTTCAACACTTTTCAAGCAAACCTCTTCTCGCCCGACCAGACGCGGATTTTTCAATGCGCTTCTTTAGCTTCAGCTCGGCCCTTCCTCATCCCTCGTCACCTTATCTTTTGAACGGTAGTTTTATTCTATCCGCTCTTGTATTCTCTTTGATCCATGCCTTTGCTTAGTGATTTTCCTTTGCAGTGGTCGGCGACATGCCATCGGCCATCCACACTGGATTTTCCGGGATAGACAATTGAAGCCACAGATCGAACTACTCATCTAGATGTTGTACATATATACCCTGCGTATTCCGTCTACGCGCTCAAAAAAGGTGAAGCGGGGATGTCCTGTGGTGGAAGGGAGAGGGGTCATACGCAACTCCCTGGCGAGGAATAATATCCTGAGGCTGTAAACAATGGCTGTTGAGACTCCAGCGCATTGATCGGAGCCTGTATATGTTTGATAAACATTGTAAGGGACTTTATTGCAAGCACGATCGTTGCATTAGATTCTAGGTGTAAACACTATCTCTCACTGAAATGAATTTCACGGGAAAATAAATGACACATGCAGGGATGTTGTGAGCTGACTTTGGTCAATTAATTGTCATGACCAATTAATGCGAGGACTCTGCTTGATAGATGATGTTTCTTGGTTCACGATTGCTGATTGATGAACTAAAATCTGGTGAATTGACTAACGTTATTGCTAACCTATGAGCTCCCAAAAGAAGCATATAGCACGACCATCCAAATAGGATAATGCATCTACTTACATTATCTCGTGTACCTTAGATCTTAGCATATCGACAACATCTTGCCACCGAACATCGATTTCAGACACAGAGGAAAAACAATATATGACTACCGTCTATGAACTATGGAGATCCTAACAAATATAAGACTTAAGACTGTTTTAGTAGAGCAATGTTTCGTATCAACTACCGTCCAAGGTTTTCTAGCTTCAAACGGTGGACGGACTATTGGGCGAATAGGGGCAAAAACCGACCCTTTTGAGCGAGGAACATGGGGTCTTTTTGGCGAGCGGAAAAAGAGGAACAAGGAAGGGAATCAGTGAAAATAATGGGCTTTTGGGGCGAGTAAAAATTCAGAAATATACGATTTTCATATTGACTTGCCATTGATGCTAGATAGTCGAGTGTATGAGACACTGAGACAGGTTCAAATAATTGGAAGTCACTTAAACTTATTCTCACAGAAAAATGTTAAAATATTGGAAAAATCACCAAGATTTTAGTATCACAGCCGATCGTAATTGAAGAGGAATTTTAAAAAAGAAATTTAGAAAAAAGCACCCAAACCTATTATCACAGCCAAAATTTACAGCTGATCGTAATTGAAAAAAAAATTGAAAATTGTTTAAATTGTTTTGCCTTTCACGTCCTTAAGGCGTCTGTCTGTCTGCCTGCTGATTTTGGACCTGCCCCGAACTGATGCCACTATGTCTCAGCCGCAGCAATCCGAGCAACTGCTTTTCTAGGTTCGTTCTCATTGTTGCGCCGCACGGTGTTGCGTTTTACGCTCATTTTGGAAAAAACCCCGTAACTTTTTCAGGAGAGCAAATTAAACGTTGAAACTTTTAGGAATCGTATTTCTCATAGTAATACACCTATCAGGTGAATGGTATTGTTGTAAGTCGCTTTCAAGGGTGGTGGGAGGGGGGGTCAATTTTCATTTAGTCGAGTTCTTTATGGCAACACTGTCCAAATGACTTGAAATTTGGTGTCTGGGGGTATTTGTTAACGTTGAATTCCAATTTTGCATCAGTTTTTCAAAATTCTAAAATCCAAGATGGCCGCCGACCAAGTAGTGGAAAAAATTGTCTGCAGCCATCTTGGATTTCCGAATTTTGAAAAACTGGTGCAAAATTTGAATTCAACGCTAAAAAATACCCCCGGGTACCAAATTTCAAGTCATTCAGACGGTAAAAACCGTCTCTGCCAACTTTTTGGGTAAAATACCGCTCGGCCCAGCCGCGGCCGGAGTCAGTTTCATGCGTTTTCATGCGCTCACTTTTCAACTTAAAATGCGTGTATCTCAAAAAGGTGCAAATATGTGCAAGAGATTTTTTCAGGAGATGTTCTACATAGTATGAGCTTCCATTTACTTGAAGTTTCAAACCGGAGGCAAGCGGAGCTAACTTCCAAAAGTCTCAGGGAAACTCAAAATTTTCACATTTAGACCTCTCGCTTTTAAAGTTATGTAAAATAGGTGTCCTTCGTTATTTTTGAAAAAACTAGGCATCAAAAGATAGCTCAGATTACGTAGTTTAATCACTGAAAATTCTGTTAAAAAAGATTCCTTCTACACACTTCAAATTTTGTGTAGAGTTGACAGTTGAAAACGCTCTTTTTTCAAACCTTTCATAATGAGAAATTTTAAGAGCCCTTATTTGGCCTAAAATATTTTTTTTTTTTAAAAAACAGTTTCAGAGTGACATTCCACGTACCCTGAGGAGTATTTTCATGTATTTGTTTCCTTAAAAGGGCGAATGTCAAGTTGGGGGGTTTTTTCCACAGGCGGACACACTGTGCGCCGGATGGAGTAAATTTTTGTTAAAGTTTCCGCCTGAATTTCTTTTACAGATTTTACAAGCAGCGATGCGTGAGTTCACTCTGCCGTGTTGTTCGGCAGTTTACCTCGTAATCTGCGTTATGATGCTTCTGATTAAGATTGAAGTCGTACATAGCGGAAAAATGCGAGGTTGCCAAGCCGATAACTTGACCTCGCCCATAAGACCCGCGGCATCTCACTTCATCTGTCTTTTCTCCCCACATTTTCCTCGCCCAAAATACTTCTCTTTTTATTACCTGATTTTACCCCTTCGCCCAAAGGGTTGCGTCCCTTCAAACAAACTCTGATTCAATGATTCAATTCTTCATAAGCGCTCATTTTTTAACGGAAATGTAGGCTTTTAGACCAAACGATTAATTTGACCTTCCTGCGATTATGAATTCTAAGTCCTCGAAAATGTTTAGTTAAGCCTAGTTCCACGACGAAAACCGCCGAAATTAGGAAGATTTTACAGATTAAACGATGCATTTGGAGGTTGTAATCACTCGAATGTTATTGTTGTTATTGCGGGAAACAAGCGGGAATCCGGCGATAATTCGTATGATCCCAACGTTCAAAAGCATCGTTTATCCTCGTATTTATAGCTTGTTGATTTTACTAGTTTTAGTAGTGGAACCAGACATCATTATAATCATTTTTGAGGAAAGTGAATGGCCTACGTTTTCCATTAAAAAAAAAACGCGCTTATGGGAGAAATGCATTAAATTATATAGTTTGTTTCGGACGGCGGCAATCCATATGATGCGATACAGATCCAATAAAATAGTATATTGGCGACTCCTATGGTTATCAGAGGCGTAGCGTGAAATTTGGCAACGTTGTATTTTGTCCATTTAAACCCATGTAAAAGGTCAAATGCGAAGGTGTTCACCGAACACCCGGTAGTTTGATTTTCTTTATGGGTTTAAATGGACACTATGCAACGTTGCCAAATTGCAAACTACGCCACTGATGGTTATATGGTGCGGCATCAACGAGTGTCGGGTTTAAATATATCCAAGCGCTCTCACTATATAATCTCAGGTCAACTGTTATTTTAAAGGAATGCAAGCTCACATGTGTACGACAGCTGAGTTCCAATCTTTGAATGAAGAAGGGGGAGGAATAACAAACGGAAGCGGATGTGAATCACGCATCGCAAAACCGGAAACAGCTCATTGTTTTCACGCAAAGAGGTGGAAAGCATCAATCAGAAAAAAAGTTCCTCTGTACAATACCGTGCCGTGTCGATGCTGTGCCCGACTCGCGCGAAGTTGCGGAGGGGGGAAAAAAGCTCAAATTTGTATTCAAAGCTCATTTTTATGCGTCTCCGTCCCGCGGGACCCCTCAAAGTCAGGAATTGTTTTCTTGTGTAACCGGTGTCCTCGTATGCATACGAGGCAAAGGGTCTCCCCTCTCTGGAATAAGAATGTGATCCCTGGCTAGGTTGCAAGATTTTACGCGACCGTCGTTAAATCAATGGCGAAAACAATAACTCCCGGATCTTGCAAAATCACGAAGTTTTTCATGAGTGAGAGAAAGTCAGCTGAATAACTAATTTGATTTAAAGTTTTTGTTTTTTTTTGTTCTTTTGTTTTTGGAAAGTTGAGAGTCCTATTCGGCCAACTAGAGCCCAACTAATGAATTAAAAGAAGAAGAAGAAGAAGGACAAATGAAAGAGAGAAGGGTTATATCCATGTCCATTCATGATGAATTGGTGAGGCGGTTGAATCGTGTTACCTCGGCCGGGATTCGAACCCAAGTTGGTTTATAGTGACCAGCTGTACTAACCAACAGATCACGGAGGCTGACGATTTGATGTTGAACGAAAATAGAATGACTCGTTCAAAACCAGAGCTTGTTATTGAAGTTGAGGCTGAACTCAACCGATAAACTTTGGGATTTTCCCCACGTTATTTCTCACATATATTGCAAAGTAGACATTGAGGAAAATGACTTAGCCTTGCACTTGGCTTTTCATGGGGGGGGGGGGGCAAAAAAACCACATAAAAATCAAAAAGTCAAGTTTTTAGCAATAAGTTTGGTTTTTAAATGAAGGAATGCAAATTGAAAATTCACCACAGATTATTGGTGAGCTCCGCCTCCGTTTTTGAAAAAAGCTGTGTAAAACAGCTGTCTAGCGAGTCTAATTTAAATGTCAGTGATCAATGAGCAAAGTTGAGGTTATGTATACATACACGTGTCAAGGCGAGGAGTCAGCAAGAGTCGCAATTCGACGCTCAAAATTCGCGAGAGCTTATGAGTCTTTGGAGACATTTTCATCCAAAAATAAGAATTGCCACCAATTTTGAATTCAATTTCTTTGCGGCATACATAAACTTTGGAAAACATTATCAGCTTTAAAGAGTTTTCGACGGGTGTTTTGTATAACAATTTTGAATACAATATACCCCCAAAAAATTACCACGAGTTTCGTAAACGCGCAGAAACATATTGGGACTCTCGCCCTTACAGCCAATCAAGGCCGACTTTTATTTCGACTGTAATTGAAAATAGGATTTTTTGTTTTTGGTTCTTTAATAGTAACATCATACTTAACGTTATACTTTCAATTAGCAAAACCCAATCATTCTGTTTGGCCCAATCAATACCACGCCCAAGTCATGTGATTTCGTACCTCTATCTTACATTGACAGTAAAAACTACTCCAAACTGAAACACTTGCAAGACAATGTTTCATCGAGCACCTTCAATTATACAAGAATAGGCAAAATAAACGCTGCGACACTGCGGAATACGAATATTTAACTACCCACTGAATTTAAGGGAGTTTTATTTTTGATTTCATCTGGTAATCTAAACTTGATAGTGAACGGATTATTAAGACGCTTTTGACGTATATATAATGCAGCTTTGTCGGAGAGATAATCACCCCCCCCCCAAAAAAAAACTCCTTTTCGATCTCTATCAGCGTAGGAAATGTGGGAAATACCTTCATCCTCTTGTCATCCTCCATTTCCGATCTCATCAAATTTGACCACACAGGCCAAGCCGCCCATTCAATAAATTGCAACTCTTGTTTAATACAAATATTTTGGTTAATTAAGCTTATCTATACCGTGAGCGCTCCCGGAGAGAATTTCCCAGAATTATTTATGCTCACGAGCCCCTCCATAAACTGATTCCATATATCCATAGTGTCAAATTACTATGGATTAATCCTTTTGAGCTCTCGGTAAATCGAAGCTTAGAATTTTTGACCGATGGCCAATTTTGAGTTATACCTGTGGTTTATATCTCTTTCATTATTCAGATAACTGATGATATTTAATTAGTTGCATCGCCGTGAAAAGATAGAAAAGTATAATTCTCGCTGCTGTCATGGTTACTTTATAGTTTCGATACGTACCATTATGGCCAAGAAAAATCGATGTTATTGCTTGGTTTACATTAAAGAACCCGTGGAAAAGCGACGATAACTTGGAGGTTCGAATGTATTAGGCTCATAAATTTCTGACCCATTTATTAACCATAAACGAAACTAGGATTTGGGGGGGGGGGGGACGGGTGAGCAGACAAAAAACCGATGACTTTTTTTTTTCCTCCTCATGCGTTTGATCCCAGATAACTCTGACCATCAAGCTCCTTAACGACCCACAGACAAACATCCCCAGGCAAACACACAAACAACAGCAAAACACAAAATTGAGGCTTTTGGGAGAAGACACATTCTGTATTTAACGAACTTTTTGTTTTTGCTCTTTGTGTTCTCCATGAGAGTCGAAATTTTGGAATGGGCCTAACGCTTAGCTCATCAGTTTAAGAATTAGTGCGAGGCATGCATGGTACTACATAAGCACTCCATATTGACCCAATCGTAGAAATGAAGCTTTTTTAATCGTTCAAACACCCCCGTGTACATCTTGTCGTACACCTAGCACATCTTCTGCGGGAGAACGAACCTAATTTTTATACGGGACATTCAAAAATTGCGTGAAATGTAGATAAAAAGAAGGACTCACCAATGACAAAAGAATAGTTTCTCGAGCAGTAATGCATCAGTATATAAATTTTAAAGTGGATGGCGATTGCAAGGCGAACATGGGGTTTGGTGGACAAAAAAGTCTCTGACTCTACTTCAAATTTAAACAAGCAGGGAAAATTCCAACACGCAGGTGTTGGAAAAGCGTGCCACTAAAGTCTGAACAGCTTTAATGCTTTTGCTAGCAATGATAATAATTAGACAGCATTCAACATGGAGCTGATCTCGAGAAAATTGAGTCCAAAGTTGAAGAGCTAGCATTTAAACAAAAAACTTGGAATTACTTACGTTTTGATTTCATTCAACTACCGTGTTGTGTTTTTGCATTTCAACACCGGAAAAGTGGAATTTACTATGTAGGAAAGGTTCTTAATTTTTAGCGTTTAAAGTGACTTGGTTCCTTTCTTCTTTTTTTTTTGGCATAATCACGAAAAACGAAACTCTAAGAAAAACCCAAAACGGCAGAGTTGGTTTACACTGTTGATTTTTTTAAAATCCGTTAATCCGGACTTAAGTCCGTTCCCAATTCTAAAAAAGGAACCAGTGGCGGCTCGTGCAATGTGGCAACAGTGGAATCCCTCCATTTAAACCTATGTAAAACAATCGATCTTCAGGAGGTGCAATGCACCCCCAAGATATCGATACTTTTGCATAGGTTTAAATGGTAAAAAAGCATGGTTGCCAAATCGCACGAGCCGCCACTGAAAGGAACCAAGTCGGAGTTGGTTCCTTACGTGACTCGGATTAAGGTTTAACCTAATCAGCCAAAGGAACCAAGTTCTCATTTTATTTCATCATATGGACAATGACATCAATGAGGCTCACCAGCTCACTTTTACCGGGAAATTTTTGACGGGAAATAGTTGTTATTACAGAAGAAGCACTTGTTGCTTCGAGATTCAGTATTGCTAGCTCTATCAATCAATAACTCAATTTTATCAAAAATGTCACTCGGTTCTTTGTGACAAGTGCTGTCCAATTGAGCTTTTTTGGTGAGAAATTATGAAAAAAATAAATTTAGATCAGATGTATCTATAAGGAGATGAGTCAAAGGCGTTGTTTTTTTGTGTTTGTTTTTTGTTTTTTGTTTTCAAAATTTTTGGGGGGCTCTAGCTCAGAAAAGAAACAATTGCAGCACATACTCATGTAGGAAAATAAAGTCTTATATATATGTATGTTGACCCCAAAAATACACTCCATAAGTTTGGCACTCAAGTTTTGAAACACCCTGTTCTTGATATTTTGCTTCCCCCCCCCCCCCCCCCTTCACAAAAGACAACATCTTGACCATGCACATTTTTAAAATCACAGTTTGACTGTAGAGATATTTTCTCCCCCCCCCCCCTTTAAAGAAAAAGGGGAGAATGGGTCACCTATCTCTGATGTTCGTCGTGCGCGTGCACAGATTGTTCGGCTTTACGACTGCAATTTTGGCTTTCTTTATAATGCGTTTTTTGGGTTTATTAGTGGATTTTATGACTATTTGATGCCGCCAATGTAATTTTCAGACAATTTTACATCAGAATCAAAACTCTATAGCACTGTAGCAAAAGTTTGCAACAAACCCATTGAAAGCTGAAAAGAGAAAATTATTTGATAAGGCTCGATCTTTTTTACCCACATAAACTATAGACAATAGATATTTCTAAATCCCTCCACCTTTTAAACGGCTTGTTCAGGGATCAAACATGAGGTGGCGTTCTTTTGAAGTCAAAAAGTGTCATATTCGGAAAAGCCGTGATTCTAAATAATAAACAGTTTTTTTTTTCTTTTTTTCCGTTTTAGGTGCTGTCAGCACTTGTTGCGATTGTCACGATGTAGATACGTAATATGCATAAATGGAACACTTGCGAATTCATGAAACAATAATCCTTTAATATACAGAACTAACCATTTCAAGTGCCCTTTACACATCAAGCATTCTAGGGGTATAGATTAGTAGGTGTGGAGGTTTAAGAGGTTTGTGGATTTTAATTCCCCTCTCCCCATTTATTTTCTTGAAAAGTATCGAAAGTTTACAGTTAAAACTATGCCATTATTCACTATAACGCATTGTCATATTATTTCTTTTTTTTTCTGTTGCCGTCGGTCGATATCATTTTTCGTGTTGGAAAAGCAAAGTTCCATATGGACCTATAGTTTCCAAAATTTGAAGAAGCTTCCAGTGAAAAATTTTGTACACGCAACGAACTTTTTAGGATAGGTAAATAAGTTATTCCAGAGTCAATTCCATAGCCGCAGCGAGGAAGCTGTCCAGGGGTGGAAGACACGTGACAGCCCCTCTCACTTTTTAGAGCAATTAATGCGAATTTTACCCCTCTGGCTCCCTGTGTTCTGGATTTTAAACACCTATTTTTCAACAAAACGCCAAAAATGTCCTCAAAAATCCCTTGATTCCATCGACGCTCATTGAGGGGCTTTCAATTTGCCGATCTCCCCAGAATTTCAAATGTTTCCGATGCAAAGACCTGTTTAGTGTGACGTCATGAAAAAAATTGGTTCCAAACAAAGGCTCCGTCTCACTCGCTCTCGTGGGTTTTCCCATACGAAACACAGTCCAAATTTTCAAATACAAGTGCTAGTAAACAACACGTTCTTTACACGTTGTGTTTATCACACCATTGGGTTCCACGTCCCTTATAAAAATTTCCGATTGTTTCAAAAAATTTTCCGATTGGATATATATTCCCGCGCTTTATTTCCCATAGAAATAATCGAAATTCCATAGAGACAATCAGAATTTGTGTAGATTCAAGCGCGCTGACTACAGCAACGATAGGTCTCATGATTGAAATAAGGCGAAATCATCTATGGTTCTATTCTTACAGTTTTAACAGCCACTTTTTTCTCAGTGATAAAATATGAGCCCGCTATCACAAACTTTTTGAAACATCGCGCATCGATGCACAATCACAGTTATCAGTTTCTTAAGAGCACAAAATTCTAGGATAATAGGCTCATCAGCACCATCACGGCATGTGTTGTACCTCGAACAATAGCTTCGATACGGAGAGAAGTTAGAATGATTGAGTGTCATGCCGGTGATACTACCATAAGAGACCGTGAGTAAGACAAGGACAAAACGTAGAACGTCTTTCGGTATAACTGTGATTGTAAATTCGCTTGTGATCTTTTAGGAATTATGTTACAGTGAAAAGATACTTTAAGGCAAGTGGAATCTAATGGTGCAATAAAATTTGAGAAAACTGTTGGTTAACTAGCATGAATTTGCGTTCGAAAATTTGGATCTGGTAAATCCACGAGAGTGAGCGAGATAGAGCATTTGTTTGGAACTAATTCTGATCGTGACGTCATCACTAAACAGGTCTACATAGGTAGCGTTCTAGAATTCAACCATTTACTGCATCCGTGCAAAAAAGATTACATTACCCTGTGATACTGTATATCTATGTACATTGGAAAGTGCTGCTATTCATAATCTTTTCTGCATCGAGACAATAAAGGGATGAATTCTAGAACGGTACCTTAAGGATATGAATGAGCCTCTCTCTTTTCTATACCCCTCCCGCTCTTCATCAATACCTCGTCGCTTCTTATCGATGTACCCTCGTCAAACAGATGTTGACACATTTACGACCGCTTAATGCACCGTGAAGAAATCTTGTGACCGGTGGAGCCCGAAGGCGAGGGGCAAAGAGGGTTCCTGCGGGAGATGTTTCCACCCCCCTCCTGCCTTTGAATTTTGACTCATAGGTTGGCACAAATGACTTAGGTTGCTGGACCTGTATGGAATTCTCGTTTGAAGGAATTCGACTTTGACGCTTAATAACTTATTAAAATTAACAGGAATACCAAAACTTTTACAATTTTAAGAAAATAGACGCCGAGACCTCCTGGATTGCAGCAATAAATTAACGATTAATGAAACCAGTTTTAAGAAAACACGTTTTTAATTTTTCAAACCTTTCCCGCCAAGGTTTTGCCATAAGCAAGGCATTGGACTTATATATTAGATATGAAAATGAAAACAAGAAGCGCACCGTATATATACGGCACGCTTAAAAGTGGAGCCTGATGGGAACTTTTAAATGCATCGGAATTTCCGTGTTTATGCAAATAAATTCTGTTTACTTTTCAATAACCTCCAAAAAGACGCAAGGAAATGGGTTGTTTACTTCTTTGATGTTAGTTTTTGACCTCCGATGAAGCCGGTGACGTGGAACTCCACCACCGGTACTTCGGTTGAGCTCAACGGAGAATTTCAAAACTCACCCAATCGTACTTGATCAAGATGCACGGCACAAAGATCCACTTCTTGATTAGCTTGTGTCCAGCTTATCTTCTTTATTTTCAGGGAAGCAACGTTGCCAGGTTGTGCAGCCTCGGTGTTTGTGCGGAAAAGATGTCCCACAAATTTTGTGCGGAAATGACTAGCAGCCGGCCATATTAGAATTTATCCTCTTTTTTACGATTTCCTCAAGGTCAACTTCATTTCGATATGTTTTGCGTTCGTAAACATATACGACGTCTTCAACTCGAGGACCAGCTATATAGGCGTAGGAATTTGTATTTCCTTCTCTTCGCTCATTTGAGCGCATGTGTTTGAGAAGGATTAAAATCGGGGCGAAAGTCACGTCATAATTGTACGCTCATAATAATATGGATTTTTGTAACACACATACAACTAGTGCTGCCGTTTTGCGTATAATCAATGCTATTTTTCAATTCACCGATGATTCCACCGATTGAGAAAAGATTACACAGTTCAGTTCAGTGCATGACTGTAATAAACTAAAATACTTGTATCTGTAATCTTTTCTCAACCGGTGGAGTCGTCGATGACTTTAAAAAACTTGCGGATATTTTAATTAATCAACGGAGTTTCCACCGATTAAGGAAATATTACAGATCAGAGTATTTTCGCGCATTACAGTCATACACTGAACTGAACTGTGTAATCTTTTCTCAACCGGTGGAATCATCGGTGAATAGAAAAATAGCATTGATTATACGCAAAACGGCAGCCCTGCATACAATAAACTGGGCGAAGGAAGAGAAAGATACATTCTTAAATTCGGGAGTGAGGTAGCGGCTATTCTAAGAACGTATTTGTGAATATAATTTATTTTGTTCACTTCTGGCGATTTGAAATCAAATGATTTCTCTAGCACAAGGTGGCAACCCCGATTTTCAGTCACCGTCTTCTCCCCTCTCCCCCACCTTCAACCACCACGGCTTTTCTGCGATTTACTGAGGGTCAATATAGGTCAAGAATAACTCGACGTGCTGCATTAAAACAATGCGTCAGATTTATGTTTTCCTTTTTCCGTCTCCGAGTTCTTTCTTTTGTTTTCTTCTTTTCACTCTTTTCAATGTCCCACTGATCCTATTAGATATGATGAAATTGCGTTCTATTCAAGTGCAACTCCTGCTCTAAAAAGTTATTTTTTGACGATTGGGGAACAGTTTTGAAGACCGATATTTTAACTTTTTTACGCATTTTGTGAAATATGTTGTCTCATGCATGTCAATCATATTGATAAACTGCAGACGGATAAAAATGTGTAAAAATGTGCGTGCCATAAGCGCTCATATGAAAAACAAGACAGCTTTTCCCACTTACACCTGTTTCTTTTTTTTCTCACTTATAAGTCCTTACCATTTCTTTTAATGGATCAGAAAGTTCTTGAAGTTCGTTTCGCAGTTGCTGTTGGCATCACAATATGAGAAGGAAAACTCCAGGAAATCATCCACATCATGAAAACAGATTTTTACTTTCTCACTCTAATGAAATTAGAAAAATTGAGAAAGTATTGCGATGGCGCAGAGATTTTTGATGCCTTTTGTTTCGATACTTGGCCCGCTGCGACTAAGTCAATCATGATAATTATAAAATAATTGGCTCTTATCATGCCTAATACTATCCTAAAGAACATCCATCCATGATATTTCAATATTTCTGAACCATATGTGGTAGGGAGGAGTAAATGCAAAAAATTTCTGTGGCGTCTGTCTGTCTGTCTGTCTGTCTGTCTGTCTGTCTGTCTGTCCGTCTGTAGTCATGAACGTGAAATCCAGCATAACTTTTCAACTATTGATCTATATGCATCCAAATTTTGCAGAGATGTTGCTTTCAACATTCCCCAGAGGGACTTTTTTTGTTTTTTTAAAATTTTAATTTTTAGGTTAGTTATGGAAGAAAAATGGTTTCCATTAAAATCAATGGGAAAATGGGTCAAAAAAGAGAAAAATTTAAATATTTCAATATTGGATCTTTGGATTTGGAAGGAAATTTGTAAAAACATTCTACAACCAGCCCTCAGAAAAATTAACCCCTTATAGTTCAGTAAAATAACGCTTAAGACCGTTTAAAAAATCAATTTAGGGCGTTCGAGCCAAAAAATGGAATAAAAGTGAGAAATTAATCTTGTAAATCAGTGCCAATTACTAAAAGCTGGATGAATTTTGATGAAACTTTGTATACACAATGTACTACCACAGTACTAAAATATTTTCTTCTCACTATCATCATAATAAATCCTTTGGACCGTTTCAAGGGACCATATAGGTGCGATCGAGAAAAAATAAGACCAACTAAGCAAATAAAAACATAATCCTACTCATTGAGATAATTCGGGTTAGGTTAGGTATTAATTTTAATTAAATCCGGCACAAACAATCTACCTACCTACATTTACTCTACTTTATATAGAATTTCTTATCATTACAACATACAGCCCTTAAGACTGTTTAAAAAATCAAAATCGGTGCGCTCGAGAATGGAATTATCGTGAGAAATTAATCTTTAAACTTGGAGTCAATCAATTATGGCTCGATGAATTTTGATAAAAACTTTTGTACACACAATCCACTATCAAATACTAAGATATTTTCCTTTCTTAGTCACCATACACAACTGATAAAACCTTTTCAAGAGGCAATATAGGTGGGATTGAGAAAAAAATATGGGAATATAAGCAAATAAAAACATAATCCTATTAATTGGGATAATTCAGGTTTGGTCCAATGAATTTTGATAAAAACTGGCAAATAGAATCTACAATTAGTCTATAAAAGAAAGTATTCCTTACAGATACAATATACAACACTTAAGAGAGTTTAAAAATCAAAATAGAGTGTTCGACCCAAAAACATGAATTAAAGCGGGGAATTAATATTAAAACTTGGTGTCAATCATTCATGGGATGAATTTTGATGAAACTTTGCACAAACATATTATGTTACTGACCCACTAAAATATTCCTATCATACAGTCATCATCAAAAACCTTTAAGACCGTTTCAAGGGCCAATATAGGTGCGATCGAGCAAAAATCTTTGAAACAAGCAAATAAAAAAACAATCGTAATACTTGGAATAAGAAATTCAATCATGACTCAATTATGTTTGATGAAAATTGCAACAAAAAGTTTGCAAACAACCTAGGCAGGGATTTCTTTTCAATGTAAAACTATAATATACAACCCTTAAGTCTGAGACTGTTTAAAGGCAAAATAGCTGTTCCATCAATAAACCCAAAAATAGAATATCCAAAGAAAATTAAACTTATAAAGAAAATGGATGGATGAATTTTGTTGACATTTGGTGTACACAATCTACAAACAAAGAACATCTTTAAAAGGGGGTTTAATCTACCAAACTAAAAAATTCTTTTGAAGATCCACAGTTCAAAACCCATCCTTCAAAGGATGAAGTAGGCAACTATTCGTACAGCTTCTCTGCAAAATGCCAACACTTCGAATTGAAGGCGGAATTATGTCTAGAGGTGAAAATATTTTATATTTGATGGGAGTCTAGGACTCTCTCCCAGAATTCTAAAGGGGGGTCTGGGGGTCTCCCCCAGAATTCTAAAGGGGGGGTCTGGGGGTCTCCCCCAGAATACTAGAGGGGGGTCTGGAGGTCTCCTCCAGAATACTAGAGGGGGGTCTGGGGTCTCCCCCAGAATTCTTAAGGGGGTCTGGGGGTCCTTCGACCCCCCCCCCCCCCCGATAAAAATGGAGGGAGAAAGTGTTCGTAGGGTGTTCCCTACAGTTTATTTTTTCTTCAAACGACCCTTCAAAAGATGGAATTGATATTAAAAAAAAGTTACTTCCTATACGATTTCCTAACTGCCTCTATGAGCGCAGTACTATCACGAACAGTTTAAAATTACCATTATCATGTCACCGCGAGGTTCACCTATGACCTTATACTCTCTGGGATTACATGCACCTGCACCCGCATCACCGCATAATCAAGAGTTGGATTAAAATAGGATACTCCTCCCGCCCCTCCTCCCACAAATTGTTTGGGAACATGTAGCATCAAGATAGTTTGGCCAGTCGTTAAAATCCAGTATTCGAACGAAGGCTTAAATCAATGTCAAAAATACGTCTTTAATTATAAGGAAAAAGTGCTCAAAATTTCGTTTTTTTTATGGAAAGAATATTTTCTTGGACTGAACATGTTTTATTCAAATGATATGTGTAGATTCCTTTTGTAAAGACACAAATTAGAATAATTTATCCCCCCCCCCCTCCTCCTGAAAAGGAGTGGAAGTTTTGTAATTCAGACAAGTTTTTCTTCTAACGCCTAATTCATTAAGGCTACGATTCAAGAGCGAGCATTCCCACCCTCCACGTCTATCGGATAGGATGAATCAGACAGTGCGTTATTTAGACCTCTGTGCGCTAACTCAGCTTATCCAACTCCCAGGCCGCAGTTTTAAGAGACAGGTGCAGGTGAGATTATCGCCAGTCGTAAAAACTGGGCGGATTTCTTAGATTGTTGATTTGCATAGCTCAAAACGAATAGCCTATAGTCTCTACACGCAAGTTTTCAGCCATATACACCGTTACAACCATCTCCCTCCATTATTTGAGAAAGACATATTTTACTTTAAAATTCCAAAAAAATGACATCGAATGATATCTTTCTCAAAATAATGGAGCGTACATTCCAGCATTTTTCAAAATTTGGAGCCCGACAGTCTCGAACTATCATTTTATTACACGGAAAAAAAAAATTAGTGAAAATAACCATACGGATACCTGATTTTGGCACCTGCTAGATGTTATGGTAAACTTGACCAAAAGTATGGTAAATTTACCGATACTTTGAGTAAATTCGACATGCAATCAAGTAACATCACACCTAGTACCTAGTCAAAACATAGTATACTTCTGGTTAACATTACCATAATATCTAGCAGGTGCCAAAATCAGGTATCCGTATGGTTATTTTCACCGTAGTTTTTTTCCGTGTATATTCACAAATATTATATTCACAAATCCTCATTTTTATTTTACTCACCCTGTAGATATAAATCAACAGTGGCGTAGCTATACAGTTTACAGGTAAACGCGGGTCGCGGGTGACTAAAGAGCACCTTTCTTCGCGCTAAACTCCGACACGAGGGAGCACACCGCGTGGGCCTGCGTTATTAGTTTTTTTCTCCCAATGCAATTTTACCGTGACCGACCCAACGTTCCCAATGTATTTATTCGTTTACCTCCCCCCTTCCTCAACCAAAATGTATACATAGGGTATAAACTCGACTAGACATCTGGCTAAACTTTTCCAAAGTTTTGATCAAATTTAATCGATGCGTGATGACGTTAATCAGATGTCAGTGTATACCGTTTGGTTGAGGCCAAAATCAACCACGACTATATGCTCAATTTCATTAATTATTCTTGATATTGGAGTGCGTATAACTTTTCCCGCACCCGGTATGTGCCCGAGTTGTTGATTCTACCAGCCGATGAAAACTGCGCATAGAGCACAGACGAATGAGAAAATAAATTGTACCAGTTTGAATTAATGGCTGAAGGAGGGAAGAGTGGAGGACCAACATTGAATAATTCATGCAACTATCCTGAGAGAGAAGTTTTGCATGTAAAACATTTATTATGAAATAGGCAAAGAGCCCGTGTGCAGCGAAAGCCGATGAAGAAAAAATGGAAAGGAAGGTAAAAAAGAGGAAGAGGGTACGGAACTATGGGGACGGAAACGTATAGGTTGAGTAATAAGGAGTAAAGGAGGAATCGAGAGGAAATTCGAAATGGAAAAGAAAATTGTCTGTGCGAAAAATTCTGTGGGGGGGGGGTGGTTAGAGAAAGCGAAGGAATGAAGAGTATAAGCCCCGATGAAAGGAAAATTGCACCAAGGTAGGATATTGAAAGTTTGCCCAGGATAAATACAAAATGAAAATAATAGCCCCAGATAGGTCATAAGTTTCAAAACCTTTCGGAATTTGCGCTCGCTCAGTCCCATTACTTATTTATTTATGATTATATTTGATTCTGCATTCATTTTATTCTGTTTTTCTCACTGTGTCCTGAGCCATTTTCTCATGCAGTATGAAATCATAAATGTAAAAAGAACATGCAGTTTCTTTTTCAGTACATTCTCTTCTTTAATTCATTAGTATGAGAAAATCCCAATTTTATCAGCAAATATTCGGGATAAATGTTATTTCTCATCAGCAGAATCTTATGTTTCCTTGAGTTTAGGTATCAATTAAATGCGTCCATATATACAGGGTGTATCTGAAACATCAGAAGTGGCGGTAGCCGCCCAGGCCAAGTCAGAAAACGCAACCTGGGAGAGCACCGTGAACACTTATTATACACGCATCAGCTCATTTCATGGCATTTCATGGAAATTCGGCCGGTCTGTCACGGTTTCCGAGTAAACCGTAGAACAAAACCCTCAAGTGTTGTATATATTCGGAATCCGCATGTCATGAAGCAGTGCGTGTACGAAGGAATTTTCTTATTAGTTAGATTTGGAAGAGAAATCGTCCAAAAACCCTTATTTATTAGGGTAAATCGCTCCAGAATGGCATCTCGCGGTACTCCACATTCTGACATCAATATCCAGGCAACTACTGCACGAAACATTAAATGCTTGGTACCAAAAGAACCGGCTTGTCGTCAGGATGCTCGCTTTTGAAGGAAAATCTATTTTGATAAGTATTAAGGGAGATAAAACGAAATAACCGTCGAAATTTGCTGTTTTTAAGACCATTCTTTAGCCAAGGCTACAGCAATGACCATGGCTTGTAATTAAGAATCGTTGGTACGGATGCAATCCTTGAAATTCAAGGAACGTGCTTTTGCCAAGTAGGCTCGATTTCATTGCCAAATAAGAAAGTTATCGGTAAAAAACGGATGTCAGGTTGAGAAAAGCCAGATCGCAAATTTCAAAGATGGCGGGTAGGACTTGGTTTGTTGTTTGCAAGTTGCAACGATTGTTAGGTAAAGTTAGGTTATGTACTTTCTTATTGCAGCTTGCAGCTCTCATCCTCTCAAACTCGCAATCATCATTTATGTCGGGCATGTCTCACAGATGTTAAGTCTATTTCTGTTCTTCCATTCTTTCGAAGCAAATAAACGTTCAATTTCACTCTTGTTTTGATTCGCCGAAACATTGCTGAAGTCTATTGACTGAGTGTATGTTTTTGATCTTCTGCAGACTGCTGACTAGTCACCCTCTCTTCGAACGAAACCTGTCGGTTAGCGGAGACCAAAATTTTCCTTTTCAGAGTTATACTCCTCTCTGGGTAACTTCAATCCATCCTCGTTTTGCCTTGTGAGAGTTAGAAACAGATTGTTCCAGAAAATAAAATGTCTGATTGATCGTTTACATTTTCCGCTCACTCCGGCTACGACAATTAATACTTAGGTATTATTATTATTATTATTGATTGACAGTCTCACCTCTTGCCTTATGAATTATAGAGTACCCATTGCAGTTTTATCACTCATGAAAGTGTCGAAGGAGTCATTAAACTTAAAGCACAGCGAGACATAGGTACCAAGGTAGTTGAGTCATAACTAGGTAGGCCAAGTGTGCAGTGCTTTCAACGTGTTTTTTTTTGAATGACATCCTGCTAGATACTGTTTGGGGACTGTTTATTATTTATTGTGTCTTTCTAGTCCAAGCGCTTATCAATTTTAAACTATTCATTGTATTACATCCGTGAGCAATTTGCTTCAAGCTTATGCTACTTCAGAGAAAACGCAAGTAAGTTAAGAAATTTCATTCGCCGTGACATAATCCCTCAGCAGGCTGATTATAAATGATTGTATCGTAACGCCATTGAGTCGATGATCAATCAAGTACGTGTTATCTCATGGGTGGTATCATTCCGATAGGTTTAATTCGTGTAGAAACCCTCCCACCTCTGCGGAAATTCTCGGATAGCTCAGGAGTCATTGGTGAATTTCTGCAGAGATGGAAGGGTTTCAATCGAGATGGAAGGGTTTCTATCGGAATGAAACCTAACGCAATAACACCACCCAGAAGATTAACATGTATGTGATCATTGACTGAATAGCATTACTATACAATTGTTTATAATCAGCCCGCTGAAAAGTAATCAGACCCCAGAGACGGTAAACGAAGTTTGTCGCAAGTAAGTTTTCTTAAAAAATAACACGTGTTAATTTGATAGTTACCAGGAAACCTACTTTTCAGTTCATCAGTTAGTTTGTAAATTGATAATCACTTGTAATCAATTGTAAGATTCCTCTAAAGTCTCACTCAGTGGAATCATTTGATGCTGAAAGCTCTGGAGCCTTAGCCACCGCTGTAAGAACTAGGGAAAACAACTCCACAGGCAATCTGCAGGCAGCAAGTATTTCTAGCATCCTCTGTGGCTCTCACCCTAGGTAAACTTTTAAGTATTTAAGTGCAACTCGCACATAAGTATAATTTGGTCTGCCTAAGTAAGTCCAGAGACTGAGTTCATTTGTGTGCATATTACCGGACACAAAAGTTTTAACTTTGGAGATATGTTGGAAATTCTCAGGGAGTCAAAGCAACATTATGCGCTTCGTTTGTATTCTTAGAGGTCAAAATATTTGCGTTAGCTAGTACGCCTTGTCAATCACCCTACTTACCAAAGATTGGTATTTGAAACAGAAACTTTTGTTACATCTGAGGCATTTTCCTCAAACTGCAAGTTAATTAACTTATGAGTTTATTTTATTTAATTGCAAGTGGTGATTTCCACCCTTAAATAAGTAGAGGCAGTGTGGTTGTCTGCAATCTGGCAACGTTGCGTTTTATCCATTCAGATGTATTGAAGAGGTTGAACTATAGGACTTGCATGGTGCACTCTCTCAAAGTGATATTTTGCATGGATTTAAATGAATGAAATGCAGCATTGCTAGATACCTACCACGCGACGCCACTGAGTAGAGGTATTTTCAAATTGTTTGGCGTTTGACAACTCTTAGGCGTTATGCGCAGACATTTGCTTACACTCGGAGAAATGTTCAACGCAAAGTAATTTATATGTCCACAAACAATAATATTTACCTATACCTAGATTATAAGACTGTTTGCCAGGCACTCTCCCCTCAGCATTTGTTTGTCAATCCTTATTGTTCTAAGAGGGTAAGACAAATGACCAAGCTATTTATTGGTCGTCTTATTCTTCCCATTGAATCAGCATAGAGAGAGGCAGAGAGGTTGAACCTTTGCTGTCCATGAAACTCAGATAAGTAGGTACATCAAATCTTACGTCTCAAGGGTTTACATCCATAAGATTTCATTGTTAGAGTTTGGTCCACACTACCTGGTGCTTGGGCAGAGAGTTATGAAGAGTCTCTGACCTGACTTCAAGGTCTCCACCTGTTGGGTATGTTTTAGTGCAGCTCACTCAACAATTATTGTTGGGTCTCCAAGGTACCCACATTTAAAATGTAAGAACGCCAAGTCTGGGTTTCTTTTCTACTTAAAACCAGACATAAATTATTTGCTGCATCCAAATTTGCATACCCGCTCCAATGAAGGCTTCACTAAAATCCGTCCTCAACAAAACTCCTTAGAGTTATGCAATGTGAGTAACAGCAAGTTAAAAAGGAAAACCTTAGGTCAATGAAAAGAATAGTTGGAAAATAAATTTCAAAAAGAAGAAAAAAATGAAAGGGAAAGAAGACTTGGGCCCGTGACTTTTCACGGAAAAGTAGAGGAGTTCAGGAGAGTTGAATTGGTGAATCGATGCATTTGAGTGTGAAGTAACTGTGAACTGGGTTACGGGCCCAAGTCTTCTTTCCCTTTCATTGTTTTCTTCTTTTTTAAATTTCTTTCCAACTATTCTTTTCATTTACCTAAGGTTTTCCTGTGGTTTACCTAAGGTATTCCTAAAGCCAGCCTCTCCCGTAGTAATTGAGAGTTAATATTTGTATGGGCGGCTGTCTCCACTGACTATGTAGATCAGAGGCAGGGCCTTAAGTTGACTCCACGATTAAACTTTGGGTTTCTGGATAATTATGTTGCCGAAAACAAACTTTGAGACCTGTGATCTCGGCTAACAAGAGGCTCGCTCAGGTGCAAATACTGTCCGGTCTCTTTTCTACATTTATGGCTATAGGGGATTCTGATCAAATCGACACTTGTCTACTTCAGGTTAAAATAGGTCAAAAATTATTTAAATTTGAACACTTATGCTAGACCTAGATACTTTAGAAGTGTTGGTAACGTTGTATGAGTTACCTATGGTGAAGGTTGGCAACACTAAATCACCACTCAGTTACAGAATAAAGTCTGATCTCACGATACCATGTCGTTGTTATTTTATTATTTTATTAATTAGATTTAGTTGAGTATTAACAAAAGAACCTCAAGTCTTTTGTTAACATGGTGTCAGGTGTGGTGCGAGTTGTGAACATTCAATAATTCACAACTTTGCAAGTTTTTCTTTTCGCAAATATGTGATCGCGTCGCGTCATCCTCGTTGTTCGTACACGCGATGTCGTGACACCTCGTGTTACCCGATTATCGGAAAAATGATCGCGAAAAAGTTTAATTCAATTCTCGATTCATTTCGCACGTAAAACCCACCCACCTTTAATTCCTGTTACTTCCTTTCATTCTGTGATAAATTTTTAACCTAATTTTACTCCTTTCCCTACCTGATCAAAATTTCCTATCACTGGCATAACCTAAGTTTCCCGTATAAGTCAAGTTAGCTATCAGAAAATGGCTAATAATTCACTTGCATCGTCGCCGTGTGTTCCTATGAGCTTTAAAGGAGATTTGTCAAATAATTGGAAAGAATGGCATCAGCAGTTTGAAGTTTTCTTGCTGGCGGCAAAACTGGATAAGGAAGATAACCAACGGAAGAATGCATTACTACTCCATTATATGGGTAATGAATCGTTTCAGATATTTAATTCCTTTCAACTAGATCTGGCTACAACTGATCACAATGAGCTAGTCAAGAAATTCAAGGATCACTTTCTTCCAAAAGTCAACGTAACTCTGGAGCGCACTAGTTTCTTCAATCGAAAACAGAAACTGAATGAATCTCTCGAAGACTACCTCACAGTTTTGAAAAATCTAAGTCAAAATTGCAAATTTGGTACATTGAAAGATAGCCTCGTGAAAGATATTTTTATTGGCAATCTTAATTCTGAAAATGCTCACATTCAAGAAAAGTTAATCTATGAAGATAAAACATCTTTATCTGATGTATTTGAACTGGCTAAAAGTCTTCAGCTGAGTAAAGTTCGCACCGAACAAATGAATCCTGAAGTTAATGCAGTAAATGTTAGTAATCACCACAGACGAAGCAGCGAAAATCCACCGTTCAATCAATATGGTCCTTCCACCTCTCGTAACCATTCATCAAACTTCGCATCCAATCGTTCTAGATCTAAAGCAAGTCGCTCAACATTTAACAAACGTGGCAACCATCACAGATCTGGTAATCGTCAATCTTCACACAGTAGATCGCAATCGAACAATAGATCACATTCTTCTTCCAGAAGTCAATCCAGGTCTCGTTTTCAATCATCCTCCAACAATCAGCCAACTCAAATGATCTCGGTATGTGCAGCTTGTGGTTTACGTTATCATAAATATCAATGTCCTGCTCTTAACAAAAATGTTTTAAATGTGGTCAGAAAAATCATTTTCCAAAATTCTGTCCAAATCAATCTGTTCATAATGTCAATGTTCAAAGTGATGACAGTGAAAATGATGTCAGTGGTGATGAAACCCTTTTTGTAGGTAAATTGGATAAAATGTTAGTCAAATCTCCAAAATCCAATTTAGCAGATAAATGGTTCATAACTATTTCTGTGAATAAACGTCCCATCAAAGCTCAGGTAGACACTGGTGCTCAAGCGAATTTATTGTCTCTTGATAATTTTTTGAAACTAGGTCTTAACAAGTCCATTATTCGTAAAAGTTTTACCAAAATTAAAACAGTCACTAAATCTGATGTTGATATAATTGGTGAGTGTGTTCTTAATTTTAAATTTTCCCAAAAATTGTATGATTGTAGGTTTCATATTACTAGCTTTCAATGTGATACTATCTTAGGTTTAAAGATGGCTGATCAATTAAACTTGATTAATATCATTAATAATGTAAACAGTGAGTCTCTCAGTAAAACTGAAGCAATTTGTGAAGAGTTCAAAAGTACTTTTAAAGGCATCGGATGTATCAAGGATCATGAAGTAACTCTAGAGATAGATAAAAACGTCAAACCAGTTTGTGATCCCAACAGAAAGGTACCTGTAAAAATCAGAAGTGAACTCCGTAAACACCTTGAAGAGTTAGTTAACCAAAAAATCATCAAAAGAGTACGTAAGCACACTTCATGGACCAATTCTATTGTCATAGTTAGGAAGAAAAATAAGAAAATACGTTTATGTCTTGATCCTAGGAATCTGAATAAAGCCATCAAAAGGCCCACTCACTGTATTCCTGATATTGAATTTATAAGGTCAGAACTGCGTGATTCCAAGTATTTTACGTCTCTTGACCTCAACTGTGGTTTCTGGAATTTTAAATTAAGTAAAGAAAGTTCAGATCTCACTACTTTTAATACGCCGTTTGGTCGGTATAAGTTTTTAAGATTAGCTTTTGGCATCAATGCCGCATCAGAAATTTGCCAAGCTAATTTAATTGAGTTATTTAAAGATATTCCTAATCTCATCATTTATATTGATGACTTTCTCATTCATGCTAAAACCGTCCAGCAGCATGATGAAACTCTAAGGAAAGTGCTCCAAAAAGCTAAAGATTTAGGAATTAAATTTAATCTTCCAAAGTGCAAATTCTTTCAAACTCACATCAATTTTTTAGGTGAAATCTATTCAGAAAACAAAATTGTTATTGATCCTGCCAGAGTACAAGCTATTGTAGAACTTGATGCTCCTACTTGTGTTAAAGAATTGCAAAGATTTCTTGGAATGATAAATTACATTGGTTCTTTTTTACCTAACTTAAGCTCGAGAACAGAAAACTTACGTAAACTTTTAAAAAAACATGTTTTATGGAACTGGACTCCTGTTCATGAAAATGAATTTAAAGAGCTAAAAACTCTTATTTCTAATGCTCCTGTTTTAACAAATTACGATGTCAATCTTCCTGTCACATTATCAGTGGACGCCTCTAAAGATGCGTTAGGAGCTGTAATTCTTCAAAATGCTAAACCCGTAGCCTTTGCGTCATCCACTCTCACGTCTCAACAACAATTATGGGGACAAATAGATAAAGAACTTCTTGCCATTTACTTTGGATGTTCAAAATTCCATCAATATCTATTTGGTCAACAAATTGCAGTTGAAAGTGATCATAAGCCACTTGAAACCTTATTCAAAAAACAGTATAAGGACATACCCATAAGATTACAAAGGCTTATGCTTAAATTAGAACGTTATGATATTCAAGTAAATTGGGTCCCTGGTAAAAAGCTAGCTGTAGCTGATTTTTTAAGTAGGTCTCCTCTAAAAAATGAATGTTTCAACCCTGAAGAATTGCAATCTGATATGAAATGTCAAATAGCTTTATTAGATGCTCATTTATCGTCGTTTATCTCTCCTGCCAAACTAGAAGAATTTAAGTTAGCTACTCAAAATGATGAAATTTCAAACATTTTATCTCATTACTATTTTAATGGTTGGCCTGAAACCAAACACAGAACCAACAAATTAGTCAGGTCCTATTTTAAAATCAGAAATCAAATTTTTGTGAAAGATGATCTTTTATTTAATTTGAACTGTTTAATAGTCCCTAAGTCATTACGTCAAAACATGTTGAAAATAATACATGAAGGTCATTTAGGATTCAATTCTTGTGTTCGTAGAGCGAAAGAAGTGCTTTACTGGCCTTTTATGAATCATGACATAAAAAACATTGTTGCAAGTTGTTCAACGTGTATCAAATTTTCAAATGCAAACCCTAAACAACCCATTAAACCTCATCCTATTCCATCGTTGCCGTGGGAAAAAGTAGGTGCAGATTTATTTGAATTTAATAATGAACATTTTCTTTGTGTCGTAGATTATTACTCTAAGTTTCCTGAGGTAATTTCGCTTAAAAGTGCGACAAGTGCAAAATTTGTAATTAACAGCCTTAAATCAATTTTCTCTAGACATGGCATTCCTGTTACTATTTTTTCTGATAACGGTCCTCCGTTCAATTCTGATGAGTTCCAAAATTTTACCACCTTATGGGGTATCTCTCATGTAACATCATCCCCTCATTATCCTAAATCTAACGGCATGGTTGAGAGAACTATTCAGTCCATTAAAAAACTCATGAAAAAATGTAAAGAAAATAATGAAGATTTTCACATTGCTTTGTTGAACTTTCGTAACACACCTAAAGTTGATTCTCCATCACCTAATCAATTGCTCATGTCCAGAGTCACAAAATCAAAATTACCTTCCAGTTATGAACTATTAAAACCCAAACTTGTTGATACAAATAAGTATAATCAAACTTTAAAGTCTAGGCAACAGAAAATGACTCAAAGTAATGGTATTTTAAAATCATTCAAAGAATTAAAAAATGATGATCCTGTTTACTTCAAGAAAACACCTAAAGATGTTTGGCAACAAGCCACAATTTTAAAAAAATGCTCGGAACCCGATTCTTATGTATTAGAAGCTTCCAATGGTAGAACGTACAGGCGTAATCGTCTTCATATCAAATCTATTCCGAAAAAAGTGTCATTTAGTTTTGATCCTGAAAATAATTTTAGTCATGTTACAAATCGTTACGAATCGTTAGTGAATATACCTGAAATTAATAACGCAACAGATATGCAAAAATCTTCTCATTATCTTAGCTTCCCTCTGATTCCTTCTGCAACCAATACTGATAATAATGCAATCAATTGTACAACACCTAAAATTGCTGAATTAACACCTGAAATTATCAATTTAGAAGAATCAGGTGATGAAGATTATAGTACTCCTTCAACATCTTTTGTTAATCCATCGCATACTGTTGGTACTCCGTTGATTAGAGGTAGAGGTCTCTTAAAACGCATTTCAAGTAGAACGATCAATCCTCCAAAAAGGTATTCTCCTAATTAAATTTGTAAGCACTAACTGTGATATTATTGGATAGTTTTCTAAGCGTGTTAGTTTTGTAAGCGTGCTAGTTTTGTAAGTGTTATTTATTCTTAAAATTTTAATGTGATTTTATATTGTTTCTATTTGTTTTAATTAATGTTAAACGTGCCATGTATGTCACTCTCTTAATTATCTTAAATTGTTTCTTTGCTTCCAAAAAAAAAAAAAAAAAAAAAAAAAAAAAAAAGGAAGTTGTTGGTAACGTTGTATGAGTTACCTATGGTGAAGGTTGGCAACACTAAATCACCACTCAGTTACAGAATAAAGTCTGATCTCACGATACCATGTCGTTGTTATTTTATTATTTTATTAATTAGATTTAGTTGAGTATTAACAAAAGAACCTCAAGTCTTTTGTTAACAAGAAGCAGTATCATGGTTCTCAAATCATTGTTGTAATCAGCATTATTACAAGTGGTGATAGCCGCCCTGGCCAAGTAAGAAAATGCAACCTAGAGGGCATTGTATGTTACGCCTTAAAATTAAAGTTATGCAATACCAGATGCAGGGTGGAAATCTTCTAGATTTTTTCATGAATTGACTTATTACTAGAGCTAAGCAAAGCTTTCTTTTCTTGCTTGAGAAAAAAAACTCATTGGAAGTAGGCAAGGGAAGGAGAGAAATTACATAATTCCAAAGCAAAAATTGATGGAAAAAAAAGAAGAAAAAAATGGTTTCTAAAATATTTCTACCAAAAAGGGGAAAACATTGCGTTCTAATCAAACGCTCATCTAAAACAAGCAGGTATGTTACTTCAACCTTCCCATCTCTGCGGAAAATCTTCGATAGCTCAGAAGTCATTGTCGAAATTCTGCAGGGATGGGAGGATTTCTATCGGAAGGAAACCTATCGTAATGACACCACCCATAAGAATAAAACATAGGTATTCAATCATCGACTCGATGGAATTTCGATAAAATTGTTCATAACAGCCTCCTGGAAAGTAATCAGACCCCAGAGACGGTAAACAAGGTTAATTGCAACCAAGTTTTTTTTTTTTTTTTTTTAAATTAACATATAGGTATTAATTTGATAGTTTCGGAAAAGTCTGCCTTTCAGTTCATTAGTTAGTTTGTAAATTGATTAATCACTTGTAATCGATTGTAAGACTCCTCTAAAGTCTCACTCAGAATCATTTGATGCTTAAAGCTCTGGAGAGCCTTAGTCGCCACCGTAACAACTTGGGAAAACAACTCCACGGGGCATCCTCAGGCAGCAAGTATTGCTCGCATCCTCTGTGACTCTCACCCTAGGCAGACTTTTAAATATTTGAGTGCAACTCGCACTTTTTGGTCTGCCTCAGTAAGTCCAGAGACTGAGTTTTGTGTGTGTGTACTACCAAACACAAAAGTTTTGACTTTTGAGATACATTGCGTATTCTTGTGGATCAAAGCAATGTTATGCGCTACGCGTGCATCCTTAGCAGTAGAAACATTTGCATTTGCTAGTACATCTTGTTAATCACCCTGCTTACCTAAGACTGGTAAATGAAGCAGAAACTTTCGTTATAATATTAGTTATTCTCCTCAATCTGCAAGTTAATAACTTATGAGTTAATTTCATTTAATTCCAAGTGGTGATTTCCACCCTAAAATAAATAGAGGCAGTGTGGTTGTCTGCAATCTGGCAACGCTGCATTTTGTCCATTTAGATAAGTGAAATTGTGCATGGATTTAAATGAATGAAATACAGCATTGCTAGATTTCATGCGACACTACTAAGTAGAGGTCTTTTCAAATTATTTGGCGTCTGATAGCGCTCAGGTTTTATGCGCAGACACGCGCTTTACTTCTACTGCGCTTAAGCATTAAGACATGTTCAACGGTCTATCAACAAGCACAGCACAACACAAGATGGCACAAGATGCAAGACTCTCACAAGAAAAAATGAGGATGAATTTAAATCCCTGGTGAAGGTAAAAAAGGTTTAAAGGTTTAAAATGAGTGGGTATCCATTGACCAACAACTTTCATCTGAGAGGATGACATATCATAAGATATAAAACTTAGATATAAAACTTAAACTATCCATCCATGGATTTCAGCAATTCAAAACAAGAGTGAACTCAAAAGTTTGTTAGCTTAGAAGTAACGCTTTGAATGAACAGCAAAACTGAAATAAACAAAATTTTGAGCTGTCAGAGCATATGAAGTAAGTGCAAACGCAATGAATAACTATGTAAGGAATAAAAAGCGTTTGTAATGAAACCATAGAGCTAGGTAGATAGACATCACCGGTAAAAAAGATTTTTGAATCTGTTTTGTTAGTGTTTCTTTTTCCTTTTTTCCTCCCATCCTGAAGAAATTCATTGATTTGCATAGTAAGAAGGTTTTTCACCAGCAGTTTTTTTAGTTCTCGGTTTTTTGCATCATTCGAGAAAGACAGAGTCATTACTCATGAGTCCACCAATCATTCCTCTTATATCAAAGTGTAAAGTCAATTGCAATGTTCTATAAATCCTCCAGATCAATTTTAAAATAATAAAAAATCAACTGCTCGGATTTTAATGACTACCTACTATCTTAATCCAATGAACGTTGTAATTTCCTAAACTTTTCTTGGAAGCTGTTTCTCTTAATTCCAGGGTTGAGAAAGAAAATAACTGAATGAAAAGAAAAAATTCAATGCCATATTGAAATAAAATGAAAAATTAAGTAAATTTTAAGAAAAATTTTTCAGTCACATTTTTAAAGAATTCTGTATTTAAGTTTAGTTGAAGTTTATTTCCATGTCAGTAATGTCAGTATGAATACCAAATGCTGTACATTAGAATTAAAAACATGTTTAAAAGCTGGTATTTTGACGGTGGAATAACATTCAATCTTTTGAGACCAAATAAATTATGAGCTTTAATGCTACCTAAGAATACAGTCAGGCAAAGGTGAAGTCAGAAACATCATTCATTCTTCTGTGTGCCTTATGAATGGATATCATATCACTGCTTTTTTAATTCACCTTATGGTTTTGGTTTTTGTTTTTTCCCCCAAAGATAAATTTCTTGGGTGCATAATGCTGATGAAATTCGATGAAAGCTTATACCATCTAAATGAATGGAAGAAAATGCATAAGACAGATTTTCCTGATTCTCAGCCAGCTAAATATTCTTCAAACCATCCCTATGATTAAAAGCAGTTTTTATCTTCAAAACTTTTGATATTTTCTCCAAAAGACTTTTCGCCCAAAAGCTCAGAGTTAGTAGTCGGCCAATTCAGAAAACTACACGTTCTGATTTTGCTCCCAAAGAAGCTGATATCCGAACGCCAAGTCAAGATATTTTCTTCCTTCCTCTCTCTCTCTCTCTCTCTCTCTCTCTCTCTCTCTCTCTCTCTCTCTCTCTCTCTCTCTCTCTCTCTCTCTCTCTAGTTTTCTAAGCGTGTTAGTTTTGTAAGCGTGCTAGTTTTGTAAGTGTTATTTATTTTTAAAAATTTTTAATGTGATTTTATTTTGTTTCTATTTGTTTTAATTAATGTTAAACGTGCCATGTATGTCACTCTCTTAATTATCTTAAATTGTTTCTTTGTTTCCCAAAAAAAAAAAAAAAAAAAAAAAAAAAAAAAAAGGAAGTTGTTGGTAACGTTGTATGAGTTACCTATGGTGAAGGTTGGCAACACTAAATCACCACTCAGTTACAGAAAAAAGTCTGATCTCACGATACCATGTCGTTGTTATTTTATTATTTTTTTAAATTAGATTTAGTTGAGTATTAACAAAAAAACCCTCAAGTTTTTGTTAACAAGAAGCAGTATCATGGTTCTCAATCATTGTTGTAATCAGCATTATTACAAGTGGTGATAGCCGCCCTGGCCAAGTAAGAAAATGAAACCTAGGGGCATTGTATGTTACGCCTTAAAATTAAAGTTATGCAATACCAGATGCAGGGTGGAAATCTTCTAGATTTTTTCATGAATTGACTTATTACTAGAGCTAAGAAAAGCTTTCTTTTCTTGCTTGAGAAAAAAACTCATTGGAAGTAGGCAAGGGAAGGAGAGAAATTACATAATTCCAAAGCAAAAATTGATGGAAAAAAAGAAAAAAAAAATGGTTTCAAAAATATTTCTACCAAAAAGGGGAAAACATTGCGTTCTAATCAAACGCTCATCTAAAACAAGCAGGTATGTTACTTAAACCTTCCATCTCTGGGGAAAAATCTTCGATAGCTCAGAAGTCATTGTCAAAATTTCTGCGGGGATGGGAGGATTTCTATCGGAAGGAAACCTATCGTAATGACACCACCCAAAAGAATAAAACATAGGTATTCAATCATCGACTCGATGGAATTTCGATAAAATTGTTCATAACAGCCTCCTGGAAAGTAATCAGACCCCAGAGACGGTAAACAAGGTTAATTGAAACCCAAATTTTTTTTTTTTTTTTTTTTAAATTAACATATAGGTATTAATTTGATAGTTTCGGAAAAGTCTGCCTTTCAGTTCATTAGTTAGTTTGTAAATTGATTAATCACTTGTAATCGATTGTAAGACTCCTCTAAAGTCTCACTCAGAATCATTTGATGCTTAAAGCTCTGGAGAGCCTTAGTCGCCACCGTAACAACTTGGGAAAACAACTCCACGGGGCATCCTCAGGCAGCAAGTATTGCTCGCATCCTCTGTGACTCTCACCCTAGGCAGACTTTTAAATATTTGAGTGCAACTCGCACTTTTTGGTCTGCCTCAGTAAGTCCAGAGACTGAGTTTTGTGTGTGTGTACTACCAAACACAAAATTTTTGATTTTTGAGATACATTGCGTATTCTTGTGGATCAAAGCAATGTTATGCGCTACGCGTGCATCCTTAGCAGTAGAAACATTTGCATTTGCTAGTACATCTTGTTAATCACCCTGCTTACCTAAGACTGGTAAATGAAGCAGAAACTTTCGTTATAATATTAGTTATTCTCCTCAATCTGCAAGTTAATAACTTATGAGTTAATTTCATTTAATTCCAAGTGGTGATTTCCACCCTAAAAAAAATAGAGGCAGTGGGGTTGTCTGCAATCTGGCAACGCTGCATTTTGTCCATTTAGATAAGTGAAATTGTGCATGGATTTAAATGAATGAAATACAGCATTGCTAGATTTCATGCGACACTACTAAGTAGAGGTCTTTTAAAATTATTTGGCGTCTGATAGCGCTCAGGTTTTATGCGCAGACACGCGCTTTACTTCTACTGCGCTTAAGCATTAAGACATGTTCAACGGTCTATCAACAAGCACAGCACAACACAAGAGGGCACAAGATGCAAGACTCTCACAAAAAAAAATGAGGATGAATTTAAATCCCTGGTGAAGGAAAAAAAGGTTTAAAGGTTTAAAATGAGTGGGTATCCATTGACCAACAACTTTCATCTGAGAGGATGACATATCATAAGATATAAAACTTAGATAAAAAACTTAAACTATCCATCCATGGATTTCAGCAATTCAAAACAAGAGTGAACCAAAAGTTTGTTAGCTTAGAAGTAACGCTTTGAATGAACAGCAAAACTGAAATAAACAAAATTTTGAGCTGTCAGAGCATATGAAGTAAGTGCAAACGCAATGAATAACTATGTAAGGAAAAAAAAGCTTTTGTAATGAAACCATAGAGCTAGGTAGATAGACATCACCGGTAAAAAATTTTTGAATCTGTTTTGTTAGTGTTTCTTTTTCCTTTTTTCCTCCCATCCTGAAGAAATTCATTGATTTGCATAGTAAGAAGGTTTTTCACCAGCAGTTATTTTAGTTCTCGGTTATTTGCATCATTCGAGAAAGACAGAGTCATTACTCATGAGTCCACCAATCATTCCTCTTTTTCAAAGTGTAAAGTCAATTGCAATGTTCTATAAATCCTCCAGATAAATTTTTAAAATAAAAAAAAAATCAACTGCTCGGATTTTAATGACTACCTACTATTTTAACCCGAACGTTGTAATTTCCTAAACTTTTCTTGGAAGCTGTTTCTCTTAATTCCAGGGGTTTAGAAAGAAAATAACTGAATGAAAAGAAAAAATTCAATGCCATATTGAAATAAAAAAAAATTAAGTAAATTTTAAGAAAAATTTTTTAGTCACATTTTTAAAGAATTCTGTATTTAAGTTTAGTTGAAGTTTATTTCCATGTCAGTAATGTCAGTATGAATACCAAATGCTGTACATTAGAATTAAAAACATGTTTAAAAGCTGGTATTTTGACGGTGGAATAACATTCAATCTTTTGAGACCAAATAAATTATGAGCTTTAATGCTACCTAAGAATACAGTCAGGCAAAGGTGAAGTCAGAAACATCATTCATTCTTCTGTGTGCCTTATGAATGGATATCAAACACTGCTTTTTTAATTCACCTTATGGTTTTGGTTTTTGTTTTTTCCCCCAAAGATAAAATTTTTTGGGTGCATAATGCTGATGAAATTCGATGAAAGCTTATACCATCTAAATGAATGGAAGAAAATGCATAAGACAGATTTTCCTGATTTTCAGCCAGCTAAATATTCTTCAAACCATCCCTATGATTAAAAGCAGTTTTTATCTTCAAAACTTTTGATATTTTCTCCAAAAGACTTTTCGCCCAAAAGCTCAGAGTTAGTAGTCGGCCAATTCAGAAAACTACACGTTCTGATTTTGCTCCCAAAGAAGCTGATATCCGAACGCCAAGTCAAGATATTTTCTTCCTCTCTCTCTCTCTCTCTCTCTCTCTCCTCTCCTCCCCTCTCTTCCTCTCCTCTCTCTCTCTCTCTCTCTCTCTCTCCTCTCTCTTTTTCCGTTACAGGAACTGTTAGAACGCTAAAAGATCTGTTTCGGCGTTCAAAGATAGTGAAATCATAGAACGCCAAGTCCGGGATTTCTTTTTTTTACTTAAAACTAGCCACTTTTTCTTTAATGCATCCGAAATTGCATACCCGCTCCAATGAAAGGGGCCACTAACATCCGTCCTCATCAAAACTCCTTTGGGGTTATGCAATGTGGGTGACGAGAAAAAATAGTTGGAAAAGAAAATTTTAAAAAAAAAAAAAATGAAAAAAAAGAAAGAGGAAAAAAACTTGAGCCGTGACATTTTTTGGTTTTAATAACATTTAAAAGGTATTCAATACAGTTGAATTGATGAAACGATGCATTTGAGTGTGAAGCAATTTGGGGCCGGCTCAAGTCTTTTTCCTCTTTCTTTTTTTTGAATTTCTTTTCCAACTATTTTTTTCTCGTCACCCACATTGCATAACTCCAAGGAGTTTTGATGAGGACGGATGTTAGTGGCGCCTTCATTGGAGCGGGTATGCAAATTTTGGATGCATTAAAGTAAAAGTGGCTAGTTTTAAGTAAAAAAAAAATCCCGGACTTGGCGTTCTATGATTTCACTATCTTTGAACGCCGAAACAGATCTTTTAGCGTTCTAACAGTTCCTGTAAAGGAGAAAGAGAGAGAGAGAGAGGGGAGAGAGAGAGAGAGAGAGGAGAGAGGAGAGAGAGAGAGAGAGAGAGAGAGAGGAGAGAGAGAGAGAGGAAGAAAATATCTTGACTTGGCGTTCGGATATCAGCTTCTTTGGGAGCAAAATCAGAACGTGTAGTTTTCTGAATTGGCCGACTACTAACTCTGAGCTTTTGGGCGAAAAGTCTTTTGGAGAAAATATGTCGTACTTGTAACTACTTGTAACTACCGATTTTTCCCGATTTTTTCATCGTCGCACCCGTTCAAGAAAACCATAGTGAGCAGGTTACGTGAAACACCCTGTATACAGGGTGTTGAAAAACTGTTCCCGAATATTTCAGGGGTGGATTCTACAGGTCAAAATAAGACCTTTTTTCTCTATAAACATGTGTCCGAAAATGCCCCCCCTTTGAGCTACAGCCCCCCAAAGTTTTGAAAAATGTATGGTTTTTTCTGTAATAGCGACCACCATTATGAACCAGATGTCCTGAAAATTGGTGTGCCATGGTAATTTTACGTGTAAAATCCATCAATGACCTCGAAAAATTCAGAAATTGAGTCTGACCGTACTTTTCAGGCAATCTTGTACCTTTAACGGCACAAATTTTATGTTACGGATTAAAAATTTGAAGAAGAAATACCAAAATTAGATGCGAAATTTTTGGTCTTCTTAGTTTCTTTCGATACGACGCGTTTTAAGCGAGATAATCGCTGCACAATGTGGAAAAGTCAGCGCTTTAACCATAGTGGCCAGCCCATATTTTTAATCCGTATAACATAAAATTTGTCAATACAGTGGGAATACACCGACTCCATGATGTTTGGGCCATTTTCAAGGAATTTATGAAAAAAAAAAAAAATTCTAAGTCTCATCGTTTCAGAACGTGGCAAGTATATTGATGAAAATTGTAGGAGTTTAAAAACCTGAATAATCAAGTGTTTTAAGTTAGGATGCGCGTATCATTATCGGACGAGTAACACCGACACCCTAGAAGTTGAGATTTTTTTCCCCTCTCATGAAAGCTTATTTCACCTTCTGTGGGGTGTTATATAAATCCTGATCTAGAAACAATTAGATTTCATTCGACTCGCGCCAGAGCAAAGCGTTCTCGGGTGAAAAGCGTATTGTCACTTGTTCAACGGCTTTGGAAAATATCGCAATTGAAAGAGACTGATAAATGGTCGCTTTTTATGAGCATATTTTGGGGTTCACGTTTTCCCTCTCATACATACGCATATATGTATAAATATATATATGTATTAAGCACGCGACTCAATAAAACATATTTCTACTCCACTCTCCTGAAATGAAAAAGCTAACGAATAGTATTTTCACCTAACGAGAAGCGAGAGTGGTGGCTGCTGCCTCTGCTTGCCTCTGCTTGCCTCTCTGCTGCTGTTTGGAGAACAATTTTCTACGCCAAATCCACTCGTATTTTTGGTCCTCCGTGAAACCTTTTTTATAGCTATTGTTGAATGACGACGCGCATCAAAATCGACCGATGAAATATAAAGAAGGACGGATAGAGAGAGGGGCTATGGATGAAAGAGATGGAATAAGAGGGGTATGGGGGGGTGTTGGAGAGATGCCTTTGACGTAAAATGCTTATTCTTGGCGCGCGCTGCACACAGAGGCAGGGGCTTGTGTCGGAGCTATTTTGAGAATGAACCTGAAAAGTGAGGTAGTTGAAAAGCTTTAGGCGTCTCCCAGTATTCAACATAGATGAACGCTTGTCAAGAGAAATAGCTTTGCTTGGCTCCGCCACCCATCCCTTCCTCTCCCCGTCACTTATGAAAAGCATCATACTAAATATTGCGCCATGGATATATTTTTCACTCCCCAACCCACCCCTTCCCTTTATTCCCACATAGTTGTTGAAGTTCTGTTCCTGCTCCATCGTCCTAACGTGTCCTTCTCCTCTTCCTCCTCTTACGGTTCGCCGACCAGTCATCCATTTCAACCTGCACCATTCGCCCTTTTAAAGTTCCAAAAGTTTAATTATTTACCTTCTCCCCCTTCTAATGGCAGGATGTTCTACAAGGCAGGGGTTATACACGACAAACTATCACAGTGTTGGTGGGTTGGAGGGTTAGGACGGGAAGAGGAGGTCAGCGGGTGCTGGGTGGAGGGTGAAGGGTTTTGAAAAGCGGGAGTGCTCCACACAGTACCCGCGTCCCGCTCTTTACAAGAGGATTTGATGGCTTGCAGTTTTCGTCCTATATCCTTTTATTCCGCCACAAGGTTGAAGGTGGTTGAAGGAATTTTCCGCGTGTGTGTGTGTATTGTGTCGTAAAATCGAGAGAATTTCTTTTTGCTGACTACGTTTACCCAAACCATTTAAGTATATGTACATCATCACCAAACAAGTGACGGCTCGTGCAATCTGCTAATGTTGCATTTCGTCCATTTAAATGACGTATCTAAAATATTGATTTGAGGGAGTGCACTATGTGCTATTTTAAACTACGTTCAACTTTCAAACTTTCAACACATTTCATGATTAAATGGATTAAATGCAAGGTTGCCAGGTCGGAGGCTCCACCACTGCACCAAACTAAAGTAACCACAGATTTAACTGATACCAGCATTTTGAAAATCAACAGTTAGCTAAGAACGCACTATAATCGATCGTAATCATGCGTGAAAAAACTCGTGTATAACATTCAAACCTAGCTCTTTCACTTTCTCACGACCCTCCTGTGCAGGTACATATATCTATTTTTAGTGCACAAGCTTCGTATCTACAAGCTTCGTTGTAGCAAGATATTTTTTCTCGAAATTGCATTGTAATGGCTTGAGGAATTCATTTCTGCAAAAAAATAAAAAAATCACAGGAAAATATCTCTGTGTGCAAATTCAGCTATGAGAGTGAGATAGATGTACACAGAGATCGTGTGAGATTGAAAGAGAATGTTTGGAATGCGTAAGGAGCTTTTTTCACCAGATGACATCATCACTAAAACTGCCTTTGTATTATGAGCGATAAATGGGACTGTTGCACACTTTTGCTACAGGCTTATTAATAGTTGAATATGGGGTAAAACTCTGTAAAAATAACGATTAACGCACTATAAAATCACGAAATCTACCCTTAAACTCACAAAATGCTTTCAAACGCCAGACCGTAATAATTGCGGCCGATTCCACTGATTACATTGGGTTTCCCTATCTTCAATCAGCTCCATCTACACGAGGTGTCCTCGCAACACCACACAAGAAGAAGAAGAAGCACACAATTGCCATATGATTTGAGCGGCAACGGCCGCCATTATGGTCTCGCATTTGAAACCATTGTATGAGTTTGGGTGTGGAACTCGTGATTTTTTAGTGCACTATAATCGTTATTTTTACAGGGTTTTACCTCATTATCAGCTATTAATATAAGCCTGTTGCAAAAGTTTGCAACGGCTCCTTTAATATTGTTGATTAGAATGTAACAAAAAAGTCACTTCCTCATATAACCTATTCGCATTTTGTGTCGATCTGTGTGTTTTTTACTGGTAAATTTTACTTTCTCACTATTGTTTGAGATTACCTACCATGGTGAACATTTCATATGTTTTGTGTCGATTTGCTCTAATTCTGAAAAGGAAACCCGGGCAAGTATTTGATACGCCTTTTGTATGTTTATGAGTAGATTTTGAGACTATTCGATGCTCTCGTCGTGATTTTCACGCAATTTTACACCTAAACCAACCCTCCACGTTTCATCGTTTTATCGTTTTTCATATTCGAGATATCGAATGTCAAATGTCGATTTACAGAATGCAATATCTCGAATATGAAAAACGATATGGACCTCCGGTTTGCGCCAAAATGCTCAGTTTGTTACGCCTTTTTGATTGATGTATCACTCGATAGGGGTCGTCTCTCGGAATTTTTCTGATAGCCCCCCGTGGAGGCCAAAAACGTTAAAAATGTTTGGGGGCTTTAAAAACAAATTTTTACTAAATTTCTGTTAGAATTGAATTTTTTTCTGAGAAGCGCTTGCTTTGTAGAGCATTTTAGATTCAAAGTTTTTGAAATTTGGACTATTTAAAGGAAAGTTACGAATTTCTGAAGATGGGTTCATATCGAACTTTGACCTTCGATATATCGAACACGAAAAACGACATCGACTTCCGGTTTGCGCCAAAAGTCTTAGAATTTTACCCTCTTTTTGATTATCAAATAAAAAATGGGGGTCTCCATTTGAAATATGGGACTTGACCCCCCTGGGGCCCCCCAGGGGGGGGGGCTCCGAAATTGAGGACCCCCTCAAAAGATGTCCCCCTCGAAATAATCGAACACGTGTTTCATCGTTTTCAGAAATTCGGAGCCGTTTTCGAGATATTAAGCCTGGCTCCTTTTTTAATTGACACCCTGTATAGATAAACTTCGCATTTTTATAGAATATTTGTAGTCATTTTTCATCATTGGTTATGCAACCATTTATTAATTTTAAACAAGACACGTTTAAGATTTTACCATTGTTCATGTGAACGCCGACACACTAAAAAAAATGGATGAGTAAATGTTACCCTTCGATCACCGAGGAAAAAGCAGCGGTAGGGTTTACCATTCCATTATAGCAAACCGAAGTTGAGTATTGTGAAACAGAAAAATAATAAGCATTACACTTCCTCAAGTTTGGTTGACTCAAGCCAAGCGTGAATTTTACCATTCTTAAATTGTTATGTACGAAGGGGGTAGCTTACTTTTCCTTGGATTAACTCGCTCATTCAAATGGACTCGTTCCGTCATTCAGAACAACGCTACTTACACTTTCCCGCGATAAGTCAAATTTACTATTCTCACAAGTCACGCTTGCATGTCCTACGGTCATAACAGTACATTAACTAATGCCAATTCCAATGAGAGGTATTATTGATTTCGTCATTTTTGAAACTTTCAAAACCAACATACGTGTGATATATTATTGACTGAACGTTTGCTTCCATTTATAATTTTCACAGATGAAGAACTTCTCTAATCGTTTGTTAGTTTAATTAATCATAATATTGGACTTTTACTGCAATGGTTGAAATAAACTTCACTGGAATCCGGGGCCCGTGGGTAAAATAAGTAAACGGAGGGACGGAAAAAAAACACAAGTATTATCTTACACATATTATAATTTGAAATTAATTTTTCAAAAAATACTGAGAGAAGAGAGAATTGTCCATTGCTTATTCCTTATTGACGAACGAGAGCGAATGTAAATAAACAACAAGAAACAAGTGGGCGAGTCTCTTTCTTGTTCTTCTTACTTCAATCGTGTCATTCGTGTCGCATCATTCGGCCGACCCTAGCGCCATCTCTGAATAAACTACGCGAAATAATATGGCATTGGCGCGACGATCAAATACTGATAAAGAACTCGGAATGAAACAATCACTCTCATCTCACGAACTAACGAACGTACCTACGTCTGCACGTCTGCCAGCTTATATACCGAATTTATTCTCCATGGTCTTACATAGGATAGGCGCAGTGTAGTGGTTAAGGTTCTCGATTAGGATTAGGTAGGTTGTAGGTTCAAATCCCGGTCTAGTCGACAAAATTTGTCCGCGACAGGTAGGCGGGAGCCGACAAAATTTGACCGCGACAGGTAGGCGGGAGCCCGCAAAATTTCAATTTTATATTTTCCTTCTTTTTTTTGAGACTTCTAAAAGTACTTATATCACTTATCACAATATAAATAAATGAATAATTGGTTGTATAAAATATGCAGATCGTTTATTCTAAATATTTGATGATCTAAAGAGAGAGAGATTTACCATTCCTGTGGGTCTCTGAGCCTCGTCTTATGGTTCACGTCACCGTTATCGTCAACGGTAGTGTTTACCATTCCTGATTGGTGTATATGATCTATGCATCACGTTGTAGCAAATAGAGGCATGCGGAATGGTAAATTCCACCTCATTCGTGGTAATCGCTACTGCTCTTTTTTCTCGGTGATGGTGTCTATTTTGTGCAGCGATTGGTTGGTTAAACATGAACCAGCTAATAGTGGATATTAACCGCATGACTGTGAATACTAAACGTATGGCTGTAAAGCTTACCGAAAAGTCCTGTATTAGTTATCCATCACGCTGTAAGTGCGATGGAGATGTAGCGATGTGGATGGTGAACCATCCACATCGCTACATAATTGAGGCACCATCGAAGGGTAAAATTTACACTCCTACTATTTTCAGCGCAGAGCTTTATAAATACAGTGATAAGATATCTCCCTTTATCGAGGCCTCCACGCACCCGCAACAAGGCAAATAGTATACCTAAAGTACTGCATTGTGGACGCCATATTCAAATAAACATGCGATAACAATGAACAACTGAGCGAGTGAACAGAAAAGCAAACGTATGAATAAAGTCAAATAAATGTGTGGTACAAAGCTTGAGAATGCATGAATGAGCGTTTGAGATATGTGCGAGGTAAATTTGTGAAAAACAAGAGTGTGAGAAGAGTTTTACTTCATGAATAATAAATGAACATCCGCGCCTTCAATAAAATCCGATGTAAAAGCCATCGCTAGAATTTTGAAACCACAATCCAAGAGTTGAATATTCACCGACTCCAACTACTTGACGGTTGGAAAAAATCTTCAGAATGAAACTTCCAGTAACCAGGCGGATTTTGAAAACCTTTTTCTAATTTTTTCGCCATTTGCTTCTGCTTTAAGTCTCGCGCTTACACCTGACCGCCACAAATCCGCTCTTCCTCTCTCAAATTAAACCGTCCACCATTTGCAGCTCTGTTCTACCGGCTCGAACTTCTACTGCGTTGCTGCCTGCACACTGCACCGCATCGCACCTGCACGGTGTGGGATAATTAAGTCAGTGCAGGACTCCGAGTAGTTAACTATTCGTACAGGACGGTCTTGATATTGCATACATCAAAAATTGAAGGCGCTATGCAAGCCATCAAACCGTAACTCTCAGAAAATGTGTTGGCATCGCTTGTTTCACAGAATTCATATTTTATTCGGCCTTAAGGTACTTTCAGATGACATTTTTGTAATTGTTGCATAGTTTTATTTTCTTAATCTTTTCGTATACCTTTGATTTATTTTTTCTTTGGGGGGAAAAAAAATAAAAAAAAAAAAAAAAAAAACACAGGGTGAGTGAAAATGAAAGTTTCTATCGACGATACAAGAAAAAAAATGGTTAGAACTGAGATAGTTTCATGAGGAATCCAGGAAAACGCAGATTAAATTTCACAAGAGAAGAATCAATTGCTACACCGAAAAAAAGGGAATTGCTGGAATAACAAAACATTGTTTGCAAAATTTGCATTTACTTTTTTGGGAAAATTTAGCGTGTACGTAGGTAAATGAACAATTTTATTTTGTTAGAAATGCTAAACACTTAGTCGCTAAATTAGCTGGCTAGAGATTTTGTTGTTTTCGCATTTTGGATTTTTATTCTTGTAAAATAATTTTGCTGAAGTGACATTCTTCACTCCTTGTTATACCCACATTCTAAATGTTTGTAAAAAGTGTAATCCAGAATGATAATATATCAATTTTTTGGATTGTAAAACTTCCAAAACCTTGATTTGTAGAATTAACTAAATTTGGCATTATAAAAACTGCAATCCAAAATGAAAAAGCATCAATTTCTTGGATTGTAAAATTTACCAAATCTTGATTGTAGAATTAACTAAATTTGGCATTGTAAAAAGTGCAATTCAGAATGATAAAATATCAATTTTTGGATTATAAAATTTCCAAAATCTTGATTGTAGAATTAACAAAAGCAGGCATTGTAAAAAGTGCTATTCAGGATGAAAAATCATCAATTCTCGGATTGTAACATTTTATATTTAGAACTTAAAATCATTTGATTGCGCTCTCTGGTTGACAAAGTTTGAAGTACTCTTCCGTTTTGTACTCACTCGGCAGTTTACGCTCCTCTGCAAGGAATTGTGCCTTAAGATGCGTATTTTATGCTCTGAATCATTATCCGCTGTGATAGCCTAGTGGTAAAGTGCTGGACAATCACCACGGCTACCCAGGTTCAAATCCCGGGACATCCGGGGGGGGGGGGAATAATAAAAAAAAAAAAAAAAGAAGAAGATAATTCTAGATAGGTAATTTTACAATCCAAGCAAAATGCCACTCTGAAGATCTGTATCATAAATTTTACAATCCACAAAAGTGTTAAGTTTTCATTTTGGATTGAAGTTCCTTCTACCTGTGTATATAATTTAGATATTTTTAGAAAGAAAAACTTACAGCCCCGATTGAACAATCAGCATTTAGACTTGCTATTTCATAACTGCCGTTTTGAAATCTTTGCAATCCAGATTGAAGTGTCAGCTGAATTTTCTGTTAATTCTTCAATACAGCCGTTTTGACAATTTTACAATCCAAGTGTTTCAAAAAATAACAATACATATAGCTGTCACGATTTTTTGCGATACTGGATTGTAAAATTATCAACCCCCATTGTAAATTTAACACTTTTTTTTTCGGTGTATTCTTAATTTATTCACCTCCAAGTGAAAATTATTTGAATGAAACTCCAATATTCTTACTTTGCACGGTTGTATTACAATCATATCGACTATTTGTAGACTGCACTTACTCCATTCAGCGAGTAGTTTGTTTCAAATAACTTCTCACCAAATAATTTTCTCTTCATCAGCGGAGTCCATTTTTTAGTCAGTGTAGACAGCTCAAAAGGTCCTGACAAAATAAGTCTGTCAGAATTGAAATTTATTTACATTAAACGCAAATCACGATATAAATGTAACGAAAAAGCAAACCCGCCGTCTTTCTTCTCATTCATAATTTTTTCTTATTCTTTTTCATCTTCGTTTTTCCCCATCCACTCTTTTATTTGTTGTGAACAAGCTAATAACGAGATTAGTGCATAACTAACTACTCGCAATTTATCAATTACTTAAAACCTTGCCTCTTACTCCAGCAGTGGCGTAGATCTCGTCGTTCGTAGACTCCTCTGGGAGCAAGAATTTATTCAAATGAATTCCTGCCGAGAATGTCGTCAGTCGCCTTCGCAGCCCCGCAAAGTGAATTTCGGAGGAAGAAAAAAAAAAACAAAAAAACAAAAAAAAAACAAAAAACAATTGTTATTTACTCTCGCTCCTCTTGACTCTTGAGGCGAAGATGCCACCGAACAAACGCGATAAAAAGATAGACGAGGTAGCGGACGGAGCTCGGGTTTGGCGGGCGGGCCAAGTTGTGACATTAGATCACTTGATCATAAATATGTATCAAGCCTCATTTCCCCTCATCCCTCCGTAAGCTAATTCATTAAATCTGAATAAAACGACTTTGCTCAAACCTCTTCCTCTTCCTCTCCATCTCTCCTTCCTCCATTCGCTATCCTTCTGCCGGTATCCCATCCCTAGAGATAAGAATACAAAATACCGGGCGCGTGACCTGAGACGAGAGGCGAAGCGGGGGGTTGAATTATACGAAGGTTATGGATACTTTGAAGAGCTAGTGCAGCCGTTAAAAAAAAAAGGAAAGCTTTGATGAATAATGTATAGGCAACCAGTGTTACATCGGTGTACGCGACTAGCACGACAGACAAGACAGGGCAAGACACAAGACGCGCGCTTCAGACTGAGAGCGATGAACCAGGAACCTACGCGAATGCATAATGGGAAGGGGGAGAGGGGGGCATTTGGCAATAGAGGAGGCAGCTGTGAAGAGAAGGGTGAATTGAGGACCGGACGCACGGACAGACGGATGGCGGAACTGAACAAGAGGACCGTTTGGTGTCAAAAAACGACGCAAATGTTGAGTAAAAATAATCCGGGTAAATTGAGTCGTATTCATCACGGCTCATGTTTTATTCAGTCAGACACCAGTGAATTTGTCTGAGAGTACCACAACCACCAACCACTCCACTAAGGAGGTGGAGCTGTCTTACTATCGGGTTGCACTGCGTCACTTTATACGACCGTTTCGATACGACACGCGTCAGACGCATCCGGCGCGGAGCGCCATCATTCAAGTTAACGTAGGACAGAGTTATACTCGTTCAGAATGAAGAATGGAATGCTAGAATTCTCCGGTTGCTGTAACGTGCCTTCCATTTCTACCAGAAAAGACATTATTCTGAATGGTTATATTCTCGGTTCATACGTACAGAAACAACGAAACATACTTCACTTGCTCACCGGTGCAGTTTTTCGGTGAATTCGAGAATGTCTATAACTGGTGCAAACCGAAAGTCGATATCGCTTTTCATTTTCGACAAATTGAATGTCAAAGTTCGATTTCGATTCATTTTCAAAAAACCATTACTCCTCTTTGGAAAGACGTAATTTAAATATATATTACACTAAAATACTCCGAAAAGCAAGCACTTTTCAGAAAAGAATACAATACCTACAAGAGTTTAGTCAGAGTTGGGTTTTAGAGCCCCCAAACAGTTATAACGTGGGGGGGGCTATGTGAAAAATTCCGTTCGACGACTCCTGTTGAGTAATACATCCATCAAAAAAGCATACAAACTTGAGCATTTTGGCTCATACCGGAGGTCGATGTCGTGTTTCGCATTCGAGACATCACATTTTTAAAATCGACCGTTGACATTCGGACATATTGACGACATTTTTATGCATCTACTTGCATTACTCTACCTTGCATGGAGCCCTTCAAATCTGGCAACATTGCCCTAAATAAGCATTCCCGTTTGAAGGGAGTCATAGTCAGAACAGGACACCAGATCATCCAGGCCGAGGAACTATGTCAGAGTAGTGGGAGTGAGTTGAGGGAGAATTATTCGAAAAGCACGCCCGGACGAATTCCGACACCGAGCCGTGACAGTTCGGTGCAGAGGGCGAATTTTATTTATAGCTCCGAGTGCATGTCCTTCCTCTAGCCGTGCCGGTTTTTTGTTGCTGGTGTGTTTCGATTTTCGAATTGTAATCATCAAACCGTGGTGTTGTTTTTGTTCCAGGTAATGTGTCTCTGCCTCAAACTGAGTCCCGTTAAGGTCTGCTCTCCTCGCGTATTCCCATCCTCCGTCACTCCTCATCCCCTTGCCCATTCAACTTGATTCATTAATCCCGCGAAGCGCACTATGACTCCCTCCTCATCATTGTGAAGTAACGTGAGATCACTCGGATAAGGTAACTTACCATTTATTTCTATTCAGTTCAAGTCGTTTTTCAATTGAAATTGAAATTCGTCCAGCATAACTTTTGATAAGCGACCATCAACTTCATTTGCGTTCCAAGCTACATTCATAGTATGATAATATGAGGACGCAAAAACACCTTTGGTCAGTGAACTTTAATTTTTGCCACAGCGGACTCATAGACGCGAATGCATGAATTTATATTTCTCTCTCCTCCCATTTGAGCATAAGCGCGGTTTAAGAGGGCGTAGAAATGGACCAATCGCGTGATGATCTTCACTGCTGTCCTTTTCTATCTCACGTGTTCAAATAGTCAAAGAGAGAGACAGATGAATTCCTGTATCCTCACGAATCGACAACTAAGGTTATTAGACATCAAAAGCCATAATTTTGAAGCGAAAAGAAGAGGGAAAGGACGAGAAAAGGAAAAAAGGAAGCAAGTCATAGAGATTGAGGAAGGGAAAGGGAGAGATGAAAAGACCGAAAGAAAGAAAAAAAAGTTATATATTCTGAGTTCACTCAATAAGCTTAGTTTTCAATTGCCTCGAGCACTATCTGACGATGAAAGTGCATGTGTCACGTATACAGATTGAATCTTGAACTTCGCCGTCAGATATATAAAAATAAATCAGTCGAAGGCCCCCTCTAGACATATGAAGAGTCTATTAATAAACGAAGTTGCTGGTTTTCATGCGGAGGCATCGCTTTATTGATCCATCAAAACAGCATTCAAACAGAGCATTTGAGGATTCGATCTATTCACCTGCACCAACAAGGCAACAACAGCCGACCAAACTTTGCGCGTTGAAACTGAAATTATTCCATCGGTGTTTGTAAAAAAAGAGGTTGTTTGACGGCTCGTCAAACAACTCCTTCAAATACCTTCATCAAACATGAGTTCCATCATCAACAGTCTAAAATCAGCAACTTCTACCGTGTTCATTTTTGTTTTATGAAAAAATCATGCTGCCTGATCTGCCGGTTTGATCAAATTGTTGCATCCGGATTTTTGGGCCAGTTTTGTATACCGAATAGAGACCGCGCATAAGCCACTTGCGTGCCGTGAGATGCTTTTTTTTGAGGTCACAACGAAATAGTTCTCTGAAAGGCAACAACAAGCAACAGCATCACCCAGCAGCTGGGTCCCAGCTACATTAATAAGTGATAACTATAGACACGAACTTCAATATACTTCGTTTTGATTGGATACTGGTATCACGTGACAACTACCAATTATTTTCTCTCCCCTTATATAGAGTCGTATATAATACGTATAGAGAATAAAGACAAGTGAAATCATAGGCGGCGCCAATGGATACAATTTTGCACGTAATTATTTTGTACATGCTTAGGACTGTTGGTCTCCAGGAAAAGATTACGGTGTCGTTTGGAATCGTTCAATTCTCCTAATGATTGACACATCTATTGACGCTTTTAAAGATTTTTTTGGGCGGCATTGTAAACATTCTGAACTTATTGAGTTGCATCATTATGATTATAATTTTCAGCTTCATCAACCATTACCTCTTTACTCCTAAAACACCAACGAGCCTTTTATGATAAATGATGTAAACAAATAAATGTGCTAATCACATCCAGGGGCGTAGCCAGAGATTTTAATGCCCGGGGCGGGCCTTGAAATGTATGCCACCCCCCCCTCCAATAATCGCAAGCCAGTCATTGCACTGATGAACGTTCTGATTTTCACCCCCCCCCCTCTCCCGCTAAAACTTATTTCTCCTTTCATTTCTCTTTTTACGATTGTTTAAGTATTTAATTGACTATTTTGACTGAATTAATTTAGAAAATAATAAAGATCTGCGGAAATTTTATATTCAAGGTATATTATTGTAGGTTAAAAAGGAAATAAGAGGACAAAATGATCAAACAATTTAAAAGGAAAGTACAGCCTATTTGACAGAAACAAGTGAATTGAAATACGCAGTATATAAAGAAGGATAGAAACAAAGACAATTTTCAGAATAAGTAACTTTAACGCCACCCTCATCATTTCTATGTGTTTAGCTTAAAATCCAACTTCTTTCTCTACAATACGTCATGTCATACCAACAAATAATCCGACAAAGATGCGGATAGGGCAAAATTGTCAAGAATTTGAGAGAAGAATGAGACTTTGTATCTAGGGGTTTTGCTCTGAAAAAAAAGAAAAAAAAAGAAGGATGAAGTATTTAAACTCGCGGGAAGAAGTAGGGGGTGCATAATTTTCGGAAAACGAAGGAAATCGGATCCAGTATAATATCCCTAATTTCAAGAGAAATCGGTCGTTGCGAAATCGGGCCCTAAGATCATCTTTTCTTCCTATCACTACATCGAAGTAAAAAAGCTGAGGAGTGGGTCAATGGGTTTTTTTAATGTATTTTGTTCCTTCAGAAGTAATGGGGCAGTTGCAAGGGTCTGAAATGTTGTGTTTTTTATAAAGAAAATGATAGTACTTGATGAGCTGAGAACAATGGTGACTTTGGTCTTTTCATAAGTGTCCCGGTTTCGGATATACACACGTGTAAAGTTGTATAAGATTGTGTGTGTAGTGACGTCACTACGCGGAATTCCCATTTAAAACAATGTATTTCGGGTCAAAATCTCATCTCCGGAACAATGAGACTTGAGGAGAAACCAAAGGCATCTTTGTTCTCAGCTCATCTAGTACTTTCATTTTCTTTATAAAAAACTCAACATTTTAGACCCTTGCAACTGCCCCATTGAGATATATTCCTAAAATTTAAAAAAAAAAAAAAAAAAAATTAATGGTTTACAATCCCTTTTTCATTTTTTCGCTGTTTTTACCCTTTTCGTTCCTCCTTTTCTGTTAGCTAACCGCATAAAATTATGTCCCACGAGACTTGATGCCCCCCCCCCCCATCTCCTGGTTATATGCCTTTGTTCAAATCCAATGGCAGTGCCTGTCTGTTGGCCAATCAGAGGCTGTTCCCTCTAGTCTATGCTCTAGATTGTATCGGGACTAGTTTTACTGTGACTCCAAAAAAAACTTGTGTCCGCAATAGCCAAGGCACGGTCTCCATATTACACATATATTTTGTCTCTGGATGATACGCAGAACCTAACTCTATCAAAGAGCAAACCATCGGCACTACTCGTATGGACTTCTTGCAATACCCTACGGCTGTTTCTCATGACAATGCCTCTGTTGGACTGCGTCGCATCTATTGACATGCAAATAATCTCCACTCCAAGACAAAACAAGATGATCCGTTTTTACTCATTCTTTTCCCATACACTGTTTTTTCTCCTTCTCAAATTCTCCTCTCGTCTAAATATGATTCCGCGTTCCGATCTTTGGATCTACGTCTCGAAACCTTTCCATCGTTTCCTTTCTCTCCATCATTTCAATTTCTCCGAATTCTATCTTCGGCCCAGTAAAAATAATATTCACCGAGATCCGATCCTTGAAGCTACCTCAGGAGCCTCTGTTCTCTCTCTTTTTTTTCTTCCTCTCCCCTTCTCTCCCTTCCTCTCTGTCTCTACCTCTCTCCCACTCCGACTTCTATTCCCTCTATTCCTATTTCCTCTCTCTCTCTCTCTCTCTCTCTCTCTCTCTCTCTCTCTCTCTCTCTCTCCATCTCTCTCTCCCTCTCTCTCCCTCTCTCTCTCTCTCTTTCTCTCTCTCTCTCTCCCTCCTTCTATCTCCATATTTCTCTCTCTATCTCTCTCTAACTCTTTTCTCTTTTCCCTCTCTTTCTCTCTCTGCATACACTATTTCACTTTCCACGAAGTCTATATTTTGACCTAGCAAAAAATTGGACTCCCGAGTTTTGATTCTTGAAGCTGCGCGTCTAGTATTCGAACTTAGACGTGAGGGCATGAAACTTTACCTCAAGGATGAAAGTAATGACGAGAGGCCCCTTTTGCGGTGAATGAGTCGAGCACCAGCACTCGCAAGTTTCTCTTGTATTCCTTTGACAACGCACTAATGAGCACTCATTCCTTTTGATAGTTTGTTCCTTCTTCTACTTCACGCCCCACGCCAGGAAAACGTCGCCTGATTCAGGAACAAATCAGAAGATTTTACAATTTTTCACGTAGAAAATCAGTAGATTTTTTCCTATTATGGAGCAACTCTGCATCTGAGGATTGTCTGATCAAAAAAAGAAGAAAAAAAGACCAGCCTGAATACGGTTTGTTTTGAACCGTGCAATATAATGAGCGTTTTTTTTCTCTTATATAAATTTGTTGTTCTTTGGTATCCCACCAAAAATCTATGGTCTCCATTCATAAGAGGAGACCGCTTAAAAACAACGCAAATCAGACAGAAGTAGGTTGGTCCCAAAAAATAAAGTCCGTTGTACTTACCGATTAATTAATTAATGCAACGACTAAAATAAATAAATTTTATCGTCGTCGTAATGACAAGTGTTGTTCAAACATTTGAAAATAAGTTATGGCTACACAGAGCAAAACTAATATTTGGGGCTACCAGAATTATCTACATTTAAGTATTATAACGGAAATTTTATTTCTGGTATCTATAAAGATATTTATGGTTTCAATCAAAATGTATTTTGAATTTTCCCAGAAATCTAGTTGAGGATATACGAATTACATTTAACTATCACGTGCAAGGAATTCTGGCAGCCCCAAATATTCATTTGTCTCCGTGCGTCAGTGGCGCATCGAATGAGGGGGGGGGGGGGGGGGGTTAGGGTTTAACCCCCCCCCCCCCCCCCCAAGCCTTAAAAAAGAGGTAGAGAGGGAAAGAGAGAGAGAGAGGGAGAGAGGGAGAGGGAGAGAGAGAGAGAGAGAGAGAGAGAGAGAGAGAGAGGATGTGGTTCCTTCACAAATAGAAGAAAGAGAAAGAAAAAAAATCGTGATCAGCTAGGAAGGGGATTCACGGTGAACAAATTCCATATTATCCGCATTTGCTTAAGAGTTATTCACTATGGCGGGGGAGGGGGTAAACTCTAACCACTCGCACTCACTCGGTGAACCCCCTACATGAATATTCCATGGCTCCTTCATCCACATTCCTTTTGACTTTTCTCTCTCCAATTATCATGAGTCGAGAGCAACGATTTCATGCAGGCAAAATCGAAAACATATTTAAACATTCCAATTTTACTTAATGAAAGTACCGTAAAATTCAATTTGAAGGTCAGAAAAATTGAAAATTTTTCCGGGAAAGGGCCCCCGGATCCCCCCCTCTCGGTGAACCCCTCGATGAATATTCCATGGCTCCTTCAACCACATTCCGCTTGGCTCTTCTCCCTCCAATTATGAGTCGAGAGCAAAGATTTTATGCAGCAAATTCGAAAATATATTTGAGCATTTCAATTTTATATACTGTACATGCGAAAGTTTCGTATAAGTCAATTTGAAGGTAAGGAAATAAAAATTGAAATTTTTTTTCCGGGGGAGGGCCCCCGGACCCCCCTTGTCCTTTCCATACCCCCAGACCCCCCGGAGTTTGAGTCGTACAACCACCCCCCCCCCAGGCAAATTCCTCAGTGCTCCACTGCCGTGCGTAGTTACTATTTATAAAAATACTTTGAAAAGATTTCGTTTGCATTTAAAGCGACCGTTATCGACAAAAGAAGAACAATTGGGTAGTTTTAATTTAATTTTTTAAAATCGGTGGATTTTTATGATTATATGGATTTATATGGTAGAATTTTTCTTCTTGTGAACTTGGGTGAGTCTCACCGACCCTCATGAATAACCAGCCTTTGCGATAGGTATAGAATACCTTTATTAGCTTTGCAATTTTGGATATTGCATCATCCCTTAAACGAAGACGCTCTGCTCTCACAGTTATTTCAGACGCATTTTCGTCCATTTCTCTCCCCCCCCCCCCAAGTTTGATCAGAGGAGCGGGAGCAGCCTTTCTGAACGCAATGTGTGTAGTAGCCTCATGTTTGGGAGTTATTTGAGGTCATGCAAACGGGTGTAAAAGTTGACTTAGATGTCAAGAAAATACGCACTGAATATTTTTTGAAAGACCTGGCAACCAAACTGTAAAATAACATATAGTTTGATCCGAAAAAGGTATAAAATGAAATTTCGATCAAAGAAAACAAAAACACTTAAAAAGTGCGCCTTGATGCGGTAACACCGGTGAGGCACGAAAAAAACACTCCCGATGCGGCGCTGGCGGGATGGATGAACGCATAAAAGGTGAGGATGCGACTTCAATATTTGCTTTGGACTTAACTTTAGGAAGCTGAAAAATAATAGGGGAACTTGAAACTCCTCTCTATCAAACTGCTTGTAATACAGTGACTACGACGCGACGCGATCATGTTTTCTTGCTCGTAGAAGCAACCTTTTTGAAATATGAAGGGTGGTGGCCTTTGTTGTCATTTCGGACCAATAAGGAAAATCTCGTGTTCGCATAAAAAATCACACAAAGTAACAAAATTGAAACACGTATAGGATCAAAAATGGCTACGTCTCCTTTTTCAAAATTACGGGAAAACGCGAATGCGAGAGTGGTTTCTTTGAAATTAGATGGAGTTTATTTAACCATGTCTCTGGTAAAAGCCACTGACATATAAGTTAGTTTAGACCAGAACTTTTTGAGAGCGTGAATTCAAAATATTCCTGTTTTCTTAGTATACAATAGATTTAGCAAATTTGAATGCCAAAGTAATGGGGTTTGATCTCATTTTTTATGAGCCCTTTTCCAAAAAAGGGGGCTTGAGCCTTTAAGCCCTCCTTCCCCCACTCCAGCATGCACCACCACTGATATTTCTGTACTCTTCTTATTTATGTTTATGATTGAAACTTTATAGAATGATCTTTAAAGAAGGTTCAAAAATTATTTTACGTCTCAATAAAAGAGTAAATGTTTTTGTTTTTTTGTTGTTGTTGTTGTTGTTTTTTTTTTTTTAAATGAGCCGAACGATGTCTTTGAAATTGCAGCGCTGGCGACATTATCACTAAATTAGTCAATGAACTTAGTTTGGACGTTACCTTGTTCGGATCTTTCTCTTTTGTTCGTGCAAATCAAACAACGATTAGAGTTACGTTGATGTTCTCCTCGGAGGATCGTGCCTCGGGATAATGCAAAGGAAATCTCGTCTATAGTAAGTTTCTTTCGTCTAGACTGGAACATAGCTGACTTTGGGACAAGGGACAAAGGGAGTCGTCCTTGTCACTTTGTCCCCGATGGTGAACAAAAAGCAATACAGAATTAACTGCGATACTCACTTCCCGCGTAGCTCGAGCTTCGTCGATAATGGCTTTTAAATTAACTGTAATCTTTGGATTCTAATCTTTTTCTCCTTCCCTTTCATCTCCTCCTTCGATCGAGTCCCGTTCGTCTTTTCAATTGGTTAATGTTAGTTTTATATCACTCTCTCCGACAATTCTGCAGTTCGTTTCCGAGCTAAAATTTCAAATTCGAATACCTTTCGATTCATTGTCTTTCTCAACACGACGACATGACGTTTGCTTGTAAAATTTCCAGAGGAAAATTTGACTCGCATTCTCTAGATTTTAACCCTATTTTTGGTAAGCCACTGACATTTTTAACAGCATTTTTTGTCGACAATAATTGCAGATCCGTCACTAAAATTAAATACACTAGATACGCTGGAATTTACCAGAGTTAAAGTATAAAACTAGCATTTATTACAGTTTCAAGGTTTAAGAATGGATGAAACGTTCAGAAATGCAATTGTCGCAATGCTTGTTTAGTACTATCCCCTTGAATAATAATTGATGCAAAGATTCATGATTAAGTGATTAAACGTCAAATGATAATCCTTTAATAGGGCGTAGGTATACAAGGATATAGAAAGACAAGGATTGACGCCTCACATTGTCCCTGAAAAACGAGAATAAAAGAATAACTTTATAGCTCCCCCTTAGATTATTTTGCTCCTCCCTCTGAAATTTTTTATTGATACCTTTACATAACTCGCACTCCTTTAGTCTTCGTTTTGTCTCTCGTTAAACTACAATTCGAAGATTGTTTGGAAAAGTTTCCTAAGGGAAGCCTTTGCTTTGAAAGTTTCGATCAGTTTTCGGTAATAAGTAATGCGCAGAAAGTATCTAAAGATCCAGTAAAGATAGAGGCTGCTGATTATTGGTTAAAAATAAGTAATGCAGGCAACAAAGTATCCGTTATACCGTAATATTTCATTGATAAGTGGAAGAACTAACAATCAATCTCTCGCAGTAGGTTCAAGTTTGCTTCTTGTTTGTTTGTTTGTTTGTTTGTTTTGTTTTGTTTTGTTTCGTTTTTTTCTGTCACTGTCAACAATACAGTGATCCCTATATCCGTGTTCATAAGGAGGTTGGAACTCACGTTTTTAATGTGAGCACTGAGCAAGTGAAGTCGACTCAATTTTCGAAAATGCTGTTCTCTATTTCGACTTGTCATTATGAGCTTTTTAGAGCGTTTTGATGGCTATTCTTAGACAGAAGAATTAAAATTCAAAAGAAACAGATCAAAATGTTTGAAATGCACGGTAAAAATATTTGAGTAGACTTATACAAAAGTTAACAAACTAATCATGTGAATCAGAAAAGGGCGATGCTTAACTTTCAAGACAATCTAAACGAATCAAATCATCATGCCTGATAATTATTAAGAAAGTGTTCTTGGGTGGTTTTGTGCCATATTTTAATTTTTTTTGTGTACCATATAAACGAGTGGTGCATCGGAAATTTGTTGGTACTATAAAACTAGAATGGCAGTTTGGAGCAGAAAAAAAAATTATCAGGCTTTAACTGCGGTTATCTGCTATGACGAGTTAATATTAAAATATCGTTTGAATCTCTTGGGTGAAATATCGTGCGAGCAAGATGTAGAGCCGCTGGACGGAATGCGTAGAGAGCCAATTATCCGCTACATACGTGAGTAACCATCCATATATACATGTATATTCGGTTGATATTCGCTCTTTTGCGTGAATGCGAGTATACTCGAGACTCCAAAAGCGATGAATAAGTGGATTACCCCCAAGACCTTACATCATGCGTTGATGCCAGGCTAAGCCACATTATTGTCTCACTCCCATGGCATATTTTTTTCTCGCCGATTTTTCCTCCAACTGACTAAAATATTGACAGTTTCATTTCCATTGTATGCCTGTAAAGTACGGAAATAGTCGCAGCCGTAATGTTTTTTCAATTCATGAAAGCAATGTTGAATAGTTAAAATATCCGCAATTTTTTCAAAGTCTGCAGTTATACGACTCCATATTGGTTGAGAAAATATCACAGATTGATCAGCATATTTGTGTGCATCACAGTAAACATAATCGAGTGTTTTAGTCAGCTCTGCAGCAGATTAACTAAAGGTAATATTTCAGTGTAGCAGCCAATCTGCCATGAAATCATAGAGCGAGAAAAAACCAAGACCTTTACACGAGGGTTGTTCGAAAGGTAAGCGTCCTTTTTTTTCTTTTTTTGCAGAACGATGAGAGAGCGTCATAATCTTGCAACTTATAAATGGTCTTCTTGAATTCAAAATGGTATAAAATATACGTTATAGCTTCAGTTTTTATGGACCCATCGCATGTTCGACCACCTCCAGCGTTATGAAATACACACAGGCAGGGTCTGCAGCAGTTGCGAAGGGTACGATCTGGCAACGTTGCGTTTGGCTCTTTAAAACTCGCGAAAAATATCGAAGTATCTACGGATAGGTGTTGATCATCGACTTAAATACTTCCCTTAGATTAAAATTGACCGAATGCCACGTTGCCAGGTATAGCACGCTTCGCCACTGAGGGCCCGATAGCCAAAGACTAAGCAGTATCCGCAAGCGATCGAAATTAAAAAAAAAAAAATCGTTGAGCAGCTCTATTTTCATAAAAACACAGAACTCCTACACTCCCCATCGATGCTCTCATGCAGTGTGATTGGAAGTGTAAATTATCTGGATGATTGTCTGTACCATTATTCAAAGCAGTGGCGTAGCGTGCAATTGGACAACGTTGCATTGTGGCCTTTCAAACAAATGTAAAAGGTCGAATACGAAGGTGTCCACCGAGCACCCGGTAACCCATTAAAAAGATCGAACATCTTTTTAATGGGTTTAAATGGACGAACTGCAACGTTGCCAGATTGCACGCTAAGCCACTGATTCAAAGCTGTGGCCATTTCTTTAAAATCATATTATGAAAGCTTTTGAAAAGGGTTTTGAAAAGCTTTTGAAAAACTTTATTTCCCCAAATTATTGAGAATCAGTTTCATTCTTGCTTACATGCTGTTAGTTTCAATGGAAATGACATTATTCTAGGTTAGAATCGGAACGTCACAAGCTGCTCACTTTTCGGTTTTCTGACTCCCTTACTATCCCTCTTTATACCTTTTTAACTGTGATTAATTATAATCAATAAATATATTTATAAATAGTACATTATAGTTTAGTTATTAATATGTTTAGTGTTTAAGTAAGAACACATGCCAAACACACTTATTAACGCAGAATAATCTAAGTAAAACTTGTCTCTTGAACTATTTCAGCGTCTGAAAATGAAAACCTTTATTTCCCCAAATTATTGAGACACGGTTTCATATGCTTACATGCAAAACACACTTATATGGACGCAGGATCATCTAATTAAAACCAGTCTCTTGAACTATTTTAGTGATTGCTTTAAATAACAGGGACAATTTCAACCGAGAGTCTCCTTTTTACCGTAGATATTAGTACGAATAAATCAATTAGATAAGTATTATTTTACCGCAGGTTACCTTGCATTTCCCAGATTCTGCTTGCCGATTATTTACATTTGCGTTAAACCGATAGTTATACGCAATCACACAGTCTATGACTGACACTATTGCGGTCGAGTTTGGTGAGACTAGGCCGTTGACATGGTTTAGACACAGAAGAAAATACTTTTCAAAATTTAAAAAAAAAAAAAAACAAAAAACAAAAAAAATAAAAATAAAAAACAAAAAAACGGGGAATACATTTTACATTTCTAAACATTACTATTCAAAAAATTGCTATAATTGCAAAAAGATATTGCTAGTTAAGTAATCCAAACTATTCCTAGTAAAATAAAAAATGTTGCTAAATCAACAATATTGTTTGGTATAAAGTAGAATTTCATAAACTGCTATATGTTTGCAATGTAAAATGTATTCCTGATGTTTAGCAATGTTTTGCTCTTTAATATTCAAATTTGTGTCTGTGTAATTAAGTTTCCCATTAGTTATACTTACACAATACTGATGGCTATGGCTGCCATAAATGACAATTTAATAATGCGGTTATACTTAAAGAACTGTCAAGTATCACCATTCTATATAGACCAATAGCCCATTGGCAGTCCTCACGATCGATTCAAGGTGATTCAAGGCGAAAATTGTCCAGATTTCAATCAGATAAAGATCACACCACTAGCCATTTTTCCGGAACGCCGAGTTTTCAGCATTCTAAACTAGAAACGAAGAAAAATGCAAAATCCAAGAACGTCGTCGGCACCTGTGGATTTTATTTATCTATTTATTTATTTATTTATTTATTTATTTATTTATTTATTTCAGCCCTAAAAGAATCAATTTGGTTGGTAATTAAAGCCGTAACATTGGAAATGCATAGCGTCATAAGCTTAATGAGTTCGAGGGATTGCGAGTAATATACTAAGGCCTTATCTAACGCCTTATCTAAGGCCTTAGGGTATCTGCCTTACTCGCACTCACTAAGCTTATGTCGAAATGAATTTCCTAACCGGTCTGCTGGTTAAGTTTACCATACCTATTTCTTAGCGGAACTCACGAGATTGGTTACTTTTCAACTTTCATTGTAAGTAGTTTTTTCCCACGATGGTTAAAGTTTTATGCGACAGACTCTCAGCTCTCAAGGCTCTTCTTGTTATTCAAGTAGTTTAGAAAGTCGAGATGTCAACTCGTTTCCCATGCATCTTGTTCATACCCGGCCAAACAACGCCAAAGTCGCATTTATATGAGACAAATGTTTTTGTCTTCCCTTCAAACTTTCTGCCTTTAAATCATAGTGAGCTTTTTACCAAATGAAACTTTTTTATTGAGTTTCACAAATTACAATGTAAATCATACTTTGTTTTCGAGAGAGTAAATCTAATAAAAATTAAAATAGAAAATTCATGTGGACAGTATGTGACCCTTCAATGTACTTGTGGTGGGGAGTTGGACGTCAATGGAACGAACACCGATGCCAATTATTCATTTATTCGTCTTTGTATTTTCTTCTTCTTTTATTATAGAATAAAGACAGAGAAAAACTTATCATGTAATATGCTTGAGATACTGGAGAATACCTTCTTTCAGATAAACAGACAATTCCCTTTTAAACAATAATTTGGAGTGAATTCACAAAAAATCAGGGTTTCTTTGCTCTAATGTAAACGGTGTCAGCCGTCACAAGATAAAACTTTTGTTAATCAAAGTAGGAATGCTACCAATAACAAGAAAGATAAGAAGGAGAATAAATGATTATTACTTGTTTACTCAGGAGAGCATGACTTGGATAAACAGGATCAGGATGGAATTAACAGGAATCGACAGGAATAGGACTCAATACAGTTTTTTTAGGCCTGGGAGACGTCTCTTTTTTTGTCAGAACCAATAATTGATCTTATTATTTAATCCATGGTAACGGGAAGAGTCAATGGGATATAGCAACCCTGTCGGCGGTTCTCATCAATACACTCTCCCCGTTGAGGTCCTCCGCGCCTCAACAAAATCTCAATCTGCACCATCAGGACCTGGCTGAACCTGGGTGCATGCTACTCCTTAGATTTTGACCGCTGATTTCCGTAAGCTTCTATCACCCGATGTCGTTTCGATAAGAATTTTAGCAGTTGTTCACGTGTGGGAAGTTCTCGTGCTGAGACATAATTTTCCCACTTCGCTGATGTTTGAGCGTCAAACTTAATTGGCTGTGATCAAATGTACAATAATTTGGTCCCATGTTTTTTTTGTCAACTTGCATTGCTGATAGTGCTTGACAATTTTGACCTAATGAAAAGTATATTTTATCTATGTTCTTGGCATTTAATTTATGTTCTGGTTTGCACTTACAACACTGAAAACAAGCAGATAGTTCTGACACTACAGTGTCAGAGAAGGCGCACCTTGAGCAAATTTGGTCCTCATGAGTCAAATTCCATTTCCACCATCTCAAAAATAATGTGTCCAGCAAAAAACCGGGTCCGAACCTGGATGCGGCGAGTGGGTAGGGGTTAGGACCACTACATACGATCTTATATGGGACAAACCCTTCGAATATTCCACCACCTCAGAAAAAATTGTCCAGCAAAAGTGAGGGTCCGAACCTGTGTGCGGCGAGTGGGGGGAGGGGGTGTAGAACCCCTACAGACAATCTTAGAACAATCCCTTCGAATTTTCCAACATCTAAAAAAAATTGTCCAGCAAAAGTTAGGGTCCAAACCTGTGTGCGGCGAGTAGAGGAGGGGAGAGAACCATCACGGACAATCCCTTCGAATTTTCTAACAACTCAAAAAAATTGTCCAGCAAAAGTTTGGGTCCGAACCTGTGTGCGGCGAGTGGGGGGGGGTGTAGAACCACTACGGACAATCATAGAACAATCCCTCCGAATTTTCCACCATCTCAAAAAAATTGTACAGCAAAAGTCCAAGCTCGAACCTGTAAGCGGCGAGTGGGGGGGAGGGGTGGGGGGGAACCACTACGGACAATCTCGAACCCTTCGAATTTTCCAACATCTCAAAAAAATTGTTCAGCAAAAGTTAAGGTCCGAACCTGTGCGCGGCGAGTGGGAGGGGGGGGGGTAGAACCACTTCGGACAATCTTAGAACAATCCCTTGGATTCTCAAAAAATCATCTCAAAAAAAATTGTCCGGCAAAAGTTTGGGTCCGAACCGGTGTGTGGCGATTGGGGGGGGGGGGAGGTTAGGACTAGAGTTCCTATATTTAGAGAGTTAAGACAAGAGAAACCATGGGCGCCGCCATTGGATGCGATTTTGCACATTTGTTTACATTCTGAGGGCCGTTGTTGTGTTTTTGTCCACTGCAAAGATTACAGTGCCGCTGAGTTTCTAATGATGTAATCTTTTACTGCTTTTGTGCATCGACATCCATTTACGCTTTGAAAGGTTCTTTTGGGATTTTTAGACATTCTTGAGGCGTTTCATGATTAAAATTTACAGATTCGTCGATATTTAACTCTTTATCCGTAAAATACTGTTGGTAAACAACTGCGATTGTAAACAAAAGTGCAAAATCGCATCCAATGGCGGCATCCATAGAGCCTAAAACTCATCGACCAATCAGAAGTTGACTACCCTCTTGTCTTAACTCTCTAAATATAGGAACTCTAGTTAGGACCACTACGGACAATCTTAAACCAACCCCTCAGATGTTCCACCATATCTAGCAAAAGTTCGGGTCTGAACCTGTGTGCGTCGTGTGGGGGGTGGCGGTGGGACCACTACGGACAATCATAGAACAAATCCTTCGAATTTCCCACTGCACATCACTAAACGCACGTAATAAACAATCAAATACTCATAAAACAATTTTGAACCCCCTTTAGTAAAAAGGTAGTTAACGATATAGTATGTCCCGCAAAATAGGGACATGAAAAAGTGATCGGTAGTAAGAAGAAATCGGACCACCAAGAATCGATTATTTTTCATGATGTGTTAGAGTAGAGAAAAACAATGTTGCCATATTCCATTAGCTGGCACCGTTCTTTGGTTGCCCGGTAAAAAATTTGAACGTGAAGTGTGATGCCAAGTAAAACAAAGGACGCCATGGCAAAACGTAAGAAAAGATGAAGAAGTTACAGTGAGTCAAAAGACATCTCTCCTAAATGTCCCCATGACGTCCCACGACTGGTGACAAAGCATTTGATCAACGCACAATGGCCGAAATACGTTAATCAAATCTCGAAATGATAACAAATAAACTGTAGGGAATACCCTACGAACACTTTCTCACATCACTTTTATCTGAGGGAGACCCCCAGACCCCCCCCCCACCACTAAAGAATTCTGGAGGAGACCCCCTAACCCCCTAAAGAATTCTGGGGGAGACCCCCAGACCCCCTTTAGAATACTAGGAGAGACCCCCAAACCCCCCTTTAAAATGCTGGGGGATACCTCCAGACCCCCCTTTAGAATTCTGGGGGAGATCCCCAAACCCCCCTCAAATTTCAAATATTTTCACCTCCGGACATAATATTTCTGCCTTCAATCCGAAGAGTTTGCAATTTTGTAGAGAAGCTGTAGGAATAGTTGCCTATTTTGTTATTTGAAGGCTAATTGAGAGCCTTAATCTGATGTTGCTTATAACAGGGTTTAGAGTAGGTAATTCAAGATTCCAATAAGTTTTTATTCTTTGAGCTGCATTCATTATATTTGCTCTTTGTTCTATTTTTGGGAGTTTCTTTTTTCCCTTAGTTTTTATAGGAGGTCGAAATGTACTGATTCTTGCATTTCCTCCATTGAGTACTATGTTTGGTTTCTTCTTTCAAACTGTGGATATTCGAAATAATTTTGTTTGTTTAATAGATTAACCCCCCTCCAAAGATGTACTTAAGTCGTAGATTGTGCAAACAAAATTTCAACAAAATTCATTCAGCCATTTTTGATTGACTTTTCTTTATAAAATTAATTTTCCTTGAATATTCTATTTTTTGGTGTAATGAAACCTATATTGCTTTTAAACAGCTTTAGACTTAAAAGTTGAATATTGTAGTAATACATTGAAAAGAAATTTCTGCCTAGGCTGGTTGCAAACGTTTTGATGCAATTTTCATCGAACTTAATTGAGTCATACTTGAATTACTTATTGCAAATATTATGTTTGTCTTAATATTTGCTTACAATTAGTTTCAAAAGATTTTTGCTCGATCGTACCTATATTGCCCCTCGAAACGGTCGTAAGGTTTTTATGAGGACTGTACCAGAAAAATGTTTTAGTGCACACAGTGCAGTGTTTAGTGTATTTTTTTAACACATTATGTTTGTGAACATTTTTGTCAAAATCAATCCCATTAATGATTGACTCCAAGTTTAAAATTAATTCTTCACTTTCATTCTTTTTTTTTTTTTTTTTTGGTCAAACACCCTATTTTGATTTTTTAAACTCTCTTAAGGGTTGTATATTGTAAATGTAAGGGCTAATTTCTTTTGCAAACCAATTGTAGATTTTATTTGCCAGATTTTGTCAAAATCCATTGGACCAAACCTGAATTATCCGAAATAATAAGATTATGTTTTTATTTGCTTATATACCCATATTTTTTTTTCAATCGCACCTATATTACCTCTTGAAAAGGTCTAATCAGTTGTGTATGGTGATCAAAAGAGGATAATATGTTAGTACTTTGATAGTAGATTGTGTGTAAAAAGTTTCATGAAAATTCATCCAGCCATTATTGATTGACTCCAAGTTTTAAGATTACTTAATTTCTCACGATAATTCCATTTTTTGGATCGAGCGCACATATTTTGATTTTTTAAACGGTTTTGAGGGTTGAATATTGTAACTATAAGTGGTTTATTTTATAGTAGGCTGAATGTAGATTTTTTTCGCTAACTTTCATCAAAATTGATTAAACCAAACCTGAACTATCCCAAATAATAGGATTATATTTTTATTTGCTCATATTCCCAAATTTTTTGCTCAATCGCACCTATATTACCTCTTGAAATGGTTTTATTGGTTGTTTTTGGTGACATAGAGAGGAAAATATTTAAGTTTATTGATAAGATAGTGTGTACAAAGTTTTATCAAAATTCATGGAGCCATTATTGATTGACTCCAAGTTTTAAGATTGATTTCTCACGATAATTCTATTTTTTGGCTCGAGCGCGTTTATTTTGATTTTTAATCAGTTTTGAGGAATGAATATAGGATTTATAAGTGGTTTATTCTATAGTAGGCTGAAAATATATTTTTTTTTTGCTAACTTACATCAAAATTGATTGAGCCAAACTTGAATTATTCCATTTTTATTCATTTTTATCCATTTTACCATTGATTTTAATGAAAAAAATTTTTTTCCCATAACTACCCTAAAAATCAAAATTTCAAAAAAACAAAAAGTACCTCTGGGGAATCTAAAAAGCAACAACTGTGCAAAATCTGGATGCATAAGGATCAATGGTTCAAAACTTATGCCTAGGTACGGAGTGACGGACTGACGGACAGACGCCACAGATTTTTTTTACATAAATCTCTCTAAGTCAGAAAGGGTTAAGAAATAGAATTTATGATGGAAGGATGTTCTTATGGATGGTATTAGACATGATAAGAGGCAATTACTTTGACTAAATCATGATTGACTTTGTCCTGAGAGGCCAACTATCGCAACAAAATACCTTGAAAATCTCTGCGCCAACGCAATACAATACTTTCTCAATTTTTCTAATTTCATTTGAGTGAGAAACAAAAAATACAATCACACCATCTCCGTCGGATGTGGACTTTTAGGCATGACTGATCCAACCTCAACACACCTAATCAGTCTCTAATTCTGATTATTAGCGTTAAAAATATTTTTGGCTCAAATTAGCGCTCTCACCTCAGTATCAGTAAAAACCGATGCGCTGACATAATTTTTAGAAGAATTTGATGTGATCACACAATTTTCAGAAACACATGGCGCGTTGAGTCATTTTGCAGCAAAAAACAAGCAGATAGTTCTGACACTACAGTGTCAGAGAAGGCGCACCTTGAGCAAATTTGGTCCTCATGAGTCAAATTCCATTTCCACCATCTCAAAAATAATGTGTCCAGCAAAAAACCGGGTCCGAACTTGGATGCGGCGAGTGGGTAGGGGTTAGGACCACTACATACGATCTTATATGGGACAAACCCTTCGAATATTCCACCACCTCAGAAAAAATTGTCCAGCAAAAGTGAGGATACGAACCTGTGTGCGGCGAGTGGGGGGTGTAGAACCCCTACAGACAATCTTAGAACAATCCCTTCGAATTTTCCAACATCTAAAAAAAATTGTCCAGCAAAAGTTAGGGTCCGAACCTGTGTGCGGCGAGTGGAGGAGGGGGGAGAACCATTACGGACAATCCCTTCGAATTTTCTAACAACTCAAAAAAATTGTCCAGCAAAAGTTTGGGTCCGAACCTGTGTGCGGCGAGGGGGGGGGGGGGTGTAGAACCACTACGGACAATCATAGAACAATCCCTCCGACTTTTCCACCATCTCAAAAAAATTGTACAGCAAAAGTCCAAGTTCGAACCTGTAAGCGGCGAGTGGGGGGGGGGGGGGGGGGGGGGGGGGGAACCACTACGGACAATCTCAAACCCTTCGAATTTTCCAACATCTCAAAAAAATTGTTCAGCAAAAGTTAAGGTCCGAACCTGTGCGCGGCGAGTGGGGGGGGGGGGGTAGAACCACTTCGGACAATCTTAGAACAATCCCTTGGATTCTCAAAAAATCATCTCAAAAAAAATTGTCCGGCAAAAGTTTGGGTCCGAAGTCCGAACCGGTGTGTGGCGATTAGGGGGGGGGGAGGTTAGGACCACTACGGACAATCTTAAACCAACCCCTCAGATGTTCCACCATATCTAGCAAAAGTTCGGGTCTGAACCTGTGTGCGTCGTGTGGGGGGGCGGTGGGACCACTACGGACAATCATAGAACAAATCCTTCAAATTTTCCCCACTGCACATCACTAAACGCACGTAATAAACAATCAAATACTCATAAAACAATTTTGAACCCCCTTTAGTAAAAAGGTAGTTAACGATATAGTATGTCCCGCAAAATAGGGACATGAAAAAGTGATCGGTAGTAAGAAGAAATCGGACCACCAAGAATCGATTATTTTTCATGATGTGTTAGAGTAGAGAAAAACAATGTTGCCATATTCCATTAGCTGGCACCGTTCTTTGGTTGCCCGGTAAAAAATTTGAACGTGAAGTGTGATGCCAAGTAAAACAAAGGACGCCATGGCAAAACGTAAGAAAAGATGAAGAAGTTACAGTGAGTCAAAAGACATCTCTCCTAAATGTCCCCATGACGTCCCACGACTGGTGACAAAGCATTTGATCAACGCACAATGGCCGAAATACGTTAATCAAATCTCGAAATGATAACAAATAAACTGTAGGGAATACCCTACGAACACTTTCTCACATCACTTTTATCTGAGGGAGACCCCCAGACCCCCCCCCCACCACTAAAGAATTCTGGAGGAGACCCCCTAACCCCCTAAAGAATTCTGGGGGAGACCCCCAGACCCCCTTTAGAATACTAGGAGAGACCCCCAAACCCCCCTTTAAAATGCTGGGGGATACCTCCAGACCCCCCTTTAGAATTCTGGGGGAGATCCCCAAACCCCCCTCAAATTTCAAATATTTTCACCTCCGGACATAATATTTCTGCCTTCAATCCGAAGAGTTTGCAATTTTGTAGAGAAGCTGTAGGAATAGTTGCCTATTTTGTTATTTGAAGGCTAATTGAGAGCCTTAATCTGATGTTGCTTAAAACAGGGTTTAGAGTAGGTAATTCAAGATTCCAACAAGTTTTTATTCTTTGAGATGCATTCATTATATTTGCTCTTTGTTCTATTTTTGGGAGTTTCTTTTTTCCCTTAGTTTTTATAGGAGGTCGAAATGTACTGATTCTTGCATTTCCTCCATCGAGTACTATGTTTAGTTTCTTCTTTCAAACTGTGGATATTCGAAATAATTTTTTTTGTTTAATAGATTAAGCCCCCTCCAAAGATGTACTTAAGTCGTAGATTGTGCAAACAAATTTTCAACAAAATTCATTCAGCCATTTTTGATTGACTTTTCTTTATAAAATTAATTTTCCTTGAATATTCTATTTTTTGGTGTAATGAAACCTATATTGCTTTTAAACAGCTTTAGACTTAAAAGTTGAATATTGTAGTAATACATTGAAAAGAAATTTCTGCCTAGGCTGGTTGCAAACGTTTTGATGCAATTTTCATCGAACTTAATTGAGTCATACTTGAATTACTTATTGCAAATATTATGTTTGTCTTAATATTTGCTTACAATTAGTTTCAAAAGATTTTTGCTCGATCGTACCTATATTGCCCCTCGAAACGGTCGTAAGGTTTTTTTGAGGACTGTACCAGAAAAATGTTTTAGTGCACACAGTGCAGTGTTTAGTGTATTTTTTTAACACATTATGTTTGTGAACATTTTTGTCAAAATCAATCCCATTAATGATTGACTCCAAGTTTAAAATTAATTCTTCACTTTCATTCTTTTTTTTTTTTTTTTTTTGGGCAAACACCCTATTTTGATTTTTTTAACTCTCTTAAGGGTTGTATATTGTAACTGTAAGGGCTAATTTCTTTTTTAAACCAATTGTAGATTTTATTTGCCAGATTTTGTCAAAATCCATTGGACCAAACCTGAATTATCCGAAATAATAAGATTATGTTTTTATTTGCTTATATACCCATATTTTTTTCTCAATCGCACCTATATTACCTCTTGAAAAGGTCTAATCAGTTGTGTATGGTGATCAAAAGAGGATAATATGTTAGTACTTTGATAGTAGATTGTGTGTAAAAAGTTTCATGAAAATTCATCCAGCCATTATTGATTGACTCCAAGTTTTAAGATTACTTAATTTCTCACGATAATTCCATTTTTTGGATCGAGCGCACATATTTTGATTTTTTAAACGGTTTTGAGGGTTGAATATTGCAACTATAAGTGGTTTATTTTATAGTAGGCTGAATGCAGATTTTTTTCGCTAACTTTCATCAAAATTGATTGAACCAAACCTGAACTATCCCAAATAATAGGATTATATTTTTATTTGCTCATATTCCCAATTTTTTTTCTCAATCGCACCTATATTACCTCTAGAAATGGTTTTATCGGTTGTTTTTTGGGGACACAGAGCGGAAAATATTTAAGTTTATTGATAGTAGATTGTGTGTACAAAGTTTTATCAAAATTCATGGAGCCATTATTGATTGACTCCAAGTTTTAAGATTGATTTCTCACAATAATTCTATTTTTCGGCTCGAGCGCGCTTATTTTGATTTTTTAAACAGTCTGAAGGAATGAATAAAGGAACTATAAGTGGTTCATTCTATAGTAGGCTGAAAATAGATATTTTTTTGCTAACTTTCATCAAAATTGATTGAGCCAAACTTGAATTATTCCATTTTTATTCATTTTTATCCATTTTACCATTGATTTTAATGAAAATAATTTTTTCCCCATAACTACCCTAAAAATCAAAATTACAAAAAAACAAAAAAGTACCTCTGGGGAATCTAAAAAGCAACAACTGTGCAAAATCTGGATGCATAAGGATCAATGGTTCAAAACTTATGCCTAGGTACGGAGTGACGGACTGACGGACAGACGCCACAGATTTTTTTTACATAAATCTCTCTAAGTCAGAAAGGGTTAAGAAATAGAATTTATGATGGAAGGATGTTCTTATGGATGGTATTAGACATGATAAGAGGCAATTACTTTGACTAAATCATGATTGACTTTGTCCTGAGAGGCCAACTATCGCAAAAAAATACCTTGAAAATCTCTGCGCCAACGCAATACAATACTTTCTCAATTTTTCTAATTTCATTTGAGTGAGAAAGTAAAAATACAATCACACCATCTCCGTCGGATGTAGACTTTTAGGCATGACTGATCCAACCTCAACACACCTAATCAGTCTCTAATTCTGATTATTAGCGTTAAAAATATTTTTGGCTCAAATTAGCGCTCTCACCTCAGTATCAGTAAAAACCGATGCGCTGACATAATTTTTAGAAGAATTTGATGAGATCACACAATTTTCAGAAACACATGGCGCGTTGAGTCATTTTGCAGCAAAAAAAAGCGCCATAACTTAATTTTAACCAAATTCTGGTGCACGACTTTAATTTTCAGCAAAAGTATAAGCACTAACTCAATTTCCCCATTTTCTCCAATGCCGTATTGTTTTCTTTTTTTCTTATAGCGTTTGAAAATGTTTTTGCTCAAAACTGTGCGCTCACTCAAGTTTCAGTAAAAAACAGCACGTACGCTGACATAATTTTCAGAAGAAATTGACTCGGTAACACAAATTTCAGAAAGAAATGGAGCGCTGATTCATATTTCATCATATGACGCTAACTTAACTGTCACCAAATTGTGAGGCGTAATCCCAATTTTGTACGAAAGTCTAAGCGCTAAACTTTTAGGCATGACGGATGATGATCTCCGACAAAATAGGTGACTGTCAAAGATTAGCGGACTACCAAACTATATGATTAAGGAACCAGTTTGAGTGTCTCAAGATACTTTGAGACATATAAGGAGAGTGACAGCTTGAATCAACGTGGGTATAGTACAACAGATGTAGCATAAGGTAGCATAAGAAATCAGGAAGTTCCTGGAGTACTAGAAATTTACTTGTAAATAGAGAAAGAGCGAAATAACTGCATTGAATAAATGATGCCTTGAAGCGCTAAGTCATTTGACGGGAGTTGCCAGACTAAATAAAATGTCAGAAAATTTGACCGCAAAGCACATTCCTTTAAAATTGAAAGAGGGCTGACTTCCTTTAGGACCTTCAAAACCAAAAATGTAGAAGTAGAGAAATAAGAAGCATTTCCTTGTTTCGTTCTGAGTAGGACTAAGAAATTTCACATACAATAACAACATGATGGAAATATAAAGCAAGTCAGCACATCACACTATTCAGAGGTCCCATTGTTGAACCTTTGAACTCTTACCAATTCACGAGTCATAGCTACTATAAACGCAAGCAGAGTAATTTTATTACGTTGAGCGTAAACAAATAGCTGAATTTTGATAGGAAATATGGAGGAGGTTAGGGCAGGGACCACTATGGAATCAACGACATCAGGGCTGAATAATAAGAGATCCTCTTCGATGCGCAGTAATTTTTGGTAATTAAATGAGAATTCTGAGAATTGAGATAAGGAATGAACATTCAGAACGGCAAATGATTGGTTCTCTTGATCACCTAGAATATATACCGGGAAAATTTGAAAAAATCAAAAAGTGAGGTTGGAAATTTTTGACATAGAATAACTTTAAAAAAACGTCAATCAATGAACATGAAATTACTCCCAACCAACTCAGAATTCAGTCGTGGCTGGGAGAACATTAACTTTTCAAATGAAATTAGCATAAAAAAAACACAGGACACAACCTAAATTTCACGACATCAAAAAAGCTCATTTCGCCATTTGATCACAAGGGGGCGTAGTATACTCTATTGAGTATCAGGGCGATTTCAATAGGCGCACGTTGTGCCAACGGTGCGCCTAAAAAGCGCCATAACTTAATTTTTAAACCCAAAATTTTGGTGCACGACTTTAATTTTCAGCAAAAGTATAAGCACTAACTCAATTTCCCCATTTTCTCCAATGCCGTATTGTTTTCTTTTTTTCTTATAACGTTTGAAAATGTTTTTGCTCAAAACTGTGCGCTCACTCAAGTTTCAGTAAAAAACAGCACGTACGCTGACATAATTTTCAGAAGAAATTGACTCGGTAACACAAATTTCAGAAAGAAATGGAGCGCTGATTCATATTTCATCATATGACGCTAACTTAACTGTCACCAAATTGTGAGGCGCAATCCCAATTTTGTACAAAAGTCTAAGCGCTAAACTTTTAGGCATGACTGATGATGATCTCCGACAAAATAGGTGACTGTCAAAGGTTAGCGGACTACCAAACTATATGATTAAGGAACCAGTTTGAGTGTCTCAAGATACTTTGAGACATATAAGGAGAGTGACAGCTTGAATCAACATAGGTAGTACAACAGATGTAGCATAAGGTAGCATAAGAAATCAGGAAGTTCCTGGAGTACTAGAAATTTACTTGTAAATAGAGAAAGAGCGAAATAACTGCATTGAATAAATGATGCCTTGAAGCGCTAAGTCATTTGACGGGAGTTGCCAGACTAAATAAAATGTCAGAAAATTTGACCGTAAAGCACATTCCTCTGAAATTGAAAGAGGGCTGACTTCCTTTTGGACCTTCAAAACCAAAAATGTAGAGGTAGAGAAATAAGACGCATTTCCTTGTTTTGTTCTGAATAGGACTAAGAAATTTCACATACAATAACAACATGATGGAAATAAAAAGCAAGTCAGCACATCACACTATTCAGAGGTCCCATTGTTGAACCTTTGAACTCTTACCAATTCACGAGTCATAGCTACTATAAACGCAAGCAGAGTAATTTTATTACGTTGAGCGTAAACAAATAGCTGAAATTTGATAGGAAATATGGAGGAGGTTAGGGCAGGGACCACTATGGAAACAACGACATCAGGGCTGAATAATAAGAGATCCTCTTCGATGCGCAGTAATTTTTGGTAATTAAATGAGAATTCTGAGAATTGAGATAAGGAATCTTCAGAGTTCTTGCTGTAGGGACTTTCCGTTTTGCGTTTGACCACACGCTATAATTAATTATAATAATTGCATTTACATGCAAAAAAACAAACATTCAGAACGGCAAATGATTGGTTCTCTTGATCACCTAGAATATATACCGGGAAAATTTGAAATAATGAAAAAGTGAGGTTGGAAATTTTTGACATAGAATAACTTTAAAAAAACGTCAATCAATGAACATGAAATTACTCCCAACCAACTCAGAATTCAGTCGTGGCTGGGAGAACATTAACTTTTCAAATGAAATTAGCAAAAAAAAAACACAGGACACAACCTAAATTTCACGACATCAAAAAAGCTCATTTCGCCATTTGATCACAAGGGGGCGTAGTATACTCTATTGAGTATCAGGGCGATTTCAATAGGCGCACGTTGTGCCAACAGTGCGCCTAAAAGTGCTTGGTTAAAGTTTACTATATTGACAAATTAAACTTTCCATGGTTAAATCTTACTATAATCATAGTAAAAGTTACTTTAAATATAGTAAATCTAAACAAGACACATTGTAAATTAAACCACGCTCAAACAGTTTAATCGAACTTCGTGGATTTTACTATATGTTGGTTAAAGTTTACTATGAAAAGGTTACTATCTACGATGAAATTACCCGTAACTTCGACACAAAGCGCGAGATTTTCAAATCTTTGGAAAGCTCTCAAAAGCTCAAAAGTATTCTTATGTAAAGTTTGATGAAGCAAAGTTATTTATAAGAGTGCCTCCCAGATGTTACTTCTAAAAAAATATTTATCATGAGAACTTTAGAGGCTATTGTAGTTTTTAAAAACCCCCTCAATCTAAAGAACAACATTTTCAACCAAATTGATATAAATATAAACGTTTCCTCCCTAGCAATTATATCGATTATTATCGGAGGCCACTCTCAGTAATCCTCTTCTGCTCTAGGAATGCTGAGCGACATTTCGACAGTCGACAATTTCATTGGAAACATGAAAAATGAACCCTGTTTTTCTTATATTGAAATTAGAAAAATATATAAAAAAAGAACCAATTTATTGAGTTTTTACTATTTGCTTTCACGATATATCAACTCTTCAATGAGATAGGAAAAATTATAAGGCTTAGTTTATTCACAGCTGATAACAGCATTGCCAATGTGGGCAACAATTGATTCTTGAATCAACATTCTTCCGACTCGGAAGTTGATAAGGAAAGTTCGGTGAATTCAATGTTTTTGATGAGCTCACTAGCTTTACCTATTACGGCACCTTTTAAATGGTGGAATTTTATGATTTTTGGCAAGAATCAATTGTTGCCCACATTGGCAACGCTGTTATCAGCAAACTAAGCCTTATAATTTTTCCTATCTCATTGAAGAGTTGATATATCGTGAAAGCAAGTTGTAAAAACTCAATAAATTGGTTCTTTTTTATATTTTTTTCTTATTTCACTATAAGAAAAACAACCCCATTAAATTAATAAAACGCATATCAGAAACGAAACTTAAAAAAAAAAATATTTTAACCATTACTTGGTTAAATCTAAACCATTACTTGGTTGAATTTTAACCAAATGCGTGGTTAAATTTAACTCATACTTGGTTTAAAGTAACCATTTTCGTAGTTAAATCCAACAATAAAGCATACAGTAAACTTTACTATGTGAGAAGGGTAACAGTAACCCTCGACGTGGACTGTCGTATATCCAAACCAAGTGTATAGTAAACTTTGACCAATATATGGTAAAGTTTAACCAAGTACTTTTTTCAGTGAAGATGAGCCAATATCCATTACATTTTTAATGCGTGTTTGCATTATTTTTCGTTTATCCTCATATATTTCCTTGAGGGCCGTTAAATCATCGTAGTAATTTCCAGCCTTCAAATCAATATTTCTGATGAGTTCACCAGCTTCTCCGGACACTGATACCTTGAGATAGTGAAATTTAAGAATATCTGACAGGGACCGATTTCTGTGTATGAGAGAATCGAACATTTGATGAAACGACGGCTACTTTTCATATGTTCCTTTAAAAAAGGGGGATTTTCGGTGGTTGTAAATGTGAGGCTATCATCGGTTGAGCTGAACTAGCTGGCTGGTCACTATTGTCACTTGAAGAGTTTGATAGCATTGCTTTTAACAAGTGTCGTGCGCGACCCATAACTTCATAAAAGTTTTGCTCAAAGCTGTCACTTCCTCCATTTTGTACGTTTCTGGATCGGCGACCGGCATCCATCAATTTTTGAAATATCTCCAAATATTGGGTTAGCAAACCACTTGAGGCAAGATAGCGGATGTCCAATGCTTCAGCGTCGAGGCTCGATGATGTCCGGCTCAATAGAACTTTTAAACAACTGGAGTTGAAGATCCAATTGCCGCTTGGTCGGTACAAGAGTATTCAGTCGCAATTGTGTTGAATGCTGTCTTCAGACAGTATATGCTTTTTCACCAAACCTGGATACGAACACGAAGCACGAAACTCTGAATTGCACGTATGAAAAGGGGGTACCCTTAGATTCGATAACGTGGCACCACGTGACGTCACGCCGCGGCTCCTCAGTAAACAGCTGCTAGAGCAGTATTGCTTAAATTTTGTTTCCGTCTTTTTCCGGTTAGTGGCTGAACGCCACTGTACAATATTTTCACACAGTTTTTTTCCAAACAGCTGATGTAGTCGTGCGGTTATTGTAACGTTGCCACGCATTGGTCGTTGCTACACGGAGAACATGCTATGTGTTGACTAATCTACCGGAAGCACTGAATTAATTCTGTGCAACGAACTGATCTATTCTCGATAAAACATCTAAAATAAATGGTAAAATTTTTAGTCTACGTTTGGACGTAAAAACGTTTGGTCATCGACATGACATCTTGCTGACGCCAGGTTTCAAATTCGTCATCATGACGTCATGCTGACGTCATGCTGACGTCATGCTGATGTCATGATGATGTCATGTTGATTCAGGTCTCAAATGTCACTTGAGCTAATCGTTAATGGCGCTAGCCATCGGCCAAGTTAAAAAAAAAAAGACCGAGAGAAAACAAAAGAGACAAAGAAGCTACCCTAACCTAACCGATGAGGACGATGGCGTCTGCGACAGTAACTATACACGGATGAGAGCAAAATGCGTCGATATGGGTGATTTTGGAACTTTAATCAGTGAAACGACCTACTTCCACTGATTAAAACCCTATACCACCCGGTATCAATCGATTCGTCTTGCATCAGAATCGATCGCTTCGAAATTTCAGAAAGATCGGAATTATAAAAAAGGAGAAAACCCCAAAAAACATCTATTTTAGTGTTTCATTTTTGCATCAAAATAGGAATTTTTGCTCGCATCTAGAGTTTAAACGATACTCCAATTTTTAAAAAACTTTATACGAATTGATTCTCAGAGAGCTAACTTAAAATCCTGGCTTAAGTTTGATCTGATCAGTTTCATTTTAAAGAGAGAAATCTTTAATCAAAAATCATCGTAAAAACGACAGTTCATGTTTGAATTCGGTGCGGCTCACCGCCATGGCTCTCTGATTCGTTCAGCGAGTTCAGCGTTCTGTCGCCCGAGTCTGTCGCGTTGCGAATTTGCGATGCGAAGGAAGGAAGGAGAAGAATGAAGATTGAGTGATTTGTTTGTTATTTATTATTATTTTTTTTTTTTCCCTTTTTCGTCGGTCCCCGGTGGCTGATCAATTTAGTTTTTCGTACAGTGTTAATTATTTCGGTCCTACACACTTTTCTATTCTCTGGTAGGAATGCCAACAAGTTTTACCGATCGTTACGGCTAAATCGGACGAATCATAATAAAAGTCACGAGTCCTTTTCGTTTTAATTTTAGAGAAGGATTCATTATAAGAAAGTCTCAGTAGAGAATGATAAAATTGCCAGAGGTCGGTCATCACATCACATCTTATGATCGGATGGAGTTTACGTACAAGTGGCATTGTTTTCACTCTCTCCCCTCTGCTGCTAAACAGTGTTTCAATCTTGGTTTAATTATTTGATATCCAATCCAATCTCTTTTAACCCCCTTTGGTAGGAGAGAGCCTCTCTGTACTCTTGCTTTTGTCTTTTGTTTTTGCTTATTTTGATGGTGTTAGCAAGTGCGATAGTATTTTATTTCTTCGGTGCATCCGACTCCCACCGAATCATAGGTTTATCTGAAATCTAAGATAGTTCAGTGCAGTCCCATCATTTCTGCGCCAGAAATTCTAGCACGATTGAGTTATCTATTAGGTCCCTGTTAATTGTGTAGGTACTACTTTGATTTACTTAAATTTTTCTTGTTCGCTCCAATTATTGCAGGGGAAAAACTGTGTACAATCACAGTGTACTCTGTCTCTCCATCTGTAGTGTACACATTCCAGTTGGAGGGAAAACAGGTAAGTACATAACTCTTGGTTTGCTGGTGTAAGAGCCAGCTAGTGTCCTACTTTAAAACCCTGATTTGCAGTAAATGTTGGTTTTGATTCATAGACTATCATTTGCAAATATCAGTTTCAAGGTTAATTCATCGATGGAACTTACAGCTGCGGAAACTATTTTTTATTTTTTTGCAAGCTTCCAGTACGGCTACCCTACGGTAAGAATCTTGTGTTGACTTAAAATTTACTTTTAAAGTTTTTCCCTTTGTAACCCCTATCTTCATTAAGCAGTAGACTTGTCCAAGCTGTATCTAGCTTACAGCATCAATTACTGGGGTAAGTTTATCACTCTGTTCTAAATGTTGACTTTTTTGGGCCTGCAGTAACTTCAGTATACACCTAGTATCAATCACAGTTGGAGAGCAAGAATGTAGGTACTTACCATTTGGGTTTTTCTAGTGAAACACCCAAACTTATGTTCTACTTTGAAACTTGATTTGCAGTAAATGGGGGTTTTTGAGTCTTAGAATAGGTACCGTTTGCGAAACTCAGTTTTGACGTTAAATCATCGATGGAACTCAGAACAGCGGAAACTTTTTTTTGGAATTGCAAACTTTAACTGTTGGTAGGTATATGCCCTGTGGTAAATAAGTCCCAAATTTAAAAATTTGCTCGCTTTTGAAACAAGATTTGAGATAAATGATGGTGTTGATTCCAAGACTATCATTCAAAAAAATGAGTTTTTAAAGTTAATTTATGGATGAAACTTAGAACAGCGGAAACTATTTCTTAGAATCGCAAGCTTTCACTGCAGGTAAGAACCTTGCGGTACTTTAAATTTACTTTTAGTTATTCCTTTGCAAGTAAGAACTTCTTATTTACATGAAGCAGCAGACTTCTTTAATTTATAGATACTACATAGCTTACGCAGTGTCAATTACCGCTGTAAGTTTTTCAATCTTATTTAAATGTTGAAATTTCGTGGGCATGAGCTACAAGGGATTTGCTAGACCTTTACTCTGGTGCAATTTTTGTCAATATTAAATACATACGAATGAAATAAATGGAGAGTAATGATTCACTGTATTTTAAATTAATCAATATGTTCAATGATATGCCCATGGGCGTGTAATCAATCCAAAAAACTACAGGTATTGTTTGCAGTATACACACACATTGTTCTCAGCAAATAGCAATACCTATTTCTCATGCCAGGTTCTTCATTGGTGATAAACTTATTTTACGCTTGACTGGAAAAGGTTGTCGCAGCCTTAAAAGTGAGTCAAGGCTTGCATTCCACTAAAAAAAACTCAAGCTGCCTGGAAATTAAATTGTGCAGATATTACTCATGAATTTCATGCACAGATTTTTTTGTCAGGCGTAGTTGAATTTAAAGTCAGTGGCTATAGACTCATTCTCACTGTTTTTAAGTTTAGCTAAATGGCTTTCAAGCCAGTGGACCTTCTACTAACCTCGCCAGTAACAATGCTGAAATGTTTTTTTACCTGACACGGCTTAGTCAAATTTGCTACAAACACAAAGACTTTCCATAATGTGTCGAGTGCTTGTCGCACTGTACCTATTTCACTCTTTTGAATAGTAGTGCGTACCTACAGGTAATCAGGAAGTCCAAGTACAACAATAAGAAAATTAAAATTTTCTACAAGGTATGTACATACCTACCAACAGTAAAAGTTTACAATTCTAAAAAGGAGTTTCCGCTGTTCTGAGTCTCATCGATGCATTAACTTTAGAACTGAGTTTCGAAATGATAGTCTTGGAATCAAAACCACCTTTTTCTGCTAATCAGGTTTCAAAAAAGATTAAGAAATACAATATTCATTTCTCAAAACTGTTCAAAAAATCAAAATAGGTGCGCTCAAGTCACGAAATGGAATTATCGTGAGAAATTAATCTTAAAACTTGGAGTAAATCAATAATGGCTCGATGAATTTTGATAAAACTTTGTACACACAATCTACTATCGACAAACTTAAATAGTTTCCTCTCTATGTCACCAAAAACAACGGATAAAACCATTTCAAGAGGTAATATAGGTGCGATCGAGCGAAATATTTGGGAAAATTAGCAAATATAAATATAATCCTATTATTTGGGATAGTTCAGGTTTGGTTCAATTAATTTTTATAAAAACTAGCACATGCAATCTGTAACTAGTATCCTAAAGAAAATACCCCTTATAGTTACAGTATACAGCCCTCAAGTGCATTAAAAAAGCAAAACAGGGGATGGGACCTGGAAAAAAAAATTTAAAATGAGGAATTAATTTGAAAACTTGAAGTCAATCATTAATGGGATGGATTTTTATAATACTTTGTGCACACAACATACTGTCAACATACTAAAATATTTTTCTGATACATAGTCACCATAATCAACCTTTTAAAACCATTTCAAGGGCTAATATAGGTGCAATCGAGCAACATTTTTTTAAACTAAGCAATTATAAAAAAAAACATAATAATCATTTGGAAAAGAAATTCAAATATGACTCAATTAAGTTTGATGAAAATTGCAACAAAAAGCTTGCAACCAGCCTAGCCAGATATTTCTTTTCCATGTTTAACTACAATATAGGTACAACTCTTAAGTCTGAGGCTGTTTAAAGGCAATATAGGTTTCATCACACCAAAAAATAGAATATTCAAGGAAAAATAAACTTATAAAGAAAAGTTGATCAAAACTGGCTGAGTGAATTTTTTTGAAATTTTTTACACAATCTACAACCTAAGTACATCTTTGGAGGGGGGGTTTAAACTACTAAACTAAAAATTATTTTTAAGATCCACAGTTTGAAAGAAAGAACTAAATATTGCACTGATTGGAGGAAATGCAAGAATCAGTACATTTCGACCACCTATAAAAACTAAAAAAAAACGAACCCCATGCACAAATAGAGCAAAGAACAAATAGAATGAATACAGCTCAAAGAATAAAAACATACTGGGGAATTACTCTAAACCCTGTCATCAGCAACATCAAAATAGAAATGAGGGGTCTCAATTAGCCTTCAAATTACAAAGTAGGCAACTATTCCTACATCTTCTCTACAAAATTGCAAACTCTTCGGATTGAATGCAGAATTATGTCCAGAGGTGAAAATATTTGAAATCTGAGGGGGTCTGGGGGTCTCCTCCAGAATTCTAAAGGGGGGTCTGGGGGTCTCCCCCAGAATTTTTAAAAGGGGGGTTTGGGGTTTCCCCAGAATCCTTTAGGGGGTTAGGGGGCCGCCTCCAGAAATCCTTAGTGGGTCGGGGGGGTGCCCCCCAAAAAAAATGGTTTGAGGAAGTGTTCGTAAGGTATTCCCTACAGTTTTTTTTCCTTTTTAGAGCATGAGTGTCATGCTCTTTTGAAATCGTTTCTACAAGGTCAATAATGCTTTTCTTATAGGAACGGCATGGTTCGGGGGTCCGCTCGGGGGATCGTTTGGGTTTCAGTATCGAGAACGGGTCCTCGAGGACCGATTGACCCATGTGATTCCGCCAATCCGGTGTCCCCCCAAATTTGTCGCTTTTTCTTTGTGGCGGGAGTTTTGGCCAAGATTGAGGTTAAGCATTTTGGGAATGTAATTACGTTACTAATTTGGATCAGACTTCAACGAAATCTTCTGTATGAGATATTGGGGTTTTTTTCAGGGATTGTGTCCATGTTTCGTGTATTCTGCGTTTTAAAAATGCATTTAGATGATTTCAAATTTCCAATCCTGTTTTTGTTGATGTTTCGGTCCGCTAAAAGAGTTCGTTTGGGGAACGCGATCGGCGTTGCGTTTTAAGGTGAATCCTCAGCGACCTGTAGTAAGATTCTCATCCGCTAGATAACGTCACTGTTCCGCGGTCCAGAAACCATGTTTTTTCCGCCTTTAATCGTTAATTGCGAGAGCTAGAGTTAACTTTTCGAAAATGTAAGAACGTTGCGTTCTAGATAAAACCCTAAGGAAAATTTTAAGACCATTCCGAGCCATGGACGAAGATATAACTAAGGACTGCCGACTCCCTATCTCCGCCCGTGTTAAAACCTGTTAGCGGGTTTTCGAGCGCGACCGCAGCGCTCCAAGCAGCAATAAGGGTCAACAAAAAGCGAACCGCTGCAGCGGTGGCCGCTCCGGCTCCCTTTCTCCATGCCTTCCCGCAAATGTATACCGTGTAGGTAATTTGAATCACGATTGAACAAAGGGGAACAAATGATCAGCAAATTTAAAAAGGAAGCAAAATCCGCTAAAAAGCAAACGTCTGGAGTATTTCTTGAAAGATTCCTGAATTGTCGAAAATGATTAATCAAGGACTGAAATACTATACATCACAGTTAACCTCAAAACGGAATCAAACAAGAAAGAGTACATAGACATTTTTTTTATTAGTAGAGATCAGGCGACTCTTTTAATTTGCTGATGATTTCTGTTACCTTGTCCAAAGTTGATTCTGAATTTCCCTTGCTTTCGATCTTCCATTGAGATACTGAGTTATCTGATCCTCTTGGGTCGCCGACAACAGTTGACAGCCATGCCATAACAGACCAACTCCAACAAGGGTTTTTAGCAGTAGCACAGCATGTGAGCATGGACACATCGCCAGGATCGCTCACTTGAAAGAGTAGTTCAGCTGACCGCTGCTTGGAGTGGGGGTCGAGAGCAAAACAGGACTAACAACAGTCGGCAGTCCTTAGTTATATCTTCGTCCATGGTTTTGCGACGACCTCCCGTCCCCTTTGCCCCCCCCACGAACTACTGCACCTATCCCTACAACAGTTGCTTGCCGCGTTGTGCAGATTGCATGAATGATGTGTGTCCATCTACTTCATCCCAATTTCACAGCCATCACGGATGCCACGCCCGCCACGGGTCTTCTCCCTGGTTTTATGCGACATCGGTCATCGTGGCCCAGTTTTACATGGTAATCAGCGGCGGATTCGGGAAAGGCACGCCCCCCCCCCAAATCACGGTAGCCTTTGCATTTTTTCAACAGAAAGAACCCCATAAATTCCTCTCTGCAAATTTGAAAATTCATAGGCGTGAAGCCCCCCCCCTAAAAGAATTTTCTGGATCCGCCATGGTAGAAATTTTTTGCGGCACACTACGCCGGATTCCCGTGCGCTTTCTACACTTACCTTTTCCCTTATCTGTCAATGGGCGCTCCCGAGGGGCGGCGCGGCCCCCCCCCCCCTAATTCAGAAAAATCAAAACTTTACAATAAAAAAGAATCGGAACATTCGAAGATCAAATAATAACGAAAGGAGAAAGAGTTAACAAACTTTATTCTTAGTTTACTTTACAATTTTAATTAGGGGCGAAATTTTAGGGGGGGCAGGGGGGGAAGTAGCCCCCCCCCCCCAAGCAGTGGTCCCCAACCCCCCCTTGCCACTATACAGCTCGCCCCCCAGTTTCAGGATTCCTCCCCCCCCCAGATCTAGACCCCCCCCGTTTTTTACCCCCCCCCCTCCTGATTCAGACGACATCCCTTCCCCCCCGTCATCTCCCTCGCCGAAAGAAGTTTTAAAATCTACTAGTATGAACGTGTCTACATTGGCAACTACCGTTGGCAACGAGAATTTTGCGAATTTCCCTTGAAAATTCAGAATCCTCTGGTCGATAATTACATGATTAGAGAATGTATAGGCAAGAGTTTGGTTTTGTTAATTTAAATAGGTTAACTCTTAGAATTCATCAGGACAATGAAAATAAAGAAGGAATAGTTGTACTTAGCTTTTTACTATTTCTATCATCTGATGCTGTCACTTTTTTCATAATATCAAACACTTAAAAAATAGAATTACTTTTGATACAATACATGCTACAATCACTTACAATTTCTACCATTTGGAAGGATAATTGATTTTTTTTCTATTTTGGGCGGAAGGGGGGGGGGGGGGGGGTTCTCTAGACTTGCCCCTCTCTAAGTGAAGTCCCCCAGACCTTCCATTGACATTCAAAAAGTTGCCCCTCCGGGCAATGGGGATTGCACACTTTTTCTGTAAGCGATTTAATAGTCGATTACGGCGTAAAAACTCAAAAACTAACGATGGTGGTACTAAAAACTTCCAAAAACCACTCCTAAACTCAATAAACGCAGTTATTTGCGCGAGCGTAATGGTGGCCGAAGGCACTAACAATGGGAGATTCCCATCTAACTATTCTGAAACTCCATCAAGAAGTGACCAAAAAAGACTACTTTCATTTTACACCGGTGTCTCTAGGTGTTGCGGCACCATCCATCGGATGTGGATCATCACTCTGATGACTAATTACTCTGTGAATCATCCTTGTCAACATAGAAAGAGTGACGAAATTAAGATAGGAATCTCCCATTGTTAGTGCCTTCGGCCACCATTACACTCGTGCAAATAACTGCGTTTATTGAGTTTAGGAGTGAATTTTTGGAAATTTTTAGTACCGCCATCGTTATTTGTTGAGGTTTTTACGCCATAGTCGACTATTAAATCGCTTATAGAAAAAATGTGCAATAGCCCCATTGTTTTGCGGGTGCCCATGTCTTTGTCCATGGTCTCTGAACCAGAAATTTAACGTTCTTTCCCGGGCTGTGGTTGCCTTCTTTTCTCATAAGTTTAGACACGGCCACCCTGTAAACCCCACAACAAGTTAAAAGTCCGCAATCCGCACCCTCGACCCGCAGCCACTATCAAAAGTAAATTGCCGGTTGACTTGCAGGTACCCCCTCCTCCTCCCCCAACTTAGATTAGACACAAATATAAAATTTAAAAAAAAAAAAAAAAAAAAAAAAAAAAAAAAAAAAAAAAAAAATGAAAAAAAGAATGTATGCCCCAGCAAAGGGCCCCCTCCACAGTTTTCCAAGAGAGGGAGCGACCCCCCTTTCCAGCGTAACTCCGAAAAAAAAATTCCAACTGGGGTCCAAGTAACTCAAGTAAGGTCTCAAAATGAAAACAGATGGATCCAAAATTTTTAAAGGCGAGTACCGGTAAGCTTACCCTTTTTATCGGTCCAAACCGGGTTGCGATACATCGATTACTCTCGAGATATCGATTTTTCAAAGGCGCGCGGTATAGGGTCAGAAATCTAAGATTCTCTAAAAACCGCGAATTTCGATTCTCATGGACCCCGCATGCGCCGTGAGAAGTCATATGTGAGTTTTTTTAGTTCACATGAAGTTCATTAAGGGCCCTGACAAATGTCGGACCGATAAAGTCTATATCGGGGGGGGGGGGGGGCCCCAACTCCAGCGTAAGTCTCACGTACAATGTCTCACTGCGGCCGCGGGAGGTCCCATAAGATCCGTTTAAAACTTGGATGGATCTGAATTTTTTTCAAGAATTATCTAAAAGCTGAAGCTACCGCCCAATCCAAACCGCAGTGCGCAATCCATCGATTCGTTCTCGAGATATCGATTTTTCAAAGGCGCGCGGTCTTGTCAGATCGACCTTAGAGGGGCGCTGGAGGCTGGAAAAAGGCGAATTTCGTCTCTCACGAACCAGTCGTGTGCCGTATTATATCGGTTCCGCTTTTTTTCGGGTCCTAATGATGTCCCGAGAGGGCCCAATGCAGTTTAGAGCCAAAAAATATCATCTTAGGGGGGGAACTACTCCCGTTTCAGCGTAACTCTGACAAGAAATGTCTAACTGCGGCCGCGAGAGGTCCCGTAAGGTCATTAAATAAACTCGGATGGATCTGAAATTTTCGAGGTTGTCAGTCACAAGCAAACGCTTTCGATCGGTGCAAACCGAATTGCAATACATCGATTCAAAATCGAGATATCGATTTTCAAAGGCGCACGGTCTTGTCAGATCGAACATTGAAATAAGCTGTGGATACTCTGTATCCGCGAATTTCGTCTCTCATGGACCGTTTAAGCTCCCTTAAAAATCGAATGAGCTTTTTTTAAGTTCATATTACGTTCCTTAAGGGCCTTGATGAGTGTCGGATGACATTTGATCAATATAACATTCATTTTTTTAAACTGAGACAAAAAAAGCTGAAACCATAAAGACGAAGAATTTCCATCGTGATGACTTTGGTTCAAGCGAGGAAAATTCTATAGAAGTCCCCAAAAAACTAGACTAGACTTTCCGGCTTGCTAGGATTGGTATTAAAAATTCCTTCCTGAGACTTTGGTTCAGGCGAGAAAATCTAAAAAAAATCCCAAATAACTAAACTAGACTTTGCGGCTTGCTAGGATTGGTATTGCGTCATCCGATTTTTAAAAGGGAAATATCAGTATCGAAATCGATTTTCAAAACCACAGTATTCACCTCGCCTCGTGAACAACTGTTTCAACACGCTATAAGTAAATTTTCATTCCCACTTTGACCTATCAAGTTTTTTTTACAGCGATCACTTTTATACAAACACAAATGCAGCGTTGCGATTGAATTTGTCGCAGTTTTTTACTATCAATATGGAACTCCACACTTACAATGATTTACGGCCGACACTCATGCTCTCTTTGCTAACACTGTTCCAGTGTTGCAAGTTCCAACTTGTTTTCATTTTTCCTTTTTTTCCTTTACCTTTCCTTTTTTCCTTTTCCTCTTCCTCTTTCGCTTCTCAAAATTTTTGCGCTCCCCGATGCATTTCGCCCCCCCCCCCCCGGGGGGGTCGGCGGAGCCCATAGCTACGCCATCACTGAGTCCACTGTGATTGTGCACATAGTTTCCTCTGCTCTAATTGGAGTGTAACAAGAAATGGAAGTGAATCAAAGTAGGTATCTACGCAAAACAATGACCTGAAAACCCGAAGGATAACTCAACCAGGCTAGCAATTTTGGCATAGAATCGATACGACAGAGGGTTTTAAAGGGGGTTTTCCACTATAAATTAGGTGATGTAAGGGGGAATCCCACACAGAACCTTTAAAAGGTCAGGTTTTAAAAACTTTCCCCGCCAAAAAAAAAAAAAAAAAAAAAAAACTCTTACGCATAGTTGCGATCAGAGACTGGTATTTACTTAATATTCAATTTCAGTTATTTTACCTACAATCAACCTCCTGATTG